>JAXCHO010000102.1:0-1447500 GCA_036630365.1 Acanthiza pusilla
TAAAAGGGGAAGGGAAAAAGTGGAGGTAAAAGGGAAGGGAAAAAGAGGAGGGGAAAAGGGGTGGGGAAAATGGGAGGGGAGGGGAAAACTGGAGGGAAAGGGAAAAAGGGGAGGAGAAAACGGGAGGGGAAAAAAGGGGACGGGAAAAAGAGGAGGGGAGCGGAAAAGGGGAGGGGACTGGAAAACTGGAGGGGAAGGGAAGAAGGGGAGGGGAAAAGGGGAGGGGAAAAGGGGAGGGGAAAAAAAGGAGGGAAAAAGGGGAAGGGGAAAAGGGGAGGGGAGGGGAAACGGAGAGGGGAAAAAGGGTAGGGAAAAAGGGGAAGGGAAAAAAGGGAAGGGAAAAAGGGGAGGGGAAAAGGGGAGGGGAAAAGGGGAGGGGAAAAGGGGAGGGGAAAAGGGGAGGGGAAAAGGGGAGGGGAAAAGGGGAAGGGAAAAGGGGAGGGGAAAAGGGGGAGGGAAAAAGGAGAGGGGAGGGGAGAGAAAAAGGGGAGGGGAAAAGGGGGAGGGGAAAAGGGGAGGGGAAAAGGGGAAGGGAAAAAGGGGAAGGGAAAAAGGGGAGGGGAAAAGGGGAAGGGAAAAAGGGGAGGGGAAAAGGGGAGGGGAAAAGGGGAGGGGAAAACGGGAGGGGAAAAGGGGAGGGGAAAAGGGGAGGGGAAAACGGGAGGGGAGGGGAAAAGGGGAGGGGAAAAGGGGAGGGGAAAACGGCAGGGGAGGGGAGGGGAGGGGAGAGGAGGGGAGGGGAGGGGAGAGGAGGGGAGGGGAGGGGAGGGGAGGGGAGGGGAGGGGAGGGGAGGGGAGGGGAGGGGAGGGGAGGGGAGGGGAGGGGAGGGGAGGGGAGGTGAGGGGAGGGGAGGGGAGGGGAGGGGAGGGGAGGGGAGGGGAGGGGAGGGGAGGGGAGGGGAGGGGAGGGGAGGGGAGGGGAGGGGAGGGGAGGGGAGGGGAGGGGAGGGGAGGGGAGGGGAGGGGAGGGGAGGGGAGGGGAGGGGAGGGGAGGGGAGGGGAGGGGAGGGGAGGGGAGGGGAGGGGAGGGAACTGCAGAAGGAGAGAAAGCGGGATAGAAAGAAAACGAGAAAAAGAAAAAGGAAGAAAGTGAGAAAGCGAGAAAGAGCGCAAAAGCGCAGAAGCATAAAAGAAAGTGCGAAAGAAAGTGCGAAAGAAAAAGAGACAGAGAGAAAGACACAAAGAGAGAGAAAGAAAGAGATTAAAAGAAAAGACAGAAAGAAAGAAATAGAGAAAGAGAGAAAGAAAGTGATAAAGTAAGAGAGGAAAAAGAGAGATAGAAAGAGAGAAAGAAAGAGAGAAGGAAAGAGAGAAAAAAAGAGAGAAAGGTAGCCTTGGCTTGCAGGAGACTTGAAAGCTTCTGGAGTGGCTCTGTTTCTTCCACAGCTGGAGGTAACATGACCTGGATTTTTGGACGGTGTAGGTGGTGTCCAACCGAGACAGACTTTGCCCTGGAAGATAAAACCAAAACAGAGCCTGTTGGTGATAATACCTTCAGTTAACTGGGAGCAAAACATCTTGAAGAGCATTCCTAATGATGTGATTTCAAACTACAAAATCCTGACCTGAAAAACAACATGGACCTCATGACAATCATTAGTGGAGACAATCTGCAAGTAACATTGTCACCACAGCTCCCTCAGGAAAAGCAAGGATGAGCTGCATGTCATTTCTCTTCAGATGGCTTCCCAGGTACACATGTCGCTCTGCTTCGTGCCGAAAGAGAGACACTACTTCCAAGTTTAAATGCCTCATCATATGGCAGGCATTTATAAGAAGTGTGTGTCTTCTAATAAGGAAACTCACAAGTCTACAGAAGTCTCTATACCAGGCATGAGCATCTGGAAAAGTAGCTCAGATGCATCTGAACAGATGAATAGGGGCATACGTGAAGGATCCAGAAAATCAGCAGCAGAGATGAAAACAGAAGCCAGACATGCCAGCACTACGCTCACGTTATTGCTTCCCTAGAGACTAGATCCACAGCTTCACAAACGCACTGGCAACAATTCTCTTGGATCAACGTGCCTCTTCCATGAGCATGGGAAGATCCTAACTATGCTACTGAGGCATGTGGTCACTTGCCTGCCACCGCTGAGCATGACAGAGCTAAATGAATCCCCTCTGTTATCACAAGACAACAGGCACAAGTAGCTCTGCCACTGGCATGAAGAGACAGCAAGGACCAAATTGCTAGCTTAAAGGCTGATTGCAGCACAGGGGGAAATACACCAAACATGCTGTCCATCAAGCAAACAGGAGGAAGCACAGGAATATCAAGACAAAAAGTCCACCTTGAGACACCTGTTGCCCAAAGCTGCTCAGGAATTGACTTGCTACTTACTGCTCAAACTTGGTACTGTTTGAGGGGCAGAAAACCATCATTCAGCCAGCCCAAACACATGCATGGCAAGTGCTATTTTGGGGAATGGCTTCTTGCTTCTACACTGGGACTTCTCATCAAAACACCCATCTGAGAAAGACTCCACTCAGATGGAAACAAAACCTGATTGAATGTATTTGTCCCAAAACAGGCAGCAGAGACAGGACCCTCTCATAGCCTCCACAACACTGTCCTTGCCACTGCACGCCATCTTCTGAGCTGCAACCAATGGGTGTCTTTTTCTTGCCTCATTTTTGTGGAAACCCCTCCAGAGAAGTTGTTTCCAGCATCATGCAGAAGTAGACATTTTTTATCATACAGCATTTGTAGGGAAAGGAAACAATCTCTGGCATAGGTCATCTCCACCAGCAAGATTTTCCTGAGGAAGACACTTGTAAAGCATGTCCTATAACACGAGTTATAACCACGATCACTGCTACCAAGGCTTAGGGAAACATCTCCTAACTTACAGAAGGAAACAGGCCAGAGATTCAGTGATGCCAACTCGTGGTTTTCCACAACCCAAGGCAGGTTATGGGTGCTACCATACTCAGCAGCACTATGAAATCCCACATTCATGAGTCTTGAGCATAAATAGAGGGAATAATGCAAACTGGGAGGGAACAAGCCTGCTTGAAGGAAGCAGCAGAAAAATTTGGACTCTTTGGAGAATGGCCCATTGTGTTGGAAGTTGATTTGGTTCAACACTCATTCTCCCTGCTCCTGAACAAAGGCACATTCCTCTCTACAGTGGAGATGAAAAGGAATACAATAGCCCCAAAACAAACAGATGATTTTCCACTGGATGCTGCTGAATTCACCAAGCTCCTTCTAGCTCCACAAGGCAAGAGAGCAGGGCAGTATTCCCAGAAGACATTAGGATTGCCTTGGACATCTTTTGTAGATTTGGAAATTTTCTTGGCACTATTACTTCCTGTGTCTTTTGCAAAGACACTATCATCTGCAGAAGCACTGTTCTCCACTTAATTCCTTTTCTGCGGGCAGAGTACAGCAGAGTACATCCCAGTATACTGGGGTGAGGGGGGGAGTTATGCCTAAATGCAAACCCATTTTCTCCTCTCTCCCTTTCCCCTTTCTGGCCAATATTCAAAAGATTCCACCCCCCACTTTTTTTCTAATAGTAATAATTCCTTTGTTTTCTGCAAATGAACAGGCTGAGGATTGATACTTTGTTCGCAGAAGCAAAATGACTCAGTAGAAGAGGAATGAGATAAATACTGATTAGATATGTTTGATCTCCTATTAGCTATGGAAATACTTGAACAAAGGAGACATTTCAGCTGCTGCCAAGCACTTACTTGCTTCTTAATTCTTCTCAGAATATCTTCCAGGTCATGTGGGGAAAGAGATTGCTCCAAAAGCTTTTTGAATTTTTGATGATTCAGCAACATTTTCACCATCTCCTGTCCATAATGCCTAACACAGGGAAAAAAGAGAGAAAGAAAGAAAGATTGAAAGATTGAAAGATTGAAAGATTGAAAGAAAGAAAGAGAGAGAGATAAAAGTGAACAAAATAAGAGTGTTAACCAAAGAAGCTGATGCCTTAAACTCAATACTGGCATGAGAAGGCATTACCTACTCTGCAAAGAGAGACATTTACCTCCCCCTGTCACTGCACAGCGCTGTCAGCTGAACACAAGAGACAAGAGGAGAACATGGGGCAACAGAAAAGCTCAATTTCATGCTGAAACCGTGGGTGTGCTTCTGTGGCATTGAAAGTTCCCAGGGAAAAAGCAAAGAGCATCTGCTTTGTTTTCAGAGCTTATTAGCCATGTCTTCCTGCCTTTGTACAACAATTTGCCTTTCTTTAACTGGCAGGGAAGCCAGGACAAAACACCTCATGCTTGCTATTGATTATGCCATACTATATCTATGCACAGGGGCAGCTAGTTACTCATGTGCTCTTGGCATCTCTTAATGGGAATGTAATCATCCAAGTAAGGGCATTTTGGGGCTTTGGCTTGATTTTGCCACTAGGAAACCACAACTTTCTTCAAGAAGAAATTTACAGGTCATTCAGCCACCAATAACAGCATGATTGAAATCTGCAGGTGAGGTTTAGAAAGACGGAATACATTGGCTAAAGACCCCTGGAATATTTCTGGGAAAGCCTTAACTTTAGGACAAATAGATGTTTGGGATCCTTCAGTGATGAACAGTGGCCAACACTTTGGCTTAATCTCATGCACATATGACCAAGCAGAACTCTTTGACTGCCTAATCGGAGCTCTTTTGATCTCAGTAAAGAATCATTCAAGTCACAGGAAGGTGGCAATGGTCCTTCTTGCCAGACAACCTCAGGTTACCCAGTACAGTCATTTCCCCAGACAACCCAGGGCAGTGGTCACAGCACCAAGCCTGACAGAGCTCAAGAAGCATTTGGACAATGCTCTTGGGCACATGGAGTGACACTTGAGGTGTCCTGCACAAGGCCAGGAGCTGGACTCCATGATCCTGATGGGTCCCTACCAGCTCAGTGTACTCCGAGACTCTAGCCGTCTTATCCACACAGTGAGGGAACTTAACGTTTACTTTAACTTCCACTCTTTTGTGCTTTTACCATTGATAGCCAGGCATCAAACAGCTTTCCTATTTTACGAGGTGAAATGAAGATCAGTACCTTGTGTCCTTGTGACAGTCCTGAGCAAGAGTCCCTGCCACGTGCGCCAGCCTTTCAGCCCTGGCTGTGCCTGCGAGCTTCGCGACTCCAATTTTCTCCATCACGGGCAGGAGGAGTTCAGCTGCACACTTCCGCACCTGGACATAGCGGCTCCTGGGAAGAAGAGAGCCAACACTGGGCCACAGGGAGAGGGAGGGACAGCAGCGCAGGCCATGGCCAGAGCATGCTCCCTGCCATTGCTGGCCAAAGGAGGCCTGCATCTCCCTGAACTTGGGACACCTGCAGACGCTTCTGTCCTGAGATAAACACAAAGTTAGCATTGGACAGAAGGAGTGCCTGCAAGGAAGAGGGAGGAATTCAGTCTCCCTGCACCATCTGATGCTCAATTTCTTTCCCAAAACTTACTCTGAGAAGGATTAAAGAAATAGATTAAATTTGAATTATTTAGAAATTAAAAACTACTCATGCTGACCCATCAGAGAGCACCCATGACACAGAGCTGCAGCAGCATGGAAGCTATTTCCACCCATTTATCCTAAAATCTGCAGAGCCTTGGAAAAAAGCAAATGCGGGGAAGAAATAAAGTGGGGCATGAAGGTGCAGAATATCCACCAAGGCAGCCTGTTTTTTCTTCTGTGAGGCTTGGCAAGAGAGACATTTGAATGTTTTACTCTTTTCCAAAGCTGAGGAGAGGGTGGCAGTCACTGTAGCCAGGCTGTCCTGCTCTAGAGAGTGTCTGTTGGGAACTATCAGGCCCAGCACCAACACTTAAGGCAGCATTTGGTTCAGCTGCCCCATGGCAGTCAGCCTGTGAAGCCTAACATGAAATACCAGTTTGAATAGAAAGTAGAGCTCTAAGGCCAGCACAGTCATACAGGACTCCTCTTGGCAGCAGCTGCACCTGCTGTGCAGGCTGTGCCACACGCAGCACACGGCCCCCCATGTGCTCCATGCCCCAGCAAGTACCCTCCCTATTTCTCAAGTTAATGGCAGAATGATGATGCATGGTTTTTCCCAGGGCCTCTGTGGTTAGTGCTGTGATAGATCAGAGAGCGCTCACAGCTGCAATTGCAATTGTCCCTCTTCCCACAAAACCACAAGGCTCTATCTTTAGCCTTTGCAGGCACTTTCACTTCCCCACTATTCACCACATCTAGGCAACTCTGGCAGACTGGGAGAAGTCCAGGAAGCAGAAGGCAGCTGACTCAGAGCACCTTGACCTCCTTGATCTTATGCCCAGTTGTAAATATTGACCAAGTATTGGATTATACATCTCTTGCCCAACATTTGTCTGGGCTCTCATTTGACAGTGGAGGCCCAGGCACAGAGAAATTACAACTGACATTTACAGAAGCAGCACCTGAATTTGCAGACACCTCTTCAATAGCCAATAGTTGCCAATATATATTCTTAAGGGTGCAGGAGTTGACAAACTAGGATTACAGCATTCAAGGATCTGCAGTATCCAGACCCATGCAATACACTTCCCAAATGACAACACAAACATTACAGAGGGAATCAATAGACAAGTCCCACAGAGGAGCAGTTTCGAGGTGCTCTTAGGCCCTGCCTCCTCTTCCCCACACCACCTCTGCTCTTGGGACATGTGGTGCTGGTTTCACATTGTGCTCGATCATCACAGATAGGCAAAATGGTGAATGCACAGATGTTTGCCCAAATACAGATTTGTGGGAAATAAGCTCACGAGACGGGAAGAGCAAGGTGAACAGCACACAGGAGCAGCAGACACCTTGGCTTACCTCATCTCCTGGGACTTCGGGAAATCCAGCTGCTGAGAGCTTGGCTGAGTCACAGCAGCACTGCCATCAGAGAGACTTACAGCCTTGCTTACAGGGGGGATCACAGGCAGTCCCAAGGACCCCTTCTTCATATCCCCACCACTGGAATTCAGCAAGGAAGCCTGCAAAGAGTAGAACACAGGCTCAGATAGAGCATCCAATTGTCACCCATTCACACCTCCAGAACGTTATCCAGGTTCTTAGCTAGAACTTGGCAGGAAAAGAAAAGTCAGACTGATGGAGCTGCTTGGCCTAGGACAGGAAATGGAAAGGGAAGTGGTGAGGGAGAGACTGTGTCCCACATTTGCCAGCTCTCTCCCCTTGCTCACCTCTTTGGCAGTGTGCCTACATTACCCCTGGCATCCACATGTTTGGCATCCACAGGTTCTGGGCTGCCTCTGCCTCCTTTGGCATTTGGGATGCTATGGGAATGGGTTTGGATCACTATTCTCTCCGTGTCCCTAAAGCGCCTTCCAGCCACTGCTGATCTCCAGCCAAGTCCCCACAAAGCCATTCTGCAGCATGTCAAAACCTGCTTCTCCCAAGCTCCTCATTTCTCCTGCTGCTGCCCTTCCTTCCTACAGCTCCCCAGCAGCCTTTGAGCCCAGATGCTGCTGAGCTCTCGCGATGCTCGCTGCTCTCCAGCTCCCACACATCCATCATCTCAGGCCCACAGGCACTGATGAAGCTCAGCACAGCTCCCTGCCCTGCTGCTCTCTCTAAGCTCTCTGCCTGCCCAAGTTGCTCCAGGGCCCCCAGGCCATGACCAGCAACAGGGGGGAGGCAGCGGGGGCTGATGCACACCCTTCCTTACGATCCCATCCCTTCTGGAACAGCTAAAGAGCCAAATCAGCTCCTGTTCAAACTTCAGTGAAAGGATCAGTTCCTGGCAGGGACACACTGGGCCCTTGCTCACCAAGGCTGAAATCAAGTACCCAAGCCTTTGATTGGACATTGTGTTTACCAAAGCTGGTCTTCATCTGCCTCCTCCTGCACCCCATGGCAAACCCAAAACAACTGCAGCTCCTGGCCCTGCTGCAAAGGCAATTGTGTGCGTGGGCTCTGGGCTGCTCTCGCCATGGCCACCTCCCATCCCTCACCTCTGGACAAAGCCATGCCAGAGCACAAAGCTGCCCAGACACTGATGAAGTCTAGAAACAGCATCAGAGAGAGCTGTGCAGAAGGGCATGGCTGTGCAGCTCAAAAGCTGAGACATCCTTGAACAGACTTTGCATGACTGCCTGTGCCAGCAAACACCTTTTTCTGTCCAAACCAGACACAGCTGACAGAAAACACCACCAAGCCATAGAGATGCTTCACAGATATCCGTAGTTTACTAAATATAGATGGATTACTTGACCAGACTGGACACCTTTAGCTGCTCTGACTGCTTGTTGGTGTTTTCTCAGCCGCAAAACAGAGTAAGTGCCACTAAAGAGCTCAGAAAACATTCAGAGACCTCTCCTGCTATTGATACACATTGGGGACAAGAAATCAGTACTAATCACCCATTGCAAAGAGAGCCTGAAGCACCATGTCCAGCTGAGCTCTTCCTTGGCTCAGCTGCTTGCCTGGGCTCTCACCCCAGGAAGAGTTCTCAGAGCTCTGCCTACAGGTCATAAACTGAAAATCTAGCACACAGGACTTAGCCTGGTCTCCTTACCTTCAATCCTTTTCCTTCTCACATCAGGTCCTGGTAATTCACATTACTCTTGTCATAGCCGGTGCAGTTTTTCCCATGTTTCTGCTTCTCTCCGTTGCACACAAGAGAGGCAGTGGCTTTGTGTGCAATGGCAATAGGAAGTGTCCTGGGAAAACTTCTGAGAAACAGTGTAGCCAGTCAGGTCTGCAAAGTGGAGACACAAAATATAATAGAGGTGTCAATGCAACCCTGGAGCATCTAAAGCCACATATTTCATGGGACAGATTTTCTGGAAACTTCCAAATATCTGCACAGGGAAACATGCTCCTGCTGGCAGCCCCCTGAGGCAGGCCAGGGGGACACCCTGACCCACCTCCACAGAGCTGCCACAGGAACACCCTGGTCTCTGGGCTGCCGTGGGACAACAGGGAGCCCAGAGGCCTGTGCTTTCCAGGAATGGCTCAGCTGCACATGCACCTCCTGCTCCTCTCCCTGCCCCACAGCTCAGCAGCCCCACAGCTGCACAGGGCACTGGGAGCAGCACAGCTCAGTGCAGGGGGCACATGCAGGGCAGAACTGTTCCCTGGGAATGTGCATGGACACTCCAGGCTGGCACAAATCCCTTCCTCCCACCAGAGAGCAGCCCAGCTCCCGCCTTACCTCTCTGTGAGGCTGAGCCATCCTGGGCCTTCATCTTGTCCTCGATCAGAAGTTTCTTCAGGCCCCCCATGCCATGACTAGGAACCAGGGTGGAGAGAGCAGGGGCAGATGCACATCCGTCATTAGTATTTTGTCATTTTCTGAATGGGTGAAGTGTCACATCCGGTGGTGGGTGTCCAATTCGGTAATTCATAGCTTATGGGAAGACATGCTGCCTTCACCAGCCCAAAATCTTGGAGAGGTTCTTCATCACGTGTGGAGGCTGGCTGGCAGCATGCTTCTCCAGCTGGGAGCCCATCACCTTGTGGAGGGCCAAGGCAAGCTTGCTGACCACAGCGCCGACACTGGCGCCTCGGACAGGCAGCGCCTTGGTCCCCAGGAAGGACCACAGCACGGGCAGGGCGTAGCGCTTGACCACTTCGGGGCTCCTGGCATAAACCCATTCCACAAGCACTGCCAGGAGAGAGAGACAAGATTCTTAAGCATCAAGCTTAATGCAAACAAGCACCTCCCTCTAGTTGGGCTTCTTGGGAGCCTCTCTAGCTAAGATCAGCAAAGTAGCACAGAGAGCCCTGTGATCCCGAAACGGGCAAAGCAGCTGATCATCTCCGGAAAAGAACCACCAACCCCTCAGGACTAATTTCTCCAACAAAGCCTTCTACCTGTGGAAGACTTTGTACCTTTTCTAAATCATTTCACAATCTCTTTCTGCATGAACAATGACCAGAAGGTCAAATTGCCCTTTATTGCCATTTAGAAGTTGTCCAAACCTGCACTCAAGATGTTGAAATGCACCGCAGAGAAACCACTGAGAGATCTCTACTAAAAGGGATGATTCCATTTTGGTGCCCTTTGATGAAAAATGCCAAAAGTCTAATCTGGCTCTTCCCTTTGCTCAGTGGCACACAGCAAAGGGCACTGTCAGACCACACTTCTAAACTCCAGCCCATCAGAGACGGCTGCTGCTTGCCAGTTTGATTAGAAACATCAGTCATGAGCTGGTGTCTTTGGCAGAATGCTTTTGTGGCTTCTAACAAACACCTATTTCAAACCTCAGCATGTCTTACATAATCACCCAGACCCCATTGCCATGGCATTTGAGCCTCTCCAAATGTTAATGGCATTTCCCCTCACAATGTTAATGGCGATTTCTCTTACAATCCGCACTGCAATAGGGGAATAGAGAGAGAGAGAGAGAAATGCTGCACAGGGGACTGAAACCGAACCAAAACGCAAGCATTCTCTCACATTCTCTCTGAAGCCAGCTCTCTGCTCATTTTCTGAACTGAACTCTATCAAACACAGGCAAAAATTTACTACCAATACGCTCCTTGCATGGCAGATTAGCCTGTAAGATCAAAACCTGAAATGGTCTGGAGACCATTCTTATTTTCTCTACTGGCAAAATGTCATGCAGTAGCCATTTATTATTCTCTGGTGGAAGAGCCATCATTTTCTCTATGCTGTTGATCTGCCAGCAGTCATCAACATTTAAACAACTCCTGAAAGTATCTAAAACCAATTCTGCTAAGCAGGAAAACCATTACGGGACCCATTTTTAAATGGGAGTTACTTTCAATTTAAATGCAATTCTAAACATCCGTCACTATGGAACTTAAGAAGAGAAAGGGCTGTCTGCTCCCACTAAATCTCTGAGAGAACATCTGCTCTTTCTACAGTAGTCCTAATTTATGCTGAAATACTTTCTTTGACAAAGAGGTTAAACTACCTGCAAAACTAAATTCTTTCTTCCTACAGGTCTACTTTATTCAAATGCTCTTTAAAAGGCCTTTGACTTTGCCAATCACTGAACTTGCCCTTTTGAACCTCATAATGAAGACACAAAGTGTATTAAACCTTGCATTTAAAGATGCTGGCATAATTTGCAGTGGATTTAGCCCTAATTAAAGCAAGGCTATAAATAAAATAAGGCTAGAAAGAGTCTTCGCTACTGTACATGGAGGTTTCCATTTTTCCATTCCTTGCCTATTGCTGACATAGCAAGCTCCTAGCAGGAATCCATTAGCAGCTGCATTTGGAGCATTTTGGACAGCGCTGACATAGCAAGAGACTGTTTGCACATCCTGAAATGCTCAGTCCAATGCCACTTCCACAGCACAGGCTGGGAGCCTCAGCACTCTGCTTGTGCCCCTCTGTCCCCAAAAGCTGCCTTGCACAAAATCCGTGCCTCTAATGTGTCTCTTGGCTTTTGACCTACACTGTGACCCTCAGGCACTGCAGGGTTCAGCCTCAACACTTTCCAAGAGCAAAACAAGTCTTCGGTGAGGACAAAACAAACTGATCCCCTCAAACAGCATTTGCCCCCATTTCCCCTAAAAGATCACAGAGAACCCTGAGATTTTAGCCCCTCCCTTTCCTAGAGGCAGCTTCTGAGATGCCCCAGTGAGAGCTCAGCCCCGAGGCCGAGCACCGCCCCCATCCCAGATGCTGCACACCTCTGCAGCAGCCAGGGAAAACCTGCCTAGAACACCTGCCATGGGCATTGGGCAGGAGGGACAAGCTCAGCACCTCCTGATTTGGAGGAGCTACTCTACTGTCTGCTCACACGCATTCCCTCTAAATAATCCCTCACAAGACCTCTTGGCTTAGAAGGGGAAGCCATACCTGAGAGACGCTCCGTGACGTCCAGCAAACCTTGGCCACTCAGTTGACTCCATCGGTTGCTGAACTCTTTCATCAGTGATACTTTATCTACAAGGGAAACGTACGTTTCTGCTCACTCTTCTGAGCTCATAAAAGAAAGGACAGTGGGGAGGGGAAGGGCAGAGGCAACTGCGTTTTGTAAAATAAAGGAAATTTCTGCCGGTTTTTGAATCCTTTTCTTCTTTCCTTCCAGCCTACTTGGGAGGATTTTAAGTTCCAAAAGAAAAGCTCTCCTTTCACATCTGTAAATCCAAAGTGCTCTGCTGTACCAGGAGCCGTGTTAAACATTGCACATCAGGGACCTCAGAATTTCAATCCCATGTAAGCAGGGAAAAGGTTTTGCATCCCACAGCTTTGCACAAGTGATCTCCTCCTCCCCTATGGAAAAGGGTGAGAAGGCCCCAAAATTCACACATGCCTTCCCACTTTAAGGATAAGCTGTTCCAATTCGTCGGGTTACCTGTTGGGATCTATGGACAAGACTCCAAGTTACTCATGCAAGATCTGAGGCATGTGCACACAGAGTCTTGGAGCAATGGCTGACCTCAGCTATGAAGCTCAGGGCAGCAGTGGGGCAAGAGGATGTGCCTGCTCGTGTCACACAAAGCTAGGAGCGTTGCACAATCCTTTGGAGTTCAGGAGGTTTCTTGCCATTTGCCACTGGATGTTGACTTGTAAAGGTAGACAGTTTAAAAGTACTTGGGAAGGTTTTGTTCATGCCTTTGTCCAGTAGAGACTTCCTTCCCCTATTAAAGCTCTAGATGTTGACTTTTGCAATATTTGTGACTTGGTTGCTTGTTTGAATTCTTGCAAACAGCCATAAAAATGGGCAGAACTCAAAAAATATATCCCACTTCACTTGCTTGAATGTATCTCTGCGTAAAGTCATTGTGATGAGAGGCGGAGATGCCTTGCTCCTGTTCTGACATCTCTCCCCAGGGAAAATTGTTGGTGATCTCAGAGGTGGAGAGAGGGCAATGGCACAATGCTCCACACAAAACCCTGAAGCCATCTGTTTGCCACATCCTCTGTTAGCAGGATTCTGCAGCTTTTCCCAAGACTTTGCCCATGCTCCACAAGAAATGGCTATGGGCCAAGAGCAGTCTAGGTCTCACAGCCTTCTCCCCAGCTCACAAACAGGAAGAGCCCCATACTTGGGACATAGAAAGGCACCGAGTCAGGCAATTCAAGGAGTTCACACAGCAACGGAGGTGGAAAGTGTAAACTCCCCTTTAAGACCTGCCTCTTCAACACTCCATTTTTCAGGCATATTCACCCAGTGGGGCATTTGCAGAGCTGACATCAGTCTGTGTGGCAAAGGAATTTACAGCGGTTCTTGGCTATGTAGTCATTTGCCATAGCGATCTTGCCCCATGAAAAAAACCAGCATGTGGAACAAGCCATCATTGACAGCTGGATTTATACTTGTTTGTTCAAAAAAAATGAACTTGGTGAATCAGAAGTTCCCCTTTGAAAAAAGAAGACAAAGAAGAAAGGTGGAAAGCAGACAGCTAATGCCTGTAATGTAGAGCCTTCAGGAGGCTGCTCTGCAGAAGCTCTGATGGGCCAGTGTCCCTTCATGCCAACAGCAAAGCTATTCATTGGCAAAGACCAATGGGTCCTAACCAAGCTCCAAAAATCCCTCTCTCTCGGAATTCTAGCAAAGCTGCAGTCCACGACTTACTCTTCAGCTCCTTCTCTGCCAAAGCACACAAACAGCACAGGGCCAAGGGCTCCTGGGACTTTTGGGAAAGGCTGATGCATATTCCAGCCTGTTGGGGGACTGGTGCCTAAGGACTGCACCTCCACACCTTCTGGTGGATGTCAGCTGGAGGTTTCCACAGACAACAACAGCTACCGAGGCACTCTTTGCTCTCTTGACTCTCTGAGAGGCAGACACACGGTTGAGGAGAGTCCATGTCAGGGGTCAGCCTTACCTAAGTGAGCCATGGATTCTTCCAGGGCTTTCACAGCTCCAGCATAAACCGCAGAGTCCGTTGAGTTTAGGTTGCTGGTTATTCCTTCGACTAACCGGATGATCACTGGGTTTAAGCCATCCTTTAGGATGCCGATCATCTCAGCCAGCACGTCAAGCGCCTGTTGCTTTACTCTCTTATGTGTATCGCCAATTCTCAGGACAAAATCATCAAAAATCTGTGAAGAAAACAAACAACATGAAAGTTGGATTAAAATATCCTTGTTTGAAGAAGGCATGTAGAAATGAACACTCTTTCTGTCACATCAGCACTTGCTTGCACAATTTCTCTGTCTTCCGGTAGCCTACTCACTGGAATGGTTGCACAACCTCATGCCACTTGAAAGATTTTCATGTATTTCTGAGAGGTTTGGGTAAGGACAGAATAGTTCCTAAGGTGTTTCTCTCCACCTAGAAGTCACTAAATTAATCCCATTTCTTGATGCAAACCAGTATCTTTGGTATAAAAGTATGGAACCAGATATTTACAATGCCCAGTTTTTGACACAGTTGCCTCAGGTACTGAGGGTAAGTATGATTTGGCTAAACTATGGCCAGAAGAGATCCAAGTTGTGTTTTGTCTGTCTCGGAGCCTGTGTCTGCAGAAGTGCAGGGCTCTGATCAACTCTTCCAGAATGCAGAGCATTTGTCTAATTAACAGGTAGACTTGTGAAATTTCATGTGCCGTACAGCACTCATTAGAGCAGGTTCAGTCCCTTGACAGCCAAATTGCTGGGCACCATTTTCTGGAAAAAGGGGAAAAGCAGCTTCTGGGAGGAGAAGGAAGAGATCTGTCCTTAGCCATTTTCCTCCTTTCCCAAAGAGCAAAAAGGCCCTCCAAGAAGGGTGAGCACAGGCTTTAGCAAGAGGAATAGGGATGAGGATGGAAATGAGTAGCCAGAGTTGTGCCTGTGCAAGACGAGATGGAAGTTATGGAAGTATCCTTTTCCAAAATTTTGCTTTAAACCAACCCAGCCTGATACCTCTCTTCCCCATCCAAAGCCATGTTTTGTCTAGAGAATTGCCACCCTTTCAGTGGCTGGATTCCCTTCACTTAACACAACTGGCAGTAGGACACAGCAGAAGTTACAGCAACAGAAAATTCTGTCATCATCGCCTAAACAGCATCAATAGGCACCGGCCAGACAAATACATCTGGACGCAAAGAACTTGTCCTGAAGCCTGGAACTGAATTAAATTTTTCTGGGTAAGAGGGACCAGCCTGTCCCAAACTGCCAGGATGCAGGGCCAAGACACACTGAAGTAACTCTACTGCCCCAGGCTTGGGAAAGGAGCAATGAAGATTCCCTACATACTTGGACAATGTTAACGGAGACAAGCCGAGGGTTAGTTTTGCACAGATCAAGGAGGAGTGCCAGTCCTTCCATCCGTGTCTGAAACGCCTTGGCTTGCAGGAGACTGGAAAGCTTCTGGAGCAGCTCTGTTTCTTCCACAGCTGGAGGTAATGTGACCTGGACTTTTGGACGGTGTAGGTGGCGTCCATCTGAGATAGACTTCGCCCTGGAAGACAAAATCAAAGTAGGGCCTGTTGGTGATAATACCTTCAGTTAACTGGGAGCAAAACATCTTGGAGAGCATTCCTAATGATGTGATTTCATGCTAGAAAATCCTGGCCTGAAAAACAACATGGACCTCATGACAATCATTAGTGGAGACAATCTGCAAGTAACATTGTCACCAGTGCATCCACAGGAAAAGCAAGAATGAGCTGCATGTCATTTCTCTTCAGATGGCTGCCCAGTTACACATGATGCTCTGCTTCGTGCCGAAAGAGAGACACTACTTCCAAGTTTAAATGCCTCATCATATGGCAGGCATTTATAAGAAGTGTGTGTCTTCTAATAAGGAAACTCACAAGTCTGCAGAAGTCTCTATACCAGGCATGAGCATCTGGAAAAGTAGCTCAGATGCATCTGAACAGATGAATAGGGGCATACATGAAGGATCCAGAAAATCAGCAGCAGAGATGAAAACAGAAGCCAGACATGCCAGCACTACGCTCACGTTATTGCTTCCCTAGAGACTAGATCCACAGCTTCACTAACGCACTGGCAACAATTCTCTTGGATCAACGTGCCTCTTCCATGAGCATGGGAAGATCCTAACTATGCTACTGAGGCATGTGGTCACTTGCCTGCCACCGCTGAGCATGACAGAGCTAAATCAATCCCCTCTGTTATCACAAGACAGCAGGCACAAGTACCTCTGCCACTGGCATGAAGAGACAGCAAGGACCAAATTGCTAGCTTAAAGGCTGATTGCAGCACAGGGGGAAATACACCAAACATGCTGTCCATCAAGCAAACAGTAGGAAGCACAGGAATATCAAGACAAAAAGTCCACCTTGAGACACCTGTTGCCCAAAGCTGCTCAGCAATTGACTTGCTACTTACTGCTCAAACTTGGTACTGTTTGAGGGGCAGAAAACCATCATTCAGCCAGCCCAAAGCACATGCATGGCAAGTGCTATTTTGGGGAATGGCTTCTTGCTTCTACACTGGGACTTCTCATCAAAACACCCATCTGAGAAAGACTCCACTCAGATGAAAACAAAACCTGATTGAATGTATTTGTCCCAAAACAGGCAGCAGAGACAGGACCCTCTCATAGCCTCCACAACACTGTCCTTGCCACTGCACGCCATCTTCTGAGCTGCAACCAATGGGTGTCTTTTTGTTGCCTCATTTTTGTGGAAACCCCTCCAGAGAAGTTGTTTCCAGCATCATGCAGAAGTAGACATTTTTTATCATACAGCATTTGTAGGGAAAGGAAACAATCTCTGGCACAGGTCATCTCCACCAGCAAGATTTTCCTGAGGAAGACACTTGTAAAGCTTGTCCTAGGCTTTGTCGCAGCTGACAAAAGCGCTCAGTACCGTTCACGAGAAGGCAACGTGGCCTGGGGCTTCATCGAGCCATCGTTCCTCTTCTTCACAGGGCTCTTGACAGATGGGCCTTCACCTTTCTGCTTTTCCATCCCCTACACAGACACAAAGAAACCCCATGAATCTTTAGAAGATAAAATGGAAAATTACCTGTTTCAAACACAAGTTATAACCACGATCACTGCTACCAAGGCTTAGGGAAACATCTCCTAACTTACAGAAGGAAACAGGCCAGAGATTCAGTGATGCCAACTCGTGGTTTTCCACAACCCAAGGCAGGTTATGGGTGCTACCATACTCAGCAGCACTATGAAATCCCACATTCATGAGTCTTGAGCATAAATAGAGGGAATAATGCGAACTGGGAGGGAACAAGCCTGCTTGAAGGAAGCAGCAGAAAAATTTGGACTCTTTGGAGAATGGCCCATTGTGTTGGAAGTTGATTTGGTTCAACACTCATTCTCCCTGCTCCGGAACAAAGGCACATTCCTTTCTACAGTGGAGATGAAAAGGAATACAAAAGTCCCAAAACAAGCAGATGATTTTCCACTGGATGCTGCTGAATTCACCAAGCTCCTTCCCGCTCCACAGGGCACTAGAGCAGGGCAGTATTCCCAGAAGACAGACAATCCTTGGAGTAATTAGGATTGCCTTGGACATCTTTTGTAGATTCGGAAATTTTCTTTGACACTAGTACCACCTGTGTCTTTTGCAAAGAAACTATCATCTGCAGAAGCACTGATCTTAATTCCTTTTCCGCAGGAAGAGAACGGCAGAGTACATCCCAGTATACTGGGGTGAGGGGGGGAGTTATGCCTAAATGTAAACCCATTTTCTCCTCTCTCCCTTTCCCCTTTCTGGCCACTATTCAAAAGATTCCTGCCCCCACTTTTTTCCTAATAATATTAAATCCTTCCTAGTCTGCAGATGAACAGGCTGAGGATCTACAGTTCATTCCCAGGAGCAAAACAATTCAGTAGAAGAGGAATGAAATAAATACTGATTAGATATGTTTCATCCCATATTAGCAGTGGCAATAGTTGCACAAAGGAGACATTTCGGCTGCTGCCAAGCACTTACTTGCTTCTTAATTCTTCTCAGAATATCTTCCAGGTCATGTGGGGAAAGAGATTGCTCCAAAAGCTTTTTGAATTTTTGATGATTCAGCAACATTTTCACCATCTCCTGTCCATAATGCCTAACACAGGGAAAAAAGAGAGAAAGAAAGAAAGATTGAAAGATTGAAAGAAAGAGAGAGAGAGAGAGATAAAAGTGAACAAAATAAGAGTGTTAACCAAAGAAGCTGATGCCTTAAACTCAGCAGGTGCAATACTTGCATGAGACAGCATTACCTACTCTACAAAGAGACATTTACCTCCCCCTGTCACTGCACAGCGCTGTCAGCTGAACACAAGAGACAAGAGGAGAACATGGGGCAACAGAAAAGCTCAGTTTCACTCTGAAACTGTGAGTGTGCTTCTGTGGCATCGAAAGTTCCCAGGGAACAAACAGAGTGCATCTGCTTTGTTTTCAGAGCTTATTAGCAGTGTCTTGCTGCCATTGCACAACAATTTGCCTTTCTTTAACTGGCAGGGAAGCCAGGACAAAACACCTCACGCTTGCTATTGATTATGCCATACTATATCTATGCACAGGGGCAGCTAGTTACTCATGTGTTCTTGGCATCTCTTAATGGGAATGTAATCATCCAAGTAAGGGCATTTTGGGGCTTTGGCTTGATTTTGCCACTAGGAAACCACAACTTTCTTCAAGAAGAAATTTACAGGTCATTCAGCCACCAATAACAGCATGATTGAAATCTGCAGGCGAGGTTTAGAAAGACGGAATACACTGGCTAAAGACCCCTGGAATATTTCTGGGAAAGCCTTAACTTTAGGACAAATAGATGCTTGGGATCCTTCAGTGATGAACAGTGGCCAACACTTTGGCTTAATCTCATGCACATACGACCAAGCAGAACTCTTTGACTGCCTAATCGGAGCTCTTTTGATCTCAGTAAAGAATCATTCAAGTCACAGGAAGGTGGCAATGGTCCTTCTTGCCAGACAACCTCAGGTTACCCAGTACAGTCATTTCCCCAGACAACCCAGGGCAGTGGTCACAGCACCAAGCCTGACAGAGCTCAAGAAGCATTTGGACAATGCTCTTGGGCACATGGAGTGACACTTGGGGTGTCCTGCACAAGGCCAGGAGCTGGACTCCATGATCCTGATGGGTCCCTACCAGCTCAGCGTACTCCAAGACTCTATCCATCTTATCCACACAGTGAGGGAACTTAACGTTTACTTTAACTTCCACTCTTTTGTGCTTTTACCATTGATAGCCAGGCATCAAACAGCTTTCCTATTTTACGAGGTGAAATGAAGATCAGTACCTTGTGTCCTTGTGACAGTCCTGAGCAAGAGTCCCTGCCACGTGCGCCAGCCTTTCAGCCCTGGCTGTGCCTGCGAGCTTCGCCACTCCAATTTTCTCCATCACGGGCAGGAGGAGTTCAGCTGCACACTTCCGCACCTGGACATAGCGGCTCCTGGGAAGAAGAGAGCCAACACTGGGCCACAGGGAGAGGGAGGGACAGCAGCGCAGGCCATGGCCAGAGCATGCTCCCTGTCATTGCTGGCCAAAGGAGGCCTGCATCTCCCTGAACTTGGGACACCTGCAGACGCTTCTGTCCTGAGATAAACACAAAGTTAGCTTTGGACAGGAGTGCCTGCAAGGAAGAGGGAGGAATTCAGTCTCCCTGCACCATCTGATACTCAATTTCTTTCCCAAAACTTACTCTGAGGAGGATTAAAGAAATAGATTAAATTTGAATTATTTAGAAATTAAAAACTACTCATGCTGACCCATCAGAGGGCACACAGAGCTGCAGCAGCATGGAGGCTATTTCCACCCATGTATCCTCAAATCTGCAGAGCCTTGGAAAAAAGCAAATGTGGGGAAGAAATAAAGTGGAGCATGAAGGTGCAGAATATCCACCAAGGCAGCCCGTTTTTGCTTCTGTGAGGCTTGGCAAGAGAGACATTTGAATGTTTTACTCTTTTCCAAAGCTGAGGAGAGGGTGGCAGTCACTGTAGCCAGGCTGTCCTGTTCTAGAGAGTGTCTGTTGGGAGCTATCAGGCCCGGCACCAACACTTAAGGCAGCATTTGGTTCAGCTGCCCCATGGCAGTCAGCCTGTGAAGCCTAACATGAAATATCAGTTTGAATAGAAAGTAGAGCTCTAAGGCCAGCACAGTCATACAGGACTCCTCTTGGCAGCAGCTGCACCTGCTGTGCAGGCTGTGCCACACGCAGCACATGGCCCCCCATGTGCTCCATGCCCCAGCAAGTACCCTCCCTATTTCTCAAGTTAATGGCAGAATGATGATGCATGGTTTTTCCCAGGGCCTCTGAGGTTAGTGCTGTGATAGATCAGAGAGCGCTCACAGCTGCAATTGCAATTGTCCCTCTTCCCACAAAACCACAAGGCTCTATCCTTAGCCTTTGCAGGCACTTTCACTTCCCCACCATTCACCACATCTAGGCAACTCTGGCACACTGGGAGAACTCCAGGAAGCAGCAGGCAGCTGAGTCAGAGGAGGTTTAGGTTATCAGGAGATCTGGAAAACTTTTTTCACCCAGAGGGTGGTTGGGCACTGGAACAGGCTCCCCAGATCAGTGGCCATAGCACCAAGCCTGACAGAGCTCAAGAAGCATTTGGACAATGCTCTCAGGCACTTGGTGTGACTCTTGGGCTGTTCTGTGCAAGGCCAGGAGCTGGACTTGATGATCCAGATGGGCCTCTTCCAACCCAGCACATACGACAGGCCTGTGCTTCTCTGAGCTAATAGGCTGCAGGAGGGCAGGAGTAGGTGACAAGAGGAAGGAAGTGAGCTTGATTGGAGAATCAAGTCACTGAGCTGACAGAGGATGCAGCATACAGGACCCTTCCCTCCCACCATTCCCATTCTCTCTCTCCTCCCTTCCCCTATGCACACAATAGAAGGTGAAGAATATCACTAAGAGAAGAAGCAGAACCTACTGGACTCCACTGTCCATGAGAGCAGTCATTGCTCGGGCTGGAGTCACGTTCTCCACCATGATGCCCAAGGTCTCAGTCGCTATTTTCTGAATGAACTCTGGGGAGTTCCACACCATCTGAAGAAGGACCCGAGCAACTTCATCCACCTCCGAGTCCATGTCCTTCTTCAAGGCCACAAAGAGTTCTCCCAGAGTCATAATTGCCCGCTGAGAGACTTTGGAGCGCAGGTTGGTCACCTGAGGAAATCATGAGGGGAAACATAAGAATCACCTTGAAAGGAAACCAGTTGTCCTTAGACAAAAGTCCCAGGAAACAACAGCACTTCTCGCTGTGGCCAGAGCACCATAAAAGCACAGTGGAAGCAGAAGTGCACATGCACAGAAAGGCAGCCATTTGGACTGTGGCAAATAACATAATTAGTGTCTCTGTTTCTGCATTTGCACATTCCATTATAATGGCCCCTCGCTCAAAGAGAGTGTGTCAGATGCCCGACCTACCAGGAAATACAGCTACATGTACACACAGATCCTATAGAGCACTGACAAGCATTAGAAATAGAAGGTCTAAAAACAAAAATGAAGGCAGTCCCTGAGCACACATGGAGATGAACAAGCACATGTCTAATCCACACACCGTGTATGAAATACGGAGGACAACTCAGCACAATCTTCTTACCTCATCGGTAACTGCCAAGCAAACCTCTCGAAGTCGACTGAGAAGGACTTCTGAATGGGACTCAGACAGGTGTTTGATGCTGAAGAGTCCCTTCTCCTTCAGCTCCCTGAAAGGCAAGAGCCAAAAGCATTGCTTTTTCTCTCCACCCAAGAACTAGGCAGCACACTCTGAAATTACCAGGCTGGCAGCTCAGTCAGACAAAGGGAGGTGCTTTCCAAGCCTCACTTAATGAAATCACGGAACTCATTGCCACAGGATGCTGTGGCTGTCAAAAGCAAACACAAATGCAGGAGGCAAACAGAGGGGTTTCAGAGTCTTCATTTGTGGCCGTTTAACAAGGCAGCCTTTCTGAAATCTCTGGCACGTGAAGAGCCTAGGATGTCACAGCTTCCTAGAAGCAGTGAGACCATGCCATGCTTCTGTTTCTTGTCACCTCCCTGTCGCTGTCCCTGAGACACAGTCCCACTGGGCTGTTACTGGGGCATTTTCCTTCTTTGCCAGCCTCAGCAGGCAGTTCAGCTGCAAGAGTCTGCACTGCCACTCTGTAGCTGAGTTTCCACTCTGCAATCTCGGCCTGCCTGTCACCCACTCCACTCCACCTCACACAGTCCCCAAAAAAGCAGCACGATGTCCCAGAAGATTGCACCCCTGGGCAAGAACAGCTGAAAGAGCAAGAGGGCTTTTCCCAGAACCCCCTACTTGAAACAACCCCCACAACAGCAACAGGTTATTTAAAAGCTGCCAACAACTCTGTCTCTCAGCACTTGCTTTCTGCACGACCTGAGCTACAGCAAGCTATGTGCTGCATCAGGGCTGCAGTGCAGGGCTGGCAAGCGAGCCCATGGGCACCCCTGAGTGTCACCTGGACACCCCCCACACCTGCAGAAGCTCTCTGCACCTCACAGGGCACCAAACAGAAATGGGGAAGAGAAAGCAGAAGAGAAAGGGCAAAGCAAAGGTGACTGCACAAGGAGACGCATTGTGGCAGGTATTTCACGCTTATCCCAGGGCAAATGGAGTCCTTCTCCAGGGGGAATGGAGCATCTCCACTAGTGAGTGGATACTAACCTGCACATCAAAAAGACAACTAGAATCACCTAACGTTTGTGTGGTTATCACCTCTGGGCCTCTATAGGCCTCCTTCTGTCTGTGTCTAATTTTGGCACACATTCTGAGTATTGACAAAACATCACAGGCCCATAGGAAGCAGTGAGAAGGAAAAAGTACCATTCCAAAAGTGCAAGATTCCTAGACAATTTGTTTTCCTTTTTCCTTCTCTTCTGCCATGGGCCCTTCAGGAGAAATGACAGGCTGAGCAACTCTACAGCACAAGTCAGTCCATTTCTCAGAAAGAGGAACTCCCCGTAGCTGCTGCTGCGACTCACGTGCACGAGGTCACAGGGAGACCCTGTCTCCTGCCATTGCTGCCAGCAGTGGGACCAGAGAGAAACCTTTCTCGGTGCCACCTGGGCCTGTGCCCCGAGGCACCCAAATCTCTACACTCAAAACTGCTGCCATCCTGCTTCTGGCTTCAGCCAGCAAATCATCTTGTGCCACAGCTTTCTCTCTCCCCTCAAGATTTCCTTTGCAGCTCCATGGAGCAGCAGGCAAAGGCAGGAAACAGCACGCACCTGCTGCAGCTGGAGCACTGCTGCAGGCCAAGGCCAAGGCAAGGCTGCTCTCAAATCTTTATCCTCTCACTGCTCTGCAGTGCTTTCTCTGCTGCCCTTTGCCTCTCTGGGCTCAGAGGCTCTAGCAGGACACACTTCTAACCTCCCTTAACGCTAAGAGGCAGACGGAGTGAGCAGGGGCCTGCCTTACCAGTCATCGCTGCTGAGCCAGGAGAGTGCCTCGAGCAAGGAGTGCTGTGGCTCACAAGAGGCTCTGTCCTTCCGCCCATTCCCACGGAGCGGCTCCTCTCGGCGCTTGGCACCAGCGGCCGTCTGCGAGGTCACTGTAATGAGAGGGTCAGCCATGAGCGCTGCAGCCCCGGCCAAGGCACCTGCCATGGAGCAGCCTGCAGCCCCATGGCCCAGCCACGCTTCCATGGGCTCCAAACTGGCACTGGCTCACAGCCTTCCCTGCTGTCTGGCTCCTTGCTTTCTCCCAGCCCCCTCAGCTGGGCACAGCTCCTTGGCCAAACCTGACAATTGCCCACACAGCGCCAGCTCCCAAGTGCCACAGGGACCACAGCCAGCGGCAGCTTCCTGAGGCCACAGAGCCCCCGCTCCCTGCCAGACAGTGCCGGACAGCAGCATTTGCTACCCCAGGAGGGAACTCCTCCTGCGCCTCTCTTGTCTCAGCTCCCTGATTTCCCAGAGCCCTGAGGACAGAGCTACTCCACAGCTCCCTGAGGGAAGGCCTGCAGCTGCCTCCCGAGAGCACCGAGCCTGAGCAAGCGAGTCCTGCTTGGCCCCGCTGAATCCCCATGGAGCAACTGCCAGGGAACAGCGCTATCTGACCCTTCACACCTGACAGCGCCTCTGTTGCCATTGACTTCTCATATTCTAGACAGCAGGCAGCTGAGTGCACATAGATTGTAGCCTGCTACTGGGCAAGGAGTAGTTTATGGATTTTGTTCTTTCCAAGCATTATGAAGCTTTCCTCTTTCAGAGGTATATACTAGCTGCAGGTGAAATTTATTTGTCATCAAATGGACTTGTGTACAAACTGTGCAATGCCAAATCTTTTTCTTGTGGTAAAAAGCAATTTCCAGTCTGGATGGCTGAAATAAATAAAGCCTTGCAAATGTGAACTGAGGATAAAAATATGTCCATATAGATGCAACTTGTTGGCAGACACACTCTCTTGATAATCAATTTATAAGGTATGAGAAAATTCAGATGATAAATGCATTTCTTATGAAGCCCATTTGTCCGCAAGAGCGTGGTCAATCAAAAATTTCATGTCGTGCACTGAAAAGCTCATTTGGTAATGTGTAGGAGAACAACACCGGTTCTGTCTAAAAGGATGCAGTATAAATGTTGCACTGAATCTAGGTGAACTGCCCTAGACTCTGTAGGGTTTTTGTGCTGCTTTGCACCTTCTCACTAAGTATGAATAAACCGTAAAATCCAAAATACTCAGACAGGAGCTAATCTGGATGTCACTGATGTAGGCCTGTCACTGACGTCAGTGATGCCTCTGCAGAAGTATGTAAATATGAACATCTATATTCTATATACGAATGGAGAGCTGTGTCAGGCTAGTTCTGGTCAATTCTGAACACTGAAGTAGCATCACAAGAAAAGAGCATTCAAAGTATCATTCCTAGCTCCCTGCTTCTTATATCACCCAGCTTGGGATCATAGCACAGGCAGACTACCTGCAACGGAGAAACAAGAGCCCCTAGGGACTATGTGCTGTGTATTTTCTGCAGGCAGCAAACAGCCTGGGAGCACCAGGCAGCCCCTCCTGGCTGTCATCTGCTACACACGGCCGCCGTATTTGGGTGGGGCGACACAGGAGGCACTGCTTGTTCCCGCTTGGCATTGCAGGCCATGGGATGGGAGCAGCGAGAAGCCATTGGGAACTTCTGGGAGCAGCAGAACGGCTGCACCCACTGGCTGACTGCCATGCAGAAACAACCTTGCTGGGATAGTGGAAAAGCTGGCTGCAGAGCTGGACAGCAGCACAGGCAGAGGGCCAGCAGGGTGAGCGCACAATTGCTCATGGTGGCACTTGCACGTGCACAGTGAGCACACCCTGCCAGACTGCCCCGCAGCCCACGCCTGCAGTTACAGCTGCCTCCTGGCACCAGGAGTGCTGTAGTTTGGACTATCAGGATGGGCAAAAGCCACAGCTTAGGCCTTTACCACTACTTTATTCAGCTCCACTTCCCAATGGATCTCTCAGAAACAACTGCTCCAGTACTACCAAGCTGGAGCAACTCAACAGCAGATTTGCTGCTCATTCTCACGACGGGCTGTGGACCCAAAATCTCAGTTGGGGTGCCTGGGGCATGAGGCACTTTGTGCTCCTCCTGCAAGGAAAAACCCCCATGGGAAAAAGCTGACTCAGAGCAGGCTTACCTGAGGAGTTGGGTGGGAAGCTGCCAAGCCTATGGGTGCTGGGCATACTGGGCAGTAAGGGCACCTTCTCGTCCTTCGTCAGGACCTTCTTCCTCAAGGCACTACCAGGGTGCTTTCTCTGCAGGATGCAAGCTGTCCCAATGACAGGCGGCTCGCTAAAGCCTGCAGGGGCCAGAGAGGAGCTTGTAAGTGGAGGGCACTGGACAGGGTGACTATGGAAAGGGCCAGAAAAGTTGCTGGAGCTGGGTAACATCTCTTTGCTGTCCCAAACAACTTCAAGTATAACAATGGCACACTAGCACGGCACAGTGATCACAGAATCATCAGAGAGTTGGGGCTGGAATGCACCTTTAAGCACCACCTAGTCCAGCCCTCGTGAGCAGGGCCATCTTCAACGAGATCAGCTTCCTCAGAGCCCCATCTAAACTGGCTTTGAACACCTTCAAGGATGGATCAACAACAGCTTCTCTAGGCAAACTATTCTAGCATTTCATCCCCTTCATTATAAAACTCTCTTTCTAATATCTAATCAAAATCTACCCTCCTCTAGTTTAAAAGCAAATTGCAGAGATGTTTCCCCTCAGAAACAAGGACAATGCAGTATCGCTTTTGTTTTCCTGTTTCAGACGCTGGCTGGGGAAGTCACCAAGAGAAGGTGCAGATAACCTTGCGTGATGCCCTTGGGCTGAGTGCTGCCTCCTAAGGTCCCTGCTGCCACCATCGGAGCAGCACCCACAGCACTGCAGTCAGAGCCCCTCAGCCGGGATTCAGTCGGGAGTGCTGCTTGCTCCTGGGGCTACAACACAAGCACTGACTTGGGGCTTCAGCACAGCTCTACAACACCAGCTCCTCAGCAGGGAGTGGCAGCAGAAGGATTTCTTGTGTTTTCATTGGAAGGAGTTTGCGTCTCCCAGGTTGTACCTTGGTTGAAAAGCATTCTTTTGGACACACATTCCCTGGAGGCTGCTCTCCGTGAGAGAGTCTGAAGCCCCAGTGTACTTTGCAAGACAGAATTTTCTACTCTGAAAGACTTCAGAGGTAAAGGCAGGAAGCTGATATTCTGTGAGTCAATGAGCCCATGTGCAAGGCACTTCATACCTCTGTATTGTACTTTGGGAAATGGAAATCAATCCTATGCCAACTTCCACTCAGACTCAAGTGGAACAGCCCCCCGGCCTCATTGCAAGGCTATGCAAAGAGCAAGCAGGTGATCAGAAAGGACCACAACTGCAGCAACCACTTACTTGCTCCAGCTGCATCCCCGGGCTCAACTGTCTCTGGAGGCAGCTGCAAGGACATTTCCTTCTCGCTCTTTTCTTTCATCAGTCTCTCCAAAAGTTCCTTTCTCTTCCGCTCTAAGCTCTTTTGAGCTGACTTGCACAATGCAGGACGGACCTAGTTGCAATGGAAATGCATCATGGACTGTAAGCAGAGACACACAAAGCAGGCACAACATCTCCTCAGGAGCACAGAGTCCATAGAGTGCCATAGTCTTTAACGCAGCTCCCTATACATTCCAGTCGTTTCAGAAGAATGTCTCCCATCCTCACCTGGGCAATTACACACAGTGAGGTGGGACACTTTATTGCCATCACCTTCCACTGCTCCAAGGTACTGTTTCTCAACCTATGTCAGGAAGCCCTGCTTGAAGCACACAAGTCAGAGGAGTGCTCCGACACAGATGAAGAGCTGACATGATCAGGGAGCAGCCAGTTCAGTTCCTACAGGCCACGGCAGGAGAGTAAAAGCCATGTGCAATAAGCAGCAAGGAGGGCCAAGTAGCTGCTGTTTAACACTCATGGCCAGGAATTGCAGCTGTTTCTCACTGCCTGGCTTCTGAAGGACTCAGCTGCTCTCTGAGAGCATGAGACCAAAAAGAGGAGTCATGTGAAAAGAAGTTGCAGAAACATTGATCTTAATGAAGAGAAAACTTGTGAATGAGAGGGCTGTGACATACAGCAAGAAAGGTAACCAGGAAAAGTCAAACTCTCCCATTTCATTTTGCAGCCTTGCTTACACTCAACATTACAATCTTTGCTTCTCTCCTTCCCAGGGTGCGCTTTGCCCCCGTTCACTGATGTGTAGCATGCTCTGCCATTCACAACTTCTCTAAAATGGCCTTTGCACATAAAGAATGCTAGCGGCACAACCTTAGCACCGTCTCCAAAGCAGTGACCTTGGCACCAGTGGAAATAGCCAAGCAATTGCTCTGGAGCTGTCCAATACATTCCCAAGAGAATGCCCATCCCCCAAGAGTGGAAGATTATGATTTTCAGTGACATTTTGGGCTAAGCACTAAACAGCCACTGGAAAGGAAGTCTGCTCATCCCTGTCCTTATCCCTTACCTTTCCAAAGCTGTCCCTCAGGGATTCATCACTCATAAGGCCAGCACTGGTGGCATGAGTCATCTCCTTAGCCTGGCTCAGTGGGACGCCTGTTAACGGAAGCAAAGGTTTGTGTGAATCTCTGGCAGACTGCAAGCCCCCAACAACGCCATGCTGGGCACCTGGCAAGACAGGTTCCAGATTGCAGAGATCTGTGCAGACACAGAGAAGGTGTATGAGAGCAGCAAGGGACATATGCCTAGAACCTCTCCCAGCAGACGGGCTACTGCCATCGTGCCCTGGCAGCACACATGGCATTTCTCTGCTGGCCATCAGACTGAAACCTCCTGCATGATGAAGGCCTTAACCCCTGGCTGCTGGAGAGCTGCTGTGTTTGAGAGAGAAGGGCAGAGAGATGGCGATTGCTCTTGACAGAGATTTTTAGCTGCCTTTATCCATGCTGATTTAATAAATATTTTCTTCTTCCCAGTTCCTAAAAGAGCTCCCGAGCTCTAATAGCAGTATGCATTTGGATCAACATTTTCATCTCTTTGTAGGAATATTTTAGAGGTCATTAAAGGAAAATATTTGGATTGCAGGAATGTTCTTGCAACTAGGTAATTTGTTTTCCCCAGCGATTTTCTTTCTAAACTGTATGAGATCGGGCCACTTGCAGGCCAGCCTGACTAAAGGCTGATTTTCATAATGGAAGTAGAACCAAGTAGCTCATTCTGAAATAGTCTCCCACAGAGATGTTACACCTCAGACAACTAATAGCCCTTTACAACAGCTTCACTGAGGATGAAATCATGTGGCAGCCAAGTAGCAAAAGACCAAGATCTTATATCAGGATTTTTCTCTGCTGCAGAATGCTCTGGTCAATAATAAAACAGAGATAGATATGGGCCATTTTCACTGCATCACCAGAGCACACTCCCAGTGACTGGGCTCTGGGAGAGACCACTGAGCCCATCAAGGAATTGAAAAGAATTTGAAGAAATCTAAAACTGGGTGGTTTCAACCACACATTCACAATGCAACCCATGGGTCAGGATTCCAATTGTCATGTCAGGACAGACATGCCCTTTACCTACCTGCATGTTCAGAGGTCTTGTTTTGGCTTCTGCTGCTGGATCTTGGCCTTGAGGAAATGGAGGAGAAAAGAACATATGAGGAGGCAGAAAGAGAAGCATGGGGAATGGCTGTAGCATCAAAGGAGGCAAACCTTCTTGGCATGGTCACTGTGATGAAGGACGAAGTGCAACACCAAAACACAACCAGATGCAAAGCTGATTAATTGGCCTTAAGCTTTCAGTTGCTGCAGTCAGACAGAGCTCACCAAGCTCCAGCTGAAGCACAGCAGTCATTCTTCAACTTGCATCATAACTCCCCAATTCTGCTGGCTCTCCTCTTGGAGCCAAGTGGCTCATACAGCCTCAGTGAAGCAGCAAGAGCTGCTAAGCTGAGACACAAGGCTGTATGGAGGACAGCTACTTTTGCACTGCTGCCAAAGCTTGACTTTGCCGGCTCATGCCTTACACTGGGCACAGTCTCCTGCTACATGTGGTCCTAGCACTGCTGTCTCCTGAGAATGATATTACACCTCCTGGATCTTCCAAGAAGATAAAGGCTTTTCCCAACCCGGCTGGGGCTGGTAGGTAATGATATTCCAATTGCCCTTCAAAAGTGCAGCTGAAGCTTTTCAATTGGAATGATACTTCTGTGACACCTTACTTATTGTTATCCCTAGGCTAAGGTTGACAGCTACATTTTCTCTCACATATCCAAACCAATATCTTTCCATCAGCTACAGTCCCATAACTCTTCTCTAGCACCTTGTCCTCCTTGATCATAAACCCAGATGTAATTATTGAATACGTATTGGAATATACATCTCTTGCCCAACATTTGTCTGGGCTCTCATTTGACAGTGGAGGCCCAGGCACAGAGAAATTACAAGTGACATTTACAGAAGCAGCACCTGAATTTGCAGACACCTCTTCAATAGCCAATAGTTGCCCATACATATACTCAAGGGTGCAGGAGTTGACAAACAAGGATTACAGCATTCAAGGATCTGCAGTATCCAGACCCATGCAATACACTTCCCAAATGACAACACAAACATTACAGAGGGAATCGAGAGCCAAGTCCCACGGAGGAGCAGTTTCCAGGTCCTCTTAGGCCCTGCCTCCTCTTCCCCACACCACCTCTGCTCTTGGGGCATGTGGTGCTGGTTTCACATTGTGCTCGATCATCACGGATAGGCAAAATGGTGAATACACAGAGGTTTGCCCAAATACAGATTTGTGGGAAATAAGCTCATGAGACGGGAAGAGCAAGGTAAACAGCACACAGGAGCAGCAGACACCTTGGCTTACCTCATCTCCTGGGACTCCGGGAAATCCAGCTGCTGAGAGCTTGGCTGAGTCACAGCAGCACTGCCATCAGAGGGACTTACAGCCTTGCTTACAGGGGGGATCACAGGCAGTCCCAAGGACCCCTTCTTCATATCCCCACCACTGGAATTCAGCAAGGAAGCCTGCAAAGAGTAGAACACAGGGCTCAGATAGACATCCAGTCGTCACCCATTCACACCTCCAGAACGTTATCCAGGTTCTTAACTAGAACTTAGCAGGAAAAGAAAAGTCAGACTGATGGAGCTGCTTGGCCTAGGACAGGAAATGGAAAGGGAATTGGTGAGGGAGAGACTGTGTCCCACATTTGCCTGCTCTCTCCCCTTGCTCACCTCTTTGGCAGTGTGCCTACATTACCCCCTGGCATCCACATGTTTGGCATCCACAGGTTCTGGGCTGCCTCTGCCTCCTTTGGCATTTGGGATGCTATGGGAATGGGTTTGGATCACTATTCTCTCCGTGTCCCTAAAGCGCCTTCCAGCCACTGCTGATCTCCAGCCAAGTCCCCACAAAGCCATTCTGCAGCATGTCAAAACCTGCTTCTCCCAAGCTCCTCATTTCTCCTGCTGCTGCCCTTCCTTCCTACAGCTCCCCAGCAGCCTTTGAGCCCAGATGCTGCTGAGCTCTCGCGATGCTCGCTGCTCTCCAGCTCCCACACATCCATCATCTCAGGCCCACAGGCACTGATGAAGCTCAGCACAGCTCCCTGCCCTGCTGCTCTCTCTAAGCTCTCTGCCTGCCCAAGTTGCTCCAGGGCCCCCAGGCCATGACCAGCAACAGGGGGGAGGCAGCGGGGGCTGATGCACACCCTTCCTTACGATCCCATCCCTTCTGGAACAGCTAAAGAGCCAAATCAGCTCCTGTTCAAACTTCAGTGAAAGGATCAGTTCCTGGCAGGGACACACTGGGCCCTTGCTCACCAAGGCTGAAATCAAGTACCCAAGCCTTTGATTGGACATTGTGTTTACCAAAGCTGGTCTTCATCTGCCTCCTCCTTCACCCCATGGCAAACCCAAAACAACTGCAGCTCCTGGCCCTGCTGCAAAGGCAATTGTGTGCGTGGGCTCTGGGCTGCTCTCGCCATGGCCACCTCCCATCCCTCACCTCTGGACAAAGCCATGCCAGAGCACAAAGCTGCCCAGACACTGATGAAGTCTAGAAACAGCATCAGAGAGAGCTGTGCAGAAGGGCATGGCTGTGCAGCTCAAAAGCTGAGACATCCTTGAACAGACTTTGCATGACTGCCTGTGCCAGCAAACACCTTTTTCTGTCCAAACCAGACACAGCTGACAGAAAACACCACCAAGCCATAGAGATGCTTCACAGATATCCGTAGTTTACTAAATATAGATGGATTACTTGACCAGACTGGACACCTTTAGCTGCCCTGACTGCTTGTTGGTGTTTTCTCAGCCGCAAAACAGAGTAAGTGCCACTAAAGAGCTCAGAAAACATTCAGAGACCTCTCCTGCTATTGATACACATTGGGGACAAGAAATCGGTACTAATCACCCATTGCAAAGAGAGCCTGAAGCACCATGTCCAGCTGAGCTCTTCCTTGGCTCAGCTGCTTGCCTGGGCTCTCACCCCTGGAAGAGTTCTCAGAGATCTGCCTAGAGGACATAAATTGAGTATTTAGCACACAGGACTTAGCCTGGTCTCCATACCTTATGGTCCTTTTCCTCGGAACTCAGCTCCCGCTTCTTTCTTCTGATATTGTTGTGCCCAGTGCCGTATTTCCCATCAGTCTTCTCCCCATCACATGTCTTGCTTGGCTTGACAGAAGACGATCGGATGGGAGGCAAGGGCTTTGGTGATGAGGGAACTGAGAAGGAAACTTTCTTGGGAAGTGTCACGCCAGTCACACCTGCCAAGTGAAGACAAAAAATATAACAGTGTCCACAATGCAAATCTAAAGCATCTGAATCTACATATTTCATAGCACAGATTTCCTGGAAGCATCCAAATAGCTGCACAGGGAAACACGCTCCTGCTGGCAGCCCCCTGAGGCAGGCCAGGGGGACACCCTGACCCACCTCCACAGAGCTGCCACAGGAACACCCTGGCCTCTGGGCTGCCGTGGGACAACAGGGAGCCCAGAGCCCTGTGCTTTCCAGGAATGGCTCAGCTGCACATGCACCTCCTGCTCCTCTCCCTGCCCCACAGCTCAGCAGCCCCACAGCTGCACGGGGCACTGGGAGCAGCACAGCTCAGTGCAGGGGGCACATGCAGGGCAGAACTGTTCCCTGGGAATGTGCATGGACACTCCAGGCTGGCACAAATCCCTCCCTCCCACCAGAGAGCAGCCCAGCTCCCGCCTTACCTCTTTGTGAGGCTGAGCCATCCTGGGCCTTCACCTTCTCCTCCTGCCTGGCAGTGACCCTGGGGGCAGCGCTGCTCAGCTGCCTCTGCCGGGGCTCCTGGGCCAAGGCCCCGTGAGCAGCCGGGGAGCGGAGACCTGCCCTGCCAAGCCTGGAGCTCCGCACATCAGCCCCGCAGCCTCGCAGGGGAGGGAGGGCACCTGTGCGGGGAGGCTCCACAGGTCCTTCCCTACGCCAGGTCTCCTCGCACTTCTTCCTCTGGCTTGGTTTCCTATACTCAGAGGAAGCTGTAAATCACATACAAGGGAAGAAGGGAGTTAACTGAACTCACACATTTACAATCAACCCATCCAATGCATAAGACTTTCAAGGGGTTTTTATTGATTCGAAAGATCGCACTCTTTTATTTTTCTTGGAACTAGCCTCAGTTTAATTCCCATGAACTGTATGGAGCTGGCAAGCCAGGAGAGAGAGGTTCTGCTTCATTGATGATGGGTTGTTCATTGCCCATCCGCTGCTATGGGATCCCTTTCCATCCAAACTGTTGGAAACCCACAGCGCACTCTAGAATTTCACAATTACGCCTAGGAAGTAAATGTTTTCCAAAGCAAGTTTTCAATGCCTCTCTTTCTGTAGCTCCAACTCACTTCTGAGTTGGGCTGTTTTGGTTGTTATTCTTTCTCTTCACAACAAAGGAAGTGCTGGCACACAAACAATGGCACCACGTGTTAGAAGAGAAAGAAGCTTTGCACTCCCCATTAGATGTCCCACGGATTCAGGGAGCCTTTATCAGTTGGGAAAAACTGGCCACCCAAACATTGCACATTTACTCTGCTTCACTCTTCCAGGGCTTTATTCCCTGCTTTCTTTCCTGCACAGACACACAAACCCAACATAAACACAACCTGCCTCAAAACATTTCTCATTGTGGCACTTCCTGACAATTCAAAATTTCCTTAATGGAAATAGCACAGGGCAAGTCATTCTGAAATCCTCTCCAATAGAGCTCTTAGAACACAGAGAACTAACCATTCTTTCCATGGCTACACAGAAGATAAAATCATGTGGCAGCCAAGCAGTAAAAAAAGAATAACTTTCCAAATCAGGAACTTTTTTCCCCTGGAAAATGGTCAGGTGAAAAAAAAAAAAAAAAAAAAAAAAAAAAAAAAAAAAAACAAAAAAAAACCAACCCAGGTACAATTTAATGCCTAGCTCATTTTGAGGCCAGAATTTATCCAGCAAAAATGTCACCTAAATTACTGATCAGTACTTCTCCCTAGCTGCATTCAGCATTCCAGCTGCATTTCAGCAACAAAGCAATCATTCCAAAGGGGCTGTGCCCAGGATTCAGCAGAACTAACCCTGAGCCAAGGGACCAGTGGATCTAATCCCTTTTTCTGCATCAGCAAAATGGTTTGTGCGAGTCTCATCTCTCACTACACACCCACAGATGGCAAAGGGACAACAACAGTGTCATTGAGGTTTTCAACTTGAAAGCTTTGGCTCACACAGATGCACCAGACACCACCTTTTGTCTGGCACCATTCTTCTTGTCAGGCATTAGGCAAGGCAGGGAAGGCGACCAGCCAGAAGGCATCTCCTCCCCCAGCCTCAGCCTGCAACACTGACATGGGCAGAGAGTCCAGGAACAGATTTGTCATCATGGAGCTGCCATAGGTGGCTTTAGGCTTGTGCTGTCAGAGGATGACAGACTCAGATCCTGCTGAGGCCCAATCCACTTGGAAGTCTCCTTCTCCTTCATTGGAAAATTCACAAGGACTTTCTATCAGAGGACATTTCCCTATTTCTCCCAATGCAAAACCAGGCAATGTCCAGGAATCTCCCTTAGATCTCAAAGGGTCCATCTCAGAAACTGCCCAAGGGAAAGTTTCCTCCTTCAAGGGCACGAGAAAGGAATGGGAACATTTCTCATTTCATGCCACATGCCTTCTTTTCCTCTACTAATTATGACATTAGAAAGGATGCAGGGATATAAAAGGTATGTGCATGATAGGGAGGGATATTTTCTTTCCCAGAAGTGCATTTCCAGGGCCCCAATGTACCACTCCAGCTCCTGCCACTCATCCCTTTACGTTGGAGTAATTTTCACTGCATCACCAGAGCACACTCCCAGTGACTGGGCTCTGGGAGAGACCACTGAGCCCATCAAGGAATTGAAAAGAATTTGAAGAAATTTAAAACTGGGTGGTTTTTAACAAGACATTGACAGTGCAACGAATGGCTCAGGATTCCAATTGTCATTTCAGGACAGACATGCCCTTTACCTACCTGCATTTTCAGAGGTCTTCTTTTGGCTTCTGCTGCTGGATCTTGGCCTTGAGGAAATGGAGGAGAAAAGAACATATGAGGAGGCAGAAAGAGAAGCATGGGGAATGGCTGTAGCATCAAAGGAGGCAAACCTTCTTGGCATGGTCACTGTGATGAAGGACGAAGTGCAACACCAAAACACAACCAGATGCAAAGCTGATTAATTGGCCTTAAGCTTTCAGTTGCTGCAGTCAGATAGAGCTCACCAAGCTCCAGCTGAAGCACAGCAGTCATTCTTCAACTTGCATCATAACTCCCCAATTCTGCTGGCTCTCCTCTTGGAGCCAAGTGGCTCATACAGCCTCAGTGAAGCAGCAAGAGCTGCTAGGCTGAGACACAAGGCTGTATGGAGGACAGCTACTTTTGCACTGCTGCCAAAGCTTGACTTTGCCGGCTCATGCCTTACACTGGGCACAGTCTCCTGCTACATGTGGTCCTAGCACTGCTGTCTCCTGAGAATGATATTACACCTCCTGGATCTTCCAAGAAGATAAAGGCTTTTCCCAACCCAGCTGGTAGGTAATGATATTCCAATTGCCCTTCAAAAGCCCAGCTGAAGCTTTTCAATTGGAATGATACTTCTGTGACTCCTTATTTATTGTTATCCCTAGGCTAAGGTTGACAGCTACATTTTCTCTCACATATCCAAGCCAATATCTTTCCATCAGCTACAGTCCCATAACTCTTCTCTAGCACCTTGTCCTCCTTGATCATAAACCCAGATGTAATTATTGAATACGTATTGGAATATACATCTCTTGCCCAACATTTGTCTGGGCTCTCATTTGACAGTGGAGGCCCAGGCACAGAGAAATTACAAGTGACATTTACAGAAGCAGCACCTGAATTTGCAGACACCTCTTCAATAGCCAATAGTTGCCCATACATATACTTAAGGGTGCAGGAGTTGACAAACAAGGATTACAGCATTCAAGGATCTGCAGTATCCAGACCCATGCAATACACTTCCCAAATGACAACACAAACATTACAGAGGGAATCGAGAGCCAAGTCCCACAGAGGAGCAGTTTCGAGGTGCTCTTAAGCCCTGCCTCCTCTTCCCCACACCACCTCTGCTCTTGGGGCATGTGGTGCTGGTTTCACATTGTGCTCGATCATCACAGATAGGCAAAATGGTGAATACACAGAGGTTTGCCCAAATACAGATTTACAAGAAATAAGCTCATGAGACGGGAAGAGCACGGTGAACAGCACACAGGAGCAGCAGACACCTTGGCTTACCTCATCTCCTGGGACTCCGGGAAATCCAGCTGCTGAGAGCTCGGCTGTGTCACAGCAGCACTGACAACAGGGGGACTTACAGCCTTGCTTACAGGGGGGATCACAGGCAGTCCCAAGGACCCCTTCTTCATATCCCCACCACTGGAATTCAGCAAGGAAGCCTGCAAAGAGTAGAGCACAGTGTTAATATACAGCAACCAGCTCCCCCCCATTCATGCCTTAGGAAGTTTATCCTGCCTCTTAGCTAGAACTTGGCAGGAAAAGTCAGACTGATGGAGCTGCTTGGCCTAGGACAGGGAATGGCAAGGCAAATGGTGAGGGAGAGACCATGTTCCACATTTGCCACCTCTCTCCTCTTGCTCACTTCTTTGGCACTGTGCCTCCATTCCCAACTGGCACCCACGTTTGGCATCAAGACCTCCTGGGGTGCTACACACCCATTACAAAGGCAGCCTGAACGCAATGTCCAGCTGAGCTCTTCCTTGGCTCAGCTGCTTGCCTGGGCTCACACCACAGGCACAAGTTTCAGAGCTCTACCTTCAGGACATAAACTGAAAATCTACCACACAAGATTCAGCTTGGTCTCCTTACCTTATCTTCTTTCCCCTTTGACATCTGCTCCTCGTTGTTTCCAGTGATTTCATGAGAGCCAGTGCCTTTTTCCCCTATCTCCTGCTCTCCGCTGAAGATTTTGCTTGGTTTGGTAGGAGAGCTCTTGAGGATGGGAGGCAAGGGCTTTGAGGGTAGGAGCAGAGATGGAGATGCCAGGGAGAACTTTTTGGCCAGAGGGTAGCCTGTCACACCTGCAAAGTGAAGACAAAGAATATAATAGAAGCCGCATGGCAAATCTAAAGCTACATATATCATTGCAGACATTTCCGGGAAACTTCCAAATATCTGCGCAGGGAAACACGCTCCTGCTGGCAGCCCCTTGAAGCAGGCCAGGGGGACACCCTGACCCACCTGCACAGAGCTGCCACAGGAACACCCTGGCCTCTGGGCTGCCGTGGGACAACAGGGAGCCCAGAGCCCTGTGCTTTCCAGGAATGGCTCAGCTGCACATGCACCTCCTGCTCCTCTCCCTGCCCCACAGCTCAGCAGCCCCACAGCTGCACGGGGCACTGGGAGCAGTACAGCTCAGTGCAGGGGGCACCTGCAGGGCAGAACTGTTCCCTGGGAATGTGCATGGACACTCCAGGCTGGCACAAATCCCTCCCTCCCACCAGAGAGCAGCCCAGCTCCCGCCTTACCTCTTTGTGAGGCTGAGCCATCCTGGGCCTTCACCTTCTCCTCCTGCCTGGCAGTGACCCTGGGGGCAGCGCTGCTCAGCTGCCTCTGCCGGGGCTCCTGGGCCAAGGCCCCGTGAGCAGCTGGGGAGCGGAGACCTGCCCTGCCAAGGCTGGGGCTCCGCACATCAGCCCCGCAGCCTCGCAGGGGAGGGAGGGCACCTGTGTGCGGACGCCGCATGGGGCCCTCCCCATACTGGGTCTCCGTCCCCCTCTTCCTTGGGGTTGTCTTGATAGAAGAAGCTGTAGATCAGGTACAAGGGAAGAAGCAAATTAATTGAACTCACACCCTTACAATCAGCCCATCTAATTGGGGAGGCACTCAGGGGGTTTTTAATTATTCAGGAAATCGGTTTGTTTTTATTTTTCATTAAGCTAGAATCAGTTTCATTCTTCTGAACAGTATTGAGTTAGCAAGTCAGAAGAGTAAAGTGAAAGGCTCCCCTGATAAGAGGAGAAAAAAGATTCCTATTTGAGACTGGGCTTCTGTGAATACCTAGTAAAAACCCACTCAGTTGTGAATGCTATTTCTGGAAAACAGAAAGGCCTCTCAGCAAGCAGGCAGACCTTGCTGGTGTTTTCATAGCACCCCAATACCCTCCTCAGGGTTCGATCTGATCCGCAAGTAGAGAGAGGAAGAATAGGAAATGTCTATATAATGAGACAAGACATTGATGGCAAAAACGGAAACAGGCCTTGCATCTCATGACCATGCCCAATTTGTGGTCAGCTGTGGCCACAGTCCCTGTTCTACCTCACAGTACTAGTGATTTGGCTACTGTGAAAAAGGAAAAAGCTGAGTAAACTAATGCTAGAACGTTGTGATGCCATGGGCATCCTTGCAGGATCATCTGTAGCTGCGAGCCACCTGCTCTGACACAGAGCCAGCATTGACCACCCTGGACCAGTGCTCCAGGAAATCTGGTGGGATTTTTTCCCATTTGGCTGAGGCCTTTCAGCTCCTTTCCATCCTCACCTTTTTCTTCGGTGATCTTTCCTTTCTGTCTAGGATCCATGTTCGAACCCGTCCTTCTGCCTCGTAGAGCTATCGGGGCTCGAACTAGGAAACACTCTTGGAATGGAAAGCGATTGGAGCTTGATACCCTGCCTTAGAACAAGGTTGGGTGACTCCAATCGCCAGCAGTGGGCAGCGAGAGGCAGAGCCAGACGCGTCGCCTGCTGCTGTGCCGCTGTCACTCGCGACCTTCACAGCACAGAGCTGCCCCTTTGTGACACGCTCACCCATGGCTCTCGTTTCCATGGCCATGGAACGCCCATCCCAGCACCATCCCTTTCCCGGCCCTTCCCATGGGCAGCCAGCCCTAAGCCCCACCAGGCCAGGCCTGAGGGATTGACACTATCTAGGAAGTAGACGCTCTCCAAAGTTACTTTTCAAGGCCTTTATTTCTCTAATTGCCACTCAGTTCTGACCTGGGTTTTGTACTTTCACGATTTTTTCCTTTCTCTTCACAACAAAGAATGAACAATGGCACCATGTGTTTGAAGTAAAACAAGCTTTGCACTCCTCATTAGAAGTCCCTGGGATTCAGGGAACCTGTCTCTATAGGAAATAAATTGGCCATCCAAACATTGCACTTTTGCTCTGCTTCACTGATCCATGGGTTTATTCCCTGCATTCTTTCCTGTATAAACACCCAAACCCAACTCTCTTTGCAATGGGTGTGTAGTGCAGACTTCACATCCCCAATGTGTATCAATAGCAGGAGAGGTCTCTGAATGTTTTCTGAGCTCTTTAGTGGCTCCTCCTTGTCTTACAGCTGAGAAAACAACAACAAGCAGTCAGGGCAGCTAAAGGTGTCCAATCTGGTCAAGTAATCCATCTACATTTAGTAAACTATGGATATCTGTGAAGCATCTCTATGGCTTGGTGGTGTTTTCTGTCAGCTGTGTCTGGTTTGGACAGAAAAAGGTGTTTGCTGGCACAGGCAGTCATGCAAAGTCTGTTCAAGGATGTCTCAGCTTTTGAGCTGCACAGCCATGCCCTTCTGCACAGCTCTCTCTGATGCTGTTTCTAGACTTCATCAGCGTCTGCGCAGCTTTGTGCTCTGGCATGGCTTTGTCCAGAGGTGAGGGATGGGAGGTGGCCATGGCGAGAGCAGCCCAGAGCCCACGCACACAATTGCCTTTGCAGCAGGGCCAGGAGCTGCAGTTGTTTTGGGTTTGCCATGGGGTGCAGGAGGAGGCAGATGAAGACCAGCTTTGGTAAACACAATGTCCAATCAAAGGCTTGGGTACTTGATTTCAGCCTTGGTGAGCAAGGGCCCAGTGTGTCCCTGCCAGGAACTGATCCTTTCACTGAAGTTTGAACAGGAGCTGATTTGGCTCTTTAGCTGTTCCAGAAGGGATGGGATCGTAAGGAAGGGTGTGCTTCAGCCCCCGCTGCCTCCCCCCTGTTGCTGGTCATGGCCTGGGGGCCCTGGAGCAACTTGAGCAGGCAGAGAGCTTAGAGAGAGCAGCAGGGCAGGGAGCTGTGCTGAGCTTCATCAGTGCCTGTGGGCCTGAGATGATGGATGTGTGGGAGCTGGAGAGCAGCGAGCATCGCGAGAGCTCAGCAGCATCTGGGCTCAAAGGCTGCTGGGGAGCTGTAGGAAGGAAGGGCAGCAGCAGGAGAAATGAGGAGCTTGGGAGAAGCAGGTTTTGACATGCTGCAGAATGGCTTTGTGGGGACTTGGCTGGAGATCAGCAGTGGCTGGAAGGCGCTTTAGGGACACGGAGAGAATAGTGATCCAAACCCATTCCCATAGCATCCCAAATGCCAAAGGAGGCAGAGGCAGCCCAGAACATGTGGATGCCAAACATGTGGATGCCAGGGGGTAATGTAGGCACACTGCCAAAGAGGTGAGCAAGGGGAGAGAGCTGGCAAATGTGGGACACGGTCTCTCCCTCACCAATTCCCTTTCCATTTCCTGTCCTAGGCCAAGCAGCTCCATCAGTCTGACTTTTCTTTTCCTGCTAAGTTCTAGTTAAGAACCTGGATAACGTTCTGGAGGTGTGAATGGGTGACGACTGGATGTCTATCTGAGCCCTGTGTTCTACTCTTTGCAGGCTTCCTTGCTGAATTCCAGTGGTGGGGATATGAAGAAGGGGTCCTTGGGACTGCCTGTGGTCCCCCCTGTAAGCAAGGCTGTAAGTCCCTCTGATGGCAGTGCTGCTGTGACTCAGCCGAGCTCTCAGCAGCTGGATTTCCCGAAGTCCCAGGAGATGAGGTAAGCCAAGGTGTCTGCTGCTCCTGTGTGCTGTTCACCTCGCTCTTCCCGTCTTGTGAGCTTATTTCCTGCAAATCTCTATTTGGGCAAACCTCTGTGTATTCACCATTTTGCCTATCTGTGATGATCGAGCACAATGTGAAACCAACACCACATGCCCCAAGAGCAGAGGTGGTGGTGGGGAAGAGGAGGCAGGGCCTAAGAGCACCTGGAAACTGCTCCTCTGTGGGACTTGGCTCTCGATTCCCTCTGTAATGTTTGTGTTGTCATTTGGGAAGTGTATTGCATGGGTCTGGATACTGCAGATCCTTGAATGCTGTAATCCTTGTTTGTCAACTCCTGCACCCTTGAGTATATGTATGGGCAACTATTGGCTATTGAAGAGGTGTCTGCAAATTCAGGTGCTGCTTCTGTAAATGTCACTTGTAATTTCTCTGTGCCTGGGCCTCCACTGTCAAATGAGAGCCCAGACAAATGTTGGGCAAGAGATGTATAATCCAATACATATTCAATAATTACATCTGGGTTTATGATCAAGGAGGACAAGGTGCTAGAGAAGAGTTATGGGACTGTAGCTGATGGAAAGATATTGGCTTGGATATGTGAGAGAAAATGTAGCTGTCAACCTTAGGCTAGGGATAATAATAAATAAGGAGTCACAGAAGTATCATTCCCATTGAAAAGCTTCAGCTGCGCTTTTGAAGGGCTATTAGAATATGGTTATCTACCAGCTGGGTTGGGAAAAGCCTTTTTCTTCTTGGAAGATCCAGGAGGTGTAATATCATTCTCAGGAGACAGCAGTGCTAGGACCACATGTAGCAGGAGACTGTGCCCAGTGTAAGGCATGAGCCAGCAAAGTCAAGCTTTGGCAGCAGTGCAAAAGTAGCTGTCCTCCATACAGCCTTGTGTCTCAGCCTAGCAGCTCTTGCTGCTTCACTGAGGCTGTATGAGCCACTTGGCTCCAAGAGGAGAGCCAGCAGAATTGGGGAGTTGTTATAAATGAAAATAAAGTGATTTTTCGCATGTTGGAGTTAATAATTACTGTTGTATTGTTATACCTGTTGAATAAAGTTGAAAGTTTGGATTTTTGATAAAGTTATAGATTGAAAAGTTAAAAAGAGACTGTTTTAAAGATGTTTTAAGAGTGTAATGTTTCAGAAGTTATGTACTTTTTTAAAAAAATCCTTTATCTTTGTAATTTTATTTATGTAAAACTCAGTTTTTATGTTGTATTGTAAATCTGTAAGCCCATCACCCATCCCAATATTAAAGGCACCCTGCAGCACCCAAGCTAAAAATAGAAGGTTTGCACCTCTCCGCCCACCTCAAGTGGAATACTAATGAGGCTCTTTCCCGCCTTTGCAAATTGCCCCTAGACACAAGCCATCTATTGGTGGGGAAGTCCACCTCATTAATTAGTATTCCCAATCACCAGCGAGCAAGAGGGCGGAGAGACTAATTTGGACCAGCCCATCAAAAACTTTATAAATTTGGTCACCCTCAGGGGCTGACAGGCTTTTTTTCCAGGTGCCTTTACCTCAAGCAGCTGCAGACTCTGGTCTGTGCAGGGTGCCTGGTGTCTCTGTCTCTCTGACTAGCAGGGAGTCAGAGACTGGGTCGGGTGCTGGGCCTCTCGCCCATTTTTATGGGCTATACTTAAAATCTTTTTTTTTGGACTTAAGATTAGCTTAAGTTCGCCACCCGGCCTGAGGGATCTCCTCTTCCTTGACCACCAACCCGTGGCAGGGGGAGTCTTATCACTGTCCCGGGACCTTCTTTTTTTGTGCTTTTTTTCCTTTTTCTTTTCTTTCTCCTTTGGGAGATCCTGGACCTCGTGGGTCTGGGCAATAAACACCTTTTGCTTCACCCCACGAATGAAATTGTCTTTTTATGACAGAGTTATGATGCAAGTTGAAGAATGACTGCTGTGTTTCAGCTGGAGCTTGGTGAGCTCTGTCTGACTGCAGCAACTGAAAGCTTAAGGCCAATTAATCAGCTTTGCTTCTGGTTGTGTTTTGGTGTTGCACTTCGTCCTTCATCACAGTAACCATGCCAAGAAGGTTTGCCTCCTTTGATGCTACAGCCATTCCCCATGCTTCTCTTTCTGCCTCCTCATATGTTCTTTTCTCCTCCATTTCCTCAAGGCCAAGATCCAGCAGCAGAAGCCAAAACAAGACCTCTGAACATGCAGGTAGGTAAAGGGCATGTCTGTCCTGACATGACAATTGGAATCCTGAGCCATTCGTTGCATTGTCAACGTCTTGTTAAAAACCACCCGGTTTCAAATTTCTTCAAATTCTTTTCAATTCCTTGATGGGCTCAGTGGTCTCTCCCAGAGCCCAGTCACTGGGAGTGTGCTCTGGTGATGCAGTGAAAATTACTCCAACGTAAAGGGATGAGTGGCAGGAGCTGGAGTGGTACCTTGGGGCCTTGGAAGTGCACAGCTGGAAAAGAAAATATCCCGCTCAATCATGGACATATGTATAATCGCCCAGCACCTTTTCTAATGTCACAATTAGTCGAAAGAAAGAAGGCATTTACCATGAAATGAGATTTGTTTCCATTCCTTTGTCCTCCTCTTGAAAGAGAAAACCTTTCCTTGGGGCTGTTTTTGAACTGAACCCTTTGAAGTCTGTGGGAGATTCATGGACATTGCCTGGTTTTGCAGTGAAACAGGTAAACGTCCTTTGATAGAAAATCCTTGTGAGTTTTCCATTTAAGGGAAAGAGGCTGTGGTCCCTGTGGCACTTGGGAGCTGGCGCTGTGTGGGCAATTGTCAGGTTTGGCCAAGGAGCTGTGCCCAGCTGAGGGGGCTGGGAGAAAGCAAGGAGGCAGAGAGCAGGGAAGGCTGTGAGCCAGTGCCAGTTTGGAGCCCATGGAAGCATGGCTGGGCCATGGGGCTGCAGGCTGCTCCATGGCAGGTGCCTTGGCCGGGGCTGCAGCGCTCATGGCTGACCCTCTCCTTACAGTGACCTCGCAGACGGCCGCTGGTGCCAAGCGCCGAGAGGAGCCACTCCGTGGGAATGGGCGGAAGGACAGAGCCTCTCGTGAGCCACAGCACTCCTTGCTCGAGGCACTCTCCTGGCTCAGCAGCGATGACTGGTAAGGCAGGCCCCTGCTCACTCCGTCTGCCTCAGCGTTAAGGGAGGTTAGAAGTGTGTCCTGCTAGAGCCTCTGAGCCCAGAGAGGCAAAGGGCAGCAGAGAAAGCACTGCAGAGCAGTGAGAGGATAAAGATTTGAGAGCAGCCTTGCCTTGGCCTTGGCCTGCAGCAGTGCTCCAGCTGCAGCAGGTGCGTGCTGTTTCCTGCCTTTGCCTGCTGCTCCATGGAGCTGCAAAGGAAATCTTGAGGGGAGAGAGAAAGCTGTGGGACAAGATGATTTGCTGGCTGAAGCCAGAAGCAGGATGGCAGCAGTTTTGAGTGTAGAGATTTGGGTGCCTCGGGGCACAGGCCCAGGTGGCACCGAGAAAGGTTTCTCTCTGGTCCCACTGCTGGCAGCAATGGCAGGAGACAGGGTCTCCCTGTGACCTCGTGCACGTGAGTCGCAGCAGCAGCTACGGGGAGTTCCTCTTTCTGAGAAATGGACTGACTTGTGCTGTAGAGTTGCTCAGCCTGTCATTTCTCCTGAAGGGCCCATGGCAGAAGAGAAGGAAAAAGGAAAACAAATTGTCTAGGAATCTTGCACTTTTGGAATGGTACTTTTTCCTTCTCACTGCTTCCTATGGGCCTGTGATGTTTTGTCAATACTCAGAATGTGTGCCAAAATTAGACACAGACAGAAGGAGGCCTATAGAGGCCCAGAGGTGATAACCATACAAACGTTAGGTGATACTGGTTGTCTTTTTGATGTGCAGGTTAGTATCCACTCACTAGTGGAGATGCTCCATTCCCCCTGGAGAAGGACTCCATTTGCCCTGGGATAAGCGTGAAATACCTGCCACAATGTGTCTCCTTGTGCAGTCACCTTTGCTTTGCCCTTTCTCTTCTGCTTTCTCTTCCCCATTTCTGTTTGGTGCCCTGTGAGGTGCAGAGAGCTTCTGCAGGTGTGGGGGGTGTCCAGGTGACACTCAGGGGTGCCCATGGGCTCGCTTGCCAGCCCTGCACTGCAGCCCTGATGCAGCACATAGCTTGCTGTAGCTCAGGTCGTGCAGAAAGCAAGTGCTGAGAGACAGAGTTGTTGGCAGCTTTTAGATAACCTGTTGCTGTTGTGGGGGTTGTTTCAAGTAGGGGGTTCTGGGAAAAGCCCTCTTGCTCTTTCAGCTGTTCTTGCCCAGGGGTGCAATCTTCTGGGACATCGTGCTGCTTTTTTGGGGACTGTGTGAGGTGGAGTGGAGTGGGTGACAGGAAGGCCTAGATTGCAGAGTGGAAACTCAGCTACAGAGTGGCAGTGCAGACTCTCACAGCTGAACTGCCTGCTGAGGCTGGCAAAGAAGGAAAATGCCCCAGTAACAGCCCAGTGGGACCTGTGTCTCAGGGACAGCGACAGGGAGGTGACAAGAAACAGAAGCATGGCATGGTCTCACTGCTTCTAGGAAGCTGTGACATCCTAGGCTCTTCACGTGCCAGAGATTTCAGAAAGGCTGCCTTGTTAAACGGCCACAAATGAAGACTCTGAAACCCCTCTGTTTGCCTCCTGCATTTGTGTTTGCTTTTGACAGCCACAGCATCCTGTGGCAATGAGTTCCGTGATTTCATTAAGTGAGGCTTGGAAAGCACCTCCCTTTGTCTGGCTGAGCTGCCAGCCTGGTAATTTCAGAGTGTGCTGCCTAGTTCTTGGGTGGAGAGAAAAAGCAATGCTTTTGGCTCTTGCCTTTCAGGGAGCTGAAGGAGAAGGGACTCTTCAGCATCAAACACCTGTCTGAGTCCCATTCAGAAGTCCTTCTCAGTCGACTTCGAGAGGTTTGCTTGGCAGTTACCGATGAGGTAAGAAGATTGTGCTGAGTTGTCCCCCGTATTTCATACACGGTGTGTGGATTAGACATGTGCTTGTTCATCTCCATGTGTGCTCAGGGACTGCCTTCATTTCTGTTTTTAGACCTTCTATTTCTAATGCCTGTCAGTGCTCTATAGGATCTGTGTGTACATGTAGCTGTATTTCCTGGTAGGTCGGGCATCTGACACACTCTCTTTGAGCGAGGGGCCATTGTAATGGAATGTGCAAATGCAGAAACAGAGACACTAATTATGTTATTTGCCACAGTCCAAATGGCTGCCTTTCTGTGCATGTGCACTTCTGCTTCCACTGTGCTTTTATGGTGCTCTGGCCACAGCGAGAAGTGCTGTTGTTTCCTGGGACTTTTGTCTAAGGACAACTGGTTTCCTTTCAAGGTGATTCTTACGTTTCCCCTCATGATTTCCTCAGGTGACCAACCTGCGCTCCAAGGTCTCTCAGCGGGCAATTATGACTCTGGGAGAGCTCTTTGTGGCCTTGAAGAAGGACATGGACTCGGAGGTGGATGAAGTTGCTCGGGTCCTTCTTCAGATGGTGTGGAACTCCCCAGAGTTCATTCAGAAAATAGCGACTGAGACCTTGGGCATCATGGTGGAGAACGTGACTCCAGCCCGAGCAATGACTGCTCTCATGGACAGTGGAGTCCAGTAGGTTCTGCTTCTTCTCTTAGTGATATTCTTCACCTTCTATTGTGTGCATGGGGGAAGGGAGGAGAGAGAGAATGGGAATGGTGGGAGGGAAGGGTCCTGTATGCTGCATCCTCTGTCAGCGCAGTGACTTGATTCTCCAATCAAGCTCACTTCCTTCCTCTTGTCACCTACTCCTGCCCTCCTGCAGCCTATTAGCTCAGAGAAGCATAGAGCTGTCGAATGTGCTGAGTTGGAAGAGGCCCATCTGGATCATCAAGTCCAGCTCCTGGCCTTGCACAGAACAGCCCAAGAGTCACACCAAGTGCCTGAGAGCATTGTCCAAATGCTTCTTGAGCTCTGTCAGGCTTGGTGCTGTGGCCACTGATCTGGGGAGCCTGTTCCAGTGCCCAACCACCCTCTGGGTGAAAAAAGTTTTCCAGATCTCCTGATAACCTAAACCTCCTCTGACACAGCTGCCTGCTGCTTCCTGGAGTTCTCCCAGTGTGCCAGAGTTGCCTAGATGTGGTGAATGGTGGGGAAGTGAAAGTGCCTGCAAAAGCTAAAGATAGAGCCTTGTGGTTTTGTGGGAAGAGGGACAATTGCAATTGCAGCTGTGAGCGCTCTCTGATCTATCACAGCACTAACCTCAGAGGCCCTGGGAAAAACCATGCATCATCATTCTGCCATTAACTTGAGAAATAGGGAGGGTACTTGCTGGGGCATGGAGCACATGGGGGGCCACGTGCTGCGTGTGGCACAGCCTGCACAGCAGGTGCAGCTGCTGCCAAGAGGAGTCTTGTATGACTGTGCTGGCCTTAGAGCTCTACTTTCTATTCAAACTGCTATTTCATGTTAGGCTTCACAGGCTGACTGCCATGGGGCAGCTGAACCAAATGCTGCCTTAAGTGTTGGTGCTGGGCCTGATAGTTCCCAACAGACACTCTCTAGAACAGGACAGCCTGGCTACAGTGACTGCCACCCTTTCCTCAGCTTTGGAAAAGAGTAAAACATTCAAATGTCTCTCTTGCCAAGCCTCACACAAGAAACGGGCCACCTTGCTGGATATTCTGCAGCTTCATGCTTTGCTAGTTTAGATAAATTATACCCATAGCCCCAAATTCCCTGCTGAATTCCTGCTGGAATAACCTCATAGTGCCTCACGGAACACGGATATTTCCATGCAGAGCTGCTGCTTTAGCACCAGCTGTGTCAGGAACCATCAGAGGTTTCCAAGGAAGCTCAGTGCGACTGGGACCAGGGCATGTTTCTATTCCACATGATTTGCTATTTTTAACCCTCATCCCCCAGCCCCACTGATGTCCCTGGGGGGCACTTGACAAAGTTCCCTGGAATTCAGCTGATTTCAACCCCTCTGAGGTCAGGGGGCTCCAGTTGATATTTTAAAGCAGAAGGCAGTGGCTGGACGCACTCCCAGCCCATGCTGAGGCAGCCCCTGTGCCCAGGTGAGGACACCCCTCTCTGCAGAAGCTGATTTCATTTTAGAGCCTCAGGAGTGGCCTCTGGAAGTTCTTTTCCCTGAGGAAAGGGATGCACATCCTTGCCTTCAGCACACCTCTAGCGTGACCCACCTGTGAAAGCTTTCCATCAGTTCTGTAGTTCCAGCTGGCTCCCTGAAAAACTCCAAACTTAATCCAAACAAAACCTCATCCAACTCTATACTTTCATTTGAAGGCATCGCCGAGGGCTATTGCTTAGGATTTGATTTTTGTGAGGGAAGATTGCCTAGGCTTTAACACTACTCATGGGTGATGCCCTCAGGCTGGAAGGGAATGGACTGGGGGATGTGTGGGAGCTCCGGGAGATGGGCACCAGGAATTGCTGTCTGAGCCCCTCCACAAACACAACGTGCTGACATTCCCAGGTGCCAGCTGTTTTTTGGGGTAATTTTGGGGTGTCGGTGGGCTCGGTCCAGGGTGAAGCATCTCTGGGGGCTTGTTCAGAGCAGTCCATGGCTGAGGAGCCCTTTATTCACATCCATCCAAGCGCTGCCTGGGCATCCCAGTGCCCATCCCCCGGGTGTGTTTTGCACACTGCGTGCCACAGGCAGGACATTGCAGGCACAGATCCTCCCCTGGAAATACAAAGGACAAGAGATGCTGGTCCCCCTTCTGTGGCTCCCAGCCTTCTCCCACCCCGTGTTCCCAGCCAGCTGGGACGCATGGAGGAAACACCAAGGAACATTCCTGGCAGTGAGCTGGAGTCACCGAGGCCTCCATCTGGCTCTGGGTCCAAAAAGCAGCCCCAGGCTCAGCAGCTGCCATGATTTTGGGCTGTAAACACTCACCTGCAGGAAATGCCCCTCTGCAGGTCTGACCAGCACTGACACTCTCCAGAACTTTAGCCATGGACCAAGTGAACCCTCAGGTCTTGTCTTGCTCATTTCTCCCTGCTAGAGAACATTACATGAGCACCTTGATAGCTGTTGGGTCAGTCCTGGAAAGCACAGCAGCTCAGGGTTATTGGAAGTTTTGTGCTGTCATGCCAGGTGGCAGCCAGTTCTGCCCTAGAGCCATTCCAGGGGCTGGTGTGTAAAGCAGCATTAGCGGAGAAGGAGCTGCATTTGCCTAGGAATTCCCTTGCTGGCAGCAGCCATTCCCATCCCAGGCAGGACCTTCCAAATCAGCCTGAGATCGGCTCAGGTGCTTGGAGCAGGGTGTTGAGACTGCCAGGATTCTGCGTTCAATCCCCAGATGGGCCAATCACTTCTCTTCATCGGACTTGATCGTTGTGGGTCTTTCCAACTCTGAATCTCGTGTGCTCTGGAAAGAAAGAGTAAACAGTTTTCCCTGGCTTTTAAAATGCAGAGGTTTTTCTATTGGAGAGCGTGAACCACGGAGAAAGCGGGAGAGAGGAGGCAGAGCATCAAGCGTCAGTCGGCAGGTATGAGGTGAGCGGCCCGGGCAGGAGCGAGCCCAGGCGGGGCCCCCGTCCCCCGCCGGCCTCAGTGCCCGTCTTGGAGCAGCTCTTCCACCCGCGGCGATCCCGGTCCCCATCCCAGTGCCAATCCCGCCTCGGTCCTCCGGCCCCGGGAGCCGCACCGCGCCCCCCGAAGGACAAGCGGCTCCGCCCGGGACCCTCGGCGGACAGCGGCAGGACCCGGACGCGCATCGCCGGGCGCAGCGCCCGGTCCGGGACTCCGCACAGCGCTCCTAGTGACAGTCCTGCCGCAGCCGAAAAGAGCATCCCCCGCACGAACAGAGGGATCGCGGCTCCGCGGGCATTTATGGGCGAGGGCGGAGGGGCGGGGCCGGCACAGGTACGCGGGGCCCCGGAGCGGCTGCGCGAGGCGGGGCCGAGGGGATTTAAGTACTGGGACTTGAGCCGCCCCCCCGGGCCATTTGCCCCGAGACGGTCAGCGTGGGTGGGTGGGGCCGCGCCGGGCTCTGTGTCCCTTTCTCTATTCCTCTTCTATGCTTCTCTTCCTCTATCCTTCTCCTTCCTCCCCTCCCCTGCCCCCTCTCCCTAACCCCCCTCCTTCGCCCTAGCCCTCCACTCCCTCTGGCCCGGCCCGGTCCCTCCATACCTCCTGTCCCTATCCCCCTGCGCACCCGAACCTTGCCCTACCCCTCCTTCCACCCTTCCTTCACTCCCCACGCCGGCTCCCCCTTGCCCACTCTCCCCACTCCCCTTCCCCCTTTCACCCCCCGCCTTCAATCCTCTCCTTCCTTCCTCCACCCTTCCTTCCCCCCACCTCCGTCTGCCCGCTCCCCCTGCTCTCCTGCACACCCCGAGCCTCCCCACCTGCCCTCCGTCCTTGACCCCCCGCCAACCAGCCTGACCAGCCCCTCTGCCCCCCTATTCCCGTCTTCCATCCCCCCTCTCCCTCTTTCCCCCGTAGCCGCGGGGCTCGGGGCGCTGGAGAATAAAGCCCCGGGGGCCGCAGCCCGTGCCCCCCGCGCTAGCGGGTCCCCCCATGCGGTTCACTAGCACCGCCCCACACCGCCGGGGCTGCGGCTTTCCCCGCATCACCCTAGGGGCTCCCCGGGGGATCGGGGCTGGGGGTCAGGGTGGGCCGGAAGAGGGGGGCGAGCAGGAGGGGGGACTTTCCCCCTCCGCCCCCCAGCCTTCGGGATTCCATCCCAATCTCGTGTCACCGAGCAGGGGACAGGCAGGGGACAGCAGGGAGGGTGAGGGCGCTGTGGCGGGGGGCGGCAGTGCCGCTTTCTGTCGCCAGGTGGCAGCACCACCGCAGCGCTCCTGGTTTATTTCTGTTCTCTCACTGAGAGTAAAGTTGGGATAGAGCACATTTTATTTCTTTCACACCCATCATCTTTGCTTATGCTTTCAGGGAGTTTATTGTTTAACTCATATGTAAAAATATTATGTCATTATTTTCAAACCCTACAGATCTATATTCAGAATTTCTTACATTCCTGTATATGAGATAGTAGAGAGGGTTTATTTTTAAAAGAATTTATATATAAATTAGTATTATTTGTCTATATAAAAATGACAAACGTGACAGGCTTTAGTATTCTACACACCTCCCCTCCCTGTGAATTTTTTGGCATTTTTTGGGAAAGGGCACCCAGCATGATTCCCCCCTAACCTGCTCCTTGCCCTTGCCCCTGTCATGGCTCTACCTGGGACACTGGGGTGCCCCAAATTACATCAGAGCTCCCGAGACACCCCCCCCTGCCCCGCCCTTTCTCCTCACTGCCACAGAAGGCACAAAATGAGTCAAACTGCCCGGAACAGCAGCGCATTGCTTTAATAAAGCCATTTACCTGTGTACATCACCCCCAAAAGGGTCTCTGATGGAACAAGAAAGGGGGGCAACCCTCAGAACGGCTGGGGTCCTTCCCCAGCTCCTGGGGCACAGGCTGGTGGCTGCCCCATGGCACAGGGACAACATGGCCCAGGATGGTGCCACATCTCTCACTCAGGCTCTGCTCCACTCCTCCATCGGGGCAGTGTCAGGAGGTGTCTCATCCCTTCCCTCTGACCCTGCTGCCACACGGCCCGGAGCACCGTGATCCTAATCTGCACTCATGGACCCATGGAGCAGTGGGATGGGAGCAGCAGGGAGAGAGGAGGGACAGAGAAGACAGAGGAAGAAAAGAAACAGGGTGCAGGGTAGAGATGAAAAAAAAAAAAAAAAAAACCAGGGATGGGCAGCATGACAGAGGGATTAAAAGGAATAGGGGCAGGGAATGGGATAGAAGGATGCAGTGAGAAACAACAGCACAGGGAACAGGACAGAGCAAGAGAGAGTAAAAAACAACATGAGTGAGGCATGGAGAAAGACAGACAAAGAGACATCAGCAGGGAAAGAGGACAGGGAGTGGGATACTGGGCCAGAAAAAGAGGGGCAGTGAGCAGGACAGAGTTGTAAATACACATGAAGAACAGAGGGAAACAAGGACAGAGAGAAAACAACCATAGCAGTGGGGGGGGGGGGGGGAGGGGGGAAGACGGGCAAGGTGCAGCGCAGGGATGGAGAAAGAGAGGGATGGGCAGCAGCACAGAGGGTTATAAAGAGGACAATGAGGGAGAAAGACCGAGCAGCAGATACAAAAAGGTATAGGCAAAGGACAGTGAGATGGACAAAGAAATAGAGTCACGGTGCAGGACAAAGGAAAAAGGAGAGGGAAATAGAAGCAAAGATAAAGATGCAGGCAGGGAGTGAGACAGAGAGACGAAAAGTAGGACAGAGAACAGGGAGAGGGCTTGAGCAATATTTATTAAATAAACATTGAGTATTTATTTATTAAAAGAAAAAAGAACAAGAGAGAGTGAAGTAGTGAAAGGGAATGGGATGGGGAGCACACAGGGCAAGAAAGTAACACAAAAGACACACCAGACAGACAGAAGAACGGGGTTGGAAAGTTGGATATGAGGCTGAAAGAACAACAGGAGCAAACTCCAGTACTCACTAGAGAGTGTGGCTGATGAACATATAAATAAACCATCCGCTCAAACAGAACAGTTACTGTCAAGGCTCTGCCTGGGACTCATTCATGAACATCTGTCTCATGGCAGGGCCATAACACCCCAGATACAACATGAGGTGAAAGCTGAATGGATCATGCGTGCCAGGTTTTGTGCTGCTCAGCCCTAATCCGAGCCTGTGCCGCCAGTGAACATCCTGATCTCCTAATCTTTTCTCGGAAATTTCACCTTCACATGTTTATTTAACTCCCATTTCCACAGGTATCTTCTCACAAGGACTGGATGGCATCCTTCATGGTCCCTGGGTGCACTTCCGGTTGAAGTCTGAATTTAAGATGGATGAATTCAATGGATTTGAATTTAAAAATTAAAACTACAGCAACAAAAACACCAAGAGCCAAAACTTACATAACTGGGGATTCTTTTGTGAGTACCTAAAAGAGATAATATTAACATATTAAAGGCACCTTAAAACCAAACAATTCTAAAGAAAAGGCCACCTTAAATTCTGTTAAAATGCTTCAGCCTCTCCCCAATAAAAACAGCCAAAAAACTTCAACATTTCTTCAATTTTCCCCTCCCTTATCATTCTTTTCACCCTCTCACTTTTCTGTGCATCAAACTATTAGTCTGCTCAAAATGCATTTTATCCTTCCACAAATGTACCATTTCCAAGATGAATTTAAATCTCACTCAAACTTCAAGCTTCCAGGAGAGCAAAACACCACACTTCTGAACTAAGAGACATCTTACATTGACACCAAGATACACTTCTCCTAAAAGACAGCAGGATTAAAGGAGATGACCCACAAAGAGCAGTGAGGGCTGTGGGTCTGACCCATGGTGAGGGAACAAAGCTGGCCTTGCCCATGACACTGGAGGAGGACATTCAGTGGCCCAGCAGCAGGCACAGTGGGGTTTCCTACTGGCAACATTTTGGGAGCACCAAGAAGGATCTGGGTGCCACCTAGCGCTGTTTTACTCAGGCATTAGTTGTATAGAAATGCAAATGCTAATTATTCCCATCTTTTACAGGCATAATGTTTTACAGGGATAAGCTCAGCACATCACACATCAGGCAGGCTTGTCATCCCTCCAGCAGACAACTTTGGAAGATACAGGGATGTGTGGCCAAATCCCCCTGTGCACTCACAAGCACGCTGGGTGCTGAGCAGATGCACAGGCTATTACATGTTAAAAAACCATCTCGAGTGAGCAAAGATTGGCAAACCAAGTCAGAATTTATGAAACTAGGAAAGGGCAAACAATTTATGGAACTGGGAAACACAGCCCTTGGAAGCACCAAAGTCATTATCACACTCCTTCATGAAGCAACAAGCAAGCAGAGGTTTCAGTACCTTACAAGGGGAATCTTCTGTGTAATTACCTTAGAGAGTAATTTATTTACAAAGAGAGGGAAAACTTTTCCCATAAGCATATTTCACTGGAATCAGGGAACTGTAGAAAAAGAATTGTGACTTTGAAATTCCCTTTATTTAAGTTCAATTTAGCATGAAGCACCCACCAGAGTTCTTCTTTTCCAGAACAGCCCTCCATCCTATTTGTTTCCTTCACTGAATGTACTGCTTTCCCAAATCTTTAATTGTATCTACAAACTCCACTTCAGCCACACACCTTGCTTTGATGAGCCTGAACACATCGTAAGCTTCAAAGAACCACAGGTTGAGAGAGGACCCCAAGCTCCTTCCAACTTACACGTTCTGGGAGCTAGTCAGATGAAACAGCCACTGCAACGGCCCATGCTCCTGCAATTCCAGAGTTCACACCATGGGATTCTTTTGCATTCAGATCACACTGCAACTCCAGCAAAAGCAGCGTCTACCAACCTTCACTGCCAGCCCCCCTTCCCAGAAAACCAGACTCACTAAGGGCAGGAAATGTTTTCTCGATCTGATGATGGGAACTTCCAACTTGAGGCAGCTGAAAGGGTTCCTGCACCAGTCAGTCTGTGTGAGATCATTCCAATTTGGCTTAGCTCTTTTTGGGGAGGGTCACAAATGGTCTCACCCAATTCTGCGCAGGAAGATTTTCAATACTTTTGTTGATGTGGACATGAAAAGATTCCTGGTGATGCAAGTTTTCCTGCAAGGAAACAGAGTCTGCTCTAAGTCTCTCTCTCCAGTCCCCTCCTTCCAGGGTGCAGGGAACCAACACCCCAAAGGCCACGGATCAGTTTCTAGGAGACATAATCTTGGTTTATGCAGAGGGTAAGGGGTAAAGGGCAACACTGCACCAAAAATGAGTCCTCCTTATCACCAAGCGCTTCTCTTCCATGCAAAGGAGGGTGAATACTGTACCAAGCCAATGTTTGATCACAAGACAGCCCGAATGAGAACTTGGCTATCAGGCTGTGTACCATCTTCACAGTCTTTTGGTGCATTTCTCAAATGTCTACATTTCTACATGCTGATGTCACCAGGAATCAGGAATTCTCTAAGAATTAATTGTGCATCCTCAACCTTTCCTTCTTTTCTCCCTTTCCATGTCATCCTCCTCCTCTCCAATAGCACTTTTTTGTTGTTGTTTGTTTTACTTTTGTTTGTTTCTATTTAACCAAGGTCATCAAGATACATATTTTGGGACAGAGAAGCCATTAGCAAAAGTCATTTAGAGGATGAACCCCAAAAAGTGCTTGTTTTGCTGGGGTTTTTTTAAAACAAGTTAAATCACTTCCCATGGCACAGAGGCCAAAAGTAAAACATCTGTAACTCTGACACTGCACAACATTTAAGAGATAGAGGTGCACATCCCACATAGGCAGCTCTTACTACCCTATGAAACTTCAAAGAATCAAGTAGAATACTGAAATATTTAGCAAGAGAGGCAACAAACCCTCCCCACCCCAAGTGCTGGTGGGGTACTAAGTCCCTGTGGAAGCAGGAGCATAACAAGAGGCAAGAACGTGAACCACCCCATCTTACACCAGGGTACCTTTAGTAACAACACGCTTACACCATCCTCAAAGGTGAGTCACAGGTTGCTCCTGCTGCCCGGTGACGCAAGGAATTTTGTGGAGTTGGTCTGGCACCCGCTGGCCATCTCTGGTATTGCTCCTTATCACAGTCAGTTTATCTACTTCTCTAAGTGGGAAGGCCACCGCGTGAAACACAGCAAACAAAAATCCCAGAGGCCCTGCAGTGGTGTCTGGACAGATATTAAACACACACCTGTAAATGAGACACGATAATAGTTGGGCAAATAAAACAAAAAATTACACCTGAGAGTTTCCATTCCATTTCTTGGATGCTCAACTGCAGAGGTTTGCACTTTCTCCTGCACTGGACTCCTCACAAATTCTCATCCAACTTCCACTGCTCCAAATGAGCAGCTGGTCTGCCCTCTTCATTCTCTCCATTGCTCCCAAACTACCAGGATTAGTATTGGAAGCGAGGAGCCACCCCATTTCGAGCCTCTTTCTCCAGACAAAGGGGAAGGATGCAGTTTAGCCCTCGACTGGCTGAGACCTTGGCTTTGCAGATGAAGTTGTAAGGATTAGAAAGTGCACAGCACTGTCAGTTATCATCTCGCAGGGGAGGGCCATTTTTGACCAAGAGGCTCAATTGCTCACAACTGCCACAGCCACAGTGTCACACGGAGCAGCTGCTTGAGGGTGACCTGGCTGTCCTACCCCCAAACTCCAGCTGGAGACCAGAACTCACCCCCAGACACAGCTGGCTTTCACTGAAACAGAGCTGCAGAATCTCAGTGTCCATGAGAACCAAGAATGAAGAAAATGCTCTTAAGGTCCCCGGGCTCTTCCTGCTGCCAGGTTCTCTCCCAGCTCCACTCCTGGAATGGTTTCTGGTGCATAGGAATAATGGACACAGGCTATGCTAACCTTACAAGTAAAAGGGGCAGTGGTGGCAAATTTCCCATGCCATTATGCCCCACATCCGAACAGTGCAAACACAATACTCTGCCACTCTTTCACCCCAACCCAGGGCTAGTTCTACTTTGACTTCCAAAAGGGCTGGTATGCAGACACAGGCAGGACCTTGCAAGACCGAAACACATCTGGCTCCTTGACTTACTCCACACCTCAAAAGCTCAGCAGACCAGCACCCACCCAGAAGAGAACCCACTCCATCCACACCCCTCTTTTGCCCGACCCTGAAGCCTGCCTGCACACAGTGACAGCAGGATTGGTTAAAAACCGACGCATCAGTTCAGCCTCATTTGGTGGCTCGAGTACACACAATGCACAAGTGTTGGCACTTATTTTCACAGCATCTCAGAACTGAAAACAAATAAAGCCCAGCTTTACACAGCAGTAAGACTCTACTGTCAGTTAAAGCCCTCTGAAGACTGAAAGCCTCCACCTGCCCCCCTTCTACCTCCAGCTCTTCAAACCAAGAACATCTCTTCCAGCTTTGTCCACGACACCCTGCACTTTTCCAGACAGCGCTGCAGCCCCAGTGCAAGCCAAGCTGCGGAAAAACCAATGGATAGGACTAAAAGGGTGGGAGACAAGGAATCTGTAACAACAGATGCATTGCAGAACATAGTAACCTTTTAGGCTGCCTTCCTCCTCCACTAGAAATCGGCTTTCTACAAGCAGCATTTCATCTTTAACCACCACCTGAAGCTTCCTAAGGTCTCTCTCAACAAACACCACAGGACAGGTATTTGGTAAAAGAGATGTATATTTATTCACTTTACAAAGAGGGTGGTATTTAGTTGCAACAGCTCCATTTATAGACAAATATATTATTGTACATTATAGTGGTGAATGGCTCAAATCTTTACCTTGTTTTGCTCTTAAAAACGTGGTTGCACCATTTCAGCTTCCATCAGCTGAGCAAATAGCTGTCCTTATTCTGCCACTGAGAAATTAAAAATCTGTAAGAAAGGCATAGCTCTGTGCTATGTATTCACAAGCATTCACCTTCTCCTTTCCCTGTGTCACTCCCCTCTCCCCACCCAACTCAACATGGTCTGTCCTCTGGGTTAGCACTGAACTTATATACAGCCTCCATTAAAACAAAATTAGGAGCCAGTGATAGTTCTAATGTCCTTTTAAAGCACAAGAAAAGTCATTGATTTGTACATATAAAAGTCTTGAGTTCAAATTTGTTAAAAAAAAGAAAAATCCATTTTTAAGTCGAGTTGGCATTTACATATTGCCAAGGCATGGCTAAGCCAATGAAAGAGGGGAATAAAAGAATTTCAGAACAGAATTTAAATATTACAAAAATATCTTTTTTTTCTTTTTTCCATTTCCTTTTTTTTTAAAAAAAAACAGCAGGATGCCCACTTGCTATTGCTAACTGAAGCATGGAAAGAAGGTATAGACCAGTTGTCTTTGATCCTTGAATATTTGAAACAAATTCAATGTAAAGCTGAACCAAGTTTCCCACACAAACAGCGGTGGCAGATTTATTTCACTTGAGATACAAATGCATGTCCACATGACAGGCATAATCTGACCAGGAGGTGGAGGAAATGTTTGTCTAAATAAGCGCAGGGAAGGAGGGCGAGAGAAGGCTGGCACGGTTAAACATTCTGGATTCAGAAATGCAGTGCCCCACAGGTGCCTCTGCACACAGGCTGTGCAATGCTCTGCACACCTGATATGCAAATACAGCACCTTTCAGCAACAGGATCCAGAATCAAAGAGCTTGGTGGCCCACTTGTTCAAACCGCTAAAATTACTCTTTCGTGCTTTTATTCTTCTTCACTTTCATTTTCTGGTTCCAAATCAGAATCACCATTGATTTCCTTTTCAACAGTCATGTCTTGTTCATCAGATTGCTCCTCTTTTTCTTCATCTTCATCCCAGTTTTCCTGGGGAAAAAATAAAACAGAAAAGTTTGAACCTTTGAGAGTCACATCATTCCTGCTACAAGCAAACGGGAGAAGATCTGGTCCAACTCCACTTACATCAGAGTCTTTATCTGCAATCATCTCATCATCTGAGCCTTCCTCCTCCGAGGAGTCTGCAAAGAGAAAACAATCTCTCAGACTGGGGAACAGGCTTTAAAATGTCATTGTGCAAACAACGTCCAGTCTCACATGCAGCCAAGTCTTCGCACTATGCTACTTCCATTCCAAAACTAATTCCACCTGGAGACGAGGTAACCAACATCAGTTAAGACCAGGTCACAACCAATACACAGTGTGAAGGTGCAGTACAAGAAAAGCCAAAGGGGAAGTGTGCACCCACACAAACGGACATCCCCTGCACTGATGTCCTGCTGACTCCAATGTAGCAATGTCTTCACTGTATCTACCATAGCGCAAGCGCAGGTAACACTAGAAATTTTAGGCAGCCAGGTAAGTTAAAGAAGCACACTGAACTACTAATTCACTGATTTCTTCATTTGTGAAGCAAGGATGGGAGGGAATTAAAGGAGATGAAGGGAAGGAAAGAGCAACAAGATGCCCACATCATTAGGCACTGATTTTCCTGCCATGGACATCTCAAAAAAACCCTCTATTTGCAGACTGTACACTGCTAGATAAGCACAGGAGCATGAACAGCCATCAAGTGTGGGCTGTCATGTGAATTCAGGAGCTGAGCTACACTTAGCATACAACACTTACCATCCTCGTAGACCAACTTTGCAGTCTGATTAACCTCAGGTACATCCTGAACTGTTTGTGACGCTGCAACCTGAATGGAATATGCAGATTAGCCTTAGATTAAATCATGTATTTCAACCTTAAAAGACAACAAAACTCCTAACAATGTAAATGAAGCCTACATTAAGCGTAGCACACATTAATTCACTTACAGTGCTGGTTTAACAGCCAAAAACTACAAATGACAAAGTAAAATTGGAGAGACATCTGCTCCAAAGTGGCTCAGTGCCTCCTATTTATTCCTCTTTAAAACCCTATCGGTGAGCAGACACATTTGGCAAGACAAAACACTCCCCGTGAGCAGGGACTGACAGGACAGTCAATTAATAGACTACACTGAGTGCTACCAGCATCACTGAACAGCAGCTGCATTAAGGTCCTCAGGACAGGTCCCACCAGATGCAATTCCAGCAGGAGGTGAAGCACGCAAACAATACCGCTGCATATCCCATGTTATACAGTTGAAGCTCACCTGGGTGACAAGAATGAAGAGTCTTCCATGCAGACGGGAAAGCTTTTGCAAAGTTTTTACTCTACTCTCCATCAACTGGTATAACATTCCCAACTGAGGAATAAGGTCTGGCAACTTGGGAGAAGAGACAGATGAAAAAAAAATGAAGCTGTTAACAAACACATCCCAAATGTTTTTGTTTTTTAAACTAGTTTTGTATGTTTGGGGCAAGCAACACTTGTTCACATTATTCTAGACAGAGAAGAGAGCTGAGGGTTCCCTGATCAATTCACACGTAGCCATGTTTAGAAATACTATCTACTTTTCAAGCATGGCAATTCTTAGACTCCTTTTCCTTTCCACAGTCACTGCCCCACAAAGGTGTGATGCACTGTTCAGAAAGCTGTGTAAGTGGGGACTGAACATACACCGGTGTCTGAATGCAGCCTCTGCAAAGCGTGTAAGTTCTGCTCGGCAATCCTGTAACAAATTGGAGAAAGGACTGACAGTGCACAAACGTCTTTTTCTTAATCCAGCAAGAGTGTGGCATCCATCACTTGTAAGGCAAGGCTAGACTTCAGTCCAGAAGCTACAGCATTCCTTATTACCCTGCCAACTTTGGCACACCTTACCCTACAAATCTGGCCATGACCAGAACAGTCTTAATGTGAGTATGACAAGAACAAAGGAAACAGCTCTGTAAGATCTAGTGACACAGGCTAGATTACTCTTTGGCAGTAATTTTGCTCCCTCTCAGAGGTGTGACATAACTTATCTTGGTTTGACTTTGGGATGGCTTTAATTATGTCAGGAATGACTGAGACAAACAATTTATCAGCAATATGCAGTAGGTTCAGCAAAAGTGGTGTAAGCATAGCTCTCTATACATTGATTTGGGCACTGCCGTATGCAGAGAGCAGGAGACAGATTCCTGAAGAAAGAATATACATTTATTTAAGCATTTAAATCTAGTTTTACTTAAGAGCATTGGCATGAATGAGAAACACTTACTGTGGAAAGGTAGGATGCATGTAGGGTAAAAACAGACTTCAGCCATCGAACCATTAGTGAGGCACTGGAAAAGAGAAATAAATTATATCTAAGAGATACTGGCTGAGAGATAGCCATTTCACATTCTAGATGCTGAACAGTTCTATATAAAGTGTTCCTCTTTAAATAGAGAGCAAGATAAATGCAGATAGAAATGTAAAGTTTTGCTATCCACATGAGGTATGTAAGTTATTTGTTAGGAAAAGAACAGACATTTCAGTGAGGGACTAGACAAGCTCAGGGGTCTGTGCTTCTGAAACCTTTATGGATGGTCTCAATGAATAGGAGACTGATAGATGCTACTTTCTGCTTCACCTACAATGAGGGAATTTATATTTAGAAAAAATAAACTCAAAACTAAACCAATCTAACCCCCACAACTCAGCACAGCCCATCTCAGCAAAGCTGTCCTTATGGCAACATAACAAGGTGGGGGCGGAGCTGGTTTTGTTATTATACACAACACCATGAGATGTCTAAATACATTTCATAATTAAAAAAGCTCTACACCTGAGAGTTATTTTACTTATTGATCAGGTCCATAATGTAAACATTTGGGGCCTTCCTTATAGTTATATTCTCAGGGTTACACACTCATTTCAGGCATCCTTTTCCTTTTAATTTCACTTCAGCCACCCTGACAAGGCCCTGCTTTAATAGAAGTTCCTCTTTTCACCTACAATGAGGTGAGGTTTTTACCTTCAGATTCTGCAGTTTAATTGCAGTTACTATGGAAATCTATCACATACTTGGTGGGAGGGACCATAACACACACACACACACACACACACACACACACACACACACACACACACACACACACAAGAAAGTTTTCGGTGAATTAAACCGTAGCTGAGTTGCCTCTTACCTGTACGGGTTGCCCTGCAATCTCTTTGTAAGCTAGAAGGACAAAAACAACAGTCAACAGTAAGTAACAAACAGAATGAGTTTAAAAACCCAACATTACATCTATTTGACAGCCCCAATATTGAGGCAGAAAGTTCTCCAGGCATTTGAGGTTTGCTAGGCTCCAGAAAATTACACTGCTGGCTCTACCACCCTGTATACAGGCTGGTAACTTGCAGAAGCTGGGTTCCAGTACTACAACAAAACTGGAACTCTTAACATGCAAAATATCCACTGCAGCTTAAACCTGGCAGGAACAAGTAGGAAGGAACCTCTTTTTTCTATGTCTCTGTTTTTCTGCTTAGTAGAGCAGTTGTTACAGGGGGACAAGTTGGGGAAACAAGTGAAGGCAGTATCAGGTAAAGGCTATTTCACGCAACAAATCTCAGTCTTGGGAGAAGATAGTTACACAAAGGTGTGACCATCCACTGAGATTATAAAACACTTGCATTTAGATTCCACTAGGTCCCAGGGGAGAAACACAGCATCTCATTTAACATAAGCCAAAAGAGATGCTGCAAGACAAAACTGTTCACCACCAGGCCATCTGCACGATTCAGTTAAGATCAGTACCCTAAATAAAAATTAAATCTTACTTGTGGTCAGCACATTAAAATACAAAAGAAATTGGACCATTAACTTACATTATAGAATATCATGCACATAACAAGGGCTACTAAACAATGTTTGGTTTAAAAAAGTAATGTCTAGTCAAGGCCAATCATTAAAATATTGCTGTCCAAATAAATAGTTAATTTAATATCACTGCATAAGCTGTTCAGAAGCCAAATCCCTTTTAAAATTACTACTAAGTCATGTTCACAGTTTAACTACAGCAAATGGACTTTCTGAGGCTTCAAATTATTATCAATGTTAGTAGTTGAAAAGAAGATGAAATGGTGATTGTTTACCATGGACTAAACAACTTCTGCCTAATCTCTTCCTTTTCTTTTTCCCACATAATCATTTAAGATAGTAATACATGATCTAATGCTCTTCCTAGCTTTGACAGTGACACTTGGTCCTTTGGTTAAGGTTCAGCCAGAAAGGATAAAAAGTGTATCAGAGATAAATTAAGAAATATTTCAGTCCTCTTAAGGTACCAAACCAATTTAAAAAATAAAGGGACACATCCTGGATTTTTAGTAGCTAGAAGGCAAACCACATGTGGCTTGCATGACAGTACAAGCAGTGCAGGCTCTCCTACCTCATGCAGCAGCGGAATGACAGCATGTATAGGCATTCTGGCTACTGTGTTCTTTACTATATTTTCTTTTCTTGTGTTAAGCACTTTCTGTAAAAATGAAAAAATATGATCAGAGAATAATTCAGTTTTAACATGTGTATGACCAATCAGCACAGTCAAAAATTCCTGGTTTCCTGGTAGAAATCTCTTTCTACTCCACTACCTTTGTATGCTGAGTATAACAAGCAGAAGATTTGCTACGAAAAGGAGTTTCGTTTTCCAAGTCAGCTACAATTAACAAAATAAAGACACTCAATAAACCCATCTAAAACAATCTAGCATTGCCTCTGGCCCACCTGCCCCATATTAGAAATGATGCATTACAAGCACATTAAAATCTCCCTTCATATTTTCTGTTTGATTTCCATAAATAAATGCCTTTCAGCAGCATGTGTGACAAGAAATTTCTATTCAGCATCAAACTCTTAACAGTTGCCTGCCTCAGTACCATTACTTCCTCCTAATCCAAATGCAAAGGTAATCTTTTCAAGTGAAACTTGTCATCAATTCATTTTTCAAACAGTATCTGTTTGAAAAGTGCACCCTCAGGAGACTAAACACAGATTATGCTCCAGCCCAAGCTAAAGGGAACATGGCTGTATCAGAAGCATCACTTGTAAAACATCTGAACTGCGACAACAAATTTATCACAAGAAAAGCACCTCAGAGTTCATGGACTGACTCAGAAAGCAAGGCAGGTAACAAAGGAGTAACACTGCGACTCTAATTCATAATAGCACTGCCTTGAGCAGCAAATCAGCAAAAAGCATCTGGGAGAAACAACAGGTTCTGAACTGTTCAGCCTCCCCAGCTTCCAGGAAGGCTCCCCACCAGTCCCAGTGAACAGATTCAACAGCACTCAGCACACACTGAGCCTGCAAGACTTACATTTAAGATTTCTGCATCATTGCTTTCCAAGCCCTGAACCAGCAGCACGGCAAAGCTGTCTGTTTGGGGAAGGCCACCTGGAGTTTTTACTTTGCTCACATCAATATCCAATGCCCCAAGGCGCTCCTCAATACTCTCCTGCAGAGGGGAAATAAGGGCAGCACTGCGTCAGTGTAGTTTCTCACAAATATCAGCTGAAACCAAAGTCCCTAACTTAGAGCATTCCCTCTATTTCTGTTGGAAAAGAACACAAATTTTGCATATTCTTTTAAATGCACTAACAGAAAATTGCATGAGAAAAGAAGAGCAGATGAAATTTTGGCTGAAAGGCACTAATATATCTTGGCACACGCAGACAAAAGCGTGTGACAAAGTTCTGCAACAACCTGGCAAAGCCATAGGCAAGCCATAGAGGGCTTGAATGAAGGAAATGTTTTGAGCAGGGGAAGTCTCCTTCATATGAAAAGATGGTATCATTAACCTTTCTTCCACAGCAAACAAAGTAAATTAAAGTTCACCTAAAGAAGGTATAGGGATGCTTTATGATTCTAGTTTCTCCATTCTTGATGAGTTTGAAAGAGGAAGCTCTTTACCTCTGTCTCTCCTGGTTTCCTCTTGTTTTTCTTTTTCTCCTTTCCCGAGGCTGGAGTTTTGACAGCTGTACTATGTCCTGGAATGCCAGGCACTAGAACTTTGGTGTCCGAGTTCACAACAGGTGTCTTTACCTAGAACACAGAGATAATCGCATTTCCATGAATTGCTAGTATCTTGAGCTTTCTTCCAGTTTAAAATATGGATTTTATTCTCAGACTCACACATATGGTAAAATCTGCCTGACACAACCCATTGTCTTGACAGAAATATTAAGCAAATCTGACATATTTAAGAGAATGAATAACCTCAAGAAACAGACAGCTGATTTTCATAATTAACTAAAGCAGTGGTCTCTTTGGAATCACCTGTGAGCCGTTTTTCTCACAAGCTTTTGCCGTAACATTCACAGAACTGTTTGTATCCAACAACAAATATTTGGATGTTTGCTAGCAATAGATACCACCTGTGCTAATAGTCAGCCCCATAAACCACATGCAGATTAACTCAGCATCCACTGGAAGGCAATAACTGATCATGAAAAGCAGCACAATGTAACAGCAAAAGGTAGTCACTATTCACTTTGATCCCAACCCTTTTCTTCTAGGGATTGCTCAGACAGAACTCAGTTGCCCGAATGAGGCTGTGACCATGGTAACAGAGACACCTTAGTTTATACCAAACAAGCTAAGGCATCATCTTCAATGAACACAAAGGAGATGGAATTTTGTATTTAATAATCAAATGCTCCCCTGACCCACAGAGGATGTAAGGCAGTATGCCACTTCCAGAATATTAAAAATGCTACCTGCTACTTCCAGAACACTTCTTTAACCATAGCACTTCTGTCCAGGCCTTTTTTTTATTAAGTACCTCAGAAGTGACAGAAGTATAATCTACTACAGTGAGCAAAGCAACTTCCAATTTCCAAAAAATGTATTTTCTGCTTAAAGAATTTTATCATAGAACGTCAATGGTGATAAAATACTATCCCCTTTGCTCACCACACTCATCACTGGCCTTCTCCCCACATGGCACGCTCAGACAGCCAAGAGAAATGCGTCTTCACTGGAGTTCAGCAAAAAGCGAAACCAAGATGGGTATCATCACTGCATGCCAGGGAGGCCCTACACCTCTCCCTGCAGTTCAGCTCTCCTACCCACCAGTTACAGGGCTGAGGAATTAGCACAAAACCCTGCTTGGCTGATGGAGCACCAGATCCAGGGGGTAACTTAAGGGTCAGAAAAACAGCACTGTCTGCTCACTTCACTGGTACTCCAAGCACTTCAAATTTTCAAGGCCTTGAATACGCACAGAGATTAAGAACTTCACAGCCTGTCAAACACCCAGGGGACTCTGCATGAGAGAAAACAGGGGCAAGGGGCCTCAGTGGACACTGCTGCCATCTAAGTGCCAAGCTCACATGCCCAGGCCCCTGTGAGTAGGAACACATGAAGACCACATCAAGAAAGAGCCAAAAGGACTTGCCCCTGAAGGTTCCACTACATTTTATTTAAACTCTAAAACAAAGTCATCCCACCTTCACCCCAAACCATCAGGGTCAAGGAGGCTGTGTACAAACCAACAGACTCCAAGGGAAGGACTGATCTCATGCAGAAAAACCCCACCAATCAGTTCTGTCTCTCAAGCAGACATGCTGAACAGGAGGGCCACCGTGTGCTCTCACACACACCAGGACACACAGCAGCCATGAACATCTCTTCACCCACCCCTGCCTGAGTGCTATGGACATCTGTAGTTACCTCTGCAGCTATGAACAGGCTGATCCAGAAACCCAATCTCATTTTAAGAGAGCGGTGAAAAAAATCACATTTCATGCAAATCTCACCTTTGTTAGAGCAGCATCTGTTTTAAGTGACAACACTTTCTGGACGTCCCGTACCAAACATATGTGGGGTTCACTAGTGTTCAAAGACTAAGAGGACAGGAACAAAACCAGTTAATATATTTGACACTCACACCTGTGATTCATCATGCTACTGAAAGATGAAAACAAATTCCAATGGTATAAATTAGAATGAACTTTCTTTTCCCTCTAGAATAGCAGCTCCTTTGCATATCTGCCTTTTGTAACCAGATCTCTATACTCTCCAAAGAAGTTCACACAGGTAAACTGGAACTGTATTAAAACCAATTTCAATGGCCTAACTCAGCAACAGCTGAAATGGCAAGAAACAGTCAGCAAGGATGTCAACCTGTACTACAACTGAAAAAAATGAAAGAATATAAATTGTCTTTTCAAGCAGCTCTGGGGCAACAGTCACAGCTCCCAAAACAAGGGCAACGAATGTGTTTTATATTGTTACACAATTTCAAAACAGTAAAAATAAAAATAATAAAACCAAAAATTTCTCCAACTGAGAGCAGTATGCAGTCCATACCACAGAATCCAAACCCTCTCAGGTAAGTTTTACATACCACTTTCTCTATGACGGGCTGTAAGGTGTTTCCATACACCAGCAGCAGAGACTGTTTGTCTGTGCAAAATGCAGCTGCTAGAATAGGGACTGGTTTTGGTGTGGAGTCCCCATCATTCCCAGGCGTTGCTATCTGGATAGTACAGTTTGATGTTAAGGGTTTTTTGCAATAACTGGGGGGGGGAAAAAAGAAAGAAAATTTAAAATTCCAAGATGTTTAACTTGAACACTTCAATGTCTTGCACATGTAAGCACCTTTCATTAGCAGGTCCTCAGCAAACTCAGACATTTTACACCTTTTACAGATAGCAAAGATGAGGCACAGACACACAAAATCTGCATTAAAGCCACACGTAATATCAAAGTGCAACACTGTCCCCAAGAAGCTGAGTTGTCCAAAAATGTGTTCAGTAACCCAAGACAAAGAACGAGCTGGAATCTGGTTCACAAGTAAATACAAGAGCTTAAAAGCAGCAGCAAAACAAAACCGAACTTTGCCTTGCAGTAACCCCAGACTTTTCCCAAAGACGCCCTCAAGATTAATCCTAACTTACCCATTTAAGATATGTTCAAATAAATGCAACTGCCCATCTCTGCACACAACTGCTAACTTCACAGGCTGAAAGAAGGCACAGTAAGAGAGTTTCATTAGATCAAAGGAAAACCCTCCTGGAAGCTCAGGAAAACAAGGGACAGTTGCACGGCTACAATTTGACTTTTTTCAGTATTTAAGAACATTGATATTCCTTACAGATTTAAAGACATAACTCAGGAACATTCAGTACAACTGTTAGAAGATTAAAAAGGTAACTCACAACTGTACTTTATCACTAGTAATATATCCCAAGTCAAACCGTTTGCACAGTAGCAGATACATGTTCTAGAGGCACAGGTCTGCAAAGGCACTGACACTGAATATGCTTAGAGGAAAGAAACTGAGATGATGCCTCTGAGAAACGAACTGACAGGGATACATTAGAGAATACTCGTCAATACATGCAGGAAGAGGGAACTGGAAACATTAGAAAAATATAGCATGGAATACTGCTTTGAGAAAGGAATTTAAAGGCAGCAGGAGAAAAGTGTTTTAAATAATAACTGAAAGTTTGTGAACATGTTTCACATTCACACTTTTTTCACACGGCAACTACTTCAAAAGACTTGTGTTTGTTAAAATTGAGAGACCTGGCAAATGCACACTGCTACTTTAACACATTCAAGGCTAGTTAATTCTAAATGCAATTACACTGCCAAAAACACTTGAAATCAGAAAAAAAAAAAGACCATACCCAAACCAGATTTTTAGAAATAATTTCTTTTGGTTTTTTGCTGCCAAGTTCTAACAACCATTTTGATTACTAACTTATTGTAAATAGGAAACAAGTGACATTTCCACCATCACGAACAAAAATTCTGAAAAAACCCACTGAATTTGCACTTAGTAGCTTTGGAAATGAGTATTTCAAACTACCAGCTTTATAAATGCTCCTGTAATAAAAATCCATACACCCATGAATTGCTATTTTGATCTCATCTGTGCATAACAGAACCCAAATACAAACCAAGCCTCTTTCTTTACACCCTTAAAGGCAACTGATGTGATAAGTGAAAATTGTCGAACATATTTGGTTACAAACTATTGCTCTTACCTCTTCTTTGACTTCTGATACAGTCAGGTCAACAAAAGTTGGTTCATCTGTTACTGTGAAAGACATCACAGCATTCTTTTCTTTCCTATCTGATCTGATCTGCCTGGAAGACACAAAAAGTACACATTGTTTACCACAGCACAAACAGCACCATCCGCACCAGACAAACATTACAAAGCCTATAAATCACTTGCAGCTATGGTGGTATCTACCACATCCAAAAGCACCACACTGACGTTTCAGTATTCAGCTTAGAAAATGTTCTAATTTCCAAGTGCAAAGTGATTTATCTTCAAAGTGATTTCTAATTTCCCAAGTGAAACTGAGCAAGGAAACTTCATATAAACCTTACAAAAAGTGCAAGGAACAAGGAAGTTTATTACACAATATCTTCTGGCACACACTAGTGATACAAATGGCAACTGGAAGCATGCTCAGACACAGCCAAGGAAAATCTCGTCTTCACTCAACAATCAGTGAGTCGAAACCACCATTTAAGAGATCATCACCGCATTTTTCCAGAGTGCCCCTTCTGCTTCACCTTGTTTAATCACAGAGCTCAGAACACACTTGAGGAGTCTATGCTCAGTACTGATCACAATCACAAATTATGGAAAGCTTACATACCATACACTCAATAATCGGTCATGGATAGCTCCAGACAAGAAATAAAGTCCGGTAATTCCATCAAAGGGTTTACTTTCATTCATAGGTTTCACTGTGGTAAACATTAATGATGACACTGATGTAGCATGGCCTGTGAAATGCTAAGAGAAAAAACAGGATCTTTCCACGATTGTCATAAGCAGTCATACGGCAAAAATCAAAACATTAGTCAACAAAGAACATTAGGAAAGATTCAAGCATTACTAAGTCAACAAGGACAGCTCAGTGCTTTTTAACTAGTGAATAGTTGCCTTGCATTTCTGTATGTCAAGGACGCTTTTTCTGACCTGCCAGATATTTATCAACATTTTAAAAGTTAAATGGGGAATCAAAGGCAAATCCACTGAGACTAAATCCATGCAAAAGAAATCACATCCACCTGTACTGCTGTTACTGTCACAAAGCACTCCCCTCTGCCCCCTCAATTTTACACTTCAACCTTTCCAATGGAAGTAGCTTCACAGTTTCATTCTCAACTTTAACAATGGACACACGAGTGCTGGCACACTAAATTTTGTAACGCACCACCCCAGGCCCCCCAAAAAAATGGGTTCTTCAATCTACTTTTGCAAATGGTGGTTTTGGTCATTATAGAATGCAGACATACATGGTAGCCGCCATGTGCCAGCAAGCCCACAGTAACAGCACATGTGTACACACTCACCTGACAGCAAGTACCAGGAGATTCAGAGACTATCCCTGTCCTGTCTGCTAGCAGGCAAGAGAACACGGCAGCATTCACGGATCAGCTAAAGCATGGCCATTTGCTCAATGTCTGAGCCCTGCTCAGAGAACAATAAGGAGTTGCTCCTATGCCTTCCAACTGTTTCAACAGCAAAACTGATAATGCCACCAGTTACATGAAGTTTAGCAAGGAAACTCGAAGGCTTTGTGGAGGGATTAATGTTAAAAACCATGCCAGCTGTAACTGATATGGTGGTGAACTGAGTTCTGACCAGACACTGGCCCAGTTAAAAAGAACAGGATCCATCTTTCTCCTACAGCCTTGAGAAAGGATGCTGGCAGCATGCTCAGGAACAAAAATTTAATGTCCTCATTCAATTCTCAGCTAGTTGAAACCGCAGTTTAGGGTACCATCACAGCAAAAATGTCCAGCAATCCCGAAACTGCCAATTGCCTCCTCACACACAGTGAAATTTTCAGATGTCTGATCACGAAACACTAGATAGGTAGTGTCACCAATCAAGCAGGTCATTTTTTGCATCTAGTTTAACAGAGGTACAAAAGTACTTACTCTGTAGACTTCTTTGGTCTCCAAGTCCCACAGTTTTATAGTTCTACCAGCTGACAGCAGCATTTTTCCATCTGGACTGATGCATAGACAGGTGACACTGCTATTGTCGCCTTTCCACTTACTAGAATTTGGATGGAGAGTTTTTGAGCAAAAGGAGAAAGATGGAGAAATAGAAAAAACAATATTCATTAGGATAATCTCAAAACCACCATGATGGGAAATTTAAGGCAAAATTTAAAAAACAGTAATTTAAGTAGTCAAAGACAAGGTCAAAGCTATTCTGCTTCTGCACTTCACCTTCAAATTAGTTTACAAAAAAACCATAACTCAAAAATATAAAGCTATTCAATACTAAACTGTTGACTTCTTTTTTATATTTGCTTATTCTGTTCTGAATTCCTCTCAAAGTTTTCGACTTCTGAAAACAGGGCAAGAAGAGCCACACCATTTTCAAGACTTCTCTATTCACCAACCCATTCAGGAAAGCCTTCTCAACACTAAAATTCAGAGTTTCAAAGCCCATTCAGTTACTGGCTCTCCTCCCAAGTCTCTGAATGTCACCAACAATAATAAACTTCACCTTAATGGTCTATGGTTCAAAGCACTATTTAAATTTTTTTTTTAAAAAAGGAAAAAATAAAGATGCTGTCATGAAAAGTCTGAATCTGCATTGAAGGAATATTGATACTATGTGTTTCTCAGAGGACAAAATTGCAAAGCAAGCATTAACACATATCCTTTACAGTTAGGAAATAGCATGCAACACACCGCATTCTGACTGTAAACAGCTGTTCTGGAAATACTTCCAAATAACTTTCATATGACCAAGCAACACCTCTCCTGTTTTCTAAAACACAGATCATTTACTGTATCACTTTTGATGAAGCTGAAAATTTTACAGCCCACAAACCTGACAAACAACATTGCACCTTACAGAGCGTATGACAAGATTTTGCATTCTCTTCCAAAGAAAAGGTCATGACTAAGAATTTAAACCATTTAATAATGTAAACCAAGAAGGTATTTTGAAATGTACTAAAAAACAAGTCTAAACTAGACTGTAGAATATAAGGCACAGCAAAAATCCTGTTGTTTTCACTTTGGATATTCTTTATATAATTTTTACAGGAAAGAGTTTTAAACAGGATCTCATAAAGGATATGTCCAGAATGCCTTTAATAAATCAAGAGAACTTAAGACATGAAAAAGCTACAGAGAGACAAGGAGTCATCCAGAATGTTTCAAAAACGCTCACTTTTCCTAAGAAAGCAGCATGGCTGGAACCCACCTCAAGTACTTGTACATGAACACACACTATGGGATACAAACAGCGTGACTGAGATGACCATGGGCAGCTTCAGAGCTTTGATCTCACTGGGCTCACAGAACAACACTGGGATGCCTTGCAAGACAAGAACCTTTAGGAAGGCACTTCAGCAATGACATGCCAAGAAGACAAAAACAAGATGGGTTTCTCCACAGAAAAGTATAGTATCAATGCATGGACCTTTCCTCTGAAACAGGTAAAGGGACAAAACTTATATATCCACAGAAGGAAAATCCAGGAAACAACAGGGAAAGTTATGCAACAAATCCACCTGGAAACCACTCCCAGGCACTGAAAGGTCAAAAATGTGTCTGAGCGCATCCAGCATAGAATTACAAATGGCAGATCATGTCCAACGAACCCAGTTGCCTTCTTATTGAGACAACTGCCTTGGTTGATGAGGAGAGACACGTTTAAGTTGATTTCAGCAATGCTTATGACAAGGTCTCACATTGTACCCTTGCGGCCAAATTGGAGATATATAGCCTGAATGGATGGATTCTAAGGAGAGTAAGATCTGGCTGCATCATTGAGCTCAAACAGTTGTAATCACTAGTATGAAGTCCAGCTGCTGGTCAGTTACTGGTGTCACTCCCTAAGGACATCACAATACTGCTTAATATCCTCCATAACTGCCCAGCTCTTCATTAATGATTTCAGAACAGGACCGAATGCACACGTAACAACTTCACAGTCAATACCAAACTGGGGAGAGCAGCTGATATCCTGGAGGGCAGGGCTGCTACTCAAGGGCGTATCAGCGGGCCTGAGAGGAAACAGGCTGTCAGAATCTCAAAGATGGAAAAACCTCAGCCCAAGTTGGGGACAAATGGCTACAAAGCAGCTTTGCAGAAGAGACCTGCAGTCCTCACAGTAAAGTTGAGCACAAGCAAGAAGGGAGTCCTTATGGCAGCGAGGTCAGCTATGTACGATCTGCATTAGCCAGAGTGCTGTCAGCAGGTCAAGGAATATGACCCCTCTGCTCTGTGCAACTCTTGAAACTGCACCTAAGCACTACACTCAATCTGGGACAGTGCAACAAAGTCACTGACATGGTGGAGTAAATCCAGTGGAGAGCCATCAAGGCACCTTAGGGGCTAGGACACATAATGGAAGAGGGAAAGGTGAGGAACTGGGTGTGTTCAGTACTAATAGAGAAAGTCAGAGGAAAACTTTACAGCCATCTTCTGCTACTTTACATAGGGTCTCAATGTAATACAGCCTAAGGATACATCTCTTTCCTAGGGATATCAAAGAGGTCACTGACGATGGGCTGCCTTACGTGCCCATGCCAACCTTAACAAAAACAAGAGAGCTGCAGTAATAACACAACAGTCAGAAAAAAAAGAAAAAACATCAAGAGAAGGATCAATGGGCCATCACACAGTAGGCTTTTATTGAAGAAGGATAACCAGGATTGGCCAAAGAAAAATCTTGGTTTCTTCTTTAAAGTTTAAAAACTATTTGCCTTAATTACAAAATAAATGCCTACACCAGACATTTTGTTACTCTGCACTAAGCTCAACTTTGCTCAACAGTGCTTTTAACAGTAGCAGCCTGCTCAGACAGCCAAGTGGTAGTGTCCCCATTGCACATCAGTAGCAAGCGAAACCAAGTGGGTTATCATCACAGCAAGGCCCTTTGAGCAAAGCCAGGTGCACGTAGCAGGTTTACTGGAATGAGGTCTTCTAGTATCTGCTCAAGGATTTTTTCTATAACTTACATTTTACAGCATTTAGTGGGACTTTTAGTCTTTCAGTCTCACTACACATTACCACATAGGGAACCAAACCCCTCTCGGCACAGTTGCATCTAGTGTTTACAATACACAGAGGAAGACACTCAACTATGACAATTATTCTTTCATCCTTTAATAAAACCACTTCCAATCTCAGAAAAATAAAAGCCAACAGTCAGTTTTGTACAGTGGGCATGAAGCCTGGAAAATAGAGTGCAGCATTTCTAAAACCTGCGAGGGAGAAAACACACAAATACAAGCGTAAAAAAAATTCAACTGAAAAGCAGCATTACTCACCACTTTACTTTGCAGGTCTGTGTGCTCCATTCCACGATGTGTCTGTCGTCTGAACAGCTATACAAGCAGCAGTTGTCTTGATGCCATCTCACACAGTTTACTCTGCTATCGTGACCACCATCCTACAAAAGTTAAGAGAGGGAAGATATCTCACATTTTGATACATATGCATAAGTATTTTGGCTTGATATATACAGCCTAGAGGAAACGTTGTCTACAGCTTCCTCACAAGGGGAAGCGGAGGGGCAGGCACTGATCCCTTCTCTGTGGTGGACAGTGACAGAACCCAAGAGAATGGCATAAAGCTGTGTTGGGAGGGGGGGAGTTGGGGTGGATATTAACAAAAGGTTCTTCATCCAGAGAGCACAGGCTCCCTGGGCAAGTGGTCACAGCCCCAAGCCTGCCAGAGTTCAACCATCTGGACTGTCCCCTCAGGCACACGGTGTGATTCCTGGGGCTGTCCTGTGCAGGGCCATGTAGACACCTAGAAGTGGCTAACATGTATGTCTAAAACACTGATAGCCAAATAGCCATGGAATCCACCAAGCATTGTTGGTAAGAATATGCTGTGAGAAAGAATAGGATGGAGCTGGAGGAGGGAGCCATGAGAAGGTAGGACAGCACTTTCCCAGTACATCCTTGTTCTGGCTCCTGGTGACCAGCACAACACAGCACAAGTGCAGGAATGACTCAAGACGCAGGCCTGGACTGCTGACCAAAGGCACATCCAGTAGGGGGGGATCAAGACCACCAAAGACACCCAAAGCCCTCCAGTCCATTTCCAGAAAAGTCTAGCACGAACTGCACGTGGCAACTAATTTACACAGGAAGCGAGAAACTTCACTCCAGGGCAGGCAAAACTTGTCCATAAAAAGGTGCCCCCACAAAGCCTGAGTGACATCCCAGGACACTGGACACACCATCAGCTGATGCTGGAGCCAGGATTGGTGATTTTTTTTTCTCTCTCCCTTTAAGCTCATTCTCTTCTCTTTTACCCAACACCTTATTCAAAATCCACTGCCATGCGTTTATAGTAAAGACAAGAGACTAACTTACACCAATTTCCATGCCAAGCATATAATTTGCTAACACAACTTAGTAGTTTTGGTGGAGCCTGTGACTTTCGTCATTCCTTTTTGACCACAAGCATCCTTTTTGCATGTTCCCTTCCATTTCAGGGTGGGATGCCACAGAACAGGAGCTGGGCTTTGATGATCCCTTCCAACTGAAGATATTCTATGATTCTATAACTTTCCTAGCACTTCAAAGTTAAAAAAACAACATCCTGCCTGCTATTTTTATACACACAACCAAACAAGGCTAAGAGTACAAAATCTGCTCGAAGGCAAGGCTTGCCACAGGTGTCTTGCTGACAGTCATCTAAGGACCTGCTTCCTTAGGGGCACTCAGAAGTGAGTAGCCTTCCCTTTGTATCAACATTCAAGAGCAGACTATCATCAGATCAGAGGACCCTACAAGTGGTATCACTTCCCTTAACAATCAAAATCTCTGCAGCTCCAAATATAACCTTGCATTACTTATGAAAATATTTAATGGAGTCTATTTCACTATCAAGATTGTAACAACCTGCTCAGACTACTCCCTAACGTATTGCTGCAAATGAGCTTTGAGCAAGACAAACCACATTGCAGCAAGATATTCTGTTCAGTAAGGATAGCTAAAGTAACATCTCTTATTGTAACAAGAATAAACTTCTAATTCAACCTATATGTAAAAAACAAAGTACTCATAATATCTGCTGTCTTTTATGGAAGAGAAGTCAGTGTTTTCAAACCAACTACTACACTTTTCAAACACAGTTTTTCCATATAACAGAGTTGATATTTGTTAGCTACTGCCACTTGCACGCATCGTGATTCTCAGAAATCACTGCTTTCTCTAAATTCTTGTATGTTTATCACCCTACTTACAACTTAGGGTTTAGAAGCAAAGGTGTACCCAAGTATCTCTAAAGTATTGCACAGCCATTCCTGGGGATTTATTTTACTTGTTATGTAACCCACAACTAAAATGGAGGCATTTTGGAACTTTAAAAGGCAAAATGAAAGCCAGTGTGTATCATTCAAAAAACATCATGTGCTGAGAGAGCTCAAGAGCTTCCAGAAGGGAGGTAAATTTACAGAAGAGTCCATCAATGTGACACCTTTCCCAAGCGATGAGTCCTGCCCTTCTCTGCCCCAACACCATGCAGGAACTGAGGGTATGACACTCCCACAGAGGATTTATCTCTCCAGTGAGGGATTTAATCATTACTGTTATTTTTAATGTAAAGTAACAAATTCATGGACAGTGTTAAGATATTGCATTTACTTAGAAACCAAGATTTTTCAGCCTAAACTCACTGAAACCATCAGTGTTTGGTAGCATGGGATGAAGAGTGCATTACTTACTAGCTTGCTCTGTAATTCTCCTTTTACTGTATTGTACAACAAAATGCTACCAACTGCTGTACCAATAGCCAGGATATCTAACTGCTTGTCCACTTCTGCAACTTCAGACTTCCGTTTTTTCCTCTGGGGGCCGTCCTGCAAAATCAAAAGAGAGAAACCATGAAATAAATCAGTCTGAATGGCTAATATCAGTGTTAAAGCAGAGGAAGGAAAAACCTTAAGAGACGTCTGAGACCCAGCCATCCAGCACAAACTCTGCTGAGACACAAAATCAATACTGAAGTGTACAGAATCCTAGAAACTCATCTTGTACCTCCATGGACAAGGTAACAAACTTGCTATGAGTCACTTGGAAACACCTGCTGGAAGCCATTTTAATATCCTACCAAACATATGCATGAGGGAAAAAAACCACATTTAAGTTTTTCACAAAGTTCCTGTCTCAGAGGTAGAAGTAAAGATTAATACATTCAGAACATTTCATCCACAAAACGGAAATGCTTGATCATGATCAGTCTATTTTTTCTCAAAAAGTAATCAAAAGAATCTTCCAAATCTGAAACATTCATAATGCTTCTTAAAAAGAAAATGCTACCCCATTCCACAGAGGGAAGAGACTGGGACTCAAAGCAAAGTGTTCTGCCCAAATCCTGTTGTCTGCACCGGAGGTCCTCCTACAATCAGAGCATTCTTAAGCCTTCCCTCTCTTGTTCTGCCAGTGCTATCAGCCACTTCAAGGAGGGATTTCACTTCACCTCCCTTAACCAAAAACTTGAGAACCCAGATCACTGGGAAGGGAAGAAGGAATAAAATTGGTTCTTAAATATGGGAAACTAAAATAAAGAGCACAGAAGAAGCCATTACATTTATTCTCACTTGGTTAATCACTAATTGCACACACACAAATGAGAAAAGAAAAAAATCTGTTCAAGGACACCAGAAGAAAAAAAAATCACTAATGCTACTGATTAGTTTTTAAATTGGACCTTAGAAAGTCTCCTTACATTTGCTATATCACAGCAAAGCATTCTCTCAAATTTAAAAATTATACACAAGCTAATGCTTCCCCTACACAACAGATCTATTTGGACTGACAAGCAGCCCGAAGAAGAACAAGGAGATTGCTAAAACGTGAGCAACCACCTCTGTTCAAGTTCCATGTGGTGTAGCTAGTCTGTTTTACAATATGACACACTGAACACAAATAATTTCTATTCGCGTCCAGAGATATAATGACAATCAGGATTTGGTAGTTTTCACCACAACTTAGATGTAAAAGTTTAATAGTGAAAGGATGAATGCTTTCATTCTTTGAAGCAGAATTGTCTGTTCCTTCTGTATTTAACAGAGATAACACATTCTGCAAAGAAAAGTGTTATGGTTTAGACCAAGAAATACCAAATTGCCATAAAGATAACTTTTACGTCTAAAGCAGGCTCTTGGGAAAAGAGATTACACCAGGGTTTTTTGCAAGTATTTGTTTAGGCTTCATTTTCCCTGAGAAAGAAAAGTATTTATAAAATATTACAAAAGTAGATACTGAGACCGTCAGAGTAGCAAAGCACAACCATGTAAATCAAGGAGATTTTAAGTCCATATATGATGAAATACAAACTAATAGATTTTTGGCAGCAATGACAACTAATTGAAACTGCTGTCTGACATGCAAAGACAAAAGCCACAAAGTGGCAAGTAGAATTTATGTGTTTTCTGGTACTTTTTGATCTCTTCATGTAGTTTCATGAATTACCCCACATACACCCACTGCAAAGCAAAACCAATAGTAATAACATATTTTATTCTCTTCCCTTGAATAAATCATTCGACTAAATTTTTTTCACCCTCCATTTCAGTTTGCTACAGCCAATTTCCTTGGAACCACGCAAAGGCACAAAAGAATTCCCAAAAATGGACAGTTATTTCCAGGGTCAAGAGACAGCAAGAGGCAGTTTTATTTTCCACATGCATTTCTTTACTGACTACCCCTTATCAGCAATATGAGTGAAGTACTTTGTCAGAAAGTTTTGCATGAAGAAATGCCAGTGGAAAATTCAGACAGCTGTTAAGGTTTGAGATGAAAAAACACTCTAAGAACTGAAAAAAAAAAAGAAGAAAAAATCAAACTTCTATACCCTGCATTAGATTAGTACACAGAGAGACTGACAATTGCACTAAACACTCATGTGGGATTCACTTGTGGATCAGGGTCTTAAACAGAAGAGCACCCTGCTGTCATGGACAGGACATGGTAAGTATCAGTTTCGTTATCATTTGATTTCTTTTTCAGATTTATGGAAACTCAAGCTTATTTAGAAATCCTTCAACTTTCTGAAAAAAGCACAATGTTTTAATTAGTAGAGATGGTTAAAAAAAGCTATTTGAAAAGGAACTGTGCACACATTTTTCCATACTGTTCTTCCGTGACAGGTAAGCCACTGAGACTTTTGAAACAGAAATCTGCTGCTCCTATGTGAAATAAAGCACTTAAAACACTGAAATAGGGAGAAATACAAAAGTCTGGACAGCAGATGGTGACAGAGCAGTTGCAGCTTGCTAGGAAGAAAGTGAAAGAAGGTGTTTTGAATGTTGGAGGTCTGCTCTTGCACAAGACACCACATGGAGCAGGAGGTGATGAACACTGCACACAGGAAGCACTGACACTGGAAACACGTGGGCAGGGAGCATCCCAGTAAAGCCACCCCTGCATCAGCAATTCCAGAGCCTGCAGTTCAAAACATCATTTCTAATATTCCCCTGTAACACATGGCCTCCATTAACATGGCGGCAGTCCAAAGCATACTGAGTTTAAGTGCAATTTGGCCAAACATCATTTATAGCTATCTCCTGGCAGAGTTCTACCCCTGAACACCAGATACTAGAACTGCCTAAACAGATGTCAACTCTCCAGGAACAAAAAAAAAAAAAAAAAGAAAAAAAAAAAAGAAAAAAGGAGACAAAATAACATCAGAAAAAACACATTTAAGAAAATGTATTCGGCATACCTATCACAATTTTAGTTCTTCATTTCAGTCTAAGGAAAAAACCAATGACTTATAAAGGTTTTATGGCACAATTATTCCAACAAATAGTATGCATCCCACCTTCACTTTAAAACATACCATTTTTCAAGCAGAGGACAGGATTCAAACTACTGCAATAACTAGAAAGCACTGAGAGGTAGCCAAATGCTGCCCGGTTAAGACTATTTTCATATAACCTTAAACCAGGTTAAATCCAAGGACCTGTGAGGTTTAGGAGTATGCCTCAAGAAAACGTTATCTTAAAAAAAAAGCTTTAAAAGCCCCTCAGAAACCTCCTTTGCTTGACTTACAGCACCAAAGCAGCAGTGTGTCAACTTCAGTTTTATTCTACACAGGACAGATTACCCCCATTTCACGTGAATTTAAGAGCAAAGAACCTATACAGCTTTGCAACTAATGCATAGATCCTTTTTACTTCAAAGTTACGTGACAAAGGAACAGGTTCACAACAACCTAAAACTGATCCTTTCTGCCACATTCTTCCCATGTACTGGAAGTTTTCAAAGTCCTGGGACTAAGGTGCTCAACTGAGCAAAACAAGACAATTTTACCTTCCTTTGGGTTGATTATCGGTGTTTTAAGTATTTTGGAATAGCCTTAACAGCATTTCAAATACACTGAGTTGTTGATATACTGAAACACATTTTGAAAAGCACACCCTACTTCCTATGATAAAGGGGGTGGATTTCACATAATTTACCCAGGTTTTGCTTTTTTTTCCTCAGGAAATATTATGATCTAGCTAAAGAGAATAGCATTACTTCAACATAAAGAGGAAGAAAAGGTACTCTGGTATATACTGCAGATGTTTTCAGGTTCAGTGTTCACCTGGGGTGAAGTTAACTAAAACTTGGTCAAGGTGAAGAACATCCAAGCACTCTCAATGCATGCTGTGAATAAAGCTACCAAATACCTTCTTGCAGGATTCCTGGACTCAGGAAGATGCATCCCAGACAGTACAGCAGCTTTCATGAGAGTACTTCCGAGGGTAAGGAAGTGTGGAGATACTGCCTTTACTGGAAAGTGAACTGAGTGGGCGCACAGCAGCTGACCTGCTCTGCAGCATCACCTTTTCAATTAAGGCAAGACGTGCCATCAAGTAACATACCTCGCTCCTTCAAGGAAGGCTCCTTCCACGCAGTTAGTGTGAGAAACAAATGGTTTTACACCGTCAGCGCTTCTGCCGAATTTTTATATTAATAAAAACACAAAACAAAGTCTCCAGAGCCGCTTTCCCCAGCAACACGTGAAATTTACCTTGCGCAGCGCAATCCTGGGAGGGGGAGCGTCTCCCCCCGCGCCCCCCCATCCCGGGGCGCGCCACACGTGGACATACCCCACACCCCGGGGCCAGAAGGAGACGGGACGGGACAGTGCCCGAACCCCGCGGAGCCCACGGGACCCTCGCCCCGCTCGCGGCGCCCCCGCTCCCAGTCCGCCCGGCCACATGGCGCCGGGAGGGCGGGGTGAAGCCGAGCGGGCCGCGGCCACGCGTCAGGGCTGCTCGGGACGCCGCCATCCCCAGCCCCATCCCACCGCTCGCGTACGTCCCCTCCGGCTCCCCGCTCCCCGCCCTCACGCACCTTGCTGGGGGGCTGCCGCGCCCCTGCTGGGGCCCAGGCCAGGCATGTGCAGGCGGCGCTGAGGTGAGCGGAGGGGACGTACTCGTGCTGCAGGCGGCTGCCGGCCGTGTCCCACACGCGCAGCCGCCCGTCGGGCCCGGACGCGGCGAACAGGCGGCACCCGCGGGGCGAGAAGGCGCACGGAGGGGCCGCCATGGCGCGCGCTCCCCTCGGCTCTGCCCGGCCCGCCCCGCGCGGCGCATGCACCGCCCGCGTGCTCGTCCCGCGCGCCTGCGCCGCCCGCCCCGATGACGCCATTCGGCGTCATCGGGGCGGGCGGCGCAGGCGCGCGGGACGGCAGGTGAGGGTCGGAGGCACGCCCCCTTTTCCCGCCACCAGCCGCTCCATGAGGGTCTGGCGCGCGCTGCGGCGGGCAGCCTCCTCCTCCTCTTCCTCTTCTTCTTCTTTTCCTGCCGACGGGAAGCCTCGGAGGCGGGCATGGGAGACCTCGCTGTCGCCGCTGGAGCGGGTGAGGCGGTTGCTGCCGCCCGAGGAAGCGGCGGCGGTGGCGCGGTGCGCGGCGGCGGCAGCGCCGCCTCAGGCTCCCCCTGAGCGGGAGAAGGCGGAGGAGATGGTGGCGGCCGCCCCCGGTCAGGCGCCGGTTGAGCTGGCGGGTCCGCGTCCCGGCCCTTTCCGTGCCGGGGAGCTGGCGCTGGCGGAGATGAGGAGGAAGCACAACACGACGCTGAAGCTGCTGTGCCGGCTGGCGGCGGAGGCGGTGCTGGCCAGCCCCGGCGGCGTCCTGCCCCACCGCGACATCATCGGGCAGCTGCCCGGGCAGGTGCTGCGCACGTCGAGCGGGGCGCGGCTGCTGCTGAGGCGGCCCTCGCTGGAGGAGTACGTGCTGCTCATGCCGCGGGGACCCACCATCGCCTACCCTAAGGTACCGGCCGGTGACTGGGAAGTCGCTAGCCGAATCTCACCTTTAATATTTCTCAAATAGTAACGTGCCGTGTTTTTGTCGCTCGCAGGATATAAGTGCTATGTTGATGATGATTGATATTCACCCGGGAGACATCGTATTGGAAACTGGCAGCGGGTCTGGCGCTATGAGCTTGTTTCTGTCAAGAGCAGGTGAGAACCCGGCTTTAGAAAACACAGAATTCGCTTATTTCCTTATCACAGCGTGCTTTTCTTTGGCCGAGGTACTTACGGTTCTTGTGGTCTTTACTACTCAGTTCATAAAAGCTTTGCTGCAGTTCACGTGTTCTTATATAGTTTGTTGACTTGAAGGAAAGTTACATCAGGGCCAGTACAGCAACTGCAAACCATTTTGACTGTGCTTGAAGATCCTGCAGAAAACTTGAGTTTCAACCGTCATTATTGTTGGCTTTGGATTAACCATACTTGGCTCTCTCTCCAATCTCCTGCTTGTCTCAGTTTCTCTTTTCTTCATCTTGATGCACCATGTGAATAATCTGATTGCTGGGTACCAGTGAAAATGCTTATGAGGATGCGCCCTGTTGCTTATCATATTACAGCCAGCCTGGTTTGATCAAGGTCTCTGTGCCCTGAAAGGTAGAGAGCCTTTGCACTCAGCCATGTGAGTGAGGGTGAAATCACCCTTAAAATTCATCTTGTCTGTAGACATCCAGTTAGTGGACTGCATTTCAAAATAATCTGATTTATGGGCTTCTGGTAGAACAAGTTCCTTATGGAAAGGAAACAAAACCATCATCACTGTTTGCAGTATCAAAGGACTCAGAAGGGTAAAAACAAGAAATTCATCACTGATTATCTTAACTGATAAAGCACAAAAGCACAAGTTACGTGTCCTGAAGATAAGTTCAAAGTCAGTGTTTGAGGGCATCCCACTGTCAGAGTAACTGTACCTGAGCTTCTGTGAAACTAGGATTTGTTTTTTGACTATATCCCAGGGTTCATTAAAAAGCCACATTGTAGGCTATGCTGTCTCTGTAAAATGTTTACAGTTTGGTCTACCTGTGTGGGTTTACTCTGTATTCTCCAGCAATTCAAAATAGAACATTTCTGCTCCCACTTCCATCCAGCTAAGTGTCCATGGGAGGTGATGTGAGGGAGACAAACTCAACAAAGAAGGTGCTCTTTTTGTTCAAGACCACTGAATAGCCTTAGAACCAGCTCTTACTCTGCTGTGGAGCTGTGCTGGATACCTGCTGTCCCTTGGCATGTGCTCCAGGGTGAGCATACAAGGCTTTTTAGAAGTGTGGGTTTTTCTGAGGAAGTTCAGTATTCAGCAAGTACGTTCCCAGAGCTGTTGATCCAGCCCTGCTCTGGGATGCCAGATCCAACTGCTGAGGAACTAGGAACGGTACAAGATAGAGTGCTGAGATCTATCAGGAGCTTCAGAATGGTGAGGGGGTGTAAGCAGCAGCAGCAAGGGGAATCTGGAGGATCCCTTTTTGACATGAACAGAGCAGTTTGTTCTTCTTAGGCCTTGTTTGAGCTGTAACCGCACCTGGCACATTAATCTGATTGAAGCTGCTGGTGTCAGTGATGGGCAATTGAACACTGCCCCGAGATCACTCAACTGCAGCTGGTTGGGCCCAAGTTTCAAGGTCAGCAGTTACACTTCTTCTCCCTTTCCCTCTTTCTGCTTCCTACTGCTACTCCTTGGTTTCTTCTGATCATCTTTCTGAAATAAACTATTTTTGGGGGTTTTTTTAGCTCCATAGGGATTTTGGAGCTAGCATGGGATTATCCTGGAAGCACCCATTGCTGCTGTAGGAGCTAGAAGCTGACAAAACAGAAGATAAACATCAGCACTTCTCTTTCCATTTAGAGTGAGGAAAAGCAAGAGTTATTAACTTTCCCTGTCTTGCCCTACAGGCAGACCTGAAATGCAGAGATGGGATACTTGCTACTGCCTAAGGCAAAAGTTAGCTTTTGCTAAATACAGCAAGTGATTTTTTTTGCCTTGGGTATTCAGTCTACTGTGGTCATTTTATATATTGAATTTAAATGGGCACCACATACACTTTCAGTCACAGCTAAGCACACTTCGGTGCTGATACAGAAATAAATAGATTTGATTTGCTGTTTCCTAATGGTGGCTACTTTTGCCACCATTAAATACAGCGATACCCAAAAAGAAAAACAGCTGCTACCCAGGTGAATGCTGGAATTGAAGTCTAGTGGACACCTTACCAATGTCTACAGAACTATTTCATTTCCAAAATCCTTATTAATTTAACAGATTTCATTCATCTTTATTATTCATTTTGTTTTCTTTTCCATTCTTTCTTTAGTCATTCCCAGCAACTACTGACATGCAACAGGATAAAGTTATTTGCTATGACTTTAAGATCTTTGAGAAGTGGAAAATATGATGTATGCAAATGTAACATACTGTAGCTTCACAATAACGAAGTTTTGCCTAGCTATTTTACCTTGTTCTTATCTAAAGGAAAAATCTGTTTGAAAAAGTAGGAATTACTTTGAATGAGCAGGGGTAAGACTGACCCTCAGTGTGAAGAATTTTATTTTTCTGATGTTTCTAAACGGATAATCCAAAGTAATAAAGAGTTGATGCTGTGACTCTACAACTGCTTCAGGTGATCAAAGGCAACATGCTGAAACCCTCCCTTTCTAATAAGTTGGTTCTGACCTTTGTCTGATCCAGGGTGAGCTGGATCAAGGAGCAACTGTCGGGAAATCCATCCCCTCTTTTATTCTGTTCTCTGAATGGATTCACAGTGGGATCACATAGCTAAGGGAAGGAGCCTGGTGACTTCAAACTGAAATTGCTTAGAAAGGCCCAGAACCTGACCCAGGGAGCTGCTGGTTCTTGAAAGCTGCCCAAACCCATTCCAAAGGAGCAAGGAGAGAGAGAAGTGAGCAGCGGGATAGGCTTGAGGAATTGGAGTAATAGAAATATAGAATAATACAGTAGTGCACACTCTGCTGTCTGCCTGGAAAGCCTGGAAATGCTTCCTTTATGAGAAACATTGTACATTGGACTCACATGGTAAATTTCAGAATACTAAATTTAGACTTAATTAATAATTTAATAATTTATTACTGTTGCAAACACTAACAGGAAAATTACACAAATCTATGTAAATCAGGTAAACTGTACGTAAAACTGGAAAACTTGTCTGTAGGATTGAGATTAGTGAGCAGGTCTGGTGGTTTTCTTAGCCTGTGAGTTGTGATCACTCTTGCAGCATTCTCAGCTGGTTCCTCTGGTTGCCGTGGCAGAATTATCAGGGGCCACAGATGCTCAACTTGTCTTTGCTGCAGGAGTGACTTCAGGAGAACATCTTGGGAACAGTCTGTACTACTGTAACTCCACTTTATTTCGTCTGTGCATTGATGGATTTCCATCTGTAAAAGAACTGACGTGGCACTTTTACTGCGTATGTTTGTTTTAAATGTAAAGAAAACCTAGATTGTCATTGATTGTTTCATATGTGATAATTTCCTAAAGTGGAGATGGAAAGGTGTACTTTACGTTATAGGCTATGCTTTTTACTTTTTATTTTTCAAGTCTTTATAGCAGGTGAAAAGTGGTGAGTGAAGTGTCTTTTGTTTGTTTCCAGTTGGACCCAAAGGACGTGTTCTAAGTTATGAAATCAGAGATGATCATCATAATTTAGCTAAGAAGAATTACAGGCACTGGCGTTCTGCATGGAAAATAGGACATATGGATGAATGGCCAGATAATGTGGAGTTCATTCTTAAAGACATTTCAACAGCTGCTGCAGATATGAAATCTGTAACACTTGATGCAGTGAGTGAATCCAAACAATTCCTCCATTTGACTTGTGTCTTTCCTCCATAAATTAAAACCTCTAGTGCTCACACTCACAACAGGCTTCCCATATCTAGTTTAACATGAGAAGAAACAATCCGGTTCTCATCAGCAAAAGAAACATTGTAAGCTTTTGTAAGATACAAGTATTTTCAAGGTTTCAGTTACAGGTTCCCAAATGAAAGAGTGATAAAGTTGTACTATAGAAATATTACAATTAATTACTGCTGTCTTGTAAGCAAAGACCAATTTGCTTGCTTTCTTGTCTTTTTGAGAAACTGGTATTTTTATAACTATGAGATACATATTTCAAGCATTAAACTTCAGAAGAACACATAACGTTTTTAAATATAGAACTATGTGACCACTTTGTTATCAGCTATATTGAATGCACAATATAACTAAATGTAATTTAAGGAATGCTATTGCTTGCTCTCCCGTCCTGCTTCTCTGTATCCAGATTTCCTAAAGGGAGACATGCTGTGGAAAACAGCTAGATGTCAACCACTCTTCCCTGTAAAGCAGTCAAACTACTTACAACTCTTTACTTACCAAATTCTTTAAACAAATGGCAATTTTTTAAATGGTTTGAGCAAAGAAATATAATACATAGCATAAAAATACCATTTCAAGAAACATTTTAAGTAACAGTGTGCAGGAAGGATCAGATACTGCATATCTCATTGTTTTATGATCTGAATCCTAGCAGAAGATGGATAAGTTGCCAGAGACAGATTTTTTTTTAATCTTGAAACAAACAGCAAGTTAGACATTGAGACCAGAATGTGCTCTTTTTATGCACTTGAACAATTTTTTTCACATTTGAGAAATAGGTATTCAAATTTGTTAGTAAATGTTGTCTTCTATAAGTTTTTGTTACTGTCAAGGTTATGGACTTTAATTATTAGGAGGTTTAACTTCCTGCAGACCTACTTGGTTGGTCAAATGCTACTTTCTGTTTAAATAGAAATTAATTTGGAAGTAGAGAGGACTTTGTTTTGCATAAGTGTGGACCTCAGGTTTTGAGAGTCAATGATAGAAGTGGTTGATGATTACACACTGCTGTTGTATGCATCTCTCTTCCATAACCTTTCTTTCTTCCCAAGTATTGTTGTATATTACACTTATAGATGTACATGTGTTTTCCCAGCAAACATTAATATATCTTTCTCTTTCAGGTGGTTCTGGATATGCTGAACCCTCAGTGTGCTCTGCCTGTTGTACACCCAAGCCTGAAGCAGGGTGGGGTGTGTGCCGTGTATTTAGCAAAGTAAGTATTTACTTCTGGCACCTTTATTCAGGCATTACCTGGCCTTGGTACAAAACCAAACATCTTCTGAAATACACATCCAGCATTAATGAAATGGTTAACAAAGTTGGGGGTTTTCCACATGTAACCTTTTTTGGAGAGTTGCATCCCTTATAAATTTACACTTGGCCAAATCCTTTGGCATCTATTTTGGGAATGTACTCATTCTGGTCAGTGAAGTTTGTGTTTTATGACATCCTCAAAGTAACTGCACTGTTGTCCAATGCAGTAGTCAGGTTGCTCGTTTACCCTAAAATTGAAAGACTCATGTAACCTCAAAGGTAAAGAAGGTGACAAAGTCAGTAGAATTGAGACTGTATGGTTTGAGTTTTCAAAATACTACTTTATCCTTTGCATTTCCTCAAAAGCATCACACAGGTTGTTGACCTTTTAGACAGAATACGGAGCTCCAAGCTTCCTTTCTTGTGTGAAAGGATAATTGAGGTAACTCACAGAAGCTGGTCAGTATTCCCTGCTAAAATCAAGAATTGCAAATCAAGCCAAATGGTAGAAACTCAAGAAAATATAGAAGACCCTCCTCATAATGAATACGAAGAAATCCATATTCAGGATCAAGCAGTTCTTAAAGAAAGCAAATACAATGGTAAGAACTTTACTGCTGATGAGATACCCCGTTACTGCGTTTTAATAATCCAGTGTAGGAAAAGGCAATATTTTTTCTTAGGTCAGCTGAGATAAGGCAATGTTTTGGAAGCCTAGACCTTGTCAGGTTTTAAAAAGACTATTAATTGTTATCTAAGTTTAAATAGCTTATTAAAAATCTGGGCTAAATAGAAAATAAATTGCAATCTGCAATGAAGCCTGACTGCTTTTCTACTACTGTTTTCAAATTTTAATCTTTTAGTAAAATTCAGTTCTTTATACTCATCCTATAGCTGCTTTAGAGGACCCTGATGGACTTAAGGATTCCTTAGGAGAAGTGCTGCCAGAATGCTCTGTTTTAAAATTATACTGTTCTGGCAAATCCAAAAATGATGCCATATATATTTATATGACAGATAGATGTAAATATGTATATACAGTATGGATCTGCCAAATGCATGCTCGAAGAGTTCTGAATATACTGATAGGTGACAACAAAAGAAGAAAACATGTTAGGGAAAAATATTCCATGCACATTGTCAACTCTAGTCTGCATGTACGTCTTAAACTTGTGGGAAAGAAGTTAAAAAAAATGTCCTTGTCACAGAATCACTTTGTGATGCTGCTGAAACAAACCACTCAGTGCCTTACATTGCCCGACCAGCCTACTGGCAGGAAGCTCATTCAGGTGAGACACTTGGAAAATGTTTATCTTAAATATTTAGTGGTATTTTTTTTTTAAATCTACCTTTTTTGGTGTTTTGGTTTTTTTGGGTTGTTTTTTTTGTTTGCTTTTTTGGTTTTTGTAGGTTTTTTGGTACTAGCATTTGGTATGTTCCTATGTCATGAAATCATATAACTTCAAATAATAAAATAATCATTGCATATTGAAATACTAAAGTAGTAACTTTTGTTTTTTAATTAGCATTCCTTACCAAGCTGAGAAAGTTTCGACCACTGCTTTCTTGATGCATCTGCCTCCTTAGCTGCTAATTTGAATATTGTATCAGAATAAAATAAAACATTACGAAGTAAATGCTACATTTTGCAAGTTGTATAACTTTTAAGTAATGACTTCTCTGATTCCTACCTCATCAAGTTGGAAACACCATCTATTACACCACTATTTAAAGGGAGAAATTTTAAGTGAATCATCAATCAGGTGGTGTGATGCAGCCCAGATTGTTCTGCAAATCACAGCATCTGTTTCTGTCTCATCAGGCGTATTTCATTCTCCATTGCTTGTAAACCAATCCATGGATTTATCCTGGTTCAGGGTGCTACATAGTTGCCTTTTGCTGGACAGCCTCTGACAGTCTACCAGAAATAAGGAAAAAAAAATCAGTAAGAAAATAAGGGATCAAAGTCTGTCCTTTGAAATGAATACTTTGCTGTCTTCCACCTGGTGACTATAGGTTTCTTTAAGAACAGTGTTCTTAAAGCATACCTTTAAGGGGTACTGAAATTCACTGGAGGTGTTCACTTGAGAAAGCTATGTTTTTTCAAGATCAAAACAGTTGTTGACACAGCTTTGGTTCCCTTCCAGCACTCACACTGCAAGTTGCCTGGTTATTTGTGAACTTTGCTTTATATAAAGTATTCTCAAATGGTTGGAGGAAACACAATTTTTGCTGACCCTTGTCAGAGATGAGAAGCAAGATTTTTCAAGTAAAAACAGACTTAAGTTATTTAGGGTCTCATATGAGCAGGTGGTGATATTTAATACGCCTTTAAGTGTGCTTTATTAAGTGATATGTTGTAAACACCTGACTTGTTCTGTATCTCAGGAAAGATTCAAATGCCAAATTTTTCAAAATTGAGAGATCCCTTGAGAATCAGAGTTGTACTAAAGCTATCAAAAGCAGTAACAATCCTACTGTAATAGTGAAAATTTGGGATGCATGTATATGCAAATAAAACATACAGAGTTATAAATAACTAACGCTGTATTAAATAAGTATAGTAGGAACTCTGCACTGGCTAAGTACATGAGAGTATCTTTGCAGAGCTGAGGCCTTACACAGATGCCACCGGAGGTTTACAACTCAAGTGTGTTCCTCCTTCAATAATAAATTTAATAATGGATTTGCCCCATAACTGCTGTTTGTCACGGAGGCCTCTAATGCAAAGGCTGAGAATGCTGTTTTGAATAGATGAATGTGAAGATATTCAATTACATAAACAATTCTCACAATAAACTCTTGTTTTTTACTCATACCCCAGTATTAAAATGAAGTCTTGTATAAATTGTCAACAAATGAGATACATTAGAGGGAAATGAGGATTGTGATTTAATCTATGTCCAAACTGATACCACAGCTGAGCATCCTGCCCTTTCTGAAAACGTGCTCTCAGCAAGAGCACTTTAACTCACACCAGTATTTTTATTGTTTCTTCCAGCCAATCATAAGTGTTTAAAACAGGACTCTCAATTTCAATTATAATGCAAGAGTAGTAAAAAATGCCTTAGTAGACCAGAATGCAACCCAAAATCTACTGTAGTAGAGGAACGTAATTTGAAGAGACTCAACGTAAAGCAGTTGGTACTTCAGGAAATCAAGAGACAACATATGAGAATTAAAATAAATCCATAAGAGTAAAAGCACCGTTCTGCCAAGGTGACTGCTTGTGTAATACAGAAGGACAGAGCAGTCCCTGCAGTACTATGAAGGGGAAATATGGCCCCAGTTGCCTAAACTAATGGAAGATTATTTGCAATATTGAACCATACCTTGGGCTTTGTGAGAAGGAGAGTCAATGAGCATTCTTTCAGTTGAAAAGGTGTCCTTCGATTTCTGGGATGAATGTAATTCTGTCATCTCCAAAGTGTCAGTAGATGAGGAGGAAGATGATAATCCGAGTCGTACAAATCTGCCTTTCTTACCACAGACCAGGCAGTCTGTAGGAGTAGCACTGGGTCCTCGGGGCAGCTGGACTTCATCATTGTAATTCCTCAGAGCTCCACTGTGGTGCATGGAGCGCTCTCGCTGCCATATGTAATGTGTTGGAGCAATAGCCATCACCTATGGGAACAGCCGTGGGATCAGGAAATGTAAAAATAATGGGAAGACATACAGCTGAAAACTAGAGATCCAGTTAGTGTATGGCAGGGAGTTAATGTAGCTGAAATTGGTAACATCTCTTACCTGCCTCAGTCCCACTAGAAAGTTTGCGCCCTTGGGCAAAAGTAATTTCGATACTTCAGGTGTGGAAACATCCTAGCTTACAGCCCTGTGTGTTCGTGTAAGTCATCACAAACACCAGCTCATGATTTGTATGTTGGACACAAGATGGTGTCTTTGGCCAGCTACTAAACATCAACTAACAGTGATCATCACTGAGCTAGTGACAATGGGAAGCTGGGAGGGTAGGCAAGAAACAGCATTCTGCACTCGCCTTGTTCCTTCTACTTTTCCTATAGCACCTAATCCCATCCCCAGAGATGGGACTCTAGAGTAAAAGAGATTTTCTTTTCCACCATCTGTCAGTAAACATTATGTACTTAGTACGTGACAAGGGCTTTTCCAGATACACATTTCGCCTGAAAAGTGAGGAATATATTTTTCCCTATAAACTATGAAGCAAAGACACGAAATTATTTCTAAAGTGCATGAACTGAAACAAATTAAGGTAGAGCTTAAAATATTTGCATAAAGCAAATTCTAGACAATAGAAACTTCACTTTTAACAGTAGTGCAATATAAAATATTTTGGTTTACTTAAAAAACATCATTTCAAACAATGTATTATAAATGCAGAAGGAAAAAATAACATGGAGGATAAATAGACCATTACATTTTAACTACATCTTTTTTCTCCCATGGATTGTCTATTTACTTTAGGGAAGAATTTGCAGAGCTAGATTGCTAGCTGGTGTTAATTGTTGTGATTTCAGCATCTACAATATTAAATCTCCCTCCCTACCTCTTCACAGCAGCGTCTGCTTACAATTGCTCTGTAGTCAATTCTACTCCACAGCTGATCTCTTAACTTTAAGAAATCAGGGAAGAGCTTTCTCCAGGCTTTGCCCAAAGCCCACGGGAAAATGTCATACTTTGCTTCTTCATTGTCTTCTTCAACTGTGTTTGCCAGATACCTTCAAATATATGTATATGTTTATGCTTGTAAATATTATTCAATCTTAAACCACTACATGAAAATTATTTCTAACATAAAGTAACAGATGCATTGAAGTGGTTCTTTTTTCTAGTACTATGAGGAAAAAGCACTAACAAAATACAGCCTTCTCTCTGGAATACAGTATTTTCTTAATCAGTTCCATATGCATCTTCTGGGAGAAGAAAAACAAGCTTTTATAAAAATAGCTTTACCCTACAGTTTCCTAAATTAGTAGATAAGCAAGAAGGAACATATCCTGACATCCTTCTCCAAGCTGGCGAGAAACCCTTGAACTAAAATGAACAGTTTCTGACTGATTCTTTAAATTCTTTAAATGAAGCTTAAAACTATCCTGTGAAATCTTAAACTTTACATTTTTTACTTTATAGATTTTAGCTATTCTTGGAAAATTAGGTTGCTCATATTAAATTAGGAGCAAACAACTAAATACAGGTCTACCTTCAGTTATAAATGAAAAACGTAGATTACTTTTTTTAATGTCTCTATTCCTCCCTTCACTATCTGTTACTTTTAGTTTTGGATTGTCTTCTCAGACAACAGAAAAATATTTACTTCCTCTGGGCCCACCCGATACTAAACTGGAAATCACACCTGAAAAAATTAAGACTTTTAGTCTCATCCCCTCTTTTCTCTCTTGCTCCTGACCCCAGTATTCCATCTAGTCCCAGTCTCACCAGACCCTTTTGTCCCTTTCTAATCCTTCCGCTGTTCTGGCCTGGCTTTTCTCCCTTCAGTGGAGTCAGAGGGCTCTCTCCTCCATACTCTGTGGATGCCACCCACAGTACCAGCGACAATAAAAGGATCAGCCACCTTTGCCCCTGCACTAGTGTGCAAATCAGAGCATCTGAAAAGTGCTGTTACGGGATGACCTGAGCACTGTAACACTGTGAAAGAAAATGCAGAGCCCTCTGTAGGTAAAGCCAAATATAGAGGGATTATGTAGGCTTGGTAAAGATGGATTACTGATAACCACCTATGTTTCAAGGTATAGACATTTTAAAACTGTTCAAAAAAGTTCTCAGAAATTCTTGAGCAACATTTTTATGGTCGATTTAAATCATGTGACAGAAACTTTAATAAAAAGTTACTCCTGAGGTGCCTATTATGGTGACATGTTTTGATACAAATGATTTAAATGCTGGCAAAAATATGAAATAGGGTGTTATAACAGCACCTGTGAGCCACATATATGTTGCTGTGTATTGTCCTGCATATATTTCTTGTAATGCTTGAAAAAGCTCCCAGATGCAGTTTGGTAGGAAGAATGCCACTCTGTGTACACCATTGCAATTTTCCCCTCTCTGATGCTCAAGCTTGTTCCATTGGAGGAAGAATGTTGAATTTGCACTATTTATGTATCGTATGTTAATTATCATAGAACCACAGAATGGTTTGGGTTGAAAGGGACCTTAGAGACCACCTAGTTCCAGCCCCCCTACCACACCCTAGGGATGCCACCCCCTAGATCAGGTTGCTTATATTCATATACTACATCAAGGAACTCTCATCGCATATCATAATTATCAGTGTCATAAAGAAATAATGCAAAGTTTATCCTAATAAAAGCAGATAATTCAGAAGTACTTACAGAGCCACAAAGAAATTGATTCTGGTATGCTCACTTGTTGTGAAGTTAGCTCTCTTGAAATAAACGAAAGTCATTGCCAAGAGATACTGTTTTAAAATATAAAATGAAGTATCAATGTGTTATTTAGGGATAGTATTTCCTAAATTGATTTGCACATTTATCTTCCACCAAGATATTTTCATCATTTTTAACAAAGAGGAAAGCATGAATTAAGTTTCTTGAAATTTCCATGTGAAGCCATTAGAAAAAAATGTTCTGCATTTGCATTAATTAAGGGCAGATTTCTCACTCAATGTATGTTCTATTAACTAAAGAAATACCTTGTCTGCAATTTCACAGCAACAGTCCATCCAAAGGAAGTCTTGGATTAGATCATCATCTGTAACAAGAGAAAGCTGTAGCATTTCAAACACCAAAACAGTTTATGTTAGAAAGTATTTGTAAATAAATAACAGATGGTCTTTCATTAAACCACATAAAAGGAAAGAAGCTAGAGCCACCAGTGGAGAAGAGAGAAACTGAGGGGAGTAGGAGGTCAGGTGTGAAAAAAACTTAGGTGACAAAAGAAAGCAAACTACCAGAAAGGCAAGGTGGCAAATCTGGTGACTACATTTCATCCATTCTCAATAACAGCAAGCAAAGGTGAAAAAGAACCAGTATTTTTTTCTCTTTGCATCATTTCTTCCTGCATTACGTGGTTCCAGGTGACAGTACACCGTTATTTCAGAGGAACTACAGACTGCTGAGATCCTGCGCCTTGATTACCTGGCAGCCTTTATAGGGCAATACTTGCTTATTTTTGGTCAGTGCTTCACTGTCCATGAACATGTACCGTAATTACCACGAACTCTCTCTCATTCACTTCTGTATGTAAGGGTCAAATAAAAACCAGATGTAATCTTCCAATATTACTTAATGGCTTTGCTAAATTAAATAAACACAAAACTTTATATGAAAGAGACAAATAAAAAGAGATGCTCCAACTCCTTAGATAATCTTCCCATTTCACTTCTCCCCGCAGATATTTATTCCCACAGTAAATAACATGTTTAAGAGACAAGGACTCCAGCCTTTTTTTAAGCCTTGTGTAAAACAAGATGCACATTGTTTTACATGGATTTGTTGAAATATAAGAGAAAATCGGAAGGAAAATTATAAAAGGAAGTAGCAAACCACCTTGGTTTCATTTGTAATTATCAAAAAGATACTTTTCATCAGTTTGGTAGCCCTTGTATTTTTAACTTAAGCATTAAATATTTCTGTATCAAAATATAACAATAAAATGTTTTGATAAAGAATTGCCATTACTTTCGATATAAATAGCACTCACAAAATTACTGAGCTTAGAAAATATTCTCTTCAGTCAATACATTCATATCTCACATTATTAACCTACCAAATAATTTAAAGAAAGCGGTCATTTCCTGACGCTGAATAACTAGACACGGTCCCTTTGGACATTTATATTTCTGACTAGGAACCCCTTTTTCACAGTTTTCTTGCTGGTCTTTAAAAGCAGGTCGCTTTAATCTACTAAGTTTTTTTTGCTGATGTGATCTGGGTGCACTCGATTTTACATGAACAGTGACAGTGGGAGGTGTCTGACACACCAGATTGTGTTTCATTTCGTTAAACAAAGGTTCCTGTAAAAAAAAAAAAAAAAAAAAGAAGAAATTAACTACAAAACTAGTCAGTTTGAACACTAGAATATTTTTCTTGTTCACATGAAGCATTTCAGTAGAGCTTGTATGTCAGGTGATGGAAAACTAGTTTTATCAGTACTGATTATCTAAGTATTATGCTGTGAGACAACCAGGTAGAGTTCTTTGATTTAGTTCTAATTTTATAAAGCTTTTTTTCTTTTCCCAGTAGGAGCCTTCAGTTTTTCCAGTCAAAGCTTTGAAAAATGGGAAAAGAGGCTTTCCAGAAAAAGTTGCTGTTTGTCAGGTCTTCATAGCTCCACACACTTACATAGATGTACCAAAAAGTCTGTGCTCTTGCCCTCCAATTTGTGGTTGTGTCTTTTTTTGTTAAATAATGCTAATCACAGTAGAACTGTGATTAAGCCATGTAACATTAAAATCAAGTCTTGAGCTCCTAATTGCCATTGGGAATTAAACTTATCCCTCAGGCTGGACATACCCTTAAGGCACAACCAAGGAAACGTACCTGTGGTGTTTCTAATTGCAAAATTTAAGGCGATACCAAATGGGGAGTGAGGATTTGGGCGGGATTAAATGTATTTACGTCTTCAGTAGGTCTCTCCGCAGGGAGCTGTTTGAGGCTGGCTTACCGCAGCCTACCTGGCTCCCCAGCTCTCAGGTGGCTGCCGCATAAACACGAAAGGCCCCTCACGCGTGGCTGTGATTTTGGCGCCCTGAAAAAAAGCCCAAAGCCTGTGCCCGCCCCGTCCCTCCTCCCTCAGCGGCCTCCCCCTCACGCCTCCACACCTCGAGTGGCGTCTCTCTTAGCCAATCAGCGTGCGCGGGGCAGCCACCTCAGCCAATCGGACGGCGGGGCTTTCTCCTCCCGCCCCGTCTGTTGCCGCCCAGCGCGCGGCAGCCAATGGGAGCGGGGCGCGGCGGGGGCGAGGCAGCCAATGGGAGCGGGGCGCGCGGCGGCACCGCCTGTGGCCCCGTCGGCAGCGCGAGCCTGCCTCAGGCGTGGCTGGAGTCTCTCAGGCGCCCAACAGCACCGGGAGTGTTGGCTTCCTCCCTTGCCGCCTTCCGCCCTTGGCTTTTTACAGGGGCATGTAGGGACAGGATAAGGGGGGATGGATCCAGCTTGAGAGTAGGCTTAGGATAGATATTAAGAAGAAATTCTTTACTGTGAGAGTGGTGACAAGGCGTAAGGTGCCCAGAGAAGCTGTGGCTGCCCCATGCCTGGAAGTGTTCAAGCCCAGGTTGGATTGGGCTCTGAACAACCTGGGCTAGTGGGAGGTGTTCTTCCCTGCCCATGGCTGGGGGTTGGAAGAAGATGATCTTTAAGGTCCCTTCAAACCCTAACCACTCTATGATGCTATGATTAAAACATCTTCCCAGGATTATAAACATCTGCTCAGGAAATACAGGACACAAAGGAGACATACCTAAGGAGACTCTAAAGATCATGAAACAGAGAGGTGCAGGATACCCTGCTGCTACCTTTCCATAAAGGCAATTAATGGGGTTTGTAGTATGCAATTAGACTAAGACAGTCTATTGAAGTGTAATAACATGAATGAAAAAATCTCTTTGCTAATAAGATTCAGTGGGAAATCTTACTGTAGCCTTTTTTTATAAGAGCTAAAGGTTTATCCCAGGAAGATGGCAAGAGATACATCCATTTTCATTGTTTTCCCCTGTACAGGCCAATTAAAGTGTAACTGGCCTCATTTGTTATGGTAATGAGACGAGAGGCCTCTTTACACCTTCCTCATCTTTTATTAATAATTTCCTAGATTATGTAGGTGCTCTGAGTTAGTGAGCATATTCAGGGAAAGATCATGCCAAGTTTCTGATCAGGGAGAGAGATAAAAAACATACCAAGTGGTAAATGTACCAACTAACAACTCTGTATGGAATAGGCTGAAACCAGGAAAGTTGGCAGCAGGGTGGAGATAATACCGAAGACATCAGCAGGGCAAAAGTCTGTTGCTTTGAAGTTCTCTCTTCTTAGACACATATTCACAGTGAGTTACCCTACATTAACTGTTCTTTTTTTTTTTTTTTTTTTTTTGGCATATTGCTTTTCATCTAAGGAATTCAAAGCACTCATCAATTAACTACTGTTCATTTGATAACTGTGAAAAACAGAGGAAGGGAAGGTTACAGAAACTTCCACATAACCATCTAAATCTTTAAGACCAGGAAAAATTTTCTTTTTTTTTTCCTATTGCAAAACATAAAGCTGCAATGATAATTGTGACATGCATTCGTCCTTATTCTTCACACCTTTACATCAATAAAAAATCACTTACAATCTCAGTCTTTATCCACACACAGCTTCCCATAGGTCTCCCCCTTATCAAGTAATTTTTGAGGTGATGGTTCTGCAACAAAATATTAATAGTTTTTTTTCACTCAAAAATCTGTCACAGTCAAGTTATCGAACAGGTATTGTGTCTCTTCACATGGTGTACTGTCCCCAGCCTGCCAGGACTCAGGTTTCTGCTCTGATTCAGACCCATTGCATAATGTTGGATGAGACTCCTGAGGAAACTGAACTTGTGAGAAAGAGCTGTGAGAACGTCTGGAACTTTACCTTTCTTTCCTTGCAGGACTCTGCAGCCCGAGGTAGGATTGTTGAGATGGGGATGACTCATGGACTCAACTTGGAAACGTTATGGAAAAACATCAATGTGGAAAGGTCGATGCCTGAACCCAGTGACAATGAGGAAACAAAACTTTACCTGACTCTAAGTCCTCTGCATGAGATAGTGGACTTAGCTGGTTCTCAACTTTGCTTATTATTAACTGCAATTTTCAGAAGGTTGTTGAACAATTTATCCAAGAATATCAGGAAGAACGTAGCTTTTGGAGTTCCAAGTCGCTTGCTGGACATCAGGGAGCGCTGTTTCACCACCAGCCATTCGAACCGAGACAATGCAGCATTTGTCCAGCACGACACACGGGGTTTCATGTTGCACCTCATTCCTAACCATTCCTGTAGATGGACATTAAATTAGTTTAGCTACTCTTCATCTTTATATCCAAACACAGTTTGAAATTATAGTTTTAATATGCAAATTTCTAAATAATGTTTATTTTTATACAAATATGTGTGTGTGTTTTAATTTTTTAATTATGTTTATGCATATAAAATTATTAATACCTGGGTTTGAAAGACCCGGGATTCTTACAAAATCTTATTTCTATGGAAAAAAAATCCATATATATGCTGGAACTCCATATATATGATATATAGTTATGTAGCTATGCAGAATTTGGTCCAAAAAGGCAGCTACAGAGCAGTTTGAGTCCTTTAAATGAATAAAAGACTTAAAATTTTTCAGTGAATGTGTTGTTTACACATAGATTAAGAAGCATCACTGAAGAAAAGCACAAGGATAGTATTTTAATAAATTACATTTAGGATATACATACTTTCCCCCCAGATTTTTATATTTTTGAGGTGCCTTTGGCCTCTGATATCCTTTCCAGTGAACTTTATTTTTGCCTAAGAAAGATAAAATACCATAGGCAAAATACCTGGTATTTCTTTTCAAACAAAGTAATGAAGAACCACTATTGATTCTTTTAAATACAGATCATTATCCACAATAAAATACGCATTTTTTGAGTTAGACACTTTTCCTACTTCCTGCAGTGTGAAATAGGAAAAACAGTTTCTCTCTTCCCTGTAGAGATGACTGCTGACCCTGCAGGGGGAACCTGGCCTCTCAGTCAAATACATTCTAAGTTAAATGCTCATGGATTGAGAGCTCCATTCCTAAAGACCCATAGTGAAACTGAAACACGCATCTAAAAAGCGAACTTTGGACATGAGCTTAATTCTTTAAGGGTAAAGGGTGTAGCAAGTCACAGGAGTAAATTAAAGTAAGTTAAAGAGGAGCAGATGAACCACCTGAACCCACATCTGTCACCAGAAACCTGTTTTATATGTGGGAAGAGAGAGTAAGGATTTAGATGAGTTGTAACACAACAAATTACTATGGCATCATGGTGCCTTGGACTGGGCCTAAGCATAACAGACTGAACACGGGTTACCAGTTTGCTACTGGGGGTGGTAAGCAAGGATACTGGAAAGATGCCTTGCTGTTAAATCCTTGCTTTTGACAAATGTTACAATATGACTAAAATTAAAAATGGTTCAGTGCCACCTAAGTGTATGACACTGATGGATGAATAGGCAGGAAAATTGTTTCTAGCTTCGTTTACTTGAAAAGAACTTCTGAGCGTACAGCAGCGTTTTCTAATATTTAAGTCCCAGAACAGCTGTAGTTATTCGCAGGCACTGAGAAATTCAGGAGCTAGAAGGAAAAAATCATTTGGAAATTAAGCAGTGAACAAGAAGTGTACTGGCTAGACTAATTGAGCAAATGGTAAAGGAAAGTAGAGGGTGCCAGCAAACACAGTGCATGTTCAAACATGCTGCTCCTGCACACTTCAAAACAGCCAAGCACTCTGCAGCAACAAATCTTCATAAAGTGCCTGGGACATGAGTTTGAACTTGTTCATTCCTACTGTAAATAGACTGATACATCCTGTATGAACTTAACTAATTCAAAGCAGACAGGGGAAGACTCTAGAATTTATTTTTAAGGATTGACATTTGTGTCCTGGTTGTAAATGAAACAAAGTAGTCTTATCTGAAGAGTTCCAATTTTTCTGTAAAAATAAATAGATGAGATAGACTACATTAGGTCTTCACCATCATGTCACAAAAGAGCAAGTGATGATTGATATATCTCTCAACATCAGTAACTCAAAACTAGCAGTGTGTATTTTACATTAAAGAGAAAGGAGATCTGCACTGTTTTCCTTTAAGTGTTTTTTGAACCTCCCGATGTCATCCACCATATTCTAAGTTTGTTTTAGCCACTGAAGATTGCATTTTGGATTTGCAAGGGTTTAATAACCATGGTTATTGGTTACCCAGTTGTGCCCATGCCATTTCTTCATGCTGAATTGTGCAAAGAGCCTTAATAAATAGGACTCCTCTCTACCTCCGTGGCCCTGGAGCCATTTGTTCCAGATGTCAGGAGCACCAGGCTTCCGGAGAGACAGGTGCAGGAGCAAGGAGCAGGTGTGTGCAACCGTGCCCAGGGCACTGCCCATGAGCTGTGCATGCGCAGAGGGGCTGGGTTGCTTACATTGACACTGGAAAATGGGAACTTTCCACCTTCTCCTTTTCTCCTCTTTCAGAAACCACTCACAAACCCCAGACTTTGAAAACGTTCCAGGTGAAAATGTAGCTGAACAAAGAAAGTTTCAAGAATTTGACTTAAGAAACCATTTTTATAAAATGGCATTAGCTGGAAAGTATTTCATTCCATCTGGCAAATAACACAAATGCTTTGCCTCACTGATGTAATATATATGTACTCATTAATACGCTAAACTACAAAACATCTAAGGAACTTATTATCCAGGAAATATATCTTATGTTATTATCTAGGGACATCAAAAGTAGAAAAACATTGGTGCTTTCAAAATAACATCCTAATTCTTTTCCTGAAGGCAAGTTTCCTAAATAATAGCTGTTTGAGTGGCTGGAGAATAGTGGGAGCCTTCAAACTTTTAGCTAGCTGGCTTATGATTCTATAACTAGGCAAAATGTGTGAATTTCACCAAATTATTCTCATCTTGTTTTCCAGTTCCAAAGTTTACTGGTCACATAATTCAGGTCACAAACTCTTTCAAACACAGTAGCTATTTATTCTATGTTTTTATACTGTTGAACACAGTTGAATCTTCGTCCATGACCACAGGCCCTATAATATGAAACAATAGTGGTAATTAGGACAATTTTTCTGTTGTCAAGAGCTGCATTTTCATGGCATACTATTCTAAAGACTCACCCCATGAGAGGATTAATCAAAAGTAGTGTAGCTATAATTTCTGAAACAAGAGGAAATTGTTTTCATATGCAAATAATTTGGTTCCCATGCTCTCATACTGCTAAGAAAGGAGCAGCATCAAATTCTGTAGTGGGAAGGCAGAACTTCAAGGACGGCCCTTTAGAGACTAAAACCAGACAAGTTAAAATGTGACCTGGAAAAAGTCCAGAATTCATGTTTTTTCACTCCCATCCAATGGTCCAGGCTCCACATAGTTAAATCAGAATTGCCACAGTTTGTTAAACATTGAATGCCCCTCCCAAGAAGCAATGGGGTCTATAATTACTCCACGCCAGGTCAAAAAGCTTTCTTGTTTCTCTAAGTTCAGTAATCACAAGTTGTAAAAGTTTTCTCACTCATAGGTTGAAGCAATAAAATGACTAGTACAAGGGCTATAAATTAAAGTGCAAAGAGAAACAGATGAACTTTGGTAACAGGTATTGCTAACTGAAAAAATAAGGGAAACTCATGAACTGTGAAAGTAGTCAAAATACAAAGCAATTTATTTCAGTGAGGGACAAAAAAAGCAAAGCACTAATGGCACTCCCAGCTCTTTTAACCCCACTCTCTGCTGTCCGTTGTGTCGCTGTTCATGGGATGAGATTTTTCTGCCCAGCTCATGGGTGTATTTATTCACCTTTGCTTGGGGTATGACTACGCACACAAATTAGAGTGAGGCAAGAGTGGGTGGGGATTTACAGCATGTTAGCTGCTCCCTGGAAACTGCCTGTGTGCATGCTGTGACCCTGTTTTTGTTGAGGAATACATGGCTTCTGCTCACTGCCAGGTACAGCCATGTCCAGGGGTTGTTACTGGGGGTTACCTGACAAACTAAATCCACGCCCTCACTAGCCCCATAGCAACCTGCACAAGTCCAGCACAAGCAAATTCAGTGGCAGGTTTTATGACAGAAGTGCTCTGTGCTTTCTGATAACACCACTCTGAAAGACAGGACAGCTCTCTGTCTGTATAACCATCTGCTTCAGTTCTGCTTACAGCCCAGAGAGGTTGTCACGCAATAAAACATGTTAGAAACTACTTAGGGCTCTCTCAAACAGTTTTCAACAAGTGTTTTGACAAAGTTCCATCTGTATATTCTTTCACAGAGAATGGCTAAATGGGGGAAAATAAACCTCTTAGATGCCAAAATTGAAACAATTTTAATGCAAACAGAGCTTCTTTTACTACAACTTGTGATCTCTTGTTTTCGTCTGAGCCCTTTCCAAACCCTACAAACCTGAGGGATTGGGCACAGTATGAAATTAGGTTTGCCTTACTGCTGTGCAGTAGTGTGGGTGAAGAGTTATTACAGTTTTTACATCTAATGCTGTTTATTTTAAGCAGCTTTGAATGCTGACAATAGATGTTCTAAAAATGCAGTCAGTGTTAGAGCCATGGAGATGCATTTTCAGGTACGTAAAGATGAGGATGACAAACCTGTTACTGGCCCCACCCTCTAGAGCTAAGACTAAGCCCTGGCAGAGAGGTGAAGATGCCACAACGTATCAGACAGGTTGGTTTCTATAATCCTCAAAGACACAAATAGAACGTATATTAATTGCATGAGCATTTCTCTCCTGTGGCTACACCCTGTCTAGTTTTATGAACCTCTGAACCAACACCCCTTTACCTCTTAGTAGCTACTCTTACTTTCAAAGGTCTCCAACTTGATAGAGACCCAAGCTGTGGGCTTCTGAAGCCAAGGACAGCCTTATGAGGGTTGCCACTGGCTCTGAACTAATTTCCATTTTCAGTGTGCATGACAGTTTTGTCAAAATACACAAACACTGTGACATTATTTTTTTTAAAGTCATGATCTAGAAACAGGCTGAAAAAGCCCAAATGTGTAAAATAGCTGTGTTTGTGGGTTGTTTGGGGGTTTTGTTTGTTTGTTTGTTTTGGGGGTTTTTTGGAGTTTTTTTGTTGGTTGGTTGGTTGGTTGGTTGGTTTGGGTTTTTGGTTGGTTTTTTGGTTGGTTTTTTTGGGGGGGTTGTTGGTTTTTTGTTTTTGTTTTTTTAACAGTGTTTGGAAGTAGCTAGACACTCAATCTAGCAGAAAGACAAGACTGCTCATTTATTTTCTTATTGGCTCATACCTGACCACCTCCATCTAGCCAAAACATTTAAGTTCTCCAGAACTCCTAATGTTCTCATTATTCAAATGAGTGTAACAAGATTTACCTGTTTTCTGGTGGTTTTGAAACAGACAGGAGAAATAAAATACACAGAAGCATCAACTTTATTACAGTCCTTTGAGCAGCAGCATGTGTCAATTTGTGACAACATGGAATCTCCAGAAATACATCGTGGACAAGGTACTGTACATAATTTCCCAAAGGACTTCCTACAGTCCTTTCAAGGTTTCATTCTATGCAGATGATGAAGTCTGACAAAAAAGTTGAATGCAAACATTCTGAAACTGTCCTAATAAAGAGTTCCTGAGCAAGTCTATAATATAACAATATATATAGCAAGGTCTACTGTCTAAAATACTTGTTGGCACTTCCGACCATCAGTGTTTCTGATTGTTTCTATCTTTGTCATCCTTAACCAGTTAATCCATCATGGATTTTCAAAAGTCATTAATTTTGTTGGAAAAACACTAATAAGACTATGCTTCACAATTTGGTATAATACATGACCTATTTTATAGGGATGAGACTTTGGTTATCTTCAGGAGGGTACACCCCAAACCAATCAGATTTGCAGCCTCTGGAGAATCTCAGACCGAGATTGCCAAACACCCCAGTGGCACTGATCACGCTCTCTCCACTCATCTCTCTGATCTGCTGACCACAGTGCATGTCACAGCCCCACCTTGCATCGTTTCCTGATACTTTGGGAGTGACTCACACACCCATGCGACTTTCCCTGAAAGCTGATTTTGTCCCTTTTCTGTGCCTGGGGAGTTTCACAAAGCCCACTTACCTCATTTCTGGTGAAGACCTGGAAATGACCTTACTTCATATCCCAGTATCACACTAATTCTTAGTGGCTTCAGAAAGAGCTGGATTTATTTCCTTGGATCTGATTCACAGTTCACTGAAGTCAACAGAAAATCTCCCACTGGAGGCAATGGCTCTTGAGTATTTTAATGAACTTTATTCTCCAAACAGATCTGGATCAGATGTAAATTACTGAGGAAAAGATGAAAAAGACAGATCACATGGGATTTCCTAATGTAAGTTTACATACTTTAAGTATGTAGGGCTTGCTGATCAAAACTTCTTTTCTTTTTGTTATATAGTAGAGCCAGTAATGTGCTCGTAGCATTTAAATTATAATTTGTCTGAGCTGTAATTATGCTTTAATAAAAGTAAACCACAACTAGCCTACACTGCACTGCCTAATCAGCAGTCAGCTATTTGATAAGAGGAGGTATCTCCAATAGTTGATAAAATTATCCTGTTTATAACCAATATGCAAGGCCTTACCTTTAGAGCTGTGTGCTGAGGAAAGGTAATATAAAATAGCCACTGAATACGGTCACGTATTTCAGCACAAAGAGATACAATCACCACAAAAGGCACAGAAAAGGCACTGCCTCCCAATCCCCCAGACACCAAGGTAAGGTACTTGTGTCATAAACTTTGGCACTCAGGCCCTTATATCTGTTTAGCCTCATGTCTGCTCCACTGGCTTTGATTCTACAGAGAAGCTGCCATCAAAATAACCTGGAAAGAGGGTAAGAATGACACTGCTGTAAATGGTCCCTCATTTCCATTACCTTGCTGGTGACTGACATCATGTAGAGCAACTCTCCTTCAAAAATACTGAGCAACATTTAAACAATAGTTTCTTCACACTTGGAAACTTGGCAAGACCACAGGTAGTGAGCTCTTTATTACCTCCTGCAAATTGGAGCTGAATTAAATGCTTTACTACCAAAAGCAGCATGATGAACCTATGTTTGCACCAGTTATTGAACGACTTTCTACAGGTGCTAACTCACAGTTCACAATGTGTCACAACATAACAGTGCCAAAACACACTGTGAGAAGCTTTAGCTCACACAAATACCCTAAGACCATTCAGCCCCTAAATACTAAAGATTATGGTTATTTTTTTGACAACAAAGATACCTATTTGGTATTTGGAGATGGTTGTAGAAGCAGTAATAGCCACTCCAAGGTTTCAAGACTGTTTGGATTTGTAAAACTAGGCACAGAGGTTTACCTACACAGAGCAAGGATCAGGAGAAGAAAGAGGACTAGCTGTGCCCAGCCTGTTCTGTTCTTCTACATTTACGTATTAAAATAAAATAAAGGCAAAAGCCTATCATAAAATTTATTGGTCCTTATTATCAAGGCTTACGTAGTTCAGCTTGGCAATTTGATAATGACTGGTGGCTCTTCTCATCTTGAACAAACCAGTACATTAACATGGAATAAGAGATTTAGAGTAAGGCAAGCATTTCTGAGCTTATTGATCCTACTCATTTTTCTGGAAAATGCCATCACTTGGCAAAAGCGACGTGAAAAGTCCACATCTGAGACTTCCGAAGTTCTCGTATTGCTAGGTCAAGCTTTCATTTTGAGTCTTTGGCAAGTGTATCACCTATCAATCAGAAACCACACAAAACCACAAGAAGAACCAAAATAAATGCTGCAAACTGATTCAGGCTGTACTAGGAGCAAATCTAAAGAACAGTCCTTTAACTCGGACACATTTGAGACAGTAGCAGGGCACTGGAGACAAAAACAACATAAAAAACCAGATACAACCCAAACACAGCGGTGCACAGAGACAAAACCACTAAGATATTTCACCTCCACTTTCGCTTCAAACGTGCAAAGTTTTTCAACAGTTTCACTTCCTGAGGTCTGCATGTGCAAAAGGAGCAACATGTTTTTATTGTCCAGTGAACTGGTAAGAGGAAGTTTCAAATCTGCACAGAATGACATTCTGGTTTTATCTTGTACTAAAATAACTTGTTCTTCTAGGGTGATAATATATCTTTTGGAAAGACCCATGCATATTTTTTAACTGAATTAATAAACTCAAGGTTCATAAAGCATTTCCGGTGTACCGTACCTATCTTTTGTCTTCCTTTCTGGCATTGCTTTTACATTTTGGAAAGCTATTTTAAAGTCTGCAGCCTGCTTTCCTGTGTTTCCTCCTCGGCAACCTCGCAGGGCTCCGGACTACCTCCCATTTTGTAGGTTCCCACAAAGCTGCGCTGTTTCGAGACAAAGCACTCAGGACTACTTTTTCCTGAACGACGAAATGCGGATACTGCAGCACCAGGACGGAATCTTCAGAGCAGCATTGAGAGATCTACTATTTATTTCAGAAAGGAACCATAAACGAAAACAAAATCAAAACATATAACCAGTAAGGATCCTTACGAAAGAGTTCATTCTGTACGGATAAGCGTTCTGGTTTTTTAATTTACTGAGGAATTATCAGGATTTATGTCAAACACGGCGTAGTTCGCACAGCACCCCCGGATGCGAACAAAGCTCACTGTAAAGAGCGAGTATTCCCTGCTTGCTCTCAGTTCGCCGAGAGAGGAGGGGAAACACCCCCCGCCTGCCCCGAGGGAACAGCCTAGGGCCACCAGGGCAGGGCAGGGACCTCGGGGCCGCCCCGGCGCTCTGAAGGTCAGCGGCGAGCGCGGCAAGCCCCGAGCCGGGAGGGACGTGGGCTCTGCTCCCCCTGCCCGTGTGTCACACGGCAAACACGCCCGGGAGCTCCGGGTGATGACTAACACTTTCGCCTCCCTCGACGGCGGGGGCAGCCGTCCCCCGGCTCCCCGCGACGGCCCCCAGCTCGCCGCCCCTCCGCCCGGGCGGGGTGGTTTCACAGCCGGGGCGGTTTCAGAGCCCCGGTCAGAAGCGGACACGGCCGCGCCTCGGGACGCCCCTCGCACCGCCGTTCCCCATTCCCATTCCGCAGCCGGGGCACTATTGGGGCGGGGCGGGCCGGGAGCGGGTCCCGCCCTGCCCATCCAGTTTCGCCCAGGTGCGGGGGGAGGAGGGGGCGGCGGTGGTTTAAGAGCGCGCCCGGCGGGCCCGGGGGAGGAGCCGCTGCCGCCGCCGCTCCCCCCGCGCGTCCCAGGTGTAACCGGAGCCGGGAGGGCGCGGCGCAGCCACCAGCACCTGCGGAACCTGTCGGGCGGCTCACACCGCTCCGCCGCCGCTGCCGCGCACGCACCGCTCCCTCTCTGCCCGCGTCCCCGAGGACTTTCCCCGGCCTCTGCGCGTCCCGCCGCCCGCCCCAGCCATGAAGCCGCTCTGCGGAGCTGCGCTCCTGCTGCTGCTGCTCTGCGCCGCCGCCAGCGCCCAGGAGAGCTGTGAGTGCCCGCACGCCTCCGTCCGCCCCGCGCCCGCTCCTTACCGGGCTCCCCCGCCCCGGGACCCCCTCCCGCCCCCGCTCTCCGCAGGGCTGCCCCGCTGGGCGCCCCGTGCCGCCGAATGGCGACACCGTCCCCCCTCACCCCCTTCGCCGGGGGCGCGGAGGGCACAGGAGGGCCCGGCCCGATAGCGCCCCTTTGTCCGCGCCCCGAGGGGAGCCCCGGCGCTCCGGAGGGAGCCGTCGCCCCGCGCTCGGGGAGGGAGGGCGGGTGGCCAGCGGGGAAGCGGGGGGTGCGGGCACGCCACGCCCGGCCGGTGAGGGGCGGCTTTGTTCGTCCTGCCCGGCGGCGGAGCGCGGTGGCGGTGCCCCGCCGTGCCCGGCTCCCCGCCCGCGGTGCCCGGCTCACGGCTGCGCTCCTCTTGCAGCGTGTGTCTGCGAGAAGAACAAGCGTGTCACCAACTGCAAGGTGGACAACGGCCGCTGCCGCTGCGAAGCCATCGGCTCCGGCGTCACCGTGGACTGCAGCACCCGTGAGTTAGAGGGCACGGCCGGGTGGGTGGCACGGAAACGCGCCCGCAGAGCGCCGGGGAATATGTGAGAATGACCGCTGAGATCGCAGCAAATAATGGAGTTAAAGAAGGAATGCTTCCTCCTGCTCTTCCAGGTCAACTGGTGATGGAAGACAAGCGTTTAGGGTTCCTCTGCTTGTACTGATGTAGGCTCCTCTTCAATACTCGTTCTGCAGTGGCAAGGATTTCTCAAAGATGATTCTTTAGCTTCCTTACAAGTACACATCGTTACTTTTCCTACAAATCTAGAGGGGAAAGAGCCTTGTGACAAGACCATACTCTAGGTTTCAGCTCAGTTAAGCTGTGAGTCAGCCTCTAGCTGTGAGGAACGAAAGCTGTAAAACCTACGGCTGGACTTGTTAGGCCTTTGCCTTAAGAGGCTGACATACCCCAGCCGTATTGACTTTATGCACCACCTCCATGTTAGACATCTGCTCTTCCGTGTAATGGCTTCAAATCTGGGTGCCGCTGATGTAACCTTGTGTTTGTGCAGACTTAGAGCTCTGTTTTGGATATGCGTGGTCTGATGGTGCGTAACGTAACTTTCTGGTTATTTTTAGTGACTTCAAAATGCCTGCTGATGAAAGCAGAAGTGATGGGCACAAAATCGGGGCGTCGTGAGAAACCGAAAGATGCGTTTGAAGATACCGATGGCCTCTATGATCCTGAGTGTGAAAATAGTGGTGCTTTCAAGGCGAAGCAGTGCAATGGAACCACCTGTTGGTGTGTGAATACAGCTGGAGTTAGAAGAACTGACAAACATGATACAGACTTGAAGTGCAATCAATTAGTCAGAACGACGTAAGTCTTTCAACAGGGTGTGCTGTGACATGAAAACATTCCTGTATGAGGCTCTCCCTTGTGTGGATGATGCACTGGGGATGAATGAAGATGGAGCAATCAACACTTGGTTACTGCTGGGTTTTTTTCTTCAGAAACAAGGAGACATTGAAGGGGTTTGGAAGAGACTTTGCTTGCTTTGTTTTTGTCTCACTGCTCTGTTTTTTTAGCCTGGGGTTAGTTTTTTTTTTGTTGTATGTTTTATATGCATGTACTTCAAGAATATTCATTGTACTTCAGGTGGATCATCATTGAAATGAAACATGCTGAGAGAAATGCTCCTCTGAACGCTGAATCTTTAAAGAAGTAAGTGATGATAGTAAGATATCATGGCTGTGTCTGCATGCCCTACTAGATACCTAGTGTATTTCTAAACACTTTCTTAAACGCAAGTTCAGCGCTGTGAACTCATTTGTCCAACATCATAGAAGTGAGCTACAGATCTTTCATAGAACTGCTTTAATTTTTATTGGAAACAAATTAACTGCTGAAGAGATTTCCTTCCATATAAAATTGATTGCTACTTTTTTTCCCTTCTCAAATCAATAGACTAAAAGAAATGGAAGGTAACAGGTGAAACTGTCCAGAAAGTAAACTGACAAAGATGGCAGGATTACATAGAAGTAGCAGGAGATAAAAGAGTTTAGCTTTTTTTTTTTTTTTTTTCATTTTGTTAAAACAAAACCCTACTTGTACCTATTAGATCGCCCCCTTTCCAGAACAAAAGCTGCTGCCCTCTAGCTCTTTTGCTAAACTCTTCAAACTGGAAAAACTCTTTTGTCTAACACAGGTGTTTATTTTTTAGTAAGTGTGTCCTCGCTGTTAGGAGTGAATTAAACTCTAGTATAAAGGCAGTGCACTGGGTTTAGTTGGGGCAGAGTTAATTTTCTTGGTAGCAGTTGGTGTGGTGCTGTGTTTTAGACCAGTGACCAAAATAGCCTTGATAAATGCACTAGTGTTTTAGGTACTGCTGAACAGCACTTTCCTAATGTCACAGCCTTCTCAGACTCTCACTCTGCTGTCCCAGTGAGGAGGCTGGGAATGGGCAAGAGGCTGGGAAGGGGACAGGGTTGACCTGAATTGACTGAACAGATAGCCCATATTGTATAATGCCATGCTCAGCAACAAATCTGGGCAAAAGTCTTTTCCCAAATAGCCATTGCTCAGAGGTTGCTGGACATTGATCTGTCAGTGATGACTGATTGCTTTTACATCACCTGGGTTTTTTATTTCCCCCCACACAGCCCTTTCACTTACCAGCCTGTTTTTATTTTAACTGTTGAGGGTTGTTTCAGTTTTTTTTTTCCCTTGCTTTTGCCCTTCTGATTCTTTTCCCAGTCGTGCTAGGGGGAAGTGAGTGAGAGACTAGGTAAGGGTTTAGCTGCCAGCTGGGGTCTACCCACCACAGAGAGTATAGGAAAAAATTATTAAACGGGTCTTCTCTACTTCTGAAATTATATGTGTAAAATAGTACTGTTTTAAACAGCTATGGCTTTCATATCCTTACAGGTTTTTCACGGATACCATTACCAGTCGTTATCTGCTGGATGGCCGCTACATAAGCAATGTTCTGGTAAGAGGCACATAATTTTTAGTAAAGTATTAGAACTTTATTTTGTTGTGAGTAACTTTGAAAACTCTTTTTTGACTAATGCAGTGCAGCCTGAGTTTTAGTAGAAGCTCTCAAAACAGTGACACTCACGGAGCAGTTAGCAAATAGCTGTATCTGAACAGAAGTGCTGAAAAACTATACTGCTCTCCTTAGTCTGTCAGTGACTTCTTTGCTTCACTTAAAAGTGGAATTTGAGTCCTACTGTGAACAGTTGGCTTGAGTTGAAGATCCATAAACTTGATCCAGGATGCGAGTTCACAAACTGGATCATAATATTTTGGTGAATATTTAATAGTTGGATTTTAAACCACCTCCTTTTTAATACCACACTTTTTTTTTTTTTTTTTCAGTATGAAAACCCTTACATTACTATTGATTTGAAGCAGAATTCCTCAGAGAAATCTCTCGGAGGTGTGGATATAGCTGATGTGGCCTACTACTTTGAAAAAGATGTAAGTGTGTCACGGGTAAAGTCTGCCAGAGGCTGGATGTGTGTATTGCACTGCACTGGGGAGTCTGGCTGTGTGCTGGCTAAAGCAAGGTGAATTATTCCTGTGGCAAGAGAAATGTCTACTACAATGTGAACTAGCAAGTGTCTTTTTTCCCATCTGTTTTAGGTAAAAGGTCAATCCATCTTTCATAATAATCCTGGGCTAAATGTCAGCATTGACAATGAAAATGTGAAGCTTGAGAAGACTGTGGTCTACTATGTTGATGAAATAGCACCAGAGTTTTCCATGAAGTCTCTGACTCCTGGCCTTATTGCTGTCATTGTAGTGATAGTAATAGCAATAGTGGCTGCAATTGTTGTTCTGGTAAGTTCTAGCAAAGCTGCCAAGCAGAACGGTGCCAGTGCAATTTGGGAAGTAACACATGTATTTGGACTCTGATAGTCTTCCTTTGTGAATTGGCTTGCTTCTTCAGATGTGGGAGGTGGGAAATTGGTGATGGGCATACTGTCACTGTTTCAGGTTACAACTGAAGGGTGTCACCTGGAAAACAAGTACTGGGAACAATTCATTGAGGTGAACAAAGTACCACCTGGTTTAAAGTGGCTGAGACAGACAGGGGAAAGGACAGCTTCAAGTTTTGTGTTTTTAAAGTCAAAACCAGATGAAACTACTTGTATATCAAGACTTCAAAAATATTGTGTCCTTCTGTTACAGGTCCTCACAAGGAGGAGGAAAGGGAATTACAGGAAAGCTGAGGTAATTTCTGTTTGTGGTATATATGTGGGGAGGAGGTTGACCAAAACCCAGAAACTCTTAAGTTTGCTCTCAAGTTAAAAGCTTGCTTTGGGTGTTTCAGATGTGTTCAAGGAGACAGAAAGTATTCAAATTCTGTAGCTAGTTTTCATTTCTGTGTAGTTCTGTACTAGTTTCAAAGGCAACTGGTGATCTGCAGCTTTTCCCGGGGCTGAGGGGGTGGGGTTCAGTTTTACTGCGAGTTCTATTTTACATATGTATAGCAAAGGGCTGTGCAATCCACAGGAAGTGCTGATAGTCTTGTCCTGTGATGAAGACCTTTGCTGAGGTATTTGCATTGATCTTGCAGTTTCCATTGAAGAGCTGCCTTCCAATGGAACAGTAAATGGTGCTTCACACCAAGTGTGGAGCCTTTTGTGAAGCAAGGAATCCAAACTGTGTTGTAGCTAAATAGTGCCTTTGTCTTTCTTTCTTTTTTTTCTTTCTTTTTTTTTTTTTTTTTAATCTGGTGGTTTTGGCGTGGTTGATTCTGTTAGTATTGCATTAAATCCATTTGCTAATGAAAATCTGGGCTGTTATGATTGATTGAGTCTTAACGTTTAGAAGCAGCACAAATGTTCATCTCCCTCTACCTCCTCTCCTCCAGGTGAAGGAAATGAATGAAATGCATAGAGGACTGAATCCTTAACTAAATCAACCGAAGACAAGTACGATTCAAGCAGGAAGACAACAAAAACATTGGAGGCATGAATCCTAGCTCTTAAAAGTTTCCTCCTAAAAGGGAGGCAATTGTGCTCACTTAATGATTGTTAAAACTCTAACAACCAAGACTGGTAACCATTCAACTACTTTTACTATTTGTTGAGAGTTAAATGCCCCATCTTACTGAAGTCAAACTTAACTATTGCTCCCTGATTTTTTTTTTTTTTAAATGATGATGAAACAAGTTGGCAACTGCTGTTACTAGAGTTTTGGAGCATACATACTTAAATGGTTATTTTACCCTTGTGCGAGTTTTATTGAAAATGATTTTGTAGCCATGTTGTAATGAGACTGTCTCCTATAATACTGAACATGACGTTTTTATGGCAGTTTGTACATATTTGAAGTTGCTGTAACTTTTTTATGACTTGAATTAATAAAACTTTGAAACAGGCTTCTAATTGTTCCATGGTGAAATGACAATCTGCTAAATTATTATGCTTACAGATTCATAGTTTAATGTTTTCTTAAAGCAAGGAACCTCAGCATAGTTGAAAATACTCTAGAACTCCAATTAACAGTTTTAATAGCCCTGTAGTATCTCAATAGCATGATATTTTTTCTTAAAGCTGTGAAAAGTATTCAACAAGAGTGAAATGATAATATATGGATTGTTCTATAAAAAAATAAACATGCCGAGAATGTAGTCATTTCAGGAATGCATAGACTGCTCTTTCCAATGCTATGTAAGTATTTAAAATAAAATAAGCCTCTAATCTAGAACATCTCTGGTGCAGGCTTGGGGGTGGGCAGGCCTGGCATCTGCTGGTGGAGCTGGGGAAGAGCAATTTACCCTGTTACTGTGATTTTTGTCCATGGCAAAGCTGTTGCACAGCAAGGAGCTGTTTCTGCTCTTATTCCTGTTCTCTGCCATGGATGCTGACCAGACTTTCACAGGATCTCTGCTTCCCAGAGCCTTCCTAGGATGAGAGCTTACTTTTGGCTGCCAGTAACCTGTGCCATGGATGTTGGCTAGCAATCCTTCCAGTGCATCTGATTTATAGAGGAAATGCTGTAACTCCTGTTGCCAAAGAAATAATGAGATGCAAGATAAGGAACTGAATGACAAACCGTGCTACTAATGTGGTGTGTGTTTTGACCCACCCAGGCTAAAACAGGAAAAGTAGGATAAACTACTGAGAGGATATTCTATGTACTGTCCATTAAATTAAATATGAAGCATGCCCCATCAGTGTGCCTGCCAGATATAACAGGGAAGATGCTGAGCTGTGGTGGTGGTACCTCCACCATCCCAGCTCACGTGTATCCCTTCTGCTCTTCAACAAGGTGGTACCTCACACGCAGGCATTGCTCTGTTGGACATTGTACAAAAATCCCGAAGCAGGGACTTTACTGGAATGTCTTGCAGCCTTTTCAGGCAGCTTTGTCAGTGATAACTTCTGCAGGGCAGGCTCTCCCTCTGCTGATCTGTGCCATTCCCTTTCTCCCCAGGTATTCGGGCGATCTGCCGAGGTGTGATGAATTTTGTACAGTTCTGTAAGCTGTTAATAAAGCCGAGTTTTCAATAAACTGGTCTTGTGTGGTTGTGTGTATTGTCTTCCCCAGTGCTTCATCTCCTCTACTTTCTTAAAGGTCTGCAATGTGGTACATTTTCTTTCTTCTCCCCAATATTCTGATGTCATTGTTTTTTCCTCCCCTCCCTGCTTCGAAGCAGGTTTTTGGCCTGTGGGATGGAAAGAGGTGTTGTGTGCTGTGGCTGGGCTGCAGCTGCACATGTGCAGACTTGACTGGACTGGCTGGTATGTAGCTGCTGTGTGGCCTGGACCTTGTCCCAGTCGGTTTGTTTGAACATCATCTCCCTGCTTTTCCCACAGTACAGAGAGGCATTTAGATACTTTTCATTTTCCTTTCTTTTTTTTTTTTTTTTTTTTTTTTTTGTTTAGGAGAGCTTTTCATGATAGATACAAAGCTTAATGCTCTATTACAGTCTTCTTCCTTGTCCAGTTTGCCTGAAACTAGCCAACAGATAAGAAAAGCAAAGTTTACAGGAATTCTTAGAAAAGAAGAGATATGAACTAAATCCACAAGCGGAGGGAATGTGCTGTTTCTAAACTCAGTCACTGCAGTACAAACTTAGTGCTGCTCTGCTCTCAAAATGGTGATCAGTAATAGTTTTCTTATTAGTTTCCTGTTCTAAATTGTTTTATTGGCTTTTATATTGGTTTTTGTGGTATTTTGTTTTGTTTACTAAACACTGCACTTGTCCATCTGCGTAAAAGTGTGTATTTCTAGGGAAATGGAAAAGGATGAGAGGAAAAATAACTGAGAAATTAGTGTATTGGTATCCTGCAGCTTATTGTGGTTTATACATTTTTATACCAAGAGGAGACTAATGCACTGACACTTAACAAAAGAAGCCATTATCAGATTGTGTCAAATTTCCACGTATGCATGTGACAGTTCTCGTATAGAGAGCAATGTGGCAAAAATGATTGCTAATGAAAAATGATAAAGTATTAAACAGCAAAATATTAACTGTTTGCTATTCTGATACTTGAAAAATATTCAGCAAAGTTAAAAAGAGAGTTTCCTGTAAAAAAGCCAAACTAATAGAACTTAATAAAGGACTACTAGCCTCTGCATCAATTTTTAACTAGGTAAATATTCTGATAATTCCATTTGCCTTATTCATTAACTTCCTTACGTGAAGGAGCATATTTTTAAAATCTAGAGTTCCGCACAGAGTTCAGATACCATGTTTCCTCTCTTTCAATGTAATGTCAATTTTGAGAAAGCATATGAAGGGCAGATTGAAAATGTATTAAATAATTTGAGACTGGATAAATGACGTTTCTGTGTTACAGAGAGGGATAGATACAAACTGTGCAAGGAACCCTAGTAATAATATGTATCTTAGTGCCTATGTACAACATGGGAAAATAGTGTTTGTATAGGCAAGTGCAAATCTATTAATTCTCCATGAATTATTACACTGGCAAATATATATTATTATTACTGCTGAGTAAAATTAAATACATGTTTATGCAAAGACAATGACAGACTTTGTAGAAGAGGGTATGCAAATAATATATTTGAGAAAGTATGACCAATAACGTTTATACAATCTTCTTCTAAGACCTAAGGAATGCCAGAGCACAGTTTCCACAGCCAGAAACTGAAAGGTCAGTGTTGCATGTGTAGGGTCTGTTGACAGTACTGTACCCATTACCCCTCTGAACAGTCAGAGCAGTTTGGTAAGAGAAATGACATTGTTTGTGAACCATGTTTATTTATATCCTCACCTGCTGGACTTCGATCACCATAATATACAGTGACTTTGGATTACTTGAAATAGCCAGAAAAATATTCTAGGAAACTAAATATGCCAGCTCTGCTGCTCCAAATTTACAAATTTATAAATTAGGGAATTCAAGCAGCTCCCAGGAGAGGCTACAGTCTGGTAAACCTCCATCCTGGGGCATGCAGGCAGTCAGGCACATTGCGGGGGCGCTTTGTATGTTCAGAATAGCTGGGCCCAAACCTGGAGAATTTTATGAATTTTGCAAAAATCCTCGTTTTAGCAGAGATGTGCAATGGCAGACATACATGAGGGAAAGGGTAGTAGATAAAAAGGAGGTGGTGTGTGACAGGAGAGGAAACACTGGCCAGCTTATAGTGTGTAAAAACATCACACGTGTAAGACATGGGTTTTTCTCTACTGTCCTCTAAACGCACTGCAGAATTCTTACACTTGCCTGCCAAGTAGAGCATGGCCCTGCCAAATCTGAGTGAAAAAAGTAAACAAAAGAAAGTTAAAAGGTGCTTTACAAGGCAACAGTAATATTTTCTGTTTTCAAACTTACATTATCTAAATATTCTTATCTTGTTAATGTTAAGTCTCTGCTGCACGACATGTGTGCACACACATCAGTCTGATACCAGATTTTCTGGTGACATCCCCACCACCTCGAAAGCATCAGAGTCCCACTGATCACAGCTGTGTACTAATTAGCCACTGGTGCAAAATAATTTTTTTTCCCGCAAAGTGGTTAAAGGAAAACAGAAAAAAGCCTAACAGAAAAAGCGATTGTAACTTTTCTCTGCAGGCTACTTACCCCTAAGAAGGCAACAAAATTAATTAAGGTCTACATTAGCACCAGTTTTCCATCTGCCATGGGCATAACAATTAGAGCCATCTTTTCATTGCCATCGCTGCTGGTAGGCAAGGGAAAAAGCAGGGCATGTTCTGTTAGATCCAGCACGGTGAAAGAGCTCAGCCTGGCGCTGGGGAAATGGTCCCCATTCAGAGCTGAATTTTGTGTGGATCAGCCGATCCCTGCCGGAGCTGCTCGGGAGCAACAATGGGACACAGAAAATGGCAGAGGCTCCAAGGGAAAGTGATCAGTGCCGAGCTGCTCTGTGCCAGGGATGCCACAACACAGATGCTGTTCACGGGCTGCGCTCAGCACGCCCGGGGCATTAGCGGTCAATTCCGGGGGAGGGAGGCTCGCTGCGATGGGAGCCTGCAGAGCTGCCCTGGGCAAAGCGCTGAATGAGGAGGTGCAACCAGCCCAGGGCAGAGAGAGGGAAACGCTGAAACATGCAGCAATTACAGCCTTGCGGACATTATTTTACCGCTTTTGAAGGTGGCAATGAGGTCCCTGGAGTCCACCCTCTCTCCAGATGTTTGTATGGGACACTCCTTTTCTCCTTGTCCTTTCTCCTGCCTTATCTCTCTAACCATCGGTGTGTGCAAAGACAAGCAGTTCCAGCTATTCAAAATGCGTTTCTGAGCTGACCTGCTATTATCGAAGCTTGGCAAGGTTGCCTGACACTGTGAGTGCCTTCCTTAGGTAATGTATTTGCTAAATGACAGCTATTTAGGCTGAATTTTACTATGTGAGTGTTGCTGCAAGCAAGCACTTTTGGTGGAGGGAAGTATCAGACCAGATAGTTTAGCTACTTCTGAAAAAAAGATTAGGAAAAGTACACTTATTCATACTGAAAATACATACAATTGACTTGCCAGAGCAGTGTCGTTTTCACAACTGTTACGGAGATAAGAGGAAGATTTGGGGCAACTACAAAGCTGTCAAAGCTCTAGTTACCTGCCTGCTTTTCTTCTACCTAAGACAAATGAAGGCAGATTGGACCTTCTCTTCACCACAAGAACCACCTTCAGCAAATACATTTACAGAAGGGGTTTGAAGGCCTTTGCTGGAAAAGCTGTGTTAATCAGGGGTACAGGACTGGAGTTTGGAAGGGGAAGGCTGAAGTGTGGATAGGAAGCCAGGAGTGACACCGAGAAGGAATGGAGCAGAGGTGGGGACACCAAAGCATTCCCTGGGGTGGAACAGGTAGCACATGGCAACACCTTCAGACCAAGGTATTAGGGTGGCCCCAGTAAAAAGTTAGCATGAATATCTGAAGTAGTTCTTACGTGGGTATCTGAGAGCCTTTTGGAAAGCACCTACTGATACCAACAAATATTAAAGATGAGCACATTTCCAATTGGAAAGAAAAGTCAGGTGAAGAAAATCTAGAGACAGAGGTCCCAAAAGCATTTCATAGCTGGAACCAGCTGGGAGGAAGAAAAGAAGGGTGGGAGATGAGTTTCAAGAAGCTGACTAACAGGGTAGAAATGAGAGAGAAAGCAGTGGTGGGCAAACAAGGGGATGCTCTGTAGCATCAAGGTACACAAGCCAGAACATAACATTTATGCAAGAAATACTGAGGCATGTAAAATAGAAGATGTGTTTTGTCTATAGGTGATAGTGTGCAAGCAGCTGGATTGGGATACAAGAATCTGGGAACTGGGATACAATGGTTTCTAACTGACTGGAAAGATGAAAAGCAGTGCAAGGCATGAGAAGTTTCCAAGAAGACTTGACTTAGCTGATGAAACATGGCATTTATCATTATTCTTAGACAATAATAGCTAAAAGAAAGATTGTCACCTATACAGTTTCTATTCCTTTGCGCCTTTACAGTACAAGATAAAACAGGAAAACAAAACAAAATTAAAAAATGCTTAGGAAAATGCAAATGCCTTTGCAGTACAAGATAAAACAGGAAAACAAAACAAAATAGAAAAATGCTTAGGACAATGCATTTATCATTATTCTTAGACAATAATAGCTAAAAGAAAGATTATCATCTATACTGTTTCTATTCCTTTGTGCCTTTGCAGTACAAGATAAAACAGGAAAACAAAACAAAACAGAAAAATGCTTAGGACAATGCAAGGAGAAGAGCACAAAAAAATCAGAAACCTAAAGCATTGTGGGCATGAGGACCAGCGTGTAGACAGGGCTCAGGATACCTCTGAGTGCCACAGGCCAGTCCGTGCCCTTTCTGTCCCTGGGCTGGGTAATCCCTGCATGTAAACGGAGGTCAAGTCTTGGGGTTTTTTTGCCCTTTGTTATTTGTGCTGCCTGGGAGGAGGAGTGTTTGCCCCACAAGGAAGGCGAGAGCTGCTGGAGGGAGCACAGTGGGTCTCTGGACACCATTCCTGCTGTAAGCAGAGGAAGGCTTGTCACCTACAGCCCCTGGCAGTGTGACTGAGTCGGCTGACAGCCCTGCTCTTGGGCTACGCTCAAGCATTTGCCTTCTGGCAGCCCGTGAAGCTCCTCAGCACTGAGCCCTGGGGCCCTCCCCACTCCAGGTCCCCAGGACACTCTCCTCCACATGGAGTAAAGGCACCGCTCGGCACCGCTGCCAGGGGCACACTGGTTGCCCGTTAGGTTGGACATTAGGAGGAATTCTGCCCGGGGTGGTGACGGAGTCATCGTCCCTGGGAGCGTTTAAGGAAAGACTGGACGTGCCACTCGGTGCCATGGCCTGGCTGACACGGTGGTGTTCGGTCGCAAGGTGGACTCGGTGACCTCTCGGAGGTGTTTTCCAGACGAATGCATTTTGTGATTCCGAGATGACCGAGCCCCGGGCACGCACCATCAGGGCCGCCACGGCGGCAGCGGCGGCGCGCCACGGGTGCCGCAGCTGCGCGCTCCGCAAGGCGGGCGGCCCGGGGGCGGGGCGGCCGTGACGCAGCGAGCGGGCCCCGCAGCCATTGCGCGGGAGTGGGCGGGGCGGGCGTGACGCAGTGAGCGGACCGCGCAGCGATTGGGCGCCGCTGCTGGCGCGCTGGCGCGCGCGTGGCGTGCTTGGCGGCAGGCGGCGGCGGCAGCCGCGGGAGCAGCAGAAGATGGCGGTGGAGCCGCCGCGGGAAGCCGTATGGCCCGAGGGCGCGGGGGCCGAGGCGGGCTTCGTGCGCGCCGTGCTCTCGCTGCCCGACAAGCCCGACACCACCGTGCGCTTCTTCGAGCGCGGCGACTACTACACGGTGCACGGCGCGGACGCGCGGCTGGCCGCCCGCGAGCTCTTCCGCACCCGCGCCGTTATCCGCCAGCTGGCGGGGGCACCGGGTGGGTGGCGGCGTGCGCGGGGCAGCCCCGGGGCCGGGCGCTGGGGGCGGCCCGGGGGGACTCGCCTCCCTCGGGCCTGGCTGCGGCGGGGCGGGCGCGGCGGTGCTCGGGTGCCCGGGGGGCAGCGGGGGAGGGAGGGGGCGGTGGTGGCAGCTGCTCCCGGCTGCCCCAGGTAGGCACTGGAACCCCCTTGTAGTCGCTGGAAGCCCCAGGTCGCCTCTGGAAGCTCCCGGGAGGCCCTGGTGCAGCGATGCCCCGTTCCCAAGGCCGAGGCCTGGGGGTGTCACAGGGATCGGGCTCAAAGTGGCATGTCGTGGGTGCCTTGGGCTCAGGCAGGGGCAGGTCAGGGAGAGGTAGCGGGCGGTGCTGCGGTTCCTTTCCCGCCGCTCCCGGGGCGGATGGATGCGGGAAGGGAGGCGCTGAGAGGTCCCCGTGTTCCAGTGTCCGCTCTGATTCACTGCGGCCGGGAATCGCTGCATGCAGTTCTTTATTTTAAAATGTTTCTGTGTCTTTTGTAAAGTTTTATTTTCCTTACACCCCGTGCTGCTTTTCTTTTATCTCTTTGTATAAGACAGTGCAGCTTACAGATGTCGGGTATTAAGACTATCAAAATAAATGATCTTGTCAGAAGAGACAAACCTTAGTATTAGCCTTAATCTCGAGGAACACAATATTGCTACGTTATTGGCTCAGATTTTGGAAAATAAACCTCTTTTTAATGAATCAGGTTTTTTTGGTGTGTGAGCAATGGCACTAAAATGAGCATGACCTTCTCATATGCTTTTTACGTTATATTGTGACTGATGAGCTCACATGTAAAAAAAAAGGTAAAAAGTCCAACTCTCCCCAAAGCTTAATGTGTCTTCCAGACTAGAAACATGCATCAGTATTACTTTTGTATTCAATTTAGAAGTTATTTTGCAGATGTAATCATGTGGCTACTAGCTCCAGTTTTAAACCCTCTAAAGCCTTATCTGCCGTGTCCAACTAAAAGCATGAAACTAACCTTTTTGCTTTCAGGATGGTTTCAAAGTACACATAAAGTTCAGCTGCTCCGCACTGCCTGCTGAACAAGGCAGTTGTTTCACCTGAAAGAATAAGAAAAGTTAAATTTTGTTGGGCAGTTCTGCACTGGGAAAGAGAGCATAATTATGTAGAATTAGGTTTTTTACCTGTTTCAAAAAAATTACTAGATGTTTGAGGAAAGAAAATGAAAAAATCCTATTTAAAATAAACCCCTAAGTTCCTATGGGTGTGAAAATTTGCTGTTTAACATCTTTCATGTAAAGGGAGGAAGAACCTCAAATGCGATGAAGGCATGGTGCTAAAAGAGGGGTGTCACACTCTCTGTTGCTTGTGCTTGGTGTGTCATCTGGCTCTGATGTGTCTGACACGAGCCTGAGTTAATTCCCCTTCCCAATCTGGCAGAAAACTTAATGTACTCACCTGAAATCCCAATTTGTTCAGTAGTGGCATTATCTTATTCTGGGAGTTGGCTGCTGCTAGGGATGGGGAGGTAGGAGTGGTATTGCTCCTCTGGGCAACTGCATGGAATTATATTTATTAATCTGTTCATCTGCATCATCTGCTTGCACACCTGTAGGAGCAGAAGCAAGGAGTTTGTCAGTTAGGCACTTTTTTTTTTAAAATGTAAACAGTGAATTTTTTTTTCTTGAGGATATTTTGTTTTTACAGGATATATTATGATAAAAGGGAAATGTCTTGACACATGTGTCTTCTAAGTGTGAATAGGGTGACAGACTGTTCTGTCAACAGAAGCTGCTTATCCAGGAAAGAAAAGATGTCCAGAAGGAAAACCTGTAGTAGACTTCTAATGCTCATTAGATCAAAATGTGTGAAATATTAATTAGTAAACCAAGTCAAGAATATCGTGAGAGGGAAAGGGTGAGAGGAACATATCCCTTTGTATATATTAACATACAAATTTAGTGAAATTAGGGATTGAATGTTGTTTTTATTTGGAGATGGAGTATGGTTTCTTCATTAGTATTAACCAGTTGAATGTTGTGGGTTTGTGTTGTTTCATGGATTCTACATGTTTGCTGCTTTGAAATTAAGATAGTGTCTTTTGAAGGCTTTTGACCCCCAAATTCTTGGGGATTTTGATTACAGAAAATAAGTGTTATGAACAAATTCGGGTATTTAATAATTTTCTGTTTTTTCTTTATTTTTTCTTTTGTAGGAACTCAGAAGCTTGAGAGTGTTGTGCTTAGTAAAATGAACTTTGAATCTTTTGTGAGAGACCTGCTTCTGGTTCGTCATTACAGAGTTGAAGTCTACAAGAATAAAGCAGGGAGCAAATCTGTCAAAGAAAATGACTGGTATTTAGCTTACAAGGTACAGTTTTCAACCTCCCTTTATAATTGTGAGATGAAAGAAACAAAACCCCATAGCTTCTTCCTGAGCTCATCTGCTTGGAGTTTTGAGATTTTAAGGGACTGATGATGAAAAATCACACCTATTTGCTATGTATTGGTCATGTATCTGTTGTACACATCACTGTGTTTTCTACTGCTCGAAGGGTGAAAGGGCTTGCTCCGTGTCTTTGCCATGGATTAGGAAATAAAGGAAACCTGAAGTGTTTTGCTCTGTGTAGATGATATGTAAAATTTGAATGGTTAAAAAAATAGAATAGCTGTGTATTTTATATTAATTAATGGACTGTTCAGTACTTAGTTTTATCTGTCGTCGTTGTTTTTAAAGAAAAAAGAAAGTGCGTATATAGACGCTTTTCAAGAAGTGTTTTTTTTTTTTCTCTAAATAGGGTTCTCCAGGAAATCTTGCCCAGTTTGAGGAAGTTCTCTTTGCCAACAATGATATGTCCACAGCCATTGGGGTTGTGGGGGTTAAGCTGTCTGCTGCTGATGGACAGAGAATAATAGGAGTGGGCTATGTCGACACTACGCTGAGAAAATTGAGTGTTTGTGAGTTTCCAGATAATGATCAGTTCTCAAACCTTGAGGCTCTACTGGTTCAACTGGGCCCGAAGGAGTGTGTGCTGCCAGGAGGAGACACTGCAGGAGAGATGAGGAAACTGCGACAAGTAAGGGAACCAGTGTGGCTGACAGACAAAACTCTTAAAAGTCTCTCTTCTGGTTTATTAGCCAGGCTCTGTGATTTGTGGAAAAATAAAGGACTCAAAGAGTTTTATTTATCCATACAAAATGAATTATTTGTTGATTCGTTTGCACTTTATCAACAAAAGTTGTTCTAAAATCTTGTCTGTCATTCCTGTCCCTGCAGCCTAGCAGTAAATAAATGTCGTTTCAGGGTTTGCTTCTGTGTGGTCAACATCTGTTCCCTGAATATTGAAAGTAACTGCTAACTGTGTGTGTTTGTGAACAACAGGTCATTCAGAGGGGAGGAATCCTGATTACAGACAGGAAGAAGGCGGATTTCACAACAAAAGATATAGTTCAGGATCTCAATCGCTTGTTGAAATCAAAAAAAGATGAGCAGATGAATAGTGCAGCGCTGCCGGAGATGGAAAAGCAGGTGAGCAGTGTTTCATGTACCTCTCTTTCTTAGAATTGGAGTGGTGTGTGCACCTGATGTGAGCTGATGTCATCTGCATTCCTGCTGAAGTGTTTAGCAGTTCTGCTCAGCTTGAGTCTGTTGGAGTTAGATACCAGGGGTCCTGGAAGAAATGGAGAAAACCATTCACTTATCTCTTTAAAGTAGTAGGCTCTGGTAAGCAAATAGACTGCACAAGAGGTGCCTTCACTTTGTAATCCTTCTAGGCTAAGGACTGAAATACAATGCTCTGGTAATTTTGCGTGACAGGAAAATTGGTATTTGAAAACTGAGTAATGTTTATGGTAATATTTTTGTGTTGTCTTATGGCTTAAGTGTGTGATTTAGTGCCTGCATGTTTGTTGTTAGCTGCAAACAAGAGGCAATTTGTTGAGATAAACATGTTTGAAAATGCCCTTCACTGCTGATGCTCACTGCAGGTGTTAGGTTCAGAGTTATCCTCCCTTAATGTGTCATTTCATAACAGATTAAAGTTGTTTGAAGTGTGCTGCAGCTGAACAAGTCAGTCATGCTCCTGCCTCTCTTTTGTGCTGGCATTCAGCAATGCCGTGCAGTGAGTCAGATCAGATCCTTGTTCTGGCTGAAAACTAAGCCTGAAACCATGTCCTGAGATGATCCAGCGTATCTCATTTATCTGCAGTATAACTTGTTTGTGTTCCTGAGCTGGAAACATCCTGATAACAGCTTTGGAAAGCTGGCAAGGTGTGCAACTTCACATTTTGTTTATCAGATTATGCAGATGTCTTGTGTGTTATTCTTGCACCTGCCTAGAAAGACACTGCAGTGCCGTAGAACGTCCCTATGGAAATGAAGTCTTGTCGAACAGGATGAGTCTCTCATAGCGCTGCCAGAATTGACATGGCTCAAAGTCTTCCCCAGCTGTAATTTTCTAGGAGCATTTATCGAATCCTCTTGGATTCTGGAGTGTTTCTAACTAGAATGTGATGTGGTTTTTTTTTAAAAAACTTCAGGTTGCTGTTTCATCTTTGTCAGCCGTTATCAAGTTTTTGGAGTTGTTGTCAGATGAGTCTAATTTTGGACAATTTGAACTGACTACTTTTGATCTTAGTCAATATATGGTTCTAGACAATGCAGCTGTTCAAGCCCTCAACCTTTTTCAGGTAAGAATTACACACTTGAGTTTGTAACTGTTTTACAGTATACTTACATAGCTGCTTGATAATGAGCCTGACTGCCCAATTACAGCTCCCCAGATCCTGATTAATGGCAATTTCTACATTTTAGCTTTGTTTTCAGCTACTCCTGTGCAATGTGCGTTTTAAACGTTTAGATACTGTTACCACCTTTTTTGGTTTTGTTTCTTGTTAGTTTGTTTTAAATGTGGAAGAGGTGAGGAGATAGGAGGTAGAAGTGGCTACAGTAGTGCTGTTCGTGGGAAAAGAATACAAGCCTGAATTATATGGTATTAGTGGAACATGTAACACGTGGCAGGAACAAAGAATTAGATGGTATTAGTGGAATATGTAACACATGGCAGGAACAAAGCTGGTGGTGGTGGGAAGAGAGGGCTGGCTGCAGCAGTGAAAAGGACAGTACTTGAGAGCATTCTGAAAGTACCATGTCATGCTAACTGGATGATGTCAGTTTTACCTTTTTCACACATTTTCTACAAATCCAAACAGGCTGATAGGCTCCTTCATACCTCTTGCCAAGTCTGTTTTTATGCTTTGCCTCTTTTTATAGTTGTAGGAAAACGTGGACTCAAAGTGCTGTGTTGTATCAGCTTTTCTCCTTTGTTTCCACGTTAGTGAGCCCTGCTTAATGATCTTTGCTTGGAACCAATCTGCTTGCACTTCAGATTTATAGGAAGAAATTACAGATTATGGTCCCATGTTTACCTTGGAGGAGTTTCTGCAGGAAAACAGGATATATATTCAGCATCCAAGCTGGCTGACCCTGAAGACATACGTTCTGATTTTTTTTTTTTTTTTTTTTTTTTTTTTTTTTTAGTTTTTAAATTTTAAAATTTTTTTTATTGCTTGTTGCTTTGTGTGTATGTTATGTGTGTTGTGATTGGAAATACACTGCTGTGTCTGTCTTCAGGGGCTGTTGTGAGCCTTGGAACAAAGGTTTTACCATGTGGCAGGAAGCTGCCTGCGTAGTAGAATGTGTGTGGGGAGGTTTTTGGACAGCAGTAGAGCAAAGACAAACTATTTTGTAATTTGAGTTGCTCGGTGAGGTGTGTAGGTAAAGTTCTGATGGTGCAGCAGATGCAGTTGGTTATATGGAACTGTACCTTTCAAATTGGATGTGCTGAAGTAGGTAATTCATGTATAATATATGTATTCTGTGACACTTTCTTACATTCAGAGGATTTTCATGTGTAATACTGTACAGAGCACTGAAAATAGGCCCATCCACTTTAGATGCTAGACATTCCAGGGGCCGAATGTGTCAGTATTCCTTCTCACTGCATTCATTTCCTGTTGTGATTCTAGTTCTATATCCTAGTTGTTTGCAGGCATCCAGACCTGCTCCTGCTTGAATGCTTGCCTGCTGCTTTAATTGCAGCTTTTCTTGTGTAGAGAGGGTTGAGATTTTAATTTCAAAGTCAAGAGTTGAAACAAGCTTGTTTGTTCTTTTTCAATATTAAACAACATTTTTTTTTTCTAGCTGTTTGTGCAAAAACCAAACAAAACCTCAAGAAAAATGCCCAAAAGGCTGTCTGGAGTCCAGCTAATATTAAACCTGAATTATAGGTAGTGAACTATAATCTGAATGAAGCTAAGTTTGGAGATGTTTATTGCACTGCAAAGATGATCTGGGGAAGCTTGAGAGAATTTGAGTAACTGATTTCCTGATTCTGTTGTGTTGTTCTCCCCCCAGCACCCCCCAAAGTTCTTTAACTAAAACCCTTGAGCACAAGTCCTGTTTCTTGCTACTTTTTTGTGATGGACAGGACCTCTATTTTTTGACCTTAAGAAGAGCAAACTAGCAAATATCTAGATGTAATTCCACTTTCGCTATTTAAAATGCAAACTGCTGCATGGCTAGGTGTACTTTTAACTTTGCTGTTCAGTCGTTTCAAAAAAGACAAATCTATTCCTTGCTTGCCATGTTCCAGGGACCAGACTTTATTGCTGCAGCGTTTCATTTAACATTTTTAGTGGGTGCCAAGTTTAATAGAAAAAAAAAAATTGTTCCAAAGTAGTTGTGTGCCATTTAGTGCGTGTCAGAAAACTTCACTAACTATTTTTTTTCTTTTTTTTTTTTTCCCTTTATATATATTTTTTTTCATTCTTTCCAGAGTTCTGTGGAAAATGCAAGTACTGCACAGTCTCTAGCTGGTTTACTGAATAAATGCAGAACCCCCCAAGGACAAAGACTAGTTAATCAGTGGATCAAACAACCACTTATGGACAAGGCCAGAATTGAAGAAAGGTAACAATATTATGTGTTTGATGGACTTAAACAAGTTAGTAGCTGTTTTATATAAGACCTTCTTTTTAAGCACAGGATACTACAACCAGGAAATAACAGTGGCTGGAGTCTTTTGTGTGCTACCCTGTAATGCATTGTAGTTAGAGCAGAATATATTTTTCCTTGAGATGCAAATAGACAGGTTACTGTTATATTAAATGCTTTTTACAGTTACACATTTTAAAGAGGAGGTACAGTATGTTTAGATGATCTGAGTGTTGCTCTGCCACAGGCTGAGGCAGTGTAGCAGCCACTTACTAACTTGTTCATATGCAAATGCTCAGTCTGTATAATAGTATTTTGATGTCACTTCCAGTTTACCAGTTTAAAAAAAAGCCCAACAAAACACCCAAACAGTTAAGCAGTAGTAACCTCTTTCTGTTTTCAAAAGAAAGCTCTTGGTTGCAGTGGGTTGCTCTAATCATACCTTGTCTAGATATTGTGTGGGTTTTTTCTTTCTTGCTCTTTGATCCTGCTCTCTGTCACTGCTGCCCTGCCAGTAGATAACAGTGTCAGTTGATAAGAAGCCTTAGAGAATCTGCTCAATCTCTGCTGGGAATGTGCAGATAATTCTCAGTCCTCCAGAAAGGGAAACTGCAAAGGCTGTATTCCTGCTCTGTGTGTTTGTCTTGAGTATGTTCACCATGAAAATAAAAGTTACATGTTTTTTAAACTTCTCCTAAATATAGCTGAATTCTTATAATCTAAAACCAAATTTCATGCAACTCAGCCATCAGCAGGATAATTAATTACAAAATGTGTATTAAAGTGTGTCTTGACAAAGCAGAAGATGCCAGAAAATTGAATTTAACTTTGATAGATTCTCTAAGGCTCATATTTCAGATAAGGCATTGCAGGTATGTCTGTATATGCTGTTGGACACAAATCCCTACTACCAAAAAAAGAAATCTTGGCTTGGACATGCTGGTGTTTAAATAAGTTATGCAAAGAGTAGTTGTTGTGCTTTAAGTCCAGCTGGCAGCTAAGCACAGAGCTGCTCACTCACCTCCCCAGTGGAATGGGGAGGAGAGGCAAAATCCAAAACACAGCACTGCACCAGCTACTGAGAAAAAATAAACTCTCTCCCAGCCAAAACCAGGATGAGAGTTTTCTCTCTAGATTTCTGGCAACTGAATTACTCTGCTTCCCTCCAAGAAGTTTTCCTACTTTTCCTAATCATTGCTGAATGATGTGTAGTAACTTGATCAGGGCCCACTTAGCAATGTTGTTAATGTGACAGTGAAATATTTGTTCCTGCCTTTATTGAATGCTGTATTTTACTCTTGCATGTGTTACAGAAGTTTTCATTGTTAGTTCTTGACTAAGTACCTGAGATGATCTGTGTTTGTCAGCTTTGGATCCTAAGATCTGAGCCAAATTTAATTTTATGGTTGTGTTGTTTTTAAAATTTTGAAAGTTACAACTCCCATTTGGTAATTTTCTTATGTCAAAAGAAACATTAGAAATTTTAACTTTTGTGTGAGACACGTATGCTCATTACTGTGCATCAGAAGTCTTCCAAGTTTGGAAGAGAGACTGATTTCTTTATAAACTGGGGTTGAGTTGTAGGCAGAAAATGTAACTTGACCTGTTTTGTAGAGTTACTGTCACCTCTGCATTTTGTGTTGCGATTCTGTGTGGCTAATGTTGACTGCATGTAGGAAAAGCTATATTTAAAGGAGGAGGGGAGTAATTAAATGGAGTTAAGCTCTTAGTGAAGCTTGTAAAGGTCAATGTATCCAAGTGTTAAGAAGCTGAAAGAAGTCCACTGATAACATGCTGTACCTTGCCCAGCCACAGAATCCTTGGAGCTGCATTTTATTAAAAGTAGTTTGCTTTAACCCCTCCTTTTGGGCACTTGGGTATGGAAATCTGGACGGAAATACCATTGTGATGCTTTTTAACTTTATTCTGCTGCATTCTGACTGAGTGCATCTTGCTTTCAAGTACTACTTGGATGAATTCAATTCTCTGAGATAAAAGCAATGTCATTTACTCGTAAGCTTCATCCTTCCAAACTTCGTGCTTTTCAAAGGGTGTAGGACTGTTCTTTTTTTAATCCCAAAGAACAAGTATGGTAAGAGAAGCTGTCAGTGGGACTGATGGGATGTACTGACAGATTCAAATATCTTTTGAAAGAGATGCAGTCGCCAAGTCATTTTCGGAAGACTTTACAGTATATTGTGGCTATTTTAAGGATTGCAAACCAGAGTTTAGAATGCGGAGGTGGTTTGAGAAGGAAATACCTGGACTGTTGTTCCTTTATGTCTCCTTTGTCATCAAGGAGAGCTACTAATTAATTCTTAGCCTGAAGTGTCCCATGTTGAAGGACCTCATTTAAAACTATCCAGTGCAAAACTCCTCAAACTAAGCAGAGCTGCTCAGTCTGGACTGGTGTTCTGTGACTGTTTTGAAGGAAGCCTCATGTTTTGCTTATGCAGGAGATATTTTGACTTAACTGTTGTTCCAGTAGTGTAAAATTGGTGTCTGAAAGTTTTACTTTTATTTTTGAAAGTTAGAATGCTGTAACCCTCTGCTAAGACCTGCAGGTGGTGCAAGTCATCTTTTGGAGGTAAAGGAATTGACTTCTTTCAGTAGTTTGTAATCTGCAATGTGTTGTTAACCTATATGGATAAATGGAACGCAGAGTTGCATCAGCAGTCCATATTAACTGTTGATACAGTAACAACACAAATTAAAGTACATGGTGCACATGCTTCAGATAAAATGATGTTTACTGACTGGAGCAGCTCCTGATGAGAACTGAGGAAACAGAGGTTCCTGGTAGCTGCCTGTCTTGTAAGACTTGGGGTTCTGCCTGTGTCCAGCTGGTTTTCCTTGATTAAAAAAGTAATTATCAGTCATAAGTATACACAGTACAGCCTTACTTCATCTATGTGATGTGTTCAGAAGGCAAGGACATGAGGTTCTTGCTCCTTGTCTCATAGTCAGCATATTTGAAATTAAAATGTAGTCGCAGAGCCAGCATGTGCAAATACAAATATGAATTGCATAACCAAATTGACTGCAATACAGCAGGCAGCTTCAGTATGTCATGTTTATTCTTCAGGTACTGGAAAGTCTGAGAAATGTGGCACAGTGTAAAATAGTGCTTGTTCTGTTATGTCCTGAGAAGAGAGTTCATGCTGAATATATGGGTTTTTTCTATTTTTGGGATAAGCTCTATCTGACATTTATACACAGCATAAATAAAAGATTCCAGCTCACCTTTGTAGTCTTTATGTATACTGTGGTTGAACCTCTTAAATGTCTGTGTCCTGTGGTAGAAGAGACGCAGGGGTCTTAGAGGAGTTAAAGGCTGTACTCAAACATCACTTCTTCTGATCTAAGCCTATTTTGAACTTTCCTCTTGTGTTTATAAATATCATGCTGCATGGGGCCACATTGTAGAAACAGCTCCTGTCTCTTGTAGAGTCAGGAAGCAATACATTTGGGAAGCTGTAAGTGGATAAATGGCTAGACAGGGTAGAATTTCCAAGTTTGTAGAACATTTTCATGCATCAGTCTTGACTGATAATTAAAGTAGCAGTTTGTTTAAAAACCAAAAAAACGCCAACCCTAACTTGCTGCCTTGAGACAAGAAGAAGAAACATCATCAAAGGCCCTGGCTTGCTTGAAGCTCCTGCTGGGGTGCATGAGGATGGGCAGGCTCTGGAATGTGTCCTCAGAGAGATGGAGGGGTCTCTGTTCTTGTTCAGTGTTCAAGGCTTGTTAGCCTTGAAAACAAGTTAGCCTTGTTTTGAGCAAGGGCTGTAACTTCAGGCCTGGAGTTCCAGTGTGAATTGGTCTGCAGTGAGTTTTCAATACTTCTGTGTTCTTTTCTAACCTGCAGCTGTCCCTGCAAAGCATTGCAGGTCGGCTTTGTTGCTCTTGTCATTCTGGTTAGCAGCTCTGGAAAAGACCCTCAGCGCCTTTCTGGGCGCAGGTCAGGACCTCTCCACAGCCACAGACTGATTCCAGGCACTTGGATTGTAGTATGTGATGTCCTGTGTCCCCAGTAAGGGAGGAAGATGTGACCAGCTCGGAGGTTTGTCTAAATGGCCTCATTAAAATGCATTTTAGATGTTGGGAGTGCTCCCAATGCCTCTAGAGAAGCTTCTGAAATACAGATTGAATCTGAACAGATTTGAAGACAGAAATGTGATTTCGTATTGTCATGGAGATCATGATGCAATGAATATTTCCCATGAAAGAAGTTGTCATTCCAGTGACATGAAAATGGTGTTGGCTTCCAGTAAGCCTCTAGAAATGTTAGAAAAATATCACCTTTTTTACTCCAAAAGTTACCATCACTGAGTTCCCTAGAGAAATGTTTGGAGCTTGAAACTCTCAATGCCGCTTCTTTAACCCTCTTCCCTCCCTTTACCTATGTTTACTGTTTCCAAAACTAGTAATTTACCTCTATTTTCATTTGGATTTGCTTGTAAAACTGAGGTTGACATTGAGTGCTGTCTAGAGACATTAAACTAGAGCTCTGCTAGTCAATCACGTGTCACACAGGCCATGTCTCTAGGAAGGAATTTCCATCAAAATCCCAGGCACTCAAAACCTATCAAAAGGCTTAGATTGTTGTGTTGCGAAAGACTTATTTTTAGTTTTCTTGTCGGAGGGGCTGAAAAAAAGACTCCTTTCACAACACTTCCAGGTGTGGGAAAGACAATGCTGGTGTTTGTGTTCTGCGTGTTACCCAGATTATTTGACTTCTGGGTCAGAGATCAGCAATCAGTGTTGCAAATCTGTAAATTATAGGTGGCATTGAGTGGTGCAGCACTGGAGCAGGGAGTCATAGCATCTCTTAGTTGATACTTCCAGCTCGCCCACTTCTTCCGGGCAAGACCTCACGTGGTGCAAAATAAATAGAAGGATTAAGCTTTTAGTCATTTCTTTTGTGTCTGAATTCTGAGGCTCAACAGAAATGAAAATTAAACTAAAATTTGATTGAAATGTCAGATTGGTTTTCAGACTTGTAAGACACGATCAAATTGCTATTTATTTAGGGAAGTGTGAATCTGTAGCTGCCATACTGTTCTTTGGCTCTCATCCTGCCAAAATGAGGTGGATGGCACTTACTGCCGTAGTTAAATTTTGCTTAGAATCTGTGTTTAAGTATTCAGGACTGTATGAAAACTTACCATGCACAGGTGCAAAGCTCTCAGCTTTGTAACAGTGTCCTTGGTAGTCACTACTTTGAACACTGGATACTTTTGAACCTGGTATATTCTCTGTGAAAGAGCAGGGACCACATTATTGTTCTGCTCTGTTTAATTTATGTCCAAAAACATTAGAAAAGGTGGCATGTTAGGACACTGCAATGGAAGCTCTTGGCAAGAAAATTTTGCCTTGACTTGCAATTTAATTTCATTTATCATGTATGAGGATTGTAAAAGTCTTTAATGTTTTGTTGACATACAGTTTTGAGTTTCTTCTGTGCAGAATGAATGCAAATGAAGAAATATTTGTTTTTCTACAGCTAAGAAATAGAGGTTGTTCAGTATGCTGTCAGATTGCACAAGATTAAAGAAATGTACAGGTTAGCAATTTAAAAGGGTATTAATGTTGATGGAGTAGTGTAATAAATGTAACCTCTTAATTTTAATAATGTATGGAAACTTGTAAGGAATAAAGCACAAAAAAAAAATAGAAATAGCTTTCCTCAGCTGACTCTAGTCTTTGAAGACCACTCAGTAATACCATTTTATCACTGCATCCCAAAATGCCATATTTAATTAAAAAGTAAGGCTGGCAGAAAACCTGTGTGGTGTAAGGCATTAGGCTGAGAAACAGCCTCTGCTGCTTTCGATCTGGGGTTTCTCTGGAAGGTTTTGGGTGGAGCAGTTTCACTATGTGGGGTTTACAAATGTGCCCATGGCTGTGTAGTATTTGGTGAGTTCTTGCTCCATTGTTTTCATTGTTCTTTGTTACCACATAAGAGAGGGAGGTTTATTAGTAATTCTTAAAAGATGGGCAATTGTTTTTTTGTCTAGCTGCCTAAATACTGTGTTGGTTGAATAGCAATGTTCAAAAAAAGTATTGTTAAACTGGTTGTTCTTGTCTTTATTCAAACAAGGATCTTTTTGCCATCATGTCCTTGGCACTTGCTCACACTGTCTGTTCTGTATGTAGGGTTTCTTTGGTCTTCAGGATTTAGTGTGAAAGTTTTTTATTTGTTTTTGACTCTTACACACCATGCAGCAGCCTGTGGCTCTGAGTTGTTTCATAGATAGCACCATCTGTAGCCACTTTAAATCAAGAGGTGCTGTCGTACTTGCCTGGCTGTGGATTGTCACCTGTTCCCTTGCTATTGGCACTGGCCCTGGTGTTCCTGTAGCTGACTTGTTCGTCTTTTGCTGGGGAGTTTATCATGCTTAAATAATCAAGGATGTCATGTTGGATAACAAATAATCCAGAAAAACTCGGCACTTGCCAAAAGGGGCAGTCCATAGCTCCTATTTCCTGTTTCTGGTCTCACAACTAAATTTGATCTTGCTTGTTCACCTGATGAAAACTAATCCATGAAAAAGTGAGGAAAGTTGTCATCTAGAATTAACCCTTTTGCTCCTCTGCAGTTGGTCCATGACCTGCTTTCATCATAAACATGAGAAGATTAACATCTTAAGGGCAGGGCAGCTATTATCAGAAGCCAGAAGTTGTTCAGATCTGACTTGAGTTTGCTTTTTGGTGATATTTGACTTTTTTAGAGGTTATGCCAGTAATTTGTGATGTGAGTTAGATTGTCAGATATGGACATCTGCCTATCCTTAGATTGGAATAGTAAATCTGTGAAATGGAGCTGTGCACAACCATTCTGACAAATCCTGACAAATTTGCTGTGAAGATGCTATTTGACTATTTTTAACTCCTACAGAAAACAGACTATGAAAATTTTATGAAAAAGAATATATGCGTGGAAATAAACATTGGGAGGGCAAGAAATGTGCTTCTGACAAAGATTTTGGGAGATACTTCTTGTTTCATGAGCTCTCCTCTTATCAGTTGTGTCTGTACAGTTCCTTGAGGGTAAGAGACTGCTTAGTCCAGCAAGATTGCGATAGGGTTTGAGGTGGGGAAGGATTTGCTGTGTTGAATATTCAAAATTCAACTTTGCTGGTAGATACTCTGGTTTTTTTCTTCTATAAACATGTATGTTTAAAAGTTGGGAACACTGTCATTCTGTGAAGTAGCGTGTTACTCTAAGGTGAGAATTTCCCCTTTTTATTCCAGCTCCTCTTCTTTGGAGCTGTTTAATTCATTAAGGGTAATAATTTTGTTATTCCTTAACTGTGAAAGAGGAGGAGAAGGGAATCAAATCTAAATAATGCTGGTACATAAAACTAGTCTGAATAATTGGTAGTAATTAAAAATATTTTGTTCTTACCTGGGAATTACAGCCTTTGGGAAAAGTGAGTAATGGTTTATTTTCCTTGTCTGTAACTTGGATAGTGACTGTTACTGTATGTGACAGAGTCCTGCCTCAGAGTCCTGCACTTCCTCGCTAGTTCTGGCTAGAGGAGGCAAAGCAGAGCTCTGCTGGTGTGGTGCTGCTTTATTTGCATGTTCTTCAGCATGATGCCAGGCACTCCTTTCCCTCAGGGTCTAAAAATATTGCTATTGCAGCAGTCTGCTTCAGGAGCAAGGTCTTAATTGCATCAAGTGGTACTTTGCTGACAAGAATAAGACCAAAGATTATATTTTTCTGCTGAAGAATTGTTTTCTTCTTTACCTTGCCTGATCTGCTGAGGTTGGAAAGTGCATAAACACTTGTGCAAAAATTATGAATTATTGGTAATATCAGACTTGAATGAGTATCTTGGAAGGAAAAAAAAACCCAATGTTATTTTGGAATGAACTGCTTTTCCTGATAATCCTGTTTTGGTTTTTATTATGATCCTTTTAGAATCAAGACATACAGCTTTCAATTCTTTGCTTGATTGTTACAGAAAATAGTTATTTTGTGCCTGGTACCCCAATAGAATCTCTAGCCTTTGTCATAATACTGGTTTGTTCAGGAATTCATATAGGGTGGTAAAGAGTCAGTTGCTTCCTTGATCCATATTAATTTTATGTTCTATAAATATAACTGATATAGAGGACTGTGAACTCTGTTTATTTGGAAGAATGCATTTATTTGAATTATAAAATTTATCTGTAAGTGGACTGTCCTGAGGTAAGAAATATCCAGTATTGTTATCGTGCTAGGATGGCTTAGGGACTAATTAGGAGAACTAGAAAAGGTGTGAGATTCATATTTGGATTTGGTTTTCTCTTACATCGCTTAATCTTCCAGGTTTAACAGCAGGGAGCCTGATCTGTCCAGCTGCTTAGTAGCACACTCTGTGTACCCAGAGCTCTGGAAAGTGTGTGCAGTTTGATTTCTGTGGCTCTCCTAGGGTCTAAAGCTGCTTTTCAAACCTTGGACTCTGTATTACAGGGGATTATATAGGGCTGTGAAAAATAGTCAGGATATTCACGGTTGCTTCAAGTTACGTTTGAGATTAAAAGACAACAGTAGCAGCTTCAGTCCAAAGAGCTGCCCTGTTATAATGGAGTGAAGGCCAATTGTCAGTGCTAAATACATCCCTGGGTCCATACCTGGAGATCCCCTGGTTTAGTTCATTTACAATTGATGGAGGGAGTATGGCAGGCAGAAGAGCAGTGGGTAGCAGCAGTGTCTCACCCTTCTCGTGCTGGCAGTGGGACGTGTTGGTGGCACTGGAGCTTGAGGGCACAATTTCCTGGCCAGTTTAAGGCAGCTGGGCTTGTCCACAGCTGGCAGGGCCACGCCGTGGTGAGGTAGTTTTGGGGGAACCAGTGGTGCAAGGCTGACGCAGCCCCAGCAAATGAAGATGTGTGTTTAAGGAGGGGCTGCATCTGGGAGCATCACACTCAGTGTCAAGCTGGGGTATCCACAGCTGTCTTTGTCAGGTTTTGTTCCTCCACGCCTCGTGGCTTGTCCGTGTAAAGAGCAGGATAGCTTTCCAGCTGTGCCACTGGGCCAGGTCACGCCTGCTCTCTCTGACTTTTTTTGTTTGTGTAATGCTGTGATCTTACTGGGATGACAGCGTTGTCTTTATAAGGACACAGACGTTACAGGTAAACTCTGAAATGCATCACCCTGGGGCTCTTTGTTCCTGGTTTGTTGTTAATCTGCTGTATGATCCAATATCTTCTCATTTGTTAGAAGCCTGTAATTTCGAATGAAACAGCAATGCACTTTAAATTCTGAATTGAGGAGCAATATACACTGTTGCACTTCTTCACTGTCCTGTTCAAAGTTTTGTTTTGTAGGCAACTGTATCTTTTAGTTTAGCATTTTGTGGGGTTTGAGGTTGTGACAGTGGTTTTCAGGGAGGGAAGCCGTGAAGTAATTTGATAATAGAGAAATATTCATAGTATGTTAACTGAGGAAACAAAATCAGCTTTGTGCTCCCATGCCAAGAAGAAACAATAGCAAGGTTGCATGGTTTGGGCAAGAGCAGGTGGTGAAGAGAACTTGAGCCATTTAGTGTGGAGGGGAATCCATGTGAAGATGCAGGCTGCTCTTTTTGTGGCAGACAGTAGGAAGAAGTCTTAATTACTTGGGCACAAGCCTCTCACCCAGGCTGCTTGGAATTGCCTGGGTTTTCTGCTTCTGAGCTGCAGGGCCTTGTGTGTGTGTGTGTGTGTGTGCATTTAGGAGAGCTGGGAAAGAGCTTGCTCAGGTGAACAGCTTGTTCAGACATGAGACTTTGAACCCTAATGATATTGTAGGGCCAAATTGGTACCATTTCATTAAAACAACAGAAAGATTTCGACTCCTTCCTTGGGATGTTCTGTCTCCTATGTAAGAAGTGCTGGAGAGGTGTGTGTACTACTTGTCCAGAAAGCAACATTCTGAGTTCTTGGTGAATCAAAAACTTGGGTTCAAATCTAGTGTCTTCAGAGTACTGGAAGAATTGGTGCCTGTGATGAGCTCCTTCCAAGACTATTCCTGGGGCTTGGGAAAATGTTGCCATCAGCTGGAGGCTCACTGCCAAAAACCAGAGCAACTTCTGGCTGTGCAAAGGCTCCAGTGTGAGCTGAGTGGGGGTTGAGATCAGTGATCCTAAGCCTATGGTGTATGAGTAAAATAAAATGGCTTTTGATGGTAATAGTCTCTCTAAAGCTGCTGGTTCTTTATTCCTCAGGGTTTGTGTTAAATTTATTTCAAATTGTTTGCAAAGACTACTCCAGTTTCATAAAAAAAAAATTCTTTTGTGCATAACGAACCACTTCCAAAGGCATGTGGGGGTTGCCTAGCTGTTTTGCATTGTTATTTCTTTGTGCTTGTCTGAGAGATTTTGAATGTTACGCTTATAAAGGCATGCAACAGCTCTGATTGTATGAGGCAAAATTACCTGGGGTGGTCAGTGTGATTTTTATGCTGCTGTGTGCTGGACTAAAGTAATTCTCAGTGTAAGGGTTCAGATTTCTGATTTAGGCTCCCATGTGCCAATCTTAGGTGTCTGTCTTAATACTTCAGAGGCTGTAAAGCATGCTGAAGGTCTTTGGCATGAAAAGAGCTTTGCAAATTTAAGGTGGTCTCTACTGCTTACCTGAGGCAGTGAACTGGATTATGGCTGGTTTTTGGGAGAGAGATGATTGTCTAGGGAACAACTGGTCACCAGGAGAAGTTTATAAAGGGAACTTAGGACAGTGCCTTGCTTATTTCTGGTTAAAAAAAAAAAAAAAAAAAAAAAGACAGTTTTTATCAACTACAGTGCTTGCTGTAGTCTGGGCTTCCTCCAGGGTGTTCAAATACCGTGTGCTTTGTGTGGAAAAGAAAACCCAATTAGAACAGGTAAGGTGGTGGGTATCATTCTATATGTCTAGGTTAAGTATGTTCAGGGAGGATTTGCCTTGGCTACATTGGATTAAGAAGAGATCTGAGTTTGAAAGAAACCTGAGGGAAAACAAAATAATCATACAGGAAGTGTTTTTCCACTTTCCTTTGCATAAAGTATGAAATTAAAGTGATATAACTGTGCATATTCCAAAACCTGTGGTGAGATGAAAGTCTCAGTATATTTTAAAGCAGTCCTTAACATGCTGCCTTTTTAAATTGTATTTCTCAATTAAAATTCTGTGTGATCAACTAGAACAGTTGGACAGGAAAGTTGATCTTAATCTGCAGTCAAAGAAACCCTTTAGCAGGCATAGAATACAAATGTATGCTCTTCAGAAGACTCAGCTGTTAGGTAGTCAAGGGAGTTACAAACTTTAAAGTCTTCTTTAAAGTAAATCAGCTTTTCCTGTAAGAGAGTGCATTTTAAATTTCATTTCAGCGTTAACACTTTTTTCCCTTTTGTCATGTGGAATTTTTAGTTAGTACAGTTTTTTCCTTTTGAAAACATTTACGAGTAATTGGGATTTTAAGTCACTGCCCTGTAGTAATAACTAAATATGTATCAGTCATTATGAAATATATATTACTGATTATATATGGATCCCGGTTTCATGAAACAGATAAAAATACCTCAGAGTCCTTTTCCTGAAGTGCTTGAGGGAAGTGTTTTCTTTCCTGTGTGCGCAGAGGTGCAGAGCAGTCCAGGCTTTTGTAGGATATTGGTGGAGAAGAGATTAAAACTTTAGGTGCTTTGTAACTCAGCTTATTGTACACTGGTTTGTTAGATTTTTTGTGTTGGCCAGTTCTGATCAGGCATTAAAAATATTCTATTAATTCTAACTCTGGTCTTTTATGTTAATCTGTTAGTTTAGTTTTTATTTCTACACACAGATTTTTTTTTCATCCTGTATAAAATGTATATACAAATCAGGCTTGGTTAATGTTTTCCTATTACCTTAAACTTTTATATTTAACGTTAATATTAGAAATTAATATTGTTAATTGATATTATAGAAATTAATACAATTAATTGATATTAAAGTTGATATTTAAACTTTGATATTTAGAGCTGTGTAAAAACCTAGGAATATAATTAAGACCTTCTGACAATGTCTGTGTTGAGGCGCCTTAAAATGGTGATGAAAAATGCTGCATAGGTGTAGCAAGGGAAGAAGCAATCTCTTCTGATGTCAAATGTGATGCAAACCTCAGTGGAATGGAAGCAGTGTGTCGAGACTTGGGAAAGTGTGTGACATTTATTAGATTGAAAACAGATTTTTGTTGCCTTTTTTTGCGTGTGTGTGGTATGCTGGCCTTTTGTCAGTAGTCGGTTCAAGAGGTGCCTCCTGTTAACAGTAAAACTGGGGAAAAGATGGAACGTTTTGAGTTGGATTCCAGAATATCCAGCAGAAACTTGGAGATAAGTGGGTTTTTTCCTCTCTCTGTCTCCCAGAGCACATGAAGCCTAATTGACAGAATTCAAAGCTGGTAAACAGCCATGGTTTCGCATAGCAGGAATAAAAGGTGGTTAAAATTTCCAAGTTTAAGAAAAGCACTTGTGTTGATTTTCAGTTATATTAGCTAAAGTCTTGTCCGCTGTTTTTGTGGTTTAATTTTCAAATTTAAATAACTGTCTTGAAACAAAGATTTCCTTTATGTTCTAGTGTGGTTTCACTACTTATAATTGTTTCTGTTATCTTGACTGTGGTGGAAAGTTTAGCCTTATTTTCCTTTTGGCTGTGTGACAGAAACAAGTTATCCAGTGTTATCAGCTGTTGTTTGATTACACTTTCTTGGATTTTTAAAATTTGTTTCTTTTGCATGTTCTTTTTTTTTCCTTCCTCCTCAGCTGAACTTTATATAAAAACAACCTGTCATTTGATTGCATTATTATTTGTGAGCATTATTCATGGCTTATGGTTGCATTACCTTAACGTAGCCCTTTGTATTCAGCAGCTTTGTACATATTCTTACCAACAGGAAAGTGTTTCATGCAAAATGTGGCATGAACACAAACCTGTCAGCTGTATCTTTGTGGTTGGCAAATGTAAGGAGGAAGACAAAACAGCACCAGGAAGGTCATGAAATGTTAGTCTAATTATCATGGTTTTGGCAGAGGAAAATTGTTCGAGCTGATCCGAGAACTCTTTGAACTTGTCATTGTGGACAAAAGAGGAGGGGAAAAAAATAAATTAGAGCTTTCAAAACGCCTTTGACAGGTCTTTATCCTAGAGGCTGTTGAACAAGCTGAGGGAGTCGTGGGATGAAAGTGAAGGGCTTGTTTGTGCAAAAGGCACAAGCAAAAAAAAATACTCTAGATCCTGGTAAAGATATACTCAAGACTACAGAAGCTGTGCTTGAGATAATCTTTAAATGATTGTTGTAGCAGCTGTGCAAAATTTAGTAAGTTTTCAGAAGTGATTCTTTGTATATATCCATATGCCAGGATTACTGATTTTCTAAGGACCTCTTGGAAGAGAAGCTAAGTTCTCTGACTTTAAACATAAGCCATAAGAGGACGAGATAAGATCTAATGTTGATGGTCAGCTTGAATTTTGCTTATTCTTGCATGTGTGAAGTTGGTCATCAAAATAAGAAAAAAAAGGTAGTTTTTATACTTGAAATTTGGAAGTTGAAATCATGGAGTGGTTTAAGCAGGTTGGATAAACCAAGCAAACTCTGGTTTCCTACTGCAGCAAGAATAGGATTTTTGGAGATTAAAATTCACCTGGGTAATGGATAAACTTTCCAAACGTGTCTTGCATTCTTCCTGGTGCTTTTTTTTAAGTGAAGAAAGGTTGTTTTAAACAAATCCATGCAGTTTTTCAGTTAAGAAAACTTGAAGCTATTTGCAACTAGTTGCTCTTTATGGGTTGATGGTGTGGTGCTATTTTGATAACTGAGAAGCAATAAATATGTTCACAGATCTTGCGTAATACCTGGGAAGTGCGAGGACATAACTTCAGGATAATACAACTCCTGTGTGTTTGTCATGACTATAACTGCTAAAGACAAGGAAGGTTAACAACAGGAACACATGGGTATGCTTTATGGAGAAAGTTTAGTGAATCCTGTTTTGTTTTTGCCAAAGGAATTGTTTCCAGATTACAGGACTAGAAATGACCAAGCTGCTTAGTTCCTGTGGGGAGGTTCATGTTGGCAAGTTGGTTCCTTCTCTAATCCCTTGGGGAAGGAAGAGATCTGGTTAGTGGGCTTATATTTAGGCTGTTAAGCAGTTGTATTGGGTGTCTTTAGTTTGTTGTTGGGGGTTTTGTTTGGGGTTTTTTAAAACAATATTTGAACAAAATCTGGTCTTTAAAAGCTGTGTTTGGTCAGCAGTTGCTGTTGGTGCTCCTGAGAGAACAGTTTGTGATGTGAGCCCTAAGTGAGGTCTGCTTGGTAAATTGAAGGGATTTGTAATAAACACGGCAATGTGTCTGCTGTGACAAGATCACGTAATTCTTGTTATTCCTCCAAACCATTTGACAGAAGTCTGAAAGCTAGAAATCGTGCTCAGAAACACCAACAGGGATCAGAATGGAAAATTGCTTGGCTTTTATGATGTTTCTCATACAAGTCTTGTTCTGTATTCTTGCAATAGTTATCTTCAGTATATTCCTGTCTACTTCTGAAAAGTAGACTCTACTCTGTGTACCTGCTGAAACTTTAACATATCTTTTGGAAGTAAAGCACCCTTATGTGTCAGTAATGTCAATCTCTAAATTTATCTATTAAGGCTGTAGTTGAGTGGATAAATGTAGAGGTAGGATTCTTCACTCATCTTTTTAATTGATTTTTTTTTTTTGTATAATACAGAAGATTCACTGGAATGTGGGGGCAGAACACTTTTTGAAACAGAAGGACATTCCTTTTGAATTTTTTGTGTGCAGAAAATTTGTATGCAGAAAAAACCACTACCTGTCCAGGGGATTCTACCTCTTGTGTTGCTTCAGCCAAAGCCTTTGTTTCCTGACTGACTGTCTTTGCTAATTACCTGAGGCAGTGGACTGTGTTAACCCCTGTGTACTGCTGCCAGTGTCTGGCACTCTGCAGAGCACTGCAGTGTGTAATGTAGAGATTACTGCTGTCAGAATGACCAAAAAATTGTCATTTCCAGTGCAGTTTGCAAATGCGGATGTTACTGTAATTGAAACAAATGCATTTTTCTGCCAGTAAGCAAACCAGCAGGAATAATGTGGTGGAAGCTGTCCTTACTTTGCTCGTGTATCTCTAGATAAAATTAACTTCCCTGCTGAAGCAAAGATATTGATAGATATTATTAACCAGAAATCAGCACAGTATGTAATATGTGGAGGTCTCTGAAGGAGGCAGAGCTCTTCCTTGGTATTCTGAAAGTGTGATCAAAGAACACTGACCTCCCTGGCATTCCAAAATTAACAATATCTGACTTCTTTTTTTAACTGCAAACGCAAAACATGTAGACATGGCAGCACTAACTGATGCAAAACCCCCAAGAAACATATGAAAATTTGCTTGCATTCTAGTGGAGAAATACAATTTAATGCTCTGTCACTTCTTCTTGAGATTGATGCTTGCTTTCAGCACTTAAAGAATATTTATTTCATTATTTTAAAACCCCCATACCTACAATTAAAAAAACCTCCAGGAACACAAAACAGGAAAAATCCCTCAACAAAATACCAAACCAAAATGGCAGGGAGCAAGAGCAAGGGAAGGCAGGCTGGGAGTCAGTGGTGACAAGGCTGGCAGACAGTGCCCTCGCTGATAAGAATGCAGTCCCCCAGTGCCTGCCATGAGGTAAACAGTAGTTTGGAAGTAGTTGGCATGGATTTACAAAGGGAAAATCATGCCTGGCTAACCCAGTAGCCTTCTACAGCAAATAGACTAGGCTGTTGGATAAGGGAAGAGCAGGGAATGTTCTTTATTGTGACTTGAGCTGTTGGTGTCTCCTATCACGTCTGATAAAGCACGGACTAGGTAAGTACAGTGTGGACTGAAAACTTTCTGAGCTACCAGGCTCAGGAGCATGAAGTACCCCTGGAAGTCAGGCACTAGTGGTTTGTCCCAGGACTTGACACTGGAGCCATCCTTGGGCATGCCCAAAATGTCACTGGACACCATCCTGGGCAGCTGGCTTTAGTTGTGACCCTGCTTTGAGCAGAGGTTGGAGTAGTCAATGCACAGAGGTGCCTTCAACCACGAGGATTCCCATTCTGTGGTCCAGGATTGCACAACTGCACAGTGTCAGTGTTGCCCTTGACCACAGGGAGCTAAACTCTGCCAAAAGTGGGGTTTTTTTCCCTGCTTAATACCTCTTCTTCCATAGACTACTGGGAAATTTTTTAAAGTGAAGAGAAAGGATTAATCTTAAAGTTGATTCTGAGAATCAGCTTACCTACAGGATAGATGTTGGCATTTGCATTTGAGACAATTGCACTCCAGTGGCTGTTCATTAGAAACCCCAACTGTTTCAAAACTACAGAAGCATGACATAGGCTAAATATCCTTGCTTTCTCAGCTTATGTGTTGTCCTATTTTATTTTTTATTTATTTTTTTTAAACTAGGGAAGTTGGCCAGTGGATATGGCCACACAGAGAGTATAGATGGAAACTGTAAGATAAGTGTTTTCGTTCTGACTGGTGACGTAAAAGAATTATAGGTCGTACCATGCTAATCATTGCAATCAATTTCTTATTTAGGTTGAATTTGGTTGAGGCTTTTGTTGTGGATCCGGAATTACGCCAGTGCCTTCAAGAAGATCTGTTACGTCGCTTCCCAGACCTCAACCGGCTGGCAAAGAAATTCCAGAGACAAGCAGCAAACTTACAAGACTGTTACCGAATGTACCAGGCTATCAATCACCTGCCTAATGTTGTACAAGCACTAGAAAAACATGAAGGTAATGCTACCCCCATCTATTTTCAACGTTTTGTAGTATACTGAGGGTGCAAAGAAATGGAGCGTAGATTTCCAAAGATTACTTTTTTCCTTTGCGCTTTGATTGCAAGAATAAAGCTTAAACACATTTGAATTGGAAATGAGCTGAAATTCTGAAATGCTGGTCAGATATTAAATATACATAGCCAAATGTTAAAAATATACATAGCCAAATCTTTGCAGGCAAATGTGTTCCAATTAGTGTGTAGCTGAGATATTTGAACTGTTGGGTGATGCTGTGGACTTGTCTCTAAGAATTCCTGACCCAATTGTGTGTGTATTATGATCTTACAAACAAAATACCATTCATACAATATTGTTATCATCCACTTTGGGTTGTAATTAAACACAAACGCCCCTTCCCCCCCTCGCCCCCTCCCCCCCCCCCCCAGTTTAAGCATTATTGGTATAATTTGAAAGGCTTTTTTTTATTAAATCATAATGCTCCTGTATTTGACACAAGTAACATTGGCAGGATTTCTTCCAATCTTCATTAGTAAAAAGCACAATGCTGTGACAAGCAAGTCTAGAAAATACAAAAGCTGCTATTTTTTTACTTTTCTGTGTGTTACCAAGAAAATGCAGAAAAAGATCAGCATAACAAGGGGGTGATTCAATTTAGCAATAGCAGTTCTAACCTACCAGAAAGCTCATTTTTGTAGAAGCTCATTAATTTGTTTGAATTTCTCTTTGCATAAAGCAAGCACCCAAGCTTTAGAAAGAAATGGTATTTGAAATGGTATGGTTACAAAAATTCTTTCCTCTATTTGAACAGAAAATAAAGCTATCCAGTGTCTTATACTAGTATATAGTACTATACCCAGTACTATAGTTTCATGACTTCAAGTAAAGAAATTTATCTTCTAAAATGTTAATCTTAAATCAAGTTTTGGTTGCTGGCTGTTTTTTCCAAGACCAGTTAAGATCTGAAACTCTGAAGGAACTGACAGATGTAACTCTTTCATTTGTTTTTGTTCTAAAAGAGCTGTGCCGCTCTTTAGCTGCCTCAGTCATGTCCATTTGGCTTTTCCAAACAGATTCTGCTTGTTTTAGCCTTGACTTGTAGCACTTGGATTCCCATCTTATATGGAGGTGTTAGTTCAGAATACTGGCTTCCTGTCTTTACTTCTTTCTATATTAGTTGCCATTTGGATCAACAGAGTCCCTCTGTCATAACACTGGGGTAGGAAAACAATTCCATTTTTAGAGTTTTGAGGAGCAAGCTGGGTAAGGCAAACTGCTAAGCTCACCATATGGAAAAGTTAATAGACTGCAAAAGGTTCTTCCTGTTCTACACATGAATCAGTTGGACGTAGTAGGGCAATCACCAGCAGTATATTAAAGATAGTTTAAAATAGGTGATGTGTTATTTTTATTTTGCTTTGTACTTGTACCACCTGTTCAAAGTACATGAATGATCTGGCAATTTTCAATGTACGTGAGTGATTCAGACTGGATCTGGTAACTTTTCAGTTTCTGACTATACAGAATGTTTTAACTCCTCAAGGGATGGAAACTCAGAAAGATTTGTGACAATTCTGAGTGTGTGCCAGTTTCAGAGGTCCCTGACCTTATGAATGGCAATGGGCAGTTCCTGCAGCTGCAGCAGGAAGTGATCAGCAGTGCCTTTCCCTCAGTGTGAAGCATTCTTTTGTTGAGATCCTTGCTTTTATGGCTGATGAAACCTGAGGAGGGGGGTGATGAGCGAAGATGACTTTTTCCTGGTTTAGACTTAAGTCTGTATAAGATGGGAAAGGACTCTGAGTCATCAAATCATTTTGCTCTAGCTGGCAAAAGGGAGCAGTTGTTCATTACTCAAATTCCTGGGCCATGAAATTTGGGTACTTACGAGATTTCTGTCTTCAAGAAGCTGCTGGAGCATCTTCCTTCCCATCTCAAATGAGCACTCTCCAAGTCTGTAAATATGCTGGATACAGGAATTGTGTGCTGGGTTTCAGGTGTGTTTTTACCCACTGTATACAGTGACTTGAATACCCCTTACTGCTTTTGGAAATGCCTCTTACTGCTTGTTTCAGTCCTGCTCTTTCCCAGACTGTTGCACTGGTGTGTTACAGCAGTGTTATAATCAAACTTGGTTGTTTCCCATCCTTTGTCATATCCAACTGATTATTACCTTACTCGTAGTGGAAACTCATTTATCCATCAATGTGTCATCTTACTCAGTGTTAAATTTTACTTCATTTCTATTAGACCAGTTTTCAAGGTCAGTTAGTGTTGACCTATTTCTGATTTATCTTACTCCAATATAAGCGACTGATATCTTCCATATTGTATATTTCAGTGACTTTTGTAAGCAGCCTTCTTTTGTGCATTAATATGAATTCACACATCTTAAAAAGCACAATGTTTCTGTGAGCCCTGGAGGAACTGATGTGCTTTCAGCTCGTTCATCTTTTGCAAGTGGGTGATGTCCTCTTTGTCTGCACTCTGGTTGCATAAATCATACACCTTGCACCTTAGCATCTCCTGTGACACCATGCTCATTCAAGAATACTGAAGATCATTTCACTGTGTGTGGCATGTATTCTGTCAGCTGGAGCACAGGCAACTTCTGAGTCCACTCTGAAGAATGGACATAAAACTTCTTCTGCTCTTCAGTCACTTCCTTCTTTGTTGACTCAGTTTTTTTTTTAGGTTGGTTTAGATATGTCTTCTTACAGGAGCGAAAAAACCAAGATACTACAGGAGCAAGCAAGACATCTGGAATAGAAAACAAGCTATACTTTATTTCATATCGCTTAGTTTTGAAGATTTTTAGTCAGCAGAAAACACCATTTTTACAAGTTCAGTAATCTCTCAACAATATATTATTTTGTTCTCTAATAATAGATATTAGTCATTTTACAGCTTTAGCTTTAAAAGTTTGAGGGACCGGGGAAGCAAAAAGGCATGGGAGGAAAAGGAATCAAACCAAACGTTTTCTTTCTACTTGAACTAGAGTGTTGAGAGAGGAGAGATTCCCGTGGGTAATTGTGCCCTCACTGTGTGACTTCTATAAATTTGAATGGCAGTTTTTCTTAGGAAAGGTTAGGTCTTTTTTCCTAATCTGGTAAGATGTAGAGAGGTTCTGGAATAGCCAGAGTCGAATTCTGTATTTCTCTGTTAATGTGCGAAGCCTTGCCTGTATACGTTAGAGGCAAGCAATGTAATTTTGTACATAATCCAGTGACTAAAAGATCATAGTATTGGATTAATTTTGTGGTATTTTTTGTAAATCAGTAATTCTAATCTTTCTGTGATTAAATCAACTTGGAAGTGGCTTCAAAGATGTAAACATGCATTTACTGACAGAACATTTTCACAGCTGGATATAGGTGCTTCTTGTAGGCCTGAAGAAAATACTTCTTTCACAAATTTGGCAATATCTGTGGGTGTTAATTGTAAATTGCTTTTGGTGTTCAGTGCTTCTGGTGTTCCATGGACTTCCAGCCAACTTGTGATCTATGCAGTTTAACTTGGTGCTACAGAGTATCTCTGTTAATTTTGATGACTTCCTATGTAGTGGAAAGAAGTGACTATAAAGATCTGGTTACAATAGATAGTCTTCTTTTGTGGAAAACAAAACCAGATAACATATATTTCTATGTCCATATTGTAGTTACCAAATGTTCCAAATTTTTGGTAATTTTATATTACGAAAAATTAAAAACTGTGCATGTGGCTGATAAGACCTATGCTTTTGCTGAAGGCATGTCAACTTTTTATGTACAAGAATCTGTAATATTCGGACAGCAGGTTTGCTTTCATGCTGTTGTTTGTAGCCTTACTTAGAGCAGAAGGGAATTAATAGCCCCAGTTATGAACAAAGGTGACTGAATAGGTACAAGCTTAATCAGAATGTAAACGGGATAACGCCAATTTCAGAAAAAGGTACATGTGTTTTAGTGAAATAATCGTAGCCCGTATTTGTAAAAATTAGACAGCTATGCAGTTGTGTTGTTTATCGTGGGTAAGTGAATTCTGGTAAATTTGTGGGTGTTTGTGAACGATAATTTTTGTTGTTTGTTTGTAACAGGAGCTCACCAGATGTTGTTGTTGGCTGTATTTATAACACCTCTTACTGATATCTGCTCTGACTTCTCAAAGTTTCTGGAGATGATAGAAACAACATTGGACATGGATAAGGTATGGGCTGGTGTGTGGGAGGGTTTTACTTAGCAATTAAAGTTTCTTACTGAACTTTGCAATCTGCTCTACACTGATTAAATTTAATTGATCATCTCTATTAAGGAGCTGGTGATAATTTAGCTGTGGAATATATGAAGACTGTTATTAGTATATTAGTTGAATATTCAGGATACTCAACAGGATACTCACCCGCTATCTGAAATTATCTAGCCAGTGAAAAAATGCTCTGGGTACATGGATGCTGTGGACTTGAAACTATTTTCTAAAAATCTCATCAGTATTAAAAGTGGAGAAGTAATTTTTTCATTTCTCTGCGTCTTTGTATTTTTAAAGTTAGGTCTTTATGTCTCAAATCTAGAATGTAGCCAGGGTATGCTTATTACCTGGGGAGTATTTTAGGATTTTTATTTTCTTTTTATTAACCAAGGATTAGGATTATCCTGTGTGTAGGTCTCAGCTGAGTGTAGAAATGTGAGAACTGCCTAAACATGTGTCAGACATGGTAGAAAGGGCAGTTTGTTGAACTTGTGAAAACTGCAGTGGCTTTAAATTTTTAAACATGCATACTTTTGTCCAAAGGCTGCATTTTCTCTCTTTGTATTGTGTTATGCATCCATCAACTGTGTTTTACTGTTTATGGAAAGACTGTTTGATTGACATGTTGCTGTAATTTGTGATGTATGGTAATGAAGAAATTTATAGCTTTATGCCAGTTACAGACCATCTGTTGATGCAGTTTGTGTGCCCTGGGACTCTGTTTTCTTTAAAGCTAACAGCTGTTTAAGCCTTCACCCTTCTTAGTCCAGCTCTTCAAATTTCTTTTCAGGTTCTACTTTTAAAATGTTTTGTTGTCCTTCTAAACGGAATAACAAGTCAGTTATTTTTAATCAAGTCCCATAGAATCTGGCATGTTGGATTTGGTTTTTTCCCCTCTTCAAGGTACTGGAAAATGTCTATAGATAAGGCAGTACTGGTTTTACCAGAAGACTAAACCTTGTCCGCATGACTATTAGAATTTGAACTTTGACTTGAAATTCCTCTTGAATTTTGAGAGAGTTCAAATAAAAGATGCAGTTCTATTCTAAGTGCAATTGAAGGATAGGTTGTCATAGCAACTAAATTATGTCAATAATCCATTCTAATATAAAAAGAAACATCTGAGTTCAAAAAGCGTGGGATGTGGTTATTCATTTACCTAGCTGTAATAAAAGTTGAGAAACTGTCACTTCCATTCCTATCTATCACAGAATCATAAGGGGCCTTTGAAAAACCAACTACTCTAACCTCCTCCTCAAGTCAGGGCAGCTTCAAAGTTTGTTGGTGCTTTTGGTATGTAGCCACCTGGCAGTGGAAGGATGGGGAAGAGAGGAAAAAAAATTAAATACAACATACTTCATCCTTGCCTCTGAAAATGTTAAGCTTAGAAGGAACTGTGTCTGCTTTTCAGCTTGAGCTGGGTTGAAATTGGTAGGATTTTTGGTGATACTATGTAGGTTCCTTCCTTAACCTCTAGAGTCTCTTTTGGGGCAGAAATGAGTGTTTCAGAAACTTCCATTTCCAAAGGTTTCTTGTTTTGAAACATCCCATCCTTTTACACTTTGTCTTGGTTAGCTGCATAAGTCCAGGGTAGCAGACAGATTATGTACATAACAATTTCATTTCCTCTGACTTCCCTTTTTGCCCTGCCTACTGCGCATTTATTTGTTTGTAAATAAATGTGCAGACAACTCTATTTCAACAGAAAGGAGTCTGTTAAATTGGTGTATTTTGCTTGTATAAGGTATATTATTTGAGAAAACAAGTATTTGAGATGTATTTGTTTTGCAGTTGAACCAGACACCAACTATCTCAAGTAGCATTGCGTGACAGCATTATATATATAAAAGAATTGAGTAAATTATTAAGTTAATTAATTTCACTGTGTATGATCAGGGAGTTGATTTTTTTTATTGCCTATGTTCATATGAATTTTTTCTTGTTATTTTTCCCTAGGTGGAAAATCATGAATTTCTTGTCAAGGCTTCTTTTGATCCTAATTTAACAGAATTAAGAGAGAAGATGAATGAACTGGAAGAAAAAATGCAGTCCTTACTAAAGACTGCAGCCAGAGAACTAGGTAGAGTTTAAAACTGCCTTTAACTCTTATCTCTTTTGTGAAATGTTTTGCAATCAGATGATGAAAACTGGTATAAAGGAGTTAAAGGGTTTTTGCATTATTATACTATTGAGTTGAGTGACTTTGGTTGTCACAGTACAAGCTGTTGATTTTTGGTTTATAACTTGGCCTTTTTTTTTTAACGGCATTCCAGAAATTGTCAGAAATTGTCATATACTTTGCAGAGTCCATTTTGTAGAACTGTAACTCATGAAACTCTTGGCTAAGTCTAGTTCTGTTTTACATTATTTGAGGACCTGCATTGAGACTTTTTTCCCCCCTCTGTGCATTATCCTCAGTGTCCATTTGGTTTTCTTTTGACATTCCTTGCAAAATGTAATGTGTAAGCAAATTAGACATTTAAAGAATTGATTATCCTGTGCAAAAAAATTCTATGTGCAGCTGATTAATCAGGCATTCAAAGAGCAATTTTAAAAAATGCCACCAACTTGCCATATTAATGCAAATATGGCAAGGCAAATTGGCAACACCATCGTTTTTCTGGATTACACCTTTAAAAGCTTGCATATTTTTTTTAGTGTAAAGATGATACCTGGATGAAAAAAAGAAAAGCCAAGATTGTGTAGGGATGGAATGAGAAATCTTGTAACAGAAGGATCACAAGAGTACAGGTGCTGTGCTTAACAGCAGTGTTACAGAGTGTCCTTGCTGTGTGCTGTGAGCATTTTTCACCTTCCTGGAGAATTCATAGCAATACAATAATTGTGGGCCTGATTTGAATATTCAGTTTGAGAGCATTTTAAAGTAAGAGCAGAGGATGAGTCCATACACTTGTGTTGGGTCTGGGTATTTCTTTACCTGTACAGAACCAAAGCAAGTCTACTGAATTAGGTCATCTAAGAGCGGCTACATGATGGGAGGTGGGAATTAGTGAGCAGAAATAGCACAGGCTGCAGGACTGGTGATGATACAGCTGCTTTCTTTTTCTTTCTTTCCATCTGAAAGGTTTGGAAGCTGCCAAAAGTATCAAACTGGAGACAAATTCGCAATTTGGACATCACTTTCGAATAACTTGTAAGGAGGAAAAAGCTCTCCGTAATAATTCGAAATATGCAATCATTGATACACAGAAGAATGGCGTGAAATTCACTAACAGGTGAATTGATGCTGGTAGTTTTTCAAGCCAGTTCTGAAAGTAATAGAATTGTTCCTTTATAATTATGCTGATAAACTGCATTCCCTACGTCTCAAATGGCAAATTTTCACCTTTTTAATGGGCTTACATATTGAAATATTGAGCAAGATTGGCATGAGGGAAGAATAATCATAGAGTTTATGTTAAAAGCTGCATTCTCCATTTACATTGCCAACTGTTATCTATTTTTGGTCCTTTGACTTGGGCTAATTTTTCTGTTTTAGCTGCAGTAAGTGTCATAATTGCTTTTACTGTGAGTGTTTATACAGACACAAGCTGCAGTAGGGAATGAGCTATTTATGTTTATCACCAAACATGACATGCAGCAATTTTGTTGGTGATTACCTTTTTTCCCCCTTTGTTCCAGACCACTCTCTGATTTCTGTTAGTACTTTATATTGAACTTCAATTTTGTGGCTCTTTTGATTGAGCTGTTAAAAAACTTAAGTCTTCACGCTAATTGCATTGAGGCTGTTTCAGTGTGTCCTTGTCTGGACAGCAGTTCTGTCGCAGGTCAGCTTAAAAGTCTGTATTTTTTCATTGAATTTCAGCTCTTCTAGAGCATTTTAACAGGAGCAAAGGCTGTATCAGTCATCAGATGTCTGCCTGTTCTTCAGTGTTTTTACACAGAGCAAACGAAGTAGAAAGTTGCATGTGCAGAACTGGGCAATAACTCAGGCTGAAGGCTACTTCTTCTCCCTCACCCAAGGCAGGTGCCCCGTGGAAATTGGATGTTATCTCAAGCTTTCATGAGGTAGCCCAAGGCCTTGCCCAGGTTTCCATCCTCTAAGTATCCTTCACAGCCTCATGGGGCACAAGTTCCAGTGCTGAATTTCTATTTATGAAAACTTTCCTAATCAGATCTAATGAGAATTTTCCTTGCAGAAACTTGGGATCTTAGCATCTCATTCTTTTGCTCTGCACCTTCAAGGAGAATCTGTTACCTCTTCCCTCCAGGCTGACTTCAGTTCTTCTCAGCCTGACCTTGTGTGCCATGTGCTCCAGCGCTGTACCTTTGTGGTGGCCATCTGCTCCAGGTTCAGTGTTGGGAAGAAAAAACCCAAACCCAGAGATGTCACCTCAGGAGTGCTGAGTAGAGGGGAAGAATGACTTCCTTCAACATGCTGGGTCCACTCTAGCTAGGGCAGAGAGCATGGGCTTGGCCTTCTCTGCCCCAGGGACACACCACTGGCTTGTGTTCAGCTTCTTGTCCACTGAGTCCCTCAAGGATTTTATGATTATACAGTTTGTATTGTTGCCTGGAGTTACTTCATCCCAGGTGCAGGACTTAGGATTTACATGTGCTGTAATTCTTGTTCACCTATTTCTAACAGTCTGTAGTTATCCCAATGAGTGGCAGCCCTGTCCTCCACATGCTCCAGCTCTCCTTCCTGTGCTGTTGTTCACAGCCTTGCTGAGAGTGCGTTCGGGAGTGCATTCAGTCCCATTGTTCAGGTTGTTAATCGAGGCGTAAATAGGATCAGCCCAGGAAATGTTGCTAATAATCAGCCTCTAACTGGACCTCAGCCTCCTGACAAGTTCCTCCTTGTCTGTCAGTGGCAGATCCAGGAGAAAAGTAGTTTTTAAGCCTCCTGCATGTGTTCCATGGAAGGGGTGCAGTGTGTTTCAGACTAACCCTGCTGCTCCTGCTCTGTGTATGAGTTCAGCAGAGGGCTGACTTTACTGAGGTCTTGGTGGACACACAAGTGTGAGGAGCACTGCCTACAGGGCAAGGTTGTTTAAAGCTGGGGCTATTACCGATAGTGACTGGTTTCTGTTAATCACTCACTTCCATAGTTATAAATCCTTATCTTTGAAAAGGAGGGCAAACATATTGGTTCACACCAACCAATATGTTGATGTATTTCGCACCAATTTACTTAAATGAACAAAGTGTAAACCTTAATTGCGTTTTGTTTTAACATTTACTCAGAGGATATTTTTTAAAAACATCCCTGAAATTTAAAACAGCTTTTTTCGGTTATAAATATGTTGTGAATCTAAATGTGTGATGGAGTTAGGCTTTTCTGTAACTGAGAAGATGTACTTAGAACCTGTACTGTGTCATCTGTTACTTTCCCTTAGGGAAGCAACCCATGCATCAGTAATAAAACAGACTTCTTTGTGCTTAGTTAAGTTTTAGTTGCTTCTGTAGGTGGTACTAGAAGCACAAGACTGACTTCTGCCTGTAGTGTGGGCACACTACTTGGGTGTTTCTTATTCAGTCTTGCAGACTCTGTTCTTTGTTTAGGAGGTGAACTTGAGAAGAACAAATACTTGTTTAAGCTTTTCCCTTGGTTTCAGTTTAGTTTAGTTTGCTGACCAGAACCTGTTCTCAGTGACAGTAGTTCGCTGAGGCTTTTTCCTAAATGAACAAAGTCAATGCTTTCAGATCTGATAAGCCTGTTGTAGGACTTTGGGCTAATTACACAGTTGCTTAGCAGCAAAATGTAGCAAAATAGTCAGAAATTCAGTTTTAAGAGCTAGTCCTTATCACATAGCATCTCTGTAACAAATAACTCCTGTAAGATGTTTTTAAGAATCACATGTTGATACCAGAATTGCTGGTTTGGCCCATATGGATGATCTTAAACTTGGAATTAATCTAGGGTCTGTCTTGGTGTGGATGAATTGTAGGTTACATGCTTTGTGGTCCTTGTGCTGAGCCTTGCTGTTAGAACAGGTGGGACACTGGGTATGGACTCACAGATGAGGAGGCCAAAAGTTTGGCACTGCAGGTGAAGGCAGAACATCACAGCTTCTAAATACTCTTGTTTTGTTCACAGCAAACTGAGCGCCATCAATGATGAATATATAAGGAACAGGGAAGAGTATGAAGAGGCTCAGGATGCAATTGTTAAGGAAATCATTAACATTGCTTCAGGTGAATATGCCACTGTTGATGTGTGTCACAGTCTGGAGTGCTGGGAGGGCTTGCAGGGTCTGCTACAGAGACAAACTGCAACATTGCCCAAAGAAATAGTGTGAAAAGTGAGGTGTGGCTTTCAGACAGCTGTTGAAAGTTTGAAATATAAATTGTCTTCTGTGGCCAGACCCTTTCCTGGCGTTGCTGTAAATGTGCAGTGATGAGGGGTGTGCTAATGCTAATCCCATAACAGGAACAAAAATAAGGCCCTAAAGGCCACATCTATCCTCCACCCATCTCCCTGACTCTGGGCATCTTCACCCAACAGCAGAAGAGGTGAAGGACAACAGAGAACTGAAGGAGTGGAACCTGAGGTCTGTGAAGAACACTGATTGCAATATAAAATCAAGCTAGTCATTGCTTATATAGCAATAAAAATTACTGGTTTCCTATGTTATTTCAATATATTTTGCTCCAAGATTGCCTACTTACAGGGCATTCTTTACTATCCTTCACCAAAAGAAGAGTCACTGAGGAATTTGGGCTGTAGACTCCAGTCCCTTATCCCTTTCACTGAAGAAAACCAAACACCAAAACTCGAAAGCTGGTCCTGGGGATGCTGAGCCATCTAGGCTGGACTCACAGGCACTGTGTCTGACAGACCTCTCCCTCCCATCATTCACATAAATAGAGATGTCTGCTGGGTCTGAACTGTCTGTGCTGTGTCTCTGTTGTCTTCGCTTGCATGAGCATCAGAATGCAGTGCATAATTCAGGAAGGAAGTGCAGTGTATTATTCAGGAAGGAAAGATACTGCATTTCCAGTTCAGGGAAAATAACCAACATGGCCTCACCTCTTCCGTTTCTTAGTCTGAAGAAGTCCCCTTGGTATTCCAGGCATGGAAGCTTTAGGATTACATCCTAGACTCTCACGGGAGGTGACTTCCCTCTTGAACAAAATTGTTACTGCAGATGAATTAACTTGATGGACTCAGTATAGGCTTCTCAAGTACCTTCTGAGCTGGAGCAAAAGAACAGCTAAAGGCATTGAATTTGTGTCTCCTCAATCCAAACCAGGTTATGCAGAGCCCATCCAGACCATGAATGATGTGATAGCTCAGCTGGATGCCATTGTCAGCTTTGCTCACGTGTCAAACGGAGCCCCCGTGCCCTACGTCCGTCCGGTCATTCTGGAGAAGGGACAAGGCAGGATTGTGCTGAAGGGTGCCAGGCACCCCTGCATCGAGGTGCAGGATGAGGTGGCCTTCATCCCCAATGACATTACATTTGAGAAGGGCAAGCAGATGTTCCACATAATCACTGGTAAATATTTCTGTTCTCTTTTTGGTTTGTTGTTTACTGTATAAATGTCTCGAGTGTTTCCAATAATGATGCCTTTTCTAAAAAAAAACAAACCAACAAGCAAAATAAATCAGCAACGTAATAAAATTCTGTCAAAACAACTTCTCTCATCAAGGGTGAGCAGATAGGAAGTTACTCATCTTTCTGCATGGGGAATAAGATTTAGCTCTGGAAAAGAAGGGAGGGTATTTGTAAGCTATTATTTATTGTTATTATTGATTTTATTTAAAAATGGTCCACATTCTTCATGTGAAATGTTACATTTGACTGCAGATTTTCTGTATGTTTCTGTACATACTGGCATATTTCTCATCACCCAAACTAATAGTGATGGAATTGATTATTGTGAGTTTAGTTGTCGTGCATTGCTTGGAAAACTTGATTACTAATTTATAAAGAGTTGTTTGTGAAGAAAAGAAAGGCTGCTAGGACAGTAGAAAATAAGAAATTAGTCCTTCCTTAAACTATGTCTTTTTTTGCCTTAGTGAATCTAACTCCACGAGCCAGGCAACCTCAGGAGCTGGAAAGCCTGACCCTGTTAAAGTGATTTGGAAAATTCCACTAGGCATCAATTGTACTGTAGCTACACCGGCACTTTTTGTAGGCTAGATTTTAAGCAACCTATTTGTTAATGTTTTCTTTGTGAAGTATTAAAGTTGATTTAAAATGCAAAACATGTTTCAATGACTGTACCATTTTTTACCCTTTTCTCTGGTGTAATTAAGATGATTTTACTACACAGAAAAACATTTTTAGTGTTTATAGATTTAATTGAATTTTAATTTCCATCCAGATGTCCTTGACATACGTTCTGAGTAACAAAGATCTGAAATTAGAGAATGATTAATGAGCACTTCTAACATAATCAAAAAGAAAAACAGAAAATCTGGGTAAATGCATGGTAGCATGCTTCTTTTTCTGGTTAACAAAAGCATAAAATTGGTTTTAATGATCAGTTTTCTGGATAATACTTTTTATTTCATTTGTACTTCAGTTACAATTAACTAATTACTATTCCAGTTTGCTGATTTTAAATCACCTATTAGCTTGTACCCAGTCTGTAACTAAGCTGTTTCATTTTTACAGAGAAATTTTAATAGTTGCTTGAGGTGAAAACAAATTACTGTAATTCTTAAGCAGAAATACTGATGATTTTTAATTTAAAGCTTATCAGTTTTAGGTATGAGCACATGTTTTAGATGACTGCTTATACTTTTGAAAAGTCCCAAAACTTATGAAGGCCCCTAATGTCCACTGATCACCTTTCTTTTGAAAAAGCAAGCCTTGTTAGCCCTGGAGCCACTTGTTGCACCTGTTAGACAAGTTTGCTGCTCTTTTCTGGCAAGAGAGTAATAAGTTTAAACATTCATTGTTTTTATTTAGAGCCTGTTCTCCTTTAAAAGAACTGTCAAATTGTAAAAAGATGGTGCTTTTTCAATTGATCTTTGGAAAATTTCTTCTTTAGGCCCTAACATGGGAGGAAAATCAACATACATCCGACAGACAGGGGTGATAGTTCTTATGGCCCAAATTGGGTGTTTTGTGCCGTGTGACTCAGCAGAAATAACCATTGTGGATTGTATCCTGGCTCGGGTGGGAGCAGGAGACAGTCAGCTGAAAGGAGTGTCTACTTTCATGGCTGAAATGCTGGAAACTGCTTCAATCCTTAGGCAAGTCCTGTGCTTTTATTTGATTGTGTTGTTTGGGGTTGATGGGAAAAGAGGCACTCTAAGCAGGAGGCATTTAAGATTTTTCTTTTGTGTGGAGTCTTAGTGGAGAATCTCAACTTCTTTTTAGCTGGTTCATAAGTTCGTGAAGTAGCCTTCTGTTAATTCCAGTGGTCAATACAGAGCTGCTACCAAGAGGCCAAAGCCTAAATGGGACAAAGAACCTAATTTGGAATGGTCTCTGTGACGCTGTGTTTGCAGTTTGTTTGTGTGCTGTTATGTAGAAAATAAAAGTCTTTTGCCTCTTCTGTGCTATGCATCCACAGTGTAACTTGTGACACTCCACTATCCAGAGTTCCTGCTGCTGTCAAATGTTATAAAATGCTCTTGTGCTTTTAGGACAGCAACTGAGAACTCCCTGATAATCATTGATGAGTTGGGAAGAGGAACTTCCACCTACGATGGCTTTGGCTTAGCGTGGGCTATCTCAGAATACATTGCCAGCAAAATCTGTGGTTTTGCTATGTTTGCTACACACTTTCATGAACTGACAGCTCTTGCTGACCAAGTGCCGACAGTAAATAACCTCCATGTCACTGCTCTGACCAGCGATGACACACTGACGATGCTTTATCGGGTCAAGGAAGGTAAGACTGTGTCTAAACTTCATTTTGCCCTCAGAGGGAAAAACCTTAATGGAAAAAATCCCCCCAAAAATTCATGTCATACTCCAGGCTTATAATAGATACGTTCTTCTCTGTCCATAGACAGTGTGTGTGGCAGGAGCTCTGTCCATGTGTGAGTCCTGGAGACTGAGGAGTTATGTGGTACAAATGCAAAGGAGGAGAGGGAGGATTTAGAATGCAACATTTTAATATTTATCTATACACACACATATATGTATTTATATAGAGTAAATGTGAGAGATACATAGTAAAAAAAATGCAAGTTATTGCATTCTACAGACTGTGCTGAAATACCTTAATAAAAATCATTGTTCAATTTCATTCAGATACGAGAGGGAAATTCTCTCTGCCTGAAGAGTTTTCCATTTCTTCCTGAAGCACTTTGGAGCTCTGCAATTACTGCTGTAATAGAGCTTAATTAAATAAGAGCATATTCCTTAGTCTGTGTTATCGTGTTTGGTAGAAAAGATAAATCAGAAAGTGTTGGGGAGAACCAAATATTGTCACACACTTAATTCTTCAGAACAGAGAACTATGGCAAATGTGTTCATATAATCTCTGTGTAGTCATACCATCTTTTGAGAATTCTTAACTGTGAGGTTTTTTTTCTCTACGTCCAGGTGTTTGTGACCAGAGTTTTGGAATACATGTAGCGGAGTTGGCGGCTTTCCCAAAACATGTGATAGAATGTGCAAGAGAGAAAGCATTGGAGCTGGAGGAGTTTCAAAACATTGGCAAGTCCAAGGAAGCTGAAGGAGAACCACCAGCCAAAAAATTATACAGAGAAAGAGAGGTTTGCTATCAGAAATACTTTTTAGAGTTTGTTTTGCTGGAATAGCTCAAGCAAAATGGTTTAAGGATTCTGATTCCCCCAAAGCTTGAGGATAATTACCTATAATACATCTTTTCATAACAAAATGTCTTGGCTGTGATGTTTAATAGGAGTTGAAGAGATGTTCAGGGATAGTGGGTTTTGATTTAGATTCATTTCAAGTTAACATAGATAAGAATTTTATCTACAAACATAGTCATGAGATTGAAACTTTTTTTTTTCCTCAGAGAATAATACTCAGCAGTACAGCTTGAGTTATACAAGGGACCATGTCTGCCTGTCCTGTGGAGTTTTATTTATGCTGTGAACCAAGCCAGAACTTTGTGTTCATCACTTTTGTTGACTGTTTAGTTTGTGTGCAAAGTTTCTTGGGACTGAAGATGCAGATTTGGTTACCATTGTGTAGAATATTCTTGGCTCTGCAGTTGGGTCACACCTGGTTTTGCTCCCCCTTATTTGAGGGTTCATAGATGCTGATTTCTTAGAGCCCAGAGCGTTCAGATCTGTTCACATAAGAGAAAAGATGAATCCAAATACTCCCTACAATTCAAAAGCCTTTGCTCTAGACAGAGGCTGTTACCTGTTACTTTATTTTCAGTTTCAGAGGTCAACTGCATTTGTTGTTACTGGCTCACTAAGTGGATCTGATGTTGCAGGTGAACAATCTCTGGTTTATTCTACTTTTTATTGCCAGGAGGTTTTCCCTCCAGCTACCTCAGTTACTCCATGGTTCCCTTTCCTCTGTCAGGTGTTACGGTGAAGGAATTTTCAGATTAGTTGGACCTGACTGCATGGTCCTAAGTTAGTGTAAATTAAATTGACATGGCAAACACTTGTGACAAGTACAGCATCATTTTTTTATTCTTGGGTATTTCAGTAATCTATAATATTCTATAAACTCTCTAGGCAATAGAGTGGCAGAGCTTTAGGTGTCTCACCCAGAGAATTTGTCTGCCTTGGTTAACATCACGTCTAGAGGGAAAAGGGTGCTATTACTTTTTGGAAACTTCTGCACTGAAAACTACTGCATCAGTCTTAAATGATAAGAGGGAAACTAAGTGAACTTTTTGGTAGAATCCTAAAATGCAGAGGGCTAGACAAACTTCTGCATTCTGGACCAGTTGTTTCCAATGCAGGGATTCTGAATACTGTTCATTGCAATGTTTGTTCTTGCTATTCAAGTCAGATTGTTTAGAAGTTCCACTTCGCCTGTTTGTATAAAAGCATATGCATAAAGCTTAATTATCATCTGTTCTCCTTGGTGACGGCCACTCTCCAGTTGCTTGGTTACAATTTCTGCTTTCCTTTTGCATATTGAAAAATTGCTTTTGATTGACAGTCCCTTCTAGAAGTAACTAGTTTGGGTAATATGACCATTCTGGTGCTGTTATTGCTGGCAGTGCTCACCTCAAGTGGCTGCACACTGGAATTAAATGTGGAACACTTGGAGGAGATCACGAAGTTAAATACTGCATTTATGCTGATCAACTGGTGCTTTTTGCTCGTGTATTGAAAAAGAACTCCTGGTACCAGTACAAGTGGTTTGTTCTGGTGTTCAGAACTTGATAGCAAGGACAAAAATAACCATGGTTTTTGCCTGCACTGAGTTTCTGCTGTTGAGCAATACTTTGTATCTTTGGAAAATTCCTGCCTGCATGCAATCTAAACATCCTTTCTGTTTTCTATTCCTTCTCTCCATTTCAGGAAGGTGAAAAGATAATTCAGGATTTTCTTTGTCAAGTGAAAGCATTGCCCCTGACAGATATGTCAGAAGAAGACATCAAAATCAAGTTGAAACAGCTGAGAAATGATGTGCTGGCAAAGAACAACAGTTTTGTGAATGAAATCATTTCTCGAACGAAAGTTACATCATGAAATGTGTGAGAACAGGATACAGTTCTTGAAGCATATTTTGGATTGAAAGAACTATAATTTTCTTGTCTTGTAGCTTTTATACTTTATGATACTTGTACTGATTTTATGTAGGCTTTTTTTTTTCTTGGATTGTAATTATTTTGTAAAAAATTCTGAGCACATTAAGTGCCAGATTTCTGCTTTAGTTGGGATCATTGTGTCCTTGTAGAAGTCTGCAATAAAATGGTTTTTTCATATTGAGAATTATTGACTGCACAAACAAAATGTGTAATATTTTACCAGAAGCGTGCTAGAAAGTGTTAACGGTTGAGGTGTCAAACAGCTGCCACAGCCTTGGAAAGCAACAATGCATGCACTAAATCTTTGTCCTAGACCATGATTATTTTTTGTGTGATGCAATTATATTAATTAATTCACTGAAGATTTAGTAATGCTATATTAGTGCTCCATTAGGAAAAAAACCCATCTAATCTAAGTGTGCCCAGGTAGCTAAGAAGGCCAATGGCATCCTGGCCTGTACCAGCAATAGGGTGGCCACCAGGACTGGGGCAGTGAGTGTCACCCTGTACTTGGCACTGGGGAGGCCACACCTCAGGTGCTGTGCCCAGTTCTGGGCCCCTCACTACAGGAAAGACACTGAGAGGCTGGAGAGACTCCAGAGGAGTGAAATGGAGCTGGGGATGGTCTGGAGCACAAGTCTGATGAGGAGTAGCTAAGGGAGCTGGGGGTGCTTAGCCTGGAAGAGACTCAGGGGTGACCTTATCACTCTCTACAACCACCTGAAAGGAGGGTGTAGCAGGGTGGGGGACGGTCTCTTCTCCCAGATAAGTGATAGGACAAGAAGAAACAGCCTCAAATTGCACCAGAGGATTTTTAATTGGGTATTAGGAAAAATTGCTTCACCAAGAGGGTTGTCAAGCCCTGGAATAGACCATGCAGAGAAATGTCAGAGTCACCACCCTGGAGGTATAGACAGTACACATAGATGTGGCACTCAGGGACGTGGTTCAGTGGTGGCCCTGGCAATGTGGGCTCCATAACAGTTGGGCTCCATAATCTTTGATCTTTTCCAGACAGATGTTTCTATGATTCCTCAGAATTTTTTTGCGTGTGTACCTGCACAAGGGCTGGGGAGGAGTGAGGTGGGTGGGTGAGGTTTTTTTTGTTTGCTGTGTGAATGATAATGCTTGAGTTGAATATACTACAGGCCAGCTATTCCTGCCTGAGCTGTGATAACTTGCCTATTTTGGTGATTTGTAATGTAAGCAGAGGCTGGGGTGAAGTTACAGTTTAACTGGATGTTCTGAGCTGGTCATAATTAGTGAGGTCTGCCTGCAAAGTAAGAATGCATTGATTTTTCTCTGATCTACTTCTCTCACTGAGATGGTTTGAAAGCATGCTGGTACAAGTTTATTTTCTCCTTGAAATTTAGCATTTTAAATTGTAGCTGAAGAATACTACCTATATTTAAAACTGTCAGTGTTGAAAGACTAATGGGAAAAGGTGTTTGTCGCAGGAGATGATAAGAATAAAATCATGCTGAAGATGTTCGGCAGACACTTGCTGTGTTCAGAGATTGCATCAGTGGGTGTGTGCTGCGGATGGCAGTGCTGCTGTTAAAGCTGTGCTGTAGCCCTGTGTCAGGGATTAATGTGCTTCAGTGGTCTGCATTTAAACATTTCAATAGTCATAAAAGAGGTGTTACGTTCAACTCGCTGTTGGATAATGCGTGTACTTAGACTGGAACTGGGACATATTAGATCTACTTCTTAACAGAAGCAGTAAAGGCTTGTTTGAGAGGTTTGGGTGCTGCATAGTGCCTTTTTAGCCTTTAAATTAAAATGCATTCTACTTATAAAGACAATAATAGATTTGCATTTCCAAGCAGCACAGTGGATGCATGGTCTAGAAGAGTGTGTGAATGAAAAAATCTGTTGCATAAAGTAACAAAAGAAGTATGTTTTTGCAAATTTGATTATTTCAAACACCAAGGTATCTCAGAATGTTGGCTCAAACTGCTTTAGCTGTTGCTAGAAATGGGCAGTTCTTGTGTGAGTCTGGAATAGCTGGTACTGGTGGCCTCTCCCTGTGGATGCTCAGGCCCCTGTGGCCTGATGCCCCTTGCTTGGTGACATGTTCATGTCACCATCAGAGCAGGCACGAAACCATCAGAGGTCACCTGTTCCAGGAACTTCTGTGTTTTCCCTTTGACCCTGTGTGCCCTGTGGGTGTCTACAGCACTCCAAGCGGAGGAGTTCCTCACTGAGCTGCCACCCGCAAGAGGGGACACTTCCCTGCTTTGAACCCAATTCCCAGTTTCACTCAGTCTCCCTTGTTTTTGTTCTTTGTGTCCACTCTTTCCTTTCTGGGCGTGGTGCTTCAGTTCCCTGTGTCTGCGGTGTGCTGAGGACAGGCTGTTTTATTTTTGTACTGCAGCTGGAGGCTGATGGAGCTGTTCTTGCGTGACCAGGTTTGCCTGTCTGAGGGTGACAGGGGTGCTTTTTTGTCACTTGGGAGTGATGGACCAGCTCTGGGCAGCACCTTTGTGCTTCAGGAAGGGACTCACGTATCTGCAGCAAAAAAGATTCCATTTTTTTCATGCCCTTCAATACTCACCGGGAAGAAAGGTGCAAGTCATCAAGATTTTAAAACTAATCTTTTGAACTGTTTCCTCCTCTACACTACACTTCCCCCTCCCTCTGCTGCTGGATATAGGCAAGAGAAGATCAGGCAGGGTTAAGTCTCCATATGTCAGTGCTGCTTGCAAACTGGGTTACAGGTAGTGTGATTTCATGTGAGCAGGCGGGTGGCTATTTTTGCTAGTTCCAATTTAGCTTTTTTGTTCAGAAATGTACCTATGGGGCAGGAGCAATGCCAGAACTTGTCTGCTTATTACAGAGCTGTGCCAAGGATGCAGAGATTTATCAAAGTTTCGAAAGAAAATAGCGAGGCTGTTGAGGAGCGGTGAGGCCATGTACTGCTAGCCTTGAATAAAGATGCAAAGTTCTCTTTGCTCATTCACCTGAGAAAGCTTGGCACCAAATACTTGCTGCAGGCAAGTGGTCTTTTCGGTCTCTGCTGTTACTGTTCATCTAGAAGGCTCTTTATGAAGAAAACTGCATTAGGTGGGATAAAACAAAAGAGGGGACATGAGCAAATACTGAAGGAATTAATTTTCCTTTCATCATTTGACTGCCCTTTTAGTGATCAGGAGTTCAACCTCTTTGTGTGCAGGTAACAATTTAAGCTGGCTTTTCATGGCATTAATTTAATGAGTTTTCAAACACCCAGCCACTACATAGGCTGGGCAATTTCTCTGGCTACAAAGCAGTGAGACAATTGGTCTTGCTGTTCTGCCGTAGGGCAGATTTATTTGAAAAATCAAGGGAGAGCAGTTGCTGCTCTGTGTCTGAAGTAGCATGAGGTGATGCATTGAATTCTTTGCCTCTTGCTGACCTGGGAAGAAGGAAAACAGGCAGCCTCAGGAGCCTGAAGCCTTAAAACACAGGGGAGAGGTGCTGTCACCTTTCTGAGATGGCTCCAGCCCTTGCAGGTAGAATTTGGCTCTTGATGCTGTTTGCTGACAGAGCCTTGTTTGCAGTTGTCTCATATTCCTGTTCCTCTCCCAGCCTTGCAGCTGTCTTTCCCAGCCTGTTGCCTTTCCTCTCTCTGCTCCTGCCAAGCTCTTGCACTGTTCCTGTACACAGGGGAGCACCTTGCAGTGCCACTTTTATGTGTGTGTCTCTGTCAGCTGCCAGCCTTTTTATTTGCATGGAGTGGGACAGGGGTAGGTACAACCCCACACGTGCTGCTTTGCCAGGCAAACTGAGAGGGAGCAACTTCTGCTGGTAAAGAGGGAAATGACAATCTCTGATAATTTTTGGTGGCAGCCAGGATTTACCCTCCTGACACGGTGTCCCATGTCACCTGACCCAGAAGCAGAGGGAAACAGTAGTGTAAATCAGATGACAGGTTGTGTTTGCTCCTGCAGCTGCAGCGAGTAGTGCTTTCCTAGAGGTGAGAAAATGTGTTTGCTTCTTTGCCTTGGTGGGAAAAAAGGTGCCTTGGCACCTGGTTTGAGGTGCTGGATGCCCGTGGCAGTGTCCTTAAGGATGTAATCGTTCTGTCTCTGTGGGGACAGCTGGAAAACCAAAAACAGCTGAGCTAAACAACGAGAGCCCAGGAAAAAGCTGAGAATAAATAGCCTGTGCTTATCAGAACATTTCCCCTGCTGCTCCACCCGTGTCCTGCTGCACACTGCAAAGCCATTGCTTGTCAGGGCGATGCGCTTGCACAGGGGGTGCCTTCAATACGCTCTTTCTCTTTCCAAAAATTAGACAGCTGTTCCCATGTAAGTTGCTGTGGACTCTGGCAATGAGCCCAGCTGCCATGGCAAAGAGCAGAGCTGCACGTGTCGCTCTGGCAGTTTGGTCCCATCTCCAACCTGCTGCTGGACCATGCAGTGGGGGAGGCAGCAGGCTGGGCAGCACTCCTCAAGTGCCTGTGCCTGCCTGAAGATGCTGCTTTATGCCCTGAGGAACTTGATCTTTTTTTCATACTGAGATTTTGAAACATCTTCTGTCCTGCACCTTTATTTTTGTGCGCCAAAGTTCAGGAAAGCCACCATGGACTTCAGAGCAGAGATTGTCAGTGTTTTCAGCATGCCTGCTGGTTTCCCTTGTGTGGCTGTTCCCACACCGCTGTGATGCCTCTGACAGCAGACAGTCCAAGCTTTTAAACCTCTCTGCATCTGCCTGACCCCATCCAGAGCTGCCTGGGGATGTGCTCTCCCTGTGCAGGTGCAGCCAGGCTGGCACTGCAGGGAGACAGAGCGAGCCAGCAAACCATGCCATGCATTGCACCTCCTCCCCAGGGCCCGTGGTTCAACAAAAAACACTCCACAGAGGATCAAAAATGTAGCTGTCAGAATGTGGTCCCAAGGCTTGCAAGGAATGACAGCATGTGTTACCATGGTGCAAGCCTTGTGGGGTTTAGGTGATTGGGGAAATGCTGTTTAGAAGCAATTCTCTTCTGCCTGGATGTTTTCAGTAATTCTTCCTCTTCTCTTTCTGCTGTAGGTTTTTGCTGACCTGAATGTCCCTTCCTTGGTTTTCGGGGTCTCAGTGTAATGGCAAGTAGTCTCCTTATGCTTTGACATGCTAATGAAGAAGGTAAAAATGAAAACCAAGCTTCATATCAATGTTCAACACCCAAATTACCAGCAAGATGATTCTGATGCTCATTTAAGTGCAGATTCTCTGGCTGTAGTCTTTTTTCGCCATGACCTGGGAGAGCAGCGTAGGAGTTTTGGTTTCTGTACCTACTGATTGCTCCTCTTTTCACCTTGGGCAGTAATAGATTTTTCAAGCTCACGCTCCCTTTCCGCTAGCAGGAAGTCATCTTTCATGTCTCTATTCTACTGTGGCATTTATCATTCAATTCAGGGACACTGGGATGCACTGTAGCAATTCACTCACACCTTGGTGGCAATCAATGACATTAAAAGGTAAAAAAAAAAAAAGCCTGCTGTATAAAAGGATGTGAATTATTCACCAAGGCTGGTGATGTAGGTGTAGGAAATGAGGGAGGTGCATGTGAGCTCTGTGAGATGCTCCCTCGCCCTGTGGATGTACATCCCCTGTGAAACTCAAGTAGCCCCCAGGGTTTAAAACTGCACTTCTCCTCCAAGAGTGAGTGCACCAGCTGGGAGCAGCCACCTGGGGTGGCTCTGGTAGTGCAGGGTCCATGGTGTGGTCTCCTTTGGTCCAATTTGGGAGCACCCTGGTTGCTGTAGGAGCCCTGGTCCCCAGCACAGGCAGGCCTTTCTCTGGAGGTGTTCTGGAAGGTGCTCTTTCAGCACTCGTTTGGCCACCACCATTTTGCTCTAGCTATTATCTTTAATTTAAAAAAAGTCATCTGAGACCAAACCCACCTGTTTGAGGTTCCCCCAAAAAATGAATAATACTTGCTAAGCAGGCAGTGGACCCCCAGTGCTGTGAAATAATTGCATGGCTGGCTGGCTTGCTAAAAATATTTGATCTTCCAAGGAGGAAGCTCCTGTCGGACCCCAGCTCAGACCTGCCCGGCTACACTGGAGCCACCTTGCAGTGCAGTAACACAGCCCTGGAGCAGAGCTAACCTGGCTCTAGCAGACCTGAGTCTAATTCCTGGTCATCTGGTGTCCACTTTCACCTACATTCACCATTTTAATGGCTTTTTTTTTTTTTTTTTTTTTTTTTTTTTTTTTTTTTTTGACTGGGAAGGAAATCGATTTCTGAAAGGGAAACCTTGCAGAAGCCCCTCTTTCTGTGCTGCTGTGGCTGGATTTCAAGCATGATGTATTGTGATACAACACTGGTTATGAGAAAACTGCAGTGCTGTTTATCTTTCTGCTGTAGACAGACACAGGATTAACTCTGTAATCTCTCTTGTAAGAGATGTGCTCATTCAGTGTGAATTGGAGGAGCTGCATGAAGTAAATGCTTTTTTTCACCCTGAGATTAGACTGGCTGTTGATTTGGCCCATGAATCCACACTAATGCTGTTGTGCTCTCAGTAGCTCTCAATGGTTTAATTTCTCTCTGGAGTGTAGTTTGTAGATAAAAGTGTAATTTTCTTGCTGGAAAACTTTGAAAGCTGATGCGTATCTTACCCATTAGTATTACAAAGTTCAGTTTTACTGTTTTTTTTTTTTTTAAGAATGAGAACTGGTCTCCATCAGTGACTAGATGCTTATTTATCCTGTGCACATGAGAGGAAATAAAACCATCCAAGGCTTTGCTGCACCTCCCACACATCCTGAGGCATGCACTTCTTAGGATTTTTCTTTTCCTATTTCCCTTGTCGAAGGACATCATGCAAGGCATCAGGCTGCTTGAGGGTGTTTAATGTGAACAAGGAGTTTTTTTGGGGAGTATGGTAACCAGTGCAGTAATCTGACATTCGCAGATAATGCCCGAAAAATTGCTCTTTGGCCCTTCCAGGAGGACACAGTAGCATGTGAGGGGTGCCTGGTGTGAAATCCTCATATGCTGTGCCTGCTTTGGGCCAGTCCCTTTATGAAGCCTGCCTAAGTAAGATCAGGGAGCAAATCCTCTGTGGGCAGGTGGGAGAGGGAGAGGCTGCAATTTTTGAATGCCCTTCACATGCTGCTCTAAAAAACCCTCACCAACCAATCAACCAACCAACCAACCAACCAACCAACCAACCAACCAACCAAAGCTGTTTGCACTCCGAAAATAGTCCTATTTCTTCTTTTAAAAAAATATATACACTAGCAAGTTCTTTCAATTCCAGCTGAGGAGGAAAGTGGCTTCAAAGATCGATGTGTGCAGGCAGAAAACCTCCAGGACTTGGATGGCAGAAAGCACGATGCAATCAGGTTGTCTTGTTCCTGCTGAAAATCAACCCTTCTAGAAATGCTTTTCCCCACTGTTCTGCACCCTCTGTCAGGCCATGTTAAAAACATCCATGAGAGCGGACAAGCTGTGATGAGTAGGATGTGAGTCCCTCCGGCACAGTGTGAGCTTGGCTGTGGAAAAACCCTGGCTGGGCTCTGCTTGTAGCAGTTTCTGAGAGACCAGCTAGAAACCAGCCTAACAGAAATAAGTTCTCACCTTCAAGGTACACTGAAAGTCAGCATTCCTATTTTAAAATGGACTGGGCGGCCAAAAATCATTGCTGGAAAAACTATATAGAAAGATGTCAGTCATTATCCAGTTTATAGAGGAAAAGCAGAGGAACATGGACAGAAATTCTTGTTGATGTCCTGCAAGGAGATAGGCTCTTTATTTCCCCCCTGAAGCAGGACCCTAAAAAAACCACTTGGGTGTCACCCTCAGCCCCACTCTGGGGAGAGCAGCAATTATTCTAACCCATATTTTTAGTGGCTTGCAGCTCTATACCTTGTCCAGACAGAAATGTCCATCAATAATATTATGGGGTTGGAATGACTAAATTTTTTCAGCAGTGGGGGAAGAAAATCCATGTGGGGATCCATCCCTTCTCTCTCCCTGGAGTGTCTCCACAGCCTGTGGCGTTTAATCACAGCAGAGAAAACCTTTGTGGTTTGAATTGAACACCACACTACTCACAAGACAAATATTGCCTACTCAGAGCCCTCTTCACGGTCTCAACATCCGCCTTGCAGGTGCTTTAATACCGCCCACAACAAATTTCCTGCCTGCAGAAGAAAGCACCGAGCCAAGCAGGAACAAGCTCTCTGAAGAACGAGGCTCCCAGACCCCCAGAGCTGCCAACACGGCATTTTAAACACTAATGAGGTACTAGGAAAATACTGGAGGGTATAGGACTGATGCTAATAACACTCAGTTGCAGTTTCTGGAGTTTTAAAAGATTTTAGAGCAGAGATGACTGACAGTGCTGAATAATGCGGTGAATGCATCCTCTTCTGATTTTATGAGGTGCTACTGGTACTGATTTGAGCATATCAAAATCATCTCTTGCCCTGAGAAACCTTCCCCTTGGCCCTGGGCATCTGTGGGTACCAGCAGCATCTTGGAATTATTTTCTTTGTGGGGATTGTTTCTCTCCTGGCAGATTGTGCAGATCCTCTGTGTCAGCACCACATTTTCATCAGAAGTGGGAGATGTGGGGATGGTGCCACTGCTGAGCCAAAGGGCTGATGGGCAGAGAGGAAATGTGCCAGACGAATAGGATGAGAGGTAATGGTTAGATTGGATATTAGGAAAAAGTTTTTCATGGAAAAGGTTGTCAAATATTCGAACAGGCTCCCAGGAAGGGAGTCACTATCCCTGGAAGTATTTAACAGTGATGTAGATGTGGCACTCAGGGACGTGGTTCAGTGCTGGCTTGGCAGTGCTGGGCTAGTGACTGGACTTGGTGATCTTAAAGGTCTTTCCCAACCTTAATGATTATGTAATTCTACGATTCTCTGAAAGAGCTGGTGCCATCAGCGGTGTCACCCTGAACGCCAGGCTCCTGCCAACCCACCCACCAGTCATCTTCTCCTTCTGTTGGGCAAAGACAATTTCTTTAAAAACCTTTAATAAAATTATGTTCTTATAAAAACAGCTTTTGAGTCTCCTCTGCTGGAGTTGTTATGTATTTATTTCCTTGAAGGGCATCCAGGAGCACTTCTTTGGGCACCAGTGCCAAACCATCTTCCACTTGCAAATGGGATGGATGCTGGCTGTGCTCTGGATGCTGCCCCGGGCTGACAGCGGAGCTGAGTGTCACTGTGGTTGGTCTGCACATCTGTTGCCATGCTTGGGGCCCTGTGGCACTGCAGGTGATGCAGGTGCCCAAGAGCCACCTTGCCAGGGATGCCTGGGCACTATGGTGGCACCTGTTCCCCTGCTCAGAATTTGGATCCTGAAGTCTGATCAAAGTGAGAGACAGGAAGGTGAGAGATGGTAAAATACCCCCGCTGATGTTCTGAGACCCCTTTGGTGCTCCCGTCCCTCTCAGTCATTTTGTGCAGGAATAGCCTGGGAGAAGGCTCTGCTGACATGGATGCTGGACAGCCCCCAAAGGCAGCCCAAATTCCCCCAGAGGAGCCCAGGTCTCCCCACATTTGGCTTTAGGGCTTTGGGTATCTGACCCCACACATGGCAGTGCACAGGGAGTTATGTCCCCCTGCATTAGCTGCTGCCTCTGCCTGGGTTAAGTTGAAATTTCTGCTGTGGAGACGCACAGAGGGTGTAGGAACTCTCCCTTATGGCATATGCTGGCTGCATCCATCTTCAGCATCTCTCTGGAAAAGGAAATAAGAGCACCTGAGACATGAGGCAGGATTTTGCACTGGTTATGTTTCCATTTGCTTTGGGAAAGAAAATTATGTGCTCTAGAGAGAAAGTGCTGTGATATTTCTGGGGACTTTCCAGCAGAGTCTGTCTGTGGCTCCAGATTTTTCTGTAGTCTCTGCTCTTTTGCAGGTGAGACCAGTCAAAAAGAGTGAACAATCCCTCACTGTTGTTTTCACGTGCACTTTTGAAGTAATTTTTTACAGCAATGCAGTGTAGATCAAAATGCACTTAGGTTGGGAGGTGATGCCATAAAAAGACTTCTAAAAAGTTAGCTCATTGACTTTGCAGTGCCTAGATACAAAGCAAAAATAAAGTAATTTCTAGGATAGCTTTTAAAATTGCTGAGAGATGCAGCTGTCTTTTCACTGGCAGTTTCAAAACCTAGAGCTATGCTTCTTTTAGACTACTTTGATAAATGGATGTTTTGTTACAATCCCACTGAGCTGAGCTGCTTTCTGATTCCTGCTTCCTAATTCTGATACCTGCACGATGGGAGGATTTGTCCACATCAGCTTTTTATGTGGCAACATCTGCTTTCAGCTCTTTCAATTGCCTTTAACAATAATACTCTCAGTGCTGTGGCCTGATGTCCACTTTTACCCGTGCACAAGGGAGCTGGTTTGGTGAAAAATTCAGAAACTGCTGAATACTCTGCATTTCTGTTAGAGCCAAGGTGCTCAAGATTTGTAGGGTCAGGACTCTGATCATCTTCAGGATAAACCACACAGAAAAATGTGCTTCCTACAACGTTGATCTAGGGCTCAAGGATCTGGTGTTAATTCCTGCACAGGTCTCTCATGCTGTGAGGAGAGGAGAGAGGAGAGACTTGACTCTCTGGTACCTGTGCACAGAATCACAGCTTCATTCAGGTTGGAAAACACTCACGAGACCATCAAATAATGTACATGAAATGAGGATGCCAAAAATGGCTCATTCAGAGTCTTGTGGAGAAGCTTACGGCTGGTCACGAGATGCTTGGAAATCACCAGTGACAGAAGGGAGCCAAGATGGAATATCTGATACATCCACAGGCTTCTCATGATCAATAAAGCTCTGAGGGGTTAGAAAAAAGGTAATTGCCCTTCCGATGGAAACAGTGACTAAAAAATTATCCTTGATGGTTCCTTTTTTTCTCTAAAGGGCTGTGGATACAGCCTTTAACTGCCTATTACCATTTTTAATATGTGGTAATTTCTGCTTTAATGATCTCGCAGATCTCAAGGATATACTAACATTTAACATCAACTATTAGATTTACATAAGAATATTGCACTTCTTTAGTACTTGCACAGATGATGCTCTTGAGAGGTTGCTTAATTATACCTACATTTTGGAAGACGAGAGATAAAAATAAATATTGGTACAAATCAACACGATTATATGGGTATGAATAATCTTCTCCATGTTGGCTTTTTCCTTTCCAGTTGCTGATGGTTTTTACCTGATTTGCAGAGATTTCAGGGCTGAGTGTTTCTCTCCCTGTACAATTCAGATGAAGTGGTTTGATTTTGCATTGCAAACACAGCTGATGTAATGAGACACAGACTGCTGCAGCTCCTGGCACAGACATGGCTCTGGCCAGGAGTGCAGGACAAGGATTCAGACCCTGTCCGGCCAGGCAGGAGTGAGCTGGGGAGAGCCTGAAGCACAGGACAGAGCAAGGGGACCCCTTCATCTTACCCCAGAGGACTCCTTCTGGTTTGGTCCCTCCGTTGATTCCATCACGTATTTTTCCATGTCATTAAGCTGCAGTGGTCTGTTAGGCTAAGTAGTTTTCCTTTCCTGGACATCCCATGTTAGCAGAAAGCCCTTATTTTAAAGACACTTCCTCTCAAATTCCCACATATTTCCCACTAAAAGAGCAGACACTTGGAGTCACTTGTCCTGTATAATTTCCCCAGGAAAGGGTTGGGATGGCCACTGCTCCGTGGCTCAGTGAGGATGGAGGATTTATTCCTGCTGGAGACAGACGATCTGAGGAACAGCACAGAATGCTTCTGTCAGCATCCAAGCACCGCTAGTGCACAGGCCAGCCCTTGGTGTCATACAAGGCAGGAGATCACAGCACCCCGAACACAGAGAGGTGCAAGTAGCTGGCCACTCTTAGCACAGCAGACCCAGGCACATCAGTTACGGCTCAAGTATTTTGTTATTCCTTTCTCTGCAGTATTTTGTTACTCCTTTCTCTGTTATTCCTTTCTCTGGAGCAGAAGAACACTTTCCTTGACCAAGAGAGCCATACGTGTGGTATTTGGCCAACTGATTGACATTTAGGCGCTGAGGGACATATGGACATAACACTTTGCCCAACAGGCATCACCTGCAGCAGTCAGGGGGAGGAAAGGGTGCTCCCTCTCCTAATTCTGTGGATATAACTGAAGAGAAAGTGTTCCCAAGCGTTTGCCACTGCTCTAGGGCTGAATCACCCAGGACCATCTCTCTTGGTGTCAGCATGATGCGTGTGTTAAAGGCAATCAGAAGTTTTCACGCAGGAGATCTGTGACACTCAAATGTCAATAAATTCCGAAATAAAGTGTTTGATCACAGCATTATAAACTTCCCACATGAACCATTTTGAGTGACTGGAGGGTGACAATCTAAATATAAATGTAATTTCTTTTTTAAAACTGACTTCAGGCACACATATACAGCTTCGGCTGACTTTCAAGAGGAGTCTGTGGGAACATCTGACAGCAAAATTTAAGTTATATGTTTCTTGTGGGAGTTCGTTTCCTACAAAATCAGCAAATGCCTTCTTTCCCTGGCACTTAGATTTTTAAACCTGTAATCCTAACAGGATATGAACTGTTTTTTAATTATCTCCAGTGAGAGAGTTTTGTCCTTTGAAGGAATCACTTGGGGTGTGAAGGGGAACGAGGACATTTAGTGCAAATGTGAGGGTGTGATTCACTTTTAGAGCTGGTGTGGTGATCAGCTCAGCCATGGAGGTTTTGGCACCAATTTCAGCAGGTCACAAGGTCACACATAGCTCTTGTATTAGTTTGGGAGAATAAAGCAGTGGGAAGGAAACAGAGGACTTGGAAGCAGGCAGAGGAATAAATGGGATAAGAGACCAATTAAAGTGGATAAAAACAGAGGCAAAGAGTGGGCATGGTGAGGGCTTTAATGACTTGAACAGCACATTCCAAGGGTATTTCAGGTGAAACCTTTTTTGGAACACTCATTCAAGTAGCATCATTTCCCCCAAAATAACTGGTTACATGACTAGGGTGAGGCGGATTTTAACCTTTATATAATCTTCCTCTATAATTGCAATAGGGGCACAAAACGTACTTTTTGGATACAGTATAGAGAGACTCGCAGAATCACAGAACCAATTAGGTTGGTAAAGACCTCTGAGATCAACCAGTCCAACCTTTGACTGAACACCACCCCGTCAGCCTAGCCATGGCACTGAGTCCCGTGTCCAGTTGTTTCTTCAGGGATGGTGACGCCACCACCTGCCTGGGAAGCCCATTCCAATGCCTTACAACCCTTTCCATGAAGGAATTCTTGCTGATGTCCAACATGAACCTCCCCTGGCACAACTTGGGGCTGTGTCCTCTCCTCCTGTCACTGGGTACCTGGGAGAAGAGACTGACCCCCACCTGGCCACACCCTCCTTTCAGGGAGTTGTAGTGTGGTAAGGTCACCCCTGAGCCTCCTCTTCTCCAGGCTGAACACCCCCAGCTCCCCCAGCCACTCCTCACAGGATTTACCCTCTACCTTCACCAGCTTCATTCTCGGGACTCACTCCAACACCTCGAAGGTGTCAGTGTGTTTCTGGGCGTGTGATCAGGTGCCCACTGGAGATGGAAGGACAATGAAACTCAGTCCCAGGAAAATCCAGCAGCAGTCATCTTAACCCAGTGAAGTTTGCAGCTCGGTGTCTGGAACCACAGAAAAACCCAACACATGATTAAACCCCAAATCTCATTGCATGAGGTCTAATTAAACACTTCTTCCACCTCCTGATATGCACCAAGGCTTGATGCTTTCACAGGGGCCTTCTGCTTACACCAGGACAAACCCCTTGAGTGACCTCAGGAGCAGTGGTGAGAGTTGCTGGTACTGCTTATCCAGGTGAGTTCATTTGCTTTGCTGCCTTCTTGGAGAGCAGAGCTCAGTGGATTTTTTTTCCCCATTAGGAAGTGAGCTCAGGTAGCTGGTGGCTCCACAGGATGGTATATATTTGCAAACCAGGAAGGCACTCAAACAGTAACATCAAAACAGGGTGGTGTGAGAAAGGGTAATTATTAAAAAAAGAAAAAAAAAAAGTGGTATTTTCTGATTTTCTGTAAATATGGATATCGACCAGACTGGTAGGATTTTCCAACCACACTCTATGATGAAGATCTTTATGGCTGGAATTGTGAAAAATTTGAAACAGTCTGAAAATCTCAACTTCTTTGAAGCATGGGAAACCCTGAATAAATCCCAGGTGAACTGGGCTCCTGGCACAGCAATTTTGGGGACACCCAACATCAGTGCAATCAGCACTAAACAGCCAAAAATTTCCCTCTCCCTGGGCCCAGCATAACTTTTGGTGGCTGCAACTCTTCAGCCCTTCTCCTTTCTGCTGGGAAAATAAGTTGTGTGTGCTCTGGCAGGCAGGGGCTGTCACAGCAGCCCTCGCAGGTTTTGTGTCTGGCTGGGCATGGTGGCAGCAGGTTCCATCCCAAGCCTGTCCCTAGCACCAGCTCTCGCTGGGGCTTGTTTCATTTAGCTGAGGAGATGGGGACAGCAACAGGAGCTTTGGCTGGCTTTATAAACCAGAAAGGTTGGCTCTTCAGCACCATGTTTCCTAGCGAGCTTAGCAAGCCTCCTCGCTTGCTGCAGCAACATTTCTGTTCGCAGTGTGATTGATCTTTTAAGTGCCTTTCTACTCAATATCAAAATTCCCGAGATTTTTCTTAATACCTCGGGCAGATGGCTTCTATTGATTTGAGGGGAAATTGTGGAGAGGGGATATATGGGGAGTTCCTTGCCACTGTTTACAGAGCAAACAGTTTCCACCTGCTCCCTGTTTTATTGCAAGGCGAAGGATCACTCAGCTGCAGAATTTAACAGATGACCATCGGGTGCATTGGAAGCACAGCACACCAGTTGTTATCCCACCTGGCTCTGCTCGACCATACACAGTTTACTCAGCATCTGGGGAGTTGTGGGGTCTCCCCATATGGCTCTGAGGTCTCCAAGCCATACATTTCCAAAGGGGTTTCTCACCCGGGAGGTGTTTCTGCCTTGCCTCCCACTCTCCATGCTCAAAAGAAAAAAAAGAGCACTCGCATACACATCCCAGGCAACATTTTTTTGTCTGTTTATTTCAAAAGTCTTTGTAATAAGCTTAACTGCAACATTCCAAACGTCACCTGGAATTTGACATCCTCCCAGATGTACAGAATTCATACTCGATCATGTTTCACGGCATTAAAAACACACAGGAATGTTCCCCGGACACCATCGGTGGGTTCTTCCACAGTCTCATTAACCATCAGCTCTACACATCCTCTGCCAACGCCTCTGCAGCGCTCCGCAAAGCAGCTGCACATCAGCTGTCTGTGCCTCCTGGATCCAGAACCATGTTTCTGTGAATGAAGGGGTGCCAAGCCCAAAATACCTATTTTTGCTTGCAAACTGCATATGCAACGTACCAGTAGAAATGTGATCCGTGTTTGATTGGCTTTGTGTATGGCTTTTAGTCCTCTTCATTCAAAGATCTTACAGTGGAAAAGTCCTGAGCTGACATCAAAAATGGGACTGATTCTATTAGAGCACTCACAATTATGGTATGAGTTGGAGGCTAAGTTCCTGTCAACCCAGAATTAAAGCATTTTTTAAACTGCCACTTGTTTAAACAGATTTCATTATTGAAATTTGTCCCACTTTAATGTTTTGCCAGGAAGCATAATCTGAAAGAGAGTAAAAATCTATGTTTTCCCATCAACAATTTACGGGAACTTACATTTTTTCATTTCACCTCTTACCTTGGTAAACACAACCAAAATTGTGCTGGAAAAATACATGCATCTCCTTTTGAATTCTAGCAGGCATTTAAGTCATTGCATCTATTTAATTAGGCTATTTACTACCTGCAATTCAAGTAAATTACTCCAGATTCAAGCCACAGGAACACTTGCTCCTTAAACCCTACCATCTCTTTTGGCTTATTTAGGTAATCTCTGTGTGGTTCAGCTCTTTGGGAGTATGTTGAGTGATGCCAGGCACCGGTACCTGCTGCAGCTGTTTCTGGATGGCAAAAAGTCCTTTTTTCTGACCAACACTCAGCTGAAATTACTCTTGCTTGTTAAAAAGTCCCTGGCTAAAAGTCATATACACCAGTGACAGTAAATTGCTTGTGTAACGTTCGCTGCCATCCTCTGATTTCAGTACCAGGGATGAGAAATGTCCCTAACAGGGTACAAACAGCTACAGAAACTCGCTCAGAAAGTGCCGTTTTGGTGCTGCAGCTGTTTGTAGGGCAATGTCCAGCACCCCAAACATCCAGCTGATGCTCTCCTGACCCCAAACTTCTCCCACTGCCAGGGAGGCATCTGGCTGCGGCGGACAGAGGCAGCTCTGCTCACAACTTCTGCATGTGAGATCCTTACCACCTCATTTATGATTATTTTGCTTTTCTGATATGCTCATAATGGATGCTTGGGTTTTCTGGTTTTTTCTCCTTTTTTGGAAAAACCATGACCGTTGAAGGTCAGCTGTCAAATACACTGAATGATCAGTGCAGGAAAACTGAAGATTATGACATCTTGAGTGTAGGCTGTGAATAATGGGCAACACCCTTTTGATAATTGAAACAGAAAATGATCTGTTTTCTCTCTGTTTTTAGCCCATTAAGAAGGCAGGGATAGGAGCACATTGCTGATGGTCTGCACCACTCTCCTGGCAGTACAATCCCTGGCTGCAGACCAGGGATGGATCCCACCCCGGCGGGAGGTCGGCTGGAGGAGGCAGCTGTAGTTTGCCATGACATTCAACTGCTCTCCAAAAACCACAGGCACACTGAGGCAGGGCCATTCTGTCCATTTTCTACTGGGGACTGGACCAGTATTCATGGTCTCAGGACCACGGGGATGCTTAAATTTGGGGATGGAGGCAAGTTCATCCCTGAATGCTATGCAGACCAAGGCATGTCCTCAAATAAATTTTTCTTTCATACAGATGAAGAAAATATAAGCTCTGCGTGTTCTGGTGCTGGCAGAAACCAAAGCTTTTCCCCAAAAGACGCAGGTGCATTGCACATTGGAAAAGAATGATAATTTTGTGACACATGCCTGAGCTCTGGGGTCCAATTGTATATTTTAGCACCTTACTTTCTGTTCAGAACACCACTTACTTTTGTTGATTCACTGTACTGGTAAGACAATTTTCCTTGTTTTTACTGATAAAGATCTCTTATCAAATATAGCCAGACTTGGTAATTAATTCTTTCTGCCCATTTTATGAAGAAAGAAGGATCACAGTAGGATTACTGCTCTGTCAGTGCAGAGGCACTGCAAAGAATAAAATGAGTCGACAGCTGTACCTATGTTCCAAACTCTCCAGCTTCAGGAGCAACCCAGGGTTCAGAGGTGGCCAGAAATAATATAGCACAGGCTACAGCACTTTGCTGTGCTTCTCAAGAGAGGCTCAATGCAATGTCAGTCTTCTTTTTCACTTTTTTACTACCAGCAAACGTTTCCTGAGGCTCAGCAAAGGGAACTGCCCAGTTCCACCCAGCCAAGCTGCTTTACCCACCCCAGTGCCAACTCCCAGCCACCAAACCAATCTGCAAAATAACATCTTTGTGCATTGAGAGTCAGTACATCACTCTTGGCACTGTAGCTGTGTGGCCTGTTTGATAAGAGTGGTTAGCAGCCAGTTGAGCCCTGTGATTTATGTTTCCTTGCTTGAATTGGAATTACTTTAGCATGCCCTTGATTTGCAATGGCCAAACAGGTACAAATATTCAGGCTTTGAAGGTTTATACATGCAATTCTGTTGGCAGCAATCAGGCAGGTTCAGTTTTAATCCCTTTAGAAGCTCTATTCATAACAATAAATGTATAGCACAGGGCATTTTCCAAATGGGACTTACATCTGACTTTGAGAATTTGAAACAAATTAGATAAAATGGGCAAGTGAAATAGGCAGGTCTTTTTACAAAAACCCGAATCATTAGCATCCTTCACACAATTAATGAAGAACAATTCTGTTGGTAGGAAAAATACTCAGTCTGCTAATTCCAACCATGACATAATTGAAAATCAGAATTTAGACTTTACAGAACAATTTTTAGAAGAAAAATGTTCAGAAAAGTGACTAATGGTTTTGGTGTGTCTGGGAACATTTGCTGGTGTTAATAATTCAGCTATTTGCAATCAATGCGAAAAGGAAAGTGATACCAATCAAAATGAGCACAGAACTTGTCATTCCTTCTATATTCAATGCAGAAGTGAGCAAATACCAAAACCAGGGGAATTAACTGCAGAAGTAAAATTACTGAGGTTTGCAGTAGGAGATAACAATACCAGCTCAGTTAAAGATACCTAACAAGCTGTGCCCTTTCAAAAAGAAACAAAATAAACAGGAATATTTTTGAACAGGTATCTTGAGACTTGAGTAATTTCAATTGGCCGGACACTTGGAACAAGTATTTTTGCTGAGAGTATCCAACAAAGTAGTAGTCTAGTGAGCTAAAAATGGATTTGTATATGTAGAATTATAGCATTTTAAATTTTGTAAATAAACAACATTTACATACACCCCCCCTCCCCACCCCCCAAACAATCCCCAAACCATTTTTTAGATGTTGTGCTTTCAGATACTGAGGTTTTACAATAACACTGGAACTGAATTCTGGCACTGCCTGTGCAGCCTATGAATGTTACTATAAGCAAAAATTTCCTGGACATAATTTTACTTGCATGGAATAGGAAATTATACCCACTGAGAAAACCTGGTGATTGATTTGCACATCGTCAGAAACACCAGCAATTTTTTCATGTTGTTTATTGTATGTTATTATAAAAGCATTAATTTTGCATTGACTCACTGGCTTTAAAAAGTATTCCTAGAGTCTGCAAAGTACAAAAGGAATATGGGAACATCTTTGTATTCCTTAGGTTTGGAAAAGCATCACCTGCTGAAGGTCCAATCCTGAAAACACTTGGGATGCTGATGTTACACACTTTCGAACGCACCTACACCTGGAGCTGGCTGGGACACACCTGGGCATGGCATAGCCCTGGGACTAGGAGGGCTTGGAGGCATGGGAATCTGCACCTCTGAAACACCCAAAACACTGATCGTCACTGTAAGGGACCAGCGTGGCTGCTTTCCCAGTAATGACCTGGGCAATCGTCTTCCTAAAACCAGCCCTTGGCAGTGTCCTGAGTGCAGATGGTGACTGCGAGTGTGTGGTCCCTCTTGCCCTGTCTCACAAAATACCTCTCTCCGTGCTCCAGACGAGGTAGCTGAGCCCATGACACAACAGGAGCTCCTCGGGGTGGTGGCAGTGTCACACCGTTGTGTGATGAGGAATAAATGCATGAACGAATGCAAAGCAAGTCTTTGGTTTTCTGCTGGATTTGCTGGAGAGCCTCTCCCTTTCCCCACGCTTTTCCTCATTTAACAGCACACTTGCCGAGTTGTTTTTTTTTTCCTCTAAAAATCACCACACTGTTGGATACTCTGCAATAAACTGTATCCATATTTACTCCCTCTTTTTTTTTTCCCAGAGAAGGATTAAGCACAATACATGGGAAGGCCGCACATCTGCAGCCCCACTTCAAAGCTAAACTACACCACTCTGGATCCTTAGAGTTGAAAGTGGAAAGGTTCGACCTTAGACCTCTTTTTGCCTATGTAAAATTTAGGGCAATCGCATTTTCTTTTTGATGGTTTAAAGAGATATTCTAATTAAAGGGTGAATGTTACCCATTTAGCAAACAAAAGAGAGAAAGAAAAAAGGTATGTGTCTTTATTGGTGGCTGCATTCAGACTGTGGCCGTGTAAACTAAAGTAGTCCTTCCTCAGTGCCACTGCTACACAATGTATTTCTAATGCATAATGAACCACTTATTGTGTATGGCTAACATGCATAGTCTTTGTGTCAAATCTCAGTGGAATTGTCCACACTCTCCTTTATTTTCCACAATGTAGTGCTTGCCTCTTCTTAGCATTCATGAAAGCATAATTTGAGCTCACATACGGACATATTCACAAAAAAAGAAATTGCGTATTGGTTGCACAATGTGCAATGCACACTTCATCAGTTATTTTGTGTGTGTCAAGTACTAATTTGTCCTAATTGAATTTATTATGTAACACAGCATTTACTGTATTATTTAAATGCAATACTAAAAACGTGTGTTGGTTTGGAAAGGCACATTAGGAATCCAATTAGAGCAGAAGCCATACCCACAGATTTGCTAGGTTAGCAATCAGCAAAGTATGATTTTCTTGAGATTAGCTCTGAACATTCACTGCAATAATTTGCCACTGAATACTTTTCAAGTTAAAGGCTAGAAAAATACTAAAATGTGAGAATGGTCTCATTGCTACAGCTGATTTCCATATAGTCACAAATTCATCCCACACAGGCAATCAGGTTTATACCGAGCCCACATGCCTGGCTATATGACCTCCACTGCTGCTAAAGTGTTTCTTTCAGAAGCAAGACATGACGGAAATATGGGTAAATGCTCATAGTATACCCAAATTTTCACCCACAGAAAGCGAGGAGGAGAAAATAGTAAAGGCCAGGGCTGAAGCTGTGCTGAGACAGCAGCACTACATCAAGAGGGGCATTTCTGGGTAACCTGAGCACGGCATGGGGCAGTCACAGAGAGCTCTAGTGGGATTCCTGTCTTCCACCAGAAATTCCGGTTGCTATCAGAGCTGGTAACTGCCTAAAGAACCTTTGTGTGCCTTGCTGGCAGTAATGGAAGCTACTGGTGCCATGCTTCTCCTGCAGGGAGACAAAGTGCAGCCTCGTCCCTCAGACACTGCCATCTGTGGCTGAGGTCACCGAGATTGCTCTGAGCATCCACCCGGCCTGAAGGACGTCCTTTGCATTGCAAGGAAGTAAAGAGCCATCTGAATTTTCTGCACAAAATGAGAACTGTGTTTACAGATGGGAAGAAACCAATGAGAACCAGATGACATCTTGGTGTCACTCCAAACTTTGTCCAAGACACACGCAGGGAAGACAGACCCCGAAAAGTCAAAGCAGTGACTTGGCAAATGCTACAGGTTTCACAAGAAACTGTTCCTTTTAACTGCTCTGCCCTGAGTTCCAGGGTTAAGAGAAGATGCCACTCGAATTTGGTCATTGCCGCTCATTAATTTTCACTGAAATTTTGATTTTCATCTGCAAGGTATGAGCACAGGTGCCAGGCAAACATGTTATCTCCTTTGTCCGAGCAGCTCACACCTGTGCCACTGCTGTTCTCACTAGGGGCTGGCTCATGGAGAAGTCCTAACTCCTGCAGCTTTCTGCTGCTCCTGAATGCTCTTCCTTGGGCTCAGGCAGCAAAAGACCGATCTGTGGGACAGGGTCTGAGCTCAGGTCTGTGCTGCCTGTAGGCTCAGCAGGCAGCTGGGATGTCTTGCTCTGTGCCAGCCAGGAGTCACTGCTGCTGTTCTACAAGGTGCTGCAGAGGGGGTTATATCAGGGAAGACGAACTTTTAAAACCTAAGTCAACTGCATTCTTTCAAGGCTATCCATAATAAAATTTGAAAATAGCCCCCGTGCCAAGAATGTAATACAACTTCCAAGTTACCTGAAAAGAAAGTGCAATCTAGAGCAGTGTGCTTTCACTGTCCCACTCTGTTCCTTCCGTTTCCTTCTGATTTCTTGTGCTTCAGCCTGTGTCCAGGTATTGCTGGTTTCTGCTTAGTCTGTGAAAATGAAATACCAGGAGGAATTGCACTTGGTGCAACTGGTGCATGTTTAGGGGTTAATTCATGAATTAACTGCCCTGGGGAATCCAAGTTGGACCACACACAATAAAAGAGGAGTTAAGGAGCCCAAGCCTGGCAAGTTTGAAGAGGAGTTGTCATTAAAAAAAAAAAAAAAAAAAGCTAAAGGAAGAGCACAAGGGACTAGGAAAGATTGATCTCAAACCTCCTTTGTCCTCTCGGCTTGTGTACTCATGCATGGGGGTGATGGGTACCCAGGCAGGGCTGGCAGGCTGAAGAGCACAGATTTGCAGCTTGGTTTCCATGCATCCTGGAAAAACACTTCTGCTACTGAATATGAGGGAACTGTAAGGCCACCCCTTGGCAGATGCTCCCCAGTGAGACCGAGTTCAGTAACTGTGCTCTGACCCTCTCATAAACTGAGCTTTGCTGAGTCAGATGGGTTCGGGGATTTTTACAGGGCTTAGGTATCACCTGGGGGCCCCTGTGGTTGGCTTATGTCAGCTTCTGGGGATATGTGCCCTCCAAGAAACAGGGGCACGGGTAAATAACTGGGCATGCACTTCCTATGCCTCTGAGGCTATGGAGAAGCAGAATGGAGATTATCAAGGACCTTGGAAGTAAGCAAACATTAGATCTAAGTGAGCAGAGCAGCAATCTGATGCCCAAACCCCTTGAGAAGCCCAGCTCTAGGGGCTGGTCCAACTTCCCCTGCAGTCAATAGGAACTGCAAAGGGTCCTGCAAAGGCAGCCCTGTGACCGATGGTACCAGAAAGACTTGAAAACATTTAAATCATATTACAGCAGATTGTAATCAGAATGTAAGACAGATTTTCGTCTGCCCTTTCCTGGACTCAGAAAAAGTACAGAGGAGGTATGTACGATTTCATATTACTTCACTGTATTTCCCAGGCTGGAACAAATAGCTTGAAAACAATTCACAAATTTATAATTTAAATGGGATCCTAATCATAGTTACAATATTTATCCTTTAGAAACAACTCACTGAAAAAAACCCCTTAATTTGCAAATTCGTTACCATAAGAGTTCTTGAGCTCACAGAATATTGATGCATTTGAACATGTTCTTGTGACCAAAATAATAATTCAGGTAATTCTGCTGTGGCTTGGGGTCCTATCTGTTCAAACTCCTAAGTCCTTTGGGACAGAGCCCGTCTGCCTTGATTTATGTAGCACTTCACACAGTTCTAAGGAGTAATAGTCCCCATGATGGCAAATGCACCAAGATACAACCCTAAGAGAGGGCTGGCTGCAAAAAGAGAGCAGGGCCCCATTCACACTTTTAATAAACAAACACATAAATCATCACAGTTAGAGGTTTACTGTGGGGGTAATCCCAAGGGGAAATAACAAATTTTCATTCTTTTGGTTCCCTGTCTGTGCTGCTTCCCTTGCTTCTCTGGAAGGCACCTTCCTGAACTGGGTCTTCCAGCAGTCAAGTCTTTTCCAGACCATGACCTGTCCCTGTACATTCTGCTTAAACTTATCCTTCTGTGGGCTTCAAAAGGAGCACCAAACACCTCTCCCTGCCTCTTTAAAGAGGATGAGTGCACCGAGAGGAAGGCACTCTGACACATGGACCTTTGGGAGTCTCTCTACCACCAAGAAAACTCCTGCCTCTTGAACATGGCCCCTACCTTACCACAGAATCTTAAGTGTGAGTCTGCACCAGCTGGAAACACATTGCAATCATCACTGCTTGTTTCTGGCCAAACACATCTTGATAAAAGCTGTGACATTTACAGTGTGATACAGACCCATGTGTGATGGTTTATCTGCTGCTCTGATTCCTCTTCGTTAGGAAAAAGACACATTCACTGCCATAATTCAGCTGGCAGGCTCAAGTGTGCAAAACCTCAAATTAAAAGTTAGTTTTCCAAGGTTAAATTCTAAAATGTTTTGCACTGCAACGAATTTAGAAGAGAGCAAAAATAATGGCTACCCCAAACTTAGGCAAAACAAAGTAAAGTAAATAAATAGAGCAAAATAGCTATATGAAACTTCATGGAAATATTGTCAAACATTTATAATATTCCTAGTTTGTTTTCATCCGTTTTTTCAATCTATTCAGTGGCCAATCTACTACTCATGGTCTTGCCTACAATTTTCCAATAAGTTTCCAAGAGAAGGCCACTTGCGGCTTCTCAGAATATAAGCTAAAGTTTTGTTTCTTGCTTGGAATCAGCAGAAGCCTTTTTATTGTTTTCACAGTGTAGTAGAGAGAATTTAGAGAAATGACACAGAGCTGTGCATGTATTTTGAAAGAGGTTTGCAGAACATCCTCTGCCTCCTTTTGTCGTGCTAAACATGACTCTAGACCAGGTTTCCTTCTGGTTCTTCAGTGGTTTGGGCTAGCACAGGTGAAATATGACTTAAGGTGGTAGCAGCAACAGCCAAAGGCCAATTTATGACTTGGTATCAACATTTTGGGGGAAGCCAGTTTCTGGGAGAACTCCAAAGCAATGCTTTTCCGTATAACCTGCACAATCAGATTTGTGGGAAACAAGCACAGGGTTGGGGTCCTCAAAGAACTGCAAGGAAAGGATTTGCAGGAATCTCTAAAAAAATACTGCAGAAGTAAAATATGCAAATTTAGGACAACAGAGAGCCTACATTCATTTTAGTCACTTATTTCAATGAGAAAGCAATGAAATAAGCATTTTTGTGGTGATGCAAACATTTGACACCAGAGGTGCACACTGGCTTCTCTTGCACTAAATGAAGTCAGTTCTGAAGATGACAACTGCCTGCTTTCTGTGATTCAGTAGGTAGGAACAGTTTTGCACACCTTAACATGGTCCTTGATAATCCCCTGACTTTTAAGTTAGGTGGCAGGCTGTCTTTCAGACAAGACTGGCTAAACCCCGTAATTTGTAGGAGGGGATTTCAGCCCATTCCATCCCCTGCCACTGAAATCAGTGGGATTACTGAAGTGAAGCACAGCCACCCTAAAGCTGAGACGACAGCCACCTACGTGTATGCCATATACAGGCCTGCTACGAGGAATTGCTGAAGAGCATGGAGTACAAAGCTCAGGGCCAGATCCAGACTTCAATAAACTGTGAGATACTGGTTTAACCAAAACTTGCCAACCCCGTGTTTGAATCTGGAGCCCAACTCGCCCGCTTTATGCATTTTAACACAGATTTTGGGTTCAGGCTCTGTTCTGAAAAAGAGCATGTTAGTTTTGACACCATCCTAACCATGCACACCACCCGTCTATAACTGCACCAGATTCTGCATCAAAGACATCCAAGTCTCATTTAAAACCCCCTTAGGGGAAAATTCTAACATAATGGTAAAGATCTCACCGCATATTAGAGAAAACTTATAAAACCCCCAGAAAATAAAACGCTGAACAACCAATGAATACCAAGGCTGTCTCTGAAATCTAAAACTTCCCAGTAGTTTACAATGGTAATTCCACCCTGACAGCCATTTCATTTTTATTTAAGAAACAAAAGGAATTCCAAAATCTCTACCTAGAATCACTTGTTTCTGCCAAGCGGTTGTTCATGATGGCCAGAGACCCCACCCCAGCAGAGAAACCGTTCTGTTTCGTATTGATACAGACATTCCTCGGGTAGCCATTGGCCGTCTCCGACAACTGCTTCTGCAAAATGGCCAGGGAGACTTTATTGGATGCCGTGAGCTCCCTCATGGAGATCATCTCTCCAGAGAGCCTCCTGCCCTCGGTGTCACTGTCGTACTGTCCGTCAGCGTCCACGGTGACGTGGCGGCGCAGGCGGGCTCCCGGGGTGATGGCGTTGCGACGGCTGAGGCGGCTACTGGATTTATGGCACTTTGGGCAGCATCTGCATTCGAATTTTTTCAACACCCAGTTCAAAACTTGTTTGATTACGATTGAGATGACATTAAAAAGGGAGTATATGCAACATACCCCCATTAATATAAATATGAAGTTCCCGAATCTGTATAATCCCTGATGCTGGTACGCAGCATTTTGGCTGCTTACCAAATCTCCAAAGCCGATGGTGCTGAAGGTGACAAAGCAATAATACAAGGAGTCAATGTAGTTCCATCCTTCCACTGCTGTGTACATGGCGGAGGCGCAGCAGGAAAGGGTAATAGCAAAAATTCCCAGGATCACTAACACGTGGTAAACAGATGGCTTCCAGCCCACAGGGCTGCCCACCCCGGACACAGATGGCCTGCTTCGGAAGTTGGGAGACAGGAGACCACTTCTTTGCAGCTGTCTTGCATGGCACGCCTTCATGATAAACGCCAGGAGGGAGATGATGCGCTCCAAGAAGAGGTTGAAGAAGAGGAGAGTCCCAGCACACCCAAAAAGGCCATAAACAATGAGGAATACTTTTCCAGCCACGGTTGCTGGTGTGGTCATTCCAAAACCTATGGTGTGGAGATAAATGCGCAACGTTAATGACACAGGTTTTCATGCATAAGCTCAGGACATAGGTACCATAACAAGGCTCCCATCCTGCTGGACAAAAGGAGTGCTCTCTCTAAGTCAGCTCAGGAGGCTAACACGAAACTGAGTTTGGTAAGGAAGGAAGAACGCACCAGAAAGCTCAACGAGATGACTAGAACTCAAAAGTGAGCAAAAAATCCTTGCAAGATGAAAGGCAGCTCTGTATTAACAGAGCAACTCTATTCTGTAAATGCAAGCAGAAGACTCACTGAGCCCAAACCTCTCCAAGGTGGGATGAGGTGAAGAGGCCATTTCCCTGCTCCCACGTGCCAGCCAGCAGGACCCAAAAGAAAGTTTAAGTTCTCTGTTCACAAGCTGTAACCCCACGTGACATTTTTGTTCCAGGGGTCTGATTATACCATTCCTGCTGAGAAGATGGAAGTTTTCAGGTTGCATACCAGGAAAAAAATGTCTCTTCCAAATATTGACTATTATTTTAGAAATAACAGCACTTTAAAGTCTTTTCCAAATCCCAGCCGTGACTAGCCCACCTGGTATCACCACAGAGGGAAGGAAAAGCCATCATGCTGTAGAGCTGCCTGGCAGACTGGGGGCATTGGGAACTTGCAGATGGATAATTACAGCAGGGAAAAACACTGCTGCACAGTTAAACAGAAAAATCAGAGTATAAAAAACTCTGGGAAGACCCAGCAAGAATATTAATTCACCTCTTCTTTATAAGAATTACTTATTGTAATATTACGTACTATTATAATATTACTCATACACACAGTTTTATAAGTAAGCAGTAATGCCTTGTAGCTACAGATGGTTAAATAACAGAAAAAGTGAACTTAAATTTGCATGCAAATAAATACAGTAAGTTTACTCCATGTTATTTGCTGATACCGGTGATTTTATGAAAAAGATTACATGTATTTCACATACTATCTCAGCAACTATCTATACTATCTCAGGAAGATTGCTCTGAAACTCAGTTCTGCAGGTATTGCCCTTGTTCTGCTATTCTTCCCTGTAAAAACACTTGGTGGCTCAGGCAAAGAGAATATCGATAGGATTCAGGTGACTGCTTATGTCCCATGAATAAATAACCACATCCAATCCAAATTATAGCTTTGTGAAAAATCCATATGCTGAAATTTCATTGTATTATTCCACCAAAATACAGAGCAAGTAACATATTCAAGGAGGTAAATATCAATATCAAGCAATATAAACAGAAGTTTGTGAAGAAAATGCATGGAGCATAATGAAATTATTACAGAGCATAATGAAATCGTTAAATCCAGTTTATTACCATGACACACCTCTATAAACAACAAGAAAATATTGCCTACATATAATGAGTTGAGATTGCTGCTTGAAATCTATTGATTTATTTTTGCAATGGCTGAATTTTTCTGGGTACTTTATCTGTGAATCCTTCCTACTTCATTGAGAGAGAATTACGCACTAGTTGTTAGAAGAATGTAAATGCTTATGACAAGTAAACTCAGCCATATCTTTTCAGTGGCATGAAGATGAATGAGGAAAGAGGTGGTCCTACTTTCACAACAGATTTGGCAGGCTCAGAAACAGCTGTGCTCCAGCAAGTCAGACTATACTTTGAAATTTGAGTAACCTGATCCAGTGAAAGGTGTCCCTGCCCATAGCAGTAAGGCTGTTTGAAGTCCCTTTGTACCCAAACCATTCTATGACTTTATTATCAAAATCCCCATCCTGAAAAGAGTATTTTGTGTAAAAGTCAGTGAAAAACTTGCACAGTATTACCAGAAAATATCACCAAAGAGGTCATTACACTTTGCTTTCTGGAGCCACTGTCTCTCCCTTTTGCAGTGTTAACAAGAACACCTTTGAGCAGAGCTCACTAAGCCTGCCTCGGGCTCTAGGAAGTTCTCAGCTCCTTCTCCTCTGTGGGGTGGACATGTTCTCTGGCTTGGGCTGGCTGCTAGCAGGAGCCTTCTCATTTAATGATGAATATCTGTAAGTGCCTGGTCCTCAGAAGGAGCTGGGGAGCCTGTTGTGGTTGCCAGCTAGGGATACACAGCCAACTTGTTATGGAGAAGGCATCTGTTCGCCTGTGCCTTGTCAGCAAAGCATTTAAACATGTGCTTCACAGCAAGCATGTGAACATCACCATCAAAATAAATGGGTTTATTGTCACACATACGGCTAGACACATTTATTAATTAGGGAAAAAAAAGGGATAGCGACAGTTTGCATCAAGCTGTAAATGCACTGAAGCCTTTTAGTATTTTTTGGTGATCACTCATGAGAGGTGATGAAGTTTTATATTTTTGATGCAGTTTCATGAAGATTTTCTGAAGAAAAATGTTACCAAAATTCAGTATGTAGCTATGCAAGGTGAAAGGGTCCATCACAGCAATGAGAGCGTTAAGAAATATATAAAACAGGCAAAAAGTGAGGCCAGGTAGAGAACCATTCAGGTTGGAAAAGGCTTTTAAGACCACTGAATCCAACTATTACCGCAGCACTGCTGAGCCACCACTAAAACACATCCCTTAGGTCACCAGCTGGCTGAGGGAAGCACTCACAGACTCTCCGTGCGGGGTCTTCCTGTGCCAGCTGTGTTTGTCCCTTTGTGTCACCCCGACCATGAGGGGTTGGTCCTGGTAGGTTCTGAACCTCATCTCTGAGCCCTCGCCCAAGGCTAAGTACATCGTGAAGCCTGGATGAAGCAAACTCATCCAGGACTGCCTGTGCTTCCAACACAGAAAAGTGCAGCAAGGCTTTGTATTTTCCATGGCCCTGAGACATATTTTACAGGTACCTTGGGGCTGACTTTGTAGGGCTCAGATACAATATCTGAACCTCCCTCATGCTAATCCTGTCCCACCACTTCAGATGCAAGCTCTGTGGCAGCATTAATTTCAGCTGTTTGATATTTCTCCTCCCCAAACAAAAAGAATTAGTAGAGATTGATAAAACCTCTCTTCAGCAGCCTCTCATGGTTAAATGCTGGCATTTAACGAGACCCTCATCCTTACTTGCATAACACGTTTGCAGTTACAATTCTGCTCATCTGGAGTTTTAAATTACTTCAGCTAGCGATGGATCCAAGAGGTAGAACAGATGGACAAACTTGTGACATATGCTTCCTGTTGCTCTTGCTTTCTTTTCTTTTACCCATTTTCTTATGGGTAAGAAATACCATAAGAAATGGTATTGATGACAGAAGATGGAAAGGAACAGCAGCTTTAGTACTTGTGAGCTCTCCTCTCAGCAAATTGCTTTGGCAATTACTTTGCCTTACTATATTTTGAGATTAAAGGGAGTGACAGTTTTGCAGTGAAGATGTATTTACCCAGAGATGCAGTGAAGTTTTGGTCACTTCAAAAACTGAACACAAGAAAGGGCATAATGTGTCCCTGCCTCTTTCAGCCACCCCAGTTCTTCTTATGCAGATGTCCTGTCACAGGACTTCACTCACAGAGGTCAGCACACTGGAGCAATCCTTTTAAATCCCAGAGCGAAACACCACTTAGATCATCACAGTAGCATCACCTCTGTGCCACTATATAGCCATCATGTAGTTATATTTAGAGAAATCAAAAGAAACTAAATTTAAGCAAATGACTCCTCAGAAATAAACAACAGAAACAACTATAACCAGAATGCTGCTTCCAGAGGGAAAAAATCTCCTGCAACATAAAGGCTAAGAGATAGAACACAGAGAAACAAAGAGCAACCCATTTTGTTTCATGTCTGTCCTGCACTTGCTTTACTTCATAGCTTTCCTATAGTCCTGGTTGGTCTTTACTAACACGTACTCCATACTATACACCTACATAGGAACAAAACATCCTAGTCTGAATCCCATGTTTGGGTTCTGGTGCTTCCTTCCACCCTCCTCCACCTGTTAGCATTTCATTATTATTTCCCCAGAGAGTCATACCTGTAAATTTCACAACTGCCTCTCATTTATTCTCTAGCTCCTTACCACCTAACATCCAGAAACAGTTGCCTTGGATACAGGGTCACAGCTCAGAGCCGACAAAACTGCTGCATCCAGAGCTTTTACCCAAGGAGTGGGATTACTACAAGTCAGTTCTTCCACCTGGCTTCGCATATTCAGACTACAAATGAAAGACTTACTTTCCCTTTAACATCTTTCTCAGCCTGTTTTACTAAAATACCCCCCTTTGGGCTCAAACAGTAAAATTTTTAGAGCTTTTCTACCGCAAAGCCTTTAATATCAAATCTGTTGTAAAATCCCATTTGATCTTACTTAGATTACTATCTGCAAACACCTCCTGAACAGCAGCAGCCTGACCAGCACTGTGTAAATTAAGACCCTTTAAGTTGGACCTGAGCTACGTCTGAATACATGAGATACAACTGCAGTTTTGGGGCTGGCCTAACCTGCATCATACACAAGCTTGCAGTCCTTGGTGACCCATGTACTGGGGCAGATATTCCATGGAGAAAATACTGAGTGACTATGCAAATAAGGTCTGACTTCCATAACCATTCCATCTATCCATTCATCCATCCATCGTTATATTCATATATATATTTACACACATAAATATACATATCCATCCCCTACTTCAGGATGAATAAGCAGGCAGTTTCTGGCACTTCCTAACTTTATAAAATACTTTTAAAGACATTCCTTTAACACAAACTACAGTAAATAGATGGCCAGAATTCTTGTAAATTTTCCTTGAGGTGAGCTAAACCAGGTTTTTGGGTTTTTTCCCCTGAGTGTTCAGTATATAAAAAGAGACTTTGGGAAAGGATGCCCAGTCTATTCAGTGACCTGAAAGAGCACCATGATAAGCTTAAGGAATGTAGTTAAAAACCATCCATGTCTCTGCTGGGGCTCCTTGTTTCATCTCCACCTGTGAAATATTACCCAGGTGCTTGAGACAACTGCTACTCTAAAGGAGCCACGCTGGTAGAACGAGCCAGGAGATGACTGCTTGAACTTTAAGGAGTTTCTAAGAGCTGCAGCTGATTATTACAAGCTTTCTACAGTACCAATTTTATTCTACTTACACACAATGGTGATCAGGTTATCAGTTATCCAAAGTGCTACGATGCATAAGGTCAGTGAACACCAGAATCGATCACCTTTGGCATTTTTCTGCTGGCTATGCTTTAAACCACAGGCTAAAAGGTCATGGCCACACACTCATTCCTCTTTGAAGTATGAATGCGAAGACCAACCTCAGACACAGAGCACTTACATGCAGAGGTGCTGCCATGTGGGGCTGACACCTGGCCACGTCAGGCTGGTGAAATGAGGACTCCACAATCTAAGGAGAGGTTGCCATGTGTTATACAGCCAGAGCAATGCATTTAGGGTGAAGGATATGCTGGACTGAGAGAAGTAAGGGTGAGGTTTCATCCCAGAAACCTCAACTGTTGTTACCACCTTGATGGGGTCTAAGGCATTGGGGGTGACCACAAAGAAACCTCAGAGGAGAGAGGAATAGCCTCCTCAAAACCTGGCTGCTCATGGATGTTTAACTTCTCCTCCTTGCAGCAGGTTTCCCAAGTGTTTTTCTAAGCTGACACCTTCTAGCTGAGCTTTCCAAGAAAGATCTTCAGTCTCTAGTGGGTACTCAGCAGGCACATTTATCAGCTCAAGTGGCCTAACTTCTGTACACCTGAGTGATACACGGCCCTTAAAAAGATAAACGCTGGGACTCCAGCTTCACCAGCAGCAGCAATATTCTTGCTCTTTTCACTCAGCAGAAGTAGGCAAGCTTTTTTTCTTGGCTGTACTGCATGTTGCCCTTTCTGTGTACAGCCTGCAAAGAAAGTGCATACCAAAGACGAACTCAACAAGTCCACCCTTGCACACTACTACACCACACTGTCCTAAAGACAAAACACAATAAATACAGGAGGAGGTCTGGTGAAGTTACTCTGGCACAGAACCAAGCCAAGGAAGAAGCAGCAGTGTCTCTAAATCAGTTTTATGGCTCCCTGGCTGGGGCCAGCTGCTCTTTATACACCTTGTACAAGCAAATGGGGCCTGACTTGTGCCAAGCCACCAGCGCTGCCAGCTGAGCAGCAGCTCTGGCCCAAGGTCTTGTTAAGCAGCCCCCCTGAAGAGGGAACACAAAGCGACAGTCACAGGCTCGAGGCTCAAAATCTTCAGCAAGCTTCGGCTCGGATTAGCTTTCTGGCTAATCCCACTGCAACAGAAACTTGGTGTCGAGTAAGGGAGAGGAAACCTCTCCTAAAAAGAGACGGTGCAGAATGAAGCTCAGAGAAGGATGAAAAGCAGGAGTAGGAACTCAAACTACACAGAGAAAAAGAAAGTCAGGACCTACAAGCTGGCACTACTCTTGCTGGATGGGCTGTAAAGGGATGGAAGTGTCCTGTCCTCCCTTCTCTATTAACATATTGTTCATAAACTTTCTTTAAATAACTAAGGTTTTATTATTCTTAAAAATAATATAATCTTCTTCTCTGCTAAACTCTTGGGGCCAGTCTCTGGTTTAGAGTCATAAAAATCAAGACTGAAATTATCTTCTTCATTTTATGCTGCCTTTCTTGGACAAATCTTCAGTAAGATGCTACTAAATCCCCTCCTATTTTGTCAATTATTCTGCCCCTTGGCACAGCCGGGGTACTCTAATGGCTTGTTAAAACAGAAAGAATATGGGTTATTGTTGCCTAAATTAGTCCTAAACCACCTCACAAAGGAGGACTTCCAGAAAAAGGAGATGAGCAGGATGTTCTTTCTTTTGTTTGCAGCCTGTCTCCTTGTGAATTGATCCAAACTAGCCCAGAGCTGCTTCCTGTGGCTGCCTCCACACCTGATGATTGCAGGGTCCTGTCTCTGGCTTGTTTTCTTTGCTTATCCTAACAGCTGGGGAAATGGGGAAAACCATTTTACTGTAATCTTTTTCTGAAATGGTGGTGGTGTTAATAACAGAAAAATATATCCCACATGCTCCACAGCTGTCTGACGAAGTTATATGACTGTGAAAAAGCCTCCCCTTTGCATTACAGGCTTAGGGTTTTCACACTCTCATTAACAGCTGTTGGGGAGGGTATCAAACCCCTGCTCATATTCCAGGCTGTGTGGTGAAGCATCTGACTTGGCTTACTGCACTGCCAAATACCTCCTGAAACACAGAGGTTTCTGGAACACCACCAAACAGAGGAAACAGCCCTGCATTTAGAGTAACTATTTAAAAAAATATGCAGAAAACAAAAGCAACAAACAGAGGAAGTGTGTCTCAGTAACCACAGATATACACGAGGGTAGTGCTCATGGACCCCAAGAATCAGCAATTCCTTCTCTCTTAAGATGTGTCCAGTGTCTGAAGCCATACATTGCCACCTTCTCTGACCCTCCTACAGTCTTCGTGCAGCTGATGATTCTAGGTGAGCATTGTTCCAAAAGTAGATTTCTGTTGCCATCATAATTTTTCACCCTTTAAAGCTGCTTCCATTCTTATTTTCCTATGCTTTTTGAGAATGTTTTTTGTGCAGATAACCGTGTATCTAAGCAACACCCTAACAGAAAAAAGCTTATGCCCTGTCATTTCAAACATTAACATTCACACATGCTTTTGCTGTTTATTGAAACTTGCAGTTGCATTTCAGATGTTTGTGTACACCCAAGGTGGAGTAATTTTTCTTTTCTGAACAGCAAGTGAGAAAGAATAATGGTACCCAAATTCTTTTATATTCTTGAGACGTTATTGGCTTTGAAAGAATATTTGCACATGTACTGTCACTTCAGTGCCAGTACATCTCACAATACTTCCCCTTTCAGGCTAAGAAACAGCATTATCTGAATCTCACAAGTGATCTTGGGTGTATGTCCTACTTCCCCACGTAAGAAGTCTGATTAAAGAAGATGTCACTTGTGGGCTTTCTGAGCCTTACAGATGGGAAAGACTGTTCAATAGCTCTATCGTTGGCTTATCTTTTGACTGGATTAAACAACAGACTTGTGGCATATTTTTCTTCTGCCACTGGTGTTTGTGTAGGTAGGTGTTCAGAGAACATCTGTTTCTTGATAGCTGTCTCAGCTATTCTGCTATACAAAGAGTTAGCCTATAAAGATGGACCCATGGGATAAAAAGGCCCTAAACATGAAAACATCCTTTCCACTCTTAGGCCTTCGGGTTTTTTTTTTCAAACCTCTGTACAAACTTCTACAGTTACAATTTAATGAAAAAATGCTGATATATCTACCTGGACTTCTTAATGGTTTAAATACACCTTCATGTATCCCTTATTTAAAAAAATTCCAGCTGAAAGCAAAGAAGCATATTCTCAAGTATCTTTTTGCTCAGGCAGCTCTTCCAATTCATTCATGAAGGCACAAAGACCCAATTTTAAGTTACTGTAACAGAAATAGAGGGTGACAGGACTGCTGACTAACCAGTTATTTCCCATTTTCTACTTCCCCATTTAACTCTTCCTTCCTTAGTATGCATTTCCCTTGACTATTTTTAAATTTAATGATACTGAACAACTTCGCCACATTACCAAGACAATTTCGAGCTTTTATCTGAGATTTTCCTGGTCCTCGCAGCTCTGCCAGCAGCAGTTTTTGTAAATGAACAAACCATCATATAAAATAGCTTCTTTCTGCCTCTTACGAAAATCACAACTTGGATTTAAGATTTTTACACTACCGTCATTTCCTCCTATTTCCATTGGGCTTAAAACAGACTCGACTGCATACACATTGAGCATGAGTGACACTGTTTTCTGTTTGACCTCAGGAGAGAAACATATTGCTTGCACAATGCTCAGGCTGACAAAGAGATGACAGAATATATAATGATGAAGAGCCAAAGGCATTCTATCTGGTTTTAACTGAAATTTACTGAATTAGTTTCTCACTCAGCTCTCACATGGGCGAATTTCTTTAAGCCGCAGTTTCTGCTGTGATTAAATTTGCCTGTGTATGGCTTGAGAATGACTGGGAAACATTTGGCCAATAATTTTTAAAGGGGAAGAAGCTGCAGTGGAACAAGCTCAGAAAGGTTAAAATCCAGTGAGGAATCACTGCAGGGCTACAACTGTTATCGAGGTATTACTGCTTCTTTCATGCACTTATTATGGATCTTTAAACACGAGCAATAGCAGTGCCTCACCCATAATAAGTAATCCCATATGTTAACATCAAACCATTCAATTTCTTATCTTATTCCACTCCAAAGCTTTAATTACTTGTAAAGGCTGCTAATGCTTTGCCTCGTCTAATGCAATTAGATTTAATTTTCATTCTACTTCTCATTTGATTCAAGAAAGATTGCACTGAAACTTCCCCATGTCTAAGTGTACCAGCCAGTGCCATCATCAAACCCACCAAGCTCAGGGGGATGTATTTTACACAGTAATAACAAGTCCATTTGTTTTATAAACCTGGTGTGCCAATAAAGTACCTAGGGTAGGATTTCCTAAAGCTCTGCAGACTGGTCTGCTATTGACTTCAGCAGAAGCAGGCTGTTGAGGAGAGATATTTGATTTGTCTGGATTGCTATGCAATTGCCCCTTGGATTACAATTCTGTTTGCTACTAGAATGTTTCTATTCACAAAAGGTTTTTATTATCACTTCAAACATTCATTGTGCTCAGGAGGGCTTTCACATTTCAAATGTCCACCAGCATGAACTCCACTTTTTGTGCTTAAACACTATCTCCCAAAATGCCCTCAGATACGCACTTGGTGCTGACACACTACAAAAACTGTCTCTTTTGATAAAGGTAAGCAAGGCTCATTCAGTTCATGGCCACAGGTTATGTTTTTAATAATATCAAGCTGTTTTAGTCTAAAAATTGCAGATGAAATGTTCCAAGCTGTTCTTCTGTTGCTCTAACCCTTATGCTACTACGGCAAGAGGCAAAATTCTCTTTGACTTAATAGCTTCAAAGATAAAGGTAATACTGCATTCATTAAAATAGAGAAATGATATTGTATTTTCCAGCACACCACCAGGAGTAGGCAATGTTACATGAAGTTAATTGTCAACAGAACTACCCTATAATTGTTTTCCTCTTCTCTCCACAATGAAGAGCAATTAAAGCTTGCATAAAAACAAGACAGTGTGCTGGCAAAGACGACCCCTTGGTACAAGTGAGAAAAAATAATGACGTGTGTATGATCTGTGTCAAACTGAAGACAATCAGAGAAGGAAGAAATAGACTGAAAAAGAAATGAGGGTCAATAGCAGGATTAACACTAGGGAAGGGGGACGAGTGTGATGACGAACAGAGAGAAACTGTAAAGCTTTACTTCTGACTTCTTTGGTAGTTATTAACATAAAAGACTGTAAAGACATCAAACAAATATTAGAGAGTTAATCAAGGAAACAAATCACCAGCAGAGAAGGGCACAGGCAGGTGGGAAGGCAGAAGAAGCTGGAGAAGTTCAGAGTGCCTGGGAAAGGCAGGTGAGCAGGCAGCGTTAGATAAGCCATATGGAAAGCTGGAATATCCCCAGGAAAGCAAAGTGGGGGAAGACTCTAGGGACGGACACGGCTCCATGGGAACACAGGCCATAGGGTTTCAAGCAGGATTTGGCTTTATGAGCCTGCAGCAAACAGGGCAGCTGATAAGGTCAGTAATCATGATCCCTCACAGCTATCACAAGCATGAATGATAACTTGGTTTTCAGGGAGGCTCTTGCTAATAGAGACAGGCTGGCTGGAGCCACACGGGGATGGAGAGCTGTCAAAGAGGTGTTTTGGCACACCAGAGTCTGGGTTGCAACCACATCTCCAAACTCTTATAAATGCATAGGGAACTAAAACAGAGGCATTTGCTACCCAGCAGGACTATCACTGAAGACCAAATGGGATGTTCTGCCTAAGCAGGAGGTACATACTCACTGAGCAGACATTGCTCCTTCAATTACCCGAGCCAGAGGGACCTGAAGGCTGCAGAAATGGAGAATCCACGATTACAAACTCCAGCTGCTCTTTGTTTTGAACCTGAACCAGCACCTACCAAGTCAGTATAAAATTTCCCCTAACTTCTGAGATGCTGAACCATATCTCATATAATACTGGGCAAAGTTTGGTTTTTGGATGACTGCTCTACAAGCTGTGGTGCTTGACTTTTAATTTGGAGACCCCACATTTCAGTGCTCTGCACAGCACCTCAAACTCTGCAGCCATGGCAAAAAGAAGTGCAATTTGGTTGTCCTCGACTTCTCCATCAGTAAAATACCAACCAGATCTCCACTGTACTGATGTTAATGTTTCAAAACATTTAGCTAAGGTTTAGTATTAAAGAAACCTCTTAAACACTTAGATTAAGTAATCTGAGCTAAAGTGCTCTATAGAGATCATTCAGTTTAGATGACCAAAGCACAGCAATAACATTATTTTCTGTGGCTGGCATAACCCTACAGGGGCAGGCAAACCCTAAGAAGTACTGAGATTAAAATAATATTTTTCAGTTTTTTTTTTTTAAATTTTAAAAAGGGCTTTATTTCAATTACTGCGGTTCCTCCCTCCTGCCTTCCAGAATAAAATCCCAACAAATTTAGGATCAAAATTATTTCATCAAGACCCTTCAGTAGGGACTCCTCAAGTCACCTCTGTAATGACATGAATGTATGCCAAGTAAAGCTTCGTGTTGTTGCTCTCAACTACAAGAAAGCAAGCTGTGATTTAGATTACTTTTCTGCTCGGAGCACCCAGCCTATGCCCACACACTTAGGAAATTCCTATCAGTGGCACCTAAAGAAGTTAATACTCCCATGCAGCTATGGCAAACAGAAAACATTGCTATGGTGACAGTTCTTCATGTGAGGAAAATCACTGTAGGGTCAGAACTCTCCACAGAAACATGCTGACCACTGACCTGCTGCCCTGTGAGCCTCTTGCTCTCTGTTCTTTATCGAGGCTACCGAGTGAGAAAATAACTTGCAGAAATCCACCAGCACATTGATCAAAATATGACACGCACCAAAGGAATCAGATCTGCCTGAAACACACTCTCATTCTGGCTGCAGATTGTGTATAGGATGGCAAAGACAAATAACCTGACACTGCAGCTTAATAATACTGCTTGCTCTTCCAGCTGCTTTCTCATTTGGTTTTGTTTGATTATTTCTTAACTTTAAGAAGGTCAGCTCTGGAGGCAACTCCCCCTTCATCAGAAACCTCTGCAGAAGCTGCCTGTACAAGCCTCAGAGAACTGCAGAGCCCTGGGGAGATGACACTGCTGCTGATCAGGTGCCCCCTCTGGTTTGGCTGTTGCCTTTTGTTTGGCATGGCCCTACAGACACGGAGGCTCATCCACGGAGAGCAGAGAGCCAGAACCTCCCATGGCTGCAGCTCTCATTCACATCCTGGAATAGAACAATGAAGAAGATGGGACAAATATACTTTCCCCTTAAAACCTTCAGACCATCTTGGTTGTGGAATTTCTTGCCAGGTTATCCTATGTAGTGCCTGCTCTTACAGGCTCACCCCCTGGCTCCTGGCAGCGCAGTCTAACATCTGACCCGTGCTTGCTGAGCTGTCCAAATGTCTTTTACACATCCCTTCCATTAAATGATCACCTCCAGAACACCTGGACCACCAGATATTCTCACAAGACTATGACACAGAGCCAGAGGGTATTTTAGAAGTGAGTGGTTATGGCGCTTAGGTTGTGGAGCACATGCAGGAATGATGTGCAGGGTATGCTGGGTCCCTACAGCGGACCCAGAGACAAGGCCTAACCCAGCCAACATCCTCAGCAAGGAGAGAACAGCTGCCAGAAGCCAGAGAGGTTGTAGAAAACACAGAATGTTGTGTCTCTTATCTAAGATAAGAGCAGAGCATGCCCCATCCCTTTGGGTGGAGCTGTCAGTCCACAGGAATATTGAGTCATTTAACAGGATACCTCAGGGAGAAGGCAACTCTGAACAGTCCTGCTCACTCCTACACACTGTGCCCCCAGCACCTGTAACCTTTGCACAGCTGTACAGACAGAAGATCCCTGCATCTTTCCTTCCCAGGGGCACCTCTCAAACACGTATAACCCAGACGTGCTCCATCCCAAAATAATCTGCCCACAGTAAGGGTGGTATAAAAAACAGTATATTGAAAAATCACTTTTACATATCAGAGTACTTCACTTGGCCTCATTTTAAAATGCCTAGTATGGATTTCTGTAAATCAATTCGATCACTTGACTTTTGAAATGTGTACTTTACACATAAGAAGCTTAGAATCCAATTTTAACAAGTCGATGTCTCAAGATGTTTTATTATACAGGCACCTAAGGTTTATTCTAACACTTAAGAGAGGAAAAAAATCTGGGTACAAAGTCTAGACTCATGGACTGCGTCAGAAATCCAGATCTTCAGGCATTCCAGAGTTGCCTGGTGTGCTAGGCAGAATGAGTCTCTGCTACTAGAACATGGGGAAAGCTAGGACTGATTGTGCCTGCATCTGTAATATTTTACCAGGAAGAAACCTGGTATGAGTTACACTTTTGCTTTCAGTCTTTAACAAAGTGCTGGGAGCTATAGATGGTTTGCATTTGGGGAGGGAAGGAAAAAACTCAACTGAAAACCAAAGTCTACTGTCAGTTAGACCAGAGAAACAAGAATAAATTTCACCTAGCTGTGCCTTAAGGAAATCAGAATAATAATAATTGCCTAGAAACCCATTTTTGGAGTGCAAAATAATGACTGAATAGATGGTGTAGTTTGACAGCAAGCAATCAGAAATTAGACCAAAGAATTTTCTTACATAGCTCTGAAAATCAAGATGGGTCTAATGAAAAGAGACTCAACATTTCATTATCCAGCACAAACAACACAATAATAAAAAATGAATGCCCAGAGTGCTATCAAGAGGGCGTTTTATGGACTGTAAGCCACACACTTCACGGGCTATTCAGAAAATGCTTTAAAATTAGAACTTCAACTCTCACTTCTTAAAGACCCCATTAACACGTTTCTCACCCAGACTGTTTGATTGTGTCCCTGTGGAATTAGGGAAGTGCAGAACTTCCAAGGGTGCAGCCAAGGAAGCAGCCAACAGAGGGAAGCTGCTTGGCTCTGCAAAAGCCCTGCTCCAGGAGCATGGATGGAACAGCTCTCTCCCAGCCTGGCTATGCCTAACCCTCGTGTTCACGGAAGGATGAAGAACTGGAGTCTCCCTCCCTCTGCTCAGCTTACACAAACTCCAGGAAAACTTGCAGCCCTGTCCCTCGGTGACTGCATTTCAATGCCTGCATTTGATAGATTTAGTAGTTTTATTTAAACTGTTGAGAACAGAGTGAGGGCTTGAAAAAGAAACCTCTACAGATCAGAAGCTGAGTAACCTGTGGGTGATTTACCCTTGAGAGACATTGGGTATACTTGCTGTTTGTTAAGCAGTGAGTAAGAAAGCTTTCCAACATGTCACCAGGATAGCAGTGCGTTTAGCTGGAGTAATAAAGTTGCTTTGACACACGTAACTGATGAAGCTGTGGAGGAAGGCAAGCTGTTTTGACTCTGGATGTCTGGTAGTTCTTGGCAAGGTTGGGTAAAAACAGCACTCTTGTCAATGAAGCACGACACGAAAGCAAATTGCCCTGAGCCGGGACGATGCGGTGTGTGAGCTGACAGTGGAATCAGAGGTGCTCCAGGTGGGCAGGCACATCGATGAGCTGGCTGGGAGAGAAAAAATGGACCTCGAAAGAACGGTTTTTGGAACTGCTCACCCAGGTGACATCTTGATGCCCTGCCTTTCGGCTTCTTCCGTGCTGGGAACACAAGCCAGACAGCTTTGTGCACGTTTGACTAAGAGCACAGCATAGTATTTTAGTGGAACAACTAGTTAATTCATTGGGTTTTTTTGCTTTTGCTGGGTGGAACTGCCAAAAATAACCGAATACAACTGTGGGGTGGAAGAAACCCTGCTGCAGCTGAGCTCACCGCGGGCTCTGCGTCTCTACAAGCCACGGCAGCTTGAAGAGGCACGCGGAGAGAAGCACTGATGTGGGGGTGTAATGAATAACCTTGTGTTTGTTTATCAAATCTTGGTCAAGCGAGAGAACAAATAGTTAAAACTGTGTCAGGAAGCTCACAAATGTTGCCTAAGTAGAGGAACAGATAGAGCAAGGCCAGGAAGAACAGACAGAAGCAAGGCCAGGAGTCAATTTCAGGAATGTAAACAATGTATGAGTCTCCCCCCCTCCCCAATTTTAAGAAGGTCACAGAAAGAATGTCAGAGGAAGACTATGGCCTTCAGCCCCACGACCACCAGAAGGCAGAAAAAGACCCCCTAGCAACAAGCTGCGCAGGGGCAGAGTACTACCAGAAGATATACGTGTACCAGAAGAAGAAGAGTATAAAAGCAGAGACTTTAGGGGGGTGAGATGCGAGCTGTTGGTGGAGCGGAGACTCCCCAGCTGCCCAGCGCTGTTTCGCTAGCTGTCACTTGCCCAATAAATCAAATTATTTTAATTGGCCTGGCTCCAGTCAATCTACTTTGCCTTCTAACAGGGGCAGCCGTTCCTCTTCATCTGCAGGAGCTGTACATTGCTAAAAGCCACAGCAGGATGGAGTACAGCAGCCTCGGGATGCTGGTATTCTGGGAGACACTGCTCCAGCCAGGCTGTGCAGTTCGGCAGCCCCAGCACAGCAGCTGTGCCATGGCCTTTGCTGTGCCCACAGGCACAACTCGGCTGCGCTTGCAGCCACCTTCTACTGCATCTCCTCCCTCAGAGCAAAGCCTTGCCCCACAGGCAGGCTCTCTGACCTCACACCAAGTACTCTAAGCAATCCAGGAGTGAGCACTGGCAGGTAGCATTCCAAGAGAAGGTACTACTTGCGGAACACTAGCCAGAATCTAGTCTTTGCTGTAGATCAAGAAAAACAGTTTCAGCCTACACCTCACGCGTGAGATGTGACATTACTGACCCTACGGAGAGAGCAGTGCCCTCAGTTGCTGCTCTAGGAATATGAGAAACACAATGCTTGGTTCAGCCATTTACACCTGTCAAGACCAGCAAAACCCCTGCTGAGTTCCTCATTCCCTCTGCCCAGGTACAAATGACTGCAGATGGGGCAACGAAGTGGAGATGGAAACGAATGCAAACAAAGAGGAAACATTTTACATTTCAATAACCTCAGAGAGGAGAAGCCAGGCTTGGCAGGGAAGTGATGTGTTTACACACCACCTGAAGATTTCTCTGTTTCCCACAGCAGGTGTAAGGAAAGAGTGGGTTTGTTAAAACATCGGCTTTTTTTGTTCATTCATTCACATCAGTTAAAATGATCTCTTTTAAATATATGTTCCTGTGATGAAGAAAGCTTAATGCTTAATTCAAACGCTATTTTAATGACTGGGCTACTGAATGCAATTGCAAAGCAAAAGTTAACTGGATTTTTCAACGCAAAAAGTAACAATACCTGACAATATTGCTGTACCAGCACGACTCCATTATACAGATTACTCATTATTGATAAAACATTTTCCAAACCTAATAAATGTAAGCACAAGAATGAGCTGTGAGTTTCTTCCTCTACAATAAAGGGAAAACATGACATTTACACTCAGAGAACACCTGGCTTCTTACAAAACTTAAAAACTGGTGGAGTTAAGACCAGTAAGATCGTGTGCTCAGGGACAGCGTTTCTCAAGCAACAGTCCAAGAGTAGCAGATCACCACAGAGCAAAAAAAAAAATCCTCCCACCAAAACTCATCATTTGCTTTAGAAAGTGCTGCTCTTCCTAAACACCTATGGGATATGAAAATCTGCAGCCGGCTGCAGCGATACACTGAGAACAGGCATGATGATGCTACACCTGGAAGACACACGACTTAGTGTGCTTTGCGTCCTTAAACCCATATACATGTTAACTTTGTGAGCAGCTAAAGCCGGTACCAAGTTGAGCGACCAGGCACGCCGAAAGCCTGGCTCTCGCTCAAGCATCTCCATCATCCCGCTGCTGCCGGCCCCCGCGCCGCCTCTCCCGGTACCGTGCCACTCGCACGGGGCGCATCCCGGCGCAGGCAGCGCTGCTCGGGGAGCCGCCAGCCCCGCTCGCTCCTTCGGGCCGGCAGAACGAAGCCCAGCCGCCGGCAGCAGAAGTTTGCCGGGGAGGGACGGGGCTCCCGCAGCCGCGACGGCCGGCGCTCCCGCGAACCCGCGCGAACCGGAGCGCTGCGGGGCGGGAGCAGCGCCGGTCCCCAGCTCCGTGCAGCTGGGGAAGGGCGGTGGGACCGCGACCCCCGGGGCGTGAGGTCGGGGGGACAGAGGGACCCGGACGCCCCTCGGCTGCGATGCCGCGGTTGCCACAGCAACGCGGCGGCGCCTCTCCCCAAACTTTGGTCGCTATAACGACGGGGCCCGGGCCGCGGCCGCAGCATCTCCCGGGCGGGCGGGTCTGCGCCGCGGGGCCGTCGGGGCGGCGCTCACCTATGGTGGAGACGACGGTGCCCACGAAGTAGAAAGCGCCGGGGAAGTCCCATCGGGGCCGCAGGGCGTCGACGCGGATGCCCGCGGCCATGGCCGCCTCGTAGCTCCGCAGGAAGGCGCGCAGCTCCGGCAGGCTGATGTTGAAGATGCGGCTGAAGTTGTGGAGGGTCCGGTTCCAGCGGAGCTGCGCCGCCGCCTCCGACGGGCTCTCGAGGGCCGAGAAGACGGTGGCGCCGGCGCTCAGGTACGCCGCGATGAGGGCGGCCAGCAGCAGGAACCGCCCGTTGTCCTCGTTGAGGGGCGCCAGGCGCCGCCGGCGGCAGGAGCCCGCCGCCCCCCGCGGGGGCATCATCCGGTGCGCGGCGCGGCGGGCGCGGCGGGCGGCGGGCGGCCCCCGGCGGGGGGCGCGGGCATGGGGCGGCGCTGCGCGGAGCCCGGCGCGGTGGCGGCGGCGGCTTCGCTGCAGGGGCCGCGGCTCTGAGTCATCCCCCGGCGGGGCTGCCCGCCCGGATGGCGGCGGCGGCGCCCCGGGGCCGTTGGCCTCGCCCGCCCGCCCTCGGCCCGACGCCCCGCGCCCCCGGGGCCGCGGGCTGCTGCGGCGCGGGCTCGGCGGCGCGCACCGGCCGGCTCGCTCTGGCCATGCGGGGCGGCGGCGGCGGCGGCCCCGCCGCGGGGGAGACGCCGCGGGGAGGCGGAGGCGGAGGCTCCGCGCGGCGCCCGGTCGACGGCGGGCGGAGGGCGGGAGCGTGCGGCGCGTCCCCCGGGGAGCCGCATCCCCGGCGGGAAGGTTCCCGCAGCCCCGCTGCCGCCGCCGCCCGCCCGGGCCGGGCCGCTGGAGCCGCCGCTGCCGCGCCCCCGGGGGGCCGCCGCGCCCGGCCCGGGGGAGGGATGGGGCGGGACGGAGCCGCCCTGCCCTGCCCTGCCCTGCCCTGCCCTGCCCTGCCCTGCCCTGCCCTGCCCCGCCCTGCCCCGCCCTGCCCCCCGCTCGCCCCTTCTCCACTCGCCGCTTCTCCGCTCCCACCGTGGCCCCGGCCGGGCCGGGGGGACACGGCAAAAGCGCTGGTCCCTTGCCATGTGTGAGATGTGCCTTGGCCGCTGCGGAGGTGGTTTGGCTTCAAAACCTTTCGGCTATGCCCGGTGCCAAGAAGGTGTTTTTGAGGGAGTTTGTGGTGGTCGGTGGAGCGCTAATTAATTAATTTCGGACATTTCTAGGCGCACGAATCGTTGTTTCTGATCTGAGTTCACAGAGTTAGACTCAAAAAAATAAAAAATTTTGGGTTCAGTGCCAAATGCCCATTCAATCTTAGCTAGTGTTTGAAAGGTGATTTTTTTTTTCCCCTAGGGTGTTCGATTCTGTCTCCACTGTTTGCCTTGGAACAAACATTGTAGCCTTTCTTATCTGTTATGCTGCAGTAAGAACTGCAGTCCTTTCCTGGGAGACTTGAAGTAAATAATTACATTCGTATTTTTTAAATAAAATGAGAATTCACGCTGATAAAGTATTGCAAAGAGAATGGGAGTGATGCCAGTCCTGCAAACATATGTGTAGGGGTTGATAACACATGTAGGAAAGATCTGGGCTTGGAGGAGGAAATGCTCCCTACAATTTACAGTTGCCAGTGTCAGTCTCACTGGGATGGGAGCTTGTGCCCTGGTTGATGTATTTTTTTTTGCCTAGGTTCTATTTTTTTTTTTTTTTTTTTAAATACAGGAAAATATCTGCTGCCTCTTGGTAGCAACATGATGTCTTTTAGCAAAGGGCTATTTGCCATCACGAGAACCTCTCCATAGCTTCACACATTTATTTCTTATTTTGGATCTGAGAGATTGTGCCATGAGGTTTCACGTTATTGGCAGTTATCTCTTGGCCACATCCATAGCAGGAGAACTCCTTCCCTTTCTAACAGACTGTTCATATTTGTCAGGTGAAGAAAATGGCTTGGGTTTACACCTATGCTTCCTAGGAACAGGTCACAGATAAAATGCAATTACTTAGTTTACAAAATACTCTTAATACCATGTTTTGATAGCCACTAGCATCTTTGGGGTTTTGGCATCATTGCTTTTGTGCTAAAGCATTTTGTTCAGTAAAGGTGAAAGCAAACTGCCTGGACGTAACAAAGAAGATTTCCAATCTCCTGTTGGGCTCAAGGTGACCAATACCACATGCAACCCTTAAGAAAAGAAGTGGGTCCTATTTCAAGGTCTTAGTTGTGTCCCATTATAAATACTGAAACTGAATAAAAATAAAATAATTAAACCAATAAATCACAAACCCAGTAGCTGTGGGAAGCAATAGCAGATCTCAAGGATGAAAGAAGCAGAAGAAAATTGGGAAAGTAAGTCAGACCTGATCAAAAGCCCATTGAAAGGAGTTGAAAGTCTCCCATGGATGGTCAAGGGCTTAATAAAATAGGTCAGGTATGGGCCATTTAATGCCAATGGCTGTAGTTAGAAATAATTTCCACTCTGGTAATCCAGGAATGATTACATGCATCCCCTGTGTCAGATGATGTAAAACTAAGCTAATTTGCAGGAATTTTGTTGCTGCAAATTGATATCATGGTTTGGATTCCTGGTATTTTTTTGTTTGCAGGGGAAGTAAGACTGGGGTTTTTTTGTCTGTTTGGTTGTTTTTGTTGCTGTTTTTTACTTTCCTGCTGGGAACATTAAAAAATGAGGGTTCAGTCCTCTGGAATTTCACCTCAGCAATTCCACCTGCTGGGAAAGGCCCATGATGAGAAGGCAGTTTAGGAAGTTTGTGTAACTCACATTCTCACCGTGCCATGCATTGTCCGCTGTTGTGGGGTGCTTGGCTCCTAGATGGGGACTGAAAAATTAGCCATTTCCTTGGGTGACATGACTGAATATCTTCCAGGCAGTAGAAGCTGACTGGCTCTGGAGTCTGCGGTGGCCTCTCTGGAGATGTCCTTCCTGGGAAAGGATGATGCTGATGGGATGCTGATAAGCTTGCAGAATCACATCAGAGATATGAAAGCCTACCAGTAACTTTCCATGAAGAAAAAAGCTAAGCTGAAGCAGCAAGGGACGTGGTTTAGCTGCTTCAGCATGGACAAGATTGTATTTCCAGCATCACCGAATCATGGTTTCTAAGAATTCGAGCTGTTGACAGATTTTCAAAATGTTTTGACAACTCATTTCACTAAGAGTTTTTTACTTGGAGTCTTGAAAATTTGTCACCGTTTTGCAGAAATACTTCAGGTTTTTTTGGTTATAAAGCCAGGGGGAAAAAATTATTTTTTCCTTAAAGTCCCACTGAAAATGTATGGTCCTTTCCAAAGTAACTAGCTCCTGGAAAAACTCCATTAGCTGGATAAAAATCCTCCACAGCTGTGACTTAAAGGAAAGTCATGGTTTTGATTGCTCTGCTCCAGGTACCAGAGTTTGAGGAAACATCCTGAATCTGCTGCTGCATCCCTGCTTGGGATGACTTCAACACTCTTGAAGGCTGTTACATGGTTAAATGAATGATGTTTTTCTAAATTTGCTTGATTAATTGAATCAGGTCTGGAGGAATTTGATGAAAGCATCACTGTCTTTAAAACCATTTGCCTAGGATATTTTTAAAAGCCGATGGTCAGCTGTAAATTGGGCTTTATGCTAAAATTGGATGCCTGAGCTGTGGGAGTACTGTATGCATGGCACCAGCCATTTGGTTTGTCAGGAGGTCAGTGTTTGTGAAAGCAATTATTTTAATAACCAAAATGTGATGTTTACGTTATTAGCTTGGCTGTTTAAAGTGAAGCTCATGCAAAGAAATGAGATGGGCTCATTAAATGTTTAATTAAACCGTTGTCTGAAAATAGGTCGTACTGCTAAACATCACATCTCTTTATTAAAGAATAAAGTTTAAAATGGTATTTTAAATCTGAAACAGACCAGTTACTGTTATTCCTTTCAAGGGAGTAGTTCTTTCTTTCTTTTGTTTCTTTATTTTTGTGAGTAAAATCCTCTAAATTCTCAACCATGGCTTGACTCTGTGACTGAAAAGCAAATTAACACCACTTTTTTCGACTTCAGGGATATCAAGACCTCCACAGTTGTGTTCTTGGTTCCAATACAAACTTCACTCATATATGTCCCCACTGACTTTGTAGCAAATATTTGCCAAGAAAAAATATCAAGTACGTAATTCAGAAGCTTTTTACCACTATACTGGCATGGAAATGTCTCGAGTAATTATTTGGAAGTGTCTCATACAGTTTGAAGGTAAACATGCCATATAGTCCCTGACCTGAAATGCACGGCTTATTTGCAGTAGCTGGACACATTTTCTATCTTGACAGTGACCAAAGACAAATGGATTTGTAATGGCTACTGCAGCTGGAATTAATCTGCAGGTGTTTTTGTGATGCTCTTTATACAGTCCTATATGGGCTGTATAAATCCCATATAGGGATTTATACAACAACCCCGTATCCCATGTATAAATAAGTTTTTGTTTGTAACATGTACCAAGGAAATTATTTTTCGGTGAGTGGCCTTACGGTGTACCTGGTTGCTTGACAAGCTGTGCAGGCAATGAGATGGTCCTCTTCTTCACTGGTACCTCCTACTGGATTTCAGGGGACAGTCTCTTTGGTATAACTTTGTAATTAAAAGAAATGGATCAGGTAATTGGTAGTCTGTGCAATCAGAGCTTTGGTAGCATTGTGAGCAAGGGTTTCAGTCACAATCCAGAGCAGAAATGAAAATGCCCATTTTAAAGTTAGAAATCCGGATACTTGATAATAGAGAATTCTTCCCAGTACCTCACTTAGTGTGATGACAGATTGAGACAGTGAAAATATACTAACTTTAAAGTATTTGGAGATGAGTGTTTGTTTCCGTGGAGCCTTAGATGTTACTAGTGTCTCCTCACCCTCCCCAGGCACTTTTGTAGATTTTGAAGCAAAAGAACAGTCCCGTGACCCGAAAGGCCTTTTACGGTTCTCACATCTCCTCTCTCTATCAGGGTGAGCTTTTGAGGAGGGGAGAGAGAAAACAGGCAGGCTTGTTACTGATCTTGAAGCTGTGAGTTGCCTGGTGCAGACAGTTGGGTTGAAAACTAAGACATTTTATGTGCTGGCTAGACAAGACCTTTTATGTGCTCCATGTGGAGTCTCGGCATGAAACCGTTTCCGGGTAGCTGGGCTGTGTCAGCCCCTGTTGCTCTGTCAGTAGCACTCGGGCTTTCATGGGAGCAGAGCCAAAGAAGCTGATGAGATAAACTTGAGAATCCTTTGGGAAACGTTTCTTGTACTCCCACACTCAAAATCAAGTCAGGGTGAGGGATAGGATTCAGCCACTGTGGGTTTTGGTTTGCCGTGTCAAACTGCGAGGGGATGCTAAACTGTAGTGAAACAGGATACTGATAACCAAAGACATGGTTTTACCTGGAGAATATGTCCACAGGTTTAAGAGAAACAGGAAACAATCACTGTTTCAATCAGAGATTCCTTCATTCTTCCTGCTAATTTATGAATATGCAATGGCCTTTTGTTTTTATTTTTCCTGAGGCCTGGTGATCTAACTACTACTTTCTCACTTTCACTGCTCTCACTGAGAGAGAGAATGATCTAATTAGTGCTGCCAATTACATTCAATTTAAATCTGATGAATAGCCAATTTCAGAAGGGCTGATCCTCTCTGGTGCCTGAGCATCCTGAGTACATTAACGTGCTCTCCCTTGCCTGTACTGCCAATGGAAGCTGGAGCCATCCTGCATCTTGTGCAGGTAGGTCTGTATTCACATGACTTATTTTCCACTCGGTTTTTGGTGATATGAAATCTTGCTTTTTATGGGAAAACCTTCCAGTCTGGTTGCTTATGTTCTTGCTAATTTGTTTTCTATTACTGCTTTGTGCAGGGAAATCTCAGTCAATGCCTTGGCATGCAAGGGATTTTCCATACATTTTAATAATGGAAAGCTACTATTCTACAACTCAGGAAGATGCAGCTCCCTAATATTTCTGAGACCCTGCAAAGGATAATTTCTGAATGCACAACCCACTGTTGAGTTAATGTAGACTATTCGGCAGCAAACCAGTTGCCAGATTTTTTTTTGGATTTCACCTTGTTCAGCCTAACTGGGGCCTGGCCTTTCAGGACAGGTCTGCATCCTTCAGCTCTCCAAGTAAATAGCTCAGTTTTTGAAAGGACTGAAAGGCCATTTAGGCAGTTCTGTAGCCTGCCATTTCTCTTGACAAAAATTTGGAGGAAAGAAGAGAAGCTCTCTGTGAATCTCTCTGTTAAGGTTAGAGATGTGGCCCCTATATTCTGTGCTTGAGGTTCAGAGTGCAGAGGGGAGGGATGGATGGACAGATGCATGGATGGATGGATGCAGAAACCTGCAGAATGGGATTGGTGCAGCTCCTGAGAAATCTGCATCCTCCAAGTCCATGCTTGCCTGTGTACCGATGAGCTGCAGGGAGCTTGCCAGGAAGGGAGGTAATTTTAGAGTGTGATTTGGAAAATGATTCAGTTTAAAAATTGCTATTTTTGAAGGGCTACTTTCAGCTGGGATCCAGTCCCCAGCCTGTTCCCAGAAGCACTTGCCTTGCTGCAGCAGAGCGTGGTGAAAAGTGGAGGAGGAATGTCTGTCTGGGAGCCGGGAGCCCTGGATCTCGTGATGCCACTGAGGAAACAATTCATGGGAGTGGGGCCTCCTTACATTTCACATCCTTTCCTACATTTGACAGGTGAGTGTTTAGCCCAGCTAGGTTGGTGAGCATGGCAAAGGTCACTCTGCCCAGCCTCCTTCCACACTCGAGGGAATGTGGGTCTGGAAATGGGGCTGCTGGGCAGGCAGAGTTTCAAGGCAGAAAAGCCTGCTTTATCCTGTTGACAAAAAAGCCAAGGACAGCATGAGGAATTTATGAATCAAAGCTGCGAAATGGCAAACACCTTTTTCATGCCATTTGAAGATGTATTGTGTGTGTTTGACAGAGCCTGTGGCTGCAGCTCCTGCAAATCTCTCCAGCCAGCGGCACCAAAATGAAACCTGCTAAGCTGACATTCACTCCATCAGGCTGAGGCTTTACAGAAGTTCAGGACAGGCAGCATTTGATCACTGCACTGAAGAAAATACTGACAACCCATTTGGCCTGTTAGATTTGCTTTCTAGGGTGAGAAGTTTCAGGGAGCAATCCTGTGCTGATTGCACCTGTCAGTTATCAGCAAGCAGGTTAAAATGTCCCTCCAACACTGGATTTGTCCCTCTTGTTTCTTTCGGGTAGGTGCTGGCTGATGATCCTCTGAGGTAATCTTCCCTGGCAAGCTGTTCATAAACAGGTTCCACTTGTGATTAAGCAACTTCACACAACTTGGTTTGTTCTCGAGGATGTGTGGAGTCGAAGTGTATCGCTGAAGCCTTTGCCCAGGTTCCCAGGCAGGTGTCAGGCACATACAAGGAAAGCAAGATATCATCTTTAGAACAAATTCTAAGCTTCTGCTAGGAAGCAGAAGGTGAAGAGAAGTTTGTGGTGAGGAGGACTCTCTTTTATAGCTGTCCATTATTGCTTCAAATGCAGTGATCAAGTGGGAAAATGTATCAAGCTTTAAAAATATTAAAATTCCTGTTTGCTCTGTAAAGGGTTTCAAAGGATCTTTCCAGATCATGATTTTCTGTTGTTTATCGCCACATAAACAGTGTTTCATGTGTAATACCAAAACATTCTTTGTGCATGTTCTGAAAGGAAGACAACTGCTGTGCCGCTGAGCATGCAAAAATGTGCCAGGGAAAACATTCAGGACCAGAGTAATTTTCATCTCTGGTCTTCTTAGCCTGGAAATGAACTTCATCCTCCCATTTTCCTATTTTTAGAGATGGCCACTGCCCATATTCACCTGGGCACTAGGGGAAAATGAAATGAAGCTGTTTGGCAGCATTTTGCAGTCATTTCACAAAGGAGCAATCAAAGTGCTGCAAAGTGATTAAACTTGTTACAGTGGCTTTAATCCATTGTAGGTGCTCTGTGGCCAGTGCTATCGCTTTGGTTTTAGAGCACTGGGGTATTGATTTAGCCTTTAACGAGCACTTATCTAGCGAAAATGCATCAGTGGAAACATAAGAAATAAAAATGCACAGTGAAGAACATCCGATATTGAAACCAATCTGCATGGTGTGCTTCAGGGAAGAGAGGGCTTAGGTAAGGAATGAGGTGAACACAAAGGAACAGTGGGATGACAGAGGCCTAAGAGTGGACGCTTCAGAAGTGGAGTAAATAATGGTACTTGCCCTTCTGACCTTGGTCCTGTTTCTCTCCCTAGGTTGAGAATTATTCCAGGATAGAACGGCTTTTGTTTTGATGCATTATCGTAGCTCCACTGGAGATGCAAAGAAATCATGGCAATCTTCCCACCATCCATGATGGAAATAAAAGAGAATCCTGCTGGTGTGAGAACCATTGTACTGGGGAGACCTTGTCACGCTGATAATGATGTAAGGGGAAAATACTCTGCTGTGAAAAAGATGTGTTTAGCAAGCAGGCTTCATTTCTGTCCAAATGCCAGCGTGGCTTATTATTTTCTAATGAAATGAAGTATAGTCATGCTCTCTGAAGTTGACTGTGTTGATTTAATTTGTGTTTTATGATCGAGATTCTAGATTTCATATCTTTTATGTTTTGTAAGTAGTGAACAGGGATTTAGCTGCATAAGACACATTAATATCAATACAATATAACTCCCCAGGCACTTCTTTAAAGACTTCAAAGACTATTTTATACATAACAACATGGAATTTCACCTCTGTATTTCTCTCATTCTTTGCAGAAAAAAAACCCAGTGATAGCTAATCTGAAGGCAAGCACACATTTTATTATTGCTGTCAAAGCAGTAAGCATTTTTAGTACTCTGAATTTTTCCTGCTGACAAACAACAGGCAGTGTATAATATAGAAATCAAATAGCTGCTTTTTTGTGGGCTGGGCTGGGGAAAGCAGCAGAACAATCTCAGGCAAGAAATCACAGATTATTATTTATTTTACGTGATTTCAGTGTGCTGCTTTCAGAGCTTTTTGCTTTAGAGAACTGCTGTGCACTAACTTAGGGAGATCCTTCTGCAGTATGAGATATTAATAGGAAAGGAATGTTCACTTTTCTGGAGGAACTTTCCTGGGTCTGCTTTCTTCCTCATGAGTAAAGCTGTTGAGAATGGAAGTAGGGAGGAAAAAGGACATGTTTTCCAAGCAAAATATGTTAATTTTATTTTTTCTTTGTCCTTGCAAGCCATGTTGCTAACTCTTGTCCCAACCACTAAATTTGTCTCTCTGTACTAAAAGATAATTGTCACATCTTAGGCACTTGTTCATCCAGGAGAATGGAACCATCTGGGGATGATCCTAGAGATGATTTTGAGTATTTTTCAGCAGAAGGAAAGGCCTCTCAACATCACCTGAGGACTGTTGGTGGGTCCTGGGCATGCTGAGATGTTCTGGTTGAGCTCAGCCTGGTGAGAATTCTTGCCAGAGCAGGGTCTGTGCTGTGGGATGAACCAGCTGGCTGAACATTGTAGGGTGTACCTGTGGGATCACACCTGTATTGTGCTTACCCTCAGGTAAGGACACGTTACATTTGCCAGAGTTTAGTCTCTCTCAAATTTGTCTTTCCTGATTTAACTCATTATTCAGATAAACAAAATTCTGGTTATTCTGATGACACTTCACAAGGGTTGGACTTATGGTGGCCCAGTTGCAATTTTCCCTGGTTTGGGATTGCAAAACATTCCTTTTGCCCTGGACTGAGTGAGTACATCCCATGGCAAGTACAGAGTGTCTCTGGAGCTGTGCAGTTCTGGTCCTGAAGAAGATTGTGCACTACACCAGTCGATAGTACTGTTGTGTATTAATCCCATGAAGCAAATTCTCCCATCTCTGATCAAGTGCTGAGGTTTAAAGGGGCTGTTGCAATCCAACAGGGTATAAATCATCACCTTAACTGCAGCCTGTGGACGCTTGTGTCACGGGGTTCAGCCTAACAACAAAATAAATCTATAAATCAGCTGGAAATGACCGAGGAGACAAGTGCCTGCATTTCATCAATTGTGTGTTGAATAATTATGAGCTCCCGGTGTGTATTCCCAGGTCTCACAGACACACACACACTGGAAGTGTATAGCTGATAGAGATGTAGCCCAGAAGTTCATTATTTGACAGTTGTGGGAGTTACAGTCCCAGGAGATGCCTGACCTTAGGATTCTTCTTCTAAGTTACATCATATTTAAGTGAGACTGGATTTCTTGGGACTGGTGTCAACACTTGAACCAGAGGGATGATGGTCAGGGAAAAAAAAGGTATGTTTAAGCTAAAGAATAACATTGACCCAAAAGCAAACGAGTGTGTATTGTCTGTGAAGTGAGAGTGAGAATATTTGAGACTGTTCCTAGCTCTTAAAATAATCAGCTTTCTGAACAGCCTTCCGATAGGAAGGAGAACAAAAAGCTGGACTGCCTGTAAGGTGGAGTTCAAAGTGTGTTATATAAAGTGATGTCTGCAATACCAACCAGTAAACTGAATTTAATGGCTTAAGTGCTCCAAAACATCATCAGATATTTTAAGCTGGATAACATACAGACCTCAGTCATACGCTGTATTTCTTCCCGATCACCGCTAAAAGGGGTGTTGCATTTCTGTGCTCTTTTTATAGCAATATTGACTTTTGGAAGTCAAGTAACTTTTGTAAGCTGGCTGAGGAATATATTTAGGAAGAAAGGCTAGGGGTGATTTTGCTAGAACATCCTTATCAGTGAGAAAAAAGAAAAAAGTTACATCCATTGTATATATACATCTGTTATATATATAAATGATATATATAATTTACCAACATGAAAGCTCCTCAAGGTCTCCGCTGTTCAGAACCCAGCGGGAATTTTCCAACTGAGGAGGAGAATGAGAAATGTTTACTAAAAGACAGATTGCAAACATCAAGCTGCCTGTTCTGTAATTGATCTTTTACACTGAGAATATCCAGAAGATCTATACTTATGGTTAGGCTGTTATTTGGAAAGGCAGTAAAGTACGTTCAGCTGAGAACTGCTTCATATTAAGCCTGCAACTCAGGGAGCTTTTAAAGTACAGCAATTGCCTTGGATGTTCATTTCAAGGCAGACCCTGCTTTGTACATTTAGAGCAATGATTTGTCTTTCAGATCCCCTCGAAGTCTGTTGTTTTCTTTTTTCCTTGCTTGATTAAGAAGCATAAAAATATCACAAAGGAGAAAAAAAGAGCTAATAGATGGGGTTTTGTTAAATGCCACACTGTAGCCCCTTCCTGAACAAAAAGAGGCAAAAAAAGGAAAAAAAATGACAAGTGCTTAGAAGTCTGGAATGTAGGTGCAAATGTACTTGAGTAGGGAAGCTGTCAAATTCAGTCCATGAGGCTGCAGTAGCTCAGTGAAACACAATGGAAAAGCCCAGAAATGGGACAATGATGTTGGCTGAGCAATCATATTGTCATTTTTAGGAAAGGCAATTCTGTGCTTTGTCATATTGATCTTTAGTTTCTTATCACTGCTGATTGATCTCCTCTTCTCTGCTCTTTTCCTAGCCTCTTTAATCAGTATTTTCTTGATGAGAAGACCACTCAGAAGAATTAGAAGATTCATTTCTACTCAGAAGAAACTTGAGTCTTTATTAGCTGTCCCTTCAATTGCCGCTGCTAGGAGATTGAGACATGCGAGGGATTTAATGTTTACTGCTGTGCTTCCTCCCTGGTCACATGAAACCACATCCACATCCTCATGGCTCCTATCTAGTACTTATGCACAAATTTGTCTTCTCTGCAGCAGCAAAGTTTTGCTAGAAAAGCAGAGAGGATGAACAGCCCTGTGGTGTCTCAGCACTTGCAGTACCAGCTGCATTCACCTCTTCCATCGCTTCTCTAAGTCTCAAATCCTCTGCAATAAAGCACCTTTCACAATCATTTCCCAGCAGAGGTGTGATAGCCATAAGCTATCTCCTTGACTCTGATATTAAATTCCCTGCTATCAATGTATTATGGCCTTCAGCATTGTCGATATTATTGAGAACAATATTGTGACACTGGAAACTCAATCAAGCCTCACCTTTCACATTAACTGTTACACGGTTTTTACGTTAGCGCTCCGAAAGGAAGCAATTATCCTGGATCCGTGAAAACAGCTCAAATGTAAAAGACAGCAAGTAATGATTGTTATCCTTTGACCCTCAAAGAAAGCAGATAATTGGAAAAAATAAATAAAGACACTGGTGAAAGAAAAAGGGATATAGATGGGGCCATGGTTCATAAGAAATTCTGCCTGCTTGCATCTGCACAGTGCACTAACAGTTCAGCAATTTCTCAGAGGCAAGTGGGTTGCTTTCACAGCAGTTTTTGATGCATCTTTTGGGAGACCAGGGGCTAAGGATTGCCCAGGTGTGATTTGTAATTCTGCTTCCTGCCTGTTTCCACGCATGCAGTGAAAACTCCTGTACCCTCTTCTTTTTGAGCATAGCTGGCTAAAGGCAAGGATCCCCAGGGAAATCTACAGCAAAATTGTTTTCCTGCTTTATGATGACAGTTAACTTTGAAGTTAAAAACTAATAAAAGAAATTCTAACTGAGCCCAAAATGGTACTGGCTTTTTGGACTAAAATTCCAGGGTTGAATAATTGGAATTTCAATATCATCCCCTATGTGTTTGTGAAGCAGTATTGTCCCAAATGTGTGGTGATGCAGTGCTTTCTCAGTCCTGCTGAATAAATCTATTTTAAGTCAATTCCCAATAGAAGAGTTTGAAAACCTACTCTTGCTCTTGGCTTTGTTTATTTACGGCAGTAAAAGTCTGCCAAATTTCAGGCTTCATCCTGAAAACATCAGGAGCTCTGTCCCTTATCCAGCAAAGCCTCTCATCACAGGCTTAATTCTGAAACCCATGAATTGTTCCCAGTGACATCTGCAGAGTAAGTCATCTTCAACAGCTTAGGTTAAGCCCAGCCACGCCCTGGACCAGAGGGATTTTGTTTGGATGTTCAGAGCACAGCTCTGCAAAGAAATGTTCACCAAGAGAAGGCACCTGAGGAGTTGGTGACTTGTGCTCCACAGAGGGGAGGGGCACAGGGGAGGGGGGACCAACTATAGTGAGCAAAGGCATTTGGGAAAGACAGGAGGCTTGTCTTAATGCCTTAAAAGTTTATATTCCACTTCATCCCAAAGATTTGGTTAGCTGGAAGTTTATCTTGGTCTTGGGAGTGTGTTCAGGCCAAACACAATGTCAGGATTCTGCAGGATTTGGGGATTTCTGCCTGGTTTCAGGGGAGGTTCCAAGGGTTTCAGTTCCCCTACAGACCTCTGCCCAGTGAGGGCAATGCTGTGGAGGTAGAGGATGGAATGGCTCAGCATTGCTCAGCCCTCAGAGATGTGAATGGATGCTGGTGAAGGAAGAGGATCTGCTGCAGACATCACTTCACTGCACTGAGTGATTTTGGTCTGATGGAGCCTTCTTTATTCAGATGGCATCACTCTCGACTGACATCAGGAGTAAAAATTTTGAATAAAAATGTTTCTGCTTGTAATTATTATTGGATTTCACAAACTTTCCCTCTCTGCTGCATTGACCATGCAATGATTTCTTTCAGTTCTATGCTTGTTTGGGAAGAAAGCCTAGTATATCATTGGCATGAATTGCTCTGTGGAGAGTTTATGAGGGCAGGTGCACAGCAGAGAAATGGACAGGATGGCCTTGTGTTGACAGGAGCTGTTACTGGCATGGAAAAAGTTTAATTTCATTCTCACTATAAAACATGAAGCCAACAACTTTGTGGGTGGTGAAACTCACACCAAGCACGCTCGTCCAAGCCTTACAAACAGGAAGAGGGCTCTGACTCAGATGGGTTGAAGGCAGGTCAAGGTGAAACCACCTTGCTCAGGAAATGAAGCAGTGACTGACAGTGTAGGTGGATGGCTTTATTTCAGTCCAGTGAGTGTAGTGCTGCGCACAAGATGCCCTCTGGCTGTAGGATTACAGTAAGGGGCTGTGGAGTGGAAATCTTGTGCAGCAGAAGCCTTAATGTTCAGGAGCTCAGAATGTGGCTCACCAGGAATATTCTGTAATAACAGAAAATATGGTGGGGCTTTTTGTTCTGTTTTGTTGTGTTTTGTTTTATGAGAGCTTACTGTTGCTTTCAGTGGCCTCCCTGAGATGAGCTCTCAGGTAATGTGGAGTGCATTTTCAGTGCTGCATGGCGTGCTCTCTGATGGAACAGTCTCGCTGCATTTCCACTTTTTGCATTTGTCTTGCTTTGAACAAATGGGAAGGAAATAGTTAATGATTAAACTCAGCAGATAATACTGTTTACAGCTACTGAACACGTTTAAAATGGTCTTCTGTCCTTGGCAGCTTTGTGCCTTTTAGGATTCTGCTTGTGCACAGAAAAAAAGTCATTTTGCTCTACTACAGGCAGTGACACAGAAGTCCTGTGTTTGTCCAAATTCTTGCTCTGAAATCTTCAGCTCTTTCTTGGCATTGCTTGATCCAACACAGGGTCATTCACACTGAAAAGATAACCTTAACCTGAGTGCCTGGAAAGCGTGAAAGCCACAGGTCAAGGTCTGTCAGTTAAATAAACCAGCATAATAAACTGAATAATGCCAGGGGAAAAGTAGGCACAGAACCTTACCTGGAATTTTATGCTGCTTTTGCCATTGAGACAGCTGGCCACCTCAGCCCTCGATATGTGAAACACCACCTTTGGCTCAAGTATTTTTAATGCAGGGTGTTTGCTCCTGCAGGCTGTGGGCTACTTGTGAACTGAGGCAAAACCTCGTGCAATGCTCCTTCAGACTAAGTCAAAGTGGTTGTTTTGAAAGACACATTGCAAAAGGGTTGTTCTTCCAAGAATCAGACACCTTCTCATGAAGTATTGAGCATCCCTGTGCTCATTGTCATTGGAAGGACAGGAAGAGCTCGATGGGATGTTGTAGTTGCACTGTTTTAAAATCTTTCTCTTCTTTCTCATGGAGAATAGAGATAAGTTGCATTCTTGTGCTTTCTAATCTCTTTGTTTTGGTCCTGGACAGTCTAGCATTGTAACCAATCATTATAGGGGTGGAAAAACTATCGACCAATAATTATTAGATTATTAATGAATATATAAAGAAGTTCTTGTAAATAAAGTTCCTCTTTTTGCCATCTTGTGAGCTGCCTGCCTAACTTCTCTGCGAGCTTCCGCGAACCTCCACGAATATCAGAAGATCAGAGCAACAGGATGTAGGACCAGGCATGGGGCTGGTTGTGGAGTTTGCAATTTCCTTCCCCTTTAGAGTTCTGGCATGAACCAGAAAAGTGAGCCTTTGTGTTAAAAATAACTGTGGTGACCATCTGAATCATCATCATGGACATTGAGGCAGGTTATTTGCTCTCCTGCACCTTGCCGTGACAACCGCTTGGCAAATTTATGAATAATATTACTGTCTTCTTTTTTTTTTTTTCCCCCAGGGAATGGTTTCCTCACAACATTGAAGAATAGGAAAATAATTTCATTGAGTTTAATTGTTCTTTGCCTGTACATGGCAATGCCAGCTCCTGAATCTTTAGTTTGTAGTGAAATGCAAACTAGAGTGTCATGGTCAAGGAATTTTGCCCCTTAATACATCTTTAAATTGAGGTTTTAATGCATATAAATTACAGCAGTATTAATCAGTGCACTATATATTTTTATTACTATGAATGAGCTCTAGAGACATTAGTTATGAGGAATCAAGTGAGATTTTGTGCTGGGGACATTAAAGGGGCTCCTTTCACATAATTAATTAAAAGCAGCTGCACCAAAATCAGCAAAATGATGTGACAACAGGAAGGATCAGAGCTTTCTCCTCCATCTTCTCTGAGCACATCTGAATTCCTTCCCAATCTGGTAATAACCAGAAGACTAAGGACTGCTGAGTGTCTGCCTCTTACACCAAGCCTTAAAACATGGTCACATGTTTTTATGCTCAATGGAAAGGTTTTTATGCTCAATGGAAAACCCAAGGTATCTCAATACCTGAGAATACAACATTGGGTCTTACATTGCTGTTATTTTTTTCAGAAATAGCAACAGAAATTCTTATCCACTGGGAGATATCTGGTCATCTAAGAATCCTCCCTCATTTGGGGAATATTTAAGGACAAAAGACATATGTTGACCTCTCAGAGGCAGAATAAACATGTTCCTAATGAATAATGACTGCTTTAGGGAAAAGATTTTCTTGCTAAACATTGAAAGTGCAACTAAGCAACTCGATTTGCTTCAGCTGAGTTGTAAACTGTCCTGCTTGTACAGAACGTGGGAAATAAAATTGCAATTTTATTTGATGTAGTTGTAGAAGGCACCAAGAAAATAGCTATTACTGACTGAAAACTGCCTCTTGTGCACTGTAGAGAGTAGTAAGTCTCAGTGTAACAGGACCACTAAAATGTCATTATATATAAAGAAAAAGTCTATGTCAGTGATTCTGCAAAATTGTTTTTGAGCAGCTACAGAATTTTGCTGGAGATTGCTTGCAGAATGAACTGGAAACACTTTTCCTAATGACCAATGTGTAATATAAAAGTCACATGGTTTTCCTTCATCCCATAGGGCTGGAAGTTCAGAGTCTTAATCAAAACTTTTTCCTCTGACTTAGTGCAGTACTCACAGCCCCAAGGACAGCTACACAATCTGGACAGCTTTGTGAAAGAAGATATACTGCCTGCCATAGGAACCTAGATCCTGAAAAAGCAACATGCAGCTGGCAGAAAAGGCAAACAAATGCCCCAATGGTTTAATACAACAATGAAATGTTAAAGTTGTCTCGATGAAAGCTCTGTTCTATCTGACTCAATTAATGCAGGCATTGTCACTAAGGACCAGAGGGGATAGTCTGATCATCAGGTGAAAGTAGAATTTAATCCAATTATTTTTTCTGGGGAGCCCAAGACATTGAGTCTAACTCAAGCATGTCTTTTGGAAAGAGTTCAGTAAGTTGCAGTGATTAATCACACTTGAAGTTTAAAAATGTACATCTAGTCTCTAATTCAGATTTGCCTATCTCTAGTTTCCAGACATTAGTTCCTGTTTCATACTGACTATTTGTAACTCTTGTTTAGTACTTATTATTTGTTCTTTGTGTTATCGTTCATAATGAAGGAACTTGTTGGTTTTATTTTTGATTATGACAGCATTTTTAGAGCTTCCTTGATCTAAATCTCGTGCTGGGCCCCTCCATATTGTGCCTGTACTTTTGTAGAGCGGAGCTCTTCCCAATTTCAGTCTAGCTTCCTGCCTGAGAAGTAGAGAAAACAAGGCAAAATAAAGAGAGGAAATGGGATGCACAGGGAGAGATGCCAGAAGCACGAAATCCTTGGTTCTGGCTGATGTCATGTCCAAAGTGCCAGGCTGTCCATGGCAGGGCTGGGTCACAGCTAATGGCTTCACACCACAAACTAGAACAGAGGTTTTGAAAGGAAGCAGAGGGGCCAGCAGGGATTACAAGGGAGGCATGGAAAATCTTTAGAAAATCCTCTGGGCAATCCTGTTTTCCAGGTGCAAAATTATTTTTGTGCCTTTCGCCATGCCTCCACCTCAAGAAAGGTAGTGAAGGATGAATTACCCAAGGGAATGGCATGAACCTGTGTCAGGGAAGGTTTTGGTTGGATACTAAGAAAAAATTTTTCCCCCAGAGGGTGTTGGGCACTGGAACAGGCTCCCCAGAGCAGTGGCCACAGCACCAAGCCTGACAGAGCTCAAGAAACATTTGGACAATGCTCTCAGGCACTTGGTGTGACTCTTGGGGAGAGAGTCACTGCAGGGACAGGAGCTGGACTTGATGATCCAGATGGGTCCCTTCCAACTCAGCACATTCTGTGATTCTGTGAATTTCAATATTACAGCATCTCTTTTGCCAGTAATTTGCATCTGTTAAAAAAAGAATGACAGGTACAATAATGCATTCTGTCTGTGTCAAATATTGGACGTTTAAAAAAAGAGATATAGAAATCACATTGTAACCCTGGAATAGTCCATTGTCTAAGTAAGGAAACAGTGGAGAAAAAGTGAAACTCTTAGATGCCTTGCTGACTAATATATAAATTGCTACATAAAAGACACTTAAACTGGAAGAAGGAATAAGACACTGAAAACTGAGGGAGAAAGCCAAGAGACAACCTGAGGACATGGACTGGCAAACGTATCTTGGCTTGGATGGGTGACTGGAGCCATTCAGAAGTGGAAAAGAAAATTGTTACAGAAACAGCATCCATTGGGAGGTGCAGCAGCCAAGGTGGCTGTGGAGCTCTCCTTGCAGCAGTTTTCCAGAGGGGATCGTGGGTGACCCTCTTCCTATTGCACCTGTGACCATGGCCACAGGCCTGCAGAAACCTTGTGCACTTAGAAACTCTCTCTGCCAAGTTCTGCTGTGGCTCTGTTCAGGCAGAGTGCCTGATGGCAGCTCCAAGCTCCTATTGCACGAACCTTGAAGGGACCTCCAGATGAAATGCATGTTGGCTGTAGCAATTTGGGTCCTAATAACCTATCTAAACCTGTCTGGTTTCCACAAATATCACAGCAGGAGTCTTTTATTTACCAGTCCCAAGTCGTGGCTTGGGGTACAGCTCTGCAGTGCAGTCCATGGAGGGGACATGTCCCTTGGAGGAGTTACTTCTGCCTCCTTGTCGGACGTAAAGCGTTCATGGAGCTTTTCATGATTTGGGGAAATGTCTCAAGCAGTGGAACAGAAGAGAAATTCACTGCTAGCACCTTCTCAATCCTTTTTTGCCAAGTTTAAAACAAATTTTTGGAAATTAAGCCTGGAATCTATTTCAGACCCTCTTCCTTTCTCGTCTCCCCCCCTTCTTCCTTCTGTTCCATCTTCCCTGCAGAGAAAAAATCACCATGCAGCTCAGGGGGGACAGTCCTCCAGAAGGAGCTGGGAATTAATCTTGTTGCTGAAATAAAGAATAGAAAAGTTCTTCAAAACTTTGTCATTTATTTATAAAATACAAGACTTATGATTTATTTGTTCTCCCTTTCTCATTAATCTTTGCTGTCCTCAGGCATTCAAGAAACTTATGCCAGCCCCCTCGATTCATTAAAAGGAATAAAAAGGTTTCCTTTATCTGGTTTCTTTTGCTGAGCATTGTAGGACTGGACTTTACTGAAGTTTTTGTGAAACATTAAAAAAAATTGAAACATAGTTAGAAAATTCAGTAGAACCTTAAGAGGAGCATCAGCTCTTACTGCACTTGTGATAAAAATGTATGTTTTAGATTCCAGGTGTGGTGTAAGGAAAAGGAAGGTCATATATCTTTATGGAATGGATGTGCCCTTCAGGAGTAAGGAGCCTTTGGTAACACTTGCTTTGACACCTCAGGCTACTGATTCCAAGCCTCTCCCACCATCACCCCATGACTGACAGAAAGAGGGAAAGATGACACAGTAGGGAAGAGTGGCTTCCCTGCCATTAATCGATGGTGAAAACCTAGTGAAGTGGTTTCATCCCCCACAAATAGAGGGGAAAAATCTTCTTTCTGCTCAATAAGCCTATGGCTAAGATATGCAGAGCTTTGATTCAAATGTGCTGGGAGAGTCAGGTGTGTGTTTTGGAGCTCGAAACATGGAATTGGGTGTCAGCAGTTGTACTAAGAGAGGAGAAGCTTCCCTGGCTCCCAGCAGCGTGCCAGGATTGTATGGATTTTTTCCTCTCTTTAAGCATCCACTCTAAAGCACAATTTCTACAGTTTTATTAAATGGACCTGACTGGGAAAGTGGGTGCTATATATGCGTATATTAGAAGTAATATTAGTGTAGGTGTGTTACAGTAAATTTCTGATTCATTTTCCTTTCATTCTCTTCTTTTCCCTCAGCTCCATTCTAACATATTTTTGAGGTGGAGCTGCTGAATCACATTTGGAGGGGATGAAGCACAGTTTGGTCTCTCAGGTGTGTTTTCCTTCAAGGAAGCACTCTCTCTTGCAGCTGTGGTGGTTAAGGTGGGCCTCTTGTCAAGGACCTGTGGAGAGCTGAACTTGTGCTTGTCTTGGAAGCCTCCTGTGCTTCAGAAAAGACTCGGTGCTGTCAGGGGTCTGTATTAAAGGTGTTTGAATTTTTTGTAGTGAGAGACTGCCTGTCCAGGTGGAGAGGAAATAAACATTCAAAAAGTTAATTTAAGATGGTAAAAATGTACCATTTAGTGCAACTGAAGGTGTGTATACCCAGAGAGTAGATCCTCCATCCGGAGTCCCAGAGATGTGACCCTCTGCAGCTTTGCTCCCAGTAGATACATTGCTCCACCTGCAAATGTAAGCGATGCTGGGTACTTCAATATCAAGCAATCTTCTCAATAGTCAAAGATTTCCGTCCCAAATTTGATCCATTTGTCATTAGTCTTTACCTTCTTTCCTCTCTCACCCAAAGCTACCCTGAATAATAGTGCATTTTAAAAATTGACCTCTTAGGCTCTTTAGAATTATTTGTGAGTAGTTACCATGTACCCTCTTACATTGCTATTAACTTGCCCAGCTGATGTGTGCATATGGTCTTGTGAGGATAATTTGTGGGCAGGATTGCTTCTCCCCTGTACTCAAAGCTGATTTTGGTACAGCTTTCTGTAATTTATATCTCTCTGTTTCAATGCATTTAGGACACCCCTGCCTCACCAGTATATTTCAGTCTTATTTTTGGAATTTTCCAGCTGAAGTTTAGGTGGAGATGATAGTAAATGGGACATATGACCCTTTTAATCCCACTGTTACAAATCTGCGTGCTGTAGCTAAGTTTACCTGTGCATCAGCCTCAAGGTGAAGGTAATAAATCTTGCTCATCCTTGGGACACTTTGCCAAGTGACTGATTAAAAGCAGTCTTCACAGAAATCATTCTCTCTGCAACTGGCCCATAAAACCCCAAACCAATCCCTCTTTTCTGAGTTACTGCAGTACCTGTAGTAGGAAAAAGCTCTTGGTTTCCTGAGAAGACTTGGATATCCCGATTTTAAACTTCTAGCACTACTCTTCACTGCTGGTCACTATACCCTGCAGGTATTCAGTTCTGCTGAGCACTTGGGCTGCACAAGGCTGAGAATGAATGTGGTTTTTTTTTCTCAATGCCATTAGGCTGCAGGTGTCAGTCTGCAGACAGACTTTCTGGAGAAGGCATGTCCTGCCCCAGGAGCAAAAGCAGGAGCAAGCAGCAAGGCTGCCAGCAAAAGTGCTTTTTGGAGGTAGACAAGTGGCTGATTGGCAGTGTTGGGGAGGCAAGGGAGGATTTGGGTGGGGAAAGAAGGTAAGGAAACAGAGAAGAGGTTTTAACTGCAAATGTATGGTGGGCATAAGGGAGATAAAACACTGCTTAAGAAATTGTGTGATTTTAAAAATACGTTATTTTGCTGTCAAGTGAATTATAGAGGAGAAAGGGAGATTATTCATTAGATGCATCATAGCGACAGGACATAAAGGATTAGACGTGCTGTGTGAGCCATAAAGCTTTCACCAAGCAGGGAAAGAGTAATGATCTTGGTTTTATTGTGCTGTTTTCAGGCTGACAAAGTTCTAATTTTGTTCCAAAAATAAAGTTACGAACCAAATAGAAAGGGCTCTTAAATTGTGTGTGTTTGCTCCTGTGATGGTGTTGACTGTGCATAAGACAGTTTGATCACTATCTGCCAGAGGTGTAGGGAGACCTCACGCTTCATGGGAGCCCAAATAATTCTCAAAATAAATGCAGATAAAATGCCTTGCTATCGATTAGCTTTCTGTCTGTTTTTATTTGCTTCTGTGAGTGCAGGATGAGTAGCCAGTGACTTGCAAGAGCTGCGGTCTGACCACAGCTCCTCGTGGGAGGAGGGCTGTGCTTGATGTGCCTGTGCTGGCTCTGGCTTCTTCAGCCCACACTCGGAACGCTGCTCCCAAAAGTGCCTCTCCTGCCTCTCACCCCCACTCCTCTGAGTCACAGGGGCACAGGATCATCAGCCAGCCGTGGGGAAAGGGCTGCTGCCACCTCTTGTGGCTGCGCTGCTCCAGCAGTGCTGACCCAGCCAGCCAGGAGCATCCCGCTTGCCTTCTGCACAAAGGCTGAACCCCAAAAAAACAGGGCAAGGACCCATGTCAAGCTGGAATACCAGTGGCCTGGCTTCAGCTGGGGTAGAGTTAATTGTTCCTAGCAGCTGGTGCACTGCTGTTTTGGATTTAGGATGAGAATAATGCTGATAACACGCTGATGTTTTAATTGTTGCTCAATTGCTGCTCAGGGACCAGCAGGTGGTGAGCAATTGTGCTGTGCATCACTTGGATTACTTGGGTTTTATTCCTCTCTTTATTTTTGTTATCTTCCTTTTCATCATCATTCTTAATGTTGTTATTATGCTATTTTACTTTATTTCAGTTATTAAACTCTTTGAATCTCAGTCCACAGGTTTTACCTTTTTCTGATTCTCCTCCCCACCACACCAGGCCAGGGGGATGGAGTGAGCAGGCAGCTGCCTGGTACTCAGTTGGCATCTGGGGTTAAACCAGGACTTCAATTCCATTGCTTCATATTTATTATGACTAGGCCAACCCCTTGATTGGCTGTGGGGGAAACTTTAAAATTAAACTCTAGAGCATTTTGTTTACTAGAACTGCAAATACTGCTCTTTTACAACACTCAGAATGAGGAAGATAGTGAGGAATGTAAAAAATACACTTAAATCGCTTCTGTAAGGAAAATTGAAAACTCAGAGGAGCAATTTAACCTCCACATCTCCCAAGAAGGGAATGTAACAGTGTGGTCACCTGTGCCTTTTTGAGTCATTGACTCTTTTGAATCACTCTTATGTGATTCACAGTCTGAGTGAAAATGCAGGCCTAACCTGCTAGCTGCTGTCTTTTCTCCTTTTTTTTTTCTTCAAGCTTTTCCCATTTTTCTTAATTCTCTCACTTCACTTGCTTAACAGTACATTTATCTCAATTTCCAAATTGAAGTTAACAAAGGGAAGGATATATTAACTACACAATCAACATATAAAAGCTGTGACACATGAATGAAGCACCAGAAAGATAATGAGATATTAAAATGAAGTTATTCTGATTTATAAGCACTGGAGAGTCGCATTTTCATACACTCTAAGCAATTTGAAGGCTAGAAATGTACTTAAAGAAACTTCACAAAGGTAGCTTATGCTTACTCATTGGTAGTTTCATAATGTTCATGTCTTTCCCTTTCTCATAAATTCCCACCGATGATAACCTTAATTAAATCTGAAAATTTTGTTAGCAGTTCCTAAGTGTATTATCTTCCTCTTTGGGTTGCACTGTACAATTAAAGTAATTTCTTAGACTGTATTTCTCAAAATTATCTGTTTCTTCCTGTAGCATATTCTGATTCTTTTCAGCAAGTCCTGTCAGCAACTGAAGCAAGTTCTTTCTCACCAGCTTTTTTTTGTTTTCTTCTTCTTTTTGGAGAGACAGTATTGCATTAAAAAAAATGAAATAAATATTTCTAAGCTTGAGCCATAGGAAACTTCAGCAGATCCTTTTTCATTCCAAAGGTTTCTTTTTACCTGAGTGTGTTAACATTTGCTCTTCAAGTGGGTCCCCTCTCTCATGCTGAGCCTCTTCTTCTCTACCTTAACTAGTATTTCTTCATGAGGCTCTTCATCAAACACATAAAAGTGAGGTGTTGTGCATCATGTTTTGGAAAAAAACCCCATCAATCTCTTCTCTAGGAAACAGATCACATTTATCGTTAGTGATTTTATTCTGTACTTCATCTTGCCATTTTTTGTGCCTAGGTTTGCACCTATTCTCTCATTCCAGCTTTGTTTCAATCCTCCATAAACTCCTATTAATTAAATGCCTTTCTCAGTCACATTTTAAATATGGATAAGCCAGGGAAAGGTCATCAGCTTCAATTGCTCTTTTAATACAGAATGGAGCCAGCTGTAAAACAAAGCCCAGATAAAATCAAACCAAACCTGGAAGGACTGAGCTGAAAAGCAATAATTGCTTGGCTGTACCCAACAGAACTACAAAAGCGCTTAATTTAACCCTGAAAACAAAACTGAGAGGATTATTGGCAAGGATCTGAGGAAAGAAAACACTGTTGATACTATTGATCATACTTGGCACTTTTTCCTCCAGAAAATGCTTTACAAACACTAATTAACCAGGGTATTGCACAACCTGTGGATCTCTTCTAGTAGAGGTTTTAAGCTTTGGTGGTTCTGTGATATCTGGCCAAAGACTAAGCAAAGTATAGCAAAGCTTGTCCTGGTGGAGGAATGGACCTGTTTTGATCTAGTGGCCAGGCTTGGTGTGTGCTAATGTACTCTGCTTTATCAAACAGCAGTCAGCACTTCTTAATGGAGGTGCATTTGTTCTTGCCTAATTGGGCATTAAATAGGGGTAAAACATCATATTCACTCCTAGTCCTAGGGTGGAAGAGTTGGGAAGAAGGCAAGAGGCTGGCAGTGAGCCAGTTCACATTGCTGGCTTTGCGTGGGTTTTTTTTTGGGGGGGGGGGTTGTTTTGTTTTGTTCTGTTTTGTTTTTTTGATTTGATTTGATTTTGTTGGGTGTGTGTTTGTTTGTTTTGGGGTTTTTTTTCATTGTTTCTGTTGTTGTTTCTGGGGTTTTTCTTGTTTGGGTTTATTTTTTTTTGTTTTTATTTTGTTTTAATAAAAGCTCTTTGGGGCTCTGTCCATTACTGCATATCCATAGAGGAGTCTGGAGGACCCATCTAAGGTCTGACCACTGCTGAAAAGCACAGGAGTGTTCCTGTCTCTGCAGTCTTCACTCTTCCATCAAGTGAGAGTCTCTACAGTGATGATTGTGAGATTGGCCTAGAGAAGAGTTAAACACAGTTCCAGTTACTCATAGCGAATAATAACAATAATTAAATAATTATTACCTTCACCTACAGTCAAACCTGTCGTGCATCACTGATATGGAGCCCCTTGAGATTTGAGCCCCTAAAGATCTGAACCAAACTTCACAATTTTTTTTTTTTTTTTTTTTTTTTTTTTTTAGTTATTAATCAGCAGCAATAGCCGGACAGTTATGATTAAGCAATTGCACTGTGAACCCTGTGTGCTTGGCTAATCTTTTGTTTTAAGGGAAAGGGAAGACAATCCCAAGATGAATGGGCTGTCTGGATGAGAGCCACCAGGAGTGAAGTCAGCAGAATTCAACAATAACTGGGGGAAAGGTAATTCTGGCAGTGGGAGATCAAACCACCAACCATTGCCCACCTACTCAAAACACACCCTGGACTAAAATGGAGGGAAGAAGTGTGCATACAGACTAATAGGCATGAGAAATTAGAGATGGGAACTTGCAAATAGGGGTTGGGTACTGATTAATCAAAGAGTTATGTAATCTGTAACCAATGGATGCTGATGCCTTTCTTAAAATGTTTATTTAGTGTAGGTTGGATGGTCAGGGAGTCAGCCTTATGTGGGTTAAGACCCAGCTCCCTGCTTTGCACAGCTAGAAAAAAAATTTAGGAATACCTTGCCTTGGTGTGTGAATTGATGTTTAGTACCAGGCACTAGCCCACACTGGGGACAGCATAGCTAAAAGCAGAAGTCTCAGTTTTAATTTCTGTCTCCACCTCTCACACTGACTGTGCAGCACAGCAGCTGTTTAAAACAAAAACCCAGTGGCCAGTTCTTCTTTATGATGGATAAATCACCAAGCCTCACAGGTTTCAAAATATTTGGTAGAACACAGACTGACCGTATCATGCTCTCATGCATCAGGTACAACTGTTTGCTTTGACCACCAGTGTCTGTCTTCCATCTCCAACTTTTCTCTCTTTGTCATTCCCAGAGATCTGAAATGAAAAGAGGGATGCATTTTTAAGTGACATCTTAAAATGTATGTTTTAAAGGACAATCAATTTTCTTTGCACTGGTAAGTAAAATTGACCTTTCATTTTAGGTAGAAAAAACTGCTCTGCAGCCCCACTGCAGCATGGACTTGCCCTGCAGTTGTGCCAGGAGCAGGCTCAGCAGTGACACTGCCCTGAATAGCCTCACTGTTCTTCAAGCACTGAACACCTCAAAAGCCTCAGGTCTTGTGGTTTTAATGAAGACTTTGAGAAGAAGAGAGAAATCAAGAGTTTTATCTGGTACCAATCTTCTCCATAGGTATTGCAGCTGATTCCTGTTTACTGCATCACAGGCCCTGCATCATTGCTGCAAAGAAAAAAAAAGAGAATTGAGGTGTGGGACCTCAGACCAACTTGGTTTTACCTCCATCTGTGCTGGGTGGACCAGTGTCACTGAGGGAAGGGGGCAGAAACCAATCCCCTTTTGGGTAGAAACCTGCCCAAATTCAAGCTGCAGCCCAGTTAGCATGTTTGTTTTCCAGTCTCTAATAAAACCCATCTGTGTGCAATCATCGCTGGACTAAATTGAGAGAGATTTGGTGAACACACGGCTAGCCAGGATTTTGAGTGGAGAGAGAGCCTGCAGGAATTGTGGCTCACAGCTCCTGCCTCTGCCAGTGTGAAGGCAATGTGGGAAGCCAAGCACAAAACATCAGACACAGCTGACACTGACACTGTGCCTCGATTGTGACAACCCATTCATTTTCTAGCTTTTTTTATTTAGCAGAGTTTATTAGAAGCAGAAGGTGCCTAACTCCAGATGGTGTTACTCAGTTTTAAACGTCCTTTCAAAGGGAAGGACTGCTTCTCAATGCATGGTTTTCCAAGTTCCACTACAAGGAAAGCAAACCTAGAAAGGTCTGGAGAAGGACAGCCTAATGAATGGCATCTCAGCCAGGAGTAAAATTAAGCAGGCTATGGCTTCTCAGCATCAGTAAAGTGAAAAAGATGGGGAAGGTTTATTTGCTGATCCTCATAGAGCAGTGCCATGAGGCACCCCACGAAACTGCTGGGTGGCAGGTTCAAAATTAAAATAATGAAGTATTACTTCATGTGGTTCGTAACTCAGTCGCAGAGCTCATTGCCACCGTCCACTGCAGTCCTATCGCTCCAATGGCTTCCAGCAGAAATTAGCTCATTCAGGGAAGAGAGGTCTGCCAGGGCCTGTTAGCGACAGAGGTGATCACACAGAGCAGCCACAGAGCTGGTGCTTTCATGGAAGTATTGCTGTACATGCTCCTGCTCCTTCTTCCATCCCCTAAAACATCCCACCAGCTGCTGCCAGGGGAGCTCTGGTCTGATCCAGTGCAGCTGTTACTGTGCAAGGATTCCTCAGCCCAAATCAGGAAGGGGCTATTAATCACTACATGTCCCTGTGCTAATAACCAGTCTGCACTACATGTGCAGAGCAGAGCTGGGTGTTGCAAGAATATGGGGACGTAGTGAGATAAATATAGAAATATAGTAGTGAGATAAAGCACTTGATGAGCCTGCCCAAAACTGTGTATCAGCATGAAAGGGGACTAAGGGTTTCCCTGCTCTCAGTCTCGTGGTGCTGTTGTCCCTCAGAGAGTTGGTGCAAAGCAGCTGTAGGATGCTAGAACAGGAAAATGAATTTTATCATAATTGCAAATCACAGAGGAAAAACCCCAAGTATCTTTTAAAGCAGGACAATAGAAATAAATTCAGTATTTATAATGATCCCTCTAATCTGAACAGGATCTGAGTCTTATATTTTGGAAGAGAGGGAGCGATCAGACATAATTCCAGTGTAGCTGCAGACAATGCTCTTTTGTGGCTGATTATCCATCCATAATTCAGGGCAGTGAGTTCAGCCTTTTCAGTTTTGCACAGCCCATTTGTTTCCAGCCTACTTAGGTTTTCCACAGCATTTTAAGTGGTAGAAATCATGCCAGAAAGTAGCAACTCTGCAGTCTTACCCACGTGTATATTTGGTACCATCAGTGTGTGCCAGGTACCAGAGCAGTGGTGAGAGCTCCTGCTGGGAGCTGGGAAATCGGGATACAGCTGGCTCCTCAGCTTGCTGTCAAGATGCACTTAATTTCTGTTGTTGAAACCTCTCTTGTGTGCAATCCCCATTTATTAGGGGGGAATATTATTTAGGAAAAGCAATCCCTATTTATTTTTCTGTAGGGAAAATACCAGCTGGAAGTTTTTGAGGTTCATGTTTAGGTTGCCCTGAGAATACTGCAGTCTTTAGGTTAAAAAAAAAAAAAAAGGAGATAAAAATTGGTGGCCCCACTGCATTTTTTGAGGTGGCAGACCCCCGGGCTATGTGATTTATATATGATTTGCAAATCCTGGGATACTGACCTAGTGTGTTTCTTTTCCATCTCCTGGGTGTAGTTGGCAACTAGAGCAGCACTAGACACAGCCAGGATGACCTGCTGCTGCTCTTGCTTTACCTCTGCAGAAAAAGTTTTCTAATGATGCTCAAGTCCTGCTGACTCAGCATCTGACTTTTACATGCCTTTTTTTCCTGGAAAAATAGCAGCATTTTTAAACCAGTTGGCCTCATCCTCCCTCCTGGCCTTGAAAATCTATGAATCTGAAATACAGAAGATGAAGAAGAATTTCTGCTTGTGTCAAGAAAACCCTTTGATTTCTCAATGTTAATATTTCTAATTTGCATTTACTGCTTGGGGGTTTAAGAGATGATGTGGAACAGCAACTATGAACCCTCCTTCCACATATGTTGGGACAAGCAGCTATTTATAGCTTTTGATTTACACTTGGAGGAAGAACCATAAATATTCCCCACTTCAGCAGGAAAACAGTTTCAGCAATATAAAAAAAGAGCCTCAGTACATAGGAATGGCATAGGATTTGGGCTGCATTGATTATGCTGCTTCAGCTAAGATTTATCTGATTGAAGTCTCTGAGGCTGCTACAGTCTTGTGCTCATTTAAAGACAGCACAGCCCTATGGAGCCAGTTGTTAAGCTTTGCTTCATTAACAGAATGGTGTGCAAAAAATGCTCTGTGAAAACAACCCAACTCCTCGGCTTTATGCTTCTGAATATTCTAGGACGAGACCTAAAAATCATTGAAGTGAAAATTTGCAATGTATTATTATGTCTTATGTATTATTATGGTAAATACCATAATAATAATTTGTGATATCACACCTTTTAACTAATCATCTGTGATGAAGAGAGGGAAAGGGGTTGTAATTGTTCTGCATGTTTGTTAAAGAATGATTTCACTGTGTATTTGATAAAATACAATCCCTCGTGATCAGGTATAATTTTACAGTGTTAAAAACAATTATCAGAATAGCTTTTTACAGGTTTTTTTTTTTTTTTATTTTAACATAGCTGGGTAGGTGTTTCATATGCAGTTTATTGATGTTGTGTTTCTGATGGCTCCAAGGGGGAGGTGGAATTTCTCTTCCCTGGTCAGAATTCCTCAATACATTTACTCACACAGTGCACCTATTCTCAGTATTTCTGTTGCATGCAGTTCCATTGGAAATACATGTTCTTAATCCCAGCCAACCGAAATGCAAACAGTATGTTAAATTAAATATAGTCACTCATTTTAAAAGGTCACTCTTGTCTTTTTATTTGTGCTATTTATTTCCTCAAACCTGTTTCCCATTCGGGTCGCCAAAATGAAGAGCGGTGCAACCCAAGCAGTCAGAGCTGTGGCTGGCAGTGGAAAGGAGAAGCCTGGCACATGTGGCTCCTTGGTTTTCATCGTGGCCACTTATCCCTTGGGCTGTGCGTGGTCTCCAACCAGAGAAGCATCCATGTCTGCAGAGAGATACCCAGGCCTCTGTGGATCTTCTCATCCTCTCAAAACATTTTCTGCACTTCTGAATCACATGTTTTCAGTAGGCTCTATTGTTCATTATGGATTTCTGCTCTGAGCTACACGGACTGCAAAAGGCTTTGAGATTCCAAACCAAATGGAGATTCACACCCTGTCTGATTCTCCTGAGCCCTGTACCCCAGGGCATGGTTAACTCCTGGGAAATGCCAGCAGCTCCAAGTAAGGATGGGAAGCCTCTGCAGGCTGAAATAAGACTCAAGGCAGCTGAAGGATTTTTTTTTTTTTATTGCAAGTAGTCATAGCAATTAAGATATTAAAATCAATGTCATGAGCTGTCACTTATGGACTGCATTAGCTCTGCTCTGCCGTGAACTTGCTCCTCTTCACCACATAAACCTTCTGAAACTTCAAGGGAACAAACACTTCTCACCAAGCCTAAGCACCCTCTGCTCTTAAGCTGAATATATTTGGATTTCTCACTGAATCTGCCAACATCCATTAGAGTCACCATTAACAGGCCATGGTGGGATTTGAACTAATCAGTACAATTTACAAAATCGTTTGGAGCACAAAAACTTTTAGGAGCAGCTGAGTGGTGAAACCATACTCAGGGGACAGGAGTTTTTCCAGCAAATGGTGGAGCAGGAAGGCAGATTGGAAGAGGAGCAATCAGTCTGGCTCCTACCCTGATTAATGAAAACCAACCTTTGAGCTTGTGATAAACAAAGGAGCAGCCCGAGGTGTTTGAACCTTCTCAACAGGCAAGAGAGGGGGAGGAAGGCATGAGGGAAGATAGTCAACCAGTCATCAATCTATCACTCAGAATTGTTTTAATTACTAAGGGGACAGGAGAATGGGGAAAAGAGCTCTCTGGTGCAAAGTCAGAGCATGTCGGATTTACCACTCTTTCCATTTCCCTCTCCAAGTGTTGCCGCACACTGAGTGATGCTTTTGAACCCCCACATGCCCACTGATGATTTAGAATCCATATTTCCATGAAGGGATTATAATTAAGCTCCTCTGTGGCTTCAGACACAAATTTACTGCTCCCTTACAGAGAGTACCCATCACCATTGTGTCTTTTGGCTGCTCTGGGATCATTATACCCAGATCAGCTGTAGTGTGCAATGTTAATTTGATACTTTAGCAACAGCCAAGAGCCCTGTTTTAGCTGTCCCCATGCCTCTCATTATTCTGTTCATACTCATTAAGCTGGGACAGCCAACCCTTGAGACAGGAAGCTACGGCAGAGCTGAGAGCAGGGCTGTCAGAGGAGCTCCCAGAGCTGGGGCATCTGCAGGTGGATGTCATGCCAAATCCTAAACCCAGGTGTCAAGAACACACCAGTTACCCATCTCTCTCAATTTTCCATTCTTTTGGTTCTGAATCCCAAACCAGTATCTAATTCTGGCCATGTCTGACTTTTGCTTTTTCAACTCCCATGTGCAGATATGTGCAGAACTGGGTTTTGACTTAAGCCAGTCTGGTCTCAAATTGGGAGCAAACTGCAGTGCCTCTTGATGTTTGCTGCAGAGGTGCCACGGTGCCACTAGCAGTGGGCTGTCCTGGGAGCTGGGCTGGGCTGTGTGCTTGTGCATCACTCTGGCTGGGGAAGCAGCAGAAGAAAATTCATTATCTAAATTTTATTCAGCCAAGCAGTTCCTTATTTGAAACTGCCCAGCCATGATATGAGCTCAGGAAGCTTTTCTGGGACCACAAAGGGAATGAGGAGAGAAGGTAACATGGCAGATGGTCACTGGTTTCACACCTTGTTAAAAGGAGAGAGAACGGGGTTTGTGTCAGAGGTGGGATCAGTTCATGATGGCTGAGAGGGCTCACAGGGTGGTGGTGTGGCATGGAGCAGCTTTTGGGTAGCACAGAGCAGTGCAGAAAGAGATGGAGAAGCCCTGTGCTTGTAATTCACTGTCCCTGTGACGCTTGGTCAGACCCTGAGCCAGGCAGGAGAGCACACCTGTCAGGGTGATAAATACCCTGCGCTCAGCCACCGTACTCTGACTTCAGCAGGCTGTCCTTCACATGAATTGCCAATCTCCTGTGTCACTCTGGTGCAGGACATCCAGACCTAGGGGCTTTGTCTGCATCACTAACCCTCTCTCAGGGACAGCCGGGCTTGCAGGATGGCTGAGCTGCAGCCAGACCCCCCCAAGCAAGGGCGGAAAGCAAGGACACAGCTCTTGGGGACACGGTCCTGCCAAGGGTTCCCTTTGCTTCTCTGCTTCAAATCATACAAGGATAAACATATTGGTTTCCTGAGCCTCAGCAGTTTTCTCTATTTAAAAAGTAAGGGTGGAAGTGAGCTATTTTTTCACATATTTTGAGGCTCTTCCTGTGAGGTGTCAAAAAGTAAGAGAAACAGGGAAAGGTAAACAAGAGGTGGTTCTTTTTTAAAAGAAATTAGTTAAAAGTAAGGCACAGATGTATCCTTTATTAAAAAAAATTAATTAATTCTTTGATCACCTACCATAATCTTGTTTACAAGCTCTCATTCAATGTGTGTTTAAGGCGAGAACAGTTTCTATTTTTAATAATCTTTGTTTGCTAAGACTCAGAGCTGTACAGGCGAATCTGTTTCTGTTCACCTCACCAGGATTTATAGCTGCAGTCAGCCTTTTCGGGGGGGGAACAGACATCAAAGCCTTCAGCAGGTGTGCAGTGACCAGGAAACGATACAGCATAAAATCCAGAGAGAAGGTGACACGATATTTCCCCTGGGATGTTTGCAAAAATGACACAGAAAAGACAGAAGCATTTGCAGATTGCATTGTGCGCGCTGCAGAAAATGTATCAGCCAAACCAGGAAATCATCTCGGAAATGACAAGCCCCATTGAAGGTTAATGCTTACGGAGCTGTGGGAACTGGTCCCAGTGGCACATTACTAGGCAGCCTGGAATAAAGGTGTTTTCCATGAGCCTATGTGCCCAAGGCTAGCCATCAGTGTGGCACTTCTGAATTGCAGGGATGTGGTGCCCTGGACCGTGCTGAAGCTGAAGGACCTCATGCAGCTGTAGAAAACTGATGGAAGAGCTGCTCCATAGCTCAAGAAGCAGGAGAAGGAAAAACCTATGCCATTTAAAAAACTTGTCCAGTGGTGACAAGCACTTCCAGCACAAACAAAACAAAATAGATGCAACAAATAAGAGCTGTTCATCTGTCAGGACTGGATGTACATGTTGTCTGGTTTCCTAATGTGCCATTGGCATTGTCCAGAAGCACCTATTTTTTGACCTACGTGTCTGGATTGCATGTAGCAAATAAATAGTTTTGTGCTTGTGTTGCACAAATACATATTTTCTCTATTAAAATGTCTTCTTGGCTGGTTGGGCACCAAATAAAACTGGTCTAGAAATGTATGCACACCTGAGCCAGCTGGTAGTCTGGGTGGTTTCTCTGAGCTGGATGCTGTAGGTGGCACTAGTGGAGTAGCTGATGTTAAATTATGCAACGTTTATCCCCTTTTGGCTGAGATGGTAGCTTCTTGATTGAGGTAGAGGAGTTTGCAATTATCGGCAGGGCTGTCACATGTGATGTCTTTCTAGTTTTATTTGTTTTAACTTCATGAATACCGTACTGCCACTAGAATGACCTCAAAAAGCCCTTCCCAGAAAGCTGTGATTGACACATCTCTTACATCCATGCAAAATGGAAAGGTATATTGATATATTGGATTCATCATCTGCAGTCTGTGTTGAGTGAATAGAGCCAAACATATTTGCTTGAGCTGCAAAAATGTCTCACTAAAATAATTGGTTTCAACATGAACAGGAGTTGAAGATTATTTTGTAATCTGCTGCAAGCATCAGTCAGTAGTGTCACAATTAAAAGGGTTTGCTGAGATGAATAACATTTTGAATTTACTGTTGTGGTGTTACCTACCTGACTGCTTGGCTGCTGTAAATCAAGTGACACTACTGGAAGCACATGGATGAATGCCAACTGGAAATCTGGCCCATTATCAGACTATAAAATTCTCTTTCCAAAAGTATCTTACTGGGCAAGTCACCCAAATCTATATATAAGTTCCTTAATTGAAACAGATGGCAAGAGGCCATAAATTTCTGCGATGTATAACGCAGACAGGTAACAAGGACACATTTACCAGCACCGTGGTGAATCACAGGAACATAAAAGGCAGCTCAGAGAAATGTGCTGTCCCATAAAAGCAACAGGATGGACTCACAGCTTCAAGGCTTTAATATTCGGTACATATTCTTCTTTTAATATACCTCTTTCTAAATTCCTGTGTTCGCTGCCGCAGCAGCGGGTTCAATGTGGTGGCAGGGTTATAGAGCAGGCAATGGTGTGTGCAGTGTACCTGGAATGACTGGATTTTATCAAGCATGCCTCTTAAATAGCTAGAGAGAGAAAGCCTGCCGTGAAATCCAGAGGAACTGAGTCTGAGCTGCTACAAGTAGATGGAGAGTGTTTGTGTCTCAGGTCCCTTTATTTCCTGCTTCCTCGGCTGATTGAAGGCTGTTGAAGTGGGGAAATGTTTAATCTGGCTTTGCTTGTCAATATTTCCCAGCTTAGCAGACACAAGCAGACAAAGTATTGATACTCCTGAATACACCCAAGGCACACATGTAGGATTTCTTTTTGCTTTTGAATTTTAGTTTGTTTATTTTTCAGCACGCAAATGCCACAGCAGACGGATGGGCTGGGAAGCTCTGCTCTTATGCTGATGTCTGGAGCAGGAGTAGCATGGAGGGTAACAGCTGGAGCTTTGCCACACTGCCACAGCTCTTCCCTGGGCATGTGTGGGGGCAAAAGATCCATTTCTCCCAGCTGTGCTGTTCCACATGCTCTGCTGATCCGGTCGGTGTCAGCTGTGCAAGGGATTCAGCCGCTGGAACAAACTCACATCACTCCACACATTTCACAAGCAGTAAGCATGGGGTAGTAGCACCACTAGCAGCAGCAAACATCCCCTGAGAAATTACATCCTCTGTCCCATCAGCCAACCTGTCCCAGATCAGAACTGTTTTGTAAGCAGACCATGTGATATATCTCTTTGTTTTATCCTTTTAAAGTGGTAAGTTCAGCGTGTGGTTGTGTGAACTACTGCATTCTGGATAACGAAGCAAGCAGCAGTGGGGAAGTGATTGACTTTGAGATTATAGATAGTGTTCTTTGACTTTTTGGTGAGTTGAATATTTTATTACTGCATATTAATGTTGATGAGTGAGTTCCCTTTCTTTTATTTATTTATTTTTAAAATTTAGGTATGTTAGCCTGCTTTCCTTACTAACGCTATATATGTATTTTCACTTGCATCCGTTGAGGGAAGGGAGGAAGAGCTCTGAAACTTTGAACGTGACCTTGGCTTGTTCTCTGGAATCATGTTCTGTCACAGTGTGATGCCTTCCAGTAAAACCATGACATTATTATTATTATTATTATTATTATTATTATTATTATTATTATTATTCCTTCCAGTTGCAGCTGGCATACATTGGGATGCCAGTTTCTGTACCTAACAGAAACTCAGACCGAGTCTGGCTGCTCTCCAGCAGAGCTTGTTCAGTGCTGCTGAGGGCAGAGTTCAAATCATTCCAGCAGCAGAGAAAAACCAGAATTTTATTTCCTGGCTCAGTATGATGCAATCAGTTCTGTGGGTTCCTTGTCAAAATAATATGCACGTTGACACCTATGAGCACACATCATAGCGCAGCTTTCCAAAGTGCTCATGAAGAAATTGCATGTCTTTTTGAGGAAGCCTAATTACCTAAATGGTTTTTCAGAATTCAGACAGTATGCCATGATTTCCTTCTTCCTATTTCTTTCTCTGCCTTACTTCTATTGATTTGCCACTTAGTCAGATAACTTTTTAGCAGCTAGCTTTGAAAAATCAGGTTTAAATGGGTGCTTGATTGCCCTCTCTCCTGTTTGTTTCAGAGGTGAAAACAGGAGATTCACATGTCTCTCCTTGGGAAGCTGCTAGGAAACAAGCAAATATTGCTGCTGCGATTTCCCAGCTTCTGAAATGGCAACAAGTCCATTTCCATCTCAGTGCAAAGCGCAGCCATCCCAGGGGAAGGAATTTGCTCTCCTAGGGGTGCAGGGATGGGAGATGGAAAGAGCAGGGACCACAGCTTGCTTGGGATGGTGGCACAAATCATGTGAGCATTTCAAGTCACCCCCTCCACTGTCCCCATCCCTTGCCTGTGGCCTCACCCTGAGATTTGAAGCTCTGCAGGTTGGTGGTCACTTTGCTGTCACCCACATCCATCAGGGAGCTGCAGCTGTGCTGGGCTAGAAATGATACTGGTGATTAGAGAGTCAGCTTTACTCTTTGGAGTAAATTAAACTTCAGCCTGCTGGGTTAAATTCTGTTTACAGTTAAACCTGTGAGGTGCAATTAGAGAAAAGAGCCCATGAGGTTTTCACAGAGGGGAAACAGATGGTCCCCAGTTGGGACACTACAGCCACAGGAGACAAGGATATTCTAGATGTTTCTTAATGCAAAGATCTTCATTTGAAAAAGTAAGCATAATATATGCTGTTATAGCTACATACCTGATACATGGAGAGAAGAACATTTTTTATGTCCTGTGCCATGAGTGCAAAAATACTGGGGAGAGCCTCAGCAGCAATTCAGGGAAGAGCAGTGTCTTTGTCCCTGTAAAAGCAGCAGGGGCACAGCATAGGCAGCAGGGAGGGACGCTCAGCTCCTGTTTCCAGTTCCAATGCTGCAGAAATGTTCAGCAACACCGAATATTGTCATCCCTCTTTAGCTGTGGTTGTGACACACAGCTGCTCTGCTGGATGCAGTGACCGTGTCCAGCTTGGACACTTCCTGAGGGGCAGGGTCTGGTGCTGGCTCACTTTCTCCTGGAGCCAGCACAGCTCACAGGCAACACAAGCATTTTGCAGTCACAAGAAAAGAAAAAAACTCATCTTCACTCAGATGATAAACTGTAACTTAGTCTTTCAATCAGGTGTTGAAAATAGTGCCAGAAGAAACCAGAATTGGGATGGCTCAGGATTCCTTTAGAAGTAAAAATTGGAATCAAGATCTGTCATCGTTCTCCTCTGACAAAATTTAGCATTTAATGGTGTTTTTTTATGCAGGTGTCAGCTGGTGTCTCTCCTTACCAGCTGACACCAGAAAAAGCCAGTGTATCCAGCAGAGCAGCTCAGGAGTGCTGATGTCTGAATGACGGCATGACACTAACAAAAACATGGAAGAATATCCCAACGATACCTGGGGTTTTTTTGTTATTTATTTGCTTGCCTCTAATAATGTTAAATATCATTCTGATGTGAAAAATTTCATGTCTGACAGCTTAGGGATTTTTTCAGTTACATTGCAGCTTCTGGATTGTGCATGTGATAGAACCTGGAAATAAAAAGGGGGCTCAGCTGTAGCAGCTGCTTTAATTGCTCGAGTTAAAGGTAAATTGGCACTGTTGGGAAGCAGATCCAACTTCCATCAAGCTCTTCTCTGCTATGGAAAACAAGAATGGTGCTGGATGTGTAATGGAAAAGCGTTTATAAAAAATAGTCTGTGCAATTTATTACTCCCCCATTCCAGTGAAACATTAATGGATAATGGTAATCTGAGAGGGTATTTTACTCTGGGTGTGCTAGCTACAGTGGAGGGATTAGCCAAGACCTGTTTGCAAAAGTGACACTTCTCCGATATTCAAATCTGTCTGAGATATTTATAATATCTCAGAGCTGGAGCTTTCGTGAAGTGCTAATATATTTGTGGAGGGTTTCTCCATTGAGTTTGTGAGTCTTCTGCAGGTGGGCAGAAGTGCCCCACACCCACAGGAGGTGCAGCTAAAATTCAGTGTCTTCCCAGACTCTGTGCTGAGAGGTAGGGGTAGAGCAGCACAGGCTTGGTTTCTGATCCAGCTGGAGTGCAGGCAGAATGTACTCATCATTGGGAGCACACAGCAGGACTGGTGGATCCTCCCTGAATTCCTCTGAGTAATGGGATGGGCAGTCTCATCCCTGTTTTAGAGCTTTGGCGAAGTCCTCCTTTGGACTGCTTTGGGCATCCTCTTCATCAGTTTGCAAAACTGATGACTGACACTGGGGCAGGCTAAGAGAAGATATTCCAACATGTTGGAGGGAAGTGAATGAAAATGAAAACACAGGAAAAGAGAAAAAGTGGGGTTTGCTAAGTCTGGTTTAGAAGAACAGGGATGAGAGAAGATCTGGTTGTCTATAAACACTCCAGGTAAACAAACATCCTCATTCAGAAGAAAGCAATCCCAAGAGCATATTGCAGAGACATCATCAGCCAGTAGAGATGGAGAAAGCTGAGAGGACCCAAACCCCTCTCAGGAAGTGCATTGATTTTTCCCACTTAGTGAGGAGCAGATGGGAGAAAAAAAGTTTGCCAATCAGTTGGACAACCCACAGAACTTTATCACTCTTGGCTCCAGATTTTATCTCATGGTGCATTTTATCACTAGATATTTGATGCCACTAACGTGAGCAGGATTTTATAAGCAGCAGCTAACTCAATAAACACCATTTCCTCCTACGGGGACAAGTCCTGGAGTTCTTTCAGTCCTCAGGACTGCAGCAGGATTTTCTGCATTCCTGCCACGTTGCTGCTGGGAAGCATTTGTCATGTGGAGTCCCACCACCACTGGTTCAAAGCCAAGTCCAAAATCCTTCTGGGAACAGAGTGACCAGAAGGCACCACTCTCCCTGGCATCTTCCCGAAACAGACAGCAGCTTCTAGATGCCCACAGGAGGGACCAGGAACTTCCAGTCCTCATGTGCTTGTCCTAAATATGTGCGATTAGGTAAAGTTAGGTAGGTGTGGAAAGGGTTATCTCCAGGAAAGCTGCTGTGTGGGAGGAATAGGGAATGGACCACGAGCTGGTGCTGCTGAAATGTGTCAGCTGAAACTGCAAATGGTGATTTGCTGTGCTACTTATCTTGGTACATTTTTATGAAGGGAAAATGACATCCCCACTGAAACCAGTGGTTTTGGAGCCTGGCAGGGCGCAGCACCCTGCACTGACAGGTATTTCCAAGGGCTTTTTTCTGGCAGATCACTCAGGATGAACTCTGCAATGCCAGGTGCTGCTTGCAGCCTGCTGAATAAATTCCTGCCGTAGAAGCACAAGGCGGTTTCCCGGTGACAATAAATGTGATTTATGATGGAAAAAGAATGGAATGCCTTCTCTTTCACTACCACTTTAAAACTTGAAATATTCACTGAAATAAAGCTTTTTCCTAAGAATTATGCAGCTAAACTTTGCTCAGAAGGTTTTTAAGGACTATGTTGCAATGTTTTAGACTTACTTCAATGGCAATAAATGTGCCCATGGAAAACATCTTAAATGACTCCTCCAGAATCAGAAAAACTGCAACAGGAAGAAAGCTCAGGATTCATCAGAAAAGTTGCAGGACCTTACAGCATCAAAGAAAAATATTCTGCTTCCAACATCTGCCCCCATCTTCCCCCATCAAATTAAAATTAATTTAAGACCATGGTCTTTGTTCCTGGTAGGTAACCAAGAAAGAAAGCGTGAATGTATGAAATAAAAATGGTCTTCAGAATTAGATAGTGCTGTATAAGTACATACAAAACATCTGGGATATTCCTGAATTAAGTACAGTAGTGCTGCGACCATATTCTGACTGATTCAATGTAGGAGCCTCCATAATTACCTCCCCTCCTCTCCTGGAGCCACCCCCCAGTCCCTTCCAAAGCAGCTGAGGGGTAACACAAACTGTAAATGACCTCTGATAGTCGTATTGCTAGGATGATAATAACAAAGCAGCATTAATGCAAGTTCTTCTGTGTGAATTTGACTGGGGTGCTTTGCCTAATGACTAATCAGCTAAGGATGAGCCGGCAAAAACTTAGGACAAATGAACCAAGTTATGGAGGAGAAATTGATGCCTTATCCCCAGCCCTGATAAAAATGATATGGTGGCAATGCCATTCAGCTGGAAGGTTCTGTACGTTCCAAATTTGCTCAGGCACTTGAGTTGTTTGCCAAGAAGATGATAAAGCATTTTGGTCACATGCTTAATTTTGTGAAGCTGCTGAGGTGACAGTGGGCTGCCCTGCCCATTTAGCAGCCAATCTATGAGAAAATTGTAGTGCAATGCCCAGAAGTGGTGCTTGGGGCGAATCTGGTTTCATGAGGCACAGTGCTGGACCTTGTAGGGTCACACAGCGTGGGAGAAACCTCACACACAGCTGGGTGCACGAGGAGAATACTGACCTGGTCTTAAGATGGTTCAAGCTGATTTTGTTAAAAATTCATTAAATCGCTGCAATTTAAAGTTTGGCAACTTTTTGGAGTGGTATTCTTCTCAGGCTGTCTAAAGTATGTAAAGGTAATGTCGGGAAAGTGAAATCACAATTTGATAAGGAGCAGGAAGGTTGCTGGGGTGCTGTAGCTGAGTTTCAAGCAAGGTTCAAGTCTAAAGGGTGGACAATTCCTAGCTCAGTTCCCAGACAGACTTAGCCCACTGCCCTTTCACTATCCACAGCATATCTATTCACCTCACTTTGTTATCCAGGTGATGCCTGAAAGAGAGGCCAAAACAAATTAGGAGTACAAAATGCGGACAAATTTATTCGAGGCCTTCAAGGTACATTCGGGCAAGCAAAAGTCCCCCCCAGGGACTACACCCAAAATGGAAGCTGGGTCAGGAGCCCTTCACCTTTTATAATTTCTGTCCCATTAGCATATTGGCCCTTAGTTCTCCATTCGCACCCTCAGGTGATGATGTTCACCACCCCAGGCCTGCCGCCCCCATCTTACAGCTGTTTACATATTTTCAGGTGCTAAGGCAATGAATATGTCTTTGAATCTGTGTTCAGAGGGCCTTGTTTTGGCTAAAGGTGCTGGGAACAGAGCATTTTAGCCCTTTGTAAGAAGCACTAAACTGCAGCAAGTTACAGATGCACGAAGAGGAAAAAACTAGAAATAATCAAAGGCATCATTCCCCCCTTCAGAGGCCTGACAAGGCCTCTACCTTGTCAGGTCTCTATTTTAAACACCCACTAATAATATACATTTGACATAGAGGTATAGTATATACCTCTAACAATAGCAAGTGTCTAATACCAAAAACATTCTATACAGCCGGCTAGCATGTGAAAATTATGATTCCAACTAGTACGAACAGTTTTTCACAGAAAGGAATCCTTTAGATCACATCATTCCTGTTTGCATCAGTCTCTAATCCTCAGTTGTCTCAGGAGCAGATGCCTTCTTTACCCGGGAATAATGAATCCAAGGTCCTTTGCCAGTGATTTTGACAGCAGTAAGGGTGGTCATCAGGACTTGGAATGGTCCTTTCCACTTGGCCTGTAACGGATCACTGTCCCACCACTTAACATAGACCCAGTCTCCAGGTTGGAAGGGATGTGCTGGTGTGTCCAGTCCTATGGGTCTGGATAACACGATGTGATTCTAGAGTTTCTGCAAAGTGGAGCTCAAAGCCATTAGATATCTTTGCAAATCAGGCTTTCCCCTCATATGGATTTCTCCCAGGACATGTGGGATTTGATATGGCCTGCCATACAATATTTCATAGGGACTGATGTTGTCCCTCCGCCTCGGTTGTATTCGAATTCTTAGCAAGGCTATGGGCAATGCTTGAACCCACGTCATGGATGTCTCTTGACAAATTTTGCTAATCTGGGTCGTAAGAGTCCCATTCATGTGCTCGACTTTACCACTTGCTTGGGGTCTATATGGTGTATGCAGATCCCAACTGACTCCCAGAATCTTGCTGATTTCCCCACCACCATTGCAACAAAATGTGGTCCCCTATCTGATGACATTCCCAAAGGAACCCCAAACCTTGGAATTATACGATTGAACAAAACCTTCACCACCTCTCTTGCTGTATTGGAACGACAGGGGTAAGCCTCAGGCCAGCCACTAAAAGTGTCAACTAATACCAATAAGTATTTGTATCCTTCTTTATGTGGTAACTCAGCAAAATCTACTTGCCAGTAAACTCCAGGAAGATCTACTGGTTTTGTTACTCCTAACACAACTCTTTTCCTTGTGTCAGGGTTGTTTTTACAGCAGATTTCACATTTGCTTACTTCTGATTGTGCAATGTCAGTCATCCCCCTTCTTATTACTACCTTTTTAAGGTGTTTCAAAAGATTTTCAACCCCAAAATGCGTACTTTCATGCTCTCTCTGAGCTATCTCCCGTAGGATCAGGGGCAGGACTACTACCTGGTTTACTGGTGTAACAGCCCATCCACTCTCTGTGATCTCAGCTTTGAGGAATTTAATTAACTTGTGGTCTGCCTGATCATACTTTGGGGTGAACCCTGACAAATCAATTTCTTTTTGTGGTATTACTGCAAGAATGCCTTTTTCTGCAATTTCTCTCGCTGTTTCATCAGCAAAACGATTTCCCAATTGTGGAGTGGTCTTCCCTTTTTGGTGGCCCCTACAACGCATGATTGCTACCTCTGTAGGTTTTTTGATGCTCTCCAAGAGGGCGAGGATTTGCTCAGCATGTTTGACTTCATTACCTTGAGCATTTAGCAGTCCTCTCTCCTTCCAGATGGCTCCATGGGTGTGGACAACACTAAATGCATATTTCGAATCAGTCCATGTATTTACCTTCTTTCCTTTGCTGAGGTCTGAGGCCCTCGTAAGTGCGATCAGTTTGGCTTTCCCTGATGACACATCTGAAGGCAAGGCTTTTGCTTCAATTACTTTATCTGTGGTGGTTACCACGTAACTTGTCATCCTCTTACCCTTTCTCATGAAGCTGCTGCCATCCGTGAACAGTTCCCAATCTGGACTTTCTAGCGGGATGTCTCTCAAGCCTGGTCTTCTGGAATAGACTTCCTCGATTGTCTGCAAACAGTCATGCTCAGGCACATCATCAATTAAGGTGGAAGACGAGGACATGGCGGGGTTAACAACAGAGGTTGTCTTCAGGGTAACATCGTCCTGTTCCAACAGCACAGATTGGTATTTGAGCATTCTGCTAGGGGACAGCCTGATCAATTCTGGTTTTATAAGTAAAGTGTGCTTACTGGCTAGCATCTGCCAGTTCTTTAGTGCTAGCTCTAATGGGGAATTCTCAGGAATTGGAATAGAACTCCCAGTTGAAAAATGACACCCCATATATTTATGTGGACAAGGGCACTCCTTATCCCACGCGCTGAACGAATTGCAGGAGATCGTCTCCTCACCACAGAGCACCGCTTTTATACGCCTACTCACATGCCTCTATGTTGGGTCCTTGGTCTCTGGTACCTTCCCGGCTGGCAGAGGGAATGCTGGCAGAGGTTGCTCTGGGCCCAGAGGGGTTTGGAGAGACCTTCTGTACTGGCTGGGTCGCCAAAAACTGATGCCTGAAAGAGAGGCCAAAACAAATTAGGAGTATAAAATGCAGACAAATTTATTCTAGGCCTTCAAGGTACATTCGGGCAAGCAAAAGTCCCCCCCAGGGACTACACCTGAAATGGAAGCTGGGTCACAAGCCCTTCATCTTTTATAAGTTCTGTCCCATTAGCATATTGGCCCCTAATTCTCCAATCACACCCTTAGGTGATGATGTTCACCACCCCAGGCCTGCCCCCTCCATCTCACAGCTGTTTACATATTTTCAGGTGCTAAGGCAATGAATATGTCCTTGAATATGTATTCAAAGAGCTTTGTTTTGGCTAAAGGTGCTGGGAAGCGAGCATTTTAGCACTTTGTAAGAAGCACTAAACTGCAGCAAGTTACAGATGCATGAAGAGGAAAAAACTAGAAATATTCAAAGGCAGCCCAAGTGATACCATAATAAATGCAGTTTGCAATATCACCCAAATTAACTCTTCATTTAGAATAAGAGCAGAAGAAATTCCAGTTCCATGAGGTCTTACACAAATATATCTACCTGCACCAAGGAAAAGACAGCAGGAGAGACTCAAAATGTGGCTGTTTGTCTAAGGCATTGTTATCACTGACAATTTTATTACATCAAGAAATAAATCACCTCTCTCACAGTTAATAAAATTTAGGATGTAACTCTTTGTTTCTGCTATATCTCTCCATGAATGGAATGGAGTCAGGAAAAGGTGTATGGCATTATCAGTTGCCCTTTAGTCTTCCTATAGAAATTGGATTGGTCAATGTATCTTTAAAAAAAAAATTAACACATATGAGCATATGAATGTAAATATTAAGCTTGCCCTCAGTGTGGGCAATTGGTAAATATCACTATTTAGATGCTCTGAATAGATATTATGGATATTCTGGGAATATGAGCTGTTTATAAACTTTAAAAATTATTTCTAATCTATTGAATGTATAATTCTGGAACTTCACTCTTGTCTAAAGAGGAGTATTTTCAGCTTTTCCCTTTCCATCCTATTTATACAAGCCAGGCATGTTCTTCCCATCCTCACAGCTTGCAAACAGGTTACTCTTTTTGAGCTACATCGTCTCTTTGCCGACTGAAGTTTTCACCTACTTTTAACCTTACATCCTTTTGGCTGTAAGTCCATATCTTCTTTAGCATTGCTTTTGCTGGCAGCAGATACTAAAGGGAAATGTTTCCTTTCATTCTGTGATTTTTCTGCCCTCAATGATCTCTGTCTATGGAGGAAATTGGACTTTTATTTCGGTGTTTCTGTGGGAGCTGAGGTGAAGAGTAACTTCGGCAAATCATCCTAACAGCTTATTATTTCCAGTCCTCCTACGTGATGTCTCTGCTTATGTAACTTTATAAAGGATGCATTTCAAGCCAGTACAGTCAGTGTGCCCATCACTGTGATGCTTTTCCTTTCCGTGGTGTGACCAGGGTGGGGTTGAGCCCACCCGAGGGCATCGCTGGCATCGTGGGGTTCCACAAACACAAACGCAAGGTGGCTGGGAAAGAGGACAAGTGGCTGGGGAGGAAAGAGGGTGTCCCTGGAAGCAGAGGCATGGCAGCACCATCCTGACTGCCAGCAGTGGATCTTAAATTAGCCATGAGACAAGAGGATTCAAGCCAAGATACCATTATGAATATTAATGTTCAATGAATCTTCTCTTTTTGTTTTTTTTTTTAATTTATTTTGCCTTTCCTCAAACTGTTCAAGATTGCAGGACAACAGCATAAACTACTTGCAATTTTTGCCCTTTTTCTTTTCTTAATGTTTAACATTTCCAAAAGATTTTTGATATTGCTCCCACAAAGATGTGAGTGCACTCAGAAGCAGTCAATAACAGAGCCAGGTGGTGACCTTTGTGCCTCTGTCTTGACACCAGCCTGACTTCACCTCTGTGAGCTGGCCTCAACGAGGGCCAAAAGCGCAAGTACAGCCACAGGAATAACACAGAGGTGAGAAATTATAAAACAAACTGTAAAACAGATGAACATGCCGGGTGGTGATACCACCAATCACTTCAGCTTCTCACCCTTGGTGTTTGCAAGGACTCCCTCCAAAACACCAGGCACCCTCATTGCCTCATGATATCATTGCTGTGAGCAGGATTTTGGGTGTAAAAATGGAGACTGAGCAAAACCAGTGTGGTTTTCTCCCCTGCAACATTCTCAGTTCCCGGCTGGCAGGGCTATTTGTCATGCATTGGCAATGTCTCTCCTCATTTCCAGAATGATTCTACAGTCAGCAGTCTGCTCTTGAACTCACCTCTCACCCCAAAGTTGCTTCATAGAGTTCTCTTGCCTCTACCAAATTCTGCACTGCTCTTCTGAAAGAGCAATATCCGCGTTTTCTACCCTCCACCTGGATTTAGCTCTCATGCCAGTGTCAGGCAGGCCAAGGCAGAATTAGGGCTTAGATCTGATATTTGCATTAAACACAGTCCAGACTTGGTGTGTACAAAAGGATCCATTTTGTTGAAGCGCATTCGTTTTTAGGAAGATGATTATCGCTTTGCATCTCAGTTGGAAAACTGTTTCAAGGGACAGGTTGATCAGCTTTTAATGAATTTCCAAGTCAGCAAAACCAACCACCAAATAATCCTTGAGAAAGTTGGGGTTTATTTTAGGAGTCAGAAATAGTGTATCGCCCAGAGGAAGATGGATTAGATAATCATCAGAAAAAACACCCTGGGAACTTGCACTTGAAAATCAGTAGCAGGAATGGAATTTTTTACCTTATTTTCAATGAATCATGTGTATCTTGGAGGGAAAAAAAATCACCCCACGATGCCAGGGATATCATCCCTTTTATCTGGGCTTCATTAATAAAAGATCCTTCAAAAAACGACTAAGAAAGAAAAAAGCTGAAAATGAAAACAGCCAGTTGATTGGGATCAATTCATGTATCACATGTCAGGATGCAGAGAGTATCCTAAAATGAAACAATTCATAGAATCATGAAATGGTTTGTGTTTGAAGGGACCTTAAAAATTATCTAGTTCTACCCCCACTGCATGGGCAGGGACACCTTTCACTAGACCAGGTTGCTCAGAGCTCCACCCAACCTGGTCTTGAGCACTTTCAGGGCTGGAGCATCCACAGCTTCCCTGGGCAACTTGTGCTACTGCCTCAGCACCCTCACAGGGAAGAATTTCTTCCTAATATCCAATCTAAACTTACTCTCAGTTTGAAACAATTTCTGCTTGGTCCCGTCACTACAGGCCCTGGTAAGTACTTTCTTTCCAACTTTCTTGTCGGCTCCCTTCAGATACTGGAAGGCTACAATTCGGTCACCCCAAAGCCTTCTCTTTTCCAGGCTGAGCAAACCCAATTCTCTCAGCCTTTCATCATAGGAGAGGTGGTGCTCCTATGGTTTTCCCATTCAATGGCAGTGTCCTTCAGAAAAATGTTCACATTTTGTTTAAAACAGTTTTGGTTAATGGAGGGCTTTGCAATTCATGGGTAAAGCATTTTGAGTAACTTTATAAAAAATTAGTAAAGCTGCTTTTGCAATAAATTGAAAATGCCAAAACTATTAGTGCTTTAAAAGAGGAAAATAGAGTCAATGAAGCCTGGACTTCTTTCTGCTCCTGCCAGGAGATAACAGCCCCAGCCACCGATAATAGATGCACTGAAGCAGTGGTGGTGTCTTGTGGAGCATCACTGCTGTGATGATCACAGCAGCCCCTGGATATGAATGACACACTTTCCATCAGTGTCTTTCATCAAAACAGCTGGGGCAAAGCAGAAAGCACTGTTAAACACTGCCCTGATGGAGCATTTATAACAAATCACTGATGTTCAGCTGGTGTCCTAACACTGGTAGTGCTGCCATAAAACATTCGGCAGCTGTACAAACTCTGTAGTTTGCCCTGGAAGCTGTTCATTTCTTTTAACACTTTGTCCTATCTTTCTCCAATCCCCCACTGCTTTCACAAAAAAAGGGACCTCGTGTGCTTCCTGTTGCTTCTCCTGCCAAATATTTCCTTCCCTGGTGCAGGAAGGAGGAGTGCATACAGCAGCTCATTTGAGAAGGTGCAAAAGACGTGAGAAGGAAATCCCTTCTCATTCCCCATTTTTTCTGGAAGAGCAATGTAATAATTAAAAAAAATCAGTAGAAACTGCACATTCCTGTAGAAGGATACCCATAGCACTTTCTTCAGAACTGTAGGAGAAAGCCAAACAGAGGATGGAAAGAAATTGTAGGGCGGCAAGGGAGCAATAGGAATGCTTTCCTCATTGTGGCAAATTTCTTGGTGGAAATAAAGTATTTATGCACAGTGACTGATTATTACAGGCAGTGGAATAAAGGCCAAAAGGACCATCTGAAACAAGATACTGAACAAAGAATATGCCAATGCTATGATACACATCATATGACAATTCTTAGTCTCTGTAGTGAAATCAAAACATCTCCAAAGATCTATAATATGTTATTGCCAAAATATCCTGCTCTTAAAAAAAAAAAAAAAAAAAAAAAAAAAAGCTGTTTTGTCATCCCTCTCTTAAAATGTCTTCTCAAATGCAGGAATTCTTTAGGGTCAAATGGATTCAGTTTGCCTTGCTGTTCAACCAGGTTTCCCTCTTAATTCTCATGGTTCAGCTCATGTCTAAAAAATACAGTATCAGGTGGGATACTTGTCCCACATCTGCAGATCTGAACTGTGCACTTCTGATTAATAAAAGCTCAATCAATGCCTCTCCATAATGAAACTGCCACAGTTTCAATCAGAGGAAAAATGTCTGATTAAACAAACACCAAGGGAGAAACCCAGTGATGACTGTGGATCAAATTATTTGTACCTCAGCAATTTGGTAAAGAAACAAAAAGATGCTCAGCTAAGTGAGTCAGTTTGGTCTGCAGTTTATAAATACAGAGTTTCTTATTTATAGCAAAGTGTCCGTTCGTGATGTCTGCAGCAGCATCTCCCACTGCTTCTGCTGGGGTAGGAGATCAGCTCCTGTGCTGATAAACAGCAACTCCTCTGTCATTCATAATACATAACAAAACTAGTATTTCCTTGTGCTTCTGGTTACAGCTCTGTTAACAGATGAAGACATTTGGAAAAATTTATATTCAGCCCTGGCAGTCAGTGTCTTTTAAATAATCTGGGCTGCTTCCATTCCTTTAAATAAACTTGCATTATTCATAGATCTAACACCAATCCCATGACTTAAGTGCTATCATATACTGGAATTAAATCATAATAATTCAGTTCTGGGGGGTTGTGGTTTAGTTGAGACTTGAAAGGACTTGGTAATGCTTGCCTTTATCACCTCCCAGCAGCACCAAAATACATCTGGGCACGGAGCCACCAGAGTTGAGAAAATAACAGCTAGCACAGGATTTTGCTGCATAAGCTACTATAAGTTTCTTGTCAAGCTGTCTACCACAGAATATTTTAGATATCTTCGATATCTTTTAAATCATCAGTGACCCAGCTCTAAATGCTTGAAACATCACCTGAAGGACCATCGTTGTGCTTGACCACTTCACTCCTCAGGCACAGCAGATCCCTTCTCTGCAAGTACAGAACTCACTGGTACAGAATCAAGCATTTCCTTGGAGACTGCTCTGTGGCTGCGGAACAGATTTGTGCAGAAACTGAGCGCCATCTGAAATTCAGTATGCTCTATTCAGAAAGCAAGGTGTTCTTCAGGGTTTTTTTTTCCTAATAAAAACATGCACCACAGCCAAAAAATGTATCTTTGCAGCGTATTGTTGATGAAAACACTGTGTGTGCATTTTTAAGGAAGGCTGTAACTAGAAATGACAGCACAGCATTGAAGGGCTTAGGTACTGCTAATTATTATCAATGGCATAAAGAGCCAAAGCAAAACAGAATGGTGACACCCAAACCTTTTGAATTGGACCCTGTTTTACCTCTCAGGACTCCTGTTGTATGGGTGTAGAAAAGGGAATGTCTCTGATGCCTCTCATGTTTATCAGGAGAGTTAGACACACTGTATTTGGTACATACACGGTTTCTCTTTACACATTTTTAGCCCCCTGCCCCCAAGTTCTGGATGCTGAGGACACTCAGCCTGCAGCCAGAGAAATGGGACCCAGCCTAAGCAGTTGCTGCTTCAGGGGACACTCCTGGGCTGTTGGAGCTGGTGCACATCTCCATATTTCTGCACAAAATGTGCCTCACGGCAGCACTGGTATATGCATTTTTTTGGTGAAGAATAAGAAAACACTTCTTCCATTTTACAGGCCTTCTTAGCGATAATTTTGTAACAGCTTGCACTGTTTCATTGGAACAGTGAACATTCTGAAGTAGCTTTAAAGCAATAGGCAGCACACTTCTATTACACTGTTGTAATTATAATATACTGTATAATATTTTTACAGCATTTCAAGATAAGGACCTTCAATTTTTTTCCAAATTCATTATTGTTTTCATTGGAAAAGTGCCTCAGCATTATTTAATTTCTCAGCTTCTAAGTTTCTCCCAGAGCTTCAGTGCACTTCTCTGCATTAAAAATAAAAAATGGCAAGGGAAAAGACAGATTTCAGGGCTCACTCTGACATTAGCAGTCAAAGCAGCAGGCAGATTTCTGACATTTCTCCCCAGAAAGGGAGCGTTAGTGTGTTTTTGTGGGCATAACAAGTGAGATATGAAAGGGGACTGCAACTTTTAACTGCTCTTCTTTGTAAACCAGACTTTGATGTGTGCTCAGCCCATGGCCTGGTGGGGAGATTTTTTTGTGGTTGTGGCAAGTTACGGGGGCAAGGGAAAATGCAGCAAAATTTTGTTAGGGGCAGAGGTTGTGTGTTTCACTGTATTAGCTTTGGAGACAGGTTTTCATGCTATCTCCTAATTACATAAAACTTAGTCATGTGTTAATTGTAACTACACTCTGTTACCTAATATCTCACTTTACAGAGTATTACATAGTTGTGTTAATATTTTACTGCCTTCTCCTTATCAGCCCACTTTGTTTCAAACAGGAAATGTTTCATATGGTGAGGGACTAAAATAATTTCTGAGTGTGAAGATCCTTAACGACATGGCTGCGTGGCATGAAACGGAAAAAGAATAACATTTCCCTCAGAGTGATTTTCACAGAAAAAAAAAAAAATTGTGATTTGATGAAACCCAAGTATTTTGGGGCAAACACATTCATTGGAGCCAGAGCTTTCTGCAGAGTGTAAAAACATCCTCTCCTTGGGTTGCCCAATTTCTCTGTTGCTACAGGGAAAGGCTGGCAGTGGCCCTGGTTTCCTGCAAAGCCTCTGCCCCGTTGTCAGTAATTTGGTTACAGGAAGCAGCCCTGTTTCCCTAGAAATCACGCAGGGTATGGTATTCTTTCTTCCATGTATTGTCCCATTGCAGTAAATACGGACCTTACTCCATCTTAGAAAGACCTCCTTTAATTATTTCTGCTGCTGTCACCCATGGAAGTGATGGATGAGGCTGACCTACACATGCAGAAGGGAGCTAGCAAACGATGTGTAATATCTCTGTTAGCCTGGGACATTACTCTTTGCTCATGTCAGCATCGACAGAGCTGCTTGCTCTGAGCGAGCACACCAGGGAGCTGATAACAAATCTCTGTGGGGATGACTAGACTCAGAATTATGCTTCTCTTCTGAAGGATGTTTAAAAAAACCCACCAACAAACCCAGCTTTTAAAGTAGGATGCCAAATGTATAGGAGACATTCAGGTTAGGAAAGTGTGGATGCCCTGGTTTCGACTTGGCCAAAATATTTCAGCAGGAAAAGCTACTTTGCAAGCTGACTTTAGAAGTAGTAAGGGATTTAGATAAGAAAAACATGCATCTTTTACACAGAAAGAAAAAAGGCTTCAAAATTACAAAGCAATAAGCACAGAGCTAACTTCAAACAAATCAATGTTCTCATGGAACCGAAGCCTAGAGAGAACCATGTAATTCATCTGTGTTCATTGATTTGCTTTTGGACATGACACCTATCAATGCAAGGCACTGAAATCAAACACTCCACTGCATTAAGATGGATTTCATTCTTGGGAATCTCTCTGCACAAAATGGATATATCTGTGGGGAATGACTCCCAATGCATCAGAATGTAAAATAACATTTTCATGAAAACCAGCACTACCTGTGATGCTAATATCAGTAGGGTAAAGATTAGACCTCTCTTTCGCTGAGCTGTTCCACACTTCTTTTAATGTTCTTTTGTTAATTTTATTAATTTTTTTATGTAATAAGGCTGAACTCCATGATGCTCATTTTGATGAGCATATATATGAGTGAATGGAAACCTTTTGTATTACTGCACGTAGGTGCAATAACGACACCAAGGTCACTCGGCATTGTGCTGTGCTTCTTTGTGGATTTATTGGATTTATTCTGTGTGAAGGTGGTGATTTATGCATTAACAGGAAAAGCCAACACAGATAATTTACATGGTCCAGTAGTTTACTCTGTGTCAAGCTCTGTAATGCTGAGGAGCCCAAGATTTCATTATCCATTTTTAATGCATAACAGTTCCTTTTTCTCTTCCTTTGAATTGTTGCAAAGGGTGCTGAATGAGGGCTGAATTTTCTTGTGTTATAACACCACTTTCGAATCCATGTTTGGATCATTCTACTGCTGCTATTTTCACACTGGCTTTAATAAAAAAGAAGGGAACAGTAAGTCAGGTAGAAATTACAGATACTTTTGTGACAACTGCGGAGAAATCAAACAAGAGATTCAAGATCAGGCTTAGTGGATATTTTAGCTGCAGCGACTCAAAAGAGGACAGACTTAGCAACAGTTAAGTGCTGTTGAAAATATCAACCATTTAAATAGTATTAGAAATTATCTCAGTATCCTAAACAAGCCCCTCCAGTCTTACGTGTTTTATAATAGTCTGTCAGAAATATGGAGTAGGAGATTAAGTAAGTAATTTTAAAGTTATGGTGATATTAGAAGAAGGGAAATGGAAATGTATATTAAAGACATGGAACAGGTATTCCAAAAAGAGCCTTTGGAATTTTGAGTACATCTGTTTATCCTGGTTAGAGGGAACTTAGGGCAGAATAGGAAGGCTTATGCCACATTCTTAAGATGGATTAAGCCAGTTTGGCCTTTGGACAGAGTAGGAGCTTCATTTTTTTACAGAAAGTTTGGAGAAAAAACCGGAACTTGCATGTGACTGTTCAGTAGGTCAGCAAATAAGGATTATCTTGCTTTGAAAATCACACAGCCAGTGTATTCCAGTAAATTTGTGCTCTGAAGTAACAGGGTGTGCAATGACACTTACTTACAGGATCGTTAGAAAATGGCACAAATCTCTGAAATGCTGTTTACAGTAACACTGTAAATACCATGATGAGAGCTCTGAGTAAAGCAGAGATGGACTTTAACCCAAATTTCTCCTTTCCTGAAAGAGAAGATGAAGGCTGTGCCTTGGTTCTGATCTTGGATGTATCATTTACTAAAGCCTTTCAAGAGTGCAGGGGTATGGACAGCAGGTGAGTTTTTAGAAAAAAAATATAGCTAAGGTCATCTTTATTACTGTAATTACAGTGAAAAATGGGAGGTGGAGTTTTCCTGCCTTTGTCTCAAAGTCTTTAGAGGAAACAACTTGTAATCACGTTATCTTTATATGCCATGAATTTCAGCTGAATACAGGACTGCAAGAAAACAGCCAGGATTTCTGCCCTTGCCTTTGTCTCTCGCAATAAATTACTTTTTTCCCTCTGATGCCTGTAGATTTTTTTTAATGTACCTTGCTTGTTTCTTTGTGAGCAAAGAGCAAATACATTCTCCATCTTAATGGCCTTTATTTTGGATGAGAGAACACTGATGAGAGGAAGAATAGAAGTCTGCACAAGAGAAAAGAGTGGTTAAATGTTACTGCTGAGACACTGCAAAGAAAAGGGCATCTAAGTGTTGCATCCTTTTCCAGATAATTTTTAAGAGACAGTAGGCAGGAATGTCTAGACTGGGTGCACCAAAAATCCCTGCGCTGTTCTGTCAAGCATTGCCCATCCACGGTGGGAGCTCATTTTCGGGAGACAGCAGAAAGCTCTCCTTGCTCCCTCCTGCTCACCTGGGCAGGTCTGGAATGGTTCTGGAGCATGGATCACACCAGGGACGGTGTCTGGAGGGCCACGCCCTGGCTGGCACTTCTCAGCCCTGTCTGGGGTTGCTCCAGCCTCCTGCTCTTTTGAATCTCTCCTTTGGCGTCCTGAATCAACATCTCCCTCCTCCTCCTCTCCCGGGAGGTTTTGCACCTCTGCTGTCACAAGAGAGCCCAGAGGGGGATCCTTTGAGCTGGGAAGTTGAAGGCAACTAACTCAAGGTAAAGCTTTGCCATTTTGATTGTTTGCAAGTGGGCACAGCTCAATAAACCTCAAGAATGTTAGTTGGCAGGTTTGGGGAATTAGAAAGCTTTTATTTGTGCTGTGACAGGTGGCCATCGCACAGAAGTGTGAGAAGAAACCATCCAAAAGTAGTTACTGCTTGCTAACAGACTGACAAAGGGTTTCAAGGGAAGCAGGAAAATGTGGTGGCAGAGGAGACGAGCCAAGCCAGGATGCTCTGTCAGTAGGAGAGAAAGGAGAGCCACCAACCCGTTCCTGGAGTTAGCAGAGCCGTGTATTTTAGTGATGTTGTTTTCCTTCCTTCCCCATCCTACTTGCAGTCACTATTTACTGTGACTGTGCTATAAATAACGCCGGGGAGTGAAAGCTGATTTCAGTCCAAGGTACATATCCAGGAAAGCTCATAAAATTCAGATGCATTTCTTGAGCTGAATGATCTCGCCACCAAAGGGCAAACGTGGAAAGGTCATTCTCAGAGAATAAATACAGAGTAATGACTGCATTAACCTCGCTTCTGGTTTCACTGGCAATGTATGGGTCAGGTGTGATTGTGGGCAGGACAGTGGTCACCTGCTCTGGAAAGGCAATGACTCCTTCCCATTGAGCAGAGGAAGCCTGGGGTTTTCTAGAAGGTCTTTCCCCATGTTTTCTAAAAGGGGCAAATACCCTCACCCATGAACCTGAGGGGGCTTATGGAGACACAGAACAAATCTTCAGTCATTTGACATATCTCCAGCCTAAAATACCATCCTTAAACAGCCCCAGAAAAGCCTCTTCTGGTGGCTGGTACATGAGAACTGCGCACATCAAAGCACACGAGAAAGCCTGCTCATTGCAGCTTCTACATAAATATATCCAAGGCAGAGGTCTGAGTATTTTTGGAGGCCTTTTTTACTGCTGTGTTCTGCACGGCTCTCTTTCAGTGTGTGCCTGGTGCGAGTGTCTGCATGAGTCACAAACTGATTTTAGAAATCAGAAGCCTTACGGAATCTGTACATATTTGCTGGACAGAGTTTGTCTAAACTTAGGGAAAAGAGTGTGGTCTTTTTGGCCTGGTGTCTTGAGGTTTATTTTAGAGGATATATCACTCACCCAGGAAGAATGCAAGTTAGAGTTAACTTCTTCAGGTCTGAAACTTTGGGGCTGCTAGATTGGTTTGTTCTGCAAGAGTCACAGAGATAGGAAGGGTCTTGCATTCACATGCAGATCCAGCTCTTGTTTTTCCATTTGTTTGTCAAGCCTTGAAGCTAATTTCAGGGGATATCAGGTCACAAACACACACTTGTATATATGTATAAAGAATCATCATCTCTGTACATTTTGCACATCCATAATTGCTCAGAACAGGGAAACTGCTGGTGTCACTTTGAGCCAGTGCCTGCTGACACTGCTCTCCTGTGCACAATTCAGTTTAAGGTTTCTTATAGGCATTGGATATTAGTAACTTTAATTTTGGTGGTTTTTTTAAAATGGGTTTCCATTAATAAGGCATTTTGAATAAAGTCCACTCTGACCACCTAGTTTCAAAAACCAGTGGAAAATATTGGGAGAGAGAATAATTCTGGTGTTGGAATATGTCTGCAGTCCCCACTAAACATCCAGCCTCAGAAATGCACTGCTGTCTAGGCTGATATTTTAGTCAGTATCACAGAAAACTGACCTGCGATGTGGCATGGGTGCTCAGAGCAGAGAGATGGGTACAGTGGTATCCTGTTATAACAGATCAACTATTCCCTCTGTGAGCCATTTCTTAAGGTTTTCCAGACACAGAACAAAACTCTGTTTGCCTCTTCTCCTAATTTTTCACATAGATACTTTTACTGGGTGTTGCTGACCCATTGGGAAGGACTCCAAGGATGTTTTTGTGGGACATAGGCAGTCCCCAACAGGACTTTACTCCAGGAGAAGCACTGGGAACAACCAGAAGTAGCAGAAGTTTCCAGTGAGGGGGAGAGGAAGGAAAAGAGCACTGATGCAGGACTGGGAAGTAATGGCACTGGAGAGAGGAGACCACATGGCCAAGCAGCAAGGAGTAGAAAGTAATGCTCCTGATTTGTTCCGATTTCTGCTGTTCTTTTTCCTCTTTAGCTGTCTGCCTGCGGAGAGGAACAGAATGTGCCACAGTGAGTGATGAAAGGAGGAAAGCATCTCCTTCAGGAGTGAGTAAATTCTAAAGGAGCTCTTCTCTTTGCATTGCTAATCCTGATGGCATATACAGCCCTTGAATACTCAATCCATGTTAATAAACCTGTGGAATACATGCAAATTGCTTTTTTAATGTGGTCAGATTTCTCAGAGCATCTTTTTGATTTATTCAGCCAATTTTCAACAATCTATCTAAACTTATTTCTTAAATAGCCATTTAACAAGTTATTTTCCCTTTCTTACCAGCTCTTAGATAGGTGGCCTGAATTTGCTAATGAAGTCACCAGAGGATGATTACAAAATGAATTTTCCAGTTAATGCAAGAATTCTGTGTTCATTACTTGTATTAGTGATCAGTGACAGCCTGAACTGACTTGGCCTGAGCATGCATTAAACTCCTCTTCCTGAGTATTAAGAAGTTAAAACTAAGTATTTCAAAAAAGCTGTAAAAGGTTTATGCCTTCTGAAGAAACATGAATTACATTACAGTCAGCTGGTGGTGAGCAGCTGCTTTCCTTTGCATCACTTGTTTTTCTTGGGCTTTACTTTCCTCTCTGTTTCTTGGTTTACAGCAGTGCCATGAGTGAGGGGGTCCTGAAGAAATTTCCTGAGATTGAGAATGAAAGGATGATGGCCACAGGGGACAGCAAGCTTTGTTTCTGGAGAATGTTCTTTATCCATTAATGTCATTTCATGAAGTTTGAAGACGAATAAGAAGGACTTTGACAACAAAACACTCTCCGTAAGAAAATCTGTACCATTTTTGTAATCCACTTACAAGATCTTTGTTCATAGGAGAGTTGATCCTAAAACAACTTATTCCCGAAGTCTTCTTTCTCCATAAAAAGTATAATATGCATTTTCACTTATTAGCTTAACCTGCATCTCTTTAAAGCACAATTCACTGATAAACCCGTATTTTCTGGAGATAAATACCATGGCCCTATAAGCTGCACATCTTTTTGAGGGAAGAGGTCTCCTGTTGTTGCTAGCATTACAATTTCCAATTAATGGCATATTTGCAGCTTGTAGCTAAACATTAAATAAATTATGTTAAGGCACAAATCCCTACAGAGCAGTTGTTCTGGTCGAACATTTAAATAATTAACAAAATCCCTCTAGAGCAAGGCAGTCCTCTCAGCTCCTTCACCACAGTACCATGAGGGGCTGAATGATTTCTGAGTGATTTATTGTCATTAAAGGGAATGTTCAGCCTCATCTCCAGAGATCACATGCATAAAACCAACCTAAATGGTTTTGAAAAGACATAAATACATTTGTATCACCCTTATTTTATAGGGATATATTTTATGGTTTATTAGTTATATTTTTACCACAAGTGCTTGGGATTCTTCTGCAGTGCATATACTTTTCGTAAATTATTTTTTATAAAAGATGGAACCTTACCAATCCATTTAAAAGAAATGGGTTTTATTATTTTTGTATATTTCTAAATATAATTCTCCACTATGAGCTGCAATGGCACCTTTTCCTCCCTTTCTTCTGGATTTTTTGAGAGAAAGGCTAGAACTCTTACTCCCAACCCACAGGAAATACAATTTTTCAAATGCAATCTTAGCTGTTTTTTACCACTGCTTTGCTATAATGCAGGCTAAAATTGTTTGCTAACCTCAGGGTTAGTGCTGGTTAGTACAATGTAAGTGCTTGGAGAAAATGTAAAAGACAAAAGGCCCATGCAGAGAGGGAAACTATTTTCTTCAGGTCCCAAGGCAGACATAGCAGCAGAGCTGGACCCAGAAATCTGTGGGGCCTCATCCTACAATCCAATTGCTTGGCAGGAATATACTGTACAGTTTTCAGGGCTTTTGATTTGTTTTTTACTGCCGCTTCATTCTGTTACCTGCTATCACACATAAGCAGTCTTCAGTTTTTTCCTCAGTATGCCTTATTTTCAAGAAAAATCCAAGCAGAAGGTACAGCTTTCTATGAAGAAGCACAGATTTTGTGTATAAGCTTCAAGACAGCACTGTGTTTTCCCCATATGGCAGCCTATTGCTTACCAATAAAATAGTTTTTCCAACATTATAAGGGTAATAAAGATAAATATTCAATCACTTTTCTTTTTGCCCCCAAATTCAGTTATTTGCTTTTTTTTTCCCCAGAGCACTTGTAGCAGAATAAAATTAATTGGTTTGTCAACGAAAGCCTAGAATTTATTGCAAAAAACAAAAAAAACAGCACAAGCAACAATATTTAATCATCTACCTTCCACCTCAGAGCTGGAGTTAGTTCTGCTGAAGCTCCTCCTTGACATTAAAATGAGTGGTAATGGGGGAGAACTGGTGTGTGCTGGACGGAATGAGTCTGTAAAAGATTCCCCATTCTAATGTTCAGTGAGGCTTTTGAATATTAAATAGAAGTTAATTTGACTCACTGAGCAGGCTCACCCCAAAGTGCTGTCCTGGAGAGGTTTCCTGAAGAGACACACAGAACCTTAAAAAAGGAAGCAGCTCCCTTAAATGTTGCCTATTTGGCCAAAAAATTACTGATCCACAACACTTCCTTTAGCCATTTATTGTGGGTGACATGGATCTTTCAAAATAATCCTTCCTATCTGAGGTTAAATATTTCATCCCTTCCGAATGGGATAAGGCTGAGACTTTGCTCATGAGATCTCAGCTTAGGCAGAAGGTAATTCAAAATGTTGAAAATCACTTAAGGCTGTATGTCTTACCTACAGATTTAAGGAAAGTTTCCTATTTGGTCTGAACCTCTTTTTTTCCTTTTCTTCTAATGTGAAGCAAATATAGTTTAATTTTAAAAAATTGGAGGTGTGTATAGAATAGCAAGGTTGTCTTTTCCCAAATGACACTGACTTGAATCTAAGTCAGTCTGGGCATATAATACAATGAAGGAAGTTTTCCTAGTGTTCATTTATACATGTATTTATGTAAATATTTTTATATATAAACAAGCACATCAATAGCCAATCCTTGAAATTGCCTTTGCTTTTCTGCATATTTTCCACAGACTTCCCCTGCCTGTGCTTGCTGTGCACTCTGTGACTTGCACGCCTGCCTTGACAAAGATCCGAGCAGCACGATGCTGCTGTTCCTCCTGGCTTAACAAAAATCTGTGCTGTGCAGGAAGTTTAGACGTTTTACGAGAAATACACCAGAAAGTGAGTGCAAATCACATTTCCAAATTGTGCTGGTGTTAGAAACTACCCTCCTCTCCAGCTTTAAAGTGAAACCATGTACTATCATGGGCCATACGAATCAGGGGACACCTTAGAAAGTATTCGTTTCTATGTATTTGATATCCAATCTGAAAAAACAAACCCACACCAAACCTGTATTTGCATCTATATTTTAAAATATTCCCACTCTGCAACTTTTTTTGTGCTTTGCTTCATACCCATGGGGGACATGTAGCGTTTTTATGGAAGCATTATTGAAAATGAAAACATAACTCCGACTGAAAGAATCAAGATACCTTAGCCTTCAAAATTCACACGCATTACTTTGGAATTGCTGAATCAGGGCTACCTGCAGCGCTTGTTTCCTAACTCAGCAAATGGGGAATTGGTTGTACCTATTACCAGAACAATGGCTACACACAGAGATTTGCCCATCAAAAATCACAGGAGGGCAGGAGAAAAATGAGGAAGGACGTTAGGGCTAATGGAAATGAATGGAAATGGACTGCTACACTGCAGTGTTATTTCCCAGCCCAAGGGAGGCTGCAGAAACGGACATGAAAAAATTGTGCGGTGCAAAAAGGAGCAATTTATTCTTGGATATTGACAGCAATTGAATCTGTGCTCCTCCAGCAAGTAGCACTGTTGAGCAGGGAGAGGGCACAATGAGAGGACAGGAGGCAGAGGACCCAAGCTGCCATGAGGCTAATCCCACCAGAAATTAGAAACCTCCTCAGAAGAGGTGAAGCACTGGATGCCCATATCTCCCTCCTGGCTGTTTTCAGCCCTTAGCTGGGAGGTGTTGATCAAACTGTTTTAACGTGGCAGGCAGCCCTGCCTGGACAGGGAGCAGGAGATGAGACTTGCACAGGCACCTCCTTGGGTGGTCCCTCAGGGCACTCAGGAGAGGACATGTCCTTCACCACTTGCTGGGCTCATCCTGTGAGTGCTCACCTCTTGGCAGGCTCAAGATCACAGCAGTCATGACATGAAAAAATTACACAGCAACTTTTTTAACACCCACAAATGGTGGTCTGCGTGGTTCTTGTGTGTGCTCAGCATCTTTTTGTCTTTCCTTCCTCCCCAAATGGCATGTCAGGAGCTAACTCTGACTTCATCCAGACAGCAGGGTGCTGTGGCAGTGATTTCACGCTGCAGCTGCTCCCTTCTGCTGCCATTGATGTGTTCATGCCTTAGATGCACTGTTTCCAGCCCTGCTTGCTGTTCCACAGCAGCCCTTAGTGCTCTTCTGGGAATGGCAGTGGGATAATGGCTAACAAGAGCAGCCTCCTGACACAATTTTCAATATTCTTGAAGTTCAGCGGAGATTTGTTTCTATCTATTCCTCCTTCTGCTTCTTCCTCCCCACCCATCTGGCTTCTGGTCACCTCGGCATCATCAGGGCTGCTGTGCCCAGTCTCTTCCAAAGGCACTGAGGGACAGACAGCGGCACTGCAGTGCTGATAGGAATGCAGGGCTAACATCATCCAAGCTCTCCCTGTTGTGTGGTGGTGTCAGCCCAACCTGAACCTGAAGCTGTAGCCACAGCATCTTTGGTGTCAATGTGCATGATTAATTAAAATCTCCATCAAATCACAGACCTGCCTGTGCTCAGCCTATTATAATATTACCCACTCCCTATGTTCCGTTAAGTTCCTTATAGATTTTCAGTTTTCACATTGAATCCAGGTGAGATAGTCCCATTTTTTCGCATTAATTTTAACAGGTTAGATGTCTGCTAGTTTCCTCACAGGCAACTCCTTTGACATGTCCATCTTACTTTCTAACTATAAAATCCATTTTATTATAATATTTTAGAGCTTGTTATTAATTTCATTTTAATGCAAGGAAACGAAACAGAGCTTAGAGGCTCTATATATTTTTAGGAAGGACCCTATGATGATTTGCCTGGCTTGGTCAATACTAACTACAGGCTGAATTTTCTACTTTTCTGCTCCTTCTGTGGCAATATCAAAGTCAGTTACTTTAAATTCCAAGATGTGCTGAAGGTCACAAACACAGTGTGTTTTTCCAATGTTCTCTATGGCAAGATGTATTATAGAAGAAGAAAATTACTTTCTGTGCACCAATTTATATTCTCCAGGGAGCACTGCTTGCAACACTGTGAAGACCTTTGGTCCATGCTTGAATCAGGATGGGAGAGGGTGTTTTTGCCTCTAGACAGCTAATTAAGAACAGAACACTGTTCTGAGCTTGCATGTTAAACTTGGATGCAGGATGGGTGGATCAGGTTGTGTCCATCGTTGCTGATCTGGACACGCTTTGTGTAACCTTAGGGCCACTGGTCATGGCAAAAATCAGATGGAAAAGGGTCAATAATGAAGTCAGATCCCACGTGGGTGTCTTTTTCTATTTGATCCAAACATTAAAGCCGGGTTCAACATCTGTTTTGCTAGTAGGATCCCCTAAATGTTCATACTCCAGTTCAGTTCATTATCTAGCAAAGCTGAATTTAATGTGTTGAATTAGATAACATTATTAAAGTGCTAAAAGTCATTGCCAAACAGCAAGTTTATGCTCCTGTTACTTGCCTGGTTGTGGAAGCTATAGAGCATTGAAAAATAATCCTGCCTCTCACACCCATGCAAATTGCAGAAATTCTGAATAAAAACTGGATGTTTACACATTTCCCCTGCTCAGGGCCTGGAAAAAGTCCTTTAAGTACTAATTGTCTGGAAATATTGAGAATTTACAGCACTTTCTTGAAGTAATAGCCTTGGCAGTTCCCCAGTACCTAATTATTCCTGTTGCTGATTTTCCCTGAATTCTCTTCAAAAATATTTTTACATTCTTTTATTACCAGATGCTCTACTGACTACAAATACCACCTCAAAGGGACAATCTACTAAGCTGTTTTATTCCTACAAGTGGGAAGAAACAGAAAGAGAAGTTACTACTGCCTGTCCACTGGTGTGCAGGAGTCCTGCACACTTTGTGCAGGCGTTCTGTTGATAAATTTCTGATTTTTTGCTGAAGAAAGAGGTGACTTAACTCAGGGGTGACTCAGCCCAGCCCAAGGTGGTTGCATCACTCTGTGCCTGGAATAGCTCAGGTTTTTGTTTCATGGTGTCTATTCCCATCACCCCTCCTCGTTTCTGCAATCTTTTGACCCCTGGGTATGTTATAATTCAGTGGGCTGCAGGTAATTAATTATAAATGACCTAGTTGCTTCATTATGAATGAGTTAGCACTCGGATCAGATGGAGCCTGGCTGTGACAAAGCCATGGCTCAGAGCTGTGCCTAGAGTGCTCTCAGCACCATGCCCTGATCCAGCCTGCAGTTAGCCCAGGGCTGCCCACACTCCCCTGCAATCCCTGGTGGGCACACACCTTCCAGCAGAAATCCCTGACTTTTGGTCAGGAGGGGAAGCAGGAGAGGGAGAGCAAAATCTGTAAAAGCTTTCCAGAGAGCGTCTGTTTTATGGGCGGAATCGCTCCGGTGCTGAATGGGATAGGTGTGGGTTTGGTTTGATCTCGGTGTTAATCCAACATCATCCCTACCAAATGGGGGAAATTCTGAACACTCTGGAGAGCGTTTGGAAGCCCCACAAAAACAGATGGAGTCCCTAGAAATCTGAAGAGGACAAGGAAAGACACAGACCCCATGCCAAAAACAGTGTTGCAGGTCTAACGCATCCTGAGACTGAGTTCAGAGTATCACTGCGAGGGCATAGGAGCTGCAGGAAAAAATTAAATCTGTGCTGAGCGTTTCTCTCTGAGAGATCTTTGCTTGGAAAAAAATCCAGTGATAATTATTATATTCTCATTTTTCCCATATTCATATAAATGCTAAGGAGAATTCCCCTGGAGTACATTATTCAGATTAGCACTTCCCACTGCAAGGGGACACAATGTTAATTCAGCCTCTGTTCTGTCTTCATAATAAATTGCTAAAACACCATCAGACAAAACCAGCTTTGTTTTGGAAAATGATAGTTTTTAGAGCAGTTGTCTCACGTAGCTTTAATGCCTATTTTTCAAAATTGCTCCTCATTTAAATGCCACTTATTATGAAGGCAATTTTAATTTTATTGCTTTTTTTTTTTTTTTTTTTGAGTCAGAAATATTTGCTTTAATTTTATTCAGGACAAGTGGATGTACTAGTGCAGCATAATGAAGAAAAGTGTCCTGTTTTTAGGAAGTCGTGTATCTCTCTCCACTGAGGAGCCTTCATGATTCTTGAAAAGACACAACACTTCTCAAAGAGTCTTCTTTTCTGGGGATAAATAATGCAGAATTACATCATGTTTTGTTTGCCAGCAGCTCTAAAATCCGAATGGCTCTATTTGCGATTAAGGCTTGCGCGGCTTCTCAGATGTCTCAGTTAGAGAGATCAGATCACTCACAGCTCGTGGGCCACGTGTTCTGTAGTGTGGTCATTTTCCCAGCCAGCACATCCTTTTATTTTAATGCTTTATCTGAACAATTTGATCAGGTGCAACAGCTCTGATCCCAGGAATCAGCGCTCCCCTGCTAAACAGAGGGAAGGCAGGAATGCCACTGTGCAAACTTCCTGAGGAACCCTTTGGAAAGCTGATAAAGCCAATGCAGTGGTGTGGAGGAATTGGCTCCTGCATCTTTCCACAAGGGTCTCTGAGGGCAAGTGTTGCTAATTAGAATTTAAATTAGAATTGTCCATTAGAATATATTTTTTTTTGCCTTTGCTCTATCTTTCTTCATAAAGAAATCCCCAAACATTGTGAATCACAACTTAATAGCTGTTAATAGATGGATTGGGCCTGTTATTTATGGGCATTATCAGTGTATGGCATTTTAAGCACACTACAGGGTATCACAGATGACTATAAATCTCAATTAGAAGTTGCCTGCTTTGTTCTTTTATACTATGTAGTGATTTGCTACAATTTATTAAAGTATCTATTAAATATCCTTACTCCTGTAAACTGCTGTAAATGGGATTACAATATTGAGTAACTAAAATGCAAAATTAAAAGTGATTTGAATACATTCATTCTTACTACATCTTGTTATCTTCTGCTCATACTTCTGACAAGATCCTTTTAAGTTCTGTTTTTACTCAGTTTGAGTTCCTCCCACCTTTCCACCTGAAAACTCAATCAGCTAATGCTTTTCCTATCCTACAGATTATTGGTGAAAGCATTAAATAATGCCAGGCACTGTGCAATCAAAATGACTTCAACTACAGATATTAAAAGTTTTTAATAGAATATTGATAATCCAGGGCAGCATTTTTCTGGGGATTACATCTGTTAATCTGTAGTTTAGGATAGTTTTAGCAGAAAACTTCAACCACAGCGCTGGGGAAGGAGCTGAGGATGGCAAATCCACGCAATCTCACCTCAATCCTATGACACAGACACCTTGCAAAGCTTACACAGCTGCTTCAGTGTCCACATGGCCCTGCAGGAAAGGGCCAAGGGCTGGCAGTGCTTGGTGCTTTCAGAGCAGTGGGGATGTCCCCTGGAACCCCCTGAGGAAGAAGCACAGAGGAGAAGGGCACAGCCACAAGCACAAAAAGAAAACTGCCCATAAATCAGCTAATTCCCCTGCCCTCTGGGATGTAGCCTCCACTGAAGCTTGTCCAAAATATGAATCACTGATTGTGAATTGTTTGGAGTAACTTATAATTAATTTACAGCTTATCATTAGTAAGTGTATTTTCACAAGTACATACACATATCTATGGCATACACATACAAATTTTCACTCCCCTTTTTCAAATTACATTTCCTGAACTGAAATTCTTGTCTCTGGCTTATTCTGTACCCTTCACACACCATTTTCAGAGTGGAATTCATGAAATAGAAACTGTTCAGCAGAGCACTAAAACAATTTTTTCTCTGCAAACATTTGCTGTTGGAATTTAAACAAAAATCCTCTGGGTTCCACTGTGCTGAGAGACTTAATATTCTGTCATGCTTTTTCTTATATTTAAAAATTAATGACTTTGTATTTGCAGTCAGTTTTGCATCAGAACATTCTTGCTTGCAATTAATTCCTTGTAGTCTCTCTCAGCGATGCTCCTTGCCCCAATCCCTGATGATGATCCAATTCTAGACTCCACTGAGACTTCAAGTAATGAACAATGAGGAGCTTCTCTCATTTTTTTTTACAAGTTGATTTATTCAGTCTTACTAAGCATTTGTTCCAGTTGCTATCTTCCATCCTCTGATAGATGTACATATATATATATATATATATATATGGATCTATCGGTGTATACAGACAAGCATATATATATGTATGTATGTATATATATATATATGCTGTTAATTAAATGTTGCAATATGGGATGACCTTCACAACAAGCTGTTTGAATACTGGGATTCATTCCATCAGACTGAAATTAATCCAGATCCAGGAAAAAGGTACATACTTCACTTTGGGAAGTGTTATTTTGGCAGCTTCATTGGCAAGTCTGTTTCTTGTCCCTGCCAGTGCTGGCTTCAAAGTAAGAGAAGGAAAGGACATATCAATAAGGCAAGAAAATAAAAGTAATTTGGTCAAACGGTAAAGAGAACTAGTGTTGGAGAAAAATAAATTATATGTCTTGCCTTGACTGAAGCCTAGTCATGCTGTGAAAGTTATAATTTCCCAACTCCCTTAATTTATCTCCAATTCTAGCCCACTGAGCTAGATTTCCTATTGCCCTTTCCGGTGTGGCTTAAACACTGTTGTTCAAAGTCAGGAATGTCCTGCTTTGCCTTTGCTGCAATAACCACACGAGATGCAAAACTACTGACCCAAATTGGTTTTATAAACATGTTTTGTACCAGTGGGTAACTGCACTCTAGAAGATATGCCAGCATGTGCCTAATTTCAGTAATGCAAATCACTCATATAAATAGAGTAAATGTTTAACTACTTTTCTCAGTAAAGAGGCAGTTAGAGGTTTTGCAGCAGTGCAAGAACCAGGGGGTTCAAAAGCTGCTTGCAAAAAAGTAGATAAGCTTGCAAAAAATAGATAAGCTTTGTCTCTCATGGTCAGCAATACTGAGGGAGAAACAGAGATTTCTTCATGCAGCATGAGGAAAAGCCATGTTTTACTGCAGGATTTAATATTATAAATGTCAGACAGTAACTTCAATAAGAAAATATGATACCTAGAGTCAAAATCACACACTGAAGGAAGGGCCATAAAGACATTACCTTGAAAAGCTTAAGAACATCAGCATGAATACACAGAAGGAACATGTCTGCATCTTCTTTAGCCTAAGCAAACTGCAGGGAGCAAAACAAATCCAGCTTCCCAGAATCAAGATCCAGGCCATCCTTGAATGGTAAATCAGATTTCCAGATGCAATCTGGTGTAACCCCAATGCCACCAGCAGTGCCATGAGTGGGGAGTGTGTGTATGAAGGTGTACAAGGTCAGCCAGTTAGAAACTCCCCGAGGAATACACTTCCCATTGAAAATAAACCCAAGCAAAATGCTCTGCAGAGACAGGAGAATTCTGGCAGAATTTCAGGGCAAATGCTACTGTGCCTCTATTTTTACCAACCTGACCTCTCCTTCAGAAACCTGTGAGGTGCGTTGCCTCTGGAGACTGGAATTCCTAAAAACCAACTCTATGCCCTGTGCACTGTGGTCCACTTCCCTGAGTGACCTGCAAGCCGTGGTCCTTGTTTTTGGAGGAAGGCTGTGGGCAGGGATAGGGCAGTGCAGGAGAGGGGTCGGGAGGTCAGGCGGGTGTGGGGTGGGCTGCCAGCCCTGCTGAGACAGCACCGAGGGATGGAGGACGAGGCCAGCACCACTTGTCACACCCAGAACTACTGGAGGTGGTTTCAAGGCAGTTTTACAGTCTTCCTGTCCAGCCAGTTGGCAGCTGACTCTGTCAGTATCTTTTAGGATTTGCTGAGGGAGAAGGAGTACCAAGCCACCAAAACATAAATATAAATGTATAATGTGTAATCAGAACAAATTTTAGGAAAAGTGCTGAGCTTATGCTTTTTGTTCTTCTTCCAAGACCAGAATTTTAAAGGTCTAATTTAGATAGTAAACTTGTAAAGAAATTGGATATGCTGCAGAAGGGTAATTTTTAAAGAAGTATTTTTAGTTCTTTGAAGATTGGTGGGAACACAAAATAGAAGTTAGTCATATCACCGTTTTCTAACTCACCATTTCTTTGGCAGTCTTTTTAAAGTTTATATACAGTTCATAAAGTGATTTGAAACATCTCTGTTACATTCATGAAGATGTTCATAGCTTTCTGACATTTCCCAACAACAAGCTCTTTAAAAGTGATCATGAGCTTTTTTCTAAAGTTAAATTGCCCTGACTGCACTAAAATGCCTAAAAAATGAGTGCAGCCTATCCTGGGAAGCTGTTAACATTCCAATCTGCATTGCTGCCAAGGCTTCAGCATCTAGTGAACACTCGAGGGAGAGAGAGAGACACGATCAATTACTGATTTAAAAATCATAGTTATTCAGAACTTGGAAGACTGTGGATCTCTTAAAGGCTGTTGATACCAGCAATAAACTTTACAGTCATCTGCCCCCTGATGCTCAAAGATTCAAGGCAAATCTTAACATCGTCTCCCTTCAAACACTCATTTTTGAAATGAATTTTCTGAAGAATATAATTTCTGTATGTTTGCTGTCTAGCCTGGCCCTGGAAAGACAATTCTTTCTTGGGGACCAGAGACAGACTTCACTATCAAAGGATTCAGAACAGCATGGGTCATTTCATTTTACTTTTTTTTGGGTTTGTTTTTTTTTCTTTCCAGCATTATATATAAAAAGATTGAAAAGTCCAGTTGAACATTTCTCTGCATACTGCCATTTTCAGGGAGAGTTTGGACTTCAGTTTTGATTCGCCTGAGTGATAAAACACTACCACATGTGCAAAACATAAATATAAAAGCTTCGCCAGTACTTGTCCTGAATAGCAATGATTAGAGAATTCTTCTGCAAGGTATTTACAAGTGCAAGATCTGTATTAAAAAAAGTTGTATGTGCTAACTTCTTGATACATTAGAAGAGTTATTTTTTGTTTAATAAACAGTCTCTTCCAGAGGAAAACAAATTTATCTGTAACTGTCTTTTGGCATGGACTACGAATAAACCCTCTGGTCCCTTGTTACTGTCAAGCGCCATATATCCTCTCCTTCTTCTTGTAGATTTTTTTTCCAGGCATAAGAAATAGCACTTTAGGGACATTCAGATTTCAGACCTTAGTTCTGATGTATGAGGGGTTGTACAAACCTGGTGCTGAAACAGCTGCAAAAGAGTTCACCCACAGACCTATCAGTACCTTGGCTGTAGGTAAGGGAATGATCAGAAAGAGCTGGCCAGAGTCCAGCAGCTCTGCTAATTGCTTCAGAGAGGTGCTTTATCAGTAGGAATTCAGATTGTTACCTGTCCTTGCAGCTGATGGAGAAATTTCATTCAGGTGTAAACTGGCAGGGAGGAAGACACAGACCATGTGTTTGTGGGTGAGGACAAAACAAGCTGCTGGAGGAGATCCTTCAGACTCTTGCAGGGTAAAAGCCTCTGGAGAATAGTGCAAGAAGAGTTTTTACCACAGCTCTGCCCAAATAACCCTCCCTGCTCTTTCCTCTCTGTCAGTGCATCAGCAAGTCCATGTCCTTCTGCGCATGGAGTAGTATTGGCTAAGGAGAATGAGAAGGTCAGATTTGCACTGTGTATTTTAGGGGAGCATGCACCTACAGCTGAATTTGATCTTAGCAGGATAAGACAGTTTAATAGGCTTTTCCTAACTTTAATACATGATGGAAAATACAGTTGACCCTGGGGGTGCCACTGAATAGGTTTACTACATCTTGAAGCTAACTTTCTGGAACGTTTAAATTTGGAAAAGCTGACACTGAGGCAAATTCATAGCAAGGCTGGCTATATTTAATCCTAAAGCCTTAGGAAAATGTCAAAGATGGCATTCCAGTAGGAAATCCTATTGTTCTCAAGAACTGTATGTGGCCTAAGCAGACACATTGTTTTCTTCTGCAACACCAGATGCTGTGGAAAATGTCATTTTAGAAGATGGACCTTGCAGGCTGCTAATACAGCATTTATATAGATTCATAAGCTAGGAAAATGGATCATTACACATTGTACAAAAATCCATACCATCTTCTTGGCTTAATATAGTACTGAAAGAAATATTTCCAAGATCTCACTGGAGGAACAGATTGGAGCTCATGACAAAGAATGAGCATGTAGTGTAATTTATAGCTTGCCTGAATTAGACTTCTCATGTCTGATCTGCAGTTAAAACTGGATACAGTAGGCTTAAGTTGGCTTCGTCAGCTAATGAAGAACTCATATCAGGAGAGTGGCTGTTCATTTAGCCTGGCTGTGTGCTGCGATCCGGTCCCTGCAGCTGTTTCCTGATCTTGTTGATGTGTTTAAGGAACACACATTTGGTACTACATGCTTCTGGAGGTGGTGTATCTTCACACTTCCTGCGGAGACTTAGCACTAGACTTTGCAGAGTAGTAGAAACAAAAGCCTGGAACATAAACAATCAAAATTCTTCTGGGAGAGGGATCTTGTTTGAAAGCAAAGTCTCAAAGTTCAGCCCCACGAAAAGGCTCATGGCCAGTTCTGCTGTAGCTAAGGTCTGAAGAATGCGTGCAGGATCTCACTCTACCCTGAGCTAGTTTTTCAGGGTAAATGCTTACAAATTTTGAAGTATAAAATAGATAAGAGTCATAGTGATACACAAAAAATCCAACAGGTAGCATTTACATGTAAGATTTACATAAGGATGTGGAAGTTTATGGAGGAGACCAAGACACCCCCACACACTATCATTAGCAACAATAATAAGGTATTGGACTCTCGACTTGAATGACAGAGTAACACCATACATATTTATATATATCCTGTTTGTTCAATGAATGCGCCCTAAAAAATGACCACCTGATTCTCCATTAGAAATACCATCTTGCTTCTTTAATTGGAGAGCCATGGCAGCCTCAGGGTAGTTTCCACAACCAACATGCCTCCGGGAACCTTTGAAGGATACTTTGGTTTCCAGACAGCCTTGTGCCCTGTGCTGCTGGAGCTGAAGGGCTGCAGGTACCTGGAGCAGCCTCTTCAGGCTGCAAAGGCCCCTCTGGGTCTGAGGGCAGTCAATGCTCAGTGTCAGATGTGACAGGGATGTAGAGGACACGGGAGTGTGTGGGAAAAAACAGGCGTCAGGGAGATGCTGAATGAAGGGGATAGTCATGGAGCCCAAAAAAAAAAAAAAGGAAACAGCAAAATCTAGTCTGGAAAGATGCATGAGGACATATGGAATGGCAGAAATGTTGTATACGACAGGAGGATAGTGGAAATCAAGCCAGTGTGGTGTAGAGGCAGATGGGGGACAGAAGTGTGTGCACAGAAAGCTTGGAGAGGGATGTGACTTGGGCAGCAGCTTCTCCCATCTCAAGTGAAAGTTACAGGGGAGGAGGGAGCACTGGGGTGGCACTTTGCCTGGGTTTTCTCTGAAAGGCATTGCCAACAGTAGATGGAAAAAACAATTATGCATTTGCAATAAATCAATAAGGCAATCTGGGAGTCATGAGCTGAAATGGCTTAAACTTGTGTGGTTAGTGAAGCTTTAACACCATTGCAGGGGTCTCGTGTATGGAAAGGGAAACTCAGCTCTGCACACAGAGTGTGCCTTTGAAGCGCTTACAGCAACCCTGAACTCAGTACATTTCAATGCACTGTAAGTAGAGTTAAAAGGATGACTACCGGGGCAAGGTCTCAATTTTTAGAGGATTTGATTGCTTCTACCTAGCAGTAATCTTCAGATTCCCAGCATTAAATCACTATTCAAAACACAGTGGCATCTCTCTTGGTCCTAAAAGCTGTTGTAGAAGTGGTACTTTTAAGCTCTCTAATTGTAAAAATAATTTTGAGTTGCAGCAGTACAGGGGGAGGATGTTTGTAAAGAAGCTAAGTTAAAGGGTTCACTAAGAGGAGATATTTCACTTAAAAATTTTATCTTTGATAGAGGCTTTTACAAAACTCCGTTACCACCACATTGCTTAGCTTGCTTTATTGCTGACCCATTACACTGCAAGGGGAAGGCGACTTTCCTTATTTCGGGTGTGTGCTGCTCCTGTTTTTTCTACACTGTAAATCCACAGCCTTCAGGTTCTCTAGAAACCCTTTGGTCTTCTGGATGCCCATGCAGAATGGTGACCCTTCCAAGAATTTTTTTTGTCAACCTGCCTGCAGCTTCCTTTAACTGAGCATTCAGAAATTATTTCTATGTTTGTGCAGTGAGGACCACGCAGAAAGTTAAGTGCAAAATGTGATGAGCACAAGGGTACAACAGAAGCCACATCTGTGCCTGCTCTCACCACACTGCACTTGCGTGTGAGAATTATCTCAAAAAAAGATGCAAATTGAAGTGTCTGTCAGATAAACGAATGATTTATGCCTGGTATATGATGGGAAGAAATGCAGATATGGGAAGCTTGTCCACCAGGACTCAGCCCACTGGGGATCCAGCCAGCAAAAATTCTTCCAATAAATGGGAAATCTGATGGACAAGCCAGACATAAGCTGAATTGATATGACATCAGCAAAACAGTATCATCAGTGTCGGGGATTGCTGGACTGCTCATCATGGTGACTAAAATTGGTGCTATAGCAAGGATATCAGAAGAAACAAAAAGAAATTCTGTATAATTTTGGTCCAAAGCCGTGGATCCAGTTCTCCCTCAACTTGACAATCACCAACACTGCAAATTGAATTTTGCTGACCAACAGATCCTATTTCTTACCATTCTCATTAAAGCCTTTCTTCCCCTGCTTCTGTGGAGACTGCAGGAAATTGGTTGGTGTCCCTTCCATGCTGCTGCTGCTGGGGTGTGGCATTTCCATGATACAGGACAACGTGGAGACATCTGCTAGGGAAACAAGGTGTTTTCATGTGAGATTTTATTTTAAAAACTGTTTTTATGAGCAAATCTGGGGTCTGCAGCCTGTACCTATGAAGGAAAAAAAAATCTTTTGCAAGGCTTTAAAAAAATCTCCATCTAGTTGACAGTGCAGTAGCTATTGCTTAAAAAGCTGCTCTCCAAGGCAGTACCATCCAAAAGCCCCAGAAATTCTCTTAGAGTAGGGCTGAGGTCAGCATTTGCATTCAAAACCTAGTATTCCAACTTTTTGGAAGGCAACATACTTTTGTGGCCATGGCTCTCTGGGAAAATCAACTTCTACTAAAATAATGAAATGTCTACCCAAGGGAGTGAGCAAAAATGTAGGGTACAGAACTCCCCTGGGAAATAAATTTGGACTATGCCACTTATTTTAAAGTATATCAAACTGATCCCAGTTCTCCCTGTTTCCAAACCTCCTTTGAATTAGCAGTGCCTTAAAAATGCATCCTCACATACAGACTTATACACTGCCATAACTTTTTAAAAGGTGCTTAAGCAGTTTCTTCCCTACAGGTTGGGAGATTGAATTGGATTGGATTGGATTGGATTGGATTGGATTGGATTGGATTGGATGGGATTGGATTGGAGATGTGGGATTGGAGAGTCTCGGTGGCTTGACTACCTTTGTCTACTTAAAGCAGCCTAATCCTACAGCTTTGAGGTGACAAAGAAGCTCTTAATGCCTGCACAGTTTCATGTGGTCTTATTACACAAAGATAAATTGCCTGCTCTGTGGAGCCTTGCCTTTAGATTAATAACAAATGTAAAAGAATCGGTAGAATTGTATTTCTGCAAGAGAAATTGATCTGTTAACATTTAAATTCTTTGCCACAGGCTTTAGTAAATCTTTCAGTTGAAGGTAAGATTAACTTCTTCCCTATGGTTCCAACATCTTGGCTTGCAGTGCTTTTAAAAGATGCATGAAGGATAGATATCTTTGCCTTTCAGCTTTTTGATCAGATCACTTTCATTTGGCCAGATGCTATCATGGTCATAAATTTCAAAGCTAAAAATAGACTTGACTTTTTTCCCCCTTATCCGTTAATTCTTTCCAATAGATAATGATTCAGTGCTCCCTTGTGACCTTTCAAGTCTAGCTCACTGCATGTTAAGTGAACACACTGATTTGGAGAGCAGAACTCTTGTAGCTTAATGCTTTCAAGAAAGGAGTTAGGTTCTCTGATCTTTTATTTAAAGCAGTAGGCAAGAGGAAGGTGACTTTATTCCCTCACTGCAGGACATACACGTTCCAACTCTGGAGCCTCAAAGCCTGATTGTGACTTCTCACTTCGATTAATTCTATCACAAAATCTTTACTTTTTACAAGACTGCTTCATAATATGTAACACTAATATTTAAAACATTAGGTCCTGCTTTCACCTTGCATCTTGAGCAATTGATCAAGGCAAACTGACACCAGATTTGTGTCATCATAGAGAAGAGCAAAGTTCAATTGCCAGCTCTCGTCTGCTGTGGCTGCAATATTAATTGCTACAAAGGGACTTTGTTATCATCTTCCTTATGCTATGGCAGGAACTTGTTATGGCAGGCTTTTGGGAGAGAATAAACTGTAGCTGAATATTTGCCTAAGTGTTTAAGATGAAATCCAATAGCACAGTGTTGCAACTTGAAAGATCAAGCAGGACATATTAAATAATCAGAAATTCAATCTTTATGGAGGATGCTCCGCAGTGCCAGATTTTCTGCCAGTTTTTTCAGCATGCCCTTGTGGGTTATTTCCCAAAATTTCTTGGCAGCCTTAGACAGCTGATACTCCACACCACTGACAGGATGCATCTCTGCAGAAGAGGCTTTTAGGAAGCTGGGGAGTTCAAGACTGTAAATCCATTTTGCTGTTCTATTTTATGTTTATGTGCAAGATGGAAAAATTGGTTCTGGTCAAATCTGAATCTGAAAATTAAGCATTGGATATGAAAAAAATACTGACATCAAACTGGGCACTGGGTAAAATCAGGGTCTGGGTGTGGGGAGGGACACAGAGGGATTGAGTTTGGGAGAGAAGGTGGCTGTGGCAACAAGGACACTTACCAAGGAGCTGTACTGAAATCAGCGCATTGAACTCTGATCTTGCCTTGCTCCCCTGGCAGGGTTTTGCTGTTTGAAATGTCGCTGTCCCCACCCATGCCCACAAACCAAGGAAGAATAAAAATCTAAAACCAAAACCAAACAAACTATAAAATCTATTTTCCATCACACAGGATGTTTGATGTTTATAGGATACATCATCAACAGGTGTTACATTGGAACAAACAGCTTGAGCAGATAGATTATTTATATGCCATTTGTTTCTTCTGTTTTCTGTATCATCCATCTCCTTTGTCTTTAAATTCTCTGTGGGAAGGAGAAACTCAGTATTTATAGTTTGCTACAGCACAGGTGTGCTTCTGGTTTTGTTTTTGTTGGTTAATTAATTGACTTTGCTTTGTAAATGGTGAAAGTTATAACTAAGACAAGACATCAAAACAAGTAAGAGTGCTTAGAAATTCTACGTCAGTTCACTAATACACACAATTCAGAGAAATTAGTGAAGTCTTTCCAGCGCTGGTTTTGTTTAGCTGAATACCGACTGGTGTGGTAAGTGTAGTTCTGCTAACACTGTTGTGTTCTCCACCCCTCAGCAAAACTTGAAAAGCATCTGTTTCTGAGTGCATCACTCAGTGAAGTCATGATGCTTCATGTATATGAGAAACCACCTTGAAATAACCCCTAAGCAACCCAGAAATGAACAGTTTAGGCAATACCTGCAGCGGGGATCAGTAACCTTTTCCCTTCAAGTGTGACACAGTCTGTCTTTTTTACCACATCACACAGAAGTTCTGTGACAAAACAAGGTTGTGAACCTGCATCACAAAACTGTTCTCAGGAGTTCAGAAAATGCCAAACTCATACACGAACCTAAAAAAATAAACAAAAGACTTTGTTTCTGTTGCCACCCCTGGTGAGACCTGGGACTACATATACCCATTTGATTTTGTCCATAAAATGGAACTACCAGCTTCTTTGGTGCATTGAAAACACAGTCACTACAAGGTGTGCACTGGATGAAAATGATTTGTTTGCACTTGTCCTGGTTGCCTTTCTCATGTGTCTCCACCTTTCAGCTGCATGAGGGAATGATGCAACTGCTACAGTAAGGAAAAATACAATTAAAAGAGCCACTCCTGACAGGTTGGATATAGCTCTCTCCCATTTACTGAGGAATGCAGCCAAGCAAACAAATACAGAAACCAAACCAAAAATTATTGAAATATCACTTGCATTTTCCAGAAATATTTTCCATTTTCCTTGTTCCATATGTTGGTGACACTTTCCTGAAGGGACATACCTAATTCTCAACTTGGCCCAAACGAATTTAGGAGATCCCCAGTCAAGGTGAAAAAGGAGGCAGGAATAAATAGTTAATTCTCCCAGCTGTCTCCTTCCCAGCTCACCAGTATCTCAGGGTGCTGGCAAAGATCACTCTTTCTTTGAGAAATAGTCCCTAGGTAATGTGTAGAGAAAACTATATCATGGAAGAGCTTCTGTTCGGAGCAATCCTACAACAAGCTAAATGAAAAAAATGCCAACTCCTTCACCCTGGATCTTTGGTTTTCCCCCTTACTCCTCTGAGCTGCCATCCATTCTCACTATCATTTCATCTGTTTATTTCAGGGAACAGACATCTTTGCCAGGGAGTAACCATCAAACTCTGAATTGTGGCTGAAAGGTATTATCAATAGTATCTCACGTATCTCGTTTTAAGACGAGGACATGAATTCCAGGAACGTAAATTTAAATTATCTATTTAGAAGAATATTCAGATTCCAAAACTTCCAAGACAGGAACTGCTGGAATCAGTGCTGCTCAGGCAACTAGCAATTTTTTTAATGCAAGAATAAACTATTGGAAACATGATGCCTCTAGGATGTCAGGGCAGAACTTTTGCTCAAGGGATAACTAAAGCAGATGAAATGTCCTCCTGGAATGGGGATTAGCTCACTGCAACAGCAAGGGGATGGAAAATAAAGGTTAAGATACACAGAGCAGTTGTGGCTCCTACAAGCAATAAGAAAAGTGGGTACTACAGGAGCATCCCTCTTGCTCACACTGAAATTTTCTGTCCAAGAGAGAATGTTGGTGAAGAGATGCATTTAGCACTGCTGCCACAACAGAAAATAACTCTTTTCACCCATTCCTAACACAGAAAGCATGAGCCAGGGCATCCCGCACCAGAAAACTGCAACAAAAAATGCCCCACACTCTGAGTTTCTGGAATCAAAGCCATTGCTCATCATGTGTTGTGCACTCAGAATATAATTTTTGCTCTCCAAACTGCTGCACAGGGGAGGAGTGTAGCATGCTTCCATCAGAGAAGGGTGCCTCCAGGATTTAACCTTATTATAACAGAATTTTTAGGTTTTATTACCGGTAAATTATACTGCTTTGTTGCTGGCACTCTTCAAACCAGTGGACTTACGGGCCAGATGACCCACCCTTACCATGAAAAGAAAAATGGGAGCAAATTTGCATGTGGGACAGTTCAAGGTCCATTTTTTGGAAGGAGATAAATGCCTCTTAATTCTATTGACTGTCAGGAACACAGAAGATTTTCAGCACTCCTTGTGACCTGGCCCTGCATCCAAGTGTTTGAATAGAATTAAGTTACATTTACAAAACTGCTATTACTGTCAGCTGAAATAAGCACTGCTGGCAGCCAAGAGACCTTTCAGAATGATAACAACTCATTTTTTATTTGACATGGGGAGAGACTTGGTAAGTAACTCCACTGTCTGTATTTGGTACTTTTGTTTTTCATAGCTGAAAATACACTCAGCAGCCTGCTCATGGATGTTAGTCGGGACCCTGATTTTTGCATATGGAAATCTGTTGTAATTGCCAAAGTACATTAATTTCTCCTCTTTCCCCTCCTCTTCTCAGGAGTCTGTTTTGATGATTGTTGTGGGTCCCTTCCAGCTTTAGGTGTTCTATGATTCCATGACCTATTTTGCTCAACCATTTAGGTGACTTGGTCTTCCACCTTTGCCACCTGAGGTTTTCTGGAGCTCTGCTGATTCCCTTTGATTTGCCTTCTCCTCCATATGTGACAACAAATGTGAAACAGGTGAGATTAGAGAAGTCAAAGTGAGAGTTGGGGAAGGAATCGAACTCCACAAAAGCTTTGGGCACAGAGAAAGAAGAATTATCTGAGGGCACCTTCAGCCATTCTGGCCATATGGACCTGCTGGTGGCTGCCATTCATAAAGGGGAGGCTGGAAGCAGTGAGTGAAATGATTTGTGAATCACATTTCGACTCTTCCCGAGCCCAGATCAGCTCCAGTGGTGATGGCACATGCAGGCAGAGAGCACAATTTCTCAGTCATCCGTGCTCTGCAGAACTGCAGGAGGTTAGGACTGGGAAGGGTTATGCTGACTCTCAGTAGGGCTGAGCTCAATAAAGGAGGAGATGTAAGATCTGAATAGAGATTTGGGATATTTAATCCTGTATGGAGACATTTTCATCTAAGGGATATGCTTCTATAAGCCTTCTGGAGGGGGTCTAGGTAGAGCTCAAGTGCTGCATGCCACTGAATTTGAATATGGCAGCCTCTTCATGAGGCAAGGAACATCTGGAAAAGCCTCTTCTGGTCTGGCCTCAAGTAACCTGCCCATGGATTTGCAGGACTTGTCGCCCAGGAAAACATGACACTGTAAAATAGAAGCAAACCCCAATCCTTCAGATTGTCCAAACATTCTTCCCAGCACAAGTGAAAACAGGAAGAAGGTGAGGGGGTTGGCACAAGCAGGCAGAGAGCAGTGAGAAAGCAGTAAGTACTTTCCTGATAAGCTCTCAGGGAACATCTGTACTGCAGGCAAAAACAACAGAGCTGGCAGCAGTGCGTGATGGATGTTAGAGAAAATGTAGTTAACACATATCTGTACACAGTCCAGGAGGCAGTAATAAAGCTATGGGAATTTTGACAAGGAAAACACAAGCCACAGATATAAAGATCACAGGTTATTAGAGGGGATTCAGTGTTTTTTTCTTCAAGTCCCCTTTGCTACAGCAGCGTTAGTGCACTGAAAGCCTAGCAGAGCAAAAATAGTAATGTTCCTCTGATATTTTCTGATCCCATGACTTCCAGAGGGCCTAACTAAAATAAAGTTTTCCTGAGATGTCTGTAATGGTTACTTCTACATGCTCAACAGCAGACTAGCTAAATCAGAGGGGTGCAGGGTGCATATCTTGCTCTGCCCTGGGGAAAGCAGAAGGACTTCACTGCACAGGAGATGAATGCCCAGGAGAGACCTGGCCCAGGGTGCAAGAAACGTGTCGGATTCTCCTCTCTGGCAGGAGCGGTGTTAGCTGTCCCACTGGTGAGCTCTGTCTGGATGAGGTTCAAGAAGTGCTTGGAAAACTGTCAAGCTGCCATGGAGGCAGCGGGATGCATTTCCCTGGAGTCAGGCTCCAGCAGACAAGCGGAATCAGCCTGAAAGCACAAGCCATGGCCCCAGAGCAATAGCCAGCACTTATTAGGATCTCAGTAAGAATGAAGCTGGCAGGGAAACATACTGCTGAAAATACTCTTGGCAGCTGCCAGGAGAGAAGTGAGGCAAAAACCTGCGTCACTCAGCGCCCTTTGGCCACATTCCCTTAAAACAGCAGGAGGCCCCGGAGCAGGCATTCCCTGACATCATCCTCAGGGGGACCAAGTAGTAAATCTGGATCAGCGAGGCCACGCCTCAGGTGCTGTGTCCAGTTCTGGGCCCCTCACTACAGGAAAGACACTGAGAGGCTGGAGAGACTCCAGAGAAGGGCAATGGAACTGGGGAAGGGTTTGGAGCAGAAGTCTGATGAGGAGTAGCTAAGGGAGCTGGGGGTGCTTAGCCTGGAGAAAAAGAAGCTCAGGGGTTACCCTATCACTCTCTACATCCACCTGAAAGGACAGTGTAGCCAGGTGGGTGTTCATCTCTTTTTTCAAGTAGCAAGTCACAGGACAAGAGGAAACAGTCTCAGGTTGTGCTAGGGAAAGTTTAGATTGGCTATTGGGACAGATTCATTCACCAAAAGGGGTGTAAAACACTGGAACAGGCTATGCAGGGAAGTGGCTGAGTCACCATCACTGGATGTGCTAAAAGAAGGCTGTGTGACACTTAGGACAGGGTTTAATGATCAGCTTGGCACTGCTCAGTTAATGCTGGACTCAAAGATCTCATAGCTCTTTTCCAATCTACAGAATCCTATGGTTCTATTGTATCTCACCTGTCAGCCGTATCCTGGTCAAGGAGTGTGGGGAAGATATCAGGCAATTAAGTAATAAGCTGCAATTGCATTTTAACTGTCAAAGTTATTTCTCCAAACTTCCTAAAAGGTGTAATTTTGTCATCATAGCCTTCAGTTTCACTGTGAAGGCACTGAAGCAGGTCAGTCTTTGGGTTTTATAAGGAAAGTTAAAAAAAATCATTGTCAATAGGAAAGCCAGAAAGGAAGAGAACTCAGGGTAGGAGAGCAAATATGGAGGAAGAGATGAGGGGGAGGTGATTTTTGTCAGGGGTGATATTGTCTCGTAGAAAAGTGTGCATCTTCTGCTTCTCCAAGTCTTCGTATCCTGCCTCTTCCTGCCTAATGTGTGCCACCCACGCAGTGTAGCACACTTGACCTCCTTTTGACATTCCCTTCTGGGGAATGCCATCCAGCGGTAAAAGGAGAATGTCTGTGAGACAGAGCAGGGCTCATTGCAAAGATTTTCAATAAATCATCACACCTTCTTGTCAGATTTTTCCATCCTGGATGCTTCCATGGGGGCAGAGCTCCTGTACAGGTTTGGGGAGATAAGGCCCTCCATCCCAGTGGCAATAATGCTTAAGGAAATACTTCTGCTTCACAATATAAACCCATGTTAGCTGTTACCCAAATAATTTCTGGGAGGCGACGTTTCATTTTAGCTAAATTTAGGACCAAACTGTAGCAAACTGAAATTCTTATGATAAATTGCACCTGATTAACAAGTTCTTCTATTTGACCAATTCTTGGTCAAAAAAATTTATGACTGATCAAAGTCTAGATTTTCTGGCATTGATCCAAAACCAATCTGTACGTTTGTGTGTCAAGAAGTTTATACAAGGTTGGGATGGGTGCGTGGCATCTGGAGAAGCAGCACCATTTAGCCCACTCAGTTATTTATTTTTATAAGCATGCCTCATATTTTATAAAATGTTTTCATTGTAGCCATTTTGACACCACAGATATAAAAACTCAGCAAACTGGCTGGAAGACTGGAATCAGACTGAGAAAACCTCAGGACTTCAAATGATGTTTTTTATCTCTTCTGTAAGGTCCTGCAGACACCCACTGCCCCATATACTCATTGCTGCTTTTCATCACGGGTTGTCAACTTTACATATACTAAAAATTTGTAAAATCCCTGCAGCATATCAGAAAAATTCCATTTTTCTCAGTGCTCAAAAACTTTGAAGAGTCTACTTCAGAATGTCCTGCATTTTGCCTGTAGTATCATCCTAGCTACAGGATGCTGATGTCCCTGATCCGAAATGAGACAGTAACCCTGCAAACAGAAGTGCTGCAGTTCCCTGCCCATCATTAGTACATGTCAGCACTTCATTAAACTGTCCAGAGCCTGCAAGCATAAGACAAATGGACTTGATTCTGCAAAAGAAGCAGAAGCAAAAATAATCATTTTTCATCTTCTGTGTTTTGGGGATTAATTGGACAGACATTCAACTGATCAGGGTAAGAATCTGAAAGGACAAGAAAGGCAGCAGTTTGAAAGATCATATTCGTACAGATGGAAGTCAGCTGTCTGTGAGCCATTATGCCTTGTAAAGGCTGAGAGACTGATGGTTCCTGGCATAGGCCATGGGATACTCACCTCCAGACATCCTGGGAAAATCAAGAGCTATCATGAGCTTCATTAGCTGCAAGCTTCAGTTTGTAAGGTCAGAGCTGAGTAAAAATGGATGCAAGAGTGCACGAGACATTTAAATTGGTAATGCATCTTTTGCAGACAAAAACCTTCAGTTTCTAATGGTATTTCTCTTGCTGAAAGCCATTCTGTATCCCTGAGTGTTCATGATCTCTAAACGTAAAGGTTTGGAGCTGCTGAATTGCAGTCGTCCATTATGTGCGGGTGAAGAGATCAAGGCATTCTAAGGAAGCACACATTGACCTCAGAGCTGAGGAGCGAGTAAAGGCAAGAGAAACAAAGCAGCAAAACAAGCACATTTATGAACACAATTTTCTAAATGTAAAGCTAAAATAATATTTTGTAAGAAAAAATATCTATTGCAGACATTAAATATACTTTTATCAGGTTAAGAAGCAAAGGCAAATCATATATAGGGACTGAGTTCATTTTTAGTCTATAGGAGGGAGAGAATCTAGAAAAGAGGATAGAATCACAGTGAAAGGGTGCCAGATCATAGTGTGAGTGAACATAGAGGAGAAAAAGGATAATTATCATCCTGCAGTGGAAAATGAACCCTTGGGATGACAGGGGTTACTGTGAAGATGGCTCAAAGCCTCTTTATGCTGTTCAAAATCACGAGTGACCAAAACCACAGCTTGTTTGAAGTCATCCTATGTTCTCAAAGGAAATCTAAAGTACTATTTTATTAAAGCACTTAGCCAGTTTTTAATTGGCTAAAAGATAACCTGTTTTTCCATGTCTATCTGATAAAACCTATTTTTTCTCCTTATCACCCTTGGTGCTTCTCTTAGACCAACAGTACTATTACTGCTGCTTTATAACACTTGGTGCTGAAAAACCTGAAATAATTGGAGTGAAAAATACAAGAACATTGAAAATCAGGGGAGTAAATTCAGCTTAACTCTGTGACAGTTTATGGGGAAAGAAATTCTTTAGGTAAAGTCAAACTAGATCTCCCTGAAAATCACAAATTTATTGCAGGAAGACAAGAACTGATCAGAAGAATAGTAACAAGTACACAATCTGTGACTGTGAGATCCCAAAGTGATGCAGAGCCCTTTGGTCCAGCCATGCTCCATGCCCACCCTAGGGTACAACGTGGGTATCCACCATCCCACCAAGAGCAGAAAGCTGGGTGAACGTGCAGGATTTGCAGACCTAAGTAGTTTTGCTGTCTCCTGAAAGAATAAAATCTATTTACTTTATGTGCTGGGTCCAAAGGGCTTTGCACCACCTCATACTGTATTTCAAAATCGATTTTCTCCTGCTCTGCTTGCGGAAGTTGCCGCTCTAACACTGGAAATGTTATAAGCAAAGGCTGAGGGAGGAGGCTCATGGCTCCAGCTCCCTGCTCAGTTTTCATAAAATAGATCTTGCTGCTTCAGAAAATAGGAGCTTTTTTCCCAGTGCCTTTGGAAATGTTTTTGCCCCTGAATCTCAGTCTACTTACAGACTGGAAAAACACCCAGCTGGGCAAGACAAGCAAATGTAACGCCAATAGTCACAAAATTACAGCAGATATTCATGACCATCACACAGGTATCCGAGAGGGAAATGTTTCCTACTGCTAGAAATTGTCTACCAGAATATTTTTATAAGTTTTGAAGCTTTTGACAAGTGTGAGACTAACCCTAATAAATCACTTACAAACTCAGACCTATCAGAACTTATGCAACAGCTGTCTGAGGATCTGAGAAGGTATAGCAAGCTCCTGAACAACTGGTTTAATTGAATGCAATTAAGGACTAAGAGGTATCAGATGCATGCAGTCTGATTCTCTTGATCTAGAAATTCATATTAACAACTCTCAGCATTTTCAATTTCGCTATTTTCTTGTGCTCAATTTTTGTGTGTGTGTGATATTTATTCCCATGATACATCTCATTGTATCTAACCAGCAAATTCTTCTTTACTGTGTTGTTACTTATTAAAATTCTCTCCAGGGAACACAAGCCAGGCCTAGCAAATCCAAAAAGCAAGGGATTCTCTCTGTCCAGTGGAAGCTACCTGAAAACTAAAAGTATTTGCTCCCAAAATTTTCTGTAAGTATTAAATGCAACCCTTAAAAAACATGTCTGGACTCATTGTGTGAGTAATTTTCATTTTTTAACTACATTTTTTTGTTTTGTCTGGCACATAGATTGGTTACCAGTTCTGTCTCTAAATTATTTTGGCAAAAGTAGTGCAGAACCCTTAGAAAGAGCGTAGTTTGAATCATATTATATACTAAAATGTTAGAAGACCTAATAAATAATTCCTTCTTAGCAAATAACAAAATAGACACAAGTATAAGGTATTTACTATAGCGGAAAATTATTATTTCAAAGCTTATTCTATAGAAGCAAAGTATTAAGAGAATTAGACCTGTTTGGTAAAATATGAAATCAAATTACTTTTCCCACCCATAAAATTGATATTTCTTTTTTTAGGTGATGAGGAATCTACCTTGTGTTTGACATGCTACCCCTTACAAGTTCTTTAACCCACATCCCAGAAATAATTAAACTGAAATTACTCTGTGCAATGCAAAGTAAAATAAAGATAATCGTTTAAGAATCTGAGCATCAGTTTTGGTGAAGTCAAGCTGTCAGCGCTCATTAAGAGCAGGTTTGAATCTGAAAGAACTAGAGAATGTTTCTACTTAAAAATAATTAAAAACCACACTTTGGTGGGTGCTTCCTTAATGGGGGACTTCGTTTGTCAGCATCAAACAAAGAGTGAATATTGTGCTCCTGGAAACCTTTTATCTCTTGCTTCACTGAACATGCCAGACAGCCTGAACTCTCCACACTGGTGGGTGTGCCCAGAATACCATCCAGACATTCCAAGTTTCCATAGGTATATTCCAAAGGTAGGCCTGGGCTCTCCAGAATGGCCTGGGGTCTTATTCTCAGTGTTGCTACAGAGCATGAAAAGACAGTGGCATTCCAGGTTCCTAAGAAACATCCCCTGTGAAGATGGGACCACCCCGTGGCTCTCAGTGTGGGGTTCCTCGAAATCCTTGAGAAGCATCTGAGCTGACACAGAGGGATGCACACAGGAGGCATTGCCCAGCTTTTTGCAGTCCCTGCACTGTTTAAATGACTTACAGTCCTGCTAGCTCCTGTGCTAGTAGAGCTGTTCCTCCGCAGGAACTTTTAGGGAATACTGTAAATCCTTCAGTGATTTTATGGTCAAGGCAGTATAATGCAGTTATTTTGGGCTCCAGCTCACAGTGCCATATGATTACATCAGATTCTGCATTTTCATGAAAAAGAAATGGCAAGTTTCTTGCCCTTACAGAAAGCTTTAAGCTTTAAAATATGAAATTGATGCAATGTCATCTGCCTGAGGGCCTGAAACAAGAGCTCTAAAGAGACTGATACAATGTAATATGCTTGAGAGCCTGAAATGTGCTCTAAGGAGTGTGAACTCCTGTATGCAACTTCATTTCATATTTATTTCTGAAACTATGGTCCTAGCAAAGCTAGCAACAACCATCCCTGCAAAGAGCAGTGAAAAGGTAGGAACAGATAATTGTGGCAATCCCTGCCCACTCACTAAATCATCGTGCCCTGCAAATTAATGTAGGCATTACAGGTTACCCTGCTGCTCTTCCTTCCTCTCTTACACAAAAAGAAGAGCTTTTATTTTCCACTGCCACTTGCACTGGTTAAGTGGGACCATGGCAGAAGGCTCCTGAGTTGAGTCATTGAAGGCTCGTTGGCAATACTTATGGGCTCTGAATTACTTTATTCCAGTCACCATGTATTGGGAATGTCATTTAATAAAGGGGTGTAATGAAAAGTAATGTTGAAAGTTCATGAATGTTGCATGGCTTGGTAAACTATTCTTTTTCTGTGTAAAGAGCCCTGGAAGTACACATGGGGATAAGGAGAAGCTGAATCTGTCAGGAAACCGTGTTGAACAATGATGCACTTAAGGCTAGCAGCAGAAAAAAGCCAGGACTCTGCAGAAAAGTAGAATTAATGAAAGCCATTCTTCCCTTTGAGCCATAATGTTATCAGCCTGCTTTACTCCTACTTTATAGGATTGGCTCATCTCCATTTTTAAAACTCAATTATGTGATATAACAGAAAGCATCATCTGGCCTTTCAGTACTTGTTACTATTTTCATCTGTTAAATCATTTAAGTATTTTTGTAATTAATAAAGACTTTAAAATGAGTTTTTAAGTGGGGTGTTTTTTCCCTCTTTGGGCAAAGCCGTTGTAGTTACTCAGCTGCTAATCAGCTAATGGTAGCCGGTCTGAATATTTGTGATCTCTATTTGTGAGTGTCTTCTCAAGGGACTGAAAATATGCTTATTTCTGATTTACTAGAAGAAACCATGACATTTCACTGACTGAGGTCCCTATCCCATGGAGAACTCAATATAACCTCTGGTATACTATTGGCTTGCAGAATAAAGTAAACCTTAACAGGGAGTTAAAAGAAAATAGAACTGAAGGAAGGAGTCACAGTAAAGCATCTGGAATACAAATAGAAACAGAAATGTAACTATATGTGAATGTATTTCTACTTCTCTTTACTTCTTTCTCAGTAGCCCCATTTATCGGGCTACATTTCTGAAGAAAAGAAGCTGAAATAAAGTGGTTTTTAGACTTTATTTTTTTTTTCCATAATAAGGGAAATAAATTGCCAAACAATAGAAGCAGAAAGAATGGAAACAGCAGCGTAGGCTACAGCCAGATTTGCTGCTGTGACTTCAGTTAGGTAAGAGGTTACTGTCAGAGCTCTGTTCACCACCTCCCCCTCAGTGTTACTGCCTCTCCAAGATCTGCAGGCGTCGCTGAACATGCAGATTTGAGTTGTGTTCTCTGACTTTAGGGAGTCACCGAGTGTGTAACCCTGCCAGCAGCTCCAAGGGCAGCGCTGCTGCAGGGGCAGGAGCATCCACCCGAGGATCTACCCCATGGTAGTAGCCCTGATAACTCAGCTCAGCACTTCTGACCAGCTACACTGGTGTCAACCCAAAACCATGAGATTTTTACTACTGTACTAAGAGCAGAATGTGACGCACAAAAGCTGCGAACAGAATGGGAGTGAAAGTGCATCAGTTTGGAGGAATAGGAAATGAAGGAGAAAAAGTTAAGAGAAAAAAAATTGAAATGAGACAGAATCTGGCTCAGATGTATAAACCATCTGTAGTGTGTATCAGTGTAGCAACAAAGATCACAGAAGCACAGAATCACAGAATATGCTGAGTTGGAAGGGACCCACCAGGATCGTTGAGTCCAACTCCTGGCCTTGAACAGCTTTGTCCAAATGCTTCTTGAGCTCTGTCAGGCTGTGACCACTTCCCTGGGAGGCTGTTCCAGTGCCCAACCACTCTCTGGGTGAAGAACCTTTTCCTCATTTCCAGCCTCAGCCTCCCTGACACAGGTTTGCCAGTGGTCACCACAGAGGACAGATCCACAGCAGAACAAGCTTCAAGGCCACATGGAAGATGAAGAGACTACAAATTCCAGTGGTTTGTTTATAACCAAGGACCTGTTCCAGGGGTTCAAAGGTTCCAGACTTCCAGAGGAGTCTTTGGCAGTGATCTGTGCTGCACAGGTTGCCAGTGAGTCTCCATGTGCAGCTCAGGTTTAGAGAGGTTTTTTTTACTTTTAAAGCTATAAGTAGCACCTTAGTCCTTTTGCCAGATCAAAATTTCCACTCTAAGATGCAGCGCGATTCTGCTAAGCAACCCTGGCTTTTTTCTGCCTGAGTGTGGACCCCACAGTTTTGTCAATAAACCGTGAAATCCCTCATTCCACCGCGCACAGAGGAGTGTGAATGGAGGTGCTGGGGTGAGACACTGAGAGCACTTGAGCACGAAGTCTTCCATTTATGATGTTCTCAGAGATACCTGTTTTAGTGGGAAAAACAACAGCTAAGTGTTCTCTCCAGAGCCAGTTCAAATGGGAGAGGGTGCATAGCATTGAGCTAGTCCTCAGCACAGTAATCCTATAAATCCAAATAAGTTCAGGGAATAAAGATTTTTTTTTCATGACTTGAGAGCCCCCTGTGGCTGCAGATTTGGCAGCAGCATCTGACTTCATGTTCCAGAAATCTCACAAAAAATCTTTATGGTGGAAAAGCAAGGCACATTAGATCCCTAAGCCTTTAACACATATTTCTCATCATAAACCCTAGGGGTTTTTGTCCTTTTCTACAGGCTTGTGGATTAGTTTTGAATATCTTACATAAAGCCTGTAGCTTAGCCTTCCATATTATTGTGCTCTCAATGCACACGCGCTTTTATCGCCTACAGGCAGTATTGGCATCCCATAGGCTGTCAAAGCATTTGACATTGTGGGATGACATTTACACCAAGAGGGAATGAGCCTTGTGCCAGCCCAATTCCTTTCCGCTGGAGTTACTCCTTGCTATTTATTAAGAATCAGTACTTTTCAAATTGGCTTCCACAGTTATGAGCCTTTCCAGCACAGCACAGCTTTGAGATGTCATTTGGACTGGGCTGGTGACTCAGACAGGAGTGTGCCTTTGCTAATTCACAGTTTATTCTGTATTTTAAAAAGCTCCACAGAAGGGGCTGTCACTGCCTCTGAGAAGAGACTTCTGAGAAGTGACTACTCGCTGTCATTTCATGACTTTCACACACAAGTAAAAAGCGTGTTCTCACCTCTAGAAAATAAAGGTAACATGAGAAAACTTTAGAAACTGTGCCCAGGGAACCTGTGAAGATAAGCAACTATTATTGTCCCCACTTTTAAAACCCCTCAGTCTGGTACTGAGCCCACCCTGCACTGGGGTGACAGCTCTACTATGCTACTTTTAGTACCTTAGGGATTGACCAGCCCAACCTTTACTGAAATTGTGGCACAGAAGAGCATCCTTACTGGGTCCAGCTGCTGGGACCATCCAGACCAAATGCTGTGTTTCCAGCAGCGGCAATTGGAGAGAGCATGAGCGGAGAGTACTTGAGCCTGGGCACTTTCTGCAGCACATTCCCTCAATATTCACAGCTGATGGATTGGGGGTTGTCCTGGTTTCAGCCAGGATAGAGTTAATTTCTTCTCAGTGCCTGGTACAGTGCTGTGTTTTGGATTCAGAAGCAGAATAATTTTGATAACACACTGATGTTTTGGTTTTTGCTAAGTCATGTTTATCCTACGTCAAGGACTTTTTTTGTCAGGCTCTGCCAAGGAGGAAAAGAAAAAGCCTGTGCAGGATCACAGCCAGGACAGGTGACCTGGATGGGCCAAAGGGATATTCAACACCACCGAACATCATGCCCAGCATATAAACTAGGGGCGCACCCAGAAGAAGTAACAATCTGAGTTCAGGCATGGGACCTGGCATCAGACAGTGGGTGGTGAGCAATTGTATTGTGCATCGCTTTTTTGTTTCTTTTTTCTTCCCTTTTAAAAATCATTATTATTTACTATTTTTATTATCTTTTACTTTGTTTTCAATTATTAAACAGTTCTTACGTCAACCTACGAGTTTTACTTTTGAGTTCAGGCCTTGCTATGTAGAGCAGCACATCTTTCATCTCTTTTAAACCCATCTCCTATTAGTTCCAATTAGTGTCCCTCAGCCCCCACATTGCACGACTTGGTGAACAACAGCTCCCCATGCAGCTTAGAGTGACTTTGTAAACCTCAGCTACATCCCACTCCTCCTTCTCCTCTCCACACCAAACAGCCCCAATCTCTTTGGTCTTTCCATGCAAGGCAGTGGCTCCATCCTTTGAAAATGTCATTGCTGTGTCCAGTGTCTCTCTGCCCACGTCGAGGTGCAGGGACCAGATCTGCCAGCATGTAGAGCACAAGCTGTGGGTTGGCTGTGCTCCTTTGTGAAGGCACCAAGGTGCCATCTGTTCTGTTTCTAGGACCCTTTCTGACGGTGTTTTGTTGCTTTTCCCGCTGCTTCTCTGCTCTGAGACAAGGATTGCAGTGACCTGCCAGTGGTGGCTGCAGGAGCCCTTTCCCGAGGGCTCTAATTGCCTGTTTGGAGCTCAATTTTGTGTGAGAGTGACTTAGATATACTAAATATACTTTTATCTGCACTGAAACATACCTGCCACCTTTTTACCTTCATCATCAGTGCCTTGTTTGACTGTTCATCTCCATAAACTTGGGGATTTTCCTGTCCACCAGTCTCCCCAGGCTAAGGATGACAATGTTGAATAAAGCCTGCCTCACATCCAGTTCCTGAAAGATACTACTCTCGACGCTTCTCTGCACTGAAGAGTGACAGTTTTGCCTTTTCTTTTGCTTCTTGTATCGTAATCAGACTTCAAACCACAAAAGTACCTCTCCTCCAAACTCACAGAAACAGAAGTTTTTAGCAGCTTTTCACGAGAAGCCTTGTCAAAGGCTTCTTGAAAATTCAAGCATATCATGTCTACTAACAACCTTTTCTGTAGTTCACAAAATCCTCCTTGTCCTTTTAAGTCATCAACACATGGGGTTTTCACATGAGAGCTAAGCCCATTTGCCATTTGGTTTCAGAAACACAAGCACCTTTAAGTTGTATGCTTTTATTTCTCAATTCCGCTGTGCAAGGAGTAGTCCAGGTTCTCCTCCCACATGATGCACCTGCAAGCAGGTGAGTGATGGAGTGATTTGTATATTGGCAGCTCAGAGAGTTTCTAAAATGAAACCTGAAGACACAAATATATTCTTTATTTAAATAAGGAAGTGGAACAAATACGTGAGGTTTAAGGGGTGATGATTTAAAGTCTACTCAAAAGAAAAGTCTGGGGTTTCATCCTGATTGAAAGAGAAAGTAACAATGACTTTAGGTCAAACTATGTAGCTTTGGAATCAAATAGTATTATCTTGTTAGATTTTAATATGCTTTCCTTCCATCTTAAATAGTTAATTTCAAGGCTAAACATTATTTTAAAATTAAAAAGTGGCACACCTCATTATATTATATTAAACTTTTTAAAATTGTAGGGCGTTTTCTGTATTTGTTGGCTGAAGGTTACTGGCCAAATTCTGGTCTAGATTTACAAATAATTCCAGTTGATCCAAAAGTGCATTAAGCAAAAGAATTTTTTTTTGTACGAAAAGTTTCAGCAAACTTTACATACAAATCTCCCCATTTGTAATCCCAAGGAACATTCTGTGTACTACAGTATCATGTGTGCTGACTGAATATCAAAATACAATGTTGTAATTCATGCACAGAGAGGTCTAGTTTGAAAGTAATTCACACTTTTTCCTCTCATTCTATGGATTTGCAGTAATTAATTTTTAGCCGTCAATCCTTTTAAAAGCAGAGTTGTTTTGTGCCATAACTTTTTCCCTGTCCTTAAATCTGAAAAGCCCTGGAGTGTCACCTCTGAATATGCCTCATGTTACATCTAACTTCTGGCAATTTTTAGTTATGACATCTTAGGAATCTAAGTTACGAGAGGTTATCATTGATACTCAAATCAAAAAGCCAGTCAGAAAGAGGGATTTGCACAGGGTGTAAGTGTGGTATGAAATCACAATCAACCACGTATGAATCACTCTTTCAGAAGACAAATGCAGGTACTTAGTGATCTAACCACATGCCTCAGGGAAATTCACATGGCAGTGATGTACTCTCCAGAATTTAATAATGCATATGCATCATTAATGTGCTACTTAGCAAACCCAGGGAATATAATTTATCAGTCAGGCAGAATTTCTCTTTGCTTCATTTTTTACATTACCTCACGCTACAATTCAAAATGAACAATCATCTAACTTCTACTTAATAAAAGTGCATTTTAAAAACATCCTTAGTGGTGGTAGGGGAGCTCTTGTTTATCCCACAGAAATTTGGGGATACATTGGACAATATGACTATTAACTGGCCCACCTTTCACCAAGAGCAATAAGACTAGGGAAAGTGGGGACAAAAAGTTAAGGCTGTCAAAATGTGTAAGCAGGGGAAAAAAGACAATTTCAGCATGGCCAAAAATGAAAAACATTTAGAAGAACCCACTACTGACTGTGCTTACTGGCAGGATTTGAAAATACTACAATGGGATGCCCACCCTGCAAACTTCTTTACAGAATTATGTAAACTTGGAATTTTCCCAAAAAAGTGATTTTGTATGAAAGCTTTGTTCAATTTTACAAAATGCCCCAAAGATTACAAAATCTTAAATATTACTGGTTTGGTTTGATTTCTTTTTTTTTTCAACAAAGGCTCTGGAAGAGGGGAATTATTGAGCCATCAACAATTCCAGGCTCACCAGCAGTCTCGAGTTATATAGGGGTACAAGAAAGTACAATTTATAATATCGTGTAAAGGATCTCAAAAAAAAAGAAAAAAAAAAGAAAAAACATTACAGAAAGACACTGTACTTGCATTATGAGTTAGGGAAGGTGATGGTGTGGCTCCCTCTACTGCAGTATCCTGGATGGTGTTGCTGGTCCCTGTTAGAGTTCCTGGCATGGCTATGAGAGAATAGAAGCAGTCCTTTGAAATAAATACAAAACGACCAAAGATTACACCAATAAATTTGGCTCACTCAGAAATAGCTTTATGATTCTCTGGAGTCAGTCACAAAGACATACCTCATTTCAGGCAGTAGGGCTGGCAGGAAGACAAAGACACTGCACTTAAAGAGATTCAGGTGCAGCTGGAGCGGTGTAGCTCATTTTAAGGCAGGGAGAAACCTTAAGGAGATGGGGCATTCCTCCAGAATCATGTCTCTTAAGATTCCTTTCCCTCCAGCTTCCATGGATTACTCTTTTCCTTTTTCAGCTACTTTTGCTTTTCTCTCCTGTGCCCTGATTCTTGTTATCTCATTTCGTGTGTATTGGGGTTTTTTTTCCCTCCACTTACTGCTTTGGGTTTATTTTCCCATTTTGATCTTTTTGCCTCACCACTTCTTCACAAGGCAAAGTGCTTGGAAAGGAGTTGTTTTTTCTGACAATAGCATTGACCATTGCCACAAAATCCTTAAAGTGAAGAAAAATGCACTGGCACCCCATAAAGAAACCAGGCTTCCAGTTCAGGACCTCGATCCTGCAGTTATTACAGTATACCAAAGCCATGAAAATTAAGCATTTAATCACATTCTGCCACCCACACAAACATGAGAGGAAGGATGCTGGGGCAGATCTCTGCTTCTACATGTGCCCTGTCTCAGTGTGGTGTGACGTCAGTGTGACCTACACAAAGCTGGGCTGCTCTCAGTCAGTCAGGTGGAAACAAGAGGCTGAGGACTGGGGGCTGCATTTAGAACTGATGTGGCAAATGATTGAATGGCAATTGGCACCTTTTTTAAGCAGACCTGCTTGAAATCAAGCTGTAAATTTGCCTCTGCTTTGCAGGCACCTGGAATGAGTGCAGTTTGTGCAGGAGGTCACTACTCGGTCTCTCTGCAGCAGAGTAACTCTGTGTAAGCGCTGTTCCTGTGCTCCTGGCACCATCAGTGAACATCTGTGATTTGAGCTCGTGTCTGACTTTGTGGCAGGAATAACTGGCAGCAGAGCTCCCACGTGATCACCTCCATCTGAAGCAGGTGCAGAAGGGAACAGCCATCCAGCTGGCAGATGGCTGTGAGCACTGAGCTCCTGTGCCCTTCCAGCCCCCCAGGCAGGTGCATTAAAAGATGTACAGCTGCCCCCTTAGGCTCTCCCTGCCTACAGGTACTTTCCATAACTCGGTGGAGAGTTAATGGAAACAGACTCCCCTTCGTCCACTTCTGGAAAGCTGATCCCTTCTTGGGAAAGAGAACTTTCTGAGGTTAACACCAGGTGCCTGTGTGCACATACACGAACCCACACCCACGGGCACACACAGAAGATGCACTCCAGGAGGGTGCAGGACTGTCCTGTTGTGCACTGCCACCTGCATAGTTGCAAGTCTCAGGGTCTGGGGTTTTTTCCCCATGACATTCACAGCACACGACATCTTCTGTGAAACCTTGGCTTTAAAATCCCAAGGATTACATGAGAATTTATTTGGAAGGAAGGCAGGTTCTTAGCTTTCATTCTTCCAGGGAAATATTTGAAAATTAGACCACTCGGGGCCTTGGATTGAAAAATCACCAGGCAAATTTTAAAGTTCATTATATTTTAAAAACTTGTTACTTTTTAATGCCCAAAGTTGGCAATACAGCATAAGTCTGCTGTCAGCTCACAGATTTTACTTAAATTAGATACTAAGGGACTTCAGCAGTCCTTAAAAAAATATGGGGCCATCTGTTACCAAAGCGTTTCTTCTAAAATTATGAATCTCTGTTGCAAGTGCTGCCCAGCTGTAACTGACTGAGAGGTAAGCAAGCCACCACCTGAGGACAGAGAAAAAAACAGTGAACAAAAACTTTACCCAGAAAATTAACAGATTTTACTGCATCTATTTAGTCAGTTTTCCAGCACAAAACGCTTCAAACTAACAAAATGCATTTTCCATTCACAGAAAAAGAAGACACATAAAAATATATGCATTAAAAAGTACCAATTCAATGAGCTCGTTTAACTATGAGGCAGGATTTTCTCTAAGAGACCCTGTGTAAGATTTAAGGAAGAATGTAGGAGGAGATAGCAGATGCTCCGAGACAAGTGAAAATTATTTAGGTGTACTTCTATTAATACAAAACCTGCACTGTATTATTACTACGAACACAGGATGTTCAAGACACATGGTAACAGACAAGTCAAGCAGTGATGTGGGAGTCTTCCGGCTGAAGTTACCTTCCTGAAACTAGGGAGAAAAGAAAATGTGTCAAACAGAACACCATTAAATGTGAAACAAAAGAAATAAAACAGTAATGGAAAGGAAGTGTGTAAAAAATGAGGCCTTGTTTCCTGGTAACCCTGTGGAAAAGTCCAATTTCATGATAGAGATTATACCTTAAATTATGCATGAATGAATGTCACAACTGCATGCTTTAACTTCTGAAGATCAGGCAGCTCACAGGAACTCAGGACTCCTTGGATAAGGAGGAGTACCACCAGGGTCACCCAGTATTTTCGGGGTCTGGATCACATCAAGGGGCTGCCTGAATGTCAGCCTCAAGGTGAGCGTGTGAGGACTGGCTGCACATCCTTCCCGAAACTTCACATACAGGCTGCCTCCTCTGTCCTGGCAAAAAAAGCTTCACACGTGTCTCTTCCAAATTCTCCACAGGAAAACTGACAAGAAAATAAGGCAGGGATCCTAAAAATGGAGCTTCAAATAAGGTTTTTGCTCAGTGCAGACTACCAGGGCTGCAAGTGTCAGTGCAGGACTGCATAGTTCCATGGTAATAAAATTGTCACTGGATCATGACTGGGTTGCTGGCTTTAGCAGGCAGTTAAAGGAAGGGGTGGAGAAGGACATGTTTATATTGCAGCTTATTTTAAACATCAATCAATCTTACGGTTTTTTTTATTAAAATAGAAACATGCTTGAGGAAGAAAATAATTTTTATAGATGAGCTAAGGAAAGGATTAGTGTATTTGGCACTGTGTCTAATTTGTCCTTACCTGAAATGAATTCAGTTTTAAATTCCCTGCCTCTCCAAGGTATGGATGCCAGCTGCACAAATAGATCTAACAATTCTGTACTGTAGGCAAATTGTCCCCGTGTCACTCCTTGCCTCACCGGTTCCCCAGCCTGCTTAATTGCGATATCATGAAACAGCTGCCATCCAGGTACACCTCATGTATTTTTATTTTCTTTTTACGACTATAGTAGGAGATTATGAAACTGATTGCAGATCATAATATAACTTACTGTGTACCAAAACAATTATACTAACGACTGTTTTCAATAATAATTATTAGGGACCCACTAGAAGACCAGTACTGGTTATATTATTTGATTCTTTGACAACATTTTTCCAAACGTTAAAGCAGTATTAAAGAATTATGAACTGGACTTTATATTCAAATGTGGTGGTATTTGTCTGCAGGGTTTGCTGCTCTTTCTGTTCAGTTATGGTGGTCAAAACTTTGTGAAAAGTAGAAGGGGAATGAGGACAGACTGATAACCACCTACAGATCAACACCTTCAGCACAACATTGCCCCTACGTCTGCGAACAGCAGCTTGGTGGAGAATATAATATTAGCACCCTGCAGGGCTTCCTCCTCAACGAGAAAGAGAAGAAAAACAGCACCAAGTGGAGCTCTTGGCAGGGACTGGGGAAGCCAAAGGAAGAGTTACAGGAAAAATAAAATAATGGGAAACCTTGTGTCTCCAACATGTGAAGAGAGATATGGTGTATGCAGCAAAAAAAGGAGACAACCACAGAGAGGGTCCTGAGCTCGTGAGGGGTGGCAAAAATGGTCTGGAGAGGAGCAAGTAAGGTGACACACAGAGCACTGCCATGTACAGAAAGGAGAACAGATCTACCATCACAGGCATGAGCAGGATGAAAGCCCTGGTAATTCCATGGAGAGCTCTCAGCCTCCGCCTTTCCCCTGGTTTATACTCCACCACACACACCAGCGAGGGATCCCTGCTCTAGCCTGGGCCAAGCACGTAGATGGAGAGGTCATTAGTGCCACCTCAAAGATCTCCAGCCCTGTCTCCCTGGAAGATTCATGTTATATGGCTCCCAAGCCCATCTGCTGAAAGGCAACGTGATAGTGAAAACCAAGCTGCATCAAAATAGCAGCATCCTAAAACTGAGGCATCTTACAGTGTGAACTGCTGGGTTAGGGAAACGTGTATTGAACCAGCTCCCTAGTACACCTACAAGCACAAGGCAGTAAATTCCATGAAAACAAACTCTTATTATGCATTTGAAACTATGTTGTGAGTCCCTCTGCCCTTCTGCCCTTTGTGCTGTTTTACAAGCACTAACCTGGCCATTATGGGGAAAATTCATTTTCAGACTCACTTCAATCAGTAAACTCTCGACTGTCACAAACTCAGCGTATGCACGCTTAAAAATGAATTTACATAAATACAAAGCTGCTAATAAAACAGAGGCTTCAGAAGAGAGATCTCTCAGAGCATCTGCATAAAGAAGTCTGCAGAAAAGAGCTCAGGGTAGTAGTTGTAATGAGCTGTTAATTTCCTGTCGGATGACTGGTTACCATTTCCTTCTCAAAGCATATTCATTGAGCAAACGCTGAGTGGTTAAACTCTCTCTTGCTAGGGAAATCAGTTATCAGCTGAGGACTGAGCCAGAGGATGGATGCAGTGTGGAAAGGGTTACTGGACACAGTGCTCCTCCAGTGTGAAACTCGGAGCATTGTGTGATAGCAGAACAGGCCACCTCTCCCCATGTCACCTCACCCTTGTCCCAGCCTGCACCCGCGTCAGAGAAACGACTTTTGGAAGATATCGCTCGGATTTAGTGCCAAAGTCACTTGGCAATAGATCAGCTCCACATAAGGAATAAAGTTATACATTAAAAAAGGAAATAAAGAAGCCTCTTCTTTTTTTCTGCCATGTTTTAATTAGTAGGAACCAATCTTCCTTTGGTTCTCTGAGAAGTTTCTGTCAGGGATGCAGGACTGAAACATTTAATGGGACCATCCTTGTTTTTCATTACCAGGCTGTTTCTCAGGTGTCTCTCTCACCCATCACCAGTGCTGACAGGTGACAACTCTGAAGCAAGAGGACATCAGTAATGCAAAATACAAATAATTTCTTTTTGCAACATTGATTCAATTCAGTGCTGGGAAAAAGCTTGGACCTTGCTTAACCCTGTCCATCCAGCTCAAATTGATGTCCCCTGCCCTAACAGCTGCAAATATCTCATGGTACTTAATTAACAGACGCCTGTCATTATCTGTCTTTGCAAATCTTTAAATCAAAACTCTTTGTTTTTCGCAAGAGATTATCTGATTTAAACAGGGATTGGCTCAGAGAAATTCAGTGCCATGTACTATACAGGTCAGAGTGTTTGATCACACTTTTTTCCTCTGGATTTGCATTTTTTTCTCTGGATTTGCAAGTTATTTTTTCCTTGCAAATTGAAATTATCAAATGGTATCAGTGAAAAATCCCCAAGTGTTCATACTATTAATAGAAGCACAATAAAACAGAAGGCAGGAAACAGGATAACTGTGGGTGGCTACTACACTTTCAAATAGCAGGAGCATCTTGAACCCAATAAAATCAGCAGATGAATGTTCCTGTTCTGTGGGAGCAGGATGGAATCATGGAGAAGAGTTTGATCATCTTCAGCCCTGGCCCATTTTTATTTTGATTCCTGCCTTTTTTTTTTTTCCCCTTTCTGTTTTTTTTTTAGGACATTCTATTATTATGCACAGATCTATACCATATCTCATGAAAAACATCCGGATTGGAGATGCAGTCTGTCTACAGTTCTGTTTGTGAATTTATTTCACAGGTTATGTTTAGACTCCTCTCGATTTCTGAACTCCTGTTTCTGGTAGTTCTGCTGCATGCTATTCCAGCAGCTCCCATCTCACTTCGGATCTGTATCTAAAAGGATACAGGCAAATACAATACAAGCAAAGCATCCTAAAAGGCCATTTATTCAGAAATCTTACAGTTCCATCTCTTCTTTCTGCTGCTTTGTCATGTAAGAAAAACAGTAAAAAGGTTTTAGTCATACACTGACATTAAAGGGACCCTAAATAAACATGAAGTTCTTGCTTTATTTCTCACTGCTCTACAAGGTCTTCTAAAAGTAGTAAAAGGAAGCTGCATATCTGCAGACATGCAAAAAAGCAAGCAAAGAGCAAATTAATCATCTTCTGCTACTAAAATAAAGGTGGTTTCTCATCCCAGTTACAGGACAATGAGTTACTGCATGAACAGTCTCTGATTTGAGTATGTTGGATGCTGACAAGTGGTAAACTTAGCGCTGTGCCAAGAATGAAAATAAAAGATGTTAAAAATTTTTGAGAAAATGTGTTTATAATAAAGGAGAAAAGTGAAAGTGGTTACATTTGTCACAGTGGGACAACTGTAAAATATTGGGATAATAAAATCTTAACAGCTTTATTTAAAATGAGAAAATTCTACCTCTGTTAGCTAGGCCTGTGTTGTTTTCTCTCACTTCAAGAGCTTTCTGTTAGCTCTGAAAGGCGAATTTTTCACTCAGCTCAGCAGACACATAAAGAGGGGTAATGCACATAGCTGGTATTTCAAACACACACCAAAGTGAAATTTCCTAGACTGCTCTTGACATTAACTATTACATATACAGCTCTGTTAGCAAATTTTGTCTAAAGAGCTTTCAAAAGTTTGATATCAACAATTTTTTTTGCCTTAAGGACTCAGCTCCTACCTGAACGATGCTCCCTGCAGCTTTGCCTGCCTGCAGTCCTTCCCTCTGGATTGATCCTGGGTCTGATCCATCCTCTTGCATCATCTGGGGCTGCTGTGGTTATCAACACCCTGCTCTGCCAGAGGGTTAGAACTAGATGATTTTCAGAGCTCTCTTCCAACCCAGGCCATTCTGTGATTCAGGTGCTGGGGGTCTGCATCAGATGGGTCAGCAAGGGCTCTGCTGTGCTCCTCCCTAAGCCTCACCAATTTGCTCTTGTCTCTACCTGGCAACTTCAAGAGGAAGACCCCTCACCCAAGAAATGACTTTTCCTTCCTGTTAAATGTATCTTCCAAAGAATATAGAGATAGAAGATAAACAACCAGGCACCTGGCCTCAAGTGCACTTTGCTTTTCTGTTGTAGTTATTGTTTTAGGTATCATTCTTGATTTACATGATTTCATTTTTTCCCAGAAAGACCTCAAAATTACTTTGTTAGCATTTTCCTTATTCCAGACACTAACAATGTAGAAATGAATTATTCTAAACCCTGGATGAAAGCCTATGTATATCAGAGGGTCACTGTATAATCTAAAAAAGCTAGGTATAGGCAAAGTTGTTTCAGTTTCAAAATTTTGAGGTATTATCTTGAAAAAAAGACAAATCCTTGCCATTTCCAGTGTTTCTAGTATGGAAAATATTCAGAACCACTTAGGGAGCTAAAAAGCACAGCTGAGGGCTGTGTGGGAGTATTTGCGTATGCATTGTCAGGGGGAGAGAGAGGAAAAGAATTATGATAAATACAGCATTTTTTGGTGTTCAGATGAGTTTGGTGCAAAGTCTGCACTACAGCAACTTAATAATTCCTGGTGGCTTTCTCTTCGAAACAGAAAATTTAACAAAAGGGAGGAGGGCAGAGTTGTTTGCAGAGTTGTCAATAATAACACCTTTCGTAGCCGCCTATCAAACAACTTCAGACCTTCATCTTTTAATTATTCTATAACCTACCCTGTTGAGATTGGCAGAAAAACAAGCAGAATTATGTATTTCACTAGGGAGAACATGAAGTCCCTGTCCTAAAAGCCCCGTCAGCTTGAGTTAGTGTGAATGGCTCTACAAGGCACGTGTGTGGATGGAGAAATTGGCACCAGGAACAAGCAGGCTGAAGAGACGGGACGTGTGTGCCAAGCAGTAGCATCCGAGTGTCTGCCAAGAGCTGATAAACTCCAGAGACTGAACAGTCCTGCTGAATCCACAAAAATTGATAAACTGAGCACAGACACTCAGCCAAATCTGTCCAGATCCACTGGCACCAGCCAGTGTTGTACAACTCAGGCTACATCCATGAAGGCTGCTGTATGCAAAACTACAAGATTGTCTATCTATCTCTGGATATGAATATATAAAATACATACACATTCTCTATATAAATGATGCCACAAATGATCTGGAGGGACTTCCTGAACACCCTGACACATCATTCCACACCTCTGCTTTTAAGTAACCAGCTGGGGTTGGTCTCCCAACTTGTGCTCCACCCATCAGTGCAGATGTTTGTGAATGGCAGGAGGGAATAAATGAATGCAGCATGCAATGAGTCCCTTGCTACTAATAACAGCATAACAAAAGCTATCTAATAAATGCTGTTGTGATTTGTGTCTCCCCCAGCCTGATCCCAGAGAAAAGGGAATATACAATAACCCAGTATTGCAAAATTTAATTTCTACATTTTTGTGGATATAGAAGTGCAGAACAACCCCACCTTGGGGAGGGTATCTGATATTGAATCCAGACTTTCCAAATTACAGACTTAGGTAGGTTTCCAGTGTGGCACTTCTTGAGTGGCTGTCACCACAAATGGAGGCGTGGCCAGACACAGCCACAGGGACACCACAGACCAGGAGAACTGGTATCATGGAATGGGACAAATTCAGAATTTGCCAAGCCCCTCACCCAAGCTTCTGGACCACGTGGTCTGTAAATTCTAAGGATCACAGTCTCTGAGACATCCACAGTGTTGCCAAATCAGTAACATGTCCATTTTCTAGCAGAGTCACGGGGACTGACTCATGCTCCTCCCAGCCTGAAGAAACCCCAGGGCTACCAAACTCGACCCCAAAAATAAAATTACTTCTGTGCCACTCCATGTTGGCTCAGGAGGTCACCAAATTCAGATGACCTTCATGTTTTCCTGTCCTCTCCGCTCTTCATATGAGCAGACAACAGTCATCCGCACGGAGAATCTATCAGCAGTCTGTTCAACACAGTTTTTATCTTTAAAACTGCGCCTAATTTCAGCATTCTCACAAGTTTTCTCCCTTCCTGCCTCAGTCCATCTCCCTGCTTCTACCTGCCAGATGGATGATCAGTGTAATTTTCCATGCAGTTACAAATTGAAAAGTGTTGCCTACTTACAGAAAAAAAAAAAAAAAAAAAGAAAAAAAAAAAAAAAAACAAAAACACAAAAATGAGCCACTCAAACACTTGTGCAGGTACCAGTCCTGGTGAGTGTTTTTGATAGGATCAGCAACACCTGCCGAGGGGGCTATCCTGCAGCATGTTCTACTCCAAGCACTTGACAGGCCATGTGCAGTGGAATCCCCTGCTTTTCTCAGGAAATTAAATGCCATTGTTTTTTGTACTTCAGTTTGAGGCGTGTGTGCCAGACAACGCATCAGATTGTTTCTGAATGCAATAGATGACAAGTTAAATGGAAGTTATGCTTTGATATGAAAGGGAAATAACACTTTTAGAAGGAACATTCTTCTAAAATCCTTCGGTATCAGCTGGAGTTGCATGACCTCTTGTGGTTAAAGCCCTACTTTGCAGTTCCACGCTTTTGCTGGAGGTGGGAGAACACTTGTGTCTTTTTCTCCTACAGTTGTGCAGAATGGAAGGAGAGGCTTTGGCTTGAAATGTTAAGCAGCAATGTTAGTGAAAGAAAAAGCTAACAGGCAGCTGGTGACAGGAAATAATTTTTCTCTGGATTTATGCTGATAAAAATAAGTTGTTATTTTTGGTCTGTACTCCTGTAGCTTAGGCACACCAGTCAAGAAGTGAAATGGAATTGTATTACCGAGTCTCAGAATTATAGAATACTCTGACCTGGAAGGGACCCACAAGGATCATCAAAGTCCAGCTCCTGGCCCTGAACAGGACAGCCCCAAGAATCACACCATGGACACCATGTGTTATAATGCACCAGAAAATTGCTTTTCAAGGACAGAGCCTCGCCAATTAATATGGAGAAAAAAAACCCAAAAACCAACAAATGTAGGAAGAGCAGAGGAAGAGATCTTGTTATTTTAGGTGCCACTTCTTAGCTCTGCTGTGCATCTGCCAGTGAAACCAGCTGAAAAGTGGGGCCAGCAGCTGTCCAAGATTCTTTTCTTCCCACCACAGTGCTGCAGGGTGGGAAAGAAGCTGCCCAATGCTAGGGTCATAGTTTCTGCTTCCCTGAGGACGTTTTTGTGGGAAGGCCCCAGCTCATGCCATCCCACCATTAATCAGAACAAGAACTGTGGCTCCATGGCAGGCAGGGAGTAGGGTTTGGAGGGCTGTAGCTGCTGTCCCAAAATAAATTCTTTAACCTGCTATGTGAGAGGCCAATCCACACAAAGAGTCTAGGTATTTGATTTATTTACAGTTTTGCACAGAAAGGGGTGCTGGGTCACAAATCCATAATGCCAACACAATGACTACCAAAACTTTTCAATATTTATACATTTTAGTAAACAAAGGCATTGATGTTCATTGGCTACAAGTTACATAATGCTCTTATTAATAAGTATTCTGTCTTGTACTGGTTAATGATTTCCTTACTTCTCATACTAATTAGTCTGCATGCTCAGTGTTTCTATTTTTTTTGGGTCCGTGGGTATCTAGATCCGTGGCCGTGAGTTGGTGGTCACCATCTCCCCCTGCCAGAATTACCTTTTACCCAATCGGAGCTAACTCAGCACAGTAGCTAAGTTGTTTTTATTAGTTTCTTCCTTATCTTTGGGGCCCTGCCAAATGTAGCCCCTAAATTCTACGGGTTTTGTGTTCACTGTCAGTGGTACATCCTTCTCCCCAAGCTTTGTTAACCTCCCCCGAGGTCGGAGATCACTGAAACACCTGGAGCCCTGAACCTAAACAAAGCAATTCCAACAACAGGTAACTTGTCTTTCCAACACCTGGGCATCACTCAGGGATTGACTCTTAGCTGCTGTTTCCCAGAATAACTCTCTCGTTGGTTAGGCTTGAAAGCATACCGGTATCAGAGAACACAGTTTTCTAAGGAAGTTTTCACATATCGCTCGCTTCGCACCAGCGGGGCGAGCCCGGCTGGGCGCTCCCCGCCCCTCAGCGTTCCCGCCGCGGCCGAGGGCGGGCCGGGCCCGGCGCGGGGCGGGGCGCTCGGCGCGGTTTGGCGCGCAGGGCTCCCGCGCTTCCCGCCGCGGCCATGTCTCGGCAGAGCAGCCTGCTCAGCTTCTTCTCCAAGGCCCCGCCGCCCGCCGCCGAGCCCCGCCGGCGCCACGCCTCGGGCGAGCGGAACGGGCACGGCCTGCAGGCCGCGGGCAGCCGCCCGGGCGGGGCGGGCCGAGCGGCGGCGCGGCGCGCAGAGAGCGGCGAGAATGGCGCGGGGGGCGGCGCGGCCGCCAAGGCCCCCAGGTACCGGCGGGGACGGGAGAGGCCGCGGAGCGCGGCCCGCGGGAGGGCAAGGGAGGCGGGACGGGGCTGCGGCCGCCGGCGGTCGGAGCGGGACCCTCGGGGCGTCCGTGCCGTCGGCCCCCCCTTGCTGCCCCGCTTTCCCCCGTTCCCTGGACGCGGTGCCCGGCTGGGCCCGCGGGGCCGGCCTGCCGCGGCCTGTGCGCCCGGCGGGCGGGACAGAGGGACACCTGCGGGATCGGGGGCGTGCGGTTGGGTTTTGCTGTTTGGAAAGAGTTTGACTCGTGTGCTAAATTCGCTCTCCGTGCTGTATCATGGAATGACACAGAGGGACAGGCTGGAAGGGACCACAGTGGAGCGTCTGGTCCAACCTCCCTGCTCGGGCAGGGCCGTCCCAGAGCACATGGCACAGGATTGTGTTCACACAGTTTTAAAGTATCTCCGGTGAGGGAGACTCCGCCTCTCTGGACAGTCAGTTCCAGTGTGCAGTCACATACACAGTAAAGAAGTTCTTCCTCGTGTTTAGGTGGAACTTCCTGTGCATCAGTTTCTGCCTGTTCCCTCTTGTCCTAGTGCTTGGTACCACCAAGAAAAGTTTGTCTCCATTTTCTTGGTAACCCCCCATTTAGATATTTATAGAGAGTGATGAAGTCCCCTCTCAGTCATCTCTTCTTGAGGCTGAACAGGCCCAGCTCCCTCATCTGCTCTGCATAAGAGAGATGCTCCAGTCCCATAATTGTCTTTGTTGCACTCTGCTGGACCAGCTCCAGGAGCTCCATGTCTCTCTAGTGCAGCATGTCCTGATCGAAAGTGTCCCACATGTCAGCAAGCTGTGTGGTTGTTGGGCCACAGCCTGTAGGAGTGTCCCAGCCATCTGTGGGAGTGTGGCAGTGGCTGGGTTGAAATCTATGGGAAGGAGGAGGGAGCAAATACAAGCTGCATCAGATGCTTTGCAGTGCAGAGTTTTCTATTTATTCATTTTTTGTAGTTGGTGGGTTTTTAAAAATCTTACCTTTTTTCTTTAGCTGTCTGGTTGATAATTAGTCTCTGTAGAAAACTTGTTTGGCTTATATACATTGATAATTCATAATACTAGTCTGCAGTCTTTTAGTTGATGTCTGGTTGGACCCAACTACGCTCAGCCTCTCTTAAGTTCAGGAAGAATCTGGTTACACATGGCTCTAGGTGGCCCAGCTTCAGGAGAGGGCTTGGGCAAGATGCCCTCCAGAGACCCCTTCTGATCTCCTGCACTCTTCTGTGACTGTGAGTTGAGAGGCGGCCATGAAGATGCTTGGGGGCTGGAGCATCTCCCCTGTGTAGACAGTATGAGAGAGGTGGGGCTGTTCATCCTGAAGAGAAGGCTCTAAGGAAACCTGAGAGCATCTTCTTACCTAAGGAGGCCTAGAAGGAACCTGGGGAGGGACTTTTCACAAGGGCTTGTAGTGACAGGACCAAGGGCAAATGGCTTCAAACTGAAAGAGTAGGTTTAGGTTAGATACTCGGAAGAAATTCTTCACTGTGAGGTTAGTGAGACTCTGGAACGATTGCCCAGAGAAGTTGTGGATGCTCCATCCCTGGAAGTGTTCAAGGCCAGGCTGAATGGGGCTTTGAGCAACCTGGGATAGTGGAAGGTGTCCCTGCCTATGGCAGAGGATTGGGACTAGATGATCTTTAGGATGCCTTTGAACCCAAACCATTCTATGATAAAGCTCTATCTCTGTGGGGATCCAGTAGGACGTGGAGGAGCAAATCAAACAAGTTTAGGTATTGTTGGTGGTATAGGACTGTGTATTCCAGCTTGCACCACCTGGGAGGCTTCCAAGACTATAACAGGGTAAAATGCTCAGCAGCAGTGTGCAGTTAAATTTATGAAGAGAGCCGTTTTAAGTGTTTGTGTTTCTTAAATGACACATTTGTTGTCTCTGCAGTGTCTCCTGTGAGTATTCTCCTGGGGACTTGGTGTGGGCCAAGATGGAAGGTTATCCCTGGTGGCCGTGTCTCATATACAATCACCCAACTGAAAAAACAATAGTCAGAGGAAAAGGAAAATCCACTCGTGTCCATGTACAGTTCTTTGACGACAGCCCTACAAGGGGTTGGATCAGTATTAAATACCTGAAGCCATATAAAGGTAAGAGATAGAAACAAAACTTTTTGAAATGGGAATATGCCACTTGTTTTGGAAATACAGGCTTGGAATATAGGATGTGTTATTCTCTCTATAGAGAAAGAGGAGCAAAACCAAGAGTGGAATTGAGCTTGTTTTGTGCTTTGTAAATGACAGGTTTTTGAGGGTTACAGGTACATTTATGTTTATACAGTTCTTGTAACATAAAACACTAAGCCCTTTTGTTTATTAGATTAGAACAGCTAATAAAGCAAACTTAAAGCTTGCTTAGGTTTTAAAGATTTTTCCTTTATTTCTCCCATCAGTATAAAAAGTATGCAAAAGATAAATCCAGTATTTTAACTTTTAGCCCTGAAATCCTTAAAATATTAGGAATGTTAAACCCAGTTTTTAAGCAGCTATTTAGGAACTGCAGTTTGTCTGGAATTAAAAGGCTAGGGCTCAGGATATTGGGTAAATAAAATTAATTCTGCGGCGGTGTTTCTTTTAAGCCATGCAGCAGTTTTGTAAATAAAATGTATAGCTTGAGAATTGAGTGTTGGTGAGGGCAGTGCTTGTAGTTACAGAACAGAGTTGGTGTTTGTCATATTGAAGAAATGACTTGGCTAAGTAGTAAAAATTGAATATAATCAAGAATTAACATTTTGCACAATAAATCTCGCCTTATTAATAATCATATCTTTTTCCTAATTTTACTGTTGCTGAAAGCTAAATCATTGACTGTAAATTGTCTTGTTAGTCAATCATCAAAATACTTCATGTGTAATACAGTATTTCTGATGCCCTGTAGGATTTGCTTGTGTCACTGAAACAACTGAATTGAAACAGTTTCCTCCTTTTTACAAGTCAGAGTTCCATCTCGTGATCATGTAGCCACGTTTTTGTCTCCTTTATACTTCAGTGTACTGCCCTTCAGCCATAGTTTTAAATTGAAATGGTAATGTTTTTGCCATAATGTGTTAGCATAATTTATTGCAAGTAAATTGGTCCATGGTTTATATGTGTCTTTCCTGAAAGTATGTGAAAAGAATCAAATGTATTTTAAAAGCTTGTGGATGCACTTAGAAACAAATATAGGTAAGGGGAATTAATCTCTTTACCAAAAGAAAACTGCCAAAAAGTAAGAGGTTTAAGCACAGATACACAGGTCTATCCACAGGAAATGTGTTGAATGCAGAACAGAGTAAAAATATTTAAAATGCCTGGCTTGCTTTAAAATTCAAAGAAAACCCATCTATATATAAAGTAAGAGTGTTAGAGTCCTTGGGTAAGAAAATAGAGAAGTTGCTTGGGTTGTGTTAGTGTTTGTACCTGAGTAAAGGCAGTCAGCACAGGGCCTGTAACAGATGGGCATGAAGAAGTGGAGGCACACAGCAGCTGGTTAAGTGAGTGTGTGCAGGTGTTGCACCCTTGAGTGTGCAGTGTATGAGGAGATTTTCCTCCTGCCATTGTTCAGTTGCATTTAATATTAATGCAAAGTATTTTTAGGCTGCCTCATTGCCTTTGCAGAACCAAAAGGGAGATCTGGATTGTTAATGTGTTGCCTTTGTGCTGTAGAAGCAGCTACTTGTAACAGCCTGCTTTGCTACAGCGAACTCAGGGATGATTGTGAGTAAGAATTTTGTTTGAGTCGTTTCTGGTGCATTTGGCTTCCTGCAAATCAGCTGCCCTTAGCCTGCCACTGGCTTAGTTGAAGCTTCAGTCAGTAGTGGTGTATGATGGGATTCACAAGAGTGGGAAAAAGGACCTGTCCAAGCAGATCCTACTGTCATGTGCAGACGTAAACTTGCTAGAGCAGAAGCAGGAATTGCCCTTCCCTATATACCATGTGTTCCTCTTTTCCTTTCCCGAAGCTGAGTATGTAATTTCTTATGTATGTAGCATTATTTTCTTGAGCATGGCATTAAGATGAATCTCAGTGTCTTTGTGGACCCTTTCTAGAAATTGGTCTGGCTTTGGTTTTGTGTTGTGTGCAGGTGGTGGCAGGAGAAACTGGTGCTCAGGGGCTGTGCAAGAGGATGAGGGAATGGAGCAGTTATTAATAGCAGGCTTTGTTCACTGCCCTGCAATGTCAGGGTGAGTGGCCAGCGTGATTGGCCATCAGCTAATCTGGCTAATGGGCTGATACTGGGGCTGGATTCCTGGCTGCACTTACAGCAGGAGTTGGGAGGCCAGCAGAGCTTTGAGGTCTGTGCCATGGGGTGGCTTGTGCCTAGAAAGTGAAGATGACTCTGTGGTTGAATTTACCTGTCATTGCTGAAACAGCCCTGTGGTCTCAGTCATGTCTGTCTGCTTCATTTAAGTGAAGCCTTAAATTCAGTTAGTAACTGCAGTCAGTGTGAGGGTGTTCCGAGCTTAGCTTAGGAGTGCTCACAGGTGGGGATGAGTTACAGAAGTAGAAGCAATTCTTCAAGTGTTCATGTACTAGGTAGGCATTTCATTTTTGAGTGTTCATTCTTTCCCTAGGGGTACTTTATCAGGTTAAATGAGTGATAGGTTGCTGAATTTAAGGTGTGGTGGGAATGACTGGTAACAGCACAGAGTGTTAGTTGTCTGAATACATTTAAAAGTGAGGTATGAACACTGGCTAAATGCTAGACTAGCTTCAGTTTCTAACAAATCTGTGGTTTTTACAGGTTCGTCAGATGGGGAGACGATGAAAGGAGGTATGTTTTACAGCACAAAGCCTGAAATTAAAAGAGCAATGGTGCTGGCAGATGATGCCATGAGGAAAGATAAAACTAAGAGGCTTGAACTGGCAGTATGCAATGAACCTTCAGACACAGAGGAAGAGGAAGAAATGGAGGTAAGATGTTTCTTAATTGCTGTCATTTTCAGAAATATTGCTGAAAATAGAAGCTGTGACTTGGAACTAAGCATGGAATATCCTCCAATTCTCTAGTACAGTAATCACAGCTTATCTCCTCGTTAATCATGAACACATATGTATCCACATGTCTTTTTTTTGTACTGCTTCTGTGTTGTCAGGTCATATGCTGGTCTCTCATCTTTTCTAGTTGGAAAGACAAGTCTCTTTGGTGTTCTGTATGGTAAGGACTGACCTCAGAATCTATTTAACTTCTCTGACTTCACTCCTCGCTCCCTGGTGACCTACTTTTTCACTCAGAAATGCTTTTTTCTAGTGCATCATTTTATCTTCTCTATCTGCTATTCATAGTCCCAGTTGCCCTAAGTTTGATCTGAAGTTTTAGTGTGTCATAATGTATAAATTTCTAGCTTTTTGAATACTCATCTAAGGTATTAAATCAAATTTTGGAGCCTGCCCTCATCTTGTGGAGTAGCACTAAAATACTGGTTCTTGCACTGTTAACACCAGTCTGTTGGTGGAGTAACTAAAAAATGATGTTTTATTGTATTGTATTCATGTTGTGTTGATTCAAATATTATTTCAGCAGCACCATATGCTTTGGAATAGATTTCTTTGGAGAGGAATGGTGTGAAGAAGCTGTCAGTGGGATGGTGGTTTACCTTAGCCCCTCATCTACTCAGTCTCCAGTGACAGTGCCCTGAGGGGCAGGTGCCACTCTAGGCATTGTATACATGCAGTGGCACTTTGTACTCACTACAGGCCCTCCACTGCTGGTCTTCCAGAACTGTCACTGGAGTTATTAAAGTTTGAGGCTGAAAAGGCAAATAATGGAGTTTCTTTTCTTTCTCCTACACATGCCATATTCTTTTTTGTTGAGTCTAAATGTTTTGTTCACCAGCATCACATATGCACGGTAGTGAATGAGACTCTAAAGAACACAAATAAGAGTAATTATGCCACTGGCCAGTAGCAGTTAGTTATCCAGAAAAAAAGGGAATTCTGTGAAGGGAAATGGAACTGGCTGTGGCTCTGCTGTCTCTTGCTTGAAGTATCATAGCTACTGTGTTATTGCACATTTTTGCACTTCTTTATGCGGCACTGACTTTGTAGCCAGAATTATCTACAGATAAAATAATTTATTTTTCCAGGAGATGAGTGAAAATGCATCAGGCAACAGTGAAGACTGCAATAGTGAGGAGGATGTGAAAAACAATAAGCGAGTGGTGAGCAGGGAAAGAGCCGTAAAAGCCAAGAGAAGGAGAGTGTTGGATTCTGACAGTGATCACGATGGCTCTGACGTGGAGTTCAAGCCTGATGGGAAAGAAGCAGCAAGCAGTGAGGAAGCCAGTAGTGGGGTGGATGAAAATGAGTCTTCTGACACAGAGACAGAGGCAGAGAGTGTTGCAGAAAGCCCTGTAAAAGTCCCTTCTAAACGAAAGAGAACAGAGGTGAAAAAGCCTGCTAAAAGGAGTAGCTTGGGGGGAAATGAACGTTCTGAAACACCCAAAAGAGCAGCAACAGTCTCTTCAGAAACCAAGTCTAAGCTGACATCATTTGCAGCACCTGAAAGTTCTGAATCTCAAGCAAATGCTTGCAATGGAGGCACTGGTGGCTTCACAGTGTGGGAACACGAGAAGCTTGAGTGGCTGCAGGAAGGGAAGAAGAAGGATGCGCGCAGGAGGCGTCAGAGTGACCCTGATTATGACCCCTGTACTCTGTATGTGCCTGAGGATTATCTCAACAAGTGCACGCCTGGTGTGCGGAGGTGGTGGCAGCTCAAAAGCCAAAACTTTGATGCTGTAATTTGCTACAAGGTTGGAAAGTTCTATGAGTTGTATCACATGGATGCAGTCACTGGCGTGAATGAGTTGGGCCTGATCTTTATGAAAGGCACTTGGGCCCACTCAGGATTTCCGGAAACTGCGTTTGGCCGGTTCTCCGATGTGCTGGTGCAGAAGGGCTACAAGGTGGCACGTGTGGAGCAGACAGAAACGCCCGAAATGATGGAAGCGCGCTGCAAATCCTCGGGCCACTCCAGCAAGTTTGACAAGGTGGTGCGCCGGGAAATCTGCAGGATCATCACCAAGGGAACCCAGACCTACAGCGTCATGGACTGTGACCCCTCTGAGAACCACAGCAAGTTCCTGCTGTGCGTGAAGGAGAAGGAAGACTCGGCCGGGACGCGCGTGTACGGGGTCTGCTTTGTCGACACGTCCGTGGGGAAGTTCCACATAGGGCAGTTCTCAGATGACCGTCACTGCTCCAGGTTTAGGACTTTGGTAGCTCATTACACTCCTGTGCAGGTGCTGTTTGAGAAGGGGAACCTGTCTGTGGACACACAGAAGATACTGAAGGGCTCGCTTGTTTCTTGCATTCAGGAAGGGCTGACCTCAGGTTCCCAGTTCTGGAATGCATCTAAAACACTAAAAGTCCTTCTTGAGGAAGGATATTTCAAGGAGAAGCAGAACTCTGAAAATGGGTGTTCTCTGCCCTCTGTAATCAAATCTTTGACTTCAGAGAGTGACTCCCTGGGATTAACTCCTGGCGAAAACAGTGAATTAGCTTTGTCAGCTCTTGGAGGATGTGTCTTCTATCTCAAAAAATGTCTGATTGATCAGGAGCTGTTGTCACAGGCAAACTTTGAGGAATATGTCCCTGTGGATATTGCTACTGCAAAAACCATGAGCTCAGGTAGTTTGTTTGCCAGAACTGGCCAGCGGATGGTACTGGATGGAGTTACCCTGATGAACTTGGAAGTCCTGCAGAACGGAACCAATGGAACCACAGAAGGTACTTTGTTGGAAAGGATTGACTCTTGTTGTACGCCATTTGGGAAGCGACTCCTGAAACAGTGGCTCTGCGCTCCACTTTGTAATCCTAAATCCATCAATGATCGTTTGGATGCTGTTGAGGACCTCTTGGCAGTGCCAGATAAAATGTCTGAAGTCAGTGAGCACCTCAAGAAACTGCCTGACCTTGAAAGGCTGCTCAGCAAAATTCACAGCATCGGGTCACCACTTAAAAGTCAGAACCATCCTGACAGCAGGGCCATCTTCTATGAAGAACTCAAATACAGCAAAAAAAAGATCGCTGACTTTCTGTCTGCACTGGAGGGATTTAAAGTAATGAATGAAATTGTTGATGTCATGGAAGAGGTTGCCAGTGACTTCAAATCCAAAGTCCTGAAGCAACTTGTCACCTGCAAAGCCAAAAATCCCGATGGCTGCTTCCCAGACCTGAGTGCAGAGCTCACAAGGTGGGACACTGCCTTTGATCACAACCAGGCTCGGAAGACAGGGGTGATTACCCCCAAGGCAGGTTTTGACCCCGATTATGATGAAGCACTACAGGATATCAAAGCTGTTGGGGAAGATCTTCAGAAGTACCTGGATAAGCAACGCAAGCTGCTTGGATTAAAATCTGTGCAGTACTGGGGGACAGGCAAGAACCGGTACCAGATGGAAATCCCAGAAAGTGCTGTATCTCGTAATCTGCCTGAGGAATACGAGCTGAAGTCGAGCAGGAAGGGATACAAGCGCTACTGGACCAAGGAGATCGAGAAGATGCTGTCTGCGATGGTGAACGCTGAGGAGCGCCGCGATGCTGCCCTCAAGGACTGCATGAGGCGCCTCTTCTACAACTTCGACAAGAACAGCAAGGACTGGCAGACAGCTGTGGAATGCATTGCTGTGCTGGGTAAGAGCTTTGCCCCATTCTTATACACAGTAAAACTACCCCTGTGATGATGAAATCTGATCTGGATAAGCTTGTTGCTAGCTCCTAACTTGTAGTTTGAAAACTCCTGATGGTGGTAATGGCTTTGATAATTAACAGTGATTCCCTGTTTCCCTCCTGTCGCTAAATGGCAGGACGGTTGCTGGGCCTGGATGTTTGCAAGCTCCTTTTTCATTCCTGTCGTGTGGTTGTCAGTGTGCAGCCGAGTGTTTCTCCCAGTTCAGCATAGCCTGGTGGGCCTCACTGCTTCGAGTCTTGTGTATGGATTAGTAGTGTCTTGTTAAATGGAGGTATAAAAATCTAATCTGCTGGTAAGGCCCTTTCCATCTGAGCAGGCTGCTTTCTGGGCAGCCTTTAAAAATAAAAAAGTGCTCAGTGTCAAGTGTTGAAGAAGGTAGCTTACTAGGAAGACTTCCCCAAATCTTCCTTAAATTTTTGGAATAGAACAGTCTCCTGGGTTCCCTTCTCGGGACTGGCATACTTTTGTCCTGTGGATTTTCTGCTAAGATGAGGCACTCTGGGATGTCTTTGTTCCAGGGAAAAATGAAAGCACTCTCTGAATGCCACTAGAGCAGAAAAGGGAGGACAAGCAGGCAGGGAGTGCTGGCTGGGAACGGATTTGCTGGGAGAGCTGGGAAGCAGTCACATCAGCTACACCACAGCCCAGGGCAAGCGCTGAATTGGTTCCCAGCAGAGAGGAATTGAGTGTCCAGGCTCAGCTGTAGCGTGTACATAAAGCCTCTAAAATCATAGAACAGTCTCATTTTGTAGGCGATCAGATTTTAGAACCTTAGGGCTCAGCTGAGGGGACTTGTGCTGCTATTTTCTGCTGGACCAACAGATTTTTCATATTTACATTCTTTTCCTCTGGCAACTTTCAAGCAGAATTATGATTCTTCAAAAAGTGATTCACTGTTACAGAAGCAGATTTCCTCCTTCCTTTTTCTAAATGAAAAAACTATGCAAGAAAATTATACTTTATGCATGTACTTTTGAAGTGAAATTATGTGGATTTTAAAGGCTTTTAAACGAAAAGAACTAGAGGGGAGGATTTTTAGCCTGGCATCCACAGAAATCTGGAAGGAATGAGGAAAGACAGTGTAAATACTCCCACCTTTTACTTGTTCTGGAGTCCTTCTTGGGTGTTTCCCTTATCAGGAAAATGGAATGAAGTAGAAAATTGTGTCTACAAAATTGCTGTTCCATGAATAAATAAATTCCGGCGTATGAAGAAATTTAAAAGTGTGACTTACTGGAATTTCTTTTTAATTTTCTAGATGTCTTGATATCCCTTGCTCACTACAGTCAAGATGGTGATGGACCCTTGTGCCGACCTGAAATTCTGCTGCCTGTGGATAATGCTCCTCCCTTCCTGGAACTTAGAAATTGCCGCCATCCGTGCATCACAAAAACTTTCTTTGGGGATGATTTTATTCCCAACGACATCGTGATAGGCAGCAAGGATGAAGGCAGCAGCAGTGAGGCCTCCTGTGTGTTGGTGACTGGCCCAAATATGGGTGGCAAGTCTACGCTCATGAGACAGGTGATTGTCACATGTTCCAGGATATCTCTGGGATTTGCATAAGGGAATTACTGTTGTGGGTGTCACAGAAGGTCCCAGAAGTGGCCTTCAGGGTGTGCAATTGCACAGGCAGGTAGAAAATGCCCATGTTCAGATCACTTTTCTACTTTAGGGGGAGCTAAGTTTTATTTCTCTGAAGAGAGGTGGTTGGGAAAAAATGGTAAGAGTACCTTTTATCTTTTTCAAGTGACTTACCCAGGGCTTAGCATCATCTGGCAAAAGATGCTTCTGCAGGTTGAACAAGATGAAACTAGAGAGCAGTAGGGAGTTTTCTCTATAAACACTGCTTGCTGTGATAATCTGTGTTTTGAAGGCTTTCAGAGTAGTTCAGTCCTGCCAGAGATGCTGCTGCTGCAGCCTGGAGCTGTTAAGAGCACCGGGAAGCTTAACGTACTCCAGTTTTTGTTTTAGGGGAAACACAGCCTCATGCCCTCGTTGTGTGTGAGGAGCTGAAGCTCAAGCAGTAGTGACAACATGTCCCTGTTTGCTGTGCAGGCTGGTCTCCTGGTGGTCATGGCCCAGCTGGGGTGCTACGTGCCCGCAGCAGCCTGCAGGCTCACGCCCATCGACCGCGTGTTCACGCGGCTCGGCGCCTCCGACAGGATCATGGCCGGTGAGTGTCTGAAGCCATCAAGTTTCTTCTCTTGCTTTGAGTGGCAAGTGGGAAAGGGGACAGTGTTTCGCAGGGAGAGCTGGGCACTCTTTTCTTTCGTGCATGGTGGAGACAGGATTGTAGTTAGGGTTTATTTCTTTCATGTGTACGTCCTTTGTTATTTTTGACAGACTCACAGGAACACTTTCTAATGAATTTTAATATTAAAAGCCTAACTCCCAGCTGGGTGCAAGTCTGGGGAATATCTTTTTGTAGAATTGATTATATTCTACTCACACTGATCTGTTTTTCTAAGTGTTCTGAAAGAGGACAGTGCTGTTTGGGCAGCTGTTGCACAGGAGTTGTTTTTGTACCTTCTTGCAAGGACTAGAAGTCCCTTGTTTCAATCAGAATTCCTTTTGCTTGTAATCGGATTTCTTCAGATGAGGAAGAGAGGCAGGTGTCCTTGGAAGCAGTAGTTAACAGTTCTTGGAGTATTTTGTTCCTTTAATGGAGATGAAGGCACAAGTGGAGGATGACATGACAACTGGAATGGGAAAGTCTGCCAGTGGTGGTGGGCAAAGTGCCACTGGACTAGAAAAATAAAATGATTGTTGTGGTAAGAAGAGTAGTATCAGTGCTCATTTAAGGAGGGCACAGATTTTCTGTGATCTCTCTGCTGAAAAATGTGGGTCAGTGAATATGAAAGGAGTTAAGCCTACTGAACTTGTTGCACAGAAGGAATTTGGAAATGAATCATTCTGATTTCTTAATTAAAAAAAATATTTACACTTCCCCAAATCAAGGCTTTTCATTGCAGCTAGAGAAGGTTATTAAGGCTTTCTTTGCCTAGCGCGTTTCCATTTTGTTTAATTTCAGTACAAGAAGAAATCAAATTTTGGAAGAATACTTAAGTGCTTATGGTAGAAATGAGAACTGCGCTTTCTTCATGAGAGAGGGTCTAGAAAAATGCAGCATTTTCAATTTTTTTTTCAGTTAACTGAGAACTACTTTTGATTTAACATGTCACATTGTCAGGGTGAACACTGCACAGAATAAGCTTTGAAATCTGTTCTTGATGCATTTGTTTGCACACTGTAGATAGGAAAGCACAGAAGAGTTGTTCCACGGCAGTAATTTTGTAATGGATGTCAACAGGACTTCTATATAGATTTTTTTTTCAGTAATACAATTTTAAAATTGCCTGTATAATTTTAGGGCTTTCTTTTCTAAAGAGAATAAATGGTTATTCTTAAATATTGTTAAAAACATGTTAAATCTTGGAAATTTCTTTAAATAAGTGCAGAAAATCAGGATTGGTGGACACTGCTTAAGAATTCATGTTGGAAAACTTACGTTAGAGCAAAGCAGTGCTCATCCACCATGAGTACAGGAAAGAAATGCTTGCCTTTAATGGAATAAATTGCATTAATTGCTTGTGATCATTTGTAATGAACCCCACAAAGAACTAGTAAATCCTGACTTTGTAAGTTTGGTTTTATCATGTGCAAGGGTGTGAATAATTGTGTACCTCTGCTTGTAATCTGCTAAAACCAATTTAAAGGGTGAATTTCAGGCCTTGTATTATCTGGGTTACCAAAGCTCCCATGAGATGCTTGAGCCTGAGCAGCAGAATATTGCTTTTGTCATACTTCATTCAAGGACAGTGTGTACAAGTAAGAAGCCTTTATTATCCAAACAGTTCCCTCATGACATCACAACCAAACCAGTAATTCCAGTCTCTCAGTTGTGAAGATTTTCTGCTTCCTTTTTCACTGGAAAGCCACACACTCCTTAGGCCTGTCCTGTGCACTTAGAGCAAGAAAGGGCCAGAGATTGTCCCCATCTTGTATCCTTTGTGCCCCCTTTTTGTCCAGCTGGTACATTTGACTGGTGCTATTAAAGGTAGACAGGTATGTTGGCCTGAAAAGTTAATTGGTCGTACCTGTGCCTATGTCTGTAGTCCTAAGGAACCAAGCTATGGTTTTTCTGGGCAAATGGAGGCCTGCCACTTTTGTGCTGGGAAAAAAGTGTTGTGTTTTTGTTCCTCTTCACGTGGCTATTGAATTTCACTTTAGCTTAACCAAGATTGTAGTGTAGATAAAAGTGAGGTTTTAGTTGTGGTTCTCTGACTACTTAATGGCACTTTTTTTTGTCGTTTCCTTTAAAGGTGAAAGTACCTTTTTCGTTGAATTGAGTGAGACTTCCAGCATTCTCCAGCATGCAACAGAGCACTCCCTTGTTCTCGTGGATGAACTCGGTAATTAGACTATTTTGTAATAGATGGAAACCAAATCTGAGATTAAAGACTGGCTGCAAGATTGTTGGGCTGTCTGAATGGCAACCAAGTACACAGGGCAGTTTCACCATACTGCTCCTGGTGTGCAACTGGTCAGTGTCTAAGCCTCTCTAACATGAGCTCTTCTTGGGTGCCCTTGGGTGCCCCATCAGCACCTCCCACCCACAGTCATTACTACCCTATTTCCAGCTGGGGTTTCCTGCTTCTGCTTTGCATAATTACTTGCAGCAAACCTCAGGAGAGCAGGAACATTGCCCTTCAGTGCAGAGGAGTGTGATTTTTATAGAGCCAATACTCAGGTCACTTCCCAGTGATGGCTCTCACCACTAGTGGTTTTCACCACTCACTGCTGTTTGTCTTCCAAACAGTGGGGAGGGGAAGAAACAAGCACTGCACATGCATTGCTGCATTTGTCTTTAGGCTGTCTGTGGCTTCAGCAGCATGTGAACTGTGGCTTGAATTTACTGTGCCATTTGTGCTCCTGAGTGTGCCAAAGCTGTCCCGTTGTGTCCCCAGGCAGAGGCACGGCCACGTTTGACGGAACAGCCATAGCGAGCGCGGTGGTGAAGGAGCTGGCGGAGAGGATCCGCTGCCGGACGCTGTTCTCCACTCACTACCACTCTCTGGTGGAGGACTACTCCCACAGCGGGGCTGTGCGCCTGGGGCACATGGTACGTGTGTGCTGCACCAGCTGGGAGCGTGGTGTTTTGCCTTGTGGGATTTTTGCTTTTCTGTGCTCTTCTGCCCCGAGCCACGGGTGCTTTGAGAAAAGGACGCGATGTCCCATGCACTTCTTAGGCTGTGGGTCAGGACTGCAAACATTGACTTACGACTTGCTCTTCCCAGGCATGCATGGTTGAAAATGAGAGTGAAGATCCAAGCCAGGAAACAATTACATTCCTGTACAAGTTCATTGAAGGAGCCTGCCCAAAGAGCTACGGTTTCAATGCAGCAAGACTTGCAGATATTCCAGAGGAAGTTATTCAGAAGGGGCACAGAAAAGCCAAAGAGTTTGAAAAAACCACCCTTTCACTGAGAATATTTAGGTAAGGCCCTGGGTTTCTGTATCTAAGTTGCAAATTGCTTATAGGCACCCATTTTAATATTTGGGCAGTGGCTTTTGCTCAGTCACAGCAGTGGGGGCAGTTACAACTACTTCTGTGAACAGATGTTCACAGGGAGGGAGGTACTGTGGGAGGGCAGATACAATGAGCAGTATTTTAAGCCTCGGGTCACTGTGCCAGTCTGAATTTGCACACAGAGGTGCTGGGGGGCAGCAGGGGGCTGCTGGCAGCCTTTACACCAGGCCCAGCATCCATGTCTCCTAAAGCTGTGCCAGGAATGGGACTCTTGAGCTCTGCCCCCTCCGTGTCTCTGCTCAGCAAGGTGGTTATTTCCCTCAGGTACCTGTGCCAGGTGGTGGATGGAGCAAACACGGATGCAAATGCGGTTCGAAAACTCATGGCGATGATCGACGGGCTTTAGGGACTCACATGGGTTTCTCAAGAAGGTTTCTCAAGACAACGTTATGATCTAATAAACTTTATTTTTTAAAAATGACCATTTTTCCATTGTCTTTCCTAGGAAATTAAACCCTTTAATTCATACCTACCCTCTACATAATGGTTATTGAGTACTCCACAATATATTAAGTCTAGATGTTATGGTACATGCATACACTTTCAGGCTGTTGATTACCCACTGTCACCAATACACATAAATGGAAAAAAGCTATGAAACTGTATAGGGCTGTATATATACTTGTCTCAGCTTCATTAGAGCAGGAAATTGCTGTGATTTCCAGCAGGTTATGTAAGTAATGTCCAGACTGTTCAAAAAAAACTATGAACAGAGTAAAGTACAAGACTGTTTTGAGGAGACTTTCTACTGTGTACTTTAAAACATAGTAAAATTTCTTTCACAAAACTTAGTTACATGGGTACTTTGTTTTATAGTGCATTATAGTCTAGGAAGTCTCATTAAAACACTCGCTTTTCTTTCTTTTGTTAGGGTGGTTTGAGTACAGACTATTGCTGGGGCAGGGGAGGAGATTATTCTAACTTCAGAGGACACCAGAAAAATTGCTGGATATAATTTAAGATTAGTGTTTTCTCTTTCATAGAAAGAACGTACATACTGGGACATGAGTACAGTTACAGCAAGTCTAGGTGTGCTAACAAAACAGGACACATTCAAGTACAATAAGATTTTTTGCTTGAAATTAGAAACAAACTACATGAGATTAAAGCAATAAATCATATTTCTCAATCTGAATAAATGTTAAAAAATCAAAAGAAATGCAGAAGTGCTAGCTCACATTTTTACCATGTTACAAAAGCAATTGGTACCCATGTCCATAAAGGCAGCAACAAAGAATGCTGCTTGTCTACAGAATAGTACTACTGCAAATTGGACTGCGTTTCAATGCTACTTGTAAAAACACCAGCTCTCAGAAGTTGGTATCTGTACAAAATTGCAGCTTATTTTTCTTCACTTCTGTCCCTTCAAAGTCTTTGTTTACACAGTAATGCTAAAACGCCCAGTTCTGTTATCCTGAGTCAACATATTGCCACTTTCTTTTTTGGTAGGTTGAGCTCCATAGTGTCAACACCTCACACATCCGCTTTAATACAGTCTCTTTCTGCAGAAATGGGCAAGTGTAACTTCCTCCAAAAAAAAAGTTTTAATAGTTATGATATTAGAATGGCAGGACTTTCTTTCTGAAAAGGAATTCAGTTGTGCTGCAATGTATTAGATTCTATAGGTGGAGCAGAGTCATATAGTGTATCTGTATCGTGTGTAGGCTCTCCGGCGAGTGTACAGGGATTGGACAGTGTTCCAGCACCACAGTCACAGAAAAACCTACAACACAGAGAGACAGCTCTTAGTGGCCATTCCCTCCTGCTCTTGGAGCAGCCCCACACCACACCCTGCCTGGAAACGTACCTATCATGTCTAATGAATTCTACATCATGTCCTTGATGGCACTTCTTGATGCAGTTCACACAGATGGCGTTACGGTCTGTGGTGTTGCAGGTGTGACATCTGGAAGGAAAAGCCACATTAGGCAGGAACCAAGACCTGACCAGCTCTCAAGGGAAGTGCTCCAGGAGGGTGGACAGGGAAAATAGCACTAAAGGACAGAAGGTGCACAGGACTGTAAAATTTGAGAATTTTACACAAATTTGGATTTCACAGCACAATTACTGCTGCTCATGTCAAAAGTGCGGTTGTGATGTGCAACCCCTCGGGCTCAGGTTCACAGAAACAATCTGTTTTCCTCAAGCCCACAGTAAATTCCAGTCAATGGGAACTTGTTTAATCCTGTTACAGCTGCAGAAGAACACACATTTATGTGTTCACTGACACACAGCAACTGTTCTAGGGGCCTTGTTGGAAGAGAAATGGTGTTTATTGGAAAGCCTTACTGTAGGTGAGGGGAAAGAACCTGTTACCTGTAGAAGTCATGCATCGGGTAGCTGGTGTAGCTTGAGATCTTGTATAAACACTGGCCTCTACTGACAGCTTTCTCTATGGCATCTTGATTGTTCATTATTTTGTTATCTGTTGGGAGGCAAAAATAATCCAGAACTAAGAACATCTGGATCAATGACTTTTTTCTTTTCCTTGAGGCGTGGAAGCAAAGGGGCCATTAGGAACGGTTAGTTCTATACCTGTATTTCAGTTCTGGCTTTGACAACACGTAAAATCCTCAATGCCAGCTCACAAGGCACATGCCCAGAGTGCCATGCACTCCTAAAGCAAGAAACACTATTCCTCTTTGCACACATGGCATAAAATACCTGATAAGCCTCCATTTAAATACTCTTTTCCAACTGGGCTATTAATAAATGTTTAGAGAGACACAAGCCTTCCCAGCACGCTTCAGTTTTCTGCTGAGGAGCCTGAATCCCAATGTTTGAAAGCCTCATTTACTACAAGGACTTTTTCACATCCCTTAGAAAAAGGACGGCTCTTTCCCCAGGAAAGTTCAGTAATAAGGTACTTTCCAACACAACGGAAGTGGAAATCAGGTCTGTCCAGTTCCAGTACTTAAAAGATGTATCCAAGGCACAGTGAATTTGAAAATCCCCTCTGTTACCCTACTACTGGATCTTCTGTCTAGTCCCAAAGTGCACCTCAAACTAATTTTGCCCACTCCCAGCAGCATCACAGCAAGTGACGCTGTCAGGAAGCCCAGGAGCTGGGAAGCAGAGAACCAGAGCTTATTTTGAAAGGTGTAAAAGATCCGCAGGAAAAGGCTTAGCAGCTACAGCAAAGTATGTAAGAATTCTGCAAACTAAACCTTTTTCTTCTAGAATAACCACCTGGATCTGTCTAGCAGTCAAACCATCATTCCCATCTCATCCAAGAGGATCTTGTCTCATGACCACTTCCCCAGTACACAAAGGAATTTTATGTATGTAAACTGTTCATATTTTCTGAAAAAAGTGGTTTTGGATTGTGAATGTTCATGCTTTTAGATTCTAGAAGCCAAGGGAGGGATGTGTCTTTACTGGACACTTGTTTTTGGATATGTGAGAAAAAGACTTTCCATTGTATTAACTCAGAACTGGAGTCTGAGATGGGCCAAAATCAGGAACCAGTTCAGAAGCCATTTGGAGACAAAAGAGCTAATCACAGTTTTCATATGACAATGAAAACCTTAAGTTACCTTTGAATGTGTCTGTTTGTCTAGAAATCTGAACACAGCTTAATATGGCTCATTACCTTCAGCTGAAACTTAGTCACAACTCAGCCTTAGGTGGTACCAGCTGTGAGCCACAAAGGGTACAATAAAGCCAAGACCCAGCACCAAACCAGTGAACAAACACAAGCCAGGAGGACTCAGGCTCACCTTTCATTGTGACATTGACACCAGATGCTAGAAATAAACCTCCAAAGCGGTTGTTGAAAATCTGATTGCCTTCTAATGTTGCAGTCGCATGATTTGTTATTTCAATACCTTTAGTGGGTCAGGGGAACAAAGGAGAGAAAACAAAGTGGCAAAGTTAAATCCCTGGTGGTTGTGCATTTGTACCTCTCTTGTGATCTACAGTTTGGTTCGTTGGTTTTTGTTTTTTTTTTTTTTAAACCATCAAAACTCAAGGGGAAAAAAGGAAAATAACATAGCTGCAAACTGCACTATAATTTGTTATAAAACTGAGGTTCAAGTGCTGCTGTTGAATCCTTTCAAAGAGCTACAGCTGGCATGCATGGTTTCTGGGAGGAACAACACATTACCAGTTTATCTGACAATAAAATGCTACTATGATCATGTTTAGTTTCAAAGGGGATACGATTATTGGGTGCTTAAAGCTGTCATCTTCAGGTACATTTGAAAGTTCTTGTGCACATACCTTACCCTTTTAAAAATATCTTTTTAAAAAGATGGGCACCTAAAATTCATTTCTTTAATTCTTAGCTTTTATCAGTAACCCGTGTCTTCCAAGTCATTTGTCCAGGACTGCTCTTGACAGCAACCTATCCTTCCCCCCCACCACACTGAAACAACACCTTTAGAGGCTCTTCTCAGAAAACTTGCTTCTTCTGAAAGAAAGATGGGAGAAAACTCAAGAATGCAATTTTAGTTGAAATGGAATGGAATGCAAGACGTATGAAACTGCGATGATTAAACAGTAAAATTGCAAAAAATCACTGTTAAACATTCTTCATCTCTTTTGGAGCAAGAAACGCTCATTTTTATAATTTTTCAACTTTGTGGAGTGAGAAAGTTGAACTTGAGATGCAATTCAAGTCTCTTTAAAATGTATATTTGCTCCATTCCCTACATTTTAAAGCAGTGATAAGATATTCATACCAGCATCCAGCACATCAACTATGAATATGTACTAGACAACTTTACCAATTGCTTCTAAAATAAAATAATGAAAGTATTTCACAAAAAACGAGAAGACAGAATATGTGTCATTTCCCAACATGCTGTAATTTCCAAGACTGCTGTAAACATACCCTGACTACAATTCTGAAATCTCAAATGACTTTTAGAATACACTGAAGGATATCCCAGTCTCTGTTAGAATGTCTAAAAACCATGGGGTTAAGAAACTCAGAGTTAGCTTTGTCAGGAGCTCACTCCAAGCTTCCAAATTTGATTTAAACAGCACAAACCTGCAGCAAACCCATCGAATATTCGGTTTTTCCTTAGCACAGGGTGGCTATTGGTGCTGATAAGAACACCAGCTTGAGCATTCCTGAAGATATCATTCTCTTCCAGAAGACCTATGACAAACCAACAAACGTTGAGATTTGAGCTTGGGAGCATTACCTGACCTGTAACCTTTCTGTGAAATATTTTCAAAAGACCTTATGTGTCATAATCCCACTAGTAACTCCTTTCATGTGGAGAATATGCACCAGTAACACTGACATCAGTGACACCAGTTTACTGTAATCCTTGGAGTATAATTTTGGAAGTATGTTTCTTCAGTATACAGCATGGAATTTGGGACCTTAGGCACCCCTGCAGAAAACTAAGTCTTTCTGCTTTCCAAATTTTTCTTTAATTTTTCAAACACCTCTCTGTTCTTGTCTTCTAAAATGCGCAGACTGCCAAAGCCAAGCTGCACTTGCTTTTTTTTTTTTTTTTTTTGTAGCAGGACAGGATTACTTGGAAACACTAACTTAAAATTAAAGCTCACTTAGAGCAAGTGAGTATCTACAGAGTATCAGAAGGTAATACCAGGACACACAACAGTCAGGGCATTTCAGACACGGACCACTTCTAAATTTACAAGTATATAAAAGATTCCTTAGAGATAATTTTTTTTACCCTGAATCTTGGACACTGTGGCCTAACCTGAACCGCTCAGGTGCATGATTTTGGCTACACGACTTGAATTCAATACTGTGTTTCAGTCAAATGGCAAAGCTTATAAAAGCAAAGCGGATAAAAGGACTGTCCTAAGCAGCAATCTAACAGTTATCTTGGATGAGATTAATTACCTCTCTGCCTCCCACAGATTTCAGTATTGCTAATGTAATTAAGGCTAAAAAGCATTAGGGTATGTTCGCTATAACTATTTCATCACTTCAGAAGAAAAGAGCTGTGTTTCTAAAGAGCACTTTAAAAAGAACACTGCTGAAACTGAAATTTAACTCTTATCCGGAATATTCAGGATAAACCAGCATAGGAAACACTACCTCTTCCCCCATTAAATATACAGATGCCTCCATCTCTTCCATCATGGATTTTATTTCTTCTTAGTGTAGGATTACTGTCTGTTTTAATCCATACACCAGCCATTGCATTATCAAAAATTTCATTGTCTTCTATAAATCCAAGCCCTAAAATTGAAGGAAGGGTGGAAAAAAATAAAATCAAAAAGCATAATACATGAGAACATAACACCACAGAACACAAACAATTCTGGATAAACACAAAAAACAAACCTACCAGAATTATAGACAAGAATACCACCATTCTGACCACCCCAGATCTTGTTGCGTCTAATTTTGGGGTTGCTTCCAGTTCTAGAGTGGAATGTAAGCAAAGAAGGCATTTAAAACAGTTTACTATAGCCCAAGGCCAAACATCTCAAACACCTCTAAAGAAGTGCCCCATGGATCTCACTGCTTAAAAATCTTAGTAAAATATGGTTCTTTCGAAACATGCAAACATATTTTAGCTTTACAGACTTCAAGGGCCACACATTCCAGTCAATACCCAGGCTGTATTTGTGGTAACTCTCTTGTAGGTTAAAGCAGAGGGTATTCAGACATACTGGATTTCAAAAAAAGTTATTTTTATAAACAAAATGACAAGAACAACAAAAAAGACACAATAGAGCACATAACAAACTACATCTGTTTTGGCATAAAATCAGAATAAATGTTACCTTATCTGAACCCCTGAGTACATGTGATTATAGATGTCATTGTCTTCTAACACGCCATGTCCATTGTCATAAAAATAAACTCCAACCTAACACATCAAGAATTATATTATTAGTTCCAAAGTAATGAGGCCTAAAACCACAGGACTTTCTTTTCTGTGGCCCCCTTGTAACCACAGAGCAAAACTCACTTGCTTCCCACTGTGTATTCTGTTTCTCCTCAAGACTGGAGTGCTCCCTGTTGTCACCCAGACTCCAGCCAATGTATTGCTGTAAACTTCGTTTTCCTCAATCACACCTTGTCCTTTTTCATGCTAAATACAAGACAGTTTAAGAGTTAAGAAAACCTCCTCATCACTGTTTTTCCACTGTACCCATCCCTCCCACCCGTGGCTTCTTTACTGTGGCAAAGTAATTCCTTTCCATGTGAGTAAGTTTTTTCTTTTTTTTTTTTAAATAACAGCACATCATGATTTTTAATGTTTGCCATGAGACAAAGAACACCCTTGCATGTAAACATTCTATTTCAAGGCTCTGCAGTGGTATTTGTAAATGTCTACTGGCTCTTGGTAGGAGAGGTGCCTCCCCAGTGCTGTGTACTCACATGAAAGCCCTGGCTCATGGCTCTTAAACCTGCACCCAGCCCTGTCCCCCAGATGTACAAAAAGCTGGCATGTCTCTGACGGTCACTATCCCCACCACATGTCTGGGCTCAGGGGTCAAACAACAGTTTTCTCAGTCAGGGGAAGAAGCTGTCCTGGTTAGATTTACTCAATAAAGAGACAAAGCTGCACACTTGCAGCATTAGCTGGACCTTAAGTAACTTTTGGCAGAAAGACAGACACACATTTCTCAAAATCTGGTGTTGTTTAAGAGGACCTGACAGCTCTTTCAGTTCAGTTAGCAGAGCCCTTGCACACATTGGGAATTGTGCTTTATTCCCCACTTTTTCAATACAACAACTGTAATTTCCATCACGCTGAAGGCAGTAAAAAAAACTTCTCTGAGGTTAGTAGTAAACATACTACACTCCAAAAGAGCTGAACAGACTTTTTAAAAAAATGATGACATACTACTATGAAAAAGAAGCCTTTTCAAAAAGCTTTCAACCAAGCAATGATGAAATTCTGTAATCGACCCCATTCGAAATATTTTACTCTGTAATAGGAATAATTTAGTGGCATTCATAAAAGCCTTCATCTTTTAAATAGCAGCTCCAGCTTCAGTCTCTTACCATGAACCTGGTTTATAACGTCAGAAACTCCAGCATTGTAAGCACAAACATTTCACACAGGGTACTTTCCCCCAACATTTCTAAAACAGAGCACAAGTTTGTGCCTGTCTGTAGGCTGCACTTACTACATAAATTCCTCCATGTTGACCATCATGAATCTTGTTGTGTCGAACGATGGGACAGCTGTTTGTTCGAATCTGTATTCCTGCTAATGCATTACCTGTCAATGAAAGTGTTATTTAATACAACTTACACATTCATTTTTCTCAGAAATCAATATGCAGCAAGCAAATCAGCTTACCATAAATGTCATTTCCTTCAATAAGGCCTCTTCCATCACCGAAGATATAAACACCACCTTGATTCCCATTAAAAATTGCATTGCCCCTAAGATACAAAAAAATCCACATTATGAAGTGATTCCAATAAGCTGTACAATACTAGACACGTACATAGTGGCCAGGAATGTACACCATTCAGATTTTAAATAAAGAACTTAGGTTCTGCTGCTTTGAGAAAGACCTATCTCTAAATGTACACACAAATTAAAAATGCAGTTCAACTGAATCCAGACATAAATTTAATCTCTACATATACAGGAGTATTTACAGCTCCTCATAATTAAATGAAATTAAAGTCTCCCATCCCTGTCAATTCTCTTTTTCTAAGTAGTAAAATACCAACGAGGGAAACAATACCTTATTGTCGGGTCACTGTTTGAGGTAATCCAAACACCTGCAAAATTGTTTGCATAGATTTTGTTCTCTATGAATTGTCCTCTTCCTTTTTCATGCACATAGATTCCTCCAGTCTGGCCATGATGGATTTCACACCGCACCACTGTTGGGTTGGCATATGCTTTCACTTCAAAGCCTGCTATCCTGTTTCTATGGATGTTGCAGCTTTCAAAATAACCCTTAAGACATAAAACACGCAGTTTCCTGTAAAAGTCCTTTCTAAAATGAAGGTTATTCCTTCCCCTCCTTCCCCTTTAAATACAGTCTTCATTTAAAAGAAACAGTACCAAAATTGACAACATATAAGTACTTATATAGCTAATTAAAACAACTACTGACACCATATAATTTTATTTTTCCAAAAATAAAATACTGCTTCAAAGACACTGTGTTTGCATTGCTATTTATGACTACTCATGGAATACCAAGAAAAAATGGCAACTCTAGATATAGCACATTGAACAGGACTCAGTATCAGGTTTCTGCAGCAGCTCCTAAGGATCAGACTCCTTTCAAAGGCCCAACACAAAAAAGGACAGTGTTATGGAGAAGCCTATCTACTTGTCTTCAGACTTGTTTTCAGGAACTACATATATTTGGCAAAAATACGATTTCTTTAGGAAGAAGTGTGCTAAATTTCTTTGAAACAACTGATCAAAATAAATAGATATGAATGTGGGAATAACATAATTTTCCCAGGGTTGGATTGGTCTGAGTGGCCAAGGGGTACTATTTTTTCCTTTGTCCCTCTTTTAGAATGGTGCACACTTCCACTTAGACACTGTAATAGTAGCAGTAGGCCTACATCAGAACTGTATTAAGTACATTATCAACAGCACTGCCAGGGGGAGGAAGAAAAAAGGCCACTGCACAAAGCCACCCCAGGCACACTCCTTCCATGCTCACCAGGACTCGTGCAGTAGCACCATGAACTGGTCCATCTGAAAATCCATCTGGCAAAATAGTTGTTTCTTGCCCATTCATTTCTCTGATTCTATTTCATTCCAGGGCCTTGCCAAATAACTGTGTCAGCTCCTTCACAGCATTTTCCTGACATGGTCCTTGAACATTTAAATATTCAAATTCGACCTGTTCTTGAGGTGAACTTTAATAGTATTTCATGCCCATTTTGCCCAACTAGAAGAAGAGAAACTAAACTGAAAGACGGGAAGCATCTCTTATTGGAGATAGTAGACAATCACCAAGTGATGTGCTGTAATTTGTGGATGGCTTTAGATGCGAGCTCCTGAAAGCTTTAACCCAGACTATCTCCAGCGGGCAGCTGCAGAGGGCAAGATGAAAAACAGAGCACAGGACATTTAGAGCAGCACTCTGCTCTAGCAAACAACCACAGCTGCACTCTCTCACATCCAAGAACACATGGTTGAAAAGTAAAGTGAACCAGTGTTAATTTGTTTTCTCCTAGATGTGTCTCTGTGCTCTGCAGAGCCCTCTGCAGTATAAACAACCTGTATGATTCCTGCTATAATCGTAGCAGAATCAGTCTTCATAATGCTAAGGATTTCCAGTTTAATGAACTGGTAACATCTATGTAACACCTGATCCAAAAGGAAAAGGGCACAACTGTCACTGATCTTCGTCACCCCCATAGGCACTGTTTTTCCTGTAGCCACTTAAGTTAGTTATTTAGACCTGCTCATTATAAGACTTGTTATACTTGATGCACTAAAAAAAAAAAAAGCATGATTCCTGCTACTGCTCTGAGTGACTGGATTCCATGCTCACCTGACCTACTGCCAGGAATGTCTCAGGCCTGGAGCTTCTACTACCTATCACTTTGAAATTACTCAATTTACTGCCAACCTAGGTAGTCAGCACCCTGTTTCACTGTGCTGTGAATTGCTATGGGACTCCATCAAACATATTTTGATTACAAAAAAGCAGAAATACCTCCAATTTAATGAGGAAATCAAGACAGCATACTCTTCTCCCTACTCTGAGGATTGCAGCCAAGAAAGGCACTGCATGGATTAAAGATTCTCCAAAGAAAGTACTATCCCTGTGCACAGCTTGGCTCCTCAGACTCCTCAGGGTAACAAATAAAAAAGTCAAAGGGAAGATGCCTACTTTCTGTAAATGTTCAGAATATGTTTGTTTCAATAACTTTGAAGAAATCTAATCCTAAGTGAGTCAAGATGGTTTCAGAATTCCCAAGGAAGCTGCACACTAACAGAGAGGGGAATCAGTCTCTCAACTTCTTATCCTGAAAGGAACCACTTTTTTCCCTCATTTTCACTTAAAATGAAGCCCTTAGGGAACCTTACCTAAAATGACAATTTGGTATAAAGGCAAGCTTGATTCTCTTAATGGAATACACAATTTCAATTAAAGTATTACTAAACATGGTCTGACACCTTTTTAATGACTTCACACATTATTCTCCCTCTGAGTGCCAAATATGTTTTGACTACAGCAACATGATGAAAGAAAAGGGGTGTTTCAGGTGTGCTTCATCACAGTCATTTTGGATGCCAGGCAGAAGCTGCAAACAAACAGAACCTTTCTCATGTGGTCTGCAGGATCCCCTCCACAAGCTCCAGCAAGCACCAGTATTTAACAGTATGGAAATTTGGGTACAAATAGTTTTAATTCTTGAGAACAGCACCATATACTGTGCAGCTTTTTAACTTGCTCAGAAAAGAAAGGGGAGGCTCCTTCACTTCTGCTTGTGTCCAGTGTGTCCACATAATATGCAGCTTCAGGGAGGAACAGGAGAGGTACCTGTAGATTAACTGTGCTCTGCCCACTATTTCCTAACAATCCCATAACATCACTTGACAGCCAAGTACAAGTGCCATTTCTTCAGAAGGCAGAAAATGGAGCCTTCAAAATGACCGCTCTTTCACCTTCTTGAAATATTTTTTTAACACGCGAACTGCGTTTCCAAGTATGGAGTTCCATGATCTGCGATCCACAGGGCCCACCAACACTGCCAACACAAAGCTTACTGCCAGCTCCAGCTATAGCCTGTACCACCACCAGACACAGCTGCTCCTCCCTCACCACTTCTGTCTCCCAGCACACTCAAGCTGCCCAACCCTTAAGCTCTGTCCAGCTGCTGGGCAGCTCAAGCCCACGTCCTTTAGGGAGACTCTGCCAGGTGGCTATTGAGGTCAGGAAGGTCAATACCCCTCCTCTGCAGAGGGACTGCAAGCCTTATACTGCCTTCACCTCCTTCTTAGAACGGTTTTCAAGTGTGCTGCGTATTTGACTTGGGCTTTGTGGGGGCTTCCTGGTTGTAATTCAACAGCTAACAAAAGAACCTGGAGGGCACAGCACCAGACAGTGCCAGGATTACTAAGGAAAAAGAGGCCCCTACGATTAATAAGGAAGAAGGAATAGGGACATATGTAGAAAACTTATTACAACCTTACACAAAAATACCAAGTAGCTTTCTGCTTGAAAATCCTAAATATTAAAAAGCAGCTCTGTACATCAAATTTATTTACAATCCCAGCCAAGGCATTAGCTGTGGACACAAAATGACAGCTAGAGTAACAGCATGTTTGGGCAAGAACACTGCTGCAGCTTGGCAACATCTGAGCAGGTAAAGGAATCAGAAATAAACACCACATCAGTGATAATGCTGATGATCCCACCTGGCACACACTGTACAGAAAAAGATGTGATGACAAGGATGGGATCCTGTGCAGCTGGAAAAAGTCAGAAGACTTTTTACATCAAGACTAACTCAGTTACTGAACTTGGATTTTTTTTCTTTCTGCATGTTGTCTAGTCTAACAAACACTGCTTTGAAATGCTTTAGGGTTAAAACCTTTAACTGATGAGATTTTGTTCCTGCTTTTCTTCTCAGAAGATTTTTCCCCCCTTTATTTCTAGTAGGGCTTTTGTTTCTTTTTCTGTTTTGAAGATCACAACATTACAGAAACACAGAGGCATTTCATGTTACTGACTGAACAACATATCTTAAAAAAAAAAAAAAGATATAATTTTGTAAAATTTAACATTTCCTAAATATTTATTGACTCTGGTATTCCCAACAGGGTAGAAAAAGAAGAAAAACAAAATTTAAAAAAAGACAACAGAAGACCAAGACAGAAAAAGAGTAACTGCCTATATTTATAAAAAATTGCCTTCCAAAGTCTGGACGGGTCCTTATTTGAGATTAGGTGCATCTTCTGAAAATTCAAATGCACCATAATCACATCCAAGATGCAAAACAAACCCTTTATGTTTATGCACAGCAAAAGGCAAATTGAATTTTTAAAGTAGGATGTATAGAAACTGGCATATGCTTAAGTTTTTTTTTTTTTTTTTTTGGACTTTATATACCCATTTCTTTAAAATTATCTGATTTGTAGTATTTAGAAGACTGAGCTGTAAACTGGGCATGATCAGCCAACTTAGACACATGCTGCTACACTTCTATTTCATCAGAAAAAAAACCCCCCAAGCTTCTCATTTGGGAGCAATGAAAACGAAAACTGTTTTGCCTAGAGCTCAGCTTTAAACTGTAACATTATGTTTATTCTTACATTAAATTGGAACTTCTCTGTTGTTTGCACACAACTACAAAATATAATTTATGACAGACGCCTGGTAACTCATCTCAGGCACCTGAGAGGTCAGGGTAAGGCACCCAGGGCTGCCAATGCCACACTGCATTTTTCATGCCAGCTTGTTAAACATTTGTCACAGCGCTAAGCCAAACATCAGGATAGTGCCAGTTTAGAAATAAGAGGTTAAGTTTCTACAAGTATCAAAACACAAAGAACAGGCTGAGAACATGAAACTGAGAAACAAAGCACTCTTGAACCTTTCAGAGACAGCACTCCAGCACAGAAACCCACGGGAAAAAACGTGTAGGGTAGGAATTCAGCACTGGAATGTACTTATCCCACTTCACAGTCACAAGCAATATAAAAAAAATTACAGAAAGTAACAGAAGAAAAGTGAGAGAAGCAAATGTAGAGAATCCATTAATTTGTTTAGGTATACAGGATTTGTATCTGAAAATTACCATGTCACTTTGTCACTTAACAAGCATGTAAACATTGCCAATGATGTAATTTCATTGACTCTATCACTAGACATGATGTAAAAATAGAAGATGATGCCAAAGCAGACTTTGAGACATGGGGGCACTGAATCTCTCAAAGGCATTTGTGATTATGATATATTTCAATAATATTTGCAGCTGAGATAAATACTATTCACACATTCTCTTTAATGTGCTACTGTTTCTCTTAAACAAAAGAGAAACATTTATTTCTATTCCATTTTGCTTGTGATACCACACTGATCACAGCTCTGGAACAGACATTTCATCGTTAAGAAAACTGATCAAATACACTTTTATTTAAAATTAATCAAGTGAATTCAGCCTGACTTTTAAATTTTTTTAATATTTCAATTCTTATTTAATATTTATACTTTAGTACTTAAACAAGAAGCAGCTCCTACCCAGACTTTCCAATTAACCCTCAAGCCTACACACAGACACTTCGCCTGCAGGAGTTACTGAAGCACTTTCCTTTACCAGTTTTTCTATAGCTGAAATCACTTTATTCCATCTTTTCAAGCCTATTTTAAGGTCTTGAAGGGATGTATGGGTATCTTGAAGGGAGGTATGAATGTATGTACCCACTGTAGCAGATTAGAAGTACTTGTACAATATGTTAGTACAGCTTAATGCAGTCCACACAATGAGATAATATAAACCAAAGACATTTGCCACCACTCTTTTCAAACCAGCCAAACATCATCTCTAGAGAACAGAAAATGATGTAAAGCCATCCATCAAAAGGCTGCCAGCAGGGCATTCTCAGCTGGTGCCATCCTGCCCTACACAGAACAAATATGGTCCTTAGGCTGTAACTACGAGTGGGGAAGAGGCACCTACCAGCAGAATCCCACCATGTTTCACCTTCCACTGGCAAGATTTTACGCCAGCAGCAAAAATAGCAGCACTCTGTGACCTGTTTGCCTTCCACTAAAACAAGAAAACCATAAATCCAACAGCTACAACTAGCACTGCCTTGATCCTTTATCCCTGCCTCCCCAGCAACCTGGGAAAAAAGGAGAAAGACCTCACTAGTTTCTATCCACAGTGGATTTCCTGTTAATACTATTTCCAGTCTGCCAACTCTCATCAAAAATCAGAATAGGTCTGGGTTAGAACTTGCTGAGAATGCATCTGATCCCACTGTCTGTATCACTGATGAATGGTACTGGTCCCAGTACAGACCACTGAGAGACATGACTTGAGCTATTGGCACCTGCCCCTCTGGATGCAACTATCCAAACAATTCCTCATCCACCAAACAGTCTACCCATCAAATCCACTTCTCTCCAGTTTAGAGAGAAGGATGTTGTGGGGGCCTGTGTCAAGGCCTTACAGGAGTCTACATAAATGACATCCATAGCCCTTCTTTCTCCACTGATGCAGTGACTCCATCACAGAAGGTCACTGGGTTGGTCAGGCAGGGCTTGTCCTTGGTGAAGCTGCGCTGGCTGTCCCCAGTCATCTCCCTGTCCTCTGTGAGCTTTAGCACAGCTTCTAGGAGAAGCTGTTCCATGATCTTCCCCAGCACAGAGGGGAGGCTGACGGGTTGGTAACTGCCATGCTCCTCCTTTCTACCCTTTATTAAAAATGGGTGCAATGTTTCCCTTTCTCCAGTCACCAGGGACTTCACCTGACTGCCAGGACTTTTCAAATGTCATGGGGAGTGGCTTGGCACTTACATCAGCCAATTCCCTCAGGTCTCTGGGATGCATCTCACTGGGTCTCACAGACTTATGTACATCCATGCTCCTCAGGTAGTCACAAACCTGCTCTTCACTTACAGTGGGAGTGACTCTGCTGCCCTAGTCCCTGCCTTGAGGTCCATCCACTCAAGAAGTGTGGGAAGAGAGACTGCCAGTGAGGCAAAATATAGTTGAGTACCTTAGCCTTCTCCTCCACTCCTGTCACTGATGTTGCTCAAGGGGGGGTGGGGTGATGTTCTTTTTTTCTGACATTCCTGTTCTGAAGGATGTACCTTGTAGAAGCCTTCCCTGTTATTCCTTGCATGCCTAGCCAAGTTCAGCTCCATTCACGCCCTGCCCTTCCTGACCCCACCCCTACACAATTGGACAGTGTCCCTGTTCTGTCCCCAGGTCACCTGTCCCTGCTTCCACTCCTTCTTGACCTTTACTCTCAACCCAGCAGGTCTCCTGCCTTCCTTTCCTGACTTCTTACCCCTGGGGATCAAGAGCCTTTACACCCTATTCCTTAGAGATCTGCCATTTTAAGAGTGACTAGAAGAAAACTGATTGTTTTGCCAGCTGGGCGTGGGGAATTGGGACTTTGTCATTCAAGCAGGAAAAACAATGATTTGGCACTCTTTGGAAGACATGCAGAATATTTTCCTAAAACAAATTAGCAAATCATCTTTTATTTCAGTGACAAAAATCTATTCTGTTTATTTCAAGGCCTATGAATCTCATTACTCACTACTTTCCATGTACTTGGAATTTATCACCTTCACCCCACACAAATAAATATATTTATGAAAGAAGGCCTGAATTCTGATAAGAAATTCTGTGTTACAATTCCACAACTAATTCCCTGCTACAAAAGTCCTCTTTCCCTGAGAAGGTGGACATACCCTGTTTCAGAGTTTTAACATTAAAATAAGGCTAAGTCTACACAGAGCATTTTTTAAAATTTCTAAATCATCCAGCACCTTATTTTTTGTTCCGTTTCAAAGGGAAAAGAATGAAGCACAGATGTAAGCCTACCATTTACATCCTATTTCAGGAGATATTTTGTCACTGCAACATAATACAATGTAGCAGGCTGCCAATCAATTGCAAAAAGCCTGCTTAAACCTCTTTCAGCTAAAACTGTCTTGAAAGTGAAGTCTCCCACTTAAGGGCAAGAGAACAACAGCAGGCATATTTTAAAGTAGCTGTTTTTGAGTAAATGCATGCTTTTAAAAAAAAACATTTCTTCAATGAAAGGCAAAATTTGAAGACTTCAGTTATGCAACATCTGTCTTTCTTTCTTCAAAAGAAAACATATAGGTTACCATGCCATGGTCAAAAGTGAAAACACCAACGTCACGTCCATGGTGAATGTGATTCCGTCTGATAATGGGATTTCCATGGTTTTTAACCCAAATCCCTGCTAACGCATTATTGGAGATCTCATTGTCCTCGTATATTCCCTGGGAAATAAAAATGTAAATTAAGACTGGAATCAAGAACAGTAAACAATTTTATCAATGTAAATAAATTAATATGGAAAATTACCTGTGCATGGTCTGTAATATAAAGTCCAACATTTTCACAGTCGCTGATGTTACAGTGTTTAATAGTAGGACAAGCTCCCTGGCCACTAACACATACTGCAGAGCCAACTGGAAGAAAACAGTACAGTTACCATAGCTTCAAAGCATAGAGTATTTATAAATAGTCTGGCAGTGCTTTCGCAAGAAAAGTTAGTGTGAACTGAAATTTGAAAAAGATTTGGTGTGCAGAGAGCCAAAGCTTTGCAAGCCACTGGCAGAAAAACACTAATGTCATCATTTTGCAGATGCAAAAACCACGGTAGGAGTTGCTTTAAAATCCCCCTGCCAACGTTAAACAGCTGCCAGGACAATGGTTTATATAATAATTCATGCTTATGAAAGTTCTCACTCATTTATTTCCCTACGTTAGGCCCACTGTATACTGACTGTTCACAACAAAGGACAACAGAAATCTAACAAAATTCTCTGGTAATTACTGCCTTGTTTTACTTCCCTTTAAACTTTCACAACTCAGTACTTCAAAGAGGCCAAACAATAATTTTGTAGCATACAAAGACACACTGTGTACCCAATGTTGAGCAGGACACAAATGCAGTCTCAGTACAGAACTAAACATCAGAAACCAACAGGTCTCTTCCCAGCTGAATTGCAAAGCTCCTCGAATTATTTCAGCTACCAGATCATAACCCAGGAAAACAAACCTTTTTCAGGAAACTAGGACCAAACTGCTCAGGACTTCAGCAGATCAGCTCAATTCCCTGAATTCCATGAAGTATGACAACATGAAATTCCACAGCCACTAAAACCAACAGCGATTTCTGAAATGTAAGGCCTCATCTCAGGGTACCTGGCCTATGGGCACCTACACATTCCCCAGAAATAAATATCACTAAACAAGCAAGCAACTACCTACTCTGTTAGTAAGTTTTCATACGGCCTTCTAGCAAAGTATCACAAAGACTGTGCTTAAATAATTCACAGGCTCATTTACAGAGAGCTTATTTTTTTTTAATTCCTAAAGAAATTATTTTGATTGTCTAGTCTGACCTTATGAATAATACAGGCTATACTAATTCCCTGAATTAAGCCCTATTTCAATTCTAGTAGCAGGAACTCCAGCACATATCTCTTCGAAACATATTTAATTTTGATAACTTTGTGATTTCCAGCAACTGAGAAACCAGCATAGAGCTTGTTAGCTGGCTAGAGGGCTGTTGCCCTTTTAATTTACACTTTAATTGCTCATCTAAATTCCTCCAGCTCTGGCACCCAGTTGCTGGTTCTCTTTATACCAGTGTATGCCATACCCAACACACACACGTGTTCAGTGCAAGCAATTTGCTCCTTCAGCCTTCTCCTCGATAAAGTAACAAATTGCAGTTATTGTGCTTTTCACTACAACAGAATTTTTCTGCTTTACCTTATATGACTTTTCATTGAACAGTTTCTAAATTTTCCAACACGTTGCTATGGACACCAGAAAAGAGCACTTTATTCTGAAGCAGGACTAAGCAGAGGCATTAAGACAGTCTCTCTACTTCTACTCAGTATTCCCACAGGTGTAACTAAGGATCACATCAGTTCTTTTGGCCACTCGACTACATGAGGGCTCCTATTTAGGAGTTTATCCACAGTGACTCTTAGAGCTTTCCCCAGCTTTCCAGGAGAGAGGTTTATCACTTAGAAATAGGAACAAAAGCAAGTTGTGCGTATAACTCTGCACTTGGTCAGACTAATGTGAGTGGTGTTTGACAGTCCACCTATCAGGAAGACCACAGCAACCCATCCTCCTGGTTGTTTAATAGACTGTAGTCATATTGCATTCATAGTGTATCTATTATACACCTCCTATATTATAGTAAACCCCTCATTGTCTACAGCTCTCATCAATATGGATCTCATTTCTTTTCTGCAAGTTGAGAAGTCATCTTTAAAATAACCACCAAAAAAGCTATTAGAGTTACCCTTAAAATTATTTTTCATCCGTTTGGTGTATGCTCTGGTCGTTCCGTAGAACTCTAATATTTTAAGGCACTATGTGTTGAAGTCAAACATTTTTCAAGGAACTTTGTAATTATACCAGGACTGCTGCCTTCTTTTGGTCAAAGAAAGTGATCAAAAATGCCAACAGTGTAATGCAACCATTATAACTTTCTGTAAATACAACAGAACTTGATTCAATCATAAATTTTAAACTCTTGATTGACCAAACCCCTGCATTTATATCTCACCATTCTAACTAGGATCAACAGGCAGTACTCCTGCCATACTTCATCCTGGGTAGTCTCCTCCTCTGCCACCTCCCCCAGGGACAAAGACCATCTCATTGAGGTTTCAAGTTACCATTGATACATAATAGGAAGCTAGATAATTTCTTGGCCAGTTCTTTTTAAACTCCTGCATGATTTTAGAATGTCTATTTTTACAGCTGTTTAACCTCATCCACAGTTACTGTCAAGACTGGAACGTGTTTCATTATCCCTCTAGGGTACGAGGGCATTTATCATTCCTGCCTATTCTCATTAAATATGGAATAAAAATTACACAACACTTTGCCATTCAAATTTTTCCATTCTATGATGGATCAGTATCACTGCTAAAACTCCCTTTGTTCCCTGAACTAAGACATAAGCACTGTGTCTTCTAGACAGATGCTGCATCTTGTCTTGTTTATCTAGTTCTTTGGTGCAGTAATGTGACATTTTGATGGTGTGTTTCCATTTCAGAGGGAAGTCCCCACAGTTTCTTTCAATTCCTAATTTCCTATTTGTATTAACTGTTAATAACTCCTCCTTTCTTGTATTTTGTAATTGCTTTCAATCCCCTTTCTCTACTGCTTTTTGTGAGACTGAGGAGCTATGCATTTTTGGAACCCAGTGTGATGTCCTAAAAGCATACCTCTATCACATTTTGCTTACTTAAATGAAAGCAATCTTTATTCTGACTCACTTCACTGGACTTGAGTATTGGTTGTGTGAAATTGGTCCTTTTGGAGTAAAAAGCACATGTAGTACTTGTTTAAGCTTTATTTTGTTTACTCAGAATATACCGATTGCACACACTTCAGCAATATTAAAATTAAAAAAAAAAAAAAAGGACCATTGCCATCCACTACTACTTATATCCATCAAAGTGAGGACTAACACAGATTTCTTCCACAATGGATCCAACAGAACCTCTGGACTCATGGTCTTGTCACTTATACTTTATTTGAAAATATTTCAAAAGATGCTTTGGACTGGCAGCAAGAGATGTCCAGCTTAATTCACTTGCACTTACACAGCTCCCATCTTTACATATAACATACATTAAGAACTTTACATATGACATAATGTAGAAATATGCTTCAATGCAATTAGGAGATCTACAGAAAGGGTATCAAGCATGTGCTAGGAAAGAGGTTTTGAATGCCTATGGATCAATATTTCAGAGATGTCAATTATCTGGAAACAGTAAATGCCTTTTCTGGCAGCCTGCCCTTCTTCTTCCCTTTTTACACAAACTCAGTACTTCCTGAGTAGGTTACAGCAAGGCTTGGTAGGATTAAAAAGCCAATGAAACTTAATAATCGATAAGTGATGATAGTATAGCACACAAACAGCCTCCAAAATTGACCTGAAATTTTAACTTTGGAGCAATCAACAATTCAATACAGTAAACAATCAGAAATTCAGGGTCTTGGAGGGAGCAAAACTTCAAAATTCTCAGAAGTGGAAAATGGTCATGAAAAAATTACCAAACCTTAATTTTAATAAACAACTTCCACAAAAATATCAGGATCTAGTAGCTTATCTATAAGCCCAAGTTTCAACATGAAGTCATGCAGCTCTTCAAATTACTTTTATAACCAAGATGAATGTGGTCTTATCTAGTTCCTCTCACTGGTTGTTAGGGTCCCCAATATTGGTATATGGTAAGTTTCAGAACATCTTTTCTTCATATACTCCAATTTCCCAGTATTAGCATTAACACTGGGATAGCTGGGATACTGGGAGCAGCTCGCTGTCCTTTGCTTCTTTTTTCATTTTTAACACTTCCAAATATTCACTGATGTGTCTCCAGTAAAACAGATGATGATGCAAAGTATAGAGCTGCGAAGCACAGAACTGCCTCAACCAAGTGCAGTGGTTTATAGCCCAAAAGCTCCAAGAAAGCCTCTCTTCCTCTAGAAGGCACACACCAGGAATCCTTCCCCCATTCTCATCATGGTTCCCTGCAGTATTCTTCACAGGCAGTACCAGAAAAGTGCAGTTTTTATATCTAGCTGGATGAACTCTTTCCTTTTTCCTTGCCTTTATGTTGAGCTGAGCAACCTCTACACAGCCTGCTGCACAGATCCATTCCCTCTCCCTAGCTGACCTTGGCAATGGGAAGTTGGTATGGCCATTTCCACACAAAGATGCACTATCTTAATTCTGAACCTCTTCTTTCTGACAATCCCGCTCCGCTTCATCCGACTGTGTTCAAAGACGTCAAACTTGCCATGTCTTGCGTCTAGTGATTGCAAACTGTCATGTCTTCCTGCCAGTGACTAAACTGCCATTCAGCTCCTCACTTCCAGACTCTGACCTGTTGTTTCCTGAATTTAAATTACTGATTTTTCCAAAATCAGGTGGTATAAATTCCTCATTGTCTCTGATGGTGAAATGAGTCTTTCAACACTTCTGCCTTTAAAGCTACTACTCATCCTCTGAACATGTCAAATCATTCCACTCAGAAGTCAGCTGAGCTTAGCAGTTACATCTCGTGACTGTTTAATGCCATTGATCCCAATACTGAATATCACAACGAACCTAATGAACAAGCCCCACGTGCACTCCTTTCAAATTCCCCATCCTTCCAGCTACAACTAAACACCAAATCCAAGTATGTTTATTTAACTGTCACTTTTCAGTTTCAACCCAACTGGCCAAACAGATTCAAACACAAGACCAAGTACACATTATCACAGAGGTTTTGGACACAGAGTAGTCACTCTAATAGTGATGCTCCAAGGCAATTAAGACTTGCAGACTTGTATTGAATACCTGCATCAAAAAATAAAAATATGCCAATAGTAATCACACTCAATTTGTTGCGTTTCTTCAAACAATAAAAAGCCCACTAACCTGTACAAGTACTTCGAATAATACAGTGATCTATAATTGGACTGCAGTTCACGGTAATCTCTAAGCAGTGGTGTGCATTGTGGTGCTGAGCAGATTTGTCATCAGGGTTGAACTGAAAAAAGGAAGAAAACAGAAATGTTGTATTTAACTGCTCAGGCACTAAACTAATTTTTTTAGAAGATCTGCTTAAGGTTGAAATGCTTACCCTGATTGTCATATATCCAACATAGGCATCTTCAGAACCCTCCATAAAAACGAAGGTGGAATCTCTAGTGTTTTCTATTATAACTTTATCTGCTACTTTTCCAGGTGCTGCAAAGAAAACAATTAGTAAGTCTTAGCTTATGCCACTGAAGAAAAATCCTCAAAATACTTACAGAATTTTGCTCAAAGGAAAATAAACACTATTGGCACATAAATAGTTTTCCTGTCAAACAAATCTTAAAAAAGGAAGTTTCAAAGACAATGAAGAAACCAGATTGTCTTTAAGACAATCTGGCACCAATTTAGTAATATCTAGTACAACAAGAAAAACCTTCTCTTGCACAGAGCTAGTTTTTGATTCCTAGTTACAATGAACTTAACTAACAGCTTAAACATGGATACCAGGCTAGAGGCAGTTCAGCTCCGTTCCAAGTACAATTACTTTTGATATTCCAAATCCTTTTATTAATGCTAAAAACATACATTCCATCACTGGCATGAACCACTATTTACTAATTTGCTCATGACCTACAAGTGACCTCCCCACACTTCTCAAACGGACAATTCAGAGGTTTGAAGTTATATCCTCATTATTCTTTAGGGGCAAAAACCAATCTTATCGAATTAGATTGAACTACACTACTGGCAGTATGTGCAAAAGGTTGCAAAGTGGTTCATTTGCAAGATGCCATAATGTGCCATTTGATTTCCTGTGCTCCCAGCGAGGCTCTGCTCGATTCTTTACCCTTAATCCACAGGCAGGCGATGTTTACGTTGGGATGGCACAAGCCAGCAGAGGGAGCACGAGTTAACAACAGCCACCCACTGGAATAAATTCAATGACGCTCATTCACAAGCAAGATCGTTTGTCTGATTCAAGCCTGCACGTTAAACATGCAAACCAGATGCAGCCTTCCCTCAATACACCAAATATAAAGGTGGAAGTTTCACCTACTACAGCAGATAACTTATCTGACAGCGTTTTAAGCCATTTCCAACTCAACACTAACATAAGCAGGTATTTGCCCTACATTCTGAATTTTATTGAAAAGCCTACGCACGGGATTCTTCACGAGCAGATCCTTTTCTGTTGTGTGTTGGCATTAGTACAGACAAGTGGTATGTCCTGTTCTTTATCACTCTAGCAGAAAGATGTCAGTCAGAATGAAGCAACATTTACATTACCATCCAGCTTGTTCTCACTATCTAAAAACCCAATCTCCACTTTCATTACTGCAGAGCTGCAAATATTTTAAGGTAGTCTGGCTGTCCCCTACACCACTATTCACTTAGCACTAGATAACCAGAAGAGGCGTTGATGAGGAGGTGTGTCATCATACAAAACACATTTTCATGGTTTGGTAACATTCCTATATATTCACCACGGTGCAAGTGCACTGGCATAAACAAATCCGTGTATTTCAGCACATAAAAAGGAACAGCACCACAGTACCGCAGGTGAACCAAACCCAGGAAACAAACAGAGCCCCTAGGAGGATATGAGAGCCATAAATCAGTATCAGAATTGTGTTCCCTCTCAGGGCGGCACAGAAAAATTGCACTTCACATTGGGTGCTCTGAAACACTATTCAACATTTTTGTGGAATTGTCTGCAAATGCACTTGGATCATGTTCTCTACGGATACCTTCTTCTTGGCACATGACTTCCTACACAAGTAGTAACTTGCGAGTTGGGAGGGTCCCAGAATGCCCATCATGGAACATGCCACTAATTAAGAGCACTACACTTAGATCTCTCTTGGAAAATAGTGAAGACTTCCTTAAACATTAGTTTCATTCTAAATGCACCAATGAAATTCTCTGCAACATCCTACTGAATCTTCGCAAAATCATCATTCAGAGAAATATCTCTATTTCAGCTTTTGGCTTAGACCACTTTAGAAAAAAGAAACCAGTGTAAGAATCAGAAACGGAAGGGCCACTAATCTCGTATTTAAGCAAAACACAGCTCCCAAGAAGTCAATTTGCTAAAACCTAAGGGAGTCATGTTCCCCAAGATCAAAACTCATGCTCAGCTTAAGGACCACGGATAGACTGTTTAAAAATAATGTAACGGAAACCCTACAAAAGGGACTGCCTAAAGAAATATAAATTAACTGGATGTTGCCTGAGAATTATGTAATTCTGGAATAAAACAGGAATAAAACTATTTCACTTTTCAGTGCATTAGAAGACAAAAACATCTTTGCAGGAACTACATTTTGCAGGAACTAACTGTGGCCCTGTCCAATTGTACCAAGCAAAAACCAGATACTCTTTCAGATCTTTACGGCCGGCAAGATCTAAACCACAAAGATCTAAACCAGTCCAAATTACAGCTTTCAATTAAGAGATGCAGAATAGGTATTTGAAGAGCTCAAGCATGTGAAAGTACTTTTGCACTCTAAAGTAAAAAAATATCCAGTTATGATAGTTTTCTTGCCATTTTAGATTTTTTCCACCCTTAAAATTACAACAACAATTCTTATTGCTTTTACTATTTTTTTTTCTTGACTGAAGAATCTTTTGATAATCCCTCCTTCCTTACTTGCACATTATTTAAATTAAATGGAAAAAAAAGAAAAAAATGAAAGCTGTAGCTCTGAAAATACACATGCAGTGAAGATTCTCAGATCAGGACACATCTGTACAACTTCAGAAACTCAGCCAATTGGGAGGTTTTGTGTCTTGAGTGACATAAGCACTCCACTGAAGGCTCCCACTCCTGCAGCAAACACACCCTCCCTCTCCAACCCTGGAAAAGAGAATTCTTTTAAGAAATTCAAAGGTAGTTCTGTCTGCTGAACCAGATGCAACAATTTCCTTACAGAACCTTTCCTCTCGATTCTTTCTTTCTTTCAAATATGCCACAGTACTAGTAATACTTCCAAAGCCTTCCTTCTGAACCAACTCCTCCCCAAATGGAAGAAGTAACCTCAAAATTAAACAGAACAACAAACTCAGAATACCAGGCATTATTCTGTAAGCACATTTTGCTTATGTGAGAAAGCAGAAGCTCCTTGCAAGCTCAAGGTATGTCAAGCTGCCTTTCTAATAATGTTGTCCTTCAGAAGCCAGAAGAAGAAACTATTAAAGAAATTTGAGCAGAAATGCAGAGAGATTTGGAGCTCCCTTAATCCTACCATTCTGAAAAGCATGCCAGACTGAACAGAGAAGAGGTAGCTCTCCAAGGCTTAGTGGTTCACTTTAATTTGTTTTCTTTTCCAGTCAAACGAAAATTGACTCTCTCTACAATGTCACTCACCATTCGGTGGAGAAAGTCTGAGGAAGTGAAGTCAGCAGTGCCAAAAACTGAAATATAAATACATCTAGCATTTCTGGATTCCTGTTGGAGGTTTTGTTCCCCAAGACAGCTATTCTGTTACAAAAATACACAATGAAGATCCCTGGCTTTTAAAGGACTGTACTTAAGATAACTGTTTTTCTGAATAACTTAGGTTAATTCCAGAGGAAGGGAAAGCAGATGGCTTTTCAAAACTTAAAAGGAGACAGGGAGCATGCAGAAGTTTACCCAGATATCAAAGATATCATTTCAAGTGTCATGAAGCAATTGAGAAATTTATATCCTAGGACAGTGCTGCTCCAATTTCTCTGTATTTTAAACACTTCATGAATATGACTTGCCCTATTTGTACACCATCCTCTCTGTGAAACAGAAGCCAGGAGTTATTTGTCTATGGCCACATCTCTATTAGCAAGCACTGCAGCCTAACACAGGAGTGGTATCAGAGAGGCAAACAGTGCTGGGGATCAGCACCATCCACACTACACACACTGCAGGACAAGGAGGGGAGAAGAGACTGACTTTGGACTAGTCCTCACCAGGTCCCTCTGACTGAGCACACACTGGCTACTGAAGGGCAGTAGGAGTATTCCAGGAACGTGTCTCTTAAATTAGTCTCATCCAAAAGGAATCCAGTTTGTGCTCCAAAAGCTCTCCACAACACAGACCAAAGCACTGTAAGTGGGCATGTTCAGAATGTTAGCTCCAGAAATGTAGTCACAAACTGACAAACTCGCATACTAACACAGCCACATCTTGCGGATCTGCGGGGACAAATTTTGAGAGTAACACTGGAACAAGCTGACTGCATTACTCAAAACCATTCTCCCTGCCAAGGCTGCAAAACCCAGGCAAGAAGTGCCAGAACAGCCTCACTCAAGAACAAAACAGTTGGTGTGGAGAACAGATAAATACCCGAAAAAAGGGACTTTGCAAAACAAAGGAAATACACAGAGGAAAAACACCCACCGAAACAAACAAAAAATCCCACCCTTACAAACAAACAAAAAAACCCAAAATCACCTCCCTCAATAAAACCCACAACCCAGTAAACCCAACCAACCCAGAGACACCTTCTCAAAAACCACAAACTGCACGCAATTCACTTCTGGGTCACCACAGGAGCAAGAGACCTGAGACCCCTTAACCAAAATCTCCATCAGACAGCCTGAATTCCTACCACTTCTCACGCTACCAGGAATTAGCATGCTCCTAGCAGTGACAGGTAAACCAAACAGCTCCAAAAGTACCATGATTTGCACCCTGGTATATTACATTAATTTTCTAAACCCTTCCTATTCTCCAAGTGTTATTTCCTTCTCCATAAAGGCTCCCCTTCTGAGGAACAGTTGGCAGAGGAACAGAGAAAGAACCTCCAGTCTCAGAATCTTTCTGCTGGATGCTCTCATTTCCTTCCTCAAGATGGAATTATGATTCTGAAGAAAATGGGACAGATACTAATTTGGGCTTGTTCCCACTGCTAGTTTCTACTCTGGAGAGGGGTTTTTTTATATATATATATATGTATATACATACATATATATATATATATATGAAAGTAAAAATTTCAACTGCAGTCCTTTAACTGAATAAGCTTTCTGACAAATTCTATTTTTTCCTCCTAATGAAATAAAAAGATAAGTTATTCCGAGAACTAGCAAGCAGACAACAGTACTTCAGTCTGAAGCATCAGCTACTTTTGAGTTAGTGACACTTGTACACAAAATACTTATTTGCTAGGCAGATGAAGAAAGATGGGCAGTAATACTAGATTTTGAATACACCAGAGTATCATGGTAATTAAGGTGGCAATTAACACAAGTTTGAGACAGTGATGCTCCCAGTTTACATACCTGCACCAATCATGGTGATTGGAGATTCTATATATATCCATTCATCAGTATATATACCAGAGTGAACAAAGATAAGTCCATCAAAATGAGCCTCTTGAACTCCACCAAGAGCATCCTCAATGGTATCATAATACTGGAAGAAAAGGGACAAATTTAGAGCAATGTCCATTTCCATTTATATAGATATATAAATATTTTTAAGAACTGCTTTAGAAACATACCAACATATTTTCTCTTCCTTTGTATCTTGCAGGATTACTGTAGAAGTGTTCAGCAAAACCTGGCTTTACATGTGCTCCTTTGTACTGAAACAAGGAAGAGAGTTTGTGATAAGCTTGCAGACAGGTGGGCCTGAATGCACTGACAGGAGATCTACTAATTCCCTAATTAAAAAGCCATTTGCTGATACCAGCTTGTCCCAGGAAGTAAGGATCACATACTGACCTCCCACTTTACATGCACAATTTGAAATGGCAACACCAAAAAATGTTTGAGCCTAAGGGAGTGATCAACTAAGCCAAGAGTCCTACTACTTACACAGCCAGAAGCCTCAAAACTGACTGAAAAGCTTCATACACCTGAAGCACTCCACAAGAGCTGTCCTTACTTCCATCTCTTGATTTTCTAGCAGCTTGCCACAAAAACTGCATTTATATGGTGAGGAAAAGGGAATCTCATACCTTCACTTGTGATTGAATACTAAACAAAGAAGCCAAGTCAAGCATTTGTCCTCAATGCACTTGAGAAATTCATTAACCAACAACATACAGCACTGTGTGATACACTCACCTTGACATTTATTTCTCTTACTTATTTTTTCCTAATATTATGCCTGGCCATTCATTCAGTACCTTTGAAATTTTGGATTAGAGGTGCTATCACATTCCTTAAAGATGACTTGTTTAACTCCAGTCAGGCCAGCTCTAAATCAGAACTTAGCCCAAGTGATATTTTCAACATATATTTGGTTCACCAGAGGAAGATGCACACAAATCTGATAACCAGCGCACACACACTGGTTTAGCAAGATATGACAACAACATCTCCCAAGTTGTGAGTCTCAGACCATGACGATCCCTTACACAAAATTTCAGTGATGGAAAACCCAACACAGAAGAGCTGGATACTCAAGGAGTCCACTTTACCATGTGATGTCTCCCTGAAGTGTGCCTCAAAACAGGAAATAACTTCTGAATTCCCCCTGCTGTGTAACACCACAATAATCTTAAAGTCTAAACCCAAGATAATTACTATTGTCAGCCACATTTCAGAAGTTGGTCGTTTTACTGTTGCAAATATCTATAAATTTGGATATAAATGAATAAAACTGTTACCAGTTGCTGGAAGCTTTCTTTCCAGGGATTTGGATGTTCATATTCTTCTGGATTAATCTGATAAAATTTACCAGGTTCAGGATGCATCATTGGACGAGTGTACTCAAATACTTCCATATACAATCTTTTCCTAAGCAGAAGTGTCAAGCAGAAGAGAAAATTAATGCGTTTCTGATTACTCTTCCATTTTAATAGAAAACCAAAAGTTAAAACCTGGTTTCTTTTCCAACAGAATTTGCCAGTCAGTGACAGTGAATGTGACCAAGATCAGTACCTACCACTTAAAACCAATTTTTTTTTGTTGCACTGACTTCCATGTTTTTCAGAGAAAAATTTTTGTTTTACAGTCCAAGAGAGAAAGTCCTCAACATGCAATTTTCATGAAGAAAGTTAAGCAGTTACAGCACTTGTGAATCAGCGTCCATGTATTAACTACAGCATTGCTTTAACACTTAAAAAAGCTAGTAGCACAAGTAAAACAAAATTTAAGACCAAGTGTGCCACCACCTCTTCCTCACCTTGCCAAAAAAAGACTGAAAAATGCATTCACTGTGAACAAGTGATGTACTGTATTCCAAGAAGAGTTCATCAGTGAACAAATTACAGTGGTTTAAAAAGAAGAAAATGGCACACAGCAGTTGAATTCTTTTCATTAGTGCCAGAATGCAAATAATTGCAGTGTCTGAGCCTGCTGATATTAAGCCCAGACTTACAGGATGCCACTGAATCACAGAAGTTGTAATTCATCTGACAAGGCGTCCCCAAAGCCATCTTTAGGACAGGAAAAAGGGGTAGTTCTGTGATGTTATTTTATTATTTTTCGTTTAGTCTTAAGCTTTATTTTCAAAACAAAGCAGCTTAAGAAAAATGTTGTTTCTTTCCCTTATCAAAAAATACAAATTTAGATCCCATTTATTCAAACTCTCAATAACCCAGCAGTATCATAGACTCATACAGGGGAAAACAGCCCAAGTATCCAACCATTAAACAAAACAAAAAAACCCCTCAAACCAAACAAAAAAACCCATTTAAATAACACCAGACAAAGCTTGCATCTAACATGAAGAAATGTTTTGTTCCGTCTGTGTGAAGTAACACAATCCCCATAGTAGCCTAAAAAAGGGTAAAGGGAGAAGAAGGAAAGGCAACTGAAGGATTGATTTTTTTTTAAGACAGGCATTGTTTAACTAGTATCTACACTGATAGAGAATCAAGATTTACTGTTTAATACATATAATCAGATATTCATAAGTAACAAATAATGCTTAACTAAACCAGACATAATAAAATACAATTGGTTTTAATTCAACTAATTGTAACCAACATTTCAATTTTTCTATTGTACTGGCATCTTGAGCAGCACATCTAGTATTTCTCAAGATAATGAGGAATGGCTTTTCACTTACCACAAAATTGGATCATTAGCCAGCTCACTGAAGCGTTTACACACACAAGCTGCTCTGCAGAGATCCTGCTCCAGCAGGTAGGAGAAGATCTTTAGAACCACTTCATCTGGCAACTTCTCCTGAAGATATTGTTCTGCAGGTGCTGCTATTAAACAGTAATCAATACAAGGTTATTAACATATTTAGTGAGCTCAATTTCTGACTGAAAAAGATTACCAACTTGTCTCTTGAAAGATTCCCATTCAAAATGCCAATTATCTCAACGCAGCCTTTTTTAAAAGCATGTTTCTTCTAAATCTGAAGGCAAAAAATCCAATACAAGTTACAGACTTCAAATTCTCTTTCCAAACTTCTTAGTTCACCTTTTGCAGAATGATTCCTCCAACAGAAACAAGTGCAGATGTTAAACAGGCTACTGTGCATGTTCCAGATATGCTGGCTTCTCATTGATATTACTTTCATTTATGTGGTTCAATTAACCTACATTACCCATACAATAATAATAATGAAGCAGTTCCAAATGTAAAATCTCTGCAAATGTTTTCAAACACAGAAGAATTTAATCAGAAATAGTCATTGTCTGGAAAAACTACTAGCAAGACTTCCTTGTTCTCCCACAATGAACACATCAGGGAAAGAGGACACCTGCGATGTAGGAAACCAACTGACAGCAATAATACCAAAGTCTCCTCCTTCTACTTACTCCCATTTATATACTTCCTTTTAAAATCAAAAATCTAAACCAAAAAACAGCGCTAGTCTTGAGAGATGTATTTCTCCAGAGAGGCTGGAGGAAGTGGTATTCCCACGTCATTGTGTGGAGGCAGGAGTGCACTTTGTTAAGCCCTGCTCTTGGGCCATGGACACTGCACACACAACAGTTCCTTTGGGAAAGCCCTGCCTGCAGTTTGTGTTCTCACCAGACCCTCCTGGGGCAGGAATCCTCAAAGCAGGCGAGTTCTGCTTGCAAAGGTCACTTGTTTAGTTATTGCCTTTAGGATCCTTTCTATAATCCACACAGAACAGCTTCCAAAGTTTAGAGGATTTGTATGCAAGGCATTCAGAGTTCCTGCCTGCTAAATTCATGGCATGATTACATCCATGTAATGCCCCTCACATTATTTATTTTTTCCTAGAACATCTGAGCCTAAGGAGCAACAGAATTGTCATTTTGGCTACTACAAGAAATGACCTTAAGAAAGATGACCTATTAATTGTGAGGGAACAACATTCTGAAGAATAGCATCCATGTGAAATCTAACATATAAACAAAACAAACGAACTGCCCCAGGACTTCCCTGGGCAAGGCAGCACAAAGGAATCTGTTATTTCCAGCTGTAAGAGGGAGAAGAGGAACTGCAGGGACCAGAACTGTGGCTTTACAAACATACTAAACTGGGGTTTGCACACCACATCACCAGAACCTGTGCACTATGACAGAAGTGATTAGAGCTATTTTTCCAGGGTGTCATGCCTACATCTCTGATCAGACCAGGTAGTAGAAATTGTGAAGTATTACTGAGTGCAGCACCTTTCCCTGTTGCACCACTGAATGAATGTCCTCTTAGTGATTCCCAAATACCAACTTCTTCTCAGATGCCAGGGGGCATTTATGCAGTGGACAGCTTCTCACAGCAGTATCACATCTTAAGCCATAAACTATAGGTACATGCCACTTCAATCCAACAAAAATCTATGCTGCTCCAAAGTGGTGACATCATTCCACATGCCCACAGCTATTTGTTGCCACAGCATACCATCTTCCTCCAAATTTTTTTTATGATCAGCTCCTGGCTGTAGTTCATTGCAAGCTACAGAAGTGCTAGCATGGGACACAAGGAAGGAGACAGGAATGAAGGCCCAGAAGTTGACCAAGACAGTTCTCTTCTGCAACAGCATTATTAATGGCAGATTACAAAATTATTTTTATTCAAGGAAACAAAACAAAGCCTTATGAGCCAGGCTGAAGCCAGTAAGTTGGTAAAACTTATGAAATGCAAGTAGTCTGGAAAGGCCTTCTGCTCAAGAGATACTTGGGGAGCCTGAAGTATGAAGAGTGTAACAGCAGCCTATAAGGGGAACACGGCTAGGCATCACCAAAAGATGTTGCATGAACTATCAATGCTCGTTTTTTAGAAGGCCATTTTCCACTGGAGATATAAAGGGTCTTCCCTGTGTCAGACAGGCAGGAGCAGTTCATTCTACAGTCCTAAGTACTCTTGAAATGCATCACAGGATAACTGGTCATTGCTTCTGAATTGATCTTTTCCTGGCAGTTTTCCAGATGTAGTCTCCTACCATCTTACTGAAAGCTGAAATGTTATATTGCAGATGCAAAACAGTAAACCTTCTCAAGTTTTCCATGACCTGTCTTTTTCTTTTAACACACAAATCCCTGAAGCATACAATTTAAGCAATTACTTCCATGAACAGTGTGCAGTGTTTTTTCTTCCTTTATCTATGTTAGGACCTTGAATAATTTTTTTATTGAAGGAGGAAGCTCACTGATGTAGTGCCTTCCCATTGCTCTAAAGTTCATACTCTTGTTTTTCTCCCTAGGCTCTATTTCAAAATGAAAACTGAAATCCAGATGTGTTTCTTTACTGCAGGGGATAAGGAAGAACTTTAAGAAAGTGTCAAAACACTTAAAAAAAAATTAAAAGCCTCAATAAACCCCCTTGCCCTTGCAATTTTTCAAGCTGCATTTACCTGAGAACTTAGGCACTGCTTTCAAAATGAAGATGATGATTTTACAGGTGTTTGCTATCCTCACTCAGCTTTATCCAAAATCCTGTAGAAGTGAGCAATTTAATTTAAATTGAGCTTCTGCTCAATTAAGCAGGTGTTGATTTAAGATTTCTCCACTCAAATCACTGATACAGTGATTATCAGGTGAAATTCTCCAGTATAATTTGAAAAAGCTACTTCATTTCTTAATGTGTAAGACTTTTCTCTGTATCCAAGAGAGACTTACACGCTTTCATTCTATAAATCCACACTTCACATCTGGATATCTTTTAGTAATGTGCCAAAGCAAGGTTGCAATCAATGTGTTCTTCCTCTCAGTCTACAAAAACGAGCCAAAACAGTTTTAAAGGCTTGTCTGGCCACCAAATCAGAAGAATTTACATGCTCCTACTCCCAACAGTTTCATGCCTATTGAAGAAGTGAAGGTAAAGTGCAAAATTCATACTCATATTAAAAAAAAAAAACCCAACCAGTTTTCTAAATAAGTGTCAAAACCAGACAAGAATAAAAATAGAAACAAAGTGCAAGAGGTCATCACCAATCTTTATCTTTGCCCTATCATAAGTGGACAGTTAAACTATTTATGATTTAGTAAGCATTAATATACTGCATAACTGAAAGTTAGAAACACAGCTAGTTATGTCCTTCAGTTTCCACAGGATATGCATGAAGCTAATTCAGTTTCAGTTTTGATCATTTAGCTGATAGGGATTAGCAAAGTAATACCAAGACAAAGAGCAGAGAAAGCTGCTTGAAAGTGAATTCCCTTCTTTGTACAAAGACCAAGAATGCTATCCCAAGAATCCAGAATTGTAAATTATGTCTTATATGGTTGCCTTTTTTGTCCGTTTTAGTGGAGAAGATGGAGACAAATAGCTTTTACTCCATAAGGAGATATTTAGTAAAAATCTTTTCTTGTTAAGAAGCAGAAATGTGTCAGAAACATAGCATGTATTGTTCTTGGGAAAGTATCTTAGGAAATCAAGAGGAAAAGAAAAAAATCAATTTAAAAAGTCAGTAAGTCCTGTAAACTATGAGTTAGGCACGTTCCCAATGTACAGAACAATCAGTGAGTGTTCCAGTAACCTTGGAGTCTCAGTATGTACTGCAAATCCATAGTTCAGTGAAAAGAGAAATTTAAAATAGGAACACTCCCAGCAGAACTAACTCTGAAATCTGTATTAAAATACTCATTTTTCCAACTCCAGTTGGAAACTCCAGTTGACTGGCACTTGTCCTTTCAACATCACTGAACTTTCCTCACAGTTCAAGAGTCCATACAACAGGGAATGGTTTTCCACCAAGAATTTTCCTGCATTTCTAGTCCTGTGCCTTCATTTAATCTACAGTTCTAAAATAAACAACTGCACATCCCAGATGACAATACCAAGTCACCACTCATGACAATCCAGAAAGTCTCATGCTTACAACTCAGTTATAACAGCTAACATTACCTATGCTAACAAAAAAAGTGAGTTGAAGGAGGTTGTGCCTTAAAATAGATCTCACCACAACCAATATTTGCACAAATTTAGAGGAATCTCCCAGAAACTCGACAGGGAGAATAAAAAATAACTAACACCCCAACCAGGAAAGAGATTAACAGAAAATGGTTTGAGGAGAACACTCTCTTCTTACATTGAACTGGTTTGAATACAATCTTATGAGTACAATTGTAAAATCACTGTTTTCAATTCCTCTGTTAATGCCATGCTGGAGAAGCCTCCACAATTCCCCTACTTCTCCCCACATGAGCTCGAGAATCTAACAAATGGAATGCACAGTGAAAGTGTGGAGAATTCCTCTGGAAATCAGTGTCATTCATGCTGTAAATTGTGTCACAGAACGCAGTAAAGTTACACACTTCCAGTAAAGCAAGGAGAGTAAAAGCACAATGAAGAACACAGCAAAAAAAGTGAGTGACGTGGAAGAAACACTAAGAACAGTCAAGAGAAACAGAGTCTGTGACAAGACAACTGCACAAGGTTTCAGAGGGCAAATCATGAAATGAATCAATGCAAAACGACACAGGCTGACGTCCAATTGGTTCTGGCCATTTCAAGAATATAAATCTGAGGTTAAATTGTTCTTAAATAGCTGCTGAAATTAAGAGTTGGTCAAAGAGGGGGAGAATAAAACAAAGGGGGAAAAAAACCAGAGAACTCAACTATGCTATGGAGAAAGTGAGAAGCCAGAAAGAGCAGACCTCAAGAGAAGCAATGGAAACAGACCCAAAGCCTCCTGCCAGCTGCTCAGTTTTAACTCACAATATTAAAAGAGACATGGACTAAAAAAACTAAAAGCAAGAAAAGCAGGAGAAGCCACATCGATGGGACTTGGCAAGCATTGGTGTGGATTTTCCAGGCAAAAGTGACAGCAGATCTCCTTGAACTAAAGAGTGTGACAGGAGACAAAAAAGAACAGAAGCAGAGAGACTGAAAAACTACACAGAGAACAGAACAAGTAGGGTATGTGTGCCTGGATATATCCACAAAGTGTGTGCACACAAATAAAATACGCACACAATATAGTTATATACACACATACTGGATGTGTGTTTAATATACAACATACATATACTGTGGATGTGTGCAAATACATATATACATTACATATACAGATACATGTGTATTGTTATTTACAAACACACAAAGTGTCTCCCTCTCTCCACAATGAAATGCCACAAGGACATACCCAAACTACCCCTAAACAATGCAATGAAGCAATGCCATCAATATGAGAAATGGTAAATAAGGCACCATTGCAACATTACTGCTCCTGACAGCAGCTTAGATACAACTACATGGCACTGTGAGAAAAACAAGCAAAACATGCCTGCAGAAAGAACAAAGAATCAGATTCTAAAAATTCTGATTAAAATCATGCTACCAAACTTGAAGTTCAGAACAAGCCTGTAGTTTTCTTGTTTGCTTTTTCTTCCCCACTACTGTGTCTTAGATGGAGAACACACAAGAAAAATAGTTTGGGAACAATGTATGGGGGAGAACGTGTGAAGTTAAAATGTCTCCACTCCTTCTCCCTCACCCCATTTTTTGTACGAAAATTACTACCTGATAAATCCTGGGACTTCCCAGATACTCTGGCACGTTTTGCTCGGTGACCGAAGTTTTCAGTAGTTGAAGTAGAGGCACCCTTTAATGAAATAAATAAGAATTCGTTCAGTCATACTAACTTAGTTTCATATTCTTGAAACAGTAAAATTTCCTTTACAATTAAAAGCAAAGAAGTTACCTCCATACTGCTCTTTGTAGGGCAAGCTGTTCTTTTAGGTAGAAGAGTTTTTCTGCGAAGTTGGTATGGACTATTCTGTGCACCAGGACCAGATTCTTCTGCAACCATATCTGCAGGTACATCATCATCTGCAAACAAAAAAAAAAAAATTGATAACTGAAATTGCAGTTTTGCTTTATACCAGGAAAATGCTACAGAATTTTTCAGGTAAGTACATAATCAGAAGGGTGGGGAGGAAATGCCAGAGAACTTCTAGTGAAAAAAATAAAAGTCAGAATATACACAGCATACAAAAACCTACATGAGAATCAAAGTTCCTTCATGTGTACTTCCTCCATACATACAGAGCAGCTACACCAAAAGCTGCTTAAGAAAAACCAAACAACCAAAACCCTAAGCTTTTGGTTTCCCTGCAAGCGTTTAATTCACTATGCTAATTCAATCACCTCATTACTTCAAATTTTTCACCTAACACTATCAGCAGAATGAGGAACACTGAAGTGTCAATTATTAACTAGATGTTATCAAGAAATCCTTTAGTAAACACAGCACTTAGTACAAAACTCAAGGCACAGTTTTCTTCAAACATTTTGGGAATAGCTCAGGCCAGCGCACAAAACCTTCTGCAAAATGGAAGTAGTTTTAAATACATACATTCTCTTCACCTAAATTATACTTGAAAAACTAAGAGCATATTTTCTCCCTGCCCTTTAAAAAAGAAGTGCAGAAAGTGTCATGAGCATAATTTTAAAGGTTTTGATTCATTAGTTTTAATTTTCCCTGTTCATATATTTATGGAACATACTTGAAACAAGCAAGAAATAATTACTCATTGCTGCATGCCCTATAACTAACATTACATTATGAAGCTGCAAGAATTGTAAAAAGGCCAGAACAAAAAGCATCTAGAAAATAAATTAAAGCCAACTCCACTTAAGTAAAAGGTATACTTTCTGCAGATGCTTAACTGTGAGAAGAGAATTTTGCATTTCCTTTCATTTTAATAGTGTTTTTGTTCTTAAACTGGGAAAATGTTGTGTGAAAATAGCAGCCATAAAAGCAATGCCATAGAGCCAGCCGTTTTCCTAATATATTAGGTTGAAGAGACTAATGTAAAAAAAAAAAAAAGAAAAAAAAAAATTCCACAGAAAAGAACCCAACGTCCCACCATAAAACATCCCTACTCTTCCAATACTACAGTAGTCTGTTTCAAACGCAGAGCAGTGCAATTCTGAAGTGACTCACTCGCATTTCAAAATTTTAATCTCATGATTTTCCTAAGGGTTTCTGGTTTTGGGTTTTTTGACATAAATTACAAAATATTGCGCTTATTTTGGGTTATACGTACCATGCAGCCTGAGCTGCTACATCAGTGACAGCTAACTAACAAAATTTTGATCAAAAAAGCCTCAAGCAGCTACTTCAGTGACCTCCAGCTCTCTTCTTGTCCCAATCTTTCTCCCTCCTTAGCAGATATTTTTCAATTGCAACTTTCCCATATACCATTAAAGACCACAACACTGCTACAACATCCAAGCAGAGGACAGAAGCTGGTGCAAAGATGAAGTTCACTGGTAAGGTGCACAAGTCCACACAGACACCTCAGAGCAATAGAGGAGAGCTTCATCAGCTCATTAATCCACCTGAAAATGAACCTACAAGTACCTCCATGATCAGCCTTCAGCCAACCCAGCAGCTTGTCCAGCTCAGCACAGCCACAAAGAGGGGGACAAGACCATATGAGTGCAAAGAACCACCAGCCCTTTTGCAGCAGCAGCACAGGTTTTTAAGGAGAGAAGTGAATTGCGAAACTTTTATCAAGAGGCACTGCTTTTTAAGAGAGTCACCCCTGAAACTTCACCTAGAGGCTGGCTCTCACTGCCTGTCTGATGCTTACCAGGCACACCTCACAGGCATCTGACCACTTCACTGCCTAGGAAGGGTAAGTGTTTATGAATTATGCAAAAAGTCTAAAGGACACTGATAGATGAACTGTTGTGAATTTTCCTGTGAAGGAGTGTCTGGCTCAGCATGGGCATCACTGCCTGTGGGTAGTCAGAGACCTCAGAGCAGACTCACTGCCTACTCATGATTCAGTCACTTGGTTTTACCCATTTCTTTGCATCTCTGATCGAAAACACCCTATCAATTTAACAAGGTATCAGTAGGCAGAAGACAGAAGCTGTTACAGGAGAGTTCCCAGCCCTCCCTGGCACAGCAGAGCAGAAAAGGAGCCGTGGGTGTGAAGCAGGCCCTGCCAGGAGGAATTCAAGCACCATCACCAGCCCCAAGGCTCCCCACAGCAAAAAAACCCAAATGTACTCAGAGACACTGCAGCACAAATCTATTTTGCAGCCCTTTTTTCTACTTTAGATTTGATACAGTAGCTATGATTACTGTTGCTAATATCCCCCAGAAGCTACCTGGGGACTTTGAGCATGATGTCTCAAAGCCTCCAATGCTCCCCTATTTTGCATTGAAGACACAAGATGACTGTTAGAACAGCTGGGTTTTCCCCCCTGTTCTGGGTGGTCTGTACAACAGTACAAAATTGCTACATGAACACAGCAAAAGCATAATAACAAAGAAAACAGAGAGAAAAAGAGAAAAAATAAAAAGTGGAGAATTTTCATCTCAGTAAGTGATGAAAAGGGCACGGATAAACCCCAATCAGGTCTTCAGAAGAACACCCATGGAGGCCACAAAGGACAAAACATATTACTGCTGGAAAGAGAAGGCAGAAGCCTGTGGGGTAAAATGGTAGTAAAGGTCAGTCTGGCTGTAACACTGAAGGACTGGCTAAGCAGAAGAGAAATGTATTCATTTTCTTGCAGTGCGTTTAGGAAAATGGCAGGAGTTCCACCCAAAGATCACTTTTCTAGCACAGGTGACATTAAAGGATATGCACACATTCACAGCAGGTATCAAAAGAATTAAAATCTTCCTTTTTCTAGCTGAACAGCAAGGAAGATGAGGGAGGAGTTGCAGGGGAAAGCAAGAACCCCCCGCAATGCGTACAAAGCAGAAGGGTGCCCAGCACACACGTGTGCCAAGGCGCCCAGCAGTGCCGAGCAGTGGCACCCTGGAGCAGCAGTCCCTGGGGCACTGCACATGGCACACACCGGGCACGGGCTCAGGGGGGACAGTGCCTCAGGAACCACGATCTTCTGGTGTGGCCCTGCTGCCAACACACGGCTGGGGTGCGGCCATGGACGGATAACCACAGTCAGGCGAGTTGGGTGATGTCTCTCACCAGCAGTTTTTGCCACGCTTCTGAGGGGGTTCTGCACAGATTTCTGACACTTCAGGTACAACTGATCCCGTTTTTCCAGATGCAGCCTGTGTAGCTACTGCTAAGTGAAACACTACCAGGAAACCTGAAGGTCTCGAGTCATCTCTTACAGCAGTAGCCTTGGCGCTTAGTTTTAGCTTTCCAGATGCTCCCTATCAGCCCTGAACAGACTAAAGCAGCTACACTGGGAGCCTTCAGAGAGATGCTGCTCACAAAATAATACCTCCTCAACTGTACACTGCCCTTCCCTGAGAAAGAAAACTCTTTAGACAGACCCCCAGAGCTCGATTTTGAAAACCCTTCCCTAAAAAACACTTACACATACACCTGCTTTAAAGCAGAAATATCTACTTTAAAATACAGAAGCTCAGTACCTCCAAAATATTTTGGAAAACCTTATTTTAAAGTGCAACGGTATAAGGCAATAACATACATAAAAAGCATTATAATCATATTTGTTGATGATAGAAGCATAAAAGTCAATAAACAAATTTGGAAGAGTATGTGTGTGTAATATTAATATCATCATACAAACACCTGCTGAAATGACTGCCAGATGCTGTCACGCTTTTAACCAAGTCAATATGTTTGCAGTTTTTAAGAGATTAAATTAAGCTGAGTCTGCTCTCAAATAAAAATATTTACCCGAACATTTACACCAATTATATTGTACAGTAAGATAAAATAATTTCAAATAAAATTACATTTATTGAACTTTGGGACACTGATGGGTTAAAACCTAAATTTAGAGTATCTCATCGGATAGGTCAAAATGACTCATGAACCTGTACCATAACACAATAAAGCTTTAAGACCCACAAAAGACCAATAAGGACAAATACTTCAGAGAGAAAAGAAGAAGAAAATAAATCCGCCATTCTGGCAACTGCTGTCAAGACTGCTTTGTATTTGCACAGACGCTGTGGAAGTGAGTACATTAAAATAAGGAAAAAATAAAATTACACAATTGACTTCTTCTGTTTCATGAAGACATTTTAAGTTACCAGAGAAGTAACAAAGCATTGTCAGAAGCTATTTGTAAAAAAAATATATGCACCAAGGTCACTTCTAGAGAAAATTTCACACGTCCACAACATTTTTTCCAAAATGTGCATGTGGTTTCATTTTTACCTTATATGTGTTCAGATAGTATTTCCAGAAATCATCTTAAATATAAATGACAACTGTAAGGTTGATACATTCTTTAAAATAAAATGAAAAAAGAAAAAAGCTTTAAATGTCCCCAATAGACTCATCAATAAAAAAGAAAAATGGGGGAGGTGGTCCAAGGGAGGCAACTCATACACTAATCTGTAGGGTATAATCACTTAAATTTTTACACTACAACATCACATTTCTGTGCTGGTTTTCTGTACCTTCCCCAAATGGGGCAGGAAGAACAAAACAAACAAAAAGATTTGTAGTCAAGAGAAACAGAAACAAAGTGCTGGGGGTGGTGGATATTTCCAAACAGGTACAACATTGAAATTACTCCTGCGGGCAGGGGGAAGAAAGTGGTGAGAATGTAACCAACCAGTTTTAAGACAGAAAAATCCATATCAAACTAGGAGTAGATCCTAGAAGAGCAGCTCTGAAAAATAAAGTTAATCAATACTGAACCTACTTTAAGGAAGGCATGATTCATCTCACCTATCAAACAAATTTTAACAGTAACAAGAGTTCATTACACAGTGTTTTAAGTAGAACCGGTACAAGTTCAGAATAAAATAATAAACTATTGAAACAAAAATAATACCAACACTGTCCATCTTCATAACTTCAAGAAAACACACGTAAAGCAACTAAAATGTTAACTGATACAGCTCACTTGCTCTGGATAGAGCAAATCTTGCCATAAATCTGGCAAAACACAAATAAGGCATCCTTCCAGCCTGCGAGATGACAGCCCCAACTACTTGGTTGCATCCACTTCTGGATTTACTCCAAACTGCAACAGAGAGGATGACACAAGTTCAAGGGAGAGGAAGGTATCCTCAACAGAGCTAACAATGAATGCCAAATAACTTAGAGAACAGAAATGCAGGCAGTTCTGTATTTGCACTTACAGTAACATCTCTGCAACAAACTGCTGGCCCAAAAACCGAGCAGAACACACCCACCCACCATTTTTCTTTAAGGAGCAAGTCTGGGAGTGAACTGCTAAATAAATGCATGTATCGGTAGTGTGACTGACACTCATCCTGTGTCCCTGAAAAGATTCCTAACAAGTGGCTGACAATTGAAAGCAGATACAGTACCAATACATGGAAGATACTGAATATAGAAATCGCACATTCTACTCTGCATCTCAGAGCAAAGGTTTCTCACACCAGTAGAGCCTTTCCCATTGATTCCAGGCAGAATTTAAGGGTTCGTTTGAATTTTAGATGGCTTAAGGTTGCTCTTGAAATGGAGACCATTTTCTTTTGAGAGCTATCTGAGGACTTCTCTGAAGAGAAAAAAAGCACTAGCTAGGAATACCACCACAACCAAAAAAGTAAGTGCAACCCCAGAAATCCCCACCCAAAGTGAACAAAACCCCTACAAAACCAAGAAGGATGACATGCAAAGGTCACTGAGCTCAGATCCAACATGTCCTAAAGGCAGGAGCATTGTGGTGGTCCTTTACAGCCAAGTTCCACTTCACTACAGTGGACTTGGGAAGAAAAAGGTCCATAAGAAACATGAGGCATGTATACAGCTACTGCACTTTATGTTTAATGTTAGAAACATTGAAGCATGTTAAAAACATAAGAAGCAGCTGCAAACTCATTTGCTAATACCATGAGACTTTAATAAATACTGTGATATATTTTAAATATTATGGAAAGAAAACAAGCAGTATTTTTCAAGCAATATCCAAAGCAGCTCAGCTCACAGAAAGGTAAAATCTAAAAGGTGCCATTTTTGTAAGGTTCTGATGGCACTGGTCAACAAGAAGGATTAGCCTCTGACTGGAGACAAAGCTGTTTGGAACTAGCAGAGACCCTGCAAGAAAAAGATTCCACGCCAGAACTGTTACTCAGAGTAGCAGGCTCTCAGTTTGGAAAGGGGACAGACTTAACATTAAAAATGTATGTTTTCTTAAAGACTAGAGAAAGATCAGACTTCCTGAGAGCCATATGGAATAAAGAGATTCTGCCTTCTGGGAAGCAACAACCAGACACAATAACCATTACTGACTACTAGAGTATTTTAAATATACATACACTTTCTTACTGACAATAAACCAAAGATATATAACAATATGCAAGCACACTGTAACTTGTAACAGTTTATCTGATAAACAAAAATTGTGTGGAATACCTTGAAATTTTCCTGTATGAAAGTTATTTCTTAAATTGAGAGAGGGGGAAAAAAATTATGCTTAAGCTATAAGTTACAGTACTTCCACAGAGCAAAATTTAAAAAACACACACACCATACCATCAAAGAACCACCCCAAGAACCAAACAGCACCTTTTTTGCATTTACATATGAAACTTTTAAACATCAACACCCAAAAAAGATATCTTATTACTCTCTCTGGAAATAGGTCGTGCAGTCACGATGGCCTAAAAAGAGTAAGAATAGAACAGACGCTCAAACTCTATCTGTATTTATTCAGAAGCTCATGTTAATTTTACAACACATTTAGAAGTACTTTCTACAAGAAGAAAAGCAACCACTTCTACCTACATAGAGAGTTTCTTAAAGCTGAGATTATTTCTCAGTGTTATCTTAGATAAAAGTTGATTTCCATGAGATCCTAAGAATCTGATCTTTTCTCCTCCTCAGCACACTGTGAAGCCCACTACAACAATCTTCACACAGGTCACTCAAACCAGACACAGAGAAAACACTCCCACAAAGGTCTGCTAGGTCAGCTGGCACCCCCAAAATGCTGCATAGGAAAACATGGCTTACACAGCAAGGCAAAAACTTCAGTTCTTAGAGCTGGCACAAAACAGTCTAAGAGAAAAGGAGACAACTGGGAAAGATAAACTGGCTGCAAGCCCAAAACTTGTCCTTATCTGTATTTCTCAAAAAATTATCAACAGTCACAAACAACTATTCACATCTTTACACTTCATTCCCTGGGGAACTCACAGTCCAAAATCACCTAGCAGAAGAAAACATGTGTGAACACTAGTTAAAAAACCCTCCAGGTACTATGAAGAATATTTTCTTTTTCAGAATCCAGGAGCAAAGATAACTAGGATTTGATGAAAAATTCTGGTTTCTTTCCACAACCATGCCCCCAAAAGAGATATTTAACATCAGGTTAAGGACTGAATTTCTAAAAAAAAATCATTAACATGCATGTTTTTATTAGACATACAGAATAATCGTGCAAGTACCTGCATATTTGAGCTACTTGTTAACTCATTTTAGAGAGGGAAGAAAAAGATCTTTTTCTTAAAACAAGCAGCTCTAATGATCAGCGCTAGCATGTAGAACTGATAAACTACATTTAGAAGACAGATTTTTTTTTTTGTTTTTTTTTTTTTAATTACACTGTTTTCCCAAACTGATGATAGCTGTATTACAGCATCGTCTGTAACATTTAGCAAAGTAATCAACAACTCTCCAGGTGGCTGCCGTGAAAGTATTAAGGGAACTTCCCTCCCTGATTAAGAGGCAGCTTGACTTCTGCACTGACAAGCTTCCATTGAGAAGGGACAAGGAACCCTTTTTGGGTGCATTCCTCATTAAGAAAGCAATACTTTCAAAGCTGTGGCCTTGCTGCATGGTTCCTTGATGCTACAGTGAAAAAGCTGACCAAGTAGATTTTAAGGTTCAGAAATACAGTGTTAAGAGCCTTTCATTGTTACATTTCTAAATGACTCTAAATAAAATGGACTATTACTACAAACTCATTTGGTTTGGGTTTTTTTTGGCTATTCTGACTACTTACTCAAGATTCCACATAGGACCAATTAAAATTTCTACCTGGCCATATCGCTTCATTTGTTAGGGCAGTCAAATTACCAGTCTCAAAGGTTATTTCCCTGGCTGCCTGAAATACAGCAACTTTCATCTCATTAGAAAAGTACAGCCAGTGAGAACAATAAAAACACACTGAAATAGGCTCAAATATTGCTGCTTTATCCTGACCAGAAAGATGTTTCTGACCAATCCCCATACTTTCAACTTCAGGCAGTACTTCAAGGTGCTTGAACAAGGAGGTGAGAATGCAATGCAGTGACCACACCCTTGGGGCCTACAAAAAATTTCAAAATCCCACTCTACCAGGAAGTAGTGTCTCTCAGACAGGAAGGAATTATAGATTTTCCAACAGCAACACCAAAGTCACCAGAACATGTGGAATTGTGGAACCAGTCCCTAGTACTTTTAAAAAAAGGCAAACACACCCCCCAGTAAAAGAAAGAAACAAACAATCAGAAAACCAAATAAACGAACCATCAAAAAAAAGTATTAACAAACCCAGAGAACCCACTTCCATGAACAATGATGTCAGTAAAATGACTGGACATTAACAGGATGAAAACCAGCCTCCAAAACTCAGGAGAAAAATGTAAAAATGTTTTAACTAGTATGTGTAAAATAAAAGAGATATTTATTTGTGAGAATAGATTATTTCTAATAAGCAGAGAGTAGCTGAACTATGAAGCAAAACCTTACCTTCCTTAATTAGACTAAGTCTGGATATTCTTGATACCAGTAACTCCAGAAAAATAATTACAAGTTTGTAATTTCCTCTTTGTATTAACTTCCGGCAGAAATTATTTTCAGCCTCACCTCCTTTAGCACTGCTGGAACTGAAGGAGGAGCATGACGCTATTAATTTTTTCTCTAGCTGAGTTTCTGTTATCTTTGAAAAAATTTGGGGCAAACCCACAGTACAGGAATCAGTAAATTCAATGAGAATGCAGAGATTTCACTTAAAGCATCCACAATTTATACTTCAAATTTTCTACAGTCCATAACTGATCCATTTGCAGAGATTTTCTGTGATCCATGGGAAACCAAGAGAAACATGGCTCCCCTTGAAAGAGGAGGACAATTTAAGTGTAATAAAACAATCTAAAAGTCTCATTATGAATTAACACTATTGCAACTATTCAAGCACAACCCCTGTGAAACACCATCTCAGGGCACAATCATTTTACCCAATTTTCAGGAAACGAAAGCCTCCCACAGATTTCACTGTCATGAACCACATCTGCAAAACACTGTTGTAACACAGGCAGAAGAAAAACCATGTTATCTCCTGCTACTAAGAGTAGTAGCAGATTTGGAGATACTTGCCATGCAAAGCCATCTGCTTTCCATGGACTCTCCATCAGAAGTGACTGACATCTATCAATACATTGGCCCAGCTGAAACCTCATTATGTCAAAGAGCAGTTTTGATGAACCTTAGGAAATTCCTGGTTTAGTGTTTCAGAATTAAAAGAGCTTCTGGATTGCCTATCATGACAAGGAAAGGCAGTCATGGATCTGTCTTGCAGTGGCAAAAAAGCTAAGAAAAAAAAGAGGCAACCAAGATGAAAGGCCAGACAGCTCTTTTTTTGTGCTGGGTTTGAAGGGGGTACAGTCAGTATTATTTCCTCCAAGAAAGGTGCAAGAGGAGGAAAACTACCTTAATAGTACTTTATAGCTTACTGGGTTTCGCTGTCATTCTTCCCTATACTAAGCAAAGTTTCCAAGCTGACCATTAGTCTATGAAGAAGCAGAGACCAAATGGTCCAGAGGAAAAAATACAGACCTTGTAACTTTGACAGATAGCTGGGAGGAAAACACACCTTGTGCTAATACTCTCACAATTTTGGACATTGAAGGGCTTGTTTCTAGAAAAAGACAACTGTGCAAACTGCACAAGGAAAAAAATATTAATTCTGCTACCTTTTTTGGCTATTTCTCCTCATTATTACAACGATATTAAGTACGCCGCTTTCTCCTCATGCCCTCATACTACCATCAACTCTACGCAATTTCAAATGTTACAGCTGCAATGAAAAAAATAAACAAAACCCAAAGAAACTATGAAACACCACAACAAGAACAACACAACTAGCAACAGTATACTGAAAACTTATATATGACTGAAGAGGAAGAAATTTTAAAAAAATAAATTATTAGTTCCTCCCAAGTTATTGTTCCTTTATTCACCAAAGAGACATCCTAGTATTTGATACAGTTATTTTTAAACTTTCAAGCAAGGCTATTTAATGAAAATAATATATATATATGTGTGTTATTATGCCAGAAACATGCACACATAAAAAAAGGAAAGCAAGCATTTATTATCCTTGAATTAGTCAAAAATATGTTGTATCTAATGTATGTTGTAGTCAGGCTGAATTTTACAAGCCTAACTGTGCCAAGGTTTGCATGCACAGTCAGACTTATCTGATCCCTTACTTTGAAAACTTCTCAGCAACTGCTCCTATTATTTTGTTCCTTAAATTACCGACTCCAAGGTACCTGTCAAGACCAGGAAGGCATGGCTCTGTTTAGCTCCAGGGACATAACTGAGAAAACAATGTGTGGAACCATAGCAAATGCCAAGTATCGTTGGGGTGCAGGAGGGCAATATTTATTTGCTAGCATATATGTTATTAAGACAGGTTAGAAATCTGTCATCAAACTATAAAACACCACTGCAGTAGTCAACATCTGAGTCAAAACTAAATTTGTTAAGTGCTACAGTAAAAATAAAAAACTGCTGACAACAGCAAATGCCATAGGACTAAGGGCCTACCTAAACTCACGCAGCTTCGAGAAAAAATAAATCCCACACAGAGAACAACTATCATTTTTCAAACCTTCTACTCCGGGAGATAAAGACTAAATAGCTTTTCTACCAAGTTTTACAATATTAATATATGATTTAAATACAAATTGGAAGAACAGGATCATCTGTTTTCCACAGCCAACACTTGTTGCACAACAAACATGAGGAAAGCTGTAAAGAAGGTGTTTGTATTGTATGTTCAAGGAAATTGCAGCACAGGGAGGACACTCTGTTCTTCCTTGCCCTGTAGACTAAGGATCTCCTAAGCGCCCCAATCCAGAAGTTACTGCTCTTGGATATCTGGGGGGTAAAACTAATAAAATTACATCCTGATTTTATTAGAAAACCAAATCAAAACTTACTATAGTTTTGATATACTAATCAAGTTTTTACCTTTGTTTTTCTCTGTTTTTAAATAGAACTTTTTTTAAACCAAGTTTATTTTTGTAGACACACACTTCTATTTTTAGACCTAAACACTGCGTGAATTCTGTACATGTTAAGTTACCCAGCCCATTCCACAGCACTGCATAACCAACCATGCCACAACACTCAGCTGGTTTTAACTTTCCTGTTTCCAACTGCAAGGAAAACAGGCTGTCAGATACTGACTGATAATGGATTTTTGCCATTAAAAGCAGTATCATGCATGAAATTGTGCATCAATGAACTTCTAAAAGCTTTCTTTAAGTAGCTATTAAATTTCCATTAGTATTTTCTATTAACACTGTCATTTCACGTGGTGAGGAGCTGTTAGATATATATGTACATAAACCCATGCGCATTCAAACTTCAGAAACATGTTTTTAATGCACAGAAGAACTGATTTTGACACAGGAACTCTGCTTTTGGTAAAACTTCAGACTAAAACACCAGCAATTGCAACTGTCAAGATGTGTGGGTAGTGGCAGAGGGCAAAAATCAGTGTATTTGGCTGTTAATGATGTTTTTTGGTAACTAATTGCACTAATTGCAGGCACATTTTTCCTGATAAATTCTTAAGTTAAATGTAATGGCTGCATAACTTAAGAGTTTCCAGAATGAGACCTTTTTTGCAGTAAACACTCTCAAGTTTAAAACTGCAGATGATGCCCTGTATCTGATGAACTATTTTCAACTACTGACAATTTCACTTAAAAAATAAATCTAGCTTCTTTTCTCAGTATCTCTCAACTGTTTCTCTTATGGTCCCAATTTGACTAAATCTGTTACTAAACAGAGTAATATGGAAATGCCCATCTTAAAAAAAAAAAAAAAAGGCCTTAGATCCCTCCCAGCCAAATGAAGCAGATGCTTATTATTTCCATTTCAAATTTATTCTTAACAACATTAAGAAGCAGTAAAGTTCAAGCAGGCAGAGTAAGCTTGGTTACCTGAGAGCAAGCGTAAGTCACAAAATAGAAAGGAACTACTAATTTTTCTTTTTGTTTGAATTGTCCAGAAATTCTGAAAGTTTTCAGTAGGGTTGTTTTTCTTCCTCCACTGCCTTTTATCTCTAGTATTTCTGTATACCTACAGCAAAATCCTGAACTTTTCATTTTTTTAAACAGGTTCTCCTCCTCATGAACCTCAACTCCCATTTTTAGTTTCCCAAGTTCTGGATATTCACTCATTTTAAGACCAGACAGAAAGGGGTTCTTGCCATTTATTCTGTATCCATTTTGAAGGTCTGAGCCACCACACTTCCTACAAATTTATCATGCCCCAGTATGGAAAATTTCTATTCAAAAAAGTATTTTAAATTTTGCATTAACTGTAAAAGCTGTTTGAACATACACAGCAAAAAGCAATAGAGAGACAGTATGGTTGAAGAAGAGTCCAATAACACAGCCACTTCCATCCAGACTCTCACAGCCCTTCACTACACCCAGTAATCCTGTGTTGTGAGACATTAAAAGACAGATTGAAACAGCCTTTAAAAAATAAACCCTATACTAAAAGGCCACAAGGACCAAAGGAGGTTTTCAGAGGAAGTATTCTTTCTCACTATGCCAAAAAATCAAAGATAATCTAGAAGTTGCACATTAAGATGGTAAGTTTTCTACTTTCATGTCTGCACAGTTCCATCATTATCCACTGGCCTCAAATATTTTCTCTCAGATATCTACACAAAACAGTGTATTTACAGACCACGACACTTTGGAGAGTCAGTGGACAAAACACATGCAGAAAAAAACGGGAATGAGTAAACTCTTTTCCTGGTTACTTTACCTACATGTCCTGATTTTTTTTCACAAAACAAGATTTAAAAAAAACTGAAAGACTGATTAGAAAGTATTCAAAGATGTCAAAATGTACCATGGCAGCTGCCCCATGGTGAGGTTCCCCTTCATGCCATGACTAGCGCTGACTACCCCTCTACCCCCACATTCCCAGCGAGCCTACACAGGCTGACTGCACCGTCCCTTTTGATAATTTTGATGGAAAGTTAAACACATACAAAATAAAAATGTAGCTGTGTGCATATGCATCGCTGTCAAGGCATTCTTCTGGAGACAAATTTGATATATACACAAAAACACATTGTGAGAGAAGAGTCACAAGTGTACAGATCTGAAACAGTTCTGAGCACACTGATCCCCCAGCATAGATAAACACCTCTCCTTTAGCCAAACTAATTTTACTTAGTACATCACCAGGCTAGGTCAGTCACAATACCTTGGTTGAAGAGGGCTGCCATTTCATAGTACTAATTTGCTGGGTGTTTTAGGTCATCTGACTATATCCTTAAAAGGCTGCAGGAATAAAGAGTATCAACATTAAGAAGGAACATCATATTACAAACAAGACAGATGGTCAACAATCCTTCAGATAAGTTCTGTATGACAAATAATCTTATAGATAATTATCTCTTCTGCAGGACAACTGCTCAAATATTTAAAATAAAAACAAAGACTTCTTTGGCCCAAAGCACTGCAGAAGTTCAAGGAGCTTACAGCTGTACACAAATAAGGTGAGAAAGCATTTAAGCACTTCAAAGGACATTAGAACAAAAATTTCCATAAGGAGACTTTTTCTGTTTTGACTGTGAGGGTGACTGAACACTGGCACAGGTTGCCTGGAGGTTGTGAGCCCTTTCCAAGATGGCCATGGCTTCGCTAATATGGCAAAGGCAGAAAGCACCATCAGAGAACAATTCAATCACTGTTTGACTCCTGCATTCTCAGCAGGTAAAAAGCTCTCCCACTCCTGCTCAACATACCAAGACTTGAAGTATTTACCCTCCAGATTTCCTATTACAAGGCCTCACCACTGGCCTTCACTGAAACTCCAATATAACTGCTTTGCTATAAAGGCCAAGTTTGCAGTACATTAGCATCTCAAAAACCTCAGTCCGTTTTACCCCTGCCGAGTACTCCACAGTTCTAAAAATCCCAGACACTGTGACATTAGGACAGAAAAACAGACATTTTCAACCATACAGGTGCAAAAATACACTGCTACATAAACGTGGAGATTTTCTACACTGGTGTTGCTATGCAAAATTGTCAAATAATCTGTATCAAAACATATTTTGTCAGCAAAAATCTGTTGTGAAGAATTACTATAATATAACTTGTTAAAGTTATAGAAATTTCCTCATTCTCTTAGATTTCTATGATATACACATTACATTTTCCTTCCCAACTGTCAGACTCAGTTTCATTTCATCATCTTCCTGGTCCAGAGGTTTTAGAAGAGAAAAACATCGCTATTGCACGTTTTGACCCAGAGTTAGACTGTAAAATATCCTAGGGCCCTTCTATACACTTGACCAGGCAAGTGGAACATCACCAAGTCTTTATCTGTTTGTTTTAAAATAAACAGTCTCTTTGTAAAGGGGGAACAACTGATAAGATATTGGTAATAAAAAGCTGTTTTAGAGTAGCAGCAATATTTTTGCAAAATTGCATGCTCATAAGTAACTGACAGAATAATCTGTCCCTTTCAGTTTCTTTAATTATATCTACTGAAAAAAAATCCGAAGTGGTCAATCTCAAAGGCAATTTGCAGAAATTTTGAACAGGAGGACTCAAGCTGCTTCTCTCCACACCTTTCCACATTAAAGACCAAAAGGTAATGAGGTATTTATGTTTACCTGGAAGACCAGCATAAAGTGGTAAACAAACTGCTGCCTGACTGTGTGATCTTGTTTACACTGCTCAAATGTGGTTATAACAGAAATAAAAGCTTTAATTACAGAGCCACAGGAGAAGCTTTATCCCTTACTGCCAGAGCTGAGAAAGAGGGGAAGATGAACTCCAAGATTTCCATCAGACCTTTGTTTAAGAGAATTAAGATTTCAGAATCTGCACTGCTAGGGTGGTAGCAGAGCAGGGGTAACCTCCATCTGTGTCCTGAAGGGAAGCCTTCCCAGGCACAATGACCTGAGCAGAGGCCAAGCAGGTACCCCTGGGCTGTGCCTGGTGAGCTCTCCCATGGCTCAGAAAGCTTAGAAAGGACTCCAAGGTAACTCAACCAAGCTACACTCCCAGCTCTTCCAATCCCATCTCATGCTCTTCCACTCGTTTCTGTTTGTGCCAGGATGAATTACATACAAGTACCACCTACTTAAGGGTGATCTTCAAAATAGTATCTACCCCCACACACACCCCGTATCTTTCATCTGGAATGAAGTAATACTTATGCTATTACTGTACACCATCTTTGCACAAATCTGTGAATATCCTCCTGGTACAGAAAGAGATAAACAATTCTTTCCCCATATTATTAAGTTCTGAGCATTTACAAAAATAAAATTAAAAAAAAATAAAATCAAGAAGTGTTACTGTGCCAATTCATGGTTTCAAGGATATTTGGAACTGAAAATTGAAGTATGCTGGAACACATGCTGGCTGAACACACTGAAAAACTCACCTGCTAGACAAGATCACACCAGCTAGAAAGTCAGAGTAATAATATATTCTACCTCCTACACCTTCACTCTAAATTACAGTCAATTTGCTAAAAGCAAAGCCACACACAATCACTCTCCCTTACAAAGTATGTTCTCAAACTAATGAATCTACAGGCTGCACTAAGATGGTTATATAACATCAGCAAATTGAATTTATTTTCCGGGCCCTATCTTCTGTCAGTCTTTGTAATCATCATCTCAGTTTCAGTTTCCTTCATCAAGTCATCCTGTCACAGTTTCACCTGTTCTGAATTTACCAATCTGACACACCTGTAAACTACTCAGTTGTTCCACTGTTCTTAATGTGCAGTAGCACCTGGAGATGCAGTCAAGTCAGTCACTTCAAACACTTACAGCAGGGGGGAAAACCCAAACTTACCCTGAAGAGCTCAAGGACACATTTGCAAGCAAGACTAGAACAGAAGAAAGTAAGCCAACAAGGAGTCAAGGCAAGTTTGTTTCCACACAGGCTTAGACCAGTGTATTGATCAGGCAGTGTTTTGGAGTTACGTGAATAACACTCATGTCTGTTCCTACTGGTTTGCTTACAGCCATTCCTTCTCCTAACTGATAATCTGGGATGAGATAATGGCACATCATTTAAGAACTCTGAACTCAAAAACTTGCTTGAAACTCATGGAGCCAAACCAGAACTGGCTGCTGCCATCTTGGCACACTTCACCCAATTCATGAGTTAAAGAATTAACATCTTTCAAAGGTAGGCAAGGAGAATTTAAAAGACATTGCTGCTTATACTCTTTCACCTGCTCCTTCTTTCCAACATCACTACTGTAAAGCAAGGGTAGAATCAGTATTTTCTGTGAACTCATTTGAATTTAAATACTACTGAAAATTGCTGGTGAAAATAAAGGAGGATCCAGTGAACCACAATTTCCAATGTTTGATCTGAATTACTTTACCTTGTGTTAACACTGAGGAGGTCAATTCAGTACTAAAAGTCCTTAATTTCATTAACCACACTTATCCCAGATTTTTCTTCACTGAACTTGACAACTATACAGTCACACTTGTTACCGTGCAACTGAAGTTTTCATAGAGGGGCCACCTTGTCCCTCCAACCCAAAGCTACCAAAACCATCTCAATGCCATCCAACCACTCGCGTGCTTCTGAAACACCACCCCCAAAAGAGCTTTGGGCAGCAGTTGAACTGGCAAAGAAAACACACAGCCCATGCCTTCTATGCTCCCAGCTAAGGAGCCGGACAACTGGGCATTATTCAAACCCTGTGAACCCAAAAACTTGCAGTCAGCACAGCTAGAAGGCAAGCTACAGAGGAATACACCTTGAAGAACCCTGTCAACTGTACAGGAGCTGCTTGACAGTATTTTTTTTTTCCCTTAGATGTCAGAGCATATGCCACCACTGATGACTAACAAGTAAGGAACACAAAGAGATTTTGGTGCATCAGTCAAGCCATGGTTGAAAATCCTATGAAGCCTGACATCAAATCAGGCTGCTATCTTTGAAGTGTAGTACTTAACAGTCAGTGAATTATTTCATGGCAGTGCTGTGTGCATTTCTGATACTGCACAAGATGAGAAACAGGCCAGTGACTGAACTATGATGGAATGAATCTTTACTTCCATTTGATAGACAATGGACACTAGCAGCAGATGGATGCACTGCACTATCTACAGTGATATTCTGGAAAAATATTATGGTAGTTGGAATGTCCAGCTATAACCAGAAATGAACAAGTAAACAAAGCTGAGACATCACCATAGAGATTTCCCTTAACAGACTCCCCTCATTTGCTACGTATAGAAAAATAATTTCAGAAAAAAAACATTCTAATTTATATCTCAGACTCTCAAAGGACTTAGAGGAGGTCCAGCTTCTGGTGGAGCAAAAGTTCAAGACTCTGTCACTGAGCAAGAGCTACGCAAGCATGCATATATATACTAGATAATTCAAAACAAAATAAGAACCAACGTTAAATACTTCGAAGAAGAAGAGTCAGAGCTACTTCATTCTGCTCCTGCCTTTTCACATTTCCTGCATAATTTAATCCTGGAGAATTGCAGTGCTTCAGGGAACATAGGTCAATGCCAACAATTCAGCACCAATCTAGTACTAACCACCACTTCTAGAGACAAGAGGTTTTTTATTGACTATCTAGCATCTTTACCTTGAAGGGAGCCTCTCTGAAGCGTCTAAGTGTTCCTAGAGGAAAACCTTGCATGCAAAGCATCTGCAGACTGATGATCCTATCTTTTACACAGTCACTCCACATTCACCTTCTCAGCAGGGCAATGCCTATCATGGGATAGCAAACTATGGATGCAAACTCAGAACAATGAATTACAGCAAGTTTCAAGCCCTACACATGCAGAATGTGTAAGACACTGCCCATTTGGAAGCACAAAAAGCTCCCCATTACACAACTACATTTATCTAGTCTGTCAGATTCGAAGTGCAAGCACAGACATGAGCAGATTCAGGATTCAGTATTGCTAAAGACTCAAAAGAAAAGAATCGTTCATGAGTTGCTCTTAAATCATGAGTATTCAAAACATTTCTAGCAAGTGAAATATATTTTGTGCACTCAACTTCAAGTATGCCACAAGGGTCACAAACACAGTTAAATCCAGCCTACTAAATAAATGGATATTTTCCCCCACTGAACTAAAACATACAATACTTGTCAACTATTAATTATACTGCATCAAGTAAAGCATTCTTACATCTCCGCAGTTTTTCTAGAGGCAAAACTGGGATATTCTCCATGTTCTAATATCAAAGATAGCTTACAAGTGCATTGAGCTTTGCCATGTTCCCCTCGTACTTTGGTTGAACACAGGGAGTATTAGTCATCTTTGTTATATTCATGCTCAACATAGCTACAAAATTGTCTTCAGATGTATTCTAAGCAACTGTCAGATTGAATTCTTGACATGTTTATTCTCAAACTATGGATAATTTAAAAAACAAACTGTTCATATTCTTAGGTTGAGCAAATGAACTTATACAGAAAATGCTAGTATGTGGAATAATTTTTCCACATGTGGACAAATTATTTTTATTACTATTTTATGCAGAATACATAGTTTACGAATAATTCTTTAAAATATTGCATTATGTCTCACCATTCTGAAATTAATCAAGAAGTTACCTACAATAACCTTTACTCATTTTCCTTTCTATATACCAATATTCATCCTACATCCAGAAGCTGTAAATATGGTGTTTTGGGTTCACTTTCTGGGGTTTAGTTGATAACTCAGGTTTTGTTCACATCTTCAAAAACCAGTATTTTGGCAAGAACAAGTGCTGCTTCCAAGAACTTTTACCTTAATTGACATATGGGCAATCTAGCAATCCATACTCCTCAAAGAGCAAACACAGGCACTCTCTAGAAGGAATAGTCCACAGGCAACTCCAGGCCTTGCACACAGGCAAGAGGCTGATGGCTCCTGTAAGCAACATACACCTGTTACTTTTAATTAAACACATAAAGAAGCAAATCACGCAGGACCAGATTGAGCCCTGGCAGAAGCACAATGTACAGAAATAACATATTAAGATACTTTCTGATCAAGTACACTAGTCAAATGCAGCTATCAGAACAAAAAGAAATTAAACATTTGTAACAACCTAGACTGAGAGAGTAAAAGTCATATTTAGAGCTCAGACTAGATTTACTGCCAGGCAGTAAACTGCTGAATACACATAATTAAGCACACAAAACCAGTATTACGCTAACAAGACTTTAAGAGCAGAAGTTAGGTGAAAGACTAAAACTATCTTTCATTGCAGCAGTCTTCTATATTCTAAGGGCAAGAACCATTTATGCTATGCATGGTGCCATCTATTAATCAGAATATGTCATCATTTCTGGGAACAAAGTGGAGAGCTATGAAATAACAGATTTTTAAAAGTTTGTTAATAACAAATCACATTTGAGAGCCAGCGCCTTCAAACTAAAGAAGAAAAATAAAAGAAGTGATGTGTATTTCAAAACCAAAATCCAGTTTGGCTACTTAAGTTTAGATTTTAAGACAAAAGAAAACCCTTATTAAAGTATCTTGTGTTCTTTAGGAAACTGATATAAGTTTTCCCTTAATGAAAGGGAAATTTTCAATTGTGGCTGAAGACCTTAAAACCTTCAACTATGCCAGTGTTGGGAAGAAAATCTTACAAAGTGAAAATTTCTAGAACAAATACAGCAATAAAACTCTCAATAGCACAAATGCCAAAAAGATCTGTTTTCATGCCCTTAGTGGACAAATACAGAGCTGCAATCATCTTCAGTAAAGAGCAGTTCAGTATTCATTTTCATCTTTTATAAAGCCAAACTTTACAATAAACTACTTGCTCACTGTAAACCCAGGAGATTTCTGGTTTCCCAACAGAGACTTGAGATAAAAAGGAAGGACAAAGTACCACCACCACATTCCTCCCCATTCAATCACAAATGACACTGCAGACTGAAGGCCCATCGGTATTAAAACATAAGTTAAAAACCATTAGAAAAATACTAATACCAGGAGTCCCCCCTGCAACGCGACAGCCTCAGACAGGAGCTGCTAAGACACAGCTGTCTCTGAAGAGTATCTACTGGGGAGCATGGTGCCTGAGTAAAGATCAAAAGCAAGGCAACTAAGTCATGGACTTGAACATCTCAAAATACACACAATATCAGGCAAGTTCTTTATCAGAAATAATTACACTGGAAGTAATTTTGAAAGTGCCACTGAACTTCATTTTGCCAGTACAAATGAGTACAATACTTTGTCAGTGCCCTTTCTGGATGGTTGTATCACTTTATTCCAAGTCACTACAACTTTATTTTTTAAATCAACTTTGAAAAGTACAGGGAACTACATATAATTTCCTGAAAATTTGGAGCAATTGTTGAAGTCAAATGCTTCCACCACATCTACAACAACAACAAAAAAAACTGCCATCAAAGATTTGGCTGTCTCCTAGCAAACAACATAATTTAGTAGGGCAGATCTAAAGAAAATTTTTATTCCAGACTGTTCTCTGAGCTATAGGTAGCAATGAGGGGATGTCTCAGATACGTTTTACTGCATGTTCATAAGGCTCCAACCTTAACAGCTTGGAAGCCCTATCACTCTCCTAGACGTGACTGTGAAAGGCACAATCAACCCTGTGACAGATTCCAAGCCCAAACTATGCTCTCTTACCAGAGCAAAGTCAATAAATGCATGTTGCACATATTCCCTTTAACAATCGCTGATCTAATGGATGGAGAAGTGGAGAGAAGTGGACAGAGCACACTTATGCCAGGTATCATCTTTATAAAGGTCCTTGTAGGGCAGTCAGTAGCTGGTTCAAGTTAGAGCAGAACATCATCTGTACCAATCCAGATTACCATTGAATACTAGGTTGCTTCCTTCCCTCTTTCCCCAGCACATCAGCTGGCTGCATGGCATGACCAAGTTACAGCAGTCAGAGACTTATGCAAAAGCCAATCTAAATGCTGGACTGCCTGAGAGGTCCCAAAACCACTAAACTATTAACTCATGCCTGGTCATGAAAAAACAAAAAAGCCAACCATCAAACAAAAAGAGAGGGAGCAGTACTTCCAATTCTGATAAAAATATTCAAGGCATTTAAAATTAAAAGCCATATATTGTTTCACTGCCAACTGTAGTGTTTTCTTCAACTACTTATTTTCCCAACAATTACCTTTCATAAACTCGCACAGTCTTTCTCAGACAAAATGTTACCAATGTTTTTTTTTCTCTTTCTTTATGTGTCCATATGATCAATACCATTAGGAGTTCCCACATCCCCATTGAGGAGCCTGTGATAAAGTTTCTAAAGAACTAGTGCAAAATCTCACTGTTTGAATCTTCCACAGGAGGTGTAGGTTGTCTCTCAATGCATTTCCTTCAGTATTTGTGCTTTCACAATGTCACACTGCATTTTAGTAAGAATGTGTAATTTTCTTGTGCCATATGTATGGTTCAGTGCACCCACAGGAACACCTATGGTTTCACAACTGCCACGATGCTGTATCTCAAAAGCACAAAAAAAGAATCTATAAGAGCACAGAATGCAAGTTATAAGAATGTAATTTATTCTCACAGAAATGCCCACTGTTCCTCTTGGGATTTTTTTAAGTTAATTGGGAAAACAATTAAAACAACTCTTACTCTCTGCCTTACCCACAAATAATGGCTCTGACTGGCACACAGTGGCAAATATAAAAAAAAGTCTGCCAGGCAAAGCAAGCCTTAACCCTGCCAGCTGCCCCTTCGAATGGAAGTTGTTGCCCCAATGACAGATGGCCATACAGCTCACGTGGCAATGCAAGAGCAGCTCCAGTTTTCAGCCCAGCATAATTAAGCCAACCAACTGCAATTCTCCTTTAGCTTCATATGCTGCCCTGAAAGATTAAAGAACCACCACAGCCATATTCTGTGCCATTCAGTGATCCTTGTCTTGAACAAGGATCAGCTGGGAGCACAGGAGAAAAAACAGAGAGCAGCAACTCCCAGTACACCCATCCAGGTTCTAACCTGGGACAAGCTGAGCAGTAACACAGGGTCAGAAAGAAAACATATATTATACCAAGAGACACTGCGTAGTTCAAACCAGACTACCAACCACAGGAACCCAAGGACATCATGTTCAATTCTGTGCTTTGCCACAGATGTGGTTCCATGATAAAGATAAACCAATTTAAGAGAATAATACTGCCAAAAAGGAGAGTGCACCTCTTTCCACCAGCTCCCACACACAACAGCCAGTGATTGTATAAGGTAACACAGGCATTTTAAACAAAGGAAGGAAGAAGCAAACCACTGAGAAAATCCCTTTTGGTGGCCATTTACAATCACAATGCTTAAAGTATCAGTGAAACTGTGCCTGCAAACGTCCCTGATGACTTTGGGCAAATTATGCCATTTCGTCATGCTTTTATTTCCTACTGCTGATGTCAGAACAATGGTACATCAGTACATCCCAGGTGCACAATGGCGACAGCTACAGACATGACTGAAGGCCTGCAGGACACATGAGCTATGCAATGCAAATATCCAAATTAGTAAAACAAAGGGGATCCTTTACCAGTATCTGAAATTACTCTAGGCGATCACTACAGTTGGTGCAAGAAGTGGCAGAATAACAGATATTTCTCCACATTTACCGGAACTCCAGCACAAGACCTTCAGGCAGAAGGAAAGGATTAAAGTTAAGTGCACTGATTAGTATTCTTTTTACATCACTGAATGCTTGAACAGCTCTTTCCCAAGTAAACTCTTAGCATATACAAGAGTAAGGATTTCTGTAAAAAGATCAGTAAGTCAGGAACCTTCTGGACTAGAAACTGCTCATTAGTCTTACTCCACCCACTGCAGTGCTGTTACTAGAAATACTAAAAGAGGAAACAAAGAACCACTGAATTGTTCCTCTCACTTTAAAAATTAAATATGCACACATACATATGAATCTACTCTTGGAAGAAAAAGAAATTTAAACTCTAAGATCATTAAGTCTACTACAGTGATTTGCTCTAAGAGAAATTTTATCTAGATGGGGAGATATTTGCCAGCTAGGTTTGCAGAAAGGGATACTTAAGAATTGTCTCCATACATATGTTGAAAAACACCTGACAAAGCGGAGGAAGAGGCAAGCCTTGGGAGGAAATGTATTGCCTACATGTTTTAATAAAAAAGGAGCAGGTTGATTCTTCTTTTAACTGACCAAAAAACCCAACACAAGCAGGATACCACATTCTCAAACCCTGCTCTTCTGATCCATCCCACTTTGCCCTTTCTCAAACCATATACTGATTTCAAAAGCTAGATGAATTAAAATTCATTTTCTGTAATGTATATGGCCATTTCTGTAGTACTAATGAATTTGGGGAAAAGACAAAATATGTCCCAGAAATCTTAAGGAAATCTTTACCAGGCTCAAGCAGTTTCCCCAGCCACCATAATGCACACACAGCATTTATATTACTGCAAAATATAATCTTTCTGCCAACAGGACCCTACACACATGTAAGAATAAATAAATCATAGTCAATCTTTAATACTCAGTATATATACATAATTTTAGTGACTACATCTGCATCAAAACATCATAAAGATAATAAGAAAAAGAAATGGTCCATTTTACTATTTAAAGCTTGCTCATTATGAAAGTCAATTATTTCCACCATGCAAGTGACATAAATGGTTAAAAATTTCTGCGTTTCACAGAATTTCTGCCTTGCACCACTTCACCAGACTATCTGTTTGCTAATAGTGGTAGCCCAGAGGAATGTTCAGAGACAACCCTACTGGATAGGCAAGAAACATTGGGATGGCAACTAAAGTGTATTTAGTCTGAAAAAAATCACTGTGCCCAACTCACAATTCAGGTAATGTACTTGATTGCACACGATTGTGCAACATTTCTAAATCTTACACCCACACACACAAATACACTGGCAGCTCATAGCACTCTTTGCGATACTGGTCATTAAGTCAAATTTAATAAATGAAAAGCTATGCAGTCAGTCTGCTGGGATTTACCCCAGAACATGCCAATAAATCCACTCTTTGTGCACCAATGGATGGCAGGTATTGTTTGGTAGGTCTTTGAAAGCGAGGAGTTAAAAATCATGCTTTTTCCACATACTACCTACTTTTAACTTCCATTATATTAATCAGCATAAGAGCAACCCACAGCAGAGAGAATGCTCAAATCTTCAGTTTCTCCAAAAAGTTATCCAGAAAAACACAGGCTGAAAAATTAATGAAGTGAACATGAAAACTGATCCTGAACTGGACAACCACATGATATCAAGATTGAAATTTTCAAATAAAAATTTGTTTGAAATTAATTTTCAGTTTTTCTGTTCTCCAAAATTTTACAAATTTACAGATTTCAACATCAGTATGACCAACACATTTTCCTTTAAACTTACATATTAAAGTTAGGTTGTCTGTAACTGAAAAATCAGAATAATTTCACCTCATCTTCTTTTCTGGCATTTAAAAAACAGGCTTAGAAGAGCTGGAGCTGTCAGTAAACATCATTTTCTGTTAAGACTTTTAAAGTTAACAAGCTCAGATATTCAAACATTATCTAGACAAAATGTGAAATCCAACATCACACTGACAAGTACTATGATGACCTGATCTTCAGAACAGAGCTTCATTAGACACCCACTGAACCTACTGGGACATACCTTTTTCAGTTACTTAAACGTTTCAAATTAAGGTAAAATTTCAGAATGACAAACATCCATATTGATGTTGTGGAGTGTATCAGCAGAGTATTGATCACAAGCTGCTGATCAATGAGAAAAAATCTAGCAAGATATGAAAGGTTCTAAACTTGTTATCAAAGGCCACTTGAAGTTGCTCAGATATCACCCATTATCACAATCACACCCATTCTTCTTCTAATCATCCAGACAGCAACAGTAGCCCAAAGCACTAATCCTCTCTCCTCCCACTGATGCTTAGCTGGCCAAACAACTCTTGGGTTGAAGGAGGCTCTCTCAACAGCAATCCAAGGCACATACCTTAGAGGCTCAATTATTACAGAGCTTTGAAGAGAGTTAAAAATGGAACCAGAGGAAGCTCCAAATGGATGTCAAAACAAGAGGGGTTGAAACTAGACGATTTTTAAGGTCTCTTCCAACCCAAACCAGTCTGTGATTCCATGAAAAGTGGTTCTTCTGTGATGGAAAAACCACTACGCATTTTCATATACTGCAACTGCCCCGGACCTTTGGTCTTCCAAGGTCGTAACAGATGGAGCTCAGCTATCTCTTGTCTCTACACATGGTCTCAGCTTGGGCAATTGAAGCTCAAAGCAGTCAAAACAGAGCAAATGAAACTTCAGAGGAAACTAGTTTATTTTTAATAACTGTTCTTCAAAGACTGTGGATGAATGTCCAAGAAAATGGTCACAGATCTTACCACCTTCAGAGAAAGGTGAAGCATCCCATCTTGACAACAATTAATGTAACAACCATCTAAGAGCTGTAGTCCTTCATTCAAGACAGCAACAACTGAAGGAAATAGTAAACATTAATTTGAGCAGCTACCACACACAATTTACATTGATGACCCAACAGCATTTGGGTCACCTTTCTGGCCTCTTGCTTTCCCAATCATCAGGAAAGGCTTGTGTAGCCAAAAAAAGCATTCTATTTTGTCCTCAGCTCTTAGAAACAAGGAATAAATAACTGACGTTTTCCTATGCTTCTGCAGCATAATGTTCTTTCTAAAGGTATGCTGACAAACTTTCCAACTATTTATTTCTCAGAGGACTACAGCAAGTCTGCACCAAGACCTATGTCTGGAGTTCCAACTAAAAAAAAAAATTTACACATTTCTTCTCACTTTTCCAAGTACAAGACGCTTGGGAACTATAAATTTTACCCAACTTCCTCCTAGGAAAAACACTTATTGACCAAATAAGAACGAAAAAATAGGGAGGATACTTTATATACATATAGGATAAGCAGTGCAGTAATTAAGTAAGGACATTAATCTGTGTAAGAGGAAATGGAATGGATTCAAGAGGCAGTTCTGAGTTTGTCTTTGGGAGCCTTTAGAATCCAATAAGGCAGCAAGACAGAGTGGCTGTATCAGACTACTGAAAAATATTTTTCCATAAACATTTAAATAGTATTTTAGATTTTTAACAATTATTGATGAACCAAACTGGACTGGATTTTCTGTTGCAAAATCAAATTTCAAATAAGAACTAAACACTAAAAAAAAAAATTAATTGTTTTACCTTTCATGTCATTTCAGATCAAATTCAAGTGCCATTTGTGGTAAATGGGAATCTTTCAGCTAGCCAGGATTTCAACAGGCTTTGAATGAGAACATGGAAAATTGTTACTGCAGTGTTAGAATTATTTCAATTACCAAGCATCATCTGAAAGAAATCAAGGTAAAACACACTTCTTCAAAAACATGGAAGAAGTATACCAAGATACTGTGAAATAAACAACTTGTTTGTGGTGTTTTAAAATGCACTAATAAAGCTTTGTATGTTCTGCTGAAGAAAATCACCCCTGGCAATTGTAACATCTGACTAGTTTTCAGACTAGCATCTTTGTAGGATTTATTTCTTCAGCAAGGTATTGTCTCAAAACAGCAACAATACAGGAAAGTGATGAAGTCCTCATCCTACTGTGGTACAGATACAGCCAAACTAGCTGAGAGACAGAAACTTCATTACTGTTTTAGCCAAGGCTCTCCAGCAGGTCTAACAATCCACATGGAGAAGGGAGTGCCTTTTAAGAGCATAATGAAAGAGGGTCAAGCTAACTCAAATTACCTTCCATTTGCCACAGGCTAAGAGCATACACATGAACAATTACTGTGAATCAGATACCACAGATCAGCTGACATATGGTAACCTGCCATCCTACAATAACCTGTCCAAATACAAAGATAGCTTGAAATTTAGACCTGCTGTAGAGCTACAACTCTCCCCTATTCAGAAAGCAAGACATTAAGTCCCTGAACCTTTGCTTCTGGATGTGTAAGCTGAAAACAAGCAACAGAAGAGAACTCACAAATGAGAGCCCTTAAGGTAAACAGGCTGTTTCCAAATACTACAAACTAGGATTACCAAAAGGAAATAGTTACTGTAGCATGGCCTATTCATACTAACCAGCCCTTTGGTATAAAAGCATGCACACAGCATGATGACCATGAGACTGCAAATTCAGCTCTTCTGCTGGTGGTGACAATAGTTATTTAAAATAAGAATAGGAATTCCAAGTACAGTTGTTGATTTGGCCTCGTTGCCATGTAATGCCAATTCAAAGGAGGACAAAACCCAAGCTTTTGCTTCCCAACCTCATTCCCAGGAGTGCTCATTTCTCTATGCTGTGTGTACCTACCAAGCTCAATGCAGTCAGTGAGCACAGAAAAAGTGAGCAAAAGCTTTATACCCTCTACCAGCACCAGACTGGCACTCACATGGTACAGCTGAATCATTTTTTTGGAACACAGAACTGCTTGCGCAAGAAGATAAACACTACTATTATTTTGATACTGGAATACCAGTGATATCCGGTATGTATGGGAAGGATATCTCCACAGGCTTCTGTGGAACAACCTATATAGAATCAAGAAGGTACAGCTGCTCAACAGAAACACCACCAGGAGCCTGAGTGACAAGGTTTCCAGGCAGAGCTCATCTATGAAGCAGTTTGAGCTCCCTGAACAAAGCAATGCCTGAACTCTCACATATAAGACATCAGAGGGACCTGACAAACCTGGCAACGGAACGGAAACTGCAGGTTTCTGTTACAACGAACAGTAGGCTTCATTGTATGTCCCAGAGCACGGAGCAGAGCACAGAGCCCCAGCAGCTCCTCTCAAATACACACGACTGGCACCAGGTGCTGGGGAAGGCTCCAGTCCCACATGACAGCCGAGCTGATCTAAGGGTGACCTGCGAGGGCAAGGGCCAGTCCCACTGATCACCAATACTTTTACACACTCACCCAACCCTGCAGTTAGATAGCTCTAACAGCTAAACCAGCAGGTAACTACTCAGGCTGTTTTGGAGGCTTAGTTTCCGTGGTGATATGGTTCAGGGAGTGTCAAAGCAAGGCAAAGGCTAAGAGCATGGAGTTAGAAGCAGAAGTAACAGAACAGCCCCTTTTTCTAACAAACGGGCTCTAAAATTACTTAGTTCTCTTGTAAAAATGCAACTAAAGGAAGTATCTCAGAGGAGGGCACAAAAAATAGTCCCCAAAAGTCTACTGAAAGAACTCCAGGTTTTATAAGTGTTCATTGCTTGTCTGTGTCCTCCCAGTTTCTACCCACAGATGAATAATAATTTTAAGAACAGGCAGCAGTATAATCAGCAAAACTGTTATTGAGAAGAACCACAATAACCACTACTCAAGCTATCTTTTAAGAAGGATTCCAGATTCACAGATTTTAATCACCTCAAGAAAAGTTCACTAAACTTTCTAACAGGAAGTAAAATGCACATAATAGAAGAGGCCTCTAGAGCATCTTTATTTAGGAACCTACATATAGAACATATTTTTCTTTTACAAAAATTAAAAAGTAGCAACATACTATGAAAGCAGAATTCTGATGTTCTGTAATTTCACTGCACATTTAAATTAGCATTCTTTCCCTCCCCCCTCCCATTTCACAAGAACTGAAGGACTCGGATTAAACTCCTAGATTATATTCAGCTACTACATCTTGGTACTATGAACAAGAATCACCAAGTTTTGCTTCCCTTCCAATCCAAGTGCTGAATGCAGAAACATCGCATAAGTAAGAAACGAAAAGGAATACTTAACAATCTGAAAACATGAAAGGATTAGGTAATGACAAAGTCAACTGAACAAACCTTCCATTTTCTCAATTCCTGTTAGTTCAGTCAGTTCACCTCTGCTTTTGTTGTCCATATATTACACAGCGGTGGCTTAATTTTCCTATTGCATCTGTTGTAGTGTACAAGACTAAATAGATTTAATCACTAATCATTACAATTTAGAAATCCTACAGAAGCACACTACCTCCTCTTCCTAGCAGACCCAATAGTTTACAGGCACAGCCTGCGAGAGGAAGTTTAAGTGTTGCCACAGGTGATGCATGTTAACAATGCACCTGGTGCATTCTCCCTCCAATCACCCAGGGACCCAGAGGAGAGTGTGGGCCAAAGGAGCTGTCCTGGCTGCAGTGGCAGCCCCTGGGAGGCCACTCCCGTGTGAGTGTGTGCTCACTGAGCAGAGCAAACACATGGCACAGCAGCGGCTCTGCACAGGCGCTGCACATTCAGCACTTGCCAGGCACACCACGCTGCTGAGGAAGCTGCCCATGGAAAGCAGGCTGCCAGCCTGACCTTCCCAGGCAGCTGCTGAGCTGACAGAGCTTTCCTAGTGCTCCAATTCTATGCATATACGTTAAAGCCTTTTATCTAATGTATAGAATGTTTACTTATGCTCAACAAATGAGATGCTTCATGCCTACACAACTGCAGTAAGAGCCTGACATACATTGGGCAGCTTTGGCCTACTCTGTAACTGTGATTGTCCCAGGAAGCACCAGAGCAAGGAGGAGGGCACAGAGCACAACCTTTCCCCCAAGCACAAAGATATAAAATAGACCCATGGAGGAGACTTCATTACCTCTTAAACCACTGGGCTCCAGGTTTTTGTAACATAGAACATAAAAAAATATTTGGTATTTCTGGGAAACTATAACTGATGTTAATAGTCTCATAAATGACTAAAATATACCAAAACTATAGGCAATGAACACTTTTGTGTATGCCAAGAACAAATACACATGATTTTGATCTCTCCAAATGAAACAGAAAGCTTTAACATAGGTTTAGGCATTTGTCCTACATGAAGGACAACAGAGGTACACAGATATTCCTTTGTCCTCATAATGCAGAATGAGGCTTTGGAAACAGAAGCTGTACCTGAAAAACCAAGTTTATAGACTCTAAACTTTTATCTCTAAGGCAGACTTTGGAAACTTTTCATTGTAAAAACAAGAACTATACTTCCATATGTAAATATGAATATTTTCCCAGCCCAAGACTCTCTTCTAAAAAATACAGAAAAGCCTTAACTAGGTTTCTTTCTACCTGGAACAACTGATGCCTGACTTGACTTCTTGTCCTGAGGGATGACCCTACAAAAACTGTCACCCACTTAGAATACTTCGATGCAAGTCTGTGCATTTGATTCAGAGCAAGAGTAATTTAATTCACTTACTGTTACTGCCCTGCACTCACCAAATAAGCCTTTTGGTGACTATACTATAAAAAAAAAAATATTAAAAAAACATATCTAATCATGCACATGCTTACACATATACACTTGAAATAGAGCCAAAGAAAGACTCCTTACCTTTCCTGAGATATTTATCTCAACATTACAAAATTCAAACATTCAAGGATTCTACTGGAGCTTAGTTTCTACACGTTTGTGTTTTACACAGCCTAACCTACTCTTTCTCCCAGTACGTCAAGCCCTCGTGTGCCCTATACAGGCAAATGACTAATTCAATTACCTTGTGTGCTGACAGGCCAGCTGGTTGCTGCTTCTTGGCATAGGTAGAGAGGGTGAGTTATAAATGTCTTTCCCTCATTGTCTTCATCCTCTGCCCAGCCAATAATTTCCACAAAACCTAACTTCACACGCCTTTGTCAACTTTGGCTGAAATAAGCTAACAAGTTCAGAAGTTGCAGAGTGACACACAGACTGCATGGGTGTATGTATCTTGTTTTCACTGGGAAACAGATTGGGGCGAGGAGGGGAAGCAAACTTGCAAGGTAGGTTTACAGGCCTCATGTATTAAATTTGCCTCAGCTCCAAAAGTATTGACCCAGCTTAACCCAATCTAAATTGGAGCTGCCACAGTCCCACCACACCCACAGGCATTCAGTGTTATCCCTTCCCTCGTAGCAGCACTCGTGCCAAAAATCAACCTGGGAAAAAAAAAAAGCAGTTAGCGTTTGGCGCAGGCAGCTCTGGAGCCAGCTCCCTGCCTTGTCACATGGACACCGCCACTACGGAGCAGCAGCGCCCAGCACTGGGGCAGATGCAGCTGCCACAGCGCTCCACCCTGGGTACCTAACAGCACACAGGGACCCATCCTGAGAGCACTTCATTCTGGACAGGCAGCTCAGAGCCTCATTAGTGCCATACCCAGTGATGTGTTGGTTTTACAGAGGCACATATGCACTAACGGATTTATTATTTTGAGAAGAAGAGAAACAAGGAAAAAAAATATTTATATGATAGCTCTGAGGTTGACAATTTCAGCTGCATTCAGGACAAAATTCTTTTGTTTTTTAAAGTAAGTGTCTAACTTTGTCTTCTTCCTAGAACTAGCCAAACCTATACACTCAAGGAAGAAAAAAAACAGCACTATAAGCAAACACAGTAATATTTAAGCACAGACATTACCCAGTCCAGTTTTCCTTTTGGGTAGACCTTCGTCCTGAAGAAAATAAAAGGACACATCTATTCTATATCCTTCATGCAGAATTGCAAAACCACTGAATAAACCACTGGCAACCCCACTGGTGACTGGGGCGAGATCTGGAGGGAGAAGGTAAAACAGAAGCAGCACAGTGTAGCCAGAGTGGCTAATTTAGATGGAAGGAGGTGCGAACAGCAGAGCATAAGGCAAAACATCTTGGGAAGTATATCCTGATGACATCTTATCTTGGCTGTACAACACAGTGAGTCTGGGGGAGAAAACATTTTTATCTGCAATCATTTATGCTCTCCATTCCCCACTAATCAGAACACAGGCACACAGGTATTGTTTATCAATGCATCATATAGACAGCATGGTTATATATTCACTAGACTTGTTCCTACTACAAACATAAGAATTGCTTCAGTATAATACACAGTGTTGTATGATTTTCAAATTCTTATAAGGAAGGTTTGAGGGAGGATTTTTATAAAACCATTTTTTCCCAGTGATCTGTTTATTAACAATAGGTGTCATAACTTGATTTTTGCTTAGTGGCGAACATGTAACAGCTGTTACTCAGTTGTAAAACACTGTCTACTTACACAGCATTAAATAATAAATAAAGCTCAAGACCTAGTACACGTTTTACTAAGCAATCTAATGATATGAAACAAGAAGTTCCAAAGATTAACTGTGAGCTGTATTATCAACTCTGCCCTGCGATATCTGTGCTTGCAAGTACAGTGCTGTAATATGGAGGAAAGAAATTAGCAATAACAAAAGAAAATTTTTGTTCAGTTACAGTTGCACTCACACTATGCAGTAAGTGTTTTTTTTAAACAAATTTAAATCTGAGTTCAACAGAAACCCTTTCCTAAAAACTTATACTGATTCTTTTGTACAGCCTTTTTAGGATGACCTACATTGCTTGGGAATAAAGGTGAAAAAAGTCAACACTGATTTGCATGGTATCGTCTAACCCCAGCATATTGGCTTTTAATTTAGTAGCATTATTCATCAGCCTTTACTGCAACAGCCCTGCACAAAGCGATCAAAGTCACAGGTAAAGCTGAAATTACCTTCCAGATATAGTGGATCAGACGTTGCAAGTTCTGAGATAGGAACAGAAACTGCACTAGAGACACCCCAAATGTAAATGGAACACTAATGACAAAAAATCCTTAATGCTGTTGATACATTTTTGGGCAAGCGAGACCTAGCACAACTGACCTTCAAAAATGCAAGCAAACAGCTAGCAGTGATCCATATGGAGTGGTAATTTCCACAAACCGCAGAACTTGATTTTGTTATAATTTCATCACCACCGAGCAGTCAACAGCATAGAACAATATTAAAAAAAAATAAAAAATAGGTGAATCTAGAGTTCCAGAAATGTCAGAGTAACACAAATACACTGCAGCCTCACATTTTAATAGAGAAAGTTTTTGCCTGTATCTTTAGCAAATTAGTAACATATGAACAGTGGCAGTCCAATGTGAAACTGAATAATCACTGCATTTAATCCATAAGCACATCATTCTGGATGCCTTTTAGAAGTTGTATTTTCATCTGTTTAAAAGGCAAAGTAAACCACGGGGTTGAAAAAAAATCTATATTCTGCATATGGAACATCGATGATGAAAACCCTCAGTGCATGTCTTTGAGAGGAAGAAGTTCTTTTTTGTGTTGTTGTTTTGCTTTTTTTTCGGTGTTGTTGTTTTTCTTTTAAATGTCAGTATACCAGAGAAGTAATTTTAATTATATAATTACTGAAGATTTTGGAAGGTTTACACAAGACCCATAATTGGGCATAAGACATCACATCCTCTGGTTATATACACAGCAATCTGGTCTGGGTAACATTCTTTGCTCTGACCAATGTGTGCAAGGGGGGGCGGGGGAAGGAAGGGGAGGGAGGGGAGGGGGAGGAATAGAGAATTAAAAATACTTCCTCAGATTAAATTTTCTTTACTTCATTTACTTAAAATGTTTTGATTGCATAAACTGCACTAAAATATTGATCGCGACGCATCACCGTAGCTAAAATACCTTGTTCTCAATGTGATATCCTAGATATTCAAACAAAAGACATTCAGCTGACAATGAAGCCTTTTTCTTTTTTTTTTTTTTAATTTTAAAAAGGCATTTGTACACCTAAGACCGCACCACGGATCAGTCTCCTTTATCACGCCGGAGTTGTGACAGGTAATGCATAAAAAATTAAAATCCAATCCACCAGATAAGACATGCAAAATGTCTCCTCCAATCCCACCCCCATCTCGCCTTCAAAAAAAAAAAAAAAAAAGCCCAGCCACCACCAGCCCTGCACATTCGGAGCACACGCACAGTGGCACCCCCAGAGCCACCACTGGGGCGACAGCGACAGGGCCGAGGGGCAGCCACCCCCGAGCCCCCCCGCACCCCGCTCCGAGCTCCATGAGGGGCGAATCCCACCTCGCCGCTTCCTCATGCCCTCACACAATGGTGCTTTCCCCCATTAGCTCCGAATTGTCAACATTTTCACGCTAGGCCCCGGCCGGGCAGGGCTGAGGCGCGGGCGGCCCGAGCCCCCGCTCCGTTCCGGGGCCGCGGGGGCGGTGTGGCCGGGGGGGGATCAATGGCCGATGGGCCGCGGCCCCCCCGCCGGCGCTGGAGCCGGAGCCCGAACTGCGCAGCAGGCGCGGCGCGGCGGGCCCGGCCCCGCGGAGCCTCGGCCAGAGCCGGGGCCGCCGCCCCCGGACACCATTTCGGGGAAGGTGCCGCCGCAAGTCGCCCAGCACCGCCGCCTCCCCCCGCCCCGCAGCCCCCCGGCTGCTCTCCCCCCGCGCCCCTCGGGGGCCCGGCCCGCCGCTCCCCGCGGGGAGGCACCGGTGCTCCCGGGGGGCGAGGACGGCTCGCCCGCTCGCGGTCCCCGGGGACGGGGCGGGGGCTCGGGGGGGTGTCCTGTCCCGAGGGGCCGCGGGCGATCGGATCCCCCCTCCCCGGCCGGGGAAGGGGCCGAGCCCCCGCCTCCCCCCGAGCCGGGGCAGAGCCCGAGCCAAACAAAGCGCGGCCTGAGCGGGAGCCAAGGGTGAAGCAGCCTGGGCTTTTCCTGCCGGTCCCAGCGCAGGGCGGGCCCCGAGCCCGGCTTACCCCGATCCCCGGCGGCGGCGGCGGCGTTGTTCCTCTCCTGCTGCTGCTGCTGCACCGGGCGCGGCCTGGACACTCGCCTGGGTCTCCTGTTGGCGGCTCGGACCGAGTTCATTTGCCGGCTCGTGTGGGCGGCGGGAGGGGAGGGGGGGAATCCTCCGGCAACCGGTGCCTCGGCGGGGACGGGGGCGCTCGGAGGGAGCCCCGGGGCGGCCGCCTCGCAGGCGCGGGCAGCAGGGAAGGGCGGGGGGGAAATCTCCGGGCGCGGGTCCCGCCGCCGCTGCCGGCTCGCTCGAAGGCAGAGGAGCCGCCGGCTCTCCCAGCGCTGCTGTGGGGGACGATGGCGCCGCGCCCCCCGTCCCGGCCCCCGGCGATCCCGCGATCCTGCCCGGCTCAGGCCCGTCGCTGCTCCGTGGCAGGAGGAGCCATTGACACCGCCAGGGACGCGCTCGCGAGCGGGCGGCCGTTGGGCGGCCGCGCTCCGCCAATTGCCGCGCCCCACACAAACGGCCTGCGACGGCGCCGCCAATCCGCGCCGCCGTACTATCGGTGTGCTGGCTGGGGAGGGCCGGGCGGGCGGTGCGGCGCGGGGTGGGGCGGCGCGGCGGCTATAAAAGGCCGGGCCGCGCGTGCGGGGCGGCAATGGCGGCGCTCGGGCCCGGTTGTGGCGGCTGTGCCCGTGAGGAGCTGGCGCGGCAGCCGGGCCTGGAGCAGCCCGGAAGCCGCCGGCAGCAGAGGGGCCGCGGAGGGCCCGGCAGGCTCCCTGAGGCCGTGTGTGATGAGGGAGAAAGAGAGGGCGGGCGTCTAGCGAAGGTGCCTTGTTGTGGTGCCGTGCGCCTTGGTAACCCTGCCTGGGCTGGGATTAGCCGTGTTGCGGGTGCCGGCTCGTTTCGATTTCCTGACTGGTTGTTAACCGTTTTTTCCCTCTGGAATTGTCTATGTTCCTTGGCCGGTGTGCACACTCGCGTTTGTGCTACCTTTTGCTAGTACAACGATATGCTCTTTATCTTGGGCTAGCACTTTAGACCGCGTATGCGGCTTCGCCTTTATTATTGTTATTTGTTGTGTTGGTGCTCAGCCTTAGCAGGGAGAAAAAGTAAATGAAGTTAGCGGTGGTCTTTTTCCTTTTCAGAAATCACTTATTAAAATGGATGGCACAACACAAGCAGTAAGGAGGAGATCTTCTCTTTGTAGGGTTGCTCAAGAGTCTGCTTCTTATGCTGTGAAGGTGGGTTTGTATGTAGTCCTACTTAAACTAAGCTGTGGGGGCTTCTGGAACCAGGGCCCTTGTCTATGCCTGAAAAGCAAAAGAGTGTTATCTGGTATAAAATGTAAATAAATGATGGTAATTAAAAACACATTAGGTAGCAGCTTGTTTAAACCTGACAAATGAAGGTATAATGTAGCTATAGGAAATAGCAGCTTTTACAAAGGAAAAGCTCTAAAAACATTCATGCTTGCGATTCTAAAAGAAATGGCAGTGAACTTATAAGTCTTGATTTCATATTATACCAAAAATAAATGTATGAGAAATCTCAATAGTTGTTAAGGAGCACTTTTCAGACTTAACATTTTGTTGCTTTGAGGAGTGACTGGAGAAACAGTAGAGGATGTTTTTCCATATCTGAGGAAAGCAATGCTTGCCGACTTCAGTATTTCTTCCCCTAATATTAGAGAAGTTAAGCTCCTGTTAGAAGAATTTTATAGGGAAAAAGAATATAAACATCAGCCTATTTGGGGCCAGTTTCTGTCATAGCTGTTACCAGGCTACTGTACTGAACATTCTGTAGAGCTACATAATTACATGTACATATCATGAAAGTATTTTTATTTTTGATAGCAATGTTGTGAAACTCTGCTTTAACTCTTGAATGGAAGAATAACTCTACCCAACTACTATACTGAGCTTACTGTCATGGTTAAGGATTTTTCCCATCCTTAAAAAATTCTAAAGTAGACTGTTTTGATAGTTTGATTCCATTTCTGTTCAGCTGTTCTAGTTGTGCTCTCTTCACCAACCATATGAATTCTTGGTGTCACAAGGTTACCTGAAATTGCACAATATAGGTATAATCCAAATTTTTAGTACTCTGTCTAAATTTTTGAAAGCCTGTTCAAGGGTGGATGACAAGCTAATTTTCACATAGAGCTTTCAAGAATCTAAAGCTTCTGATACTAGAATAAATCTTTATTTAATGGAAGCAGACTCTAAACTCCCTTTAAAAGTCTTGAACTAGTTTGAAACTGAATGATCTCTTGGCTTAAAGAACACTTTCTGTAACTAGCTCCTTTAGGTCTGAGATGTAGCCTTACTGACAAGCCACAATGCATTGAGGGCAATCTATAGAAGGTTATGTGGAAGTTTGTGATAAGTGCTCTGAGTTGAAACAGTGAGGAGCCGCATGCTGAATAAGACAGACTTAATCAAGTTACTAAATAAATCACTGGTGCAAAAAAGTGATAACTGTAAGTATTCAATATTTGCGTACAAGGCATGGAGTGAAGAAGTAGTTGCAGTGGTCTTGTCTGTCTCTCCTTTAGAAGGCCAGACAGCAAAACGCCTGAAAACTCATCAAAACATTATTGACTAGAACTCTGAATCTCTTCTCATAGCAGTTAAATATATCCTATCTGGGACTTGATCATAATTTCAGGTTTGTTTGTCAGTCTTTAAAATGTTATGCTTAGCCATCCTGTGTCTCCGTTGCTGCTGTAAAGCCTCTGAGAAGGCAAACACCATTCTGTGATGGAAATGGCACTGAAAGCCCAAATTAATAATTTGGGATTCATTGTATTGACCACTGTGGAGGTGCTTTAAGCCATTCTGTATGATGTGCTAATAAGCCATTCCTGAATGTGGGTGTGATTTATACTGGCAAGATAATTTTGCCTTTGTCAAGACAGCTTTTTCTTTATTTAAATTGGGAAGAGAGGGAATGGGAAGTGGAACTAAACTGTACAGTGATCTTTTTGCATAATTGTCGACAATAGAAATGCTGGCTGAGCTGGTTATGTTGGCCACAAATCACCTTTTGGTGACCCTTGAACAGCTTCACATTATGAACAGAAAGGTGTAAGACCTGGGTGAAGAGCTTGCTTGGAGCATTTATAGCATAAGCAATTTGGACAGAGTTGTCAAGTGCTAGCTCATCATATTCAGACTATCTTCTAAGCTGCACTGAACTTCAAATGTGTGTGTATTTAAATGTTAATGATAACTGGTTCTCTGTTTCTACTTGAAGAGTTGGCTGCTGCTTTGAAGAGATCACCTTCCTTCCTGCATGGAGGAAGAGATGCCTCAGAGTGCTAAGTGATAACAGTAACTTGTTAATTATGTGTTAACAGAGAATAGTTAGAGATGAGGCAGCTTCACAGAGAGAAGTAGTGCATGTTGTCATGAAGGGCATTCCTGTTTTGGAGGGTGATGTGCAGAGAGAGAAGAGCAACTTTGAGTCAGCTGACTTGCTCTAAAGTGAAGACTGTTAAAACAACTTGAAGATCAAGATAGTGAACGAGTGCAGTGTTTCTTTTCTAGAATCTCAGAGTATTGCTGAGAGATTAGAGGTGGTGGGGTCACAGAATAAGCAGGATTGGGAAATGAGTATGGGACGGTGTAAACCGTTAAGTCAGCAAGGCTGTTTGAGGCCAGAGTGATCTGCAGAAATCACCACTATTTTATTCCCTTTCAGGTTGCTCGCAGACATGTACATTAAAGGCCTTGCTTCAGAGCCTGTTAGAAATTCTTTGAATGTGGGACAGATACATTTAAGTTGTCATGATCCATACTTACCCTGAGGATGTGGGTATTGCTTTTACAGTTGATCAAAACAAGTCTATGATAACAGATTTCAATGAATCTGTGATCTGTGGATTACTTTTTAAGGGGTTCACAAAAGATAAGTAAGGACAGGCTTGTATATCATGGCCTAAAGTTCTATGTAAAAATTACTCAGAAACTGAATAATTTTGAAAACTGAAAAAAACCCCCACTGAATTGCTGGCTTTTAATTAAGTGGCAAATGCACAGTATTCTCCCTAGCTTTTGTTTCCTAATATTTGGAAGAGAACAAGAAATATTTTGAGAGCACAGTTATAGTTTGTTACACAAAGCCCACCACAGAGCCTTTAGCTACAGCTCATGGATTTGAACAGGAAATACAAGGAGTCATTTTTTTTATATTGTGCTTTTTAATCGATTCAAGTGGCTTTGCAAAGGAACCACATGTGTCTCCCTCTCTGTATGGATGAAAGTGAAGCAGAAAGGGCTGAAATGACTTGTCCAAGAGCATTTCCAGGCTATTAACAGGGCTATGAACAGAACCCAGGGTACAGGAGTCCTTCCCTAAGGTTTTCTCCACAGTGTCATGTTACTGCTTTCAGAAGGGTAAGAATTTTGCCTATTATTTCTAACCATCTCATATGCTGTTAACATGTGTCTGGACTAAAAATACTGCATTGAAGATTTGGGACTGACCCAATGTGGATTTCTGACTTGTTGCTCTTTAAACTTAGAGGGTTGTTTCTCCTAAGATTGGAAGATGTGAGTCTCTCAGAAAAAGCTAATGATACCTAGAACTGGTTGAACATGCTTGCTCTGCAGCTCAGAAATTTCAGTGTCATTTTGTTGCAATGTCTCTGACCCGCAGTTCCTCTTAATTGTGTTTTACATCCCATCTCATGCAGCTAGAATCTTCCCACTCTTGCAGAAAAAGACTCTTAAATCTCTCTTCCTTTTACCTGAAATCCATGTCTCCTGAAATCCAGCTTGATGTTAGCTGACCTTCCTGGGTTGCCTTCTGGGTGAATGTCTGTGGCTGGGATGTTTGCTGTTGCTATACCAACCTGCTTTCTGCACTAAAAATAAAGACCTCAGGGTGGGGAATGTGTGTTGTTTCCTATAAGCTCAAATGACTGTTGCAACATGTTTATCTAACAAGTTAATTCTGATTCTGCCCTAACAAAAGCTCTCTGGAAGCATGAGTGGTACTTCAGTTCTCATTAATTTTTTTAATAAAAGTTACTTCTAAAAAAATGTCCTGAAGGGATCATGTCTGAGTTCTAAAGCATTATTAGCTGTCTTGGTAGAAATTTCATAGCCAGATAAATACCTACACATCAGTTGCCTTCTGGAGTTTTTGGGAGTGTGTTCAGGAGAGGGAGAAGGAGTATGGAGCAGTCTCAATCTATGTTTTCAGCTCATTTTTCTGGGTAGTACCCACTGCCCTCCACTGAAATCCCCAGGCTTGGTCCTCTGGATTGTACTGAATTTAGGTGTGTCAGTCAGAACTGATGCAAAATGTCATTGTTAATTAAAATACATTGTGTATAAATCAATCTTTCAAAATCAACAAAATGTGAAATCAACAGTTTTATGGGTGACCTATGAAAATAGCACAAGTCTCTTAGAATGATCTGCCTAGACACAGTATGATACTGAGATACTATTTTGACTTGGTTCTCATTCATTCAGAGTTTGCCTCTTGCTGTTCCTTTTCAGACATGCATGGACAGAGATGAAGTATGGATTTCACTCAATTTTTATTCCTTGGAATCTACTTTGGTTTTGTACATTGCATCAGCAATGCGTCCACATGATGAGTTCTGTCATTAGAGCTGGGATTTTCTGTCCCCCAAGTATGGCTGGTGTGGCTGTTGTTTATATTGCCTTGGAGAGGATGCAGCCTGAAGAGATCTTTCAACAGAATGAATTTGAGTCATGTCCCAAATGAGAAATGTTTACAAGAAGTATATCCAATACTCCCAAATGGAAAAATCTATCATTTAATACCAGAAGGCTAGAGTTGTATGAGGGCCTGGCTCCAGATTTAGACCGACTAAAGGAAAATAATGGCTCCTTTATGAAAATTTTTGCTGATTCGGGGGGTGGTTCTTCCCTAAAAATATCTCTGTGGGATTGTGAGCTCTACATTTTTATAAAGTAGTTATGTTCCCTGAAGCTTGTCCATTGCAGGCCTAGAGTGGCAGGAGCAGTTAGGGACACCTTGCTTCATCTTTGTTATGAGCGGCTAAATCTGAAATGAGCATGAGGAATCGCAGTCTTTAATTTTCAATGTGTCAAACAGTTGGAAGCATTGTAGAGCATCCAAAGGTGGGGTGCTTAAAGGCATTTGGTATTTCTATACAGAGAAGGGTTGGTCAGCAGTGAGGAGTGATGCTTCTTTCAGGCCTGGAGACAAAGATGAAAGTGGTCTCACCATCAGCCATGAGTACAATTGCCTTCACTTCAAATCCAGAGAGGAGAGCAGGTGGGTGTGGGTTTTATTGGTGCTGGCAGTTTTAACCCTAACAACAACTGATTTTGTTAACTGGTGGGGACAAGTTTGTCATGGTACGGATTTTCATTTTGCTGCCTGGTAGACTGATGCCATTTTAAATGTCCTGCTCCAAAGTTGTATCCTTTTCTACATAGGAGTTCTCTAAGTACAGAAGGATTGAACCCACCTAGGAAAAAAAAAAGTAGCACAGTGTGTGCATTTGTCTTGCCAGCTTGCTCCTTCTCTAGTTTGAACAGGTAGAAGAGAGGAATTCAGCTCCTTTTTCTCCATCTTGCAGTCTCAGGTGGACCTCTTGGTTGTGCCCTATCTGATAAGTGAGGGGAAAGGTCTTACTATCCTTGTGACCAAGAGATATTTCATCAGAAAGCATTTTTGAATGCTCTGAAGAGTGTTTTGCAGTTAGGGTCCAAACTGCCATTGCCATTAAGAATCAATCTGCTCTTTGCAGTCACGTTTTTGCTGCCCCTACCCTGTCATCTGTTCTGTCAACCAGCATTCCTGCAGCAGCACAGTTAGGCAGATCAAGGAGGTAAGCTGACTGCAAACTAATCCAGCTGAAGGCACAGCTATTTTTTTAGACATGTGCAATGATGGTGCGGAAAAGTGGTGGGAAAGGATGGCCCTTATGTGGTGAAGGAAGCTTGCACACAGATTGGCTCACTGTGATCCTGGAAACATACCTTTAGTATTTCCCTGGGCCTGTGGGTGAAAGTCATTTCTAATTAGATATGTTTTATGGGAATGCTCTCAGGCACAGCTGTGCTGCTGTAGGACCTGTCTGGGCTGCTGCTGAAGCCCTACGTTCTGCTCTGTGGTTGAGCTGTCCATCCAGGCAGGTGTCAGCACGTATTTCAGAGATTACCAACTTGGGAGCGCACAGTGACTGTAAGCAGTTAATTTCTCTCTGTTGCCACGTGGTGGTGATGTTGGTTGTTGCCTTCAAGAAGCTTTGGACTTCTCCTGCTGAGGGCACGTGATGGGTAAGTTGGCAAGGTATGTCTTACAGGCCAATACCTACGGGTGACTTTCTTCAGTGCTTTTTGGTTTTTCCAGTTATCCACATGGTGGTGTCATTTTCGCTTCTTTTTATCCTCCATTTTCCATGTACACATTCCTACACCTCAGCAGGATTAGCTGATCAACAACAAAAGGTGTTTTGCGAGGAATAACTGACAGAATAGATTTTAAGGGTAGCATGCTGCAGGTATTTCCTTTTGAGTCTCCTCGGCTGTCATCCTAGGTTATTTTAGATCTAGGATTTCCTATCCCATCTTTATCACATCAGAGGGTTGGTTGTGATCTTTTAGACTCCCCAATGACCCTATTTCTGTGGTGTAACCCTAAGATCTCAGGTTCTTATCATTATCTTACTTTATGCTGATAAGCAGAGATGGAGGAGAATCCATTGAGAAGAATGTGTGTATAAATGAGATCAATGGCACTGTAAAATCCTCTCCACTAACTCTTGGTAATGAGCATGAGTGTGATCTAGGCCTTGACAAAATTTATATAGTATATGGAAATGCATATTCACTGTAAGGACAGCTTACAGAACAACTGATTTAAATATGTTACATAAAATCTGCTTTTCCTCCACTTGGCTCTGTCCAGTACTACAAACTCAGATTTACTGAGTCACTGAGTTCCTGAGTCTTAAATCTTCTCATCGCTTAAGTTTTTATGGTTTTATTCACAGCAAATCAGAAGAGGAAAATGGGAAATCAAGATTGTCATGTATTTTCAAGTCTCAGCTAAGATGAGGAGGAAAACTTGAGTAAGAACAAGACTAGTGTAATATTTTAGAGAATTTTCTTATTAGGAATGGGATAAAGGGAAGTGATGTCTCTATAATGTTTTATGGAAACAGGTTGCTGACAGTCACTGCAAGTGCGTGTTCAAGATCAGTAGAGAAGCTGTTGCTCTAGAAGTTTATAAATGTTCAGTGTTTATTGCTGGTTTTGTAATCTTAATTTCTTAATGGCTGATCCTTGTCTTTTTTATCAAACTGGTGATTTTATGACTGTGTGTCATTAAATGGGTGACTTTGTCTTTTAAGCTGCTTGGCAAAACTAGGCATATTTTGATGCAAGTTGAGTTTTTTTCAGATTTACATCTATGTGGATGGCATTGCTTCTGTAAACCACTTTGGGTATGGACTAGTTAATAGTTTTTTACAACAAAAAAATGCGGTGAGGTAGTCTGCCTTTTTTTTTTCCTTTTTTTTTTTTTTTTAATTATAGTGATACATGAAGCAGAAAACAACTGAGAAGAAGGAAGAGCATCAAATCAAATTTTCTCTCTCTAAGCTCTGTCCCAGCCTGACATTAGGTGCAGTTGTCAGTGTTGGGCAGCGCTGGGTTGTGGCTGCTCAGTGCTGCAATTTTGCATAGCTCTGAACACGTTTGGGTGGAAAGGGGAGGTCCAGATATCACAATTGTGGAGTTTCCACAGCCTGTGTGAGCATCTTGACAGGTCACTTGTTCTGTTGCACCACACACTGTGGGACTATTTGTATGCAATATTTCCATACTCAGCCTGTGAGGTGTGGAAAAAGACGGTAGCAGTCCAATCTATGAGTCAATTTTTGGAGGTGTGGAAGAGTAGTCAGTGAAGGATCATAAAAAGGTGAAGATTGGGGAATGGAATGTTTGGCGTTGGTTTTAATTAGAAACATCCTGTTCATCACTCATAGCTGAGATAAAAAGGGAAGAATATCCATTACTGTAGCACACTGAAAGAGGAAATATCTGTGTTATAGTGAGCAATTCTAATTGAGCTGCCAAATATAATTGAATTGAAATACAGACCCTATTCCAGCAATATTTCCCTTGTACTATATGAAGGAGAGTCAACTGGCATTATGTTTATTCCTAATCTTTCTGCAACTGATGACTTCTTTCTAAAATCTGAAGTACTTCAGTATTAATTTAGGATTAAACTTAGCAATTACCTCTGTCAGCTAAAAGATGAATAAAACCCAACCAACAAACCTTTCTTTTATGAAGACAAAGCTTCTTGTACGTCTCCTCTCAAAACGGTACAAAGATGCCACTTGTACCATGACCTGGAAGAGTGACTGTGTAAACCAGAGAAGGAAGTTGATAGATGCAGAGCTTAGAACTGAAGGTTCTGGTTTTGGGGGGGCCTTTGTTCTTGCCAAGGAGGAACAAACCATTGAACTCCTCACCTTCTCCTAGGTGTGGTGCTGTGACACGATGAGAGAGGTATGTGCTGCTCGTGACTGCAGCTAATTATGTCAAGTCCAGTACTGCAAACCAGCTGCACTGACTGAGACTGTTACTTCAAGTGTTACTGGAAATTAGATTAGAATCTGCTGCTCCTGGATTTGGTTAATTAGCTGGCAGTATTTTTAAATACTTTTTAGAGCATTTGGACAGTGATGTGAAACATGCATCATTTTCAAGGCTTAAAGCTTACTAAATTAAGTGAAACAATCTGAGATCCTTTCACATGTCAAAGGGAAAAGTTTAAGAGGTTTAAAAATTAAAACATTATAAAACTTAACAGCTGCCAATATAAATGGGTACAAGTAGTTCTTTCACCCTCCAGTTGATACAGGAAGAATTTCCTCACATTCTACGAATGTCTGTATGTGGACTGAAACTTCCTCTGAACCAATTTTTTTGGCTTCTGACTAAAAAACATGTGAAGGGAAGTTCCAAGGTAAATACTTGGAATTACTATGAAGCTGTGACATGTCATACCTAAAAATAGTGCTAGAAAAAAGAAAACTCTTAATTGATTGCTTTCTTTTTCTAAAATACATGGAAAGACATTTTTGACATTATTCCATTCAGGTCATCAAATTCATACAAGCTATTGTACTACAATGTAAGACATAAATTTTAAAAGAATGAAAAGTGCAGGAAGTTTGAATGATGCATGACCATAAATTTACTCATCTTTTATATAATGCCTTCTGGAGGTGCTGACATTTTCAGTACATTAATTGTTCATAATGAATACTTTTGCATTAAACATTCAAAGGTAATTTTTCTGAGGCCAAAGAATGACTAAAAAGTTATTCACTAAAGAGCAGTCAATAATCTGTATCCAAAAGAACACTCGTGGGATGTGAAATAAACTGATGTAACATGTAGAGCAGTTTGCACATATAAGAGATTCTGCCCTTTTTACAGGATTGATGCCCTGAAAGAGAAGCCACAGAATTGGTGTGGACTGGTGCAGAGGCAGAATCATTATGTTCTAATCATGTTTCGTTGAAGGAAAGGAAAAAACCAGCTCAATATCCATATCTCTTGTGGCAGAGATCCAGGAGGTAGTCACCTCTGCTGCAGGTAATATATGATCCCTTTTGTGCTGTATACTTCAGGATGGATAATAATAGTCAGTTGAAAATATGTTTAAAGAATATACTGAAAAATCAGGAAAATAAATTAATTGATCTATCAGGTTTCTTCCAGGCAGTAGATTTTAAACAACTTGTCAAATATTTCTTGGCTGTTATACCCTTGCATAAGAGCTTTCCCTGGCTCATAAAGAAAGTTAATGTGAAATCAATAGTGGTATTTAAAAATTCACCAAACATTTCCCATCCACTGAAAGTCTCACTTTCAGAGTGCCACTAAAGCAACAGGCAGAGTGGGAAAACCACACAGACTTGACCTTAGCTGTTAAAAAAAAAAAAGCCAGTGCAGATGGAAAATGCAGGGAAGAGATGCTTTCAGAAGCAACCAGGGAGAAGACCTGTTTGCTTCCCCACAAGAACAAACCTCTCAGCAGAGCCATTGTGAGCATCAGCTTGCAAAAGTCTTGCTTGAAGATGCAGTTGAGATGCTACTCTGACTTGCTGCTGGAAGGTGCAAACTGGCCTGAACAGCAACCAAAGGAAAAAACAAAAACTCAAATAAGGGTGAAAACCACAACAGAAACACAGTAAAATAAGCTTCCCATAGCATAATACAACCCTATGTGCTGCCAGATTTCAGAGGTGAAGAGGAAACATTTGCTGCTTCAGGTTGCTTCATTCTACTCTTGCAGAAAACCTGGGATCATTGTGGAAATGGGAAGAAACAATCCATAAATTAGATTTGTTTTTTAGTTTAGATTTTTAATAGAAGCACAAAGAGGAGTAGTACAGTACATGGTGATCTTGTGGCTGTATCTCCATTTAGGCAATCTCTCTGGTGAAGGAGATAAATTGTAGTTACCATTTATATAAATTAATACAACTGTAATTACCCACAGTTGCCACAGTTGATACTTGAAAATAAATAGGATTTGTCAGTGTCCCCTCTTCTCCCCCTTCCTCCCCTAAGTGAGTCAAAGCTGTTTGCTAGCCTCTTGCACAGGGTTGTTCAGCAAGGGCAGAAGGTGAAGTGCAAGCCTGCAGAGTTTGGGGGTGGTGGTCTCTTCTGAAAGGCTGACTGTGAGCTGCTGCATCCAAGAGCGAGTTTCAGAGTTTGCTCAGTATTGTCATCTCCAGGCACCCACACCCACGCTCTTTCCGTGGCATTCACAAAAATTTTAAAATATACTGCTTTATTACTCATGGTGATATCTAGTTTTGGGGGTTCACATGTCTCACACTTCCCCAAGCTTTTTGACAGAGTTAAAAATTTGTTTTTAGGTTAGAATTCAGATTCACATGGAAGCACTTGACTGCTAAAGCTGCAGCTTCAACCAGCAGATAGGAGATGCATGATAAAATTGGCAGAATTGCACTGCTCTAAGCACTTTTGGAGACATATGCTGCTTTTCCCACTCCTGGAAGTAGTCCCAGAGATGTCTCATGATTATTCACTTGAGTCATGGTTGCAGAGTTGAGTTTTTGGTGGTTTGGATTCCCAGATTCCTGCACTGCATGTTCAGTAGAACAGCAAATTCTTCCTGAAGACCTGCCCGGTTGAAAACACAGAGGATGCGTTTTATCAAAACCCAGCGTTTTGAACTTAAACTAAATCTCCTCTTGGCTTACAACGCTATTTGGCGAACATGAGCCATCTGCAGGGAGAGAGAGACGCCGGGCTGTGACAGCACTCCGTCCGTGGCGCTCAGTTGTTGCATTGGGGCGCTCGCTCCGCTCCCGCGGGGACCTTTCCCCGCGCCCGCCGCCAGGTGGCGCTGGCCCACGCGCTCCGCCCGGCCGCGGCTCCCTGCGCTCTGCCGCCGATGGTTTGGGGAGGGAAGCACAAGGATCGGCAGCAGCATCTCTGGCCCGCTCGGGCCGGAGTGGATTTTGGGAGCGAAATCGCTCTGGGGAGTCTGAGTGTTGTTTTCTTGGCTGCGGTTCCCGGAGCGAGGGATCGCCTGTGTGCTCTCGCTGACCGCTCTTCTCCCAGGTTCATGTGCTCCGTGAGAAACGTGGGAGCGCTGAGCCTGTGCTTACACCGCTCTGACTGCGCTGCAAGGCTTTAGGATCTTAGTGTGGCAAAAGAATAATAGCTTCCCCACCCCCCAGGTGTGCTCTTACTGTTAAATGAATTATTACATGCTGCAGACAACCTGAGAAAAATTTAATTCATGTCATCTTTTTAAAATTCCATCCATTTGGTTTGCTAGGGTTTTGTTTTGTTTTTTTAATAGAAAACAAATTCTGTCCATAACAACCCTTTACAGAGTTCATAATCTTATATATATCCTGCTAATGGAGATTTAAAGATCCATTGGATACTAGAGATGGTCTGAAAATGATAAACATTTCTCAGTGCTTTCTCTAAATTTTCCGCAAAGCTTCTGGAACATTTGAACCAACTGACTCTGAAGTTGGTTCATTTTTCAGGCAAGGAAAGTTGTTTTCTTTTTCCTTGCTGGTAGTATTTTTACAAGAAGTGAGGACAAGATCAGGCAGATGGAAGGAAGAAAAGTGTGAAGGAATTATAACATCAAAATCTTTAAAACTGCATTATTAGTTTGAAAAAATCAAGGCATTAGTTGTGTAGCTTCTGTGCCTAAGTTTCAGAATGTTTTAAAAATGCTGTTTTAGTTTTTAAAAATGCTGCGTTTATTCAGAGACTGCTGAGAATGAAAAGTATTGATAAGCTCTACTAAGCGTTTTCATATGGAATCTATTTTCAGCCACATACCAGAAAATGTCTTTGTTATTTTTTTGAATGAGACCCTAATCTCGGAATGACTTTTCATTTATCAGAGCCTTTTAAGTCTGCTATTGTGTTTCCAGTCAGATCCTTTCCACTCACTTCTTTTTTCCTGTGTCAGCCTCTTACAAACTTGCCATAGGGCAAAGTTCGCAGTTATTTTCCACAGGCAGAAGGATTTCCCCTCTCAGGGGTGCACTTGGGCTTTATGCAGTGGAAGCCAAGCACAAATTAATACCAGCTCTAAGAGTTTGTGATAAAGTTTCTTGTGGTATATCATACTTAATAGCAAACCCTACAATTTGTGATTTAACATGTTAGCAATTCAATGGCTTTTGTTTCTTACACCATTTAGTCAGATGAGATGGCTTAGTGGTTTTTTGCATCACCAGCATTGGCATTTGTGTCTGTGTTGGTGTTCTTATTTAGCGTTGTGTTGGTTCCCACTTCAACTAAAATGTAATAATGTTCAAGTACTGCTTTCTAGAAAAGAAAAAAAGTAAGTTCTGGCATCTACAGTTGAGAAGTTTGAAATTGTGAGTGCAGTATGCCAAAAAAAACCCCAAAGAAATATAATTGACTCCTCTTAAAATTTAATGATTTTTCTGGGGTTTTTTTCATTTTTGGTTTTTTTTAGGGGGTGGGGATTAACAATATTGTAGCACTTAAGTTCTTTCAAATATATTTATTTTAACCTTTTCGAGGGTGTTCAAGTTCGTTTCAGTGTGTTTTATAGGCAAGAAACAGCTGTAATTCTCTCAGGGGGTTAAAAAAAGGACAAAACCTCTCTGTTCTCTCCTAATTCACTGTTACAGATTTTATTACTGCTGGTATCGAGGATTTGTGTTCCTACCTTTGATCGAAACTTCCACCTCCCCATCCTTCTGCAGTGAGGATGTGCCAGCTGTCAGCCTGGCTGCCATCTCCCACCCTCCTGCAGCTGAGCAGAGCTTTTAATCAGTCTTGGAAAGTGCTTTGCTGTCCCTTCCCTTCCGACAGAGGCTGATGTTCAGGCTGCAGTTCCTCTTATTAAATGTGCTTTTGTATCTCTCGCTGGGCATTCGCTGCCTTCAGCTGGAGCTGGGACCAGCACTTGTTTGCCTGTGTCAGTAACCAGCTAATAACAGGAGTGAGCAGAGGATGTATGGATCAAAGCTGGTCTGGTTAGCTGCACCATGGACTCAGACTGCTCAGTAATGGCTTACCAAGTATCAGTGGGAAAAAATAATCAATCAGGTTGTTTAGGTAACCTGCTTTACCTGTTGGGGAAATAAACATCTGCATCACAAAATGCAAGTAGTGGGCAAGATATCTGGGGATTTATGCAAGTCCTGTTCTGAAAGAGCCGGCCTGGTCAGAGTCAGCTCTCTGGGAAAGTCACCAAGGAGCCAGCACAGATCAGCCAGGGCTCCAGAGGCCTGCAGCCAGCACAGCCCACCTTGATTTTTCCTCCTGACATTGAGAGGTGACCTTTGGCTGATTCCCTTCCCATCTCTCCACACTCTGGTCTCCTCCTACTGTTTGATTGCTTTGTCTTGTTGGAGTTGAGCTCCGGGGCAGGGGGAGGCCGCACGTTCCCTTTATTAGGTGTGTGTGAGGCCCCCAGCACCGCAGGGCTGAGCTCGGGGAACATCTCCGGGCTGCTGCGCCAACAGCAGTTGTTGCTATTAATAGCAAAAACAACAAGTTGTAATAGAGTGTGGAAGGGGGAACAGCTTTCCATTATTGATGTCAAGTTTAAAGAGTGAGAACGGCGTTTGTGTTATTACCAGTCATCCTCTGGAGAACCATAAGCATCTCCCTGGATAGGGATCCAGTTTCTGCCTTTACCCTCTATAACCTCATCAGTTTCAAAACAAGATGTAATGTCATTAAAGCAAATTGGCATTAAGGCAAGGGATTTTGTCCAAGGAATTCAGGTTGTCTTTACTTATTTTTCTAAGCACAAGGCATCAGAAGGATCATTGAGAAATTTACCCATACCAACCTTTCTTCCCAGCTGTCTCAGGTCCAGCTTGTATCACCAACCTTTTTTCCTACGCTGCTTTCCATTCTTCTAAGTGGTAAACACCCTCTGACACATCTTAGCATCCTTCAGGATATTTTATACTCCCTTTGCTCGATCTTGTCCAGGCACAAGGGATAATTGTGTTGTCTGGTTGTCAACTGGGAACTTGATCAGCTCTCCTCATATTTTCAAGATTGGTTATAGATTAATAATTCTTTCTGGTATTACTGTGAGTAAATTATAACTCAACAATGGAGAAGTGTATATGGCTAGCATTTAGTTTTATGCATTCCCTTCCTTTTCTGCAACATTTTTCTTTTCTGCAGTTTAGTATGAGTACCTACTTCCATGATAGATTGTGTCTGGAATTCCTGAAGGAGTGATTTAGGCTATGCTACTATTCTTGTCTTTGTTTGCACTTTAAAACTTTGAAATTTCTGCATTTCAAGAAAAGGAAGAAAATTCCCTCCAGTATGGAACTGCTTAGATATCATTGGTAGTCTTTTAGTGTTTCAGTCGGTGCTTTGTCTCGTGGTAGGTACAACTCCTCTGTAAATGTCTCTCTAAAGTCCTTCAGGACACCTCCTAAAAGAATGTGAAGTCAATATGACTTGCAAATTGTTTTAAGTGATTTGTTTATTGGGTAGCTCGGGCTTAGTTCATTCTCCTTGACAAAACGCAAGCAGTTGCTTTCCATCATTCCTCATAAGCTACCGTTAGAATCTTCTTTTGTTTTTCCAGAGAAGGATCTGAACCCTGACCCCAGCAGCGCTTTGAAGTCTTCCCTGGGAGACAGAGATGAAGCTTGAGGTACCAAAGTGTCCTGGGAGGGACGTGACCCTTCAGTGAATGAGGAGCTGATAGGGTGGGCTTGTTGCACAGGGCTGTAGATGGGGTGGAGGGAGACTCTGCATGGAAGTGTGGCTGCTCTGGAGCCCCCGAAATTGCAAATTGTGGCTGAAAGCCGAAGAGAAGCCAGGAGGCTGTGAGGGGCTGTGTGTCATTTGCTGGTGTCATTGCAGAAGGTTAAGAAATATGCTTTAATGGGGAAAGGGGTTTTATCTTTGGATAAATACACATGGATGCGCATGTGTTTCTTGAATCTAAGAGAAAATGAGTTGAAGATTTCCGCTATGGTATTTTGATTCCAGGAGAGACAGTGGCCTTGATAAGCAGTAAAGAAACAAGGCTTACTGTGATTCTTCCTTCCTGTGAAACTTTCAGCAGAGGAAATAGAAAGTATGGAAAGGCAAATAAGAGGTTGTGATATAGGAGAAGATTAATTCAGATCACATAGCAGATAAGGGTGTTCCCAACGTTCAAGACATTCTTTTAGGAACGTCCCCACATAAAAAGGAAGTGTCGGATGCCTTGACCAAACTAAATCAATCTTCATGACATGACATGTCTGTGGGCATTTAACATCCTTGCTCTACTACCTTTGTAACTGCACTCTCCTGTTGCATAGATGTGTTCCAGGCATAAAAGTTGAAGAGATAAACATTTCATCTTTATTGAAGTGTAGGCTGTATGAAAGATGTTAAAAAAAACCCTAGGACTTTTTTTTCAGAGAGCCAGAATACATGAGATAATGTCAGGTGTAAAGAAAAATCCTTAAATTTGCAGTGAGACTATTTCAAGTGAAATGTTTCCATATGAACTCAGGAGAAAGAGGAATGATAACAGCTGATTTCTTGTCAGAGATCAGCTGTCAGAATGAGCAGATAATACTTAATGGCATCCAAAATAGAAATTCTCCAGTTCAGTCTGCACAGTCCCTGTAAAAATAACAAACACAGGAAAAAAAGGAGTAATTAAAAATTTGAGAGATATACAGTGACAAAATACAAGATGAAATAAAGCTCTGAGAGATTAACACAGAACAGTTATTCTGCATTTTCTCTCATTATTTTCCTTCTGCTTCTTCTTTTCATTTTTTTCCTAAAGCATATGCCAGGAATGTTTCCAGTGAGTCAATTCAGACAGATTGAGCAGATATCTAGGGGAGCAGCCTTTGGTAAATCAAGTGGGATCATAGATGTAGAACTGGAATTCAGTGGCCTAGGCTAAACATCCCTTTGTAACTGAAAGGCTTTGCTTATTCAGTTCCACAGATGCAGCATGGCAACAGGGATGTGACATATTGCTTATTTAGGGGCATGTGCCAGAAATTGTGAAGTGCAGATCAAGCCTTCTGAGAGAAAATCAGACCAATTAGAATCTTGTCTCATGTTTTTAATTAACTTAAAACTCCATCTTTTATTTCTAGAAAGGAGTGCTTGTGGGAATGGAGGTACTTGGATACAAAACCATCTTCCAAACCATTTGCAATTCACTCTGATAAGGGTGTTTTTTTGACTGGGCTTTATTTTCAGCTAAATTTTAAAGCAAGAGGCCAAGCAATACAAACTTGTATGAATTGAAAAAAAAAGAGGAAAATCCTACTGGTTTCTGATAGCTGTGTATTGAACCAGTCAGTCCAGTTACTACAATATCGAAACATCTCAGTCTCAATGTGTGTCACTTCAAAACTTCTTCATAGCTAAAATTTATTTTAAAGGTCAAAATCAACTTCTTAGAAGCCACTCAGAATGTGAGAACCCATTTCTAAGAAGAGTTTGCATGCATATAGCAGGTGAAGATACATTGCAATATGCTGGGGTTTTTCTGATTTTTTTTTAAATTTATAAAATTTGTCTTTCCCAGGCTTACAACTGGCACAAAACCAAATATAAAATTCACCTAATAAACTGATAAAAAGCAGAACATCATCCATGGCACTTCAATCTGCCAGTTCTTATATTTTTCACCCACTTGTGCTGTTCTCAATACATCTTTTTGCCTAGGGAAAAACACAAGATTTAAAATGCACCAGGAAAGCAAAAAATCTCAATCCTTACCACGCTAAGGTGAAAGTGTCAAGTAAAAAGATCGTCTCCCAACATATTCTCGTCCATGTTTATTTTAGTCTAATCTACTCAGATTTTGTATATTTTTATAGTATCTTCATCATTATAGTATTTGATCATTACCTCCTACAGACCACATATGGAAAGAAATACTCTGGTATTTGGCTGGTAGATACTCAGGAACAAATGGGAATCAAAGAGGAATGAGCCTGAGGGGGCTCAGTCCCACTCACAGAATGAGCTACATGGAGCAGTTGTGTCCAGTGAGGATAGGGGGAGAGAGGTATAGTACAAATCCATAGGAGCATCATGGAATAGCTTTTAAGCCTTGTGTGTTGTTGGCATGCAACTACTGGAGAGAATGTATCCAGCCTTTTCAATAGGCTGCACAGGTCTGGGAAAGAAACAGCCCTATCCAGTCATTTCCTTAATAAAACCTGAACAAAAAGATGAAGCTGGACTCTCTAATGTCATGCTGACAAGTGATATAATATTCTTATTCATCTTTTAATCCTGTTCTTTCAGGTGTCTAATTTGGTGCTTCCGCTATTAGCTTTCTCATTTCTTCCTGTGCGGTACATCAGAGGTCACTGTACCTCTTGTCATAATATTTCCAGTTTATAAGAGGGCAGAGGGAGCAGAAAGTAACTACAAGGTAGTTCTGAATCTTTCATCTTCACTTCTAAATCCTGTAATTTCTTTAAAGTACATACTCTCCTTCTTTCTTACCGCCAGAAACAAGAACTTATTTGAATGTCAAACAGGGTTTTAATGAATCCCATAAGATAATCACAGCAGCAGCTGTCCAAGTTAGTTTCTTTAAAAAATTCTGTATGATTTCACTTATGTTTTTAAGTGCTAACTCGAGAGTTTGCCTTTTTCTTCCTCTCAAACATCCATTTGAAAACAGGGATGTTAATTTATTAGTTAATGCCTTTTAAGTGCTTCTTCACCTGAGATACTGAACACAGCTCCTCAAATGTGCCAGCTGAAACAGGGCATGTATCAGTGAGGAGAGAGGCACTCAAGTAGCTGATATTGCAGTCATGACATTGTTGATATAAATATTTAGAAATGTCTTGAAATAGCATTATTTACCATTCAGCAAAGGTTGGCTGAATGTTCTAGAATGTTGGCTGTAGAATGTTGATTACTAAATAATTTTTTGCTTTACTAACTTGGTTCAACAAAGCCTAAAGGGTTTACTACTGTCCTCTGAGGAAGCACTGAGCACATACAGGGTTTTTCCTGTGCTCTACCCTTTAAAAGTCTCTCCTAAAAAGAAGGGCAGGTGACAGTAAATTGAAGTTTTGTTGACTTTTCTTCTAACATCTGGGTGTCTTGTGTGTCGCTAGCAGATGGTTATGCCTTCCTTTGGGCATAGAAGAAGTCTGAGGGTATTCTAAATTTGAATCACTTTATTCACACATATATCCCAGTCCCAAAATGAGGATGTACAGCCAACATGTAAGGCAGTTCCTTCATGTAGGTGTCCTTTCCCAACATCTCTGTCTGGTTCCCAAGTGACAGCTCTTAACACCAGAATTACTTTAACAAGAAGCAAGGCAGACAGCCAGTTTCAAGGCTGTTCACATTGCCTCCACTTCTTCTGAGCCTGCCAAGGTACAAAGTCCTTGCATAACCCAAACACTGAACAGCAAGATAGCAGGTCTCTCTAAGAGATGAAAACCTGCCTGCACACTGTAAAAGTAACATTAGAAGACTTTGCAGTGATGTTGCATGGTGATGCTCCCCATGACAATATGCCTGCTTATCTGTGAACAGAATAGGTAACTGCAAAGCTTTAGCACTTCACTTCTGGCCAGCATTTCTGCAGTTGGGTTCTTTTCCTATTTATTTGTTTCTGCAAAATAAGTAGGAATCAGCTTTCTCATAATGCACTGATACTGTTAAAATTTATCTTCAAAAAATTCTCAGTGTGTTTAGTGACAGGTCTGTTCTCAAGGATTTTTCATTCCCAGCCTGACCAGTTAGACAAATGGGGACATTTTTACCTCATGGAGGCATTTTGTACTTCATTTTGCTTCCATCAGTTATTGAGGTGTCATCCTCATGTCTTGCAGGGCATCCCTCAAGAGTACTGTGCTGCACACATGATTTTCTCAGAAGAAAAGAAGAATTCAGGTTTTTTCTAGTAGCTCAGAGCTGGCTGGCTCTAGTTCTACTTCACCTTTTCCCTTCAATTGTTTCAGATTTGCAAGTAAGATGCCACTAGTAACATAGGAAGGCTGCAGTCACTTCCAGCCTGTTCTCAGCACTGCCTACAGACTGATGCAAATTGGCACATTTAAAGCCCAGGCAGACAGCAGCTGTGTAATCCAGTGGCATTTCCTTCTAAAATTTTCTGCACAGAAGAGGAGCTTGAAAGGAAGGAACAGTTTGGGGAGAAATCCAATTCCAGCCCCAGAGGCAATGCTGCACTAAGCAGTAAATCTTCTTGTCTGTGTCTACAGAAAGAATAAGGCACTCCTGCCTTGCTGGCTCTCTCTGCAGCCAGGGAGGAGCCTGCAGACTTGCTGCCCCACTCTTCTGTATCAGAAACCTATTTGACCATGCTGCAATTCCCTGTCAGTGCATGCTCCAGGTTTTCTTTTCCACAGAAACCAGGATGCTGCCAATGGAGGATGGGAGAGATGCTGTGTACCTTATTTCAACCTGACATGGCTTTAGGATATGAGCAGAAAACAGAGCCAGACACAGCTCGTTCTTTTTTTTTTTTTTTTTTTTTTTTTTTTTTTTTTTTTTTTTTAAAGCTTGCTAGGTATCCAATAGTTTCAGGCAAGTCCGACAGTGTCTGATGTGAAAAATAAGCTCAAAAAATCTGGAAGCATTTAATTCATGCAGAAAAGTACCTACTAAACTGGGGGAAAATAGAGACTTAAAGCTAGTCAGTGCTGTAAAGTCACAGACAGTTACATAGCTTCAAGGTAGCAATGCCTCCCATCTAATTCCAGCACAATCTGTCACTCGGCTTTGAAAAAGGCAGCGTGAGCAACAGTCATTCAGCAGCAGAAAACATCAGCAGCTATTGTGCCTGCACATCAGTATTGGAAGGATGATTTCTGCATGATTTCATTCCTGAGATCCCACTGGGGTTTTTTGCTATGCCTTTTTAGTAAGAATGGATCTGCTTCTAAATTTCCCATTAAAACAATGTTTTTGATCAAAAATGCAGTTTCTGTCACATGAACAACTCTGATGCACTAACAACTCTTTCATCAGGAGAAGTAAAAAAAAAGTATTGCTTTTAGGGTTGCCTAACATGAACTTTTAGGGTACCTAACCTGAGGTTACCATCCTTCAGACCACTGAGCTAACCCAAAAGGCTGAATCGCTTCCCTGCGAGGCCAGCAGGGAGGTGCCCCTGCCATCCTCCAATCTTCCCATCCCAATGACTGCTCCAACAGCAAAACATGCTTTTCTGGCTGGGCTGACTCAAGGAGATTGCTGTAGGAGGTGCGTGGCGGTGACATTTTAGGAGAAGGAGTCCAATGTAGGAGGCCAGACCAGAGAGGAGACACAGAAACCCAGGCTGCTGCTCTCAGGAGATGTGGTTTCCCTGCGCAGTGAGATGTAATTTAACTTTGAGCTGACTCAAAATAAAAGGCTGAAGGATTTTTCTCTCCCACCTCCCTTTTACATCACATGGGTATTTTTCTCTTTACCAGTATCTTCAGGCTTTCAGTTCCTCTACCCAGCTACAGCCTGTTCTGCTTCTGGGAAAATCTGGGGAAAGGAACTGCAAATAGAAAATACGTCTTCTTATTTCTTTCCACCTCTTCCCTCACGTGCTTTGGTTAAAAAAAAGTGTAGATCTTAAATATATATATATATATATATACTTTTTTTTTTTAATTTTTTTTTTTAAAGTCCAGATTGCTTCCTTTAATGCTTTCTCTGGTGATTTCAACTATACTTTTTTCTTCAAGAGCCACTTCACATTTAAAAGTCACAAATTGTGTCTTCCATTTTGTCAAAAAGGCTGGGCTCCTTCCAGGCTTAGAAATACACTTAAATCTGCCAAGTTTTGTCAAGCATTACCTTCCTTTAACAAGAAATATTCATACTTTTTGGATTAAAGAGAAAGAGGAGAAGCAGCCATTCAAGTGCCTTTTATAAGAGGGAACATTCTGTATTTTCTTGGGTGCAGACATGGGGGAGGAGGAATATGGAAAGAAAAAACAAAAAAGAGCAGACAGAAATACCCAGCTGAGGGCCAATCTGAGTTTATAATTGGTATCAGATTCTGCCAGTCTTACTCATGTAGTGCAATTCCTATTGATTTCTGGAGGTTCCTCACAGGGTAAGCTAATGTTTAACATAAATAAGGGTTACTGAATCTTGTCCTTGAGAAGTAGGGGTCAGGAAGCTGTTATCAATTGAACTGCTCTATTTCTGACAGGCAAGCCTGCTCAATTCGGGGTTAATTAAGTGATTCCTTATAGTGGAAGTGTTGTGGAGGAGCGTGATCATTACCATTTGTATTCATTCTAATATGATGTATTCCAACTCCCTCTCCATCATGTCTTACAGAGAGCGATCTGGTGAAGGAGAATGACAAGTCTTTGCAAAATGATCTTGAATTCTGCCAGATACTCATAGTTTAAGTTGTCTGGCAGTGCAAGATCAGATGCAGTGTGAAAGGCAATAATGCATACATTTTTTACTCCAGACTATTTTCTAAGCTTGTGTGATACAAAACCCCATCATTACTGCTTGCTCACTTTTTATGTCAACCTTTGCTACCTATCCCACTCCAATGTGCAGGAAAGAAACTTTGAATTTTACCAAGATGCCATGCATCTTAATAACACTCTGGAGAGATTGGCATGGAGTCTGGATTCCGGTGCTGGATGCAGTACTGCTGCCAGGAGGCAATGTTGCAGAGAGGGGCTACAGCTGTGATCTCTGAAGGGACCTGGCTCCTCTGTCCATGTATGCTTTCCCGGTGTCTTGCAGTGCTTGAAGGTACTGATTTGTTCATTTTCCTCTATTCATTAATGCATTCTGTCCTTAAATATTCAGCTTTTTAAAATAATAATGTGTATTGTCTAGTTGAAAGATTAATCACAAGGAGGTGCTTGAGGTGGGAAGGCTTTTCCAGAGAGGTTCCACATGTTGTCAACCAGTCACTCTTAATGGCAGTTTCCAGTAGGTCCCCTAGCTTCTGGAAGTGACATTCAGTCTGACATGTGCCAGCCACGCAATCTACCAAGCCCTGCAAAGTGCAAATATTAACATAAATGCATATTAAGTTACTGTGTGTTAGCTCTTAACTGAAATAGAGAGTGGGGGTTCCAGCAGAGGCAAACAAATAGCACTGATTTACACTGGCTTGAGGATTTGGCCCATTACCATCCCCTTATACCCTTCTTAAAGGAGCTGCAAACTAGATAAAGGCTTTCCATGGAATGTGGCAAGCTATTGTATATTTAGGCTGACTAGTAGTAAAGTTGGGGAATCTTTCTTAAAAATTGCACTGCTGGATAGCTGATTTCTCAGGTAAGTGCTACTTATTTAGTTAAATCCTCCATCCTAGGCCTGTCCCTCAGGTACATCTTCCTTCTCAGCTATCCCTTTGAGATCCAAGTGGGTTTTGAAGAACAGCTCCAATGATCCAGGGTATCTGTGTGTCTGACCAGTCTGTCTTTTGAAGGAGGTCCTGGGCCAGCTGCACCCTCGCTGTGCTGAGCAGAGCAAGGCCTCTGGCAGCACCTCACTCCCAGCCTACCTGTGTGGAGAAGGTGCAAAAGCCACTCCAACGCTTCCTGAAAAATGCCAGCACAAGTGCAAAGCAGTGGCAGTTCACGTGAAATGACACGGATGCTTCCAGGAAATGTCAGGCTTCCTGCCCAGAGGTGGTGTGCCTGCTCTGTGCCCACAGTGTGCTGGGGTGAGAGCTGGTGCTGAACACCCTGTGTGCCATGGCCACCCCAGAAGCTCCCGACTGTCTCCTGGTGTACTGCTGATGGTATTCTGGTGGTTTTAGCTGCTTTAAAAGCTGGTTTTCTTTGTAGCATGATTTGATGGCAGTTTTCTTGGGCGTTTTTGCTGCTCTAATAAGTATGCTGTGAGTACATCTGCAAGCATTCATATGTTAAGATAAAATTACTGGTGGTGCTCATCTCCCCCTGTGCTACTGCTGCTACCTCCAGTAAATGCTTGTGTGCCTGCATGCCCATGTACAGACAGATGCATGTGCACAGCACCTGATCCTGCTTCTTAATTATTTTTAGCCCAATTCCCAGAGTTGTTCCGCTTCCTGCTGATGAATGGGAAATTCTAGTAGTGCTGTTTCATTTCACCAGCCTCTCAAGTGTAGAAATTATGGTAAATTTGAGAACAAGTGAGATTAGATTGATAGTTACACCTCCTTCTTTAATTAGCCAACCATGGGATCTGCAGAGATAAGGGAGGGGAATAAGAATTTACCATGGTGAGAGCGCTGGAGGTTTTTTCTTTTCTGTCCTTTCTTGTCCGTCTGTTCTCACTGACAGTAACCCCTTTCGTGATGTGGGGTTTATTTACAGCTGCCCTGACTGTGCTACATCAATGGTTTCCCTGACCTTGGCTCAATGATTATGCAACAGAGCGTTGTAAATTATCTTGTCACTAGAATCTCTATTTAGGCAAGTATAATCACTTCCTTGTAAGATCCCAGGCCTGGTGTACAGAAACAAAAAAATCTGCTGCATAATAATGAGTGCAGCGCACTGTTAGGGATGAAAAAGCCCCTCTGCCATATGGAAAACTACCACATACTGGCACTGGGAGCCTGAGCGTCAGGAATTTGTGCAGAGTGCTTGGCAATCTTCAGCAAAAAGGTGTAAATTACCATTTGTAGCTGCCCTATAAAATGCAGCATGCCCCGTCCTTTCTTTGATGCAGCACTGAGCCTCTCTGTGCCTCGCTGCAGTGACACTTGGCAGTGCTGTGATCCCTCCCTGGCAATGCTCCTGCAGGCTCCATATTGCAGGGTGCCTTCTTCGCCTTATTGGCTCTCTGATCAATGTGACTCGCAGCCTAGTTCTTCCACACCCATGGCAATAAAACATGTAATGCTGGCTCTTTGCGATGCATCAGAGGGGCGGAGCGGAGCGATCGCATTCTGCTTGCTCCAAGCAAATCCCATTATGGAGATGAGGTATCAAGTGGCCGTGTGGCTGCAGGTGGGTACATGCACACATGTGCATACTGATTCCTTCAAGGATATGTATCCTCGCCTGGCTTTGCCAGCAGGGCTGCAGGAGATGGGAGAGGGATGGGCTCTGATAGGGATGGCTGTGTCCAGTGAGCTCAAATCAATTTCAGATGCAGCGTAGCTGCTAATGCCAAACCTGTTCTTGTGATTGTTTCGCTTCAGCTGAGAATTACACTTTCCCTTCTTGTATTTCAGAATGATGGGAAATGTCCCTCCCACAAAAACACCCCTTCAGTATATCTCTAGACCAACTCATCAGCAACTTTTCACTTCTCTCTCCAAAACCTTGAATGTAAAACCTTGGGCTGCTAAATTATTATTACTGTATCTGAGGGAATCACGCTATCTTGCTCTTACTCCAAAGATTTTACAATTTGTCCTCTGGAACAATACCTTCTCCTCTGCCTCTCCATAGTAACAGGGGAATTGTTATTTTTGTATATTTGTTAGGACTGTAGTTAGCATTCACTGGATAAAGTCAGAAAGCAATATTTCACATAGAATTATTATGAATATGTATTTACATGAATAAGCTGTTGATTTTGCATGAATTCTGCACTCTGTTTCTTAGGCAAATATGCTAATGATTGATGTGTGAAAATTTACTTTATTTTGGGCTTGTCAGACTAACTAACACAGTGATCCAAATCCCGAAAATTATTTCCTTACGCCTAAGGAACCATAACAATTACAGGAATATTCCAGGGAAGTTGATTACTAATACATCAAACCCTTCTCTATGGATATGATGACTTCACAGCAATATTTCCAAACAAAATTTATTTTGCTGCTGTTTCTTGGCATTGGTATTCTTTCAAGTCCTCATGGCTGTATCGGCTGCACCAGGAGACCAATTCCATTAGACTCCTTTCACGCAGACGCTGTGACAAAACCTGGGCACAGCACTGTGGGCAGTGATGCCAATGGGCAGAGAAAGGGGCAGTGCCAGAGGGCCATGGCCATCTCAGCAGGCGCTGGGGAGCAGTGGGTGTTGTTTTCCTGAACTTCAACAAGGCTTTCCACAGTCTCCTGTAGTACCCCGTGTGCTGAGCGGGAGACAAGAGGACCGAGCAGGAAGATGAGTGGAAAACTGGCTGGACCACAGGGCTTCCAGGTATTCCATGCAGCAGAGGGCTCAAGGTATTCCATGCAGGAGGTCTGAAGTAGGGACTGGTTACTGGTGGTGTTCCTCAGGGGTCACTACAGGGTCTGATATTATGCAATGTTTTCATTAAAGCTGGACAGTGGAGTGGGACGGAACCCCTCCAAGATCACCAGTGACCCAAAACTTGGGGAAGAGTCAAGGGTAGGGCATTGAAGAGGGATGACAACTGGATGGAGAAATGGTTCTGAGTTTTGGGCGAAACTTCATGAAGTTCACAAATGCAAAGTCCTGCACCCAGTAAGGAATAATGTCCTGCAGCAGCACAGGCTGATCTTGCTAGAAAGCAGCTTTCAAGGGCAGACCCAGGGGTCCTGGTAGACAACAAGCTGATGGTGGTGAGGCACTGGCACAGGTTGCCCAGAGTTGTTGTGGCTGCCCCATCCCTGGAAGTGTTCAAGGCCAGGTTGGATGATGCTTTGAGCAACCTGGTCTAATGGAAGGTGTCCCTGCCCATGATGGGGGACTGGAATGATCTTTAAGGTCCCTTCCAACTCAAATAATTGTATGATTCTATACTGGGTCAAGTTCAGCAAAAAACACCAGGATGCTCAGGGTGCTGGAGCATATGGTGTACAAGGACAGGTTGAGAAAGCTGGTTGCTCATGTGGAGAAGAGATGGCTCAGGGAGTATCTCATTGCTCCCTGTAGCTACCTAATAAGTGGTTATAGAGGAGATGGAGCCAGGCTTTTCTTGGGGGTGCTCAAAAGGCACAGGGCAGTGAGTCCCAGCTGCAGCAAGGTGAATCCCAATTAGACATAAGGAGAAAAGCTTCATGGTGAAGATGATCGAGCACTAGAACAAGTGCTCAGAGAGGTTGTAAGCTCTCTGTTCTTGGATATACTCCAAACCTGTCTGGATAAGGCCCTGAGTATCCCCATCTCACTTCAAAGCTGACCCTATTTTGAGCAGGAGTATGGACCAGACATGAAAGTTTCTTTCCAGCTTATTTTATGGAGAGTTTATGGCGAACACTTCTAGTGGATTTTGCACTTGGAAAACTACTCCTTTTATCTGTATTTTGGATGTCTTTCATGTCACATTAAATTTCACCAGAAAGGCATCCAAAGAATGGGAGTTTTGCCAAAGAAAATGAGTGCTGAGACTAATTTGTATCATGACAGTCTGGCTATGAATTTATAATTGTATCACTCCAAGCCCTGACTGGTTCCATACCTACGATTCTCTGTAGCCGAACATTAATCACCAGCTTCTAGGGATGAAAACCTTCCGGAGCTTTCATCCCCAGGTTGTGGGGGATGCAAGCTGTGCCCTTCAGTGGGCAGCCACAGTCTCTGGCTCTGTGTTTCCAGCCTGCCTGACTGCAACTGAGCAGCCCCACGCTTGTCTGGAGATCTGTGACTGCTCTTCAGAGCAAGTGTCAAGGAGCCAAACGTGCAGCCTGAATGTCTCCCACATCACTTGCATGTGAAGAACTATGCAGAGAACTTCCCAGCTGTCCCAAGTGTTAGTCAATGGGAATTGTGCTGCTGGTATAAATGACACCAACATTTCACAGTTCCCTTCCCCTAAACATGTGCATTCAAATCCTAGAGGCAATGTTTAGTGCGAAAATAAGTTAAATAAGCAGGTTTGCGCAAAACACTGGAGGGGTTTTGTGGTGCTTTTCTTTTTGAAATGTGAATGGGACTTAGCTTGCAAACTGAATTTAATAGTTCAGTCCTGATGATGAAACAGAAACAACCATCTTGATGTGAGTTTGTATCTGGAGGAGTATGCTTTGCACTTTGCTTGGCCACTTCAGTGGCAGGCCACCTATTCTTCTAACTCTCTGGCTGATGTGCTCAATGAAGCATACACAGAGAAGTCCTCCAAATTGTTAGAAGCTTTCTTAAGCCCATAAAGATAATTTTAATTTCTGTTTGTATGGCAAACAAATATGTAAGAGGACTTAAACTAGTGGGTAGCTGTAGCTACATGTTACAAGACTTCTTAGCATTGCTCTACCAATGTGACTGATTGAGTACAAGATGTGTTGCTTGCCATTTCCTGGAATAAAAAAATGAGCTGTTGAGTCTTAATGTGCTATTCCAATTATGGTTATAAAATACTGAATCAAGTCTTTCTTTTTTTTAAAAAAAGAGAACCATTTGGAATTAAACAGTTCAACAGAATTAATAATGATTCCAGATGGGCCTGTATTTGGCACTGAGAAGTGTGTGAAAGGAAACATTTTAAACCAGAAGCTTGAATGATTTATAAGAGTTCTTGAGAGATTTTTCACTAGTAAAGATGCCCTTTCAGCCTCTGCACATTTGGAGCTAACAAAGGAAGTGACACTCAGTGAGTGAAAATCTTGGCGTTGGTGAAAAACACACATATGTTCACAAGCAGAAGTGCCTGAAATGGCACAATTAGCAAAGCCAGGTTCTTGACACACTCTCAGTCCCTTGTCTCCCTATGCGTAAAAGAGGAAGCGCAGCAGTTCCTCACCTTGAAAAGGTACTGAAAATAGGAAATTTCTCATGACTGTGGAGTAAATGATACCGTGGTTCTGATACCTGTAGCAATCTGGTGAGAATAAATGCAGCTTCTGATTGCAAGGTAAACATTTTCTTAGGTCTGGGAGAGACAAGACACCGAACCAAAAAGAGAGAGGTCTATGTCTGACAACAATTATTTTAGTATCTAATGTGGGGCAGACTTGGGACTACTGGAAGTAGCACAAGGCAGAGTGACAGGCTCTTACCCGAAACTGAGCACTATCTAATGTACTGACTAATTGTCTCCCTCTCCCATAGCATCACTGTTATAACCACAAAGTATTTAGCAGACATTTGACTTTTTAAAATGCAAGTCAGTAGCCGGAATTAGCGAGAAAGTTCGCATTGTGTAGTCAATCAGCCTCTTTACTGGTCACCATGATTCATGGATTATATTAAATGGAGGAACAAGGAAACAGATTACTCACACTTCATGTATCACATTAAATCAATTATTAATAGACAGCTGGGTATCTGACTGCCTTGTACTCTGTTATGAACTTGTGGAAATGATGAGCAGCAAAGCAGAAGTTAATAGACTGCCCCAAACCACTTTTTTACCAATTACGATGTTAGCCTGGTGTCAATTAATGGAAATCACTGAACTTCGCATCCTGCGTCTTCTGTGATTTACAACCCATTCCTTGATCAAGACTTCAGGGAGGGTTTCTTTTGCATGGGGAGTGGAAACAACAGCATATGGCTTCTGTCTCATATTACATCCATTTGTAACCTGCAGATTTAACTTCTTTTCTTCCTATAGAGCCTGAGAGATATCCCCTCCTCTCTCCGCCATGGTGCAGCTAAATCCCAATGCCACAGAATCTCTCCTTGCCAAATTCCTCCCTTTTATTCCGATGTCCCTTTCCTTTATTTCACCACTTTAACACTTTCTGTCCGCTAATGCCAGTCTTTCTTTGCATGCAAGACTGCCCAATTATTCATAATTTCTGGGCCCAGGTTCAACAAGTCTGTTTAGAGATGATAGTTATTCTGCACACACAACTTCTTTTCATACTGGTGGTCCTGAGGCTCATATCAAGCCCCTGAGAGCTCATCCTTTTTAATGAATAAATGGCATTCTTATTTACCTGGTTTAAAATGTTAAAAAATTATTCCACATGCAAGTCATTGGATTCCATTTCTTTCTAGAGCCATCGTGTGCTGTCACATGGCTTTATCCTGTGAGTGAGTATTATGGTCCTTGTTATAATTTAAAGGCAGCTGTAGTGTGATCAGGAATTTTGTTCACTAATTCCAGTTGTTGAAAATAACCTTAAGAGGGCTAGTAAGAATTAGCCTTCAATGTTTTATTTTTAATTGCGTCTTAGTGGTTAAGCAGTATATCTCCATCTTCTACTAATTCTAAACTTAAGAAACATCGAAACTGGTCCTTTCACTTCCTGAATTTTCCAGGCCTTCAGTTCTTTCCCCTTTACAGCTGCATGACCTTGGGAAAAGAAACCAACCCCAAATATTGCAGGCTGCATGTTGGATGTAGGAGAGTTTCCATGCTGTCCATGCACTCTGTGCTCTACAGGTTGTGCTTACTGCCTGTTCTCTTCTGCTTTGGGCGCTGTGGGCACAGCCACTGCTTCTCCTTCACCCTCACCATGAATTTATTCTTTCTAAAGGGGTTCACAAAGTTGCTCAGTTCCTTCTTGGTCTTGCTTATTTTGTGCTCTTTTGCTAAAGAGATTGGTAGAGAAACTGATCTTTTGCTCTAGATTGGTAGAGAAACTGATCATGTGCTTTTTCTTCTCTCTGCCTTATTCAGCAGCCTCCGTGGAGTGAAAAGTATCGCGCTGTCCACAGCTCTGTAACTTTTCCATTCATCCAGTATGTTCAGATGAATCTCACTTTCTAGTGTTTAAACCAAAACTCATCCAAGCACATGGAAAAATTTCTCATTCCCTCAGTTTCTGGGCCTCGTAAACTTGGCTTGTCTCTGCAAGTCCTTGCACCTCTTGTATAATTATTTATAACTTTGCAAAGTCGTTCGGAAGTTTTCTAAATGTTGCCCAAATGAAATATCAGGGTTTCTGACCCCCTCTGTGGAGCTGTAGGTGAGCTAGAAAACTCATAAAGTTTGTTCCGCTGAATAAAATAATATTACAGATTTGGAGTTAATTTTGGGCTTAGGCAGGCAGAATAAAGCACCAGCAACTCTGCCTAGGAAATGTAGGGAGAGGAGCCAAACCTCATAAACATTTCCTTTCAAGGAAAATAGGTTTTGAAACAATGTAAATAAAGTCATTACCAAAAACATGTTTTTCTTCTAGGACAGCACCATCCAGAATGGATGTTTTTTTCCATTTAGGAAATAAGAAGTCTGTGAAAAACTATCAAAATCTATCAGAAGCAAAGCAATCTGGACAAGAACAGGAATAATCAAATTAAAATTAATCTTCTTTTTGTAGGATTGTAGGAGCTGTCTGTGGTGTCCTGTTTTGTTGGTTTTTTGTGGATTTTTTTTTGCTTTGAAGGTCTCATTTTCTTCGAGAAGATCAACTTCAACAGAATTTTCAACCTATGCTTCTGTACATGTTTCTGTAATATAGCAGATGCTAGCACTAGCATTTATTCACAAAAACAACCCCAGATTTGAATGAGCCACTAGGAAAAATACAACCTTGCTGCTTCTGCTTGCTAAGAGACAGCCTTCCTGCCTTTTTCCTGACCCAGCTCACAATAAAGGGATGAGTTGGGACTTGAATCCTGCAAGACCCTATGGCAGGCTGGATTATTCACTTACCGATAGCTGTGTTGCAGTAGTGTGGCACAAGCTTCAGGTCTGCACCTGCACAGCATTACTTCATTTTTGGATATATCCTTCTATCCTTCACAACCAATTTCAGTTACGCATAAGAGGCTTTTAGCCATTCCCTACTGATTGGGAAAGGAGAGGGCAATTCCCAGCTTATTCCTTGGTCTCTAACAAATTCTTGCTGCTCCACTGGAGGGATCCCAGGGAGGAGAAATTAAAATGAGGACAGAGGCTTTACTTCTAATGCAGAGCCCGGGTCATTAAATGACTACCTGGGTTTGCAGGCACACAACACCTGTGTTAAAGAAAAAGCTACAAACTCAAAGTGATTGTTTTTAGGTACAATTTTTCTTCTTAAAAATGCAAATTTGCAGCAGAACCACGTACGCATATTTCTGCTGTACCAGAAAAAGGCATTTGAATGAACTGGCAGATTCTAAAGCCCACTAGAAAGTGAAGCTCACTTCTGCTTTCCCAGTTGCCTAGGTGATTAAAATGAGACAAACACAGTTCTTCCTATGGTTAGTCTTCAGTGCTTAAGACAAAGAGTTTTTGGGCTTTGTGGTGCAAGATGTGAAGGTGTTTCAACAGCCAGATTTCACAAGAGCTGTGCCCTCCTCATGTCCCTTTGCTTGTGTGGCATTTCTGCTGTGAAGGTCACCTTAGAGTCACTATCTGAGCGCCCTCCAAGCTGTCTTAGGGCCAGGAGGGGGGCAACCAAGTTCAGCGGTGTGTGCCTGTATGTAAAGCTCCCAGTAGTTAAAAATACCAAGCCATAGGCAATTATCTTCAGTGCCATTAGCACCGTGTAAGCACCAGAGCAGCAAAAGGTGGCTGGCCGTGAGAAAGAGCAGATTGCTGGGCTGGAAATCGGAGCACCAGGCTTCTGCCTCTGGCGTCCTCATCAAACCGTGCAGCTCTGGGCTCGTCAACGCATTTCTAATCCTCCTGCTATTCTTCCTCTGCCGTCTCTGTTTGGAGAGTGGGTCCTTTGTGACAGGGATGGCTCTCCCTGGGGGTTTGTACAGCGCACGGCACAATAGGCCCCGATCCCCACGGATGGCTTCTGAACACAGAGCCTTGGGATGAGGCTTCTGGTACAGAAATCATCCTGTGTGATGGTTCAGAAACCCTGTTCTGCTGCATTTTTTCCTTCTCCTTTCTAAGGATTTCAGGCTGCTTGTAAAGCAGCATCAAAATGAGACATGGAAATGCTGCTGCCCTTCCATGACAGATCAGGAAACAGAACTACAAAAACGTGGAATGAGTATCTTCGGCTTATATAGCAAACACGCTTTTTTCCCCCCTCTCTCCCCTGATTTGGTATTACAAAGAGACAAAATCTTTTTCAAAACAAAAAATTCCCTGCCTGTCTTCAAGGTTTTGTCTCCTGCTTCCTCTCCCTCTTCCTGGGCTGGCAGAAGCTGCCACATCTGCAAATATGTGCTTCCTTTAATGTCTTCACTTTCTTCCATGATTCTCTGCTGACCTCTGGAAACTCTCCAGGGATTACTGAAGCAAATTTTAGCTGGGGAAAAATGGTCTCTTCTTTACAGAGGCAGCCACTGAACATGTGTGTTATTCCTAATCCATGATGAGGTTACAAACACCTGCATCCACCTAGCCCTATTTACCCACAAATTAGGAATTTTTTTGTGAGATAGGAATTTTTGGTGAGACTTTAACATCCACACATTGACAGTAATCTGTTTTTTTAAGATTTTTTTTTTTTTAATTGGGAAGCAAAAGCAACATCATCACCTTTCATTTAACCTCTCAACTCCATGGTGGAGGAGAAAAGACGGAGCAGGCTCTATTCTGAAGATGGGCAAATAGAGGTGAAGGATTACAGTACAATTTATCTGGCTCCTACAGAATTCAGAGGTGAGGCTGGAGGGATTAAGCTGGTGATGTTTGGGCTAAAGCAGCCCATCATCTGCTTGCTATCCAGGAGGGGAAACCATTCTCCTTTGGGCCAAAAACTTTCCATTGCCCTACAGGGCAAAACTGAGATCTGCCTTTTCCATCCTGTGTGTTGTACCTGAATTTGAAACTGCTTCAAAAAAGGAGGGTTTTTCTAAAAAAAGAAAGAAGAAAGGAGAAGGAGTTATTTCAGACATGTTTCCTGGGTGGTTGTTGTTTGTGTTTGATGTTTTCATCTGAAGCCAAGTGGAACGAAGCAATTGCAGCCCTGGCTGCGGCGCTCTGTTTCCCTGGCTGGCAGGGACACCTAGTGGGTAGGACAACGTGTGCTGGTGCAGGCAGGGGAAAACACGCGGTCTTGACTTCCCACCAAGGGCAATATTTCATTTTCTGACTCATAGCAGTGCCTAATAGATGCTCATGTTATCCTTTGGAATTAGCACGGAGTCAGGAGGAGTTTACAACCAAACCTCCTTCAAGGAACAGTGAGTGTAATGTGAGAAGGTGATGTGAGCAGTGTTACCCAAAGTACTGCTAAGGGGAAACCACTGCCAGCCTGGCTTTTATGCAGTTGATTCTTTTGAAGCCTGTTGCAGTCACAATAACACCTACACGGGCTCCATGTGAGAGCTGACTCGCTGGTGGCATGATTCATCTCTGTCTGCACTTACGCCTTCCATGGGCTGTTGCATTGGGGCCACTTCTATTCTCTTGCAGACACCTACAAAATGGCATTTACTGCTGCTCTCAGTGGGACAGCTTCAGCAGGAAAAGCAGCAGGAAGCTTAGAAAGAAGAGGAAGGCAGTGTGACCATCTGCTCCCCCCACACCAGTGGGGCTGTTCGGAGTCAGCCCAAATCCCTCCTGCCTCCTCACTGCTCGCAGCACAGGTCGGGCTTTCCCAGCCCTGTCCCTTAAGCTGTTTACCAGGTTGGATCCTTCATTTCATTCCCTTAACACATGTTTTTATGGGAAGAGGTTGTTGAGTAATTTCTTTGTTTCCATTGTGGGGCTGTGGACAACTTTTTTCCTGGCTTCTTCCCAAGCACCTGTCTGAGAGGGCTGGCATGCGGATGCTACGTTCCAGATCGGTGGCATCCCTAAAATCCTCCAGGCTGTGCCAGAAGCAGAGATATTACATGTGAGAGATTTCATGCAGGAAAAAATCAAACCCTTTTATAAACTTTTTTTTTTTTTTTTTTTTTTACTACAAAATGCAGAGGCTGGGAAGAAGCAACCTGCTACCACTCTGGGGTTGTAGGCCCCAAAAAGATTCTTACACTTAAAAATATAAGATGAACTGCAGCTTTTTATTCAGAAACAGATCATCTAAATAGCAAGAAGCAGTTATGCTCTGGACATTTTGAAATCATCTTCTCCTGATCTAATTATGTGCTAGCAGTAAAACTGACACAGTTATGGTTATTAAGCACTTTTCCCTTTTTCCACCTTTTACCAGGAATTCTATTTTAGGATTAATAGGCACTTGCATAATTTCAGTCCTATGTGCTGTATTAAGGAGCATCTACATCATCAGCAAATATTTTTATTGTGCTGACACTGCACACAAAGTCAAATGCGAAAGTACGGAGCTTTATTTTCTCTGGACTCTCAACATAATTTGGATAGCTTATGCCTCATAAGTTCCTTCATTAAAGAAGGAGGCTTAATTCTCATTTAATGAAATTAATATATTTGAAGGAAGGGGTGAAAATTACTTCTTTCTGGCAGAGCTGCACAGTTTCATAGCAGGACCTGAATATCTGTATTCTAAGTACTGATGATGGGAAGAAACAGTAGATAGTATATTTAATAAGCTTTTGGCACTAATAATGTAATTTCATACATATAAGCTAGCAAAATGCAGTTTATGCAAAATTATGATTATCAGTGTGTATACAAATAGATGAAAAAACTCTCGAAGTATTATTGCCAATGACTCAATGTCAAACTGGAAGAAAATTTCAAGAGAGCATTCCAAGCAGATGTGCAGAGATCTTCAGAACTGATTTTAGTCAATATTTTTATTAGTGATTTTCAGGATAAATATAGAGTACACTTATAAAATTTGCTCAGTCTGGCAGGCAGGATCAGAATGCAAAATGCTAAATTGAAGAAATGGTCTCAGATCAACAAGATGAAGTTCACTAATGACAAGTACGGAGTGCTACACTGCAGAGGGAGATATCAAATGCATAAATATGAATTGGGAAATAATCAGCTCAGCGTCAATATGAGAAAATGATACTGTGTGTATAGTGGTTCATAAATTAAATATGACTCAACAATGTGATTATGCTGCAAAAATTGCTAATCCCACCTGGAGTTCTGTTAATAGAAGTGTTGTATGTGGAAGAGGAGAGATTGTGCAGGCATCCTGCTGCTCCTTAATTACAATCTGGTCACCCAGGTAGACCATGCTGCCCATCACCTCCAGACCTTCCCTCTGCTCCCTCTCCAGGCCCTTTCCTCAGCCACAGCCATTCTTTGCTGACTTCCTCTGTGAAGGATCCTTGACCTCTTCTTCCCTTTGGAAAACACTGCCCACACTCCTTCTGCCTCATGTTGTTTCTTCTCATGAAAATAAGTAACTGGTGATACCAGGGGTGGTCTCCATATGAATCCTATGGGCACATCCTGTATGGGATCCTATATGGATCCCACACAGGCAACATGTGCTGCTCAGGGGAAGCTCACAGGGACTGTGGCAAGGAGGGGATGTGCTGCTCTTGCAGAGGCATTGGCTCTCAGCAGCTCTGTTCTGACACACGGGAGCATCACACAAACCAGGGCAAGTGTGTCACTCCCAGGTGCAGCTCCGTTCAGAGGGGAAACAAAACCCTCAAAAGAAACAAAGGAGACAGTCCCCTGAGAATTACCACTGTCCAAGGCAAGAGAAGAGCATGGAGGGAATTGGCTGCATTTCATTGCATCATTTTTTAATCCCGGTGAAATTTTTGATGGTGTTTGGTTATGGTGGTTTTTTGGGGTTATTTTTTAACCACCCGGGTGTTAACCACCTGGAACCATCCCCATTGCACCATGTGATGACCGAGGCAGTTGCCCCAGGGCTGTGACACTGTCACAGCCAGCAGTGACAAGGTTCAGGGCTCCTTCCATCATTTCTGCAGGCAGATCGGGATTGTGGGAAGTCTGCGACAGCGCTAGAAAAATCATATCTGTGTCAAAAATAATAAACAGCTCACCCAAAAACCTGGAGGGGGGTGCGCGGCTGCTCCCAGAAGCCCGAGGCTGCCGCTAGATGGCAAACTTTAATTTTCCAATCCTGGAGCTGCCGGGGCCGTGCGCGGCCGGGGCTGGGGATGGCAGCCCGGAGCCAGCCCTGCGCACCCCGGGTGGCTTTCCGAGCTTCTCCTCGGCACCCGGCTCAGAGCTTTCCCGGGGAGCTGGTAAGGAGATGCTTTGCCAGGTGTCTCTCCCTCCAAAGCAGGGAAACAGGGCTCTCCTGCGGTTTTCCGCTGTGTGGAGGCTCCCGGTGATGCTGTGAGCAAGGCCACCCACGGGGGACAGAGGTCGGTCCAGGCGGTGACTCAGTCAGGGCTCTGCCGGACAGGTCTCACCAGCAGCTGGACACTCTCCAAAGACCCACCGCCCCTTCTCCTCCAGCCCTGGCTTTTCTCGTTCTCTTGGCCCTGGGCTGGCGCTGGGAGCTCTGGAGAACAGAGGTGTTTTTCAACGTTGTATAGGATGGGAAAAAGCCTTTTCCACGCTTCTCTCCATGATGGTTATCTCGGAAAGCATTTCGATGTAAGCTGAGAAAGGAACTCTGCTGAACCTGGTCTTCTCCAGATCTTTATCGATCCCCAAGGAAATGGGCACAAACTGAAAATCAGAGTGGTGCCAGCATTGCAGCAACCTCAGGTCTTGCCATATGCTGAGAAGTACATAAGGCACATAAAGTCTTACATATATTTTAGGAGAGTCTAAATATTGTCTAAATCAATCTTAATTTTCTTATGAACTTAATGAAAATATTCATCTTCCCCATCAACCATGCATGTTGCCTTATTTTAATCAGTTAATTTTTCTCAGTGTGAGGAGGTACCTTGATGGATACTGGGAAACTCCAACCCAAGTGTGAGATATGTGCTCCCTATAGAGAAATAAACTGTTTGATCATGTTTCTGATACCACAGGTTTTAGACCAAGGGCTGAGGTTATGAACAACATCACTTCTAACATGGCAACTGCAAGATCCTTCAACGGGAGAAGTCACATTTCCTCCACAAATACAGCTCACTGTTGTGTGTCGCTCTAGCAGGAAAAGCATTTCTTCACCACAGCAGATAACGTTTTTGTGGCAAAGCACAGTGGTTAACATGGCAACTTCTGTGATCCTTAGGGCTCCATAGGGTTCCATATGGTTTTCCTTGCATCTGCCAGTCGTGGCAGTCCTTTTCCATCCTTTAAAGTCTTACTTACTAAGTCATTCAATACCCATCAGTTGTCCCCTACACACTAAAACTCTTGCAGAATTTTGCAATGTATTATGAAAAATAGGGCTAGCTTTTACTGGCTGTTTTAAATTGCATGGCAGGAGTGCCACGTGAGCTGTGTTCTTCATCTTCTATATTTTAATTATTTTTCAGTTGCCTGGCCCTATATCCAGTCTCATTTGCTGAAAGCAAAATCAGAGACATTCCTTCCAAGTGACAAAGAGCTGGCTTCTCCCCATGGTATTCGGGGTCTCCGTTTTGAAGCCCAAACTTCCCCAAGGGGGGAAGGATCTCCCCTGACTCCACACAGCAGGGTTAATCACCTCATTTCAAAAGTAATGTCCTGAAAGTACCACAGGTTTTTTAACCAACAAAAGCAATATTTGCTGTCTAGAATTTAGACATTGCAGCAAGGTGAGGAGTTCCAAATACCCTTGGGCTGGATAAAGGACTTCTGCCTCCAAGACTTGGTGAATCCCTTCCCCTGAGGCATGGGTGGTACAGCACATTCAGGAGAAGGCCCTTGCCTCCTGTTTGCTTTCTGTGGGATTGGGATGTGTAGTTCTTTTAGCTTTTTCTGAAAATGGCTGCCCGAACTCGTGTTTCCCAGATCACCAATAACAGGGTCAAACTGAGCCCAGGTACCTCCTTCTCCTTTTCCTTCTCCCTCTTCTTATCTTGGGAACCATAAGTTTCTTCCGGGGTTTTTCCTCCCTTCTTCTGGCATCTCATCAGCACTGGGCAGAGATATGATGCCAGTGATACTTCTCATTAGTGTGGAAATTCAGTGTTAGCTAACACAGAGCTAAGGCAAATAATGAAGCAATATTCAAAGTCTGGTTTCCCTGATGGATTCTTGTGTCAGCACCTTTCAGTAACAAAAATCACAGGCAAGTGAAAAGACCAGTTTAGGATCAAATAACAAATATGTAATACATTGTTAGTTATTACTTCCTACAGGCATGAGCTGGAAACTGTAAAGAAAGATTTGGTATCAGAATGTATATTCATTTTTAACAGAGAAGGGCTAGCTTTGGGAAGGGTGAGCCTCTACAGCCTTCATTTTCTGAGTGGAGAAAGCATCAGGTAGTTACGTAAGGGCAGGGATTTAGTTTGTTTTACTTTATTAAGGTCTCATTCAATGCTCTTGCCTGTAGTCAGGATGGACACAAAGGAGTCACACCATCTACCTGCAGTAGCCCAGGACCTGTAGTGAACTGGGACACAGTGCCCACACGCTTTAACACTGGGGGAAAAATCTTATTGGGATGCTGTTAACACTTCTCTGACATCAGAAAAGCATTCCCCGTGTGAGTGTTTGGTGCAAGGGGTGAGCATCCCCTCCCACCCACCCAGTCAGGATCTCACCAACATGAGGGACATGCCCTGTGGCTCTGAGCAGTTGAAAATATCAGAGAGGGACAAACATTTCAGGCTGTCTTCTTACATATGAGGAAGGAAAAAAGTTTTCAAAATAACCTTCTTTCTCAAAGTTAACTATACTCACCCCCTGTGAGAGGAGAAGACAGCTGAAATGCAATCTGTCCATGAGAATCTGCAACCTTGAAGAGCGTGGCTTGAACAGTGAAAAAGTATCCAGGGAAGGACTGGACCATGTCGTATCAGCAGCTGGATTTCTGACAGCTCGTTCATTATTGCTGAAAGGTGCCACTTACGGGGGACAGGGAGGCTCACGGGGGCTCTGCTTCCTGGAGCAGTGGCTGGGGAAAGTCACTGAAGTTTCTCAGTAATTCCAGAGCTTTTGTGAAGGGTGCTGGTTACAAACTACTTCCCACTGGATAAATGTCTAGGGGGCAAAATCTGCCACCAGGCATTTAGTAGTGCTCAACTGAACATTTACATTCGTAGCTTGACAGCTTTTTTCAGTTCAAAATTATATTGTTTATTATTTTTTCTTGAGTTTCTAAATAATAACTGTTTTCTTTTATGTTGTGGTACAGCCTGGTTTCCTGTTGCCCTACATATTATGCAAAGAAATACCTAGGGTAATATAAACCCAGACATATTAAAAAACATTAATGAATACTGGATGGAGAAAAGGGGAATAATTATTTGAATTTTTCAAATTTTTATTGCCCTTACTCAGAACAAAGCAATGTTTAAAGCCAGCAAAATTTTTCGTGGAAGTGATTTAATTTTTCCATGTGTTTTTCCTGACACATCTTAGACATGTTTTGATTTTCATTAACTATTTGGTAGCAGATTCCTGAGGTAGTGGAGAAAAAAAACCCAAAAAACAAAAGAGTAATATTGGTAATTGTTTTTCAATGGGCTTTGTTAGCATTCCAACCATTCCTGTTGTGCAGCAGGATAGTAAACAAAATGAATGAATGAAGAACTGACTTTATTTAAAAACATTAATTGCTGATGCAAAAGGTGCATGGGATTTAGTCTTAGCTGGGAGGGCAAAAATATCCATTGTTATTAATTTTTAATTTTTAACTTTATATTTCCTCATCATTAGTCTGTAAAAATGCAACATCCTAATTTTTTTCATGTCCTGTGTTAAATACAAGGGATTGCATTTAAGAAAATACAAAAGCTTTCTCTTTTTTTCAGTAATATTGTTTAATTCTCCCTCTCCCCCCAGGTAATAATTAAATGTAGAGCATGGAACAGGGAAGGTCTGTTTATAATCTCAGACTGGTACGAACTGGGAGCTAATCCATGGACTCGGTTGTGTGACAATGTGAGAAAATGGTTGGGAGATCAGCGTTAAGGCTTCTGTTTCTAGGAAGACTCATTGAGGAGCATATAGCTATTTTCCTGGAGAGATGCTTTGGAGCCTTTCACATGCTTATTTTAATCATTTATTAAAAATACACTGAAGAGAAAAAAAAAAAAGTTGAAAAAAAAGATGTTTCTAATTCTAGTAGTTCCAAGCGGTGTCTCAAGGTTGAGCACAAAACAAACCATACAGAAATAGTAGAAAACAGTCCGCATCTTGTTGCCATGACAATGCCCTACTTATAGCACATTAAGCTGATTCATGTCTTTTCTCACCTCACTGTTAATAAATTATGGTGGCTGATGAGAATTAAGCCAGCTGGAAGAGCCAGTGAATGTAAGCAGCAAATTAATTTGCCACTTAAACGTGGTGTCCTTCAGGGGAATTATCCTCTACATAGCAAATAATATCTTACTATATGTGTAAAGCAGTAGGAATAAGTTGAAACAGCTAATCTTTGTTTTCTTTGTCATATTGACATATCACAGCTTATTGCTGTACCAGCAAGAGCTGGTGCAGCCCCACTCCTGCTGTAGGCAGCAGCACCAACTTCATTTGGTGGCAGACGAGTGTTGCAGAGGCTCCTGCACTCCATCAGTGAAGATTACAGGAATAGTTCTTTAGAACATTGACTCCCCAAGTCTGAGTCACGTTTTCTCATTGGAAGTGAGGGACATTTGGCCAGCAGCTGCTGAAGGATGTCACCTGCACTCGAGCCCCTTTATGCTAAACTGGTGCACCGTGCCTCCGCGTGCAGGGTTACAATGGGGACAGTCATTTCCCAGCTGATGTGTCAATGGGGTTTATGCAGGTCACAGTGCAAGAATTCAGCTGAGAGCAGGCATTCATCAACGGTGAGCAGAATTTAGGCTCCTTGATTAATGTACATTCACAGTGGAAAAGATTTTCTTCTTTTTCTGTAGGGACAGATTCAACAATGGTTATAGTAGAACTGAATAAACACTGTATAGCTCATAATGGCAGCCTTTAACAGAAACCAGCCACACTTCATTCAAACCTTTGTCTCTACACTCACTTGAAGTCAATAAACTCTAACAGCTGGAGCTGGAGATCTGTATTGGAGGACTTTCCAAAACACAAGTATAAACCCCCTTGAAAAATTGCAAATGCTTACTCTTGGGGCCTGAAATCTGTGAAATGCTTACTGAATTCTACTTATAAATATTCTGTGATCTTCAAGTATTTGCTCAAGTGCAGGAGTCTTACTGCTTTCGCTATATTTTTTCTTCACTGGCTTTCTTCTTGAATGGATTCACTTCTCTCACAGCTGTAAATCAAATGCAAATTTTCTTTGGCATTGCACTTCAGTTCAAATTAACTAAAGAAACATTACCTGATCAGAATCACCTGAGGAAGCCAAATTAAAGTTGTTCTGTGCAGCTTGGCTAAGCTAAGCCTTCCTCCTTTCGATTCCTAATTTCATCTGTTTCTGTCAATGACATGAAAAATCACTGGAGGCTGGCACCTGCTCAGCTATCAAAAATGTGTATTCCAGTTTGCTGCTCCTTGTCAGCCCCTTCTGGTTCTGCAAGGCTCAGCCCAGAGGATGCCAAGCACACCTACCCTGGTCCTCCCCACTGCATTAATTCAGACTGGGAGACAGGAGAGAGAGGTACCCCAGCCCCAGCTCTTCTCAGCAAAATGATGTTTGGGGTCCACGTTGTTCCTTTCCCCCGCAATGCTCAGAAGCAGAACCTCACCTGCCTCATATGCACCTACACATGCGAAGTGGGACACAATTAAAAGTTACTTCATTATTTGTTCTCCACACATTTCTGCATATACTCTCCAAGAGGCTTTTGGGGAAGATCCGCTCTGTTGTGCTGGGGACCTGAAGAGATGATTCCTCGCAGCAGCTGAGCTCTCACCATGCTCTGAAAGCTGGGCTTTGTTTTGGGCAGGAGCACTGTCAGCCCTCCCTGGCGAGGCACAGCTGGAGAACTGCAGCCTGCAGCTGCACAGCTCCACAGAGCCGATGGCTCCATGGGGATGGGTCCCGCCGGCATCAATAGGCTTGGCCTCTCCGTGTCTAGACACTCCTGCCTGTTTTTTCACAGCAGGAAAACAGCCTCAGTGATTTTATGGATTTTGCAATTCAAAAGCATGTCTGTGCACCTCATCCAATGGCTTTTGAGCCGTGAGGAAGAGGCAGGCACACATTGGGAATTCTTGCTTTTTCCTGCATGCAATCCTAAACACTCATCTTCTTCCATTTCTCTAGTGCTCATTGGCTCCACAGCAGTGTTAAGGTTTCTTTCTTTTTATTTCCACATCAGCAGATTTGGATCTTGGTGAAGAGGATGGACTGTTCTAAAATGCCTTCCCCCCCCCCCCCCCCCCCCGTCTTTATAGGACTAGCTGTGGGGACAGCTGAGAGATTTTCTGAATGGAGATTTTCAGAATTATTCACAGCTTTAAGCCCACGAAGCTAAAATTCCTTGACTTCTTCCAATTTCAAGGCAAACACAAATTTTTATTTTATCTAATACGAATTTATTACCAATTAATTTGGATCCCTACTCTGAATTATGGAAAAAACTAGCACGATAGTGCTGCAGGAATTTTGCATTGCAATCTGCTTAAGACTTTCTGAAAATTGCAGGAACTGATGTGAAGCTGATTTCCAGCCTCTCAAACAATGAGCTTTTGGGAAACTGTGAGTTTCCCAAAACTATGTTTTGCCTTATGACAAATGTATTAATGATCCAAAATGCCTTCATACATGAAACCAAACCCCAAATCTCACAGAAGGCAAATGAATGTCACCTCCTCTCCTCTACTGCCATCATCCACCCTGCCCTGCCAGAGCATCAGCTGCTGCACAATGGCTTAAAACCTCTCCCCTCCAGTGCAGCTGAGCAGATTTATATCAGCTGACTGACCCTCCTTTGTAATTTGCTGTGTGTGGATGCCTCTGGATTTCAGGGACTGGAGCGACAGAAAGGTGACAAGGCATTTCCACGTTTCCTTTTGATTGTTTTCTCTACTCCAAAAAGTAAGCGAGAAGAGATTTGGTTACTTCTAAAGCAAGTGCTGAGCAGCCACAGAGAAAGAGGATGTGCTTAGCAAATGCCCATGCAGCTTCTGCTGGAGCCTTGTCATAGTGGGCTGGAAAAAGCAATGGCAGAGACAGCTTTGTGATGTGAACCGTTGTTTCCTTCTGCATGTACTGAAAATACCAAAAACTCAAATCAACCCATGCATGTGAAGGGTCACAGCCTCCAAAATCTGCCATTACCTTCCTGCCCTCACCAGGAATGTTGTTGATTTGAATTAAGATATGTCCCACTTAATGCATTTTGGGTGTCTGGGAAGTTTTTCCTCTTCTCTCTGCATGTACCTCTGAAAGAGGGAGGCATGGGGTGGAGAGTCTTTACAAATCAGCTTGCAATCTTCTCCATCTGTTTCAGTAAATAGTAGATGGGAATCATGAAAGGCAGAGCAAAAAATCAATGCATTCAGTTGCATGACACTTAGCACGAGGATGTCTGACATCTAGAGCCTCATTCTGAAAACTGCTTTATAGATGAAAGATTTTTTTTCTTCTCCCTAGGTTATTCTAGTTCATCTTCCTCATAATGATTCTCCTTCAGATTCCATTGTGTGGCACATGATGTGATTCTTGGGGCTGCCTTGTGCAGGGCCAGGAGTTGGACTGTGATTCTATGATTTTATGTATTGCTATTTTAAATTAAAGTGAAACAATTTCATGCTGTAAGATCACAGAATCAGATTTACAGCTGCTATATTTTTCCTTTTCCTCCTTTCCTTCAGTACAGCTATGTACAGTGATATCAGCTTAGAGTCTGACTTCTAGTGTGATTTTTTTAAAGCATATGACATTAAAAAAATCCATCAAGTGTAAGTCTAAACACAGCAGCAAATTAGGGGCTTTGTAGATAGGTAGCCTTCAACAACCTACCTTATTAATACAACTCAGAATTGCCTTTGAGTAGTTGTGTTGACAATAAAATGCAGAAGGAAAGCCAGTTTTCAGTCAACTTTTCATATGCAGAAACACCTGAGCTCAAAATTATGAAAGTGTGTGATTTTATATATACAAATGCCAGTGATTTTATCTGAAAGTGACAATATTGCACACTAATATCAGGATATAAGTTATAATCTTGCTTGATAGCTTTAAAAGTATTAATGCTCCTGATGACTTTTTGTTTTCTGAGGTACAGAATTGAGGGGGTTCAGTAGCTATTTTGCAGACATAAGCACCCTGGCTGAAGTTGATTAATTCAGCACTTAAAACAAATGGTCTTAACATTGCCCTAATTTTGTTTGCACCTTGTATTAGAGGAAGATGTTGCTGATCAGCAACTGATAATGCAGCCACCATATCAACCTGTCTGATCTTGCTTCCCCAGAAAATAAGTGGACTTTTTTTCTTCAGTGGCTAGGAGCAGCCCCAAATCTCCTGCTTTCCCACACTTCAATATCTTGTTCTCTCTGTGTGTGTGGGGGAACCTCTTACCAGTGTGACTTATGCTCTCTTTAGGGTTTCTTAGCCTTTGGTTTCTCTTATTTACAGTCACATCTCGTATATGTGGCAATTACAGCCATGACTTATTTTGTAGAAACTATGCTGGGGAAGTGTGTAATTTCTGACACTATAAATACAGGGAGAACCATTACCAGATGATGATCAGCTCCTTGAGGATTATGACCCATCATGGAGTTTAACAATTTTGGATCCATGGTACTTTGCCATGCTTTTGCCTGGAGACTGTAAGAAAGTCTTTTTTCATCTTTAAAGATTTTTTACACGGAAGTTAGTTGCACTAAGATAGGGAATGTCAAAAGCTGTGCAGAGTGAATTATGGCTTCACTTATTCTCTTCCCTTTTTTTGGGGGGGTGGTGTTGATGCTGGTGATTTTTGTATTTTCTTTTTATGCCCTTTTATTATATTTTTATACCCTTTCCCTTCCTTGTTACCCTCTAAGCACACTCCTTGTACCCTGCCCAAATACTCCTTGTACTTTAGCCCCACATGTTTACAACCCTTGTAGTCTGATATTTAGCTTAGTTTGGGATCCTGCAAAGCGAGGAAGACCAAACATTCATATTATCTCAGAACTAGAGGCTCCAACCTGTTCTCTCTTGGAATGTGTTTTTGTAAACTAGGCTGTAGTCTCAACTGGGGGGGGGGGGGGGGGTAATTAGAAGAGGGAGCAATTAGTCATTTTTTAAAGTTTCTTATTGGGGGATTTTAAGTAGATATGCTAATTTTGTGAAGTCCATAAAAATTGGGTACATGTTGTACGGGGGGGTCCCGACTCGTCGTTCGCTCCATGGCGTGTTTTCCACCTTTGATGGGTCTGGGCACCTAGGATCCTATTAAACCGAGGTAAATTCCCTTTTCCCTGTACTACTGTGTCTGCTTCATATTTTTACCAGCCTGTTTAAGGCATCAGTGTTTTTCCCCCTTCAGAACAGGGAAACTCAACGCGAGGCAGAACCTGGTGAGAAATGCATAGCCAGAATAACTGTAACTAACACCAAGCTTAGCATTTGGCCTCTGCTGAATAACCCCATTCCTTGGGCTTTCTAAGCCAGACCTTGCCTTTTGGTGAACCAGCAGCAGGATTTGGACAATTGGACCCAAAGGAGGGGGTGCAGATGAGCGGTACAGCAGCAGGTGACAGTAGGTGGTGACAGCAGCCTCTTGCCTCTGCTCAGTTTTGCCTTTCTGGCCAGCTCCCAAATGGGTCAGCCCCAGAGCTGGGGTTGATTTCAATAGCACTGTTACCTAGGAACTAAGTCTGTCTCTTCCTTCCACTGCTCACTGACTGAAGGCTCAAGGGTGAAAGTTTTGCATTTGCTAAAAAAAAAAAAAAAAAAAAGAGAGAGAGAGAGAGGAAGGGATCCAGCTTGGTTAGCATTTCTAGACCACTGATTGTGCTGTCAACTGGTCTGCAACCCACAAGGGGCCCCAAAATCTCCACTGGAGCAAACCTGGGCACTGCAAGACACTGATAGCTAGTATTTGAAAGTCAGCACTTCCTAATGTGTCCTGCTTGTCCTCTCTTCCAATGAAATGCATACTGAAATATGAGACCTAAATGTCTCCTTTCCTGATCTGAAGCAGTGGCGGGATACTGTCATTGACTTGCCTCTGTGACAAAATGTGCACAGTGGCTGACAGCCACGACACCAAATGCTATTTGCCTTTTCGTTGTTGTCAGCAGCGTTAACTCTTAATGAGCACAAAAACCCCTATTCTCTTTCAGTACACACATCCCCCTGTCTCAGTGCTGCGGGGTGAGCCATGGTGCCTATTGCTAGGAGCAGTCCTGGCTGTGCTTCAGCTGTTTTTCAGCTGCAGGTCAGCAGCAAAACCTTTACCAGGATGTTTTCCTTCAGACTTAAGGTGTTTGCTGCACTTCTTTAATCTTAAAGGTAGATCGGTAACAGTAGCGCTTGTAGTGACTTTAAACAGTGCCATTTATAGGTCAGGTTTGGGGAAGGAAGGGTACCTTTGGTCACAGTCTGTCTTTTGACAGCAATCTGATTTTGTAAGGTGGGTTGGGGTCACATGAATATTTTTAAATGGCTGTTTACTACATCCTGTGGTCCAAAGTGTGTGTGTGTGTGTGTGTAAGAACTTTATTTCTAATAACCATGTCAGTCTATCTGTGCATTCTGAACATCTTGGTGTGCTGGGCACAGTTTAATATGGCTTAAGTCTGTCTACAGCTGGTTTGTTGTTCAGTTTTTCCTTATACTAGAAAATATAAGGAAATTATTTTCCTGTCTGTGGCAGTGCATGCCCTTAATTGTCCAGAAATCATCTGAGAAATCTGAACTCAGAGAAACACAGTTTGATATCTGTGTGCTTGAAGCACCAGAGCTTCTGCAGAGACACTTAGCATTTATGGAAAATCCATTATGGTCAATACATGTTCTTCTAATTATATGATCAGGAGCCTGTGCAATGTGAAGGTTCCCTATCTGGTTCAGTCAGAGATGCTTTTTCTGTTGTTTTGGGTGTTTTTGGTTTGTTTTTTTACCTTGCTGCTATTCAATTTTCTGTTTATGTTCTCCCAACTGGACTCCTGTTTCACTCTGCTGTTCCTTTCCATGTCAAGGTGCTTCCCATCTTTTATTCCTTCTGCAGCTGCAAGAGGCTCTGTCCTGGAAGCCTTACACTGTGTTCTGACGTGTGCTGAGCCCACACCAATATCACTGCTCCGGGAGCTCTTCCTTTCCTGAGCTGTTCCTGTGCTCATGCCCTCAGCTGGCCTGGAGCACTGACCTGCCTTAAAAATTGCATATTGTTTTCCTGGGTTCATTTTTCCTTTTATTTTAACTTGACTCAGTCATGATGGAATCGTGAGCAAAGTAAAAGGATGCAGCTCCAGAGGATGTTACTTGATTTCTTAATTTTTGCAGGTTTTAAATTATTTTTTGCCCTGCGCTTTGGATTTTATGCCTGACAACAGAATTGAAACAAGTGAAGCGTTATAAATTTTGCTAAGCCCCCACAGCATTTTGAGAGTAGCTCAGGAATCATGAGACTGTTTTTAAGAGATTAGAGCTCTTTTTATTTTGTCTGGGCTTTTAAGAAGTCCTTTGGGTATATTTGGGTCACATTTTCAAGCTTTGTTCTGCAACCGTGAAGGCTAAAATTTTATATTTTATAATAAAATTGGAATTTAAGGGGACATCACTTCAAACAACCAAATACTGTAAGACGTATAATTGTGAGAGATGCCAGTTCTTCTGGTCTTCTCCCAAAATGTGTTTTTACAGTGACCCCTTCACCACACTGGAGGTTTCTGGGTTTTTATTTATTCAAGCCTGAATATTCGGGCATTCACTGGTTTTTAATTTGTTTTCATCCATTGCTTTTGAGCACAGCACATATGTGCAACCTGGGACAACTGTAAATTTCATGATGAATCTGGAATAAGTATTTCCATACTTAGCAAGAACTGTTTGTTGCATTGACACTTCACCTCCCTTCCCTGGGGCTGTAGGATCTCTCCCAAATCCTCACTGTGTGTAGCTGATCCAAATGCTGTGTAATCCTTTCGAAGCAGTTCTGTTCACTTTGAATCAGCAGAGCATTTGGTGTGCTTTTAACCTCCACACTGCAGCCACACCTGTAGGGGGGCTGCTAATCTAATTTTGATTCACAGTGGTGGCAACAAACAGGTCACTTACGGAGTTAATGTCAGCTGCTCCACTAATTACTGCAGGAAAGTGATCCCATCATCCCGGATGAAAATGTCTAACTCCAGCCTACAAAGCACTTTCAGTGCACTAATTCTGTTAATGCTCCATTACTGCTTCATTTGAGCTGTGTAGTCCATCTCCCAAAGTGAGGTAGTAAATCCCCAACCAGTTCCAGACCTGGGAAAATGTACAGACTAAAACATTATTGACTATATTATTGTGCATTGTTTTCTGTTGGGCTTGCTCTGTTTCTTGAAGTTTATTTAGACAGATCTTTCTTGCTAGCTTTTAGCTCATAGTAGCCTTAATCCTCCACTTTACATTGAAGGGAATTAGATGCCAAAAAATACCCTGTGGATGTGGATCTGATCTCTCTGCTCCTTAGATACTGAAATATAAAATGAGAATATAGAGCCACACAATTGCAATACCTTGAAGATTAGCAGAGTCTCAGAAAACCTGACAGTGGCATGTTTTTATATATATATATATATATATATATATGTATATATACCAAGTATATATATACACACCCCAAGTATAAATATGTATGTACACCAACCCCCTCAAACACAGAGTAAAGAATGCCTTGAAACATCTAGGTAGGTATCCTTGGGCTTGAGATCTTGCAGCCTTCTCTTGGCATGAAAAGCTCCACAGCAGCCTCCATCCATGAAAAATAACCTGGGCACTGTACATCAGCAAATTTTATAAGAATAACAGAGACAGAATTCTATGCTGCTCTCCACCCAAGGTCCCCACTATAGGCATAGGTATGTACAAAATGTCTTATCTTCCTAAGTTTGGAAGGCTTTAATTTTCTTCTTTTTGAAGTAAGGGGGGATCCTCACTCTGGCGTCTAGAGATTCCTTATGTTTCTTCCAATCATCCTCACTGTCATTTCTCCTGAAGCCCACTCGTATGTCTCCTTTGAGATATACAAATTGTTTTGGAATTCGTTGTCAAGCAAAGTGCTTTTGAAGAGCAGGAGAAAATGTGTTGTGCTGGGAGTTGCTGGCTGGCTTGGTTTTGAAAGGAGCTCTAAATGAGGTGTGCTCACACTGACAGATCAATAAACATGCCCAGATGCCTGGGCTGCCTCCAGGCATTCCCTGTTCACTTCCCAGCTGAACTGCAAAGACTCTTGCAAACTTTCATGGAAGTTGTAAGTGAAAAGCTGTTGAGCTCCTGGAACAGGAGGGGCTGGGTGATGGTGGCTCCTGCAGGCACTAATTGTCTGATACTGCCTCCATGCCCCATCCCTGGGATCTCTGTTAGTCAAAATTACTTTGCACTGAGTCTTATGGAGTTCATGCCTCAAAAGTAACTCCAGGCTGCTTCTATATTTCTGTTCCTCTTGTCTTAAATATAGGAGCTGTATAAAAGTATAATAAATTGTGATATCATAACTTAACCATATTGCACATCCTGCAGTGAGCAGAACCTATTGCTTAGAGCTCACTAATTCCATATATGGAAAGAAATGTTTCTTCAGCCTTTTTTAAAGTTTAAAAAACCCCTTATGGTTCTAAATAGAAGTTGAATATTAAAAAATTGCTGTCTGAGAGGAACTTTTTTGTCTACGCTTAGGAACCAGTGAAGTGAATGGTTATGGGTGGGGTTGGAATGTAGCCTTAATGGCAGGATATGCTGACAGCGTACATTATCATGGTATAAAATGGGTTTATTTATAGAGATATCATTAAAGCAACCCATGTGAGAAGGCGAGTGTCAGAATAAATAGTGTCATTTGATCTGGAGGTGTGACTACATCTTGTTTTGCGATGCCTGATTATCTACAGCACAAGGTGTCTACTGCCTCCCGTAACTCAGACTGCGACTAACGCATACCTGGAAAACTGCAGCTCTGTTTCCAATAGGGAATGACCACCCTGACAGACACATCTGCACCAGTCCAGCAGAAGACACACCTTCACAGAGCCAAGGCTGGCACAGAGAGCGTGGCACCAGGCTCCTGCCGGACAAGGGCTCGTGCCTTTATTTCCCGCTGTTCCCCAAGGCCGCCGGCTCTGCGGGGCTGCTGTGGGCAGATGGCTGATTTCCATACGGAGGGGCCGGGCTGCTGTGGCCTCTGTGTGCACAGCCTGTCACCAGGCACAGCGCAGCTGTAGTTAAGCACGTGAGAGCCGCATTCGTCTTCCCGCTGACGCCGGGTTTGACCTTTCGTGAGGAAAACTGGTGGTGTCACTTGGAGCAGATGGTGAACAGGGGCTTGGTGAAACATCTGCGGTGTCATTTTTAAAGTGTCCTGTCAGGCTGTGCGAGGGTTGGAGCTGTGGAACCGGGATATCGCCGTTTCTCCTCGTTCCAGAGGAGAGCTGCCGCTAAGGGCAGCGTGCACCTGATATGGCATGGAAAATGTGACCGTGCTTCCATGCAAGAAATTGTCAGCATTCCTTTGGGATGTCCTGAGCTAGGTGAAATGTAGACTATCATCTTCCATAGCGTTGGATGTGGCCAAATTATCCAGCAAAAGATGTTGGAAGCACAGTGGTCATGAGGAGTCTGTTGGACACACAAGATGCTGCATGTGTGGATTACTTGCTGACCATGGGGCAGCTGCAAATGGAATTCTGCCAAACCCACTCTTGTCAGCACTGCAGTCATTCTCGGGAGCATTTTAAATCCATTGCATTGTATTTAACTTGATATTTGGTAAATTCAACCTGACTGAAGGATCAGTGTTGGTTCTTCGATTTCATCTCCCAGAGGTAGGAGGTGAAGATGTCTAAAGAGAAATGGGCACCACTCTAGGATGAGCTGGGGAATCTGGGAAGCACACCAGATGGGGAACGCACCATTGCTGTGAAAACTGCTGTATTAACACTGTGCCACCCATACCTATCCAAGGGTATTTCTGTGCACATCTGAGGTGGGTCCTGGCTGTATCAAGGCTCACAAAATTAAGTGGTGGCAAGGGCTGATTTCAGCAGGACTTTCTCTGCTCCAAGGGAAGGGGGTGGGAGAGATGATCGATACAGATTGCGCAGAGAAGGGGATGATGCCCTACCTCTGGAAGTATTCAAGGCCAGCAACCCTGGTCTAGTGGAAGGTGATCCTGCCCATGGCAGGGAGGTCGAAACGACATGAGCTTTAAGGTCCCTTCCAATCCAAACTGTTCTGTGATTCTATGAACCTTCGAACAACAGAAGTGACTGAGGGGAGTGTCTAGACGGGTTCTGGGGGAAGGCTGAAACCAATGGGAAGTTTTCATCAGTGCAAAGTGTCTCACATTGCTGGGGGAACTTAGCCAGGTGAGAGAAAACAATCCATGTGCTCAGCATCCCTAGACACGGAATTGCCAGGGCCAACATCGCCTTACATTTAGGGTGTTTGTGCTTCTGCTAGTGCTCTCTGAGCTTGCACTGATTTTCAAGCTGTGTGATCTGGTTTGTGCATTATTTACACCTGACACAGAGTTCCTGATGTGTCAAGCCTCTTTTAGACAGCCCAGAGGCTTTGGATTATCACTTCTACAACTTCTACCAATAATCTTACATCCTCCAATTTCTCCTGGTAATCTGACAGATTCCTAGAAATTTTAGCTCCTAAGACAAGAGTCTCTTCATTTTGTGTGTGGTGAACGTGGCATGCTGGGGGTGCACAGGAGGTGGGCAATGCCTTATGAATGTTCTAGGCTTTCTGTGTATATGCAGTGGGTGCTGCTTTTTTGTGTGCAAATTCTAAGAGTTCTGCCATAGGTGGGTGTCTGGAAGAGACCCCATTTCAACTTCAGAGAATACTTTGGGACTGAACTATCTCTAGCTGAAGGAAGTGGTGACAGACAGGCTTGTCACCAGCAAGTGTCCTGACAGGGACAGGGTTAGAAAGAGCAGGTATTTCTCCCAGCAAACCATGTGAGAGGCTGAAGAGAGGCCAACAAACAGCATGAGTAGCTGTTGCTATCCCTGCTCTTAGCTGGTTTATTTCTCAGTGTAACCAGCCCATGTTTACCTGTGATATCTACACAGCACCTCTGTGTGTTTCATTGTGGCAACCTAAAGTGACACAGGGATGTCACTTTTTCCCTTCCCCTGGGCGTAAAGGGAAATCAAAGTTGGCAAGCAGGTCCCAGCTGCCTAGGAGGTAGTCCTTCCCTTCAGTGGCTCCCTGGGACTGGTCCAGTTCCAGGCTGTAAAAATATGAATGAAAAGAAATGTAACAGTGCATGGTGACAGTAACTCAAATGCTGAATTGTCTCTCTGAAGGTTTGGATAAAGGATGACTGACTGGTGTGGGTACAGTACCAGTGGCCTGCAGCAGGGGGAATGGGATTGCAGTGGAGTTATTTCACTGAGTGAATTGCACACCCCCAGAGACATGGGTGGATCCCCCCTATGGATAGCATGAGCATCCATGACAGTTCATTCTCTTTAGAGTCTCTGAGCATTGCTCTCATGGTGAAAGCACCTTTCTCACACACTGCTGGTGCTTGTGCTGCCTTCTTCAGGAGGGGCTGGTTTGGGTCCCCCATGAAACAGCAAGGGGTGCCAGAGACTTTGCCTTTCCCCTAGTTCACACACCCCCAAGCCTGCACCCAAACTGCCGTGTTCCCTTTGCAGTGTCCATCTGCCCCTATTTGCTGCTCTCTCCTTCAGCTGGTGCCACTTGGCTCCTCCACAGTCAGGGGATGTCTGGCCCTTAGAACACCGAGCACTGCAAACCTGCTGGAACAGTTAAAATACAGCCCTGGAACACCATGCCCAGCAGGCTACCTGCTCTTGCCTGTTTTGTTCTTTGTCACCACTTCTGCTGTGTGCCTTTGGGAAAGAGCTATTTGTGTCTTCGGCGTTAACTGAGCCAGTTAAACACTGTCCTTACATTACTCAATTAGCTTGACAAAATCTTGTCCTTAAGATGAGTTGGCCACAGCAGGGTCTGCCAGGGCACAGACCCACCAGCAGCAGGCACCCCTGGGAGCTGCTGCTGCTCCGAGTGACGTAGGTACTCCGCTCTACTCGGAAGCGCTCATTTCTCTTATCAAATATAAGGCATTCAGGCTGGCTGTTAGGTTTCATCTGATCACAAGGCAGGCTTTTATTAATCCCTTATCAATGTAGTGCTTTTGATTGAAATCTGTCTCTCTCTTTCTGTCTCCTCCCCCCTTTTCCTTGCTGGACATAAAAGACAATGGAAGGGATAGGGCCAAACTGCTCTTCTGCAGACAAGAAGCCAATTGTCTCAAAACAACACATCATTCAAGACCATGGGAGACTGAGGACAGTGGCAGGAGCATGAATATACAAAAGTGCCTACTGTTAAGGCCACAGCTTTAAGTGTTTAAATTCAAATCACATTTCCATTTGAGGTTCGAATTTATAGCAAGAACATACACACAAGGGTTTCAGTGTTCTAAATAAATTTCATCTGACTTCTCAGGGTATTCCTCATGGCAGCACATCAGAGCTGAGTGCAAGGGAGACTTGCTTCTCTTGCTCTATGAAGCAAAAATATTGAAGTAGGTTATTTTGGCTTGGTTTGGTTTGGTTTGGTTTGGTGTGCTCTGTGTTAGTAAATAGGGCAGCCTGTCACATCTAGGCTCTGGTTTTCCGATTGTGAGGTTAGTCCTTGACTTGAAACGCTATTGTTCTTGGACCTTTGCCTCGAGCTGGAGGGCTCATATGTGGGGAGGAAGAGGAGGAACCATGCTAAAAATAAAGTGGAACAAAACGCTGCTTATTGCCATGGAGTAGATAATGTTTTCCTAGATGTCCCGGCAGCCCTGTCCTCACAGGCAGTGTGGACTGGCACAGTTTGCTCCCATCACATGCGAGGTGTGATTATCTGTATCCCATATCACCTTCCTAATATTTTGCTCTGTGCTCTATCTAATGTTTTGCTCATGCTGGTCACAGCAACAGCAAGAGAAACAGGCTCCACTTTCCATTACACATCAAGCAAAGAGCATTTGCATTGCAGATGCAAGAGGCAGGTCAGGTTCCTTCGCTCCTTCGTGTCCCTCAGTGTGACCCTGTGGTGTCTGCTCCTGCTGCAGCCCTGAGCTGATGGAAGATGCTGAGAGCCACAGGGACTGCGGCATGAAATACCTGCGTGTTCACGTGGCTGCTGTGTTCAGAGCAGAACCTGAACCAAAAGCACTCTGTCTCCCTTTGTGGAGAAGCACTGAAGGCAGTGAAGGAGGGACTTCTGCACCAAGGGCCACAGCACTCGCTGTGACAGGACTTGGTACACGCAGGAGCTGAGCAGATGTTAGATTTCCTATGTGAACAATGTGAATATCCCCAATTACATCAGATGAGCTGCAAACTAATGTGAGGTACCTGCCATTAGTCAGGATTTAGAAGAAAGCTTCTGCTGGATGGGACCTCCTTGCCCTTTTTCAGGCTTTGAGTATGTCACCCTAAACCCTCAGCTATGAAACCCTGTTGGGCTGGCACTTGGCTAAAAGCACAGGATAGACTCAGAGCACAAATTGCCCTGTTCAGTATAGATGCCACAGAGACAGGTAAAATATTCACATGTGCAAATATTTTCCATGAAAATCCCGCAGCTGAGTTTATCTTTGGCCAGGATATCAACATCCACCATCACACAGATAAACAGTGAGCAAGGAAAATCCCAGAGGCTGCATCCTCTGCCTGTTCGGCCACACTCCTCTTGCACTGGTAAAACATTCCTGCAGCCTTACAAATTCAAAGAAATTGATAAAGGGTTTCTGTCAGCAATGTGGTTTTAGTCAGATTATTGTGAATAGCTAATGCACAGTATCATGAGGTGCTCAGTTTCTGAAATACTGGTGCAAGCAGAATATCAGAACTGTTTAAAGTTTGGGTTTAGTGTCTCAGTACTGAGGCACAGTGCATTTTCAGACGTTTTAGAGAGCGATCCATAATAATATTTCTCTGTGTGGGTAAAACAGAGCACTGGTGATGCCTCTGCTGTCCTTTCCCAATACGTGCTGCCTGTGCTCAGTGGGCCAGTGGCTATCTCCTGAGGATCAAACCAGGGTATCTGCACAGAAAATTCCCAGGTCTGGCAGTCAAGTTTGGTGATATTATTAGCACACCCTGTTTCTTCTTTTAGGGCAGCTAATTGAGAAGCTGCAGCAAAGCTGTCTTTTCCTGAATCCCCAAAACCACAGAGGTCCCTTTTCCTTTGCAGCAGTAATTGAGAACATGTAGTTAGATTGCCTTTGGGAGTGGTGAGTTATTAAAAATCAAGCACTTGAGTACTGATTTTGTGAGATGGAATGATGGCAAAGGCAAGTTCCTCGTGCAGAAACTTCAGGCTGGGCATGACCTGTTGCCAAATGCAGCTGTGTGGTGCTTCATGTGTCTTATTCTGAAGTCCTCTTCATGACTAGGAAAGGGGCTTGTGCACCCCAAGGGATGGATCATTTTCTTCCTGTGTGGGCGGTTGCTTTAATAAAACATGTAGTCTCATCTTGCAAACTTTGTCTCATTTAATGGAGAAAATGCAACAGTAATTTTAGTGTCATGTGCGTTGTAAAGTGCAGGAATTGTCTATCTGCATCCCAGCCCTGTGTCTGTGCCTTCCCTCTCTAGGTGAAAAAAAGGAGGTGAAAAAAAGACCCTGAAGCAACCTCTACCACCACTTTTTCCAATAATTAAGGCATTCTTTTCCTAGTACATTTGGTGCCTCACAGATTACTAAATCTTAAACCACTTCCCTCCCCTTGGCTACTGTGCATTTCATGCATGCTTGTTGCAGTAGGGGTGGGGTGGCCAGGTGGAGTTCCCACGTCAGCTCCATCCCTGCAGCCACTGGAAATTCAGGTTGTGTAGGCAGTGTCATCACAGAATTGTGGAATATCCTGAGTTGGAAGGGACCCACAAGAACCATCAAGTCCAACTCTGGCCTTGCACAGAACATCCCCCAAGAGCCACACCTCGAGCATGGTTCAAATGTTTCTTGAGCTCTGTCAGGCTTGGTGCTGTGGCCACTGCTCTGGGTAGCCTGTTCCAGTGCCCAACCACCCTCTGGATGAGGGACCTCTTCTAATATCTAACCTAAACCTCCCTGGCACAGCTTCAGGCCATTCCCTCGGGTCCTGTCACTGGTGACCAGAGAGAAGAAATGAGTGCCTGCCCCTCTGCTTCCCCTCATGAGGAAGTTATGTTGCTTGCACATGGCCTGGGAGAGCTCTCCAAAGACTCACCTGGAAGCAGGATGAGGATGTCTTGTGCCCCAGCCTTGCTCCCCACTGCAGTCAGGTTGAAGTGACTCACTATTCCAACCCACCACTACAAGAGAGCTGCGTTTTGGTTAGCCCTCACCTTGTCATTTGAGGATTTTGGGAAAGGGAAGAAAAAAAGAAAACAGCAGCAAGGCAGCCTGGCAATGCCATCTGTACTGAAGGCTTGCCACCCCTCACCGGCTGTGATCTGCACTAAAATCTGCAGCCAGCGTCTGCTGGGGAAGCTTGAGAGCTCCAACTTCAACATTAAGGGGAGCAAATTACTGTTGGAAGGAAAAATCCTCTATCAAAGCAACCTCAAAACCAAAACAGAAAGCAGGGTGTCACCTGGAAGCATGTGCTGAGCCTGAGTGAAACATCCAAGGTGAATGGATGGAAGTTGGCAACACTGTCTTTTTTGTGCCAGCTGAGGGTCTTGCCTTACCTCCTGGAAATGCAAGTACAGGTGCTCAAAGTCTCCAAGATGTGACTTTTGAAAAATAAAGGCAGCAGGCTTCATTCCTTCCATGAAGTAGCTCAGTGTCTTCATGGCACCTCTGGAGGTACAGCAGGGGTGAAGTTGGCTCCTTTGTTTAAAGTATTCACCTTACCATTAAGATTGTTATAAATCTCAGTGCTAAATTAAGTGTTGTGATACTCTTATTCTGATTCTGTCTCCTCCAATGGCTGTTTATTAAAAAAAAAAAAAAAAAAAAAAAAAAAAAGAAAATTGTTTTAATTCTCTTTGCTCACCATTCTCACATGGAAGCAAATCCAGCTCTTTTCCTGTGGTTGTATTACTGAGCACCACTACAGGAGGTGATTAAGGGCTTTTTAACTGGCAGCTACAGAAATTGCACTTTGATTGCACAAAATGTGTGATGGATATCGAGAACACTTTCAACCAGTTGTTTGATTTGTGTGGCACAACTAATGTAGTACCATCTTTACAAATTACGTTAATTATGACTTTCCCTGTGTTATGGAAACAGAATGGAGAGCTTTCTCAGAATATAATGACCACACTTTCTCATGTCCCATGCTTTGCAATATTCAAACCAATTATCACATCAGTAAAAGCATGAAAAACAGTTTCTCTGTTAGAGTCATTATTGAGAATTCATGGCTGTAGTGGTTGAAAATGTGCTATCTACATCTACATACATCTTAGTGAGTGCCAGAAGACTTTACTTAAAAGAACCTTGTATTTTTCAAGCAACCACAGTGTTACAAATAACCACAGTGGTGATAAACAAGTGCACTTGCTTCTGTGGTCATGGCTTAAATTGTGCTTTCAAGATGAATGTCTGAATATTGTCAGATTGATACAGATTTTAAATCTGTATTGTCATAAGTGCGAGTAAGGTTTGCCTTAGCAGCTGGGAAAACATATTTAAAGCTGGGAATAAATTAATATGAATAAGAGGATGTGTGAGGAGCTGTTTAATACTGCTGGGAGCAGAAAGACTAGGTTTTTACAGTTAATACAAACAGAATATTTGCATCCACATCTTACAATACAGACCCAGGACTGACTGAAGGCTGCTGTATAAATGTTTTTCTTGGTAGGATTTTGTCAGCAAAGATTGCACTAGAGACAGCACCTGTAATGATAAAACATTTCTTCTTCCTAGTGTGATAAAAATCCCCCAATCAATGTGATTAATACAGTAAAAAGGCCCTACTGCTGCTGTCACTTCTGCATGTGCTGGTGGCTACTTTGCCACCATTGCTTCGTCAGTGGGAGAGCATTTTTCTTGTCCCTGTGGCTCCACATTTGGTTTCAAAGTGTGGCTTTGATGATAGATGGAAGCCTTCACCTGAGCAGCCTGGAGGTGGCTGGGTGGAGGAGCTGTATGGTCACATAACTGAGAGGAAAATATCACTGCCCTGAGTCTGCCACATTATTTCAGATGCAATAAAGCATTAAGCCTTGTTTTAGTTATACAACTTAATGAAACGCTGCTACAGAGGTGTTTCAGGAGCCCTGCTGGCTTCCCTTGCTCTTCATAAATTTGGTAAACAACCTTCTGCTGTGTCTTGGTTTAATTCTCATGGGAAAAGTTTACCCTTTTGTTTCTTTGTAGCTCACTAAACGCTGACAGCCAGCACAACATTGTGCAAGGCATGGGAAAGGGGAAAAGAGAGCAGGAAAACTCAGAAGAAACATGACGGAGGATGTACCCACCACAGGAACCAGAAAGCAGTTCTAAGTAGCAAAATCATGGGACTTGCATCGGGCTGATGTTTCCTGGATAAATAAAATGAAGCTAATTTACACTGATGACTTAATTGCATTTCTGCTGAGTCCAACTGCAAAGTTCCCATTTGCCGTCAAGTTCAGCGTCTTGGGTTTGTAGATGTGATATCTCCTGCAGAGAGAGTCTGGGATAACTCAGAGCAAGGCCAGCCCTGTTTCTCTTTGTGATCCAGCCCGTTGTTTCCCAGTCACACTCTCAGTGGTGCTGATGCTGCCCAGGCTGCGGTGGCTCAGGGATGCTGTGGCTGAAAGCAGACCCACCCGATGCACATCGATTGTGTTGATGTTACGCCTGGTTTGCCACATGCAAGTCACTCTGCCCTGCCTGTCCCATCCCTGCATCAAAACATTCTCTCAGAGTGACATTCCAGGGCTCTTTTTCAGACCTCTTCATCCATGGAAGGAGTCAGCAAAGGAAGCTGGGAGACAGATGTGCAGCTGATGCAAACACAAATCCTCCTAATGAGCTCAGTGGAGCTGAATCAGTTCCATCAGCAGAAAAGAACTTCCCTTTTTTCCTAGGTCAAAAATGGTGACCTGCAGCCTGGCTCACCTGTACCCAGCCTGAGTGCTGTCATTTGTTCCCAGGAACATGTTTCGTGTATTTTTAGAAAGGGACGGTGAAGACCCAAGGGAAGAGCTGAGGGCACAGAGCTGGAGCACCAAAAAGAGTGGTCTTGATTAACCACCTTGGTGGCTGCTGGGTTTCTTCCTGGGTGGCTCAGCGTGGCAGAGTGTGAGGCACTGCCCTGGTGTCCTTCTGTAAGGCAAGTATGCATTGTATCAGCCAGCAAAATCCTGGATATGTGTAATCTTTACAGCTCATCCAACCTTTCCTTAGCAGACACTTTGCTTTTTTATTATAGGGGGTAATAAATAAACAAATTAATATTTTTATATAATCAGCAACAACAAAGCTTTAGGGACTTCCTGAGGATCTGAAAATCTGATTGCAAAAACAAGCTAAAGGACATCTCCAGTGGTTAAAAACTCAGGGTTGCTCTTTGAACTTTCACCACATTTTTTAAACGAAGTCATCAGCTGTGATTGCATCCAGTTTGAGATCATTGCCATAATTAATTTTAATTAAGGTATACTTAACTTAAACCTTGTGAAGGTTTCTTTCATGTCCTCGTATAGCACCGGTATTCACGTGTGATAGGACATCACTGACACGCAATTTTGCAGTTTGATGTTGACTCACACAGCACCTGCCAGCTTAGCCATGCTTTGAAAATTCAAAATATGCTCCTGCAAGTAGGTTGCAGAGAATGCCAATACAATGATTACATAAGCAGAGGAATCTACTGTCATGCGCAGATGCAATTTTGTGAAATACCACATCACACGTGTCCTCACACGTGCCGATAGGTTTTTATGGCACACAGGGGATTGATTTTGCTGTTCCCTTATCAATCTATTCCATGTGATGATCTCAGCTTGAGGTGATGATGCACCGTGGACAGGGATTTGATGCACACTTTCAAAATCTCTGTAACTCTGGCCGCTTGACTGACAACTTCATCTCCTGCTCCCCCAAACTGGAGCCAGCCCCAGCTGCTGTGTCGTTCACTTTTGGGAAGCTGTGAAAAACAATGAATGCAGATACAACTGACTTGAGAGTCAGAAATGTTTGGTATGGATATAAAAGCATTCCTGGCAGAACAGGAGAGGCCATCTTAATACCTAATTGGCTTTATTCTCACCACACATTCCTTTGGCAACTGGCTACAAGGTTGAAGCAAGTGATATTATTCCCTTCAGGCCTCATATAAAGAGATTCTGACACAGAAATCAGAAAACCAGCAAGTGTACACAGGTGTGATACTTTTGATTAGCTTATGAAAATATCATTTGGGTTAAGTAGATAATTAAACAGAAGTGTTTCTTTTATATATTTGAAACAAATGTAGGGACAAAGTAAATTATTTACCATACAAATCTCCATATAAGCAGGTCCCCGTGTCTAGGTAAGGCTGGAAATAATATTAATTGAAAATATGTTGATTGAAAAATGTCTCTCTTCCTGAAATTTACTGCCACCTTGAATTAGTATTCCTCATGGTAAGTGCTTGTCAAGCACATGGCCAATAAATAATGTGAGTGGTCCAAACACAGCTATGTGATCAGGAAGTTAAAAAAAGTCTGCCAATGCCTTTTGGGGGGTCTTCCTGTTTCCCAGATGAAGAGTTTTCCTGCCCAGAACACTCTAAGATATCTGTATGAGCCGGTGTTGGCTCAGCCAACAGTTCACCTCTGTTCTGCGGATTTTAGCCACAGGAATCGTTTCCAGTTCCGCTTTCCTATTGCCTCTCGTTCTCAAAGGGGAGCGGGCGCGATCAGGAATACCCAGGGTTACTATTGTTGTTGCTAAACCAAATGAGAATAAAGTTGAAAAAGCTCTTGAATGGCCTCCTGGAAGCCAGTGTTTAACTTCTGGTGTTGGGATGAGAAATACAGGTTTTTCTACACCCTGGGAAGCATCCAACACTAGTCTGCATGAGAATTGCTGAACAGACTGGACTTTGAGATCAAGCCAGGAGATTAATTCCTACTTTCCTGTCACAGCCTCCTTCCTCTTGAAGCTGGAAAAGGAGCCAAAAAGCCCTAAGCAGTGTGTCTGGCCTTTGCTGTTGGCTGCCAGGGCCCTGAATGCACCCATTGCCTGGCTCCTGGGATCCCCATGCACCCCATTCCCATCCCTGGCTACTCCTCATGTGCTTGCTGGACATCCCCATCTGGTCATGGACCCCCGATGCTGGGTCACCTCACCATGGCCAGGCTGCTTCCTGGCATGGCCACCTGCCTCTGTCCCTTGGGCAATCCATCCATCCTAGCTCCCCTCTGTTAAAGGGCAGAAGTTTGCTCTGGGTCAGAGTATTTTGTTGTCAGTATGCCTGGGGAGCTGGCCAGCCTTTGTCACACAGAGATGGTACTCATGGAGAAAGATGTGGAAATTTTGTGCAGGGAACAGGGTGACCTTGACTGCTGCCAAATTATGGGGAGGTAAAGAGGTTCAGGACAAAAGGAGGTGGTGCTCCATGGAAGCAGTGGTGGACCTGAGGACCTTAGGAAGTCTCTTCCAAAGGGTGGTGTTAGGATGGTGTTTCATGAGTTCAAAGGGAAGATGGCGAAGTGCTTGGAGGAGAGATTCTTTGATTACTGAAGGCCCCCGAGCTGGATGTAAGGAGAGGTTGGGAGAATGTCAGGGACAGAAAGATCATGGATACTTGGGCTGTTCCTGCCTTCCCCTTGCTGTCCACCTATGGCCAAGGCTGGGCACAGGATGATGGACCAGAAATAAGTTTTAACATTATTTGACTGACTTTTTTTCTTAAGCATTAAGTAAATTCATCATCTTAATTAATCAGAAGTGATCCTTTGAAGTTAACAGAGCAAAATTGCTTATTGCTGGTGGGTGTACTTATAGATCTGTGACTAAAGTTCTACAGGAAAGCCAAGCCCTACATTCATTGTAATTGTACTCATGTGCAATGTTTCTCTAGGTTAGAAGTCACCCAATATAAACTGGGTTTGTCTAACTTAGTTTTCATGAGTTCCTAGAATAATCAAATGAGCCCTCAAGTAAGGAGTAGCAGTTTCTTTGCTTCACTCTGATCGATTGAAGCTCCAAAATCCAAGTTGCAGTAAAGAGAAGAAACAACAGCATAGTTTCATATCACCTCAGACATGCCAGTGGAATAATTAATTTGGTCGTCTTGATGATCTTGTTCCATATTTCCAAGTCAAAACTGATCTGAGCAAGACATCAACTCAGAGAGAATTAAATGCAGTTTTTGTTCATTGTGGTAATTAATTGAAACTTGTTTTTCTCTCAGTCTCCTGAGTTTGTCTGATGTTTTTCTCTCAGACAAAGGGGTCAGTGCCAGAACGGATGTTGAAGTATAACAATGTAACATGAAACCTTAACGATGCTTTGCATTTTATTTTGTTTCTCATCATGTTTCTCATCAAGCTCCCATCTCCCCACTGACTCTCTCAGGATGAGTGTGTGCTTTTCACATGGGTTGGAGGCTTTCCTCCACCCCCAGGTTTTGACCAAGGCATCTGCAATGTCTGGAGGCCTTCGGCTCCCTCAAGAAAGGCAAACAATACAATTTTGTTAATGCAACATCCTTTATGTGTGGATTAAACAGAAATAGATGGATCCTCGGCTATGGCAGAGGCTATCCCCATGCAGATGCCAGAATGTCCACTGGACAGCTGTAATCAGGTCCAGGCAGTAATCCCTGCCAGCTGTTGCACAGATGTGCCTGTCAGAAGCATTTATAATTCGGGAAAATTAACAGGCACCATCTAAGAATGTCCTCTTCTCCTTGCCCACAGCAAAGCCCCTCCAGTGGTGTAGTACCAAAGTCTGTTGATTTATAAATAACTCTCCAAATCATATGATTCTAAAAGATTTCTGGTGATAGAGTGTAATGGTTTGTGGAAGTGAATAGCTGGTGCATGCCTCAGAGCCTGATTTTGATCTAAGTTACACTGTCCAAGTTCCCCTGCTGTAAATCAGGAGTGACTTTCTGAAGAGAGGTACAACAGAGAAATGAGGCAGGAAACAATGCTCTGAACAGGCAGAGCTTGCAGGTTTGCCAGCAGGATTGCCAGGAAGCGCAGGTGCTCTGCAGAGCAAGGTCACTGTTGTGGTTGCTCCTCTGCAGATGAGTTACAATGGGTTTACAGCAACTGCTCCAGCCCCAGGGGAGAAGGACCTCTAGAAGGTTCTCCAGTAACCATCCAGGGACCACACTCTTAGACTGACTGGGAAAAAAGGTGCTGGAACCTGCACTGTGGTCCCTTGTACCTCCTTCTGAAAGCCCCTCATGTTGTGCTGGCAGAGGCAGTCCCGATCAAATATGGGAAATAGGTGTGCAGAAGGTGCTTTTGACTTTGGGCACCCAACTAGAGATGTTCTCACAGGCTCTAGAAAGGGAAGAAATTGCTCTGAGGCAGATTCTGTCATCCTAAACCAAGCAAGATGCCCACGAAAACCCCAGAGAATTTCCTCAAATGGGGATTACTGTGCTTGAGCCCAGCCATTTATCACTTCTCTTCTTCACCTTGTTGTACCCCCAGATACTCTAACCTGAACATAGCCCATTATTTTGCTGGACTCCATGCACACCTACAACAAAGGGGATTTATACTGAATGTTTAGTATAATCAATCTTACAGTTCAATTATATATATTCAGTTAAGTTATGTGTATACAAAATACACATATATTCACACATATAAAAATACATATAAACACACATATATACAATAATCTCACCTTCAAAAAACAAAGAAAATTTAGAGGTGGAATACAATCAATGACTCAGTACTTCTGAAAGTCTGAGGATAACCCTGAACATGTTAGACAGTCCAGTTCAGGAACATCAGCCTGGATATTTTCAGTGGCATATGGAGAAAATTCCTTGCAATGATTACAGAGCTGTAAACTGCTGCTGAGTGGTAACCAATGCTACATGCAAATGCGGAAATTGCTTGTTAAGTGTAATGTTCAGTGATAAGTGTTTTGATTACAGTCGTTTTAGGGAAATCTGATATATGGCAGCAGCGAGATCGAAGGAATATTAATTCCACCTTGGATCATCTCAAGCCTTGTTACTGGTGGAAGATAGAGAAAACTCTGCTCTCCTGAATAACTATAAGTTTTAGACTATTCTGAATTATCTGGGGTCTTAAGATGAACAAAACATCAGGACATCAAGGCTATTTAAAGCCTGTCAAAGTCAGAGTGCAGAACCACCCCACCAGCATCTGCAGGCACAGAGGACACACCACCAGCTCTCCAAAACTCATCAGGCTGCTTCATTGCCCAAAACTTAATCTTGCACTAGAAAAAGCAAAGAAAATCCTGGTCCAAAACTCTAACTTTTTCCCAAGGATGTAGAAGCATTTTTTGTCATGAAACTATTTTTTCTGAAGACATTGGAGATATGATGTGGAGAAATGCCTTCAGAGGAGGGGCTCCGTAGCTCAGAGAGCAAGCTCACTGGGACGTGGTGTTGGGTCTTCCTCGTCAGCACCAACTCTGTGCAAAGTGACCTCTTAAAACTGGCTTTGCTTGCAAATTATGCACTGGAGGACAGTCAATGTCCCCTCCCACCCTGTCACCTCTCCCACCCTGGATTTGGGCTTGGGAGCCCCTCCTCAGGCATATCAGAGTTATCAGATGCATTTGCAGCTGAGCTCTAGTTTTTTATTTGCCTTTGATCTCTGATTCAATCTTCTTCTTTTTTCCCTTGACGGATTCATACGAGGACAAAACACTTTATTTTTAAAAGTCCAAATGAAAAGTAAGTAACAGAATGTGGGGAATATACACTGCTAATTCCTGACATTTTAATGAACTCTGTGGTCTCATTCCTGCACTGAGCAGCTCTGGTCAAAGCAGCCCCCTTAGGGCAATGACAGGCTCATAAATGAACTTCAAAAAACATTTTTGTGGATTTTCTCCATTGCATATTCAACACAGACTGTGCTTGGTGAACAAAACAGAGGGTTTAAGGACTATCTTTAACTGGACACCAAAGTTTTGTCTACCCCAAAAGAGAGCCAACAAAAATAACCTGGGGAAAGAGAGGCAGGATGACTGTTCTTTGGTTCCTGACTAAAACCAGCCTCAGATGGGGATCAGGACATTTTCTAGACGTACATGTGCGGACACATGATTTTGCACAAAACTACTTTTTGTCCTTCCAGCGTTCAGCCCATCCTCTATTTTACCTGCTTTTTAGCAGTTTGTAAATTCCCTTTCACAAACAGAACCATCCCTGGGGAGCTTCCATGGGCCACTTGCAGCTGGATGCCATGGTGATATGAGACTGAGAGGGGCTGTGCAGCACATTCCTGTGCTGCGGGGGACCCACCAGCCCTTCTTGAGCTGTGGCAGCTGCCAAAGCCGCCCAGCTGAAGGGTGGAGATGCCACTCGAGCATCTCAAGGGCCATTCTGCAGCAGGATGTGTCAGCCTGTGTAGAGGGCTACACCACCAGTCATTTTTGGCACAACCTCAGATACCTGGCAGGTCCATGACCCACAGGCTTAATGTTGGCAAGCCAGCTGCTGGTACTTCGATAGTGAAGTGGATTAAAACCTTGATAATCCATGAGTGATGGGTATTGTGAGTGTGCCTAAAACGACTGGCTTCCAGGGAAAAGGCTTCCTACACTCAACCAGGACCATTAGTGGCATACGGTTTGCTGGCTGCAGTAAGAACATGAATACATCAACCAAACAAAACGCTGCATGATCATTACGCTGCCCTTAATCAACTGGAAGGCACCTTCCTTAATGCCACAGAGAAATGCACCAGCTGGTGTTGAATAGGCTTTCTTCTCTCCAAATAAGACCATAACCAGCAGGACATCTGGGTGCAGGTTGTTTTCATCCATCCATCCTCATCCATCTCCTGCTCTGACTCTTGAGATTACACACAGCATCAGTGCACTGAAGAGGATGAATTTTATTCCATAGCCAGGAGTTTCAACACAGTTGATCCTTCTGCCCAGCACATCCTGCCCAGGCAATGAAAGAATGAAATAGCATTTTTTGTCTACAGAATAAAGAAGCCATTTCAATTGCCCTTCTCTCCTGTGCCTTTTATACTCTGAGTGATGGCAGTGTCACAGGTCAATATCTTTATCTGCTTGGTATGCCTTCATTTCATTTCTCCAAGTCAGCCCCTCAGAAACAGCCAGCAGGAGCCATGCCAGCTGCCAGCACGTGGGGATAAGCATTTCAGTGTTCATCCCTTGAAAAAGAAAGTTCAACGAAAATGTGGTTTGACTGTCAGAGACAGTGCAGCAATCAGACACAAGGTCCTTGACCATTATCTTTCTAACATTTCCTGACAGGGAACCTGTCTGAAATCGCTGACTGGAACAGGCTCTGACTTTTCACCTGATGATGGAATGTCATCCATGTGAGACTTGAATTTCTTAGCATGCTGGAAAAATTCATTGAGAATTGGTTTGTACCAAACCAGCCATTGCTACTTGCCTCATACAAGGGCCACATGTTCTGAATTTCTCTTGTATGAAGGCATTATCAAGCAACTTCAGGACTGGGGGAGATTCAGACCAAGGATAAATTCCCTGCTGAACCAGGCTGCAAACCCACAATTTTCGGTGTACCTGGAGTCTGAAACCATCTGGGCCCTAGAGAGGGAGGATCACTATCCACACTACTCTTCTTATAAGCTCTTATCATATCGTGAAGTCACTGGAACTGGGAACTTGTACTGCCTGGGTGAACACTTTGATACCAGTGATGGCATAACTCTATGGCAATCTCTTGACATAAAAACTTTGGTTGTGGATTAAGCCCAGCTGGAAATTAAGCCACTGTCACACAGCTGCTCTGTCAACCCCCTTCTCTCCCCCTCCCCACCCCAGTGGGATGGGGAGGAGCATCAAAGTAAACCTTGTAGGCTGAGATAAGAACAGTTTAATAATTAAAAAAAAAAAGTTAAATTCAGTAATAATGGCAAATGATAATAATAATGATAATAAAAAGGGGAAAAAATAAATTATGCACAACGCAATTGCTCCCCACCTGCTGACAGATGCCAGAATCCCCCCCTTCCTGAACCCATATTGTCCCCTCTTCCATTAACTCCCCTCAGTTTATATACCGGGCATAATGTTCCATAGAGTGGAATATTCCTTTGGGCAGTTCAGCTCACCTGTCCCAGCTATGCTCCCTCCCAGGTATTTTTGGGTACCTTCTCACTGGCAGAACACAAGACGAGGAAAAAGTCCTTGACTTAGGATAAACATGACTGGCAAAACCCAAAACGTCTGTGTGTTATCAACACCACTCTTATCCCAAATCCAAAAAACATCACTGCGGCAGCTACTGGAAAGAAATTAACTCTGTCCTAGCTGAAACCAGGACAGCATTGCACAAAGTAGCCAGGAAGACCCAAGGAGTTGGTAGGCTGATCATTGTCTTGCTTTGCCTCGTGCCAGGTGCCCCTCGGTTTTTCCAAGCGTCATGTGCAAAGGGGACATTCAGAGAGCATGTCCCAAAGCTGTCCTGCCAGCCCTGGAAAGCTTGTGCATTCCTCTTGCTGAACATGAGGATGGCATCACCTGTGACATGAGTCCAAAAACATCTGACAGCAGAGCCACAGCTCTTCTGTGCTGTTCCTAATTCAGCCAAAATACATCCTGATGGCAGGATGAAAGCAAATCTTTCTGGGGATTATTTCAGAGACGCTGAACCCCAGCCCACCACTGTACAATGATGAGATGCTGTTCCCCTCCCAGTCCCCCCTGTATGAATCCATCTATATTAGAGGAGATTATAATAACCAGCTGCCTCAGATGGTGTTTTGAAGCTAAGCACTTGTAAATGCTTGAAGATATTTGTATTAAAGATAGGCTAAGCAAAAGCTGGTAGGAGAAGTAAAGCTTATAACGTGCAGGGAGATTGGGGGGTAGCTTTCAGGTTTTTCATTGGGCTTTAAATCACACCTTTTCTCTTGAATAATAATGTAAAACTATAAAACTTTGTTACAGAGAGACACCATAATGAGTATTTTGCATTGAAATCAAAATAGTTTCTTTTAAAAGTACTCAAGCTCTCTTCAAGCTGCCAAGTCCTTAGATATTTAACCTCAGATCAGAATTTGAACTACTGCCATTTGTCTTAAAATTTTAAGCATCAGCATAAAAATGAACCACAAGTAAATTCATTTCAAGTACTGCCGAATACAAGTTGAAAGCCAATTGTTAAACAAGCAAGTACTCTCCTAATCACAACAAAAAGAGAGTGCCATAACACAAGGTGAAAATAAGCAGAAAGCAAACAGAACACACCATTGATTGAGTCCTTCATTATCTAGGATAGCTTTTAATGGAGGAACCTGCCTGTGTGTCATTGCTCTTATCTCTCCAAAGGCAGTATGCACACACTGTAAAAATCAGTCTCTTCATTTTCTGCTTGAAAAGATCATTGTGAAAAAAAGTGTCAGGGAGTGGAGGTCATGCTGATTTATTGGCAATTAAATCTGCAGGATTTCTGCACTCCTTTCAAAACAAAGTATCTCTGGGTAATTCAGCCTGGCACCTTACACAGTGGGCTAGATTCTAAAAGGCGTGAATCTTTTTTTTTTTTTTTTTGTGCACAACAAAAACAATTGACTTGGTCTTATTTAGGAAATTGCTACTATTTTCTGTAAGGTATTTGTATTACCCATAAAGAGAGGGAGGTAAGTTACCTCTCAGCAATGCAAGATTCTTTCCAATACTGAAGATGCTGATTTTATTCCTCATCTTTTGTTGAGGATAGCAAGTCTACAGACAAACTTCTTCCTGCTTAAGAGTAAATAGATGACAGTGCTAAATATATGATGTGTTGCTAAGGTAGACCACATTTGCTTTGCTCCATAATTGATTTGTCCATTCTTGAGCAAATTCTTCTGCACAAGCTTTCAAACCAGGCTGCATCTTGTCTGGTCTCCTTGTGTGTGTTTTCCAACTGCATTATTTAGAAGACTGGAAAAAGAAAAGTCACCCTCAAGTGACATAGCTAAACTGGAAAAAAAAATTTGCTATTCTGTTTTTGCAGAACCATCTCATGCAGGCTTACATCATTTACTGAACTAGCATCAGCTATACCACATAACCAGGTGCAATTAGGATTGATATTCCCACTCAAAGTATTTCCCAGAGTAGCAATATCCTCACACTCTTTCTAATAAAGGTAACTTCTTAGCTCTGCAAACCTTTTTGGAGATCCAATATTGAAAACTCTTACTGTTTTGATGGTAATTCAATACATTTAATTCCGTTCTTGGACATGCAACGTGGTGTGGGAGGAATACTGCAACCAACGCTTCACATTTTTCCAATCAGTCGTTGTATGGTTGAGAAATCATCTAATTATTAAGTTTGCCAGGTACCATTACCCCTACAACTTCCTTTATAGTTACCTGCTTGTCTGAGATCTGGATCTATACTGGTGAGATGTTCATAGAAAGGTGGTTCTCAGCAGATGTTAACAGACCCTCAGTCTTAGGAGGAGGTGTTAAGGGGAAAAGGAAAAAGCTGAGGGCATATTCAGTCCCTAAAATGAGTGACTGTGGACCTGTCTGTATATAGCTACAGCAAGAACAAGAACTTCAGCACCAACTCCCACTCAGGACGTGGCAAGAGTTGAGAGAGAGCAAACGTGGCAAGCAGCAGGATGGGGGAAGAAGAAAATGCTACAAACCACACACTGCACAGTGTCCCTCATGGCTTTGCCTGGGGCGAGGGAAGAGATCAAATGCTAAACTAGGCTGGTGGTAGGAGACAGCAAAGGAGGAGACATTGCCAGACAGAAACCGCAAGCAGAAAGTTACAGTGTGGGAGCTGAGTAGGCAGATGCACCAACCTGGAGAAATAGGAAGTCCCTTTGAAGTTATTACTTCAAACGGGACTGTCAATGTAAATCAGAGGTGCCGTTTGCAACAAGAATTCCTAGAAGAAGCAGGTGTCCAACCACTGCTGGGCCAGCATTTCTCTCACAGCATCCCTGGGCAGAAAGAAAAGTTAGCCAGAGCTGTGAGCCTGGTTTGCTCCCGTGGAAGAGACAATGCTATTCCTGGATGGATTAACCTGATAAACTCTCTGCCAGCTTTTTCCAGGGTGATGCACCAGGTGTAGGTCACCAGGATCAAAGGGCTTGTGGTTTCATGGGAAGTGCTGAGACACTGTGAAGCCTGGCACACGTGTGGCAGAAATCCTGGCACAGTAACTGGGGCTCGCTGGCTCTTGTGGCAGCACCCATGGCATTGCACACCCAGCACCCACCCCTGTGCTTGGTAGCAGCTCCCTTCTTGCCCTTTCCTGCTCTCCATGCTCTTGGGTGCAGCCTAAGGGCACTGAACAGGCACTGAACTTCAGCTGACAGCTTGGCTGAGGAGGAGCTTTTACGGCGCCGGGTGGCACAAGTCGGCTGATGCGGCCCTCGGAGGGTCCCCACTGTGCCCTCTCCTCTGAGCAGAAGCAAACTGAGGAGAAGCAAACCTGAAGGAGGCAGGTGTTACCTTCCCGGGGGCTAGTCCGCCACATCACAGCTTTGGATGGCTGTCCTCTGTGCCCAGGGAGTCTTCTCCCAGGATGTCCTCCTCCATCCACACCCAGAGGAGGTCTGAGGATATTGACTCTGACAAGGGAGAGGTGGAAGGGCCGATTTTCTGCACAGAGCAGAAAAAACCCCGAACAACAAAAACACTGCAAGTTTTTCTGTTTGTTTTCATGCATTCAGCCACCTGTGGTGATGGCAAATCACCCGGAGCCATGGCTGTGCCCTGAAGTGGAGAGGACAGGCAGCCTCTGGTAGAAAGCAGGCAGGAGGCAGGAAGGAGGGCTGCAGCGATGACAGCTGCCTTGGCAAAGCAGGCACGGCTGTCCTTCAGTGGGCAGGACATTCAAGGACAGCCTGGAGCCGGGCCAGGAGCACCGGCAGCCTCTGTGAGTGTGTCTTGGCTCAGAGCACGAGGTGACAAGGGTGGGATGGAGGGCACCTCCTGCCACCTCCGCAGCACCTGCCCCGGCCTCTGCAGCCCATCTTCCCCACACCTCCTGCGGGAGGGGCTGCGGGAGGTGCCGCGTGGACATCCTGGGGAACTGTGCAGAGACCCACACGGAGTACTGTGACTAATGTCTGTTCCACCTATTTTAAAGGCCTGTGTCAGAAAATAGCACCACGTCCTTGTCATGTTTATTGGATGAGTTCTGCTTGGCGTGGTTGCTGTTTTGCTGTGAGTGTCTCTCAGTAGCTCTGGTGCTCTGAGCAGAAGATGGTGCAAGAGGTGTGTGGGCTCAGGCTGCCAGCAGCCACAGGCCTCCATTGTGGGACAGGGGACATGGCAGGAAAAAATTGTCTAGTGCCTTCAGTTTGAAATTTGGGAGCAAGCAGCTTTCAGGGATTCTGCACAAAACGCCTTGGCAGGGCATCTCCACACCGTGGCTCTCCAGCTTCTTGGGGCTGATCAAACGCACAGCAGGACAGCACCGGTGGCCTTGGCTCTGTCTGATGCCATCGCTCCCAGCCCTCTGCCACCTGCTCCCTCTTGCTCTCACTAATCACATGCAGAATTTAGCAGGGAAAATGGATCATGGTAAGGAAGTGGGGATGAAATTTGGTGTGGACACTGAGAAGAGACAAACACAACTCCCTCAATCATCTGGTCGCTGCCTGGGCACTAAGCAAGGCATCCTGGTGCTGGCTGAGGCTGCCCTCAGTACAGGCAGGGACAGGCAAACATCAGGAGAGGGGTGAGTGTTCCCCTGATGACCCAAAAATTCTCTGCACCCCACTGGGCTGGTTTGGCTCCAGGTCTTCTAATTGTGCACAGACAACCTTTGCAGAGCTATACAACTATCCATGCATTGCTGGGAAGCTTAACTCCACCTGCTGAGCTTCATGGGGATGAGTACAACTTGAGGCAGAAAGTTTAAGCTTCTCTAAGGATTGTGCTGGACTTTCTTTTGTCCCCTGTCCCAGATGCACTGCTGCAGCCACCGGTGACTTCAGGCTGCCAAAGAGTGAAGGGGACTGTGGCTGGACTTGGAGATAAGGGGGAGATGCAGAAGGTGCTCCAGAAAACCTCACGTCTTGGTTACTGTCTTTATTGAAACAAAACTGGTGGACTTTGAACACTGTAGTATGGTTTAAAGCCAAAAAGACCTAGCATGGGTATTGTTGAGGAGTAGAGAGGGCTGAGGAAGATAAAGGTGACAATTCTTTTCAGGAGGTGTAGGTTTTGTTTCATTTGAAGTGTTGTTCTACAACATGGTTTAAATAAAATATCGGTTTTATTTTTGTTTCTGTGAGGGGGTGTCAACTTCAGGGCACTTACAGCTTTTATCTTTTTAATTCTTGTTTGGTTTTGTGGTGTTTTTTCCCACTAAATTATAAAGGGGTAGAGAGCGTGCATTCCTACTGAACTCAGGTTGCATTTTTAAGGGGTAAGTGGAAAGAACCCGTGAGCAGACACACTTTAAAAGCCAGGGTGTAAATGCAGTCAAAGGCTGAGAACAGGTACCACCTTTGGTGGGCCAAACAGAACTTTCCACGTGATAAATTGAAACTGAAGGCATCCTGGATTCAAACGTCTCTCTTTCAGGTTTCCGCCTAGCTGGGCAAAAGTCAAAGCAACACACCCTGATCCCAACGGGCAAGCAAAGCTCCGCTGGGCCCTGCTCCTCCCTCTGCTGAGGTGTGGAAGGCACACAAGGCATTTCAGAGGGATAGGAATTTAGGCAAAAGAGCCTCTTATGGGCAAAGCATTGCTGGTACTGTCAGTGCTATGTCTGTTTTTAATGATTTGGGAATGGAGGATACTTTCAGCATTAGATGGCTTTAGCAATACATAATTAATACAAGTGCACTCTGTTGTCTGCCAAGAGGGTAGGAAGGCCCTGGCTAACTTCTGAGGCTGTAAAAGGAAAAGGTTGAATGAATCACAACGCGTTCAATCAGTGGAAATTAGGTAGGAGCTAAATGAAAGTTGCTGAGAATAATTTATTCTGATCAGAACTCTGTGGCTGGGCTCTGTTTCTGAAGCTGGTCATGCTTCGTGGTGCAGTGGAAGGAGCCTCCCTGCCACTGCATTCGATCCTCTGCCCTTGGGAGAATATTCTGCCTGCTATAACCCTAAGCCTGATATATCCTCACTCTTAAAAAACCCAAGAGATTGTTCCCTGAAATTGTTTCAAATTAAAAAAAAAACCCAACCACTGGTTCCTCCTAACGTGGAGTGGGGGAATTTCCTTGAAACACATTCCCATCGTTCCTTATAAATAAAATTACCACAACTCATCATGAGGCAGGCATAAGCTGTATTCTTCAGAAGGTGGGAAAACCTCGGCAAAGTGAACAAAGTTTTTTTTTTTTCCCAGTGGAAAATCAGCTCCGAAACAAGATTTTTTTCCTGCAAGCAACTTCCCGAGGTCCTCTTTATCATGCTGTAAAACTGCAAGTTGCACGCAGGGCTGTCCAAACAGCCGAGTTCTTGCCCGGGAAAGCTGAAAGCCGAAAGCACGAGCGGACGACAATGCGCTACAAGGCAGGGCAAACACGGCGGCGGCGGCTTCATTTTTAAGAGGACAAAAAAAAAAAAAAAATACAATGAAGGTGAGGAAAGGGAAGTGAAACTACAAGGAGAGTTTATGCATTTATATTTTTTAATTTTAAAAATTTTAAAACCGTGGCATTTCTAGCGGGGGGAAAGGGGAACTTTTCGGAGGCGGTGAGGATGCTCGGGGCGGGACGCGGAGCCGGGAGGCGCTCCCAGCCCGCACGGCCCCGGCGGGCGCGGGGCGGCGGTGCCGGAGGCGGTGCCGGCGCCGAGGGAGGGAGGAGGGAGGGAGGGAGAAGGGAAGGCGGTCGGGAAGGAGGCGGTGGCGGTGGCGGGGGGGCCGTGCTTGCTCGCGGTTGCCATGGGGAGCGGGAGGGCGGTGCCGCCGCCGCTGCGCAGGGAGCAGCTGCTCCCTGACACATCCCCCCGCTGCCATATTGTGTCCGCCGCCGGCCGCACGGCTTCATGACCGCGGTGAGTGCCGCCCGCGCCCGCCGCCCCCGCGCCCCCACGCCTGCTCCGCCCGCTCCCGCCGCTTCTTTTTGTTTAGCTCTCGGCTTTTTCCTGGCTTCGGGGCGGGAGTTTTTTTTGTTTTTGACGCTCCGGGAGGGTTTCGTGGGGGAAGGGGAAAGCGCGGGGAGCGTGGCGGCGGTTCCGCCGGTGCCGGGGCGGGGGGTGTGACCCGTGTCCCCCAGTGCCCGCGTGGGGACAGGCGCGGGGGCGGCGCTTGCTCTGCAGGCGCTCTCGGTGGCGGTGCGTGCTGAGGGGGGGTCCCCGCGCCCCGCGGGGCCGTGCACCCGCGGCTCCTCCTCCCGCCGCGGCTCCGCGGAGCTTCCGCCCGCCCGCCCGCGGCTCTGCGCGGGTGAGCCCCCTCAGCCTCTCGTCCGGCGGGGCGAGCCCGCGCTTCTTGCGCGCTTCCAGCCGGGCTGATGGAAAACGGGGCCAGCCCGGGGCCGGGACCCGGGAGCGCGGCGCCGCCGTGCCCTCGCCTCAGGGTCAGCCCCATCAAACTCAGGCGCTCCGCTCGGTGAAATGCAGACGCTTTTGGCGTCGTTCCGCTGCGCCCCGTTGTCCCCAAAGCGGCGGGAAGCCCCCGGGGATGTGCGGAGCGTCTGTGGCGTGCAGAGGCGGGGGCAGCGTGGGAGAGGAGCTCCGGGGTTCCCGCGTTTTGGGGTGAAATCCCGGAAACGGCTGGCGAGTGCTGGAGGTGAGGGTGGGATCTGCACGTGGCCATTCAGAGCTTTCCATCTTTTTCGGGCTTTTTGGTGAAGTTGGGCGATGAGTTCGTGGCGGCAGCGGAGCAGCAATCCCACTGCCTTCCTGCCTTGCTCCTGCTTGGACACACCGGCGTGCTTGGTGCTCAGGTTCCGTGGGAGCGGAAACTGACTTTTATTGGTAAGGGTTTGCATTAGGACAAGGCCCAAACAAAGACTAAAACGAACAAAGAGTAAAATAAAGGGTAACCTTGAAGAGGACCCAATAAACTCATGTTCCTGCCGTGGTGCCTGCCTGTGGATGGATGCTGTACTCGAAATGTGAAGTTAAACATCCTGAATTATGGTGGACTTAAATGCTGCGAAATCAACTTGATTAGCTTTGTGGCTAACCTATAAACTCAAGATAACTTTATATATAACATACCATGTATATGTGTGTATATATACATACATATATATGCACACACACCCACTCTCCAAATCTTGTTATTGGTGGGCTTGCATTTAGACATATAAGGGTTGGCTTGTAATATATTGACATGTGAGTCATTTAACTTCTGTTGTGTTTCTTGGTTTGGGGTCTGTTTTCCTCTCCTAAAAGTCTGGTGTGATGCTACATCTAGGCAAGAAAAATTAAGCTGGCATTATCTTACGTCAGGAAACTTGAAATGAAGTTTGAAGGTTGTTGTTTTTTCTTTTCTTAGCAGGTGCCAATTCACATTTCCCGAGCTCTGCAGAAGGTAGTTGGACACAAGTCTGAACTGAAAACTCTATAGTAGCAATTAGTGCAGCACAGGGCTTGAGCTGATGAACTTAGCTGGTGCCAGGGTGTGTTATCTCTGAGCTCAGCCACGCACTGCTGCAGTGGATCAGCGTCTCCTGGGGACTCACTTGTGTCCAGCTGTGCCACTTGACTTTTATAGAAACAGAAAGGATATGATGATTCCCACTTTGTATGTTCGAGTTGTCTGAAATAAGTATAGAACTTTTCTGTGCTTTTAGTATTTTTTTTGTGTTATCAGATATGCCCATAAGCTAAGCAGTGCTGCTGCACACAGTGTTTACACTTGCAGACTGTGGTGGAGATGCTGCGTTGGCTGCCCTGCACGTCCTGAAGGGAGCTGGAGGCACTGGCCCTGTATCAGTCTGGACAGGTGGCCTTGAGCACTCTCAGGGTCCTTGCTGGAATAAAACTTGGTTGATGTCTTTGTTGGCAGTGTTTAGACCAGAGGATGAAGCTGTGACCTGCTTTGGGTGCTGCTGCTGGAGCTGTGCTGAAGGAGCTCCTCAGGGATTTTTTCAGCCCAGAAGTAAGATATTTTTTGTGTAAAAAGGGTCACCAGCCGAGGAGTGTGCTGCCTCGACAGCTCCAGACCCCACGGAATTTCTGCTTGAGGAGCCTTTCAGTGTCCTCTAGAGAGCTCGGGATTGAAGGCACCAGCATTGCCAGCAACTCTCTGTGTCAGGACGTGCCAGTCCAGTAAGTAATGGAGCAGATAGAGGGATGTGTAATGGTCCTGCTGAATGAGAAGTACTGCCTGGCAAGTGAGTGGAGTGCCTGGGAAGGAAGACAGAGGCTTAGGGACACATCAGGCTGATTTTTACTGTCTTTATTAACTACGGGCTCTGCCCACTCAGTGCAATAGACTTGAAAACCTGACATGTTGAGCAAAAGCAAACTCTTCTGGTGACTGAGATAGTTTGGCATCTGAAGATGCTGTACATGGATATAGTTTAAACTGGTGAGAAAGCTGTGCAGTTCTCACGCAGAACTGTTGGTTCCCATAACAGCAGCGGAAGTTTTCATGTTGGTTTCACTGGGGTTGTAATTCCACCTTCCTGTCCTGCTGTCTCTCCTTGCCTACTCATTGATGGGGTTAAAAGGAGATGGTGCTTATGAGAGGAAGTACCCCAGGCACTCAGAAGACTTCCCACATGCAGGTTTGTGATACCTTATCAGAAGGAGCTGCCCAGAGGGATTATAGCTAGCAAGGTGGCAGAAAGGATGGGTGTAGGGAAGAGTGCCCACAGCCACTGCTGCCATGCCTCGCTTGATGCTGCTCCCTGCCATAGGATAGTCTTACTGCACTACTTTCGTGCAAAACAAGCTTTGTGAAACACATCTTTCCTTTCCTGGCTGCATATGGATGAAAAGCAGGCTCTAGTCCCCGTAAGTAAGTGGCTATCAGCAGTTTGGATGAATGCTCTCTACCATTAGCAGAGGTGCAGCTTCTGGGTTATTCCCTTTGGCTCCTTGAGTTTCCTCGCTGCAGCCATTGCTGTTCCTCCCCTCCCAGTACATGAGTGCTTTGTGTGTAAGCTCATCTGCAGGACATCACTGCACCGATGGTAACTTTTCCTGAGGGAAGTAGATGGAGGCAGTGAGTGCCTCATCCCGGTGTGTGTGTGTGTGTGTGTGTGCGTGTGTGTGTTGGCGCTCCACAGCTGCAATGGTGTTGGGCAACTTCCTGCGCCGTGTCGCTGCTGTGGCGGTTCCGGGTGACTCAGGCAGCACCCGGCTCTGCTCTCGACAAGTGCTCGCTTGCACGCTGCAAACCCTGTCCACACGGGGAGATTCCCTGTGGGGTGTCTCTTTCCAGATCCCATGGCTGCCTTGGCTCCCAGGGAAGACACAAGGAACCCCTGAGATGCTGCCTCACTTTTTTCCTGGCTGGATCTGTATGTGTTTTAGCTGTGTGTTCCCCGTCATGTTACACGTGATTTGGTGCATGCTGGATGATGGTGAGCTCTCCATCCCAGCCTCACCATGCTGGGTAAAAGCACGCAGTGATGTTCCATGGTACTTCCAAAACACAATTTAGGTCAGCAAGAACAGACAGCTCACCGTGCTTGGGCAATAAATTACATGGAATGGAAGAAGTGCTGCCTGATGCCAGCCAGCATCTTTATGACCCCTGGTACACTGCCCGCTCCCTGTAAAACATTGTGGCTGTGGAAGCATGAGGGCTGGGTCACTCCAGGTTGGGAAAGCACTGCTCAGTGCTCTCAGCATGGTCAGCAGCTGAGAAGCCTGGCTGCTGTGTTTGGGGCAGGAATGCTCACCTAGCTGAGTGGCGTGAGGACGATTTTAAGAGAAGCCTGGAATTTGTGCAGATAGGAATACTTATACTGAAAGTCAATGATGTGGATTTTGGCTTCTTTTTGCCTAGTGCATTCAAAATTTTTTCCCATTATGTTCAGACTAGACTTGGAGCTCCCTACTTTTTCTTGAAGGGTTAAGGAATGTTAGGAACTCCATTAAATTGACTACTGTAGGCATCACTTCTCACCCCTACTCTTCTGCACACTCAGGCTTCACGTCTTCTGTCAGGTTATTTTCAGTGCATTCCTGTCTTGCAGTTTGCAGCTACTTTGAGTTTCCCAGTTTAAGTGTGGTCCTGTCCTTCCCTTCTTGTTAACAGTGTCACTGGATTATATTGTGCTTAGATTTGGGGCAAGTAAGTGGTTGCCTGAAAGCTGAGTACTGGATATGGAGAGAGCTTGGTGCCTGGCAGAGTTTCATGAAGTAGAGCTGAAGGAGTGGGTGCTGGGAAGCCACTGCCAGCCATTCATCCCTTATCCTGTGGCCTGTGAGGATCATCCCAGACCGGTTACCAGCCAGTTTGGTTTGGTTTAGGGATGTCAAATAGTCAGAAGTAGGAGGTTTTGTTTGTTTGTTTGTTTGTTTGTTTAAACAGAAAGCCAAGTTCAACGCTGGTGGAATAAAATTCAAAGCACGTTGTCCAGGGAGGTCAGCATGGCGAAGAGCATTGTTGTGGCTTCCCTGGGCTCTGGAGGAAAATTTTGGGAGCAGGAGCTGGGAAGGAGCAGTTGGGATGCAGCAACTGGGGGCAGCTTCACAATCACAAAGTTGTACCGGTAATGTTTTGTGATATGGCTCTGATGGTGCTTTCCAGTTAAATCTTGCAGAAGGGTCCCTTGGGGCTTCAAATTGTTGGTTCTCCACTGGAAATTGGGAGTTTTGGTACTTTAAAGGCAGAAAAGCTGGATGGAAAAGATAGCTTTATGTTTTTTAGTGTTGGTAAATTGGTACTGACACAGCTGAAATGTGGCTACATTCACTTCTGTTTCAAGAGGATGGTAGAGAAACACACAGAAGGGTTACCCTGGAAAGGGAATTAACATCAGAATTATTTTGCAAAGCATTTGCTCAAATGGCTCACATGAACGTATCAATGGCTTACATTCTTTTTGCATTTTAGTCCACTTAGCTTGCACGGTTCTGAATTTAAGGAAAATGACCCATAAGTATCTCTTGAAAAGCTACTATTAGCTGTAAAGCATTTTTCTTGAATGCACTTATTTCCCTCCCGTCCCCTTTCTGTGACACCAAGGGTTTTTCTTAATAGTCTTAATAGTTTAGATTTCACTGCTTGTTTCGGTTTGGGGTTTTTTAAAATTATTTTCATATCCCAGTTTCTCTGTTTGACTGTTTTCATGTGCATGTTTTAAATCTGAGGCACAGGGAGCCAGGTCCAACAGTGACTGCAGCCTTTGGAAAGGCTTCACGTTTGCAAAGTCTCTGAAGGCAGTGCTGGAATAAATGTCCCAGAGGCCCTGGGCCGTGTACAGGGTCTGGATTGGGGTCAGGGCATGTCTGAGTTCATGTATCATTTTCCTTTCAGATATTTGTTTCAAACACAAACCCACTTATGTGTGTATGTATGTGTATTTAATTTAAAAATGCAAACTTTTATGAAAACTTAGATGAAATCTTTCTCTTGCTCCCTGCCCTTTCCTGGGCTATGATAAGGGTTTATTTAATCCCTTCCCTTTTGCAGGATTTCTTAACTTTTCTTAATATTGGACCCTTGAATTGGTTTTCACGACTTTTCTCCCCCCACCCTGCCTTTAATTATACCACAGAGTGTGGGAGAACATTGACAGGAGAGAGGCTTGGAAGTATTTCCGCAAATCCCTGGAGAACCTCTCTTCCCCTTTGAACCCACCAACACCAAGGTTAAAATGAAGCCCCTGAGCTTATGGCTTGTGCAGTCCTTTCGTTGTTTGGTTTTATTTTCAGGCTGGATTTGAGACGCTGATAACTGCTTTTCTAATGGTTTTTGAAAACCACTATTTTTCATTTCTCCCTGCTGTGCAAGCCAGGAGGAGCAGGTGGGACCCTGCTGTGGGTGCTGCCCCAGGGAGCATCTCTGGGTGTCCTTTGTCACCCAGGGGTCCATCCCTTCCACACACTGGGTCCCAGCTTGCTGAGATCTACAGCTGAGAGGTGGTTTTATCCTCAGAAGACTGTAATGCCTTTAGTTGTCTTGGATACGTGACATCATATAGTGTTATAATCAAATATAGGCCTTTCTCAGCGCTGGGGGGGGAGGATCTCAGCTGCCCTCGAGCAGGGGTGTGAGGGGTGCAGGGCATGGAGCAGGGCAGCCTGAGACAAAGGAGATGAGTGGGGGGAAAGGTTGAATTAGTAGGGGGCAGAATGTTTGGTGTCATCCTTTTAATGCTCCTGGTCAAGCAAATAGGATGCATTTTATTGATGGGTTTTCATTAATTGTGCCAGAATTTTTTTTCCTTCTTTCCTCTAACGTACAAAGACTTGTAGCCTGTCCTGTGCTGTGTGCACGCTGGCTTGGAAGTTTGTCCCCAGCCTGGGTAGGTGAGCGGTGGCAATCATTTATTTGTGTAATTCTTGGGCTGTTTTGACAACACACATTGATGTGTTTAAGTCAAGACAAGCTCTTGTGCTTCTTGTAGACGCAAGGGAATATGAAAAATCAATAGAAGAGTTTGCTATTGGTGTAGTTGTTTGCATGCAAAAGCACGTACCAATCATCTTAATTACTTTTACAGAGCCTGTTTGTGTCAGTACAGAAGTTGTGTGTAAAGCACAACTCCTGGCTCTGTAACTAAGGCTGCACACCCTGAGCTGGTTGTGGAGAGAGTGGGTGCAGAGCTGCTGTCATTAATCTAAGTGGGACATGGCTGAAAAGCTCTTTTCCTGGATTAAATTTTCCTGGACTCCTCAGACTTGGGCAATATATGGTAAGATTTTATAATTTTTTAAACGTGGAGGGAAATCACTGCACTGTTGGCAGGCTCCAGGTCTTCCCACTATTAACAGAGGTGACCTAGTTGCTTGGCTGGTCCTGCAGAAGTAAAGAGGTGCGTTTAGTTGTGGAGAAGGTTGTCCTAACCTGGGGCACTGATGCTGTGCAGGTGCCAAGAGGGCACCTTTCATCTGGTGCCACTGTAAAGAAGGATGAAGCAGCAACAGCAGCTCTGTTCTCATGCTGACTTGGCGTAGACAAGGCTGTGGCATCTTCTGGCAGAGAGGCTGAACTCTTTCTTGCCAGGTCAGTGAGTCTAACCCTCGTGGGTGCAGTGCTAAAATGATACCTGGGCACTTAGACCTGCAGTGCTGCTGAGTTTGGAGAAGGCCACCTGTGGTGGGATGGTGGCATCTACCACAGCTTTGTGCTTTGGGCCTGGATTCTGCTGGAGCTGACTTCTCCCAAGAAGGGCTGCTCCAAAATAAATGTGCTTCCCTGCTTGCCCGAGGACGTGCCCTAGTGGACTTCCAGTCTCGTTACGCGGATGGTCTTCATTAAATGCTCGCGCATCAAAGCATTTGCTCCTGTGGCAGAGCATACCGGTGCTCAAGGTCTGCCATCAAAATTCAGTGATAGCTGGGGGTGTTTGTGGGGGCTTGTGAACCTGGTTTAACCCAGATATGCTCTCCTAGGCTGAGGACCTTTCAGTGCTCATAACCTGTCCCAAACTTAGCTCTCCAGTGAGTTTGAGAGAAGGCTGCAAAAAGTATTTCCTTGTCTTGAGACACTGAGTCTCCTCTGATCTGTTTGTGCTTCTCTGGACCTGACTGCTGCCTTAATACACCTGCAGCCTTAATCAGCCCCTTCGGAGCTGGGCTTTGCTCTTTGGGTTGTGAGTGGTCCGGAAGAGCAGGTCTTCACTGGGCTTTGGGTGCTGAACTGGCACGGATTAGCAGCGAGGTCTGCTCCTGGCTTTTATGTGATGCCAAAAATCAGACTGCTGGAACAAGGTTGTCTCTTTCACCTCTTTTCTGATGCATCCTAACTTTTATTTGAGCAACCTCAGCTGACTTTGCAGCCTTTTAATCTTCTTACCCTGGAATCATAGTCTTCTGTCTGTAATTACCATGCAGAATGATGTGCACCTCCACTGTGATACTTTGAGGAGTAAATGTTTTGGTTGGCCTTTCTTTTGAGGGTGCTAACAGGAGATAGATGCTTGAGTTGCTTAGGATTTGGATGCATGAGGCTCTGCTTCCAGTTGGGAGTGCTGATATCGGTGAACAGCAGTGTGCTGTGTCACTGTACTCATTGGTAGGGTAAAGCACATGGGCAGAGCACAGACTCTTTCACCTTTTTCAGAGGTGTGCTTAACACATATCATTTTTGCATTTGCCTGGCTGGAGGTTGCCTTCTGGCTCTGCAGGACTGGGGCTGTCCCCATGGGAATTATCAAAACATCTGCACTGGAGAGCTGCTTCTGTGCTCTTTCCTTCTCACAGTTTGCTCTCCTTGTTCGTACTGTGGTTTTTCTGCCAGGTCATCCCTGAGCACAAAACCCTGCCAGCTTACAGCCAAGATGGCTTTGGTGAATTCCATGACCCTTATGTAAAATTTTAAACCTCAAATATTTGGAAGTGATGATCGTCAAAATGACAGCTTGGAGGCTGTGTTCTCACAGTCCTGTCTGCTTCTGAGCAATCAGAGCACACATGGAGAAAAAAATTGTGGATTTTGGATGTCATTAAGGGTCTGTGAATGGAGAGGTGTTCTGGAGAGCACACAAGCTGACCACTTGTTATACCTTCAGATATGCTCCAGTGGGTCTGGTGTTCCTCCTGTGATTTTATTTTTTTCTTATTTATTAGTTGATAATAGTCTAATAGTGGCCTTTATGCCTTTCTAGAAAAAAAATTAGTTTCTGGTGTGTTCATGTAGAAGATGTGTGAGATGGTGAACTAGGATAAGAAGGTAATGAGATGTGTGGATTTTTGTAATGCGTCTGCTAAAAGAAACATGGCACTAACCTATATTATTTACTGTAAGTACATTACCTGCAAATAATTTTTATTTTCAAGTAGGGCATTAATTATGCCAATAATTCTCTGCTGAAACATAGTTGCATGCAAACAAATAGTGCATTGACACCACAAAGACTACCTGATTATGAGTGCCAGCTTAGTAAGTTATTATTTTTTTCCCTTCTATTTTTGAGAAGACTGAGCGTGTCCAGGCCATATTTGTGTTGAAAATAGACTATTGCCCCCTTTCCCCTAAGAAATGGATACAGTGACCTCAGGCTTGCATGTGTGTGTGAGCCATGTGCGTGTTCCTGATCTGCCATGCTGACGGAAGATTTGTAAAGGGAGATTTTGTGCAACATGAACCAGGAGCTAGAATTACCAAAACACGGCTGTGAGGTGTAAGCTCCTGTGTAGCTGCCTAAAGAGGTGCTGAACAAGGAGGCAGAGTTAATCATTATAAAGAGAACAGAGCAGCTCATGTTGCAGCAGAGTTGGGGTTTGTCTTACTATATGAATTTTATCACTAGCTCTTTGTTTGTTTTTTTTTTAATTTAGGAAAGGATTGAAGAAGTGACATGAGCATATGTATATATGGCTGTGTTTAAAGCCAGCCATCGCTGACTGCCAATATAAATCTGCTCTGGTGCCTTGGGGGAGAAGTAAATTGAAGGGAGAGCAAAGCTATTTTTGACCAGCTATTTGAGCAGCTCACTTTGCTTTAATTTTTTTTTTTTTTATTACTGACTGAGCTGGTAGTTAATCATACCCATCCCTGCACTTAATAGAAATAAGAAACAGAAAATTAAAAATTTATGGATATTTTCTAGCACTGTCACTGGTAAGCATAAGTGCAGGTGCTATTGTCAACACAGCTTTGCAATAGCTGGTGCAAGGGCATAGGAGCAGATGAAGAGAGGAGCAGAAAACAAGGTGTGTTTTCTGGGGGAGGCACAAATTCTGCACCTCATGACTGCCTGGCACCAGGCAGGGGCTGGCAGGACTGGGGAGCATAAAATGGATTACCCTGTTGTCTTTCTGTGTCGCCATGTCACTTCTCCATTGCACACATCGCTCCCCTTCTCCAAAATAAGGAGGCAGAGCAAATCCATCAGCAGGCAGGCTGGGCATGGGCACGGTGCCTCACTGCCATGGGCACGGTGAGGCTGCCAGGTGGCAGCTGGGTGGCTTTGGGGGTGGCACAGCAGGGCAGTGGACACTTTGTAGGAGAAGATGCACAGAGACACATGTTTACCACAAACTGGTGTAAGAAAACATCCAGTGACTGTATGGTGTACGTATCCAGTGACTGTATGGCTGTCTGGTGAGACGTGATATGGAAGCTGTCCTTGTCTGGAGCTCTGGCGCTGGGAGCTGGAGCGTGAAACCAGAATGATAGCACCTGCAGGGACAGGAAACTGGACTGGTGTTTGGGTTTTTGTTTGGTTGTTTTGTTGGGTTTTTTTTGCAGTTTATGTGAACTGTATATGAACCAGCTTTGCTGGTGAACTGCATCCATAGTTGGAGTGTCCTGTGTCTACAGTATGTGTGTGTGTACATGTACACACCCTACATCTGTACAGTGGTTTTGTTGCTCTGTGCTTCTAGCATAGCTGTGTTGGCCAAAGCTGTGGGTGCAGTGAAGCTCTAACACGTTCACATCAGCAGGGAAAAAAACCAGCTGTTCTCATAACATAGTTTGCCAGAAGACCCCTTTTAAAGCTCTACAAGCAAGGTGGTTTTTGTTGGTGTAATGTTTCTAAAGCATGGGTAGCCTGTCAGACTATGCATTCTGGATGGCAATTTTTTGTAGATAATAATTTTGTGGTTAGGTTTTTAGTATTTTGTTGGCTTGGGTTTTTTTTTAATCTTAAACGGTTAGCCATTATTCCTGCACCAGGTCTGAGCTGCCACCCCAGTGCATGGTCCCTTGCTGTTGGGAGCTGGTCCCAGCACCCTCTGCTCTGCAGGGAAGCCCAGGTTAGGGCAGCAAGCCCTTGCAGGAGGGGAAAAAGATCTTTTGGACCCAGGCAGCTCTGTGGGACACAGCTGATGAACTGATAGGCTGCAAGATCTGCCAGATCTTCCCCTGCAGAAACAGGCTGCAGCACTTGGGAATGTCTGTGACTTGTAAGGGGCTGTAAAGACTTCATTTGCACTGAGACCACAAATAGACTTTATGCTGGTTTAAGTTTTGTAATTCCTTTTTCACTCTTTGGATGCCAAAGGCAAACACTTCTAAACACAGTCAGTTCACAATATAATGAGTAACTTTGGAGTTAATGTGAGAGCTGAATGGATTAGATCCTACCTGTTAAGGGCTTTTCCAGGTTTTGGATGTTGACATCAAAATAGCTATTATTTCTGTGTCTGAATTGGTGTTTCAAGATACATACAGCAGTTTCCAAGTGCTTCCCATAAGCTCTGCCTATAAACCAAGGGGTGTTAACACATGAGTTGACTGGGAGGCTCCTGTTGGGCCCTGGCTCTCATCAGCAACTTCAGTGTTCTTGCACAGCGTGGGGATGGTGCAGCCCCACACTTGGGTTTGGTGGGCTCCTGCTGAATGTGCTTTTGGTGGTTTGTGCTGATTTCTGACCATCTCCTCTGTTGCAGACCAATAAAGCTAAATGGGTCCAGTCACTGGAATGACTCCGGATAAGAAAGCTGAAACGCCCGGAGCAGAAAAAGCCGCAGGACTACGGCAGTGCCATGGGGTGGGCAGCCTGCCCGACGTGGGCGACGCCGGCAAGCCAAAGGCCACCGTGGTGGACAGAGATTCAGCAGATGATGAGCTCACAAATTTGAACTGGCTGCATGAAAGTACTAACCTGCTAACAAACTTCAGCCTCGGCAGCGAGGGCCTTCCCATTGTTAGCCCTTTGTACGACATCGAGGGTGACAGCGTGCCATCCTTCTCACCGTCCTGCTACCAGAACCCTGAGAAAAAATCCTCCACTTCCAAACCCCCTTACTCTTTCAGCCTTCTCATTTACATGGCAATTGAACAGTCCCCCAACAAGAGCTTGCCAGTCAAAGAGATCTACAGCTGGATCCTGGACCGCTTCCCCTACTTCGCCACAGCCCCCACCGGCTGGAAGAACTCGGTCCGACACAACCTCTCCTTGAACAAGTGTTTCCGAAAGGTGGAGAAAAGCCATGGCAAGGTGAGACCTGGCAGGAGGGAGGTGGAGCAAGTTTGAAATTCAGGGAGAAATGGAGAAGGTTCTGTTGTTCGTAAGGACATTTTGTTTGGGTTGTTTTCACCCCATAGTATCCTCTTAACACTTTATTTGCAGATGGAGGTGGTTTGGAAATGCTGGAAAATCACAGGATGACAAGTCACTGGGTTTTGTTATTTTTTGTTGATCTGGGTACACCCAGCAGTGGTGCATTCTTTTTAAATCTGGCACACCTGCAATTGCAAGAAACTCTGTTTCCATTTATTTACAATTTTGTTAGGCTGCAATAACCAGCCAGAAATTTCAGATAACTCTCCTAGGATTTCCTCTTGATGAAGCTTCTTAAACTAGTGCTTTCTCTGTTTTCCAATGCTGGAATTCTGGGGTATGTTCCTCCTTCCCTGCTTTTCCAGCACGACCATGGCTACGATCTCACTGGCAAGCAGAGGAGATTGTGGGATGCCAACCAGCTTCCCTGCTTGGCTAGGAGGGATGTTTCCCCTCTGGGTGCAGATGTGTTCCTCTGCAAGGTGCCCTTGCTTGTGGGTACACTGGGTGTGTGTGGCTGAGTGTTCCTCAGTCCAGCAGCTTTCTCAAATATTAAATTGACTCTTTCACTTGTGGTCTCCTGTTACACTTAGCACAGTGCTAACTTTCCAATAACCATATTAATTCCTGCATTTAATGGACTATAATGCTTTAACATCTGTCGTAAGATGTGTGTCTCCATGTGGTGCAGACACAGTTCTTAAAGTCAAGGATACTCTTTTCTCTACAAGTTCTTCCTTCTGATTTTTATGATTTTACTAGTGACTTTCTTCTTCCCTCTCTCATCTCCCATCTTGTTCCTCAAAGAGCTGGCTCTGACTTAAGTAAACTAGCAGGCCACAGACTGAAAGTCAACAAACAAGTCCTGTGTTTGGAGGTCAGACTCAGTGGTAGCAGGCTTGTTATCAGAAATGCCTGCAATGCCTGGCGTGCTTGACAGCCTCTCACTGTAGAGATGGCTCCTGGAGCTGAGTGGGCATTGGGGAGGACTGCCTTGTGCTGATAGGACTGAACACCACTGCTTCATAGTAGTCCTTATGCTAAATTGTTACGGTGTTCTTTTCCCAAGCAGCAGCTTTGCTCTGAACAAAACAGTGAGTTTTTGTTGCAGTGTGACATCCCCATCCCTGAGCCCTGCTGAGTGTTAGGATGGGCTCCTATCATGGCTCCAGGTGCTGTAGTGGGGTAACTGAGGTGCTCAGGCTGTCCCTGTGTGGAGGACTGGATCTGAGCAGGGACCACATGTTGCTGCAGGTGACAAAAGTGCTGTTAAAGGCCTAGGTGGCTCTGTCCAAGGAGGGTGACATGAGTTTGAGACAATTAGGGCAGGAAATCTAAATTGGTATATGATTTCCTTCTGTCTTTGGATCTGACCTTTAATGCTCTGCTGTTTCCAGCCTCATGGGTTAGGAGTTATCAGTCAAACCTGTTGCCTTGACATTGGGGTGCCAGGAGCTTGAAACTGCCCGGTCCCCTGCTTACCCTGGCATCTCCATGAGTGTTGCTGGGCTCAGAGGATGGCTTGCTGCTCAATGTGACATCTCTAGTAGGAAGAGCAAAATGCACAATATCTCCCACTGCAACCAGCAAGGTGATGCTGATGTGCTCTGTCAGTGTTTTCCCAGGGCTCCAGGAACTGCACAGCTCTCTAATTCTAAAGAACAGAAACTGTGCTTACCAAAAAAAGCCACCCCAAAAAAGCTCCTCCTGAAACTCTGCTGAAACTTCCTCATTTCCAACAAACAGCAGTCAAATCTTTACCCTCTGCCCCGCTTAGAAAAGGATCAGATGAGGATACTGCTCCAAGTTCTTCCTGCGGAATAAGTCTGTGGCACACGTCAGCATCCTGGACTCCACGGGAGTTGATCTGGCAGATGATGGAAATGCTGCAGACAACTTTGGATGAGCTCCTCAGGTGTCACTTCTTGGAGCAAGCAGCAATTGCTCACAAGCTCATTTTGCTGATCCTGTTGCATGGAACCATGTGCTAGCCATGCCTCTGGGTGCTTCTTGAAAGAGCATGATAATTTTGTATTTTTTTCCATTTTTTTCTTTGTTAATGGCATTTTGTACCTGAAGGGGAATACCCAATGATCTTTGTTCTATGCCAAGTGCCTGTGGAAGTGGAAAAGTCCATGGCACGTTATATCAGAGGAGCATGGTTTATTTATGGTAATGGTAAGAAGGGTTTTAAAGCCTTTCAAATGAATCTGGGCTCTTGTGTTGGAAGATTGTAAATGTCTGACAGTAGGGGATGGATGGTCTGTGCCCCTGCATCCCAAGGCAGGCTGCTCTCTGACACCTCCCTGGCTATTGCTGCTGCCTCTCAGCTATGAAATCATCTCTTTGAGGCAGCAAAAGTAGGAAGAGTCCGTCCTCATCTTTGCCACAATGCTGATACTTTGTTTTGGATTGGGAGTGCACCTTGAAGGAAACCTGATTTTTCCAAACTTACCCCCGAGCTAGCACTGCAGGGCAGTTTCAGGACACTTGCACTGGCCTCATTTTGGATGGTGCTGAGCTGGAGCAGTTGCTGCAGGAGCATGCTCACTGTCCCCTGCTGGCTCTGGGCATTGTCCACAGACCCTGCTGGAGCACGTCTGAGTGGAACATCCAAGGCACAAACAGGTGACCCCTGAGCACCACCTCCCTTACTCTGCAGAGCTCTTTCCACCAGGCTGTGCCACATCATGTTGCAGATGTAGCTCTGGATGGTCAAAGCTGTGGCTGGTTGTTCTGTTTGTGTGTGTATTTGCATCAGCCAGCTAAATACCTGCAGGCTGAGGGGTTCAGGAGTGTAGGACAGGATCCAGCAGGGACTGGGGGAAGAACGTCCTTGCTTGGACCACTGGAAAAAATGATAGGGTGTGGTTTTCTTCTGATGAGTGGTGCTGAAGGGAAAGTCACTGCCTTGAGGTGCCTCATGAGCCAGCAATGCTGTCAAGAGGAGGAACTTCTCGTGCCACGGAATCAGGATGTATGGACGTCATCACATCTCTGCTGAAATACCCTTGCCTGCTCTGTGTGCATGCAGCACAGTGCTGCTGGATCTAAGTGGTTTCTCAAGGTTTACCCCAGGTGACAGACCCATGAGCTGAAATACCCTTTCTTGTTGGAGCTGCAGTTGAGCACATGTCTGCAGTCATCCAGGCAGATGAGATTTCCAGGCAATCTCTGGTGGTGATGAACAGCAAGGGGATGATGCTGGAGCAGTCCCAGGGACACCTGCTTGCCTTCCAGTGTTCCTGCTGTGGCCCTGAAGAGAAGGAGGAGTGATTGTGAGTCAGTGATCCTCAGAAGATACAACTCTTTGCATGGGGATTATTCATTAATTGATACTGAGGAGAAGTGGTGTGAGGAGGCAGGATCAGCATCCACATCAAACATTGATTTGGCAGGCCACTGCTTGCATGGATGTGGTCCTGCCACTGTTTCCTCTAGAGGCTGGGGGTTACAAGGCTTGAATATCTTAAAAAAACCTCCTCTTCTTGGTAAATATGTGGTTTAGGTTTTTGTTTGTGATTGGTGTTTTTTGTCAAGAGATGGTGATAAACAATCTGCGTAGCTCTTCAAGTATTTGGGTAAAGGGCAGGGCAGGTGCCATCCATAAGCCTGTAGAGATAGGAGAGAGATGCCTTTTATCTGGTAAACTTTTTTGTGAATATATTATATACCTCCTTGCACACAGATGGTATTTTCCAGTGGTTCAGTTTGCTCAGGTGGAAGCAGCTGGTGAACATGGTCCATACCTGATGGACAAAATAGCACCAATGCTTCAAAGCATAGGAATTATTTTCCTTCCTTTATTTCTGCCTAGATAAAATCCTGCAAGTCAAATTAGAAACATTAGAAAGATGCAGAAAAGATGATAGACCAAAAACTAATTTCAGAACCGTATGACTGCCCCTGTTTTGAGTTGCAGAGTAGGAAGAGCCCGTGGCCTCTTTTCACTGACTCTGGAGGGATGTTTCTTTGTATCTTAAGTAAAAGTTACACCTACATTTCATTCCAACACTTGCGTCACTGTTGATGTGAAATACTAACCTCCAAAGGCAGTTTAGCATTTTAGAGTGTCCTGAATTAGTCCTTGCTAGGAGAAATGGCACAGTCTGTTCTGGCTTGTTTTAAAGCTGGATATTGGTTCTGTGGCATTTCCAGCTCCAGCTGTTGCAGGCTTTTCCCTAACACATGACACTTAATTTCAGACCTGGGCTGGGCTTCTGCTGCCTGTCTTTGCTAAGCAGAGGGTGCAAGCAAAGCACAGGAACAGCCCCATCATCTCTTTTGCTCAATGTGTACTTTTAGTATCTCCAGAGGTGGGTGGAAGTGTGGTTTCACATTACACATGACCCAGAGAAGTCACCCTGTTCACTGCCTGATTGTTGCATTGGATCTGTCAATGCATGGATGGCTTCAGGGTGTGCCCGGGTTCAGCTCGCTGTTGCAATACCCACCCAAAATCCTTGTGCTATGTTGTTAGGGCAGCAAACTGGAGGAGGACCTTGCTGGGAAGATGAAAGAGGGAAACTAACCCCCAGGCAGCTGAACTGAATGAGGCTTGAAGCAAAAGTGCTCCCCTGAAGTAGCGGATAAACTGTGTAGAGCAGTGGTTTGCTGATCAGGGGAGTTCCTGCTTCTCCCTGGGGTCAACAGCCTCAAAACTATGAAAGGAAGGGGGGAAAAAAAGCCCGTTGGGAAAGGTTGGGATGCTGGGGAAAAGGGTCTGGGAGAGGTACAAGAATAGGATCAGGGTGTAAGTCTGTCATTGAGATGATGGATAGAGCCAGTTGGGAGGATGTCCCCTGTTAGTACCTAGGTGGTTAAATCATCCTGCCTGCCACCATGGCTGTTTATTAATTAAAAGTAAGCTTCTTGATTAAGTATCTTACAGTCTGTGCTCCGTTTTAGCATGAAACGATGAATATAACGAAGATTGAGGTTAAAAAAATAACTTTGAGAGATGTGGCAGCTCAGAGTTCTTTGTGAAAGACAGTGGCTTCCGCTACAATTGTGGAGCTGCATCTCTTTCTCAGATGGGGCTCTCCCTGGCTTGATTTTTCTCTATTGATAGCAAGGTATTTCCTCTTCTCAGAAAACTCCTGTGACTGAAATAGAACCACAGACTTACATGCTTTGTAAGTTCTGTTCTGGAGTAAGTCATGGAGCATCCATCCATAAATTGATATTATTGCCCCCCATGATACTGGCAGCAGGAGGCCAGCTGGCTCTTGTGGGCTCACAGGAGCCTCTCCAGAAAGCTCGGGTTTCTGCTTTGATATTTAGCCTCCAGAAATCCTCTAGAAGGATCTTACTGTTCAGGTGTACAGCTACCCCATCCTTCAGCCACGTACATTTCCATTTCTGAAACATCTGTTTTCCTCAGAAAATCTGGGGCTGCTACATGCAGAGCTCTTAGCTGATCTTTCAGGTCAGCATTTATAGAACTGTTTTTACTTTCCTGTTTAATTTTCTTCTTTAGCTTGCAAGAACTAGCAGGCTCAAAATATAGGTTCTTAATTTAGTAAATTTGTGAAGAAACCTTTGAGAGAAGCAAGAGGTGCTTTATCTTGCTTAAGTTTCAACATACCAAATTTAAAATCAAGAATGACTAGCACAGGGGTGCTTACATTGTTAGGTGCATCAAAAGTATATTAATTAGGTTTTCAGATTTTGAAAAAGTGTGAATAATCCATCTTATAGCTGGGCATTGAGCAAGATCTTTTTCCAGGGTTGTATAAAGTTAAATGAGTATGTGCTTATATCTAAACAAAGGGAAAGGTGCTTTGGTTTCTTACCTAGAAACCTGTTAAAGAAAAGATTGCTGATCAGTTTGCTGGTGCCTGGACAGATCCTTCAACTCACGGCTGTGTTTACTGAGTGTTAAAATAAGGTTTACAGCTTTTGGGGGACAAGTGGGAATGGGGCTTTAGAGAAAGGGTTTTGGAGATGCTATCTCAGCCTGCAAGATGGGTGCTTCCATAGTGTATAATGGGGGTCTCAGGACCATTTTCTCAATTTTAGGAGAATCCACAGTGGAACTGCCTGTGGGTATAGTGCATCAGCTGTGTAGTGGTGCATGCCTACGTGCAGTCACTGCACTGTGCTGCAGCTTGGGGATGTTAAATTAGAAAGGACTGTAATGGCCTGGTCCTGGATTTTCTAATTTGCCTTGTTTCTTTGTTGCAGGTGAATGGAAAAGGGTCGTTGTGGTGCGTTGACCCAAAATACAAACCTAATCTTGTCCAAGCACTGAAGAAACAGCCTTTTTCCTCAGCACTTGCATTTTATACTCCGCCGGCGTCGCCACCCAGGTAGGTGAATGCTCTCATCCAGGCAGGACATGTGGTTCTGTTGTCCCAGGTAGCAGAGGGTGTTGATGCTCTGTTACCTGCTGCCACCCCAGAGCAGAATTCCAGTGGGGCTTAGGTGAGACCAGCTGGGTGAGGCAGGGAGATGCCATGAGCTTAGGCTTCCCAGACAGCACATCTGGGGTGTGTCCAAGTCTCTTACGAACTGTGGCAGAGTTTAAAAGAAGAAGGTCAGGGGTGTGCTGGCTGCTTGCTGGAGAGCACAGTTTCTCCAGGAGGGCAAGCAGTCCTGGGAACTGGAGCACAACCCTCCTTCAAGCACACTTCGTCAGGACTATTCTAGGGTGTGCCTGGTGCTGCTCTGTGGAGGAGGTGGGTGTCTTCTCCTGTAAGTCACTTGTCTGGATATGAAATGTATCTGTTCTGTGCTGTTGTCGAAAACAATCAACTTTGAAGTGCTTAGAGAGGCTGCTCTGAGAGGGTTGTTTTTCTCTGAGGCTGTTTGAAAGCATTTTGCAGCAGGGATGGGAAAAAAAACCTTTGCCATAAACGTACTCTGAGGTGGGGCATGCAAGACTTCTGAAACCAGGACTTCCTTACCAACACAGTTTAAGATCAGGCAATAGATTTTGGAGAATTTGAAGTCAACCTCTTGCATCCTGAGTAGAGGGAGAGGAGCAGCAGCTCTCCTGTGGAGGCAGGAGGACAGAAAGCAGAGGAGCATGTTGGGTGAGCTCAGTTCTGAGGTAGGCCTGTGGCTGGTTTGTCTAGTTCAGGAAAGAATTTGGGTGAGATAAGAGGTAATTAAGGTGTCTGTACATTGCCCTGTGCCTTAACCTTACTGCAAGGAGTTTCCTTAACAAACAGGAGGAACTGGGATTCCTGGAGCAGGATGTAGGGCTGATAACATAGAGCAGATGTTTCTCAGGGTCCAACAGGACACTGTCCCTGGGAGCTGGCACCCCTGTGCAAGCCTTAGGGGCTGAAGGTTTTTTTGTGGGATGGGCTTGTCCCATGGGTCTTGTAACCCACGAGATATAACCAGTGATCTCTGGTCTCTGTCCGACCCGGGGCTATCCCGGGTTGCAACAAGCCAGGCAGAATTATCCTGTTTTCCAGCTTTCTGGTGGAATTAGGAGCATTACTAAAATAACCCTGACACATTTAAGTATTAAGAAATAGTCAGATTGGAAAGTATGAGATGACTGGTGGTATTGCCTGGGTTTATGGGAATAAAGATTATTGAAACGACTCTTATTGGGCTCTAGAGGATAATGCTTTTAGAGGCTTTAATGTCTCTGTGTGAGCATATGGACTTCTGGGTTTGGGTACAACTCAAGTGACAGTTTGGTCCTTGAGAGCTTTAATATTCGGCCTGTATTAGTACAGCCAAACTTTAAAACATAGGGAATAATACAGATGGGAAGGGACCTCTGGACACTGTCTGTCCTGCCAGAGGTGCAGAGGATCGAGACAGACTCAGCCTGGGGCAGGGTGTTCAGAGCCTTGACCAGCTAAGCTTTTAAAATCTCCAGAGTCTCCAAGATTAGTCCAGCTGAAGTTGTGTTAAGTGTGGTTTACTTAGCTTGGATAAATGCACCATACTGAAATCAGGTGTAAGGAAGGAGACATTTCATCTGCATGCTTAAGTACTTTGGAAGATCAGGACTTTAATCTAAAGCTGTTGTTTTTGGTCACTTTTTTTTTCCTTTACTTAAGGACTAGTCACACTTGCCAACAATTACAAGGAAATCCTGGATCTACTGAAGCCATATGGCAAAATTCCCACTGACTTCAACACGGGAAGGGTTGTGCAGTGCTTGTATTTATGAGTACAAGAAAATAAGAGACAACATATAAAGATACCACATTGCTCCCTAATGACAGCTGGTTTATTTTCCTTCAGTAATAAAAAACATTTATGTGACTTTCCATCACACACAGAAAAACAGATTTTTTTTTTTTCCCCTTCCATGCTTAGATTTGATTTAAATTCTGGCCTAATTTTGGGGAAGGGCCCCCAAGGGTCTGCCTTGTTGTAGAGAGAGAGGAAGCCCAGAGGTACAGCTGTAGAGAGACTGGAAGTATTGTCCAAATTTATCTAGAGAGTGATCCTAGAATTCAGCTGTGACAGTCTCTGAATTTTTCTGTGGGAAGGCTGGTGTTCATGATTGTTTTACAGTGTGTTTATGGGGAGCATGCCTATCATTCAGTGTGATTTTAAAATAAAATTTAAGCTGTTACTTTGAGTAGAAGCTTTCCAAAACTGTAATCTGTGTCTAGTGACACTGAAATTTGTATTATCATAGATGATTGGCATCCCTGATGCATTTTATTTCTGCACAGCTTGTTCAACAAGTCGTTGTGAAGCCCCTGGCTGCATTCTGGTTCTGGTGCTACACCAATTGCAGACCTGGGGACAGCCACAATCCTCATCTTGCAGACACCTTAGGCGTGGCTTGTCTTAATCAATACCAGGCATTAATTTGCTCTTGGGGAGCTCTGTGTGGACATGATTTTTGAAGGATCTGAGCTTAGACAAAAGGTCGAAGATGTTTAGCATCTCCTTGTACAATGGCCCTGTGGGCTGCAAAGCCAGCCATTTTGGGTTGGACCATTGCTTTCCTTTTATTTTAATTTTTTTTTTCCCTACCCATTTTTGGGTCTGTTCCCTTTGTGCTCCATCGCTGCTACAAGAAAAGATACCAGACAGTGAACCCTAATTTTGCACATTTTCCCATTCAGCTGAGGTTTCTCTTACAGGTTGGGCTTGAAAATTCTGTCATCACCCTTCAGATTCTTCCAGCAGCACTATAAAAGATGCACATTGCTACACTTCATGCAATTTTAATAGTGTGTACTATTTTTGTTGTAGTTACTTCTAACTGCTCACTAATAGATTTATAATAAACTGAATAATTAGGGCTGGGTGTGTAGCAGGAAAAAAACATGTGAAAGCATTAACTTGCCCTTTCTTTTGTGAGGGATTTAGGGGTACTTTGTCAGGTGCAAAGCTGGTCTGATTATGAAAAAAATATCCTGGATAGCATCACCAAAACAGCTGAGCTTTAGATAACTTCAAAATCAGCAGGTGTCTTGATTTGGTTTTTTTTTGTTTTGTTCTTCTCTAGGTTTTTGCCCATTACTTTTTGTTTTTCTTAATTGTCCACCACTGTTTGGAAAAGCAGATGGACACACCTGGTCCTTACCTGTCCTCTGAGCATGCCTGTATGACCTAATGTTTTGTTCACATGTAGGTTTTATGTACCAAAAAAATACATATCTTTGTTTAAAATCCAGCCTTTAGGCAGGTATTTTATATAGAAGGCAGTGACTCTTGCCAACAAGAATTTTGCTTAGTGTGTGTGTTTGGAGGTGTTTCCCAAGTGCTGATGATGGCTTAAATAGTGCTACACAAACTATGAACCAGTGCCAAGGCATCTACTGAGGGCAGCAGAAATTGTTTGCCCAACCTGTGGCGATAGGGTTGGTTTTATTTTTACCCTTCTGTGATCATAATATTGTGTCTGCTATACTTTGTACAAATCTCTTGCCTAATTGGGGCTTGGCTTTGAGCTGTTGAATTTTTTTTTCAGTAGGTCGTCATCCCCTCACTACCTGACTTCAGTCCTTCAGCAGAATCATGGCCGATCTCTCAAAGGTAAACTTTGAATTTTCTTTCACGCTCCTCCCCTGGTTTTGGTCACAAGCAGCTACTGCAGCCCAGCTGAAGTTGTCTCTGTCCGTGCTCTGAAAGGTCTGCTGGATGACAAAACACCCCAGATGTAGTACAATGCCTGTGTACTATATTAGCTACTTGTGTGTTAATTTTAAATCCATAAGGTGAATTTCAAGGTGTAATTGGGGCCATCTTGTTCTGACAGCAGAGCATTCAGTGCATGCATCACTCCCAAGTATGACCTACTTAATGAATAGTTCAGTAGAAAATGAATCTGAAAGCTGCATATCTCTGTACAAGCTTTATTGGAGACCAAGAACTGAGAACCTAAGGCAGCAAATTTTAATGTATAAAACTTGTGGTACCAAGAAGGAGCTAGAAAGTGTGCTGGAGCTTGCAGCATTTCTTTCGAAGAAGCAAGCTGAGCACAGTTCTTGCGCCTCACTAATAAGGCTTAATGTATTGAAGGCTTATCCTAAGACAAAAGTAATAATAATTCTTTTATAGGCTGGAAAGTGAAATGTACTCAATTTTTAAAGGGCTGCATCTAACAAAAAGTGAGCGTGTGTTGTAGAGGAGTGTTGTTATAGCTCTTTTAAAGGATAGTGAAAGGCACTGCCAAGTGGGACCTGAGCAGACACCCAGCTCCCGGGTTTTGCTGGCTCAGTAGGCTTAGAGGTGAGAAGGTTGCTTTGAGTTTTGGCCACAAACCAGCAGCTTTGGTTAGGCAGCAAAGTGAAGGCTTTTTAGAGACCAAAGAGCTGCCTGGCCCACAGGTGGTGATCACCATCTGGTGATGGAGGTTCTGTGGTGGCATCTAAGAGGCAGGGAAACATCCTTGGCTGGCTGGCTGCTGCACGGCTGCTGGACCTGGGATGCTCAGGGCTTGTTGGAGAACATGAGAAATCCCTCTCCTAATGATTTTGCTGGTGTGTCCTGTGACAGATTTGCAAGTTGCCAGTCTGATGCTGCCTGTTCCAATTAGCTACGCCGGAGGTGCCTAAATAATGAGTATCTGGTATCATTTAGTTTCTGCATGTAAGGGAGCCTGTTCAGCATTTCTCCTGCATTAGAGGCAAGCCATTCATGTTCCTGGCATCACATAGGGCAGTTCTTGTGCAGATGAACAGAATTCCTTGTGATAAGGTGCCTCCTCAGCCGTTCTGCTGGAGAAGTGTAAATTTGGGAAGTACTGCTCTGTTGAGAAGAGCAATCACAAATGAAGCCAAAGCACATTATCAGTGTCACAGAGCACTGCTAAGAAGCCACTGCAGAAGTGTCTCCCCTCTTTCTTTGGGAGTATTAATGTACAGAAATACTCTTTGTAGGTGGTAATCCTGCATTGCATTAATGCCTCTGATTGCTTGTCATTTTAACAAGGTGGTGCTTATATACCAACATCAGGTGATAAAATAAAATGTCTGTGATAGAAAGCAAGGAATAGGAATATTTCACTTTGTGATTACACTAGTAAAGTGTAGCAAAATAATTCTTCATGCTTTATTTTTCTACTTCTTCTTGTCAGTTGGGTGCGTATAACCTACGAATTCAGGGGCTCTATTTCTGCCAAAGAAAGCCAAAGCAGAAGGAAAAAAAAATCGCATGAGTACAATGGGGTAGACCCTAACATATACTGGGTTTAAAATGAAAGACGTGGGGAGAACAAGGGGGGAAAATGTGTATGTTTTAGAACCTGTGTTGGAAACAGCAGCTGAGTCCCCTTCCCATGTTGGTACAACATTCCCAAGGTGTCATGTTCTTCAAATTTCTTCTTGATCAGGGGTGATGTTAGGGAGAATTATCAAGATAAGGAAGCCACACTGACAACTCTGCAGTCCCCTTCTAATAGTACCCTCCCTCTAAATTCAGTAATAGAGTTAATGGCTGTAATGTGGGGAAGTAAACAAATGCCATAAAAAATGACATTGCTGATGTTTTACTTTACCAGTTCCCCCCACAATTCCAGTTCAGCAGAACTGAGAGCCTGTTCTGCTTGCTGCTGGTCCCTTCCAGCACATTGTCTTCCAGCCCTGCTCTCCCCTGACTGCTCATACATATGTCATACCTACCTACACCTCAGATGTGATCTTTGCTCTCAGACACTAAGGCTCTTGTGAGAGCTCACTGTTTCTTTGCTCCTGTTTTGCCTGGTTAGTCCACCATACGTATTTCTGTCCTGTGTAAGGAGTATTCATCATCCATTGCTCATGTGAGCCAAAGAAGGCCTTGGATTTCCTCTTCTTTAAAGGGCATGAGCGTGTCCTGAAATGAGTGGGAAAGGCGTGCTTGTTTCTTTTCCCTTTCACCTGGTTCTGGTTAGAAATGTCACTCTTTGCCCTGTTATCCTCAAGGTGCCTTTCAGCATGTAAGCAATCTACTCTGCAAAGGATGGCATTTTGCAGCAGTGCTTCTCACTGCAGCTGACAGTGCCACAGTTCACCTCAGCCTTTCTACATGCCTATTTATTATTTAGATCCCCCTGCTTTCTAGATTGAGCAGTTCAGTGCCCTTTCCCCCCTCCTAGTCTCAATTTCTTCCATTTGACTTACTAGTGTGGAAAATTCTGCTGGAGGAGGGAGGTGTGCTGAATTAGTGCTGCGTTAATGGGCACGGCTGTTCTCAGCCTTGCACATTCACACAACCAGGCTATGGAGCTGCTGAGGTGCTTTGCTGTGCCATGTGTCTAATCTTTCCCTCCCAACTGGTACAAACAAAAGGCACTTGTTAAGTATAGCAACAGCATTGTCACATGAATGTCTAATTGTGTCACTGATTCTTGGCTTCGGTGAGTGCAACGTGAGAATTTAGCCTTTGAATGTCATAGTTAAGGTATGAGACTGATCTGGAATGGTATTGAGCTGTACAAGGGTCACGGTTTGTCTGAGTTTGTACATTGCCCCCACCCCTGCTTTTTGTTGTAGGCCACTGTAGGCAGATAGATACAGATATAGATATATATTCTTTGTATGTTTTAGAGACCTCATCCTGTCAGGCATACCTGAGTTCTAACATTTTGGTGCTTCTGCTTCACAGAATCTGATATTGATGCTGCTACTGCAATGATGCTGTTAAATACTTCCATTCAACAAGGGATGCTGGACTGTAAGCATAACCCATTTTACTCTTGTTTTTCTTCACTCAGTAGCTAAATACTTTCTGTATAAAATTTCAGGAGGCAAGTAGGGTCTAGTTTCCAAACAGTAAAAGCAGTCAAGAAGTAATTCTGGTTTGATTATTCTTTTAGCTAGCATTGCAAGAGTTTTATTAGAAGCAACCTTCTTTTTCTTTTCCCAGTTAATTTTGATTTTTTTTTTTCTGCAAAGTTCTTTCTCTGCCCTCTCTGTGCTAGATGGTAAAAAGAGTTCCTTGGCTACTTCTCTGTTCCTCTAGCTCTTGGTTGCAATTAGCTGGAGACTAATGGATGACAGTAGATGGGCGGATTGTGACTTTAAATGCTGGCACTCAGCTTCCCTTGCAGCCAGCCAGCCACAGCGTGCTCATGGTGCGGGCGATCTCACTGGAGATTTGCCTACTGACACTTTTTGTTTTTATAGGTGAGAAACCTCAGCCTCTGAAGACACCCAAGAAGAGGAGTTACGGCAGCGCGTTCAATCCTCCCAGCTCCATCAATCTGCAGGAGAGCGATTCCACAGCCACCAACATCGATCCCAGCGAGGATCACAACTACAGTGCCAGCAGCATGGGCTCCCAGCGCTGTGCATCCAGGTCCAGCGTGTCTTCCCTGTCCTCCCTGGACGAGGTGTACGAGTTCATTTCCAAGAGCAGCCACGACGGCAGCGATGGCAGTGAAGGATTTCACAGCGAGGTGGATACAGATGTGGACTATGAAGATGATCCTCTGGGAGACAGTGGCTATGCATCCCAACCTTGTGTAGATACCTCTGAGGAAAGTCAGCCCAGCGAGAAAGTACTCGAGGAGCTGTGTCAAGAAATCGATGAGGAGCTGAAGGAAGCAGCAGGGTCTCTGCTCCACCTCGCTGGCATCCAAACGTGCTTGAGTTCCTTAATAAGTACTGCAAAGACCCACTGTCACAAGCAAAGGAAAAAATAATATGTTTGTCAGTGTTGAATATATACATATATTTTTTTTAATTGTGGCAATACTCTTCTACTTTTGCCCTTCACAAGGGAGATCAAAGCCATAAGAGGACTCACTGCTTTTTTTTTTAATTTTTGGCGCAAACTATAATTTAGCCATTTATTTTTAAATCACCACCTAAAAAGAAAAAAGAAATATTTAATTTTCTCAGATTAGAAGATATGCATGACTTGTGAAAACCTGAAAGCATACTTCTTAATGATCACTTTTTCTTTTTTTTTTTCAGTAGCTGACTTTTTTTTTCAGGTATGTGTTTGCTCAGATGCACACTGTGGATCATATTCACATCTCTGCTGGCCCCATCTGCAGAGGTGAATTTTGTTCTGTCTAAGGGCTCTGACTTCCATGTAAAGGATTTAAATTCATTTTGCAATAAGAGAATCTCTTTATAATTCCTAGACATCCTTCAGCCAAAAAATATTTTGTGGTATGTTGAACCTTATCCCTATTTTTCTTTTAAAATCAGTGGTGATTGCTTACATCTTCCTGTAGATGATGCCTTTTTTTTTTTTTTTATTTTCTGTTAAAAAATGGGTAAGCAAGTTCTGTTGGAGTGGGTTTTAACAGTACTGTACATACAAGGATGCCTTAAGTATGTTGCAGAATTGTATACAGCTATCCAAGGTCATCTTTCCTGTTGCTGAAAGGTAGCATGATGTGCCATAAATGTTCTCACCAACGTGAAGCTACTGCTTCCAGCAGGTGTTGGGCAAGCTGGGTAAAAATTAGGAGCAGAGCCACTTAGGAAACCAATGTCCGCTGTTGAAAACAGTGCTGGATTCAGCCAAAAGTTAACCTTTCCCTAAGGGAGTATTTTCCTGGCTATCTGAATGCCTTTCTTAGACTAGTGTGGGTTTTTTTGCCCCTTTTTAATTTTTTTTCTTTTTATTTGTTGGTCTCTTCATGAATACTGTCCTAAACTGTCTGCTTCCAATGCAAACACAGCCATGCTGCTGAAGGTCTGTTGCTCTGAGGGCCCCTTCCAGTGCCTCTTGAAGACAACGGTGGTGCTCCCACTGACCCAATGGCTGTTGGATCAAGCCTGAAATATTCGAGGTTCTTTGTGTTTTGGAATTTAAAGCACAAACACTAGTAGAGAAAGAAAAAATTGGTGGGTTTTGGTTTTTTTTTTTTTTCTTTTTCCAGTTCAGTTTTAAGAATGATTTGTTTTATTTCTTGAAAGGGAAGGAAAATACTCTGCTTCATTCCTGCTTTGTGTGAGCACCTGTTAGCCTACACCTGTAACAGGGCCATGTGTGTGCAGACATGTGTGTGTCTTCTGGCTATCACAGTGCTGCATTAGCCAATTAGATCTCATACTGGATGTGTTACTGGTGGGTAGTAGAGGTAAAACTTGCTATTTAAAGGAAAATTAAGTACCAACAAAGTGGTTCTTAGGATTTCAGGAGGTGAAGATACAAATGCTTGGTGGAACTGCTTTTTTTGCTCATGGGTTGCTTTTGAACTCTCATGGAAAACTGTGAAGGGCAGAGCTTGTGTCAATGTGAAAAGGAGGATTCAGATACACAGAATACTGTGAGCAAGCTGAGGTTTTGCTCGGTGCCATGATTCCAGTTTCACACTGTTGAAGAGGGGTGCTGCCTGGCTCCTGCTGAAGTGGTTGCAGCTTTCCGTAGCTTCCAGTGAAAGCTGGATCAAGGTCCAGGCATTCTGGAAGCTGTGGTCATGGTCAGCTCCATGGTTTGATTTGGTTCTGAATTATTCTTTGCTTCAGATAAAACTTGAGAAGGTTAATACTTACTGGGAGTGTGGCTGTGCTGCTGTTAACCCTGAAGCTGGTGACAATGACTTCAGTATATCTGAAGGACTGGGTTGGGATGCTAACAACACATTTAGTTACCATATGAAATGACCAATGAAAACCAGTGACTAATCAGAAGGTAGCAGTGAAAGCTGCATCCATCCTTAGAGCTGCCAGCCTGGGAGAACTGGAATTGTGCAAGGGGGAGCAGTGGCAGCCTTTCCCTAGGACACAGAGAGGTGTGGCAGGGCCATGCTCTTCTGCTCTTCCTGCTTTGCTGTCTTCCCTCTGTGCTTCCAAAGGGGAAGGCAGATGAGCTGTGCCCCTGCCCTGTCCCACCGTGTTGTCCCAGGCCTCTGCCCGCACGTTTGGCAGCTGAAGGCTGACAGCTCAGCTGCAGAGCACCTCTCTTGGCAGTGGGAGAAGAGCTGCCCTTCCTTTCTCTTACATATCTGTTGGGTTCGGGTTAGTTTGCCACCTCAGTTAGAGACCCTGGTGTATATAGTATAAATGGAGTATAATTAAAAGTTATTTTGATTGTTGGGTTTTGGGTTTTTTTTAGTGACATATGTAAAATGTTGATGCCAATGGTTGACTTGGATACATTTTGGCAAGAAAAGTATTAATGAACCACATTCAATTCTTTAAATGCAGTGAAGAAGTGTATGAGACCTGCATATGCAGGGGGTTGCTCTATTCAGGGTAAATCTGATGTGATTACTGTACAAACCTATATTGGCTTTTCAGATTCCAGTCCTAAATTACTGATCTGCAGAAGTCACATCAAATGTTTTTAAATCCAACTGTAAAGTGGAAGTTGTGTGGTTTTCAACTTTTCATCAACCTGAAGAATACAAGCTTTAATTAAAGCGAAGTATACTCATACACGTTGATAATGGTGTGGTCAAAATATTTATTGAAAAGAAAAGGTAGAATATTTTAAATGTTGCACCTGCTATTTTATCTTAAAGCACATTCTTCACACCTAACTGCCAGTGCCATTATCAAGTCTGTTTTATAAATGTACATTTCTTCAAACTAAAAAGTGCATAATTAAAAGTATTATGTTACTGCCATATAGTGATATAAAACACTTTATAATTGCCAATTCATTGTAACTATTATTTATTTAAAAGTGAATTGTAAGAATGCTTTCTGATCAAATGAAACAGAGTTGTTTTTAAACCATTCCCGTTAGCTTGTTTCTAATGTAGCATAAGCAATGTCCTTGGGTTTGTTTAGAATAATTTTGCCAGTAGGTGACCAATTCTAACTCTTTTTCCTCTGGTTTAGTCCTTTACCTGTTTTAAAGACGATTTACAAAAGTTTAGTTTTTTGTATGCTAATCTCTGTTAATTAAAATGTTTATAAATTTTATTTTTACCAAAGAGATGCAATTCATTATGACAAAATATTGCAGAATAAACTTTGTTTTATAACATTTGTGACTTTTCTGCCCACATTTTTCATTCAGATGATCAAAGGGGCTTTTCTAAAATAAACAGCATTGCAAACAGAAAGCGCTGTGTTCTCTCTTTGTCTGCAGACCCTGCCTCTGGTCTCGGATGGTGCTGAGTATTCCACCTTCCCATTTAAACTTTTTCTGTGAGACTGGACTAGTGTGAAAAGCCAAATGTGTGATTCATTGTAGGTTGGTTGAGATGGTTGTGGAAGTCATGTGTGAAATACCTATCAGTCCATAGTAGGATTTGCTCACAGTCGCATTCATCCATAGCTGACCCCTGATGGTTAACAAGCATCTTATTAAGGCCAAGATTTCATCCTTTAACCTGGAACCCAAGGAGTCTTTTGACATCTTGGAAATTGCTGAAACACTACTGCATAACTTTGGCCCTCCTGTGCAAAGCACTTGTTCAAACAGAAATGGCTTGAATCTTTTGCTGATGAAACATCTGTGATTATTTGCTGCTCTGTGTCCGTGTTGCTGTGGCCAAGTTGCTTGGATGAGACTCAAAGATCAACAGCCTATTACAGGACAGGTAATTTAAAAAACAATTCCCTGGATAAAGCAGCATAAGTCTTGTTTGGGGTTTTTTTCAGTGTTTACTTTCTCTAGATAACGATTTATGATGTCTGCTGGTTCTTTATACAGAAGGCCTTATGGAAAGCGCACAGGTGGGAGTGCCCCCTCTTCTCTAGCACGAATAATATTCCCCATCCCATTTTATACCTCAGCTTGCTGCTCCTGAGCCAGCTTTTCCCTCAAATGCACACACATGGCATGTGCCCTTCCAGTGCCTGAGAGGCAGAAGTAGCAGAGGAGGAAAACAAGATATGACATGTTTATTGAAAGCAGACATTGGTCCATCTCTTGTATTTGTTTAACCCACTGGTATCACTTAGTTGAGCTTTCTCTCTAGGATATGATGACAGTACAACTTTCTCAGTACTTGATGCCATAGATGTTAACAAAGCCTTGTTTTTACTGCCATATCTAACAAAATTTAAATCACACATTACAGAATATATGTGCACTACTAATATATTTGATTTAGTGTTCATCTTAATAGACTTATAAGAGAACAACTGCTCTAATTAGTTTGGACTAAATCACAGCCATGTATCATATGTTAATGATACCTTTCTAATTGTTATTCACTATATTATGCTGAGAACCTTGAGCTCGTTGTTAAATTTCCCAAGAGTGTTTTCCTCTGTTACAACTTTGCTGGAAATTATCCTCTGTATGGAGCCACAACTCTCAAAATAAAGCATTAACTGAAGCAATTATACACTTACACCAGCTGTATTTTAAGGACAGTTGTTGAGGAAATACCTAGTAGAGTCGATTTATTTGGAAGAACTGGTTGTCTAAATTTGACACGGAATCTGGTTATTCTTTCACAGGTTTCGAGGTTACAGGTACCTGTAAGTGTTCTTATTTTCTGAGTAAATACATGTAGCTTAGAGATAATCACATAATAGCCCAGCAATGCTGTTACTGTGAACTTTCCCAGTATATTTAGACATAAAAATCTTCCCTGTTTTTACCCATGAGGGTTCTCGCATCTGGGCAGGCAAAGCAGTATCACCTCTGCTTGAATTTTCAGTCTTCAGATAAGCTGGGTTTTTTTCCCTCCCCTTTCCTCCAGAAGTCTCCCCTGAAACATGCCTGCTCTTACTGTTAGAAACTACTCAGAGCTGACATAAAATTGCTACCTACCGTCTGCCAGGGTTCGTTTAAACAGCTCTTCATTAAACAGCAGTGTTTATTTTCCTATTGCATCAGGACAAAAGCAATCATTTCCCTCCTTAGACTCTTGACTTGTTAAACAAACCAAGATTATTTGTTTTCCGTTTGGAAGACATGATCTTCATTCCTCTTAACCACTTTTCTGTACCTCAGTTCCAGACTGAAGTCAGCCTGCTGGCACGTGCATGAGAAGAGTGAAAACCACTCTTCTAGAGTGCTTTACTTTGAAACTTGGCCTTAATATTTTTCTGCCTTTGCAGCATGGCCAGCATGGCCTTCACCTGGTCACATGCAGTTGACTAATCCTATTATCAACTAATTTGTCCCTATCTTTGTTCTCCTCCAGCACTGCCAAATGGCGAGGCCCCAGTCAGCAGGAAATTTGGTAGTTCATGACCTGGAAGTTGATTTAATGAGATGTCACAATCTTTTGACCTTCCTGCTCACCAGGAGCAACCTTTTGGCACAGCCTGCCCAAAATAAAGAAAGAAGGACCTGTCTGTGCTATTTCAATCTTCAGACAAGGACATCCAGTTTCCTAAATCTAGTTATGTCGTCTTGAGTGTTGCTTTTATGCTGGTTGCCATAGTCTCCATTTCCATGGTATCTTGACTTTCAAAGCCCTAATGGGCAGGGTACTAGGTTGGACTGAATACCAATTTCTGCATCCATTCCAGAGGTGCTGATAGCAGTTAAGAATTTGGGTATTTTCATACCTGGAAAAGCAGGTTGGTTCCTATCAGACCAGCCTCAGATGCTCTGATGTGCTTATGTGCTTTAGAGTTGCCAGGCAGGTGTTCAGAATAACCTCTGTAGGTGCCTGTACTAACCTTAAAACAGCATCACTTTGAAAAACAGAACTTGTGCCCCAATGGCTTTTTAAAAAATAATTTAATTCACTTGGTATCTTGATTCCTTACTAAAATCCAATAGGTTCCCAGTTGTTTTAAGTGCTAAAATTAGCTCAGCGAACTAAATTTTCAGTTATTTTCAGTAAGGGTACATTTTATTCTCCCTCACTGGCTTTGGGCGTGTTTTCTGAACTGCTGGTGGAGGTTTCCATGCTCTGAATACAGTGAGGCCTCCACAAATAGCAGGCATTTTTCTTTTCTTTTGGCTCTGAGTAATTTAAAAGATGAAAACCCCACCTGTTGAATCTGGCTATGATGTGCTGGCCGACACGTCCTGCTGTTCCGCGCAGGCTCTGCACAGGCTCTTCCCTGGGTCAGGTGAGGTGTGGGCAGAGCTGAGCCATTCCAAAAGAGAAGATGTTTCCTTAAGTCTCTGGGTGTTAACTCGAGTGCAGTCGTGTTGGCTGCTACCTTAAAATATGATGTCACCTTGCCCCAATCACAGCCCATTTTCTGTGAGCGTGATGTGAACTCCCCAGAGAAGCATCCTCTGAGTGACAGCAGCATCCCATGTGGCCGTTGCTAAGCAACAAGATTCGGCTTTCAGTAGGATCTAATTTTAAAGTATTTAACCCTAGATCTGTCAAGGTTCATTATTTCCAGTGTGCTGGTTAATCCCTACTTGTTGGTGCCCAACTTCACAAATACCCTGCTCCTTGTAGTGATGCTGTTTTATTTATCACAGATGATATCTTCAGAACAAGGGAAAGCAAAAATGCCCCAGGTAGAGCTCCATACCAAATTTCCTTTTAGCTCTGATCTATACACAGAAATATAGGATGCAACTGGAGGTGAAAATCCTGCACTGTTGTTCTGGGAATCTTCCTTTCTTTGCAGGCTTGGCAAGCGGCTCACCCCTGCTTTCCTTCTAAGGAATGATGGGTTTCAAGTGAATGAGTGCTTGTGGATGGGAAGCTGGCAATAACAATTAAGCTTCAATTTTAGTAATATTACATGTGCTCTTGTTTCTTGCTGAATTTCATCTAGGTTAAGAAGCTTGTCATCTTACCTAAAGGCATTTGAAAAAAAAATTACATAATTTTGAAATTTAAGGGGATTTTAATACCAGAAGAATTTAATTCTTTAAAATCATTACATCTACAGATAATGAAGAAGTTCTACAGAGGATTTTTTTGTGTGTGTTTTTCGGGGGTTTGTTTGGTGTGGCTTTTTTTTTTTTTTTCTTTTTCTTTTTTCTTTTTTTTTTTTTTTTTTTTTTGTCGTTAACTACATTTTATTTCTTTCTAAAATGTAGAGGCCTGGAATCCTACTCAGGTATTTTACAAAAAGAGAAAAAAAGAAAATATTTCTGACCAGCTGCATCACTCTTTGATTAATTACTACATGTCCCTGTAAGTGCACTCAAGTTCACCTTCTTAATGTGATATCTCACTCAGCTGAGATAATGCTGCTTTTACTGCTCAGTATCATAACAACAACAACAAAAGAAAAAACACTGAGAACTGCACAACCCCCTTCCTCCTCCCAAATGAAGTAAAATTTTTAAAAAATTAGATTATTAATATTTTTAGAAATGCTAATACAGTTCATCTCAGCCTCATAATCCCACCTAGGAATCTTCCTCCTCTCATTGTTAGGGTTTCAAACTGACACCACGTTGCTCCTCGTGCTGTTTCTCCTTCCCAGTTCATACTAATCTGCAGTGAAAACTGTCTCTGCCAAGGCAATTTTTTCAGCAGCTGATATGATCAGGATACTCTCCTGCTGCCTTTCAATCCTCCTGAGGCATCCTCCCTTCCACCACTCCAAGTTCCCATTCCCATCGCTGGGCTCATGCTGTCCAAAGAACTGTTTATGGTTCTTCTCTTCCTTTGTGGAGTGTTGTGCCTTCCCCTGTGCTGTCAGCGAGGAACACTGTCCCATGTCTCCTCCATCCCTCTTATTTTTCCATCAGTCTTTACACATCAAAGACCTGGCTTTAGCTCATTCCAAAAGTCAAAATTATTTCCAGAAGTGCCACAATCTTTTAAAAATAATAATAAAAAAAATGATCATGAACAGGAATAGTTCTGATAAAAATGTTCCCTAAACTCCTGCTAAATCTCCCAGCTCTCTCCTTTCTCCTTTGCTCATGTGTCTGTCTCTGGAGAGATGACAGACCCATGACACCTTTGCTGCAGTAACAGCTCCAGGTTTGTGGATGTTCCTCATCCACAGGACTTCCTTCCAGGGCCTGCAGATCTGTATCACAACTGGTGTACACCAAAGAGCATCCATGTGTCACCCTAGAATCTTCACAATGCTTCTCCTCAATTATTTTTTTCCCTATAAAATCAGGCAATTTGTCTCTTGGGATTTAATGTGCATTGCTTTTATTCTTCTTTCTCCAGCAAACGTGCAAGACTCTGGAATCTGAGTGTGGGCAGTTCTAGCCAGGCCGAGGTTTCTCAGCTGTGGCCCCTGCAAGCATGAAGAAAAGCAAGAAACAAGGCTGTAGAAGATGTATAGACCTTCAACAAAAGGTGGCAGAATTAGGGAAGAGGTTTCATTTCCCCAGAGAGGGGGAATTCCACATTAAAAAAAAAAAAGTAAACCTCAAACTTTTTCGGCTGTTACCAAGTTCTGCTGTTTTATGGAGCGAGAATCAGTAAGGAATTGCTGTGGAGGGACAGCAGTTCCTGCTGTTGCACCCAGGGCTGGTATGTGTTGTACTCACGAGGAACGTGAGCTGCAAAGTTCAACTCTGACTTATCACAGGCAGCTGCCTGCTCAGTTTTTCCATCTTCTTGTCCTCAGCAATTTCTTTCTGTACAAAGGCACCGCTCCCCTGGCCATGCACACACCCTATAGATGACTCAAGCTATTTAACCTATGGGCTGGGAAGGGACGTGAGAGAGAGAGAGAGAGAGACTTGTTCTCATTTCTATTTTTAAATGCTATGGAAACACTGAAATTATGATCATGAATAGAATAATAATTGAAATAAACTGTTCTGTGAGGTGCATATCTATACATACATATGCTTTTTTTTTACTACTTTTTTTTTTTTAATCAGAACAATCAAGTTCTGATGAGGTGAAAGGTTATTCATAACGAGCAGTTTGTTACAGTCACCATGAGAAATAACGAGCGTGCATTGTGAGCACACATCCTGCTGTTCAGACTTGCCGTTGCTACGATAACAGAAACAAAACACCAGTTTCGGGTGTTCGCAGCTTCCGAGGATGTGGTTTATGTGCTGCTTGTGATAGTCTGATGACTGAAGATGGCTCCCTTCCAATCATTTTTGAATTTTTTCTGTCTCTTAGAAACCCTTTTGTTGTGAGTAGTTGTGAGCACATAAGTGATGACAATGAAGTTTATTTTCCCAAAGCACAGAAAACATCCCAGATAATCTGAAATATATTCTTTGTTTATTTCTTTACCTGCACCTATTCGTGGGGTCTGTGAGTACAAGTTTGGACTAATCAGAGAGGGGAAGGCACGGTTTGAGCAGGGAAGGGAGTACAAATGAGCGTGGAAATGCTACATTTTGAAAAAGTCACTGTAATTCTGAAATAAATTAGTTGTCTTGAGACAGCATCTAGAATTCAACACCCATTGTAGTAGCTGCTAAGCACAGACATAAGGGAAGGACAGCCCCTCTTGCACTGTCTATCCTTTGCTATCCGTTCTCTCCCATGAAGACAGAAATGCCATGAGTGTTGGGACAGATTCTTTTATTCTGCACATCATGTTTGAGCTTGCATTAAGCTCTGCTGCCATAACCTGTACTTACATCCCCGTGGGTGTGTTTGCAGAAGGCACTATTTTGGGGGTCCTGTGGCAACCACCCCACACTGCTTGGCATTCCACTCCCATGAGTTCTCTCGCTCCAAACTTCTGACAAGAGGATCAGTCCCTAGCAATTACTGAGTCAGTGCTGTGGAAGCCTTGCGACACCACGCTGCAGTGACACGTCTCAGGGGTGCAATGCCGGGACGTTTCTCTCCAGGGAGAGGTGAGAATTAAGGATGTGCTTGCAAGGAAACAGAACAACAAAGACATTTTTTCACAGCTGACGTTTGGGGAACCAGCGCTGCAGCTGCCACGGCAAATCAAAAGAATGAATCTGAGAATTTCCTGAGAGAGAGTTAAAAAAACCCCAACCAACAAACAAGCTGCGTAACTTTTGTCACCTGTGTTTTTGGGGAATTTTATCTGAAGCTGTTTGCCAAGTATCACCATGGGACATTGATAAATCACAATATTTATGCTCCTAACATTATAGGGACTCTGGGATTCATGAGAAACTGGGCAAGAGACTGTACCACTTTAAAACACAAGAGGCTGGCCTGATGCTTAAATGCACTGAAGTAGGGCTGTTCTGATGAGCCTAAAAATCCCACAGTCAGCTCTCAGCCTTAAAGCAGTAGAAGCACACAGCTTCTATTTGCCCCTTTCACTTGTTTATGAAACTGGCATTGCCTCCTATGATAAATGCCCTATATGATGTACACTTGGATCTTGTCACTCTGGATGGATGCAGGCAAAGGAATTCTGTGCTCTTCCACTCCGAGTGCTTGCTGCCCAGTCAGAAACACTGCTGTTGTCAGTGGGGAAGCAATTCATTCTGCCACAACTAGGCACTGTAATTCCCTGAGTTCCCTTTCCCAGCTTTCAGCTGGGAAACCTCTCTGCCAGCATTCACTGCACCAGAGAGAGGAAGAAAACTGTGTCACAAAAGCATCTTTGAAGGCAGCACAAACTGGGGAGTACTTGTAAAATGTGTTCAAAATATTTCAATGTAGCACTTCAATGAAAGACACATTCTAGAAAATGCAAACCTAAAAATACAGGTTGGAGGCAAATGTAAAGGATTTTATTAATTTTCCTGCACAAAATTTACTGCATTGACATATAAAGATATACCATGGCAGGTGTGCTGCTCTTAACCCTGATGTGCAGCAATTGCAAACCCCATTTGCTTCACTAGGAACTTCTGTAGGGAATGCAAAATAGAGTGGAAGGAGAAGTGTATCATTGCTCTAATTGTTAAAAACTAGAGCTTCCTTATTTCTTATTCCAGTACTGCTGTTTAAGCTTTTCTGGTCAAGCAGAACAGCAGCAAGATCATTTGGATGAATGATGACGGTGTGTGTTTTGCTTATTTCCCCTTTTATACTTCCTAAAAATGCACAGTGCTGTTGTTGGCAATATGGCTAAGCAACATATCCTCCAACATTAAGACTTCCTGTGGAGATACAAACATATTTACTAATCTGGCCCCCATGTCATATTTAGGGCTTGCCAACTCCACTACTGTGATAAGCAAAAGAATAGCACACACACACCATCAAAGCCTCAAGACTAAGGAAAAAATTAGCTTCCATTACAGGCACCTACCATCCACTCCTACTTAAGGGGAACAAAGACAAAAGGAGGTAACAAAACGATGATTTATCACCTCTAGCTCTACCCACTACTGAGGAACGGCAATGAAGGCACAGTGCTGAAATCAAGTGGAAAAAAATGATACCATGGAAACTGAACAAAAATAATGATCTGCTGCTACATCTCTGTCCTAGACCAGGAAGCCCTAAACCTGCAAATCGCCAGATGCTCAGCATATACTGGTGAAGCCTTATCACATTTTTGCCTTATTACTCTTTTCCTTACACATCTGTTTCCAGTCATGTTCAGAAACAAAATTCTGCATTGGCTGAGAACCTGGCAGGACCAAATACACCTTTTATGATGCTCTCAGTTTCTGTTTGAAGTGTGCTGATGGTGTATATATATGTTTAAATGTTTGGCAAATCAGGGGACAAAGAAGCGAATAGGAGATAATTAGCACAGCCTCAGCAATCTCTAAAGGATGGCTGAATGCTGGAGAAGCTCAGTGGTGGCTCTGAGACCTGCACACTGCAGAGAAGAGAGCAGAGAAGGGCCCCCCAGGAAAACACTGGGTGCAGATACCAAATCACAGAATTGTTAGGGTTTGGAAGAGACATCTGGAAATCATCCAGTCCAATCCCCTGCCAAGGCAGGTCACCTGGAGCAGGTGACACAGAAGCACGTCCAGGTGGGGTTTGAATGTCTCCAGGGAGGGAGACTCCATGACCTCCCTGGGCAGCTGTTCCAGTGCTCTGTCACCCTTAGTGTAAATATCTTCCTCGTGCCGAGGTGGAACTTGTGTTTAATTTTCGGCCACTGCTCCTTGTCCTAACACGGCACCACTGAGAAGAGTATGGCACCATCCCCTTGGCACCTGCCTTCGAGATATTTATATGCACTGATGAGATGCCCTCTCAACGATCCCCGAGACTGCGGAATTCCAGTTTCTGCAGCTTGAGAGGGCACAGCACGAATCGGGATCTACCCGTGTTCCCCTTCATCAGGATAAAATGGATATATTCAGTATCTCCTGCAGTTGGGATGCAAGGGCTGCACGCTGCAGGGAGATCCGAGCGCTGGCACTGACACCCACCGCGGGCCATGGGAAGTGACTGAACTCCTTTTGCTCCACCGAGTCCCCTCAGGCCCACCAACAACCGCGGCTGCCTCAGGTTCTGTGCGTGTCGCGCGTGGCGCCGCGGGGACCGGCGCGGGGCTCCCCCTGGCGACAGCGCTGCCCGGGCAGGGAGCAGCGAGACTGGCCCCGGCACGGTGCCCAGGCAAGGATGGCACCGGGGCACCGGAGCATCGCCCGCTGCCTTTCCCGTCACGACCGCCGCGCCGTGAGCAGCCGACCCCGGCCCCGCTGGCGGGCGAGGCTTTTTGGGCCGGGCGGCGCCCCGTAGCCCGGAGGCCGCGCGCGGACCCGCAGCCGTTGCCACGGCAACAGCCGGCCCCAGCGAGCGCCTCGGCGGTGTCACGTGATCCAGCCCGCCCCGCAGCCCCGCCCACCTCCCGCCGCCATCTTGGAAGTGCGTCAAGATGGTGGTGCCGGCGGCTTAAAGCTCCGCCCCCCGCCTCGCGGCCGGCGCGCTTACGCCATCGCGCTCCCGCCGCCCGAACCCGGAAGTGCGTCTCCCCATTCGCGGGCGTGCGGGGCGGCGGGAGCGCCCGAGCCGAGCCGAGTGCAGCCGAGCCGGCGGCGGAGATGGCGGCGGCGGCCGAGCTGCAGGGGAAGTACCAGAAGCTGGCTCAGGAGTACTCCAAGGTACCGGGCACCAGCGCCCGTCCCCGCTGCCGCCCCCCGCGGGCCCGCAGCCCTTCCGCCTCCCTCGGGCCTGAGGCGCTGGGGCCCAGGAGTGCCTGCTCCGGGGGACGAGGGCCGGGCAGACTCTGCGGGGCACGGGAGGTGCGGGTTTGCAGGTGCCGAGCGAGCGCGGCGAGGAGCAGAATGGCCTTGTCTGCAAAGCATCCTGGAATACAAACAGTGGGCTCAGCTGTGCCGGGGAAGTGAAACTGGCAGTGTTCGCCCTTGTTTTCCACGTCCCAGTCGGGCGCGGGAGTTGGTTTGATCCGCTTGGGTGTGAACATTGCCGAGGTCTTGGTCGTGCATCCCACCCGTGTGAGCTCCCTCGGGCCGGAGGGTGTGGAAGCTCGGCGGTGGCAGTGGTGCTCGCAGTGTCTTGGAAGTGAGCAGCACTCCTGCTTCCACACGTGCCTCTTGTCTGTCCCCGTTTGTCTGCCCCAGGTGATTTGGCATCCTGTTTCTGGTGCTGCTTGACACAGGGTTTGCAAGGATGTGTAGCCCATGGTGGAGAATGCCTTTTCTTTCCAAGATGCCTATCTTCTAAAGTAGTGGAGCTTTGCTTAATGCAGAGCTCTTCGTTCTTTCTTCACGAAAAGGAAGAGGAGGCTGTTGGTCTGGAATGGCAGTCCTTCAACAGCCATGGGGAAGAAAGGCAGCACTTTCTTTTTGTGAAGCCCAACATCAGTGACTGACACAAGACACTTGTCTGTGTTTGACACTTTTCCGAGCTTACAGAACCATATGTCTTTAAATAGTATTCTCCTTGGAACCGTTATAAAAATGCCGTGTGTAGAATCTAGATTGCTCATGGATAGATATCCTTTTAATGCTTCCACAAAATAACTTTAAGAAAATTTCATTTGCTTTGTGGGTCACAGAGTTCATATGTCTTGTTGTTTTATACAGTGGCTCTGTTATTCCTTGGCGATCAATAATGGCTGAGGATAAGATAATGGAGGGATTTTGGTGCTTAATTCCTGAATGGGCATTTGAAATGTGGACTTCGGTCTATAGCTTCCAAATTTCCCAGCTGCTGGATCCTCTTTCTTTTAGTATCGTGGTGTCCAAAAGCTTTCTTTGAACTTCATCATGCATTTCTCAGCCATTCTCAGTGGCATTTCCCTGATCCTTTGGGAACTATTTGTTTCATCTCATCCCACTTCTTGTGCAGTGCAGTTCATTGTAGGACTCCCCTTTGCAGAACCCTCTCCTCTCCGTGCAGATATTCATTGGTTCAATTGGCTGCTTGTTGTGTGCAGGTGGAACTGGAGAGTAGCCCTGGAGTAGCCTGTTCACTTAATGTGTTGTGAAAGCCAAGGAGAGAGGTGGACAAAGTTTGACAGACTCAAGCAGTGCTGGGGGAAGTCCCTGCCAAAGGATTGCATTTCCTCTTGGTTCACAGAGCAGTCCAGAAGAAGGATGAGGGGAAGATGAGACTCTGAAAACACACAAGTTTCAGCTTCTGGCTCTCTTATGAAGGAAGAGCCAAAAGGTTTTTCAGCTTGTGGCAGCCTGTGTGGGTCACACTTCAGCAGGGGTCTCTGGGTGCAGCAGCACTGAGCTGCTTCATTCACTGCCCCTGCAGTAGTAGCTGTGGCAGAAAAAGAGGTGTGGAAAACTACTGCACTGCCTTTTCTTGCTAGGGAAACCGTGCCCCTGGAAGTTTTTCTGTGGTGCACTTGGATGTCTCTTGTCTTGCCTTTGTTATGCCTGAGCAGCACAGTGGGAATACTGCAGGGGAAACAGCTGTGCCTAGCAGTGACTTCTGACCTTTGAAATACACTCAGTCATCAGACTGAAACAATTAGCCATTGCTGTTTTACATTGAATGCTGCCTTTTATGCACCTGCCAGAGGTATTCCCAAACACTGTACAAACGCTTTTAATTTATATCTGCAACAGCTGGACTCACACATGTCAAATGAATACAAACTGCCTTTGAAGAAACCAGGATTCAAGCAATTTTCAAGGAATGGGAAGATGGAACTGTCAGTGTCCTCATTGCTGCAGGGTAGAGGTGCTCTGTGAAGTGACTGGGAAATAGGTTTCTGGAGTATCACTTTTCACTGCAGTGATTCTAGCTCAGATTTGTCAACTGTATAAATAAGGCTTAGAGGGCCCTTCTTTCTGTGCTTTTTATGCCTTTTTGTGTCAGTCTGTTCTCTCTGGATCGTTGGCTGCCACTGGTAAAAAGTAATTTTGCATTATGGTTAAGCACCTTTTGGATTGATCCAGATTTTGACTTTGTGAGTCCTGCTTTTGTTCCAGAACCAGCTATAAACAATTTTGGGCAGAAAAGGGGAGATAGAAATAGAACTGAATATGACGAAAAACTTTATTAGTCAAGGAAGACATTGCAACTTTTCCATATTTGTTCCTAGTTCTTCAGATCGTAACTATGTTTAAGAAACTGATCTTCAAAGGTGTTCATTGAGTAACAGTTTTGTTCTATTTGACCAAAATGTTCAGGTGGTAAAGTAACTTCTTGTTTCTTGGCAAGTCAGGAAACGAATTGAATACTTTTTTTCAACCTGATACCACTATTATCTACTTGAAGAGAATATTTGAAAAACCATTCACGCCCAGTGCTCTCCTTAGAGAATATGATGCTTTCTGCACTTTCTCATGAATGGCTTTGATTTATTCTGTTGTCTTGCATGGCATCTCTTGTTTTTCAGCTTCGTGCTCAGAACCAAGTCCTGAAAAAAGGAGTTGTAGATGAGCAAGCAAACTCTGCTTCGCTGAAGGTAATCTCTAAAAACTGTTCACGCCAGGTGTACTAAGCTGTGACAATATAACTAAACAGGGGTACTTTTTACTCGAAAGTATTGTGAATGAAAGAATGAAGAAAGAACTTGATTTTGCTAAAAGCATTTCTGTTTTGCAGCCAGCCTATTATTCCAATTTGTTCTTGTTTTTAATGTGATACTACATATTACAAGCTTCTGTAAAAATAAGTGTGAACATTTTGAAATCAATTTTTTTTTTGTCATTCAGGAGCAACTGAAGATGAAGGATCAGTCACTGAGAAAACTGCAACAAGAAATGGACAGCTTGACCTTCCGAAATCAGCAACTTGCCAAGCGGGTGGAGTTACTTCAAGATGAACTTGCATTAAGTGAAGCTCGGGGCAAAAAGAACAAGGTGTGTGCTAAAGGCAAAAAAAACCTTGCTTAGCAGATGTCTGCTCCTCACCTGTCAAAGCCTTATCCTGATTTTTAGCAGTAGGTATTTTGTGTCAAGGGTTGAACTGAATGCTCTCGTCAGAACTTATTAACTGATGTTAGTGAAAATACCCATAAAACAGGTATTGATATACGTATAATACATGCTGTGTGGTTCTTTACTCTTCTAGTCTGTCAGCTGACTGATACTGAATTGCTGTCTTCCTTTATGGATATTTAGTCAGTGTTCAAAACAACTGGGAAATACCTTGGAGCTCTGTGATTAGTCAGCTGCTATGCAGAAAGCTGACTGCTCCTCATTTCCCATCCCCACCTCTTTACTTTGTAATTTTGATGCTGGTAGTTAACTCTTCAGCCTGTGATCATAGCTTTTCCATGTGAATCTTGTCAAATGCTTTGAAATCTAAATTTTTAGCTTGTATTCTTTGTTATTTCAAAATGACAGAATAATTTCAGTACTGTGATCTCTCTCTACCAAAATGCCTCCTGATTAAATCTAGTGATATCATATTCCAGAATCAGCTGTGCCTTCTGTAGGTAACATCACAATTCCAGGGGTGGTGTGCTTGGACTTAAGTAATTCTCAAGCATCTCTTGCCATTTTCCTCATGAGGAAACCTCTCTTAATTACTGCTGTCTTTTCTTTTTGGTTAGCTCTCCATGTGCTGTAGTTACCAAGACTGACATCAAAGAAATCACTCTGTTGATTGTTAATATGATCATCTTCCTTACTTTTCCCCTAAGCTCTTGTCCATTTTCCTGCTATCCAATTCTGCTATCCTATTCGAAGTAGACTACTTCTGACTATGGTATTCATACACCACAATAGATTGTTCTTCAAATGCAGTTTGACCCTTCTTTTATTTCATATTGTGAGTTACTGTTTTTGCTGCTACTTGTGTTTCCAAGTTTTGAAAGATGTCAGCCTGTCTTTAGTAGCTCTGCAAACCACTGTTTCTTTCCTATTCAACTGTCAAAATGCACAGCTTTATTTCCCTGATCTGTGTCAGAGTGCAATCCTTTTAGGAGGAGCAGAACATGTGCCTGTATCTCAGGTGGAGTTCACAGGCTGGCATCAGAGGTAGCTTAGCTGCCCTATCTGTCCCAAGTGCTTGAAGTTTGGTGTTGAATTTAAATTCAAAGAGTCTTCCCTGTGGTGATGGATAATACCTTTCTTCAGCAGTGTGGTGTATGGGATTCACTGGTGGTCCGAGTCTTTTTGATTAAATGGGTGAAAAATGAGGGAACAGTTGGCAGAGGTATATCTGTAGAAAGACCCTGTGCTTTCAATGCCACTTTGTGCTGTAGCCTGCGGAGAGCAGCCTGGCTTACACCTGGACACATGCTGGGGACAGATGTGCCTTACACACAGCTACCAAACCAACTGAGCCTGTGCGTGTAGGGTTTTGGATTGCTGACTGCATGGAATCACATGGGATTCCAGTGAATTCAGATAGGCTGCTGCCCATACAAGTGATTCCATGTGTGTGACACCTGAGTGGAGGCTTTCCCAGGTCAGTGTTGTACCACTGTAGGGTAACAAGGGTGTGAAGACAAGTGTGCTGCCTTGAGGCTGGTGCTGTGTGCAATATTCACACCTTCTGGTATATCAGTCAGTGTCAGCAGGACGTCTGCTCGTGTGCCCCTTTTGGGAATTAGCTACGGGAACTGTTCTCACAAACCTGGGACTGGGAGATAATGAGTGCGTTTTGTTTCTTTTAGAAAAGTGTAGAATCCTCATCTCAGTTGAGTCAGGAGCAGAAAAGTGTCTTCAATGAAGATCTTCAGAAGAAAATAGAAGAAAATGAACGACTACATATACTTGTGAGTGAGATTTTGTCTAGCCCAGTTCAGAAGTGGTGACACAAAGATCAGGAAAGTAAAGTGCTGTCTGAAAACTGGTGGGTTTAGAAGCTTAGTTATATGTATGTATGCAAAGCAGTAAATTAGATAAGATAGCTTGTTTATAAAGATGTCCACTAGGCAAATAAGAAAGTATTTTGACTTTGAATTCTTAAGACTGTCTGTGGAATCACATAATATGTGTTTTCTCATTTAGATTTTTAACTTTTGGTGACAGCTGCCTTACTGAAAATAGCCTGGTACTGGATGGAAATTTCTTATTAGTTCACTGTTTCAGAATTGCTTTAAAGTTTAAAATATTTTCTGCAAGTTGCCACAATTAAATCAGGAATTACTTTACCAAAATGGAATGCATTTCACCTCGGTTTAGAAAACTTGAGAAAAACCTTATCATTCAAGTTCAGTTTTTTGTGTGTCTGCTGTTAGTCAGCAATATATTTAAAGAATGCTTTGTACTACAAAACTTTGTTTTTATTAAAGTACTTTGTTCCTGAATATGTTCTCTGTAAATGAAGTAAAATCTCTGTTTTGTCTGAGAATTAGTAATTGCTATTAACCTAAACTGGCTAATGAAATTGGATTAACTTATAGGACTGCATTCAATAGTAAAATGAAGCTTTTTAAAGAGGTTTGCTTTTCTTCCTTTAGTTCTTTGAAGCAGATGAGCAGCACAAACGTTTAGAAGCAGAGCTGAGGAGTAGACTGGAGGTTTTGGAAACTGATGCTGCCCAGCACCAAACTGTGGTGGACAGCTTAACGAAGAAATACACAGAGACCATAGAAAAGCTGCAGAATGATAAAGCCAAATTAGAAGTAAGGAGTTTTTTCCTCTTGCTTGCAAGTTTGAAAAGTTTTGAAATGCAATGTCTTGCTGTGTCAGCACTTACATTGTGGGATTATCTTCTTGCATAAAGATCAAGTCTCAGACACTAGAAAGAGAAGCCAAGGACTGTAGGCTTCGAACTGAAGAATGGTAAGTGTCTTTATTTCATATAATGAAAATTTCATTGATGTAAAGAAATAACTGCTGTAAAACATTACCTGGATTATTTTTTAAGAATAAGGCCTTTTAAAAAAGGGATTTAAAAAAAAAGGCTGTGGTAAAACTCAAATTATATTATCATAAAGACAAGTTTGACCTGTGCAGGTCAAGCCCCCTTTTCCTTTGCAGTGCATGGAACTAGACAATTCCACAAATTCTGCTTTCAGTAAGGGCAGCTTTGTCTCCAAGCTTTTTAAGTAGCAGTGATGTTGATGAAAACTTGAATAATTTATTTGTAATGGAAAACTATACAAAGTAAAAAACTTGTATGAAACAAAGATATGTGAGTTTGTAAAAACTCTTTCTAAGAACAAAGTTGGAGTAACATATGCTGAGAGAACTGACTGAAAAGAGTTTCAGAAATCCCCCTCCACTGCAAAAGCTTCTTACTGTTGTTTTTGCTTCAGGTATAATGTTCTCAGCTAGAATATTTAGAAGTTTTTATTAGAGAATTATATTGTTAATTTTGGAATATTTTTGTTGTCTGGAAGACAAGTTGTAGAAAACTGGAAATAGAGGATTGTGGGCCAAATCAAATTAGGGTGCATTTCTCTGAAGTTCATAAAGGTGCATTTTTTAAAAATGATATATGTGCAATATAGATCTTTAATGTAATGACTAGGATGTGTAGTGGATCATCAGATGCAGAGTTCCTTCTTTCACGTGGTAACCCTGAAGTGTGTATTTTAATTATTTTGATAGATGTGAAGGTACTTAAATCCAGTAACTCTCCTCTGATACAGGTCAGAGTTTCACTAAAAATGACTTGCAAAAGAGGATGAAAGCTGTGTTTGGCTGCTGTTTGCTTTTTTGGGGTGTTTGAAAAACTGTAGTCTTAATCTGCTACTATTCACTTCAGGCCTTGTCTCTCATATTTTATGATGACTGGGTAATTGGTGTCGTTGTAAGAAGTTGTCCCTACTAATTTAAGTTATACTATATTAAATTTTTAAAAATAATAAAGCCCCACAGTTCATTTTAAATACCAAAATTACTATCTACGGAACACATGGCAGAGTATGTCTCTGAGCATACTTCTCTTCTGTTTTCCTTGCTTTGTCAGGGGAAGGGATCCATTTGCCTGACACCCACACTTTACTCAGAAAAGCCAGGGCATATGAGACTTGACAGCCTGCATGCTTTGAAAATTAAAGGGCAGAATGTAAGGCAAAACATGTCAAGCTACTTGTTTGTCATTCCCTAACTGTATGAAAAGGAAATATCAGTACATTTGCAGTTTGTCTTGGAGTTAATTTTCTGTCATGCTCAGTGCTACTGCAGTACCTGCTGTACAGTCTCTATGCAGCTTTGGAGCTGCTCTCCAAGAAAAAGATTTGTTAATGTGCATGAGCTACTTATTGGCCAGTTTCTTCATATCTTACTTGTTTATTTTGGATTATTTTGCCTTGTTAGGCCTAATAGGTTTCTGTGTATTGAATGTTGTAAAAAAAGGAAAAAAGCCTGTCACTTCATCACCTTCCCCTCCCATCCTCCACTATAAGTGCAGGAGTTCTAGATGTCAAATGGGAAGCAAAACAGTGACGATTTTGGGGGCCTAAGTTGGGTAAGGTGTGGAGTTTGGTCTGAATCAATATGGCGTGTTCTTTGTAAACATATGTAGATAATACTGGAATATATTAGTGTTCATCTCAGGAATCTATTCTAATTATATTAGTAATCTTAATCACTTAGGTTCATGTGTATACACAGAGTCAAATATAAGCAAAGAAAATTTAGAGAAAAGCAACTTGAGAATGCACCAGAAACGTAATTGTCAAGTCTTGTCCGAATAGGCAGTATCATAGCAGTGTTTAAGTAGGGGATTTTGAAAAGCTTTGAAAGCATTTCAAATAGTGATGTGACATAGTTAAGTGAATTATTGACAACTCATTACCTGCTTATTGGAATACTGCATTGGATGCTTAGTAACTAGTTTGAAGGCCCTTTTACATTCCCATTCAAATTCTAGCAGAAAAGAATGCCTTCATGTAGCTTATATAATAGTTGCACAATAGGAAAAAAAGGTGAATTTTAACTCTGAAGTAAATTGAGCTTCTTAAGAATGGAATTTAGGACTTACAAGTTTACAGTAACTTTCACTGTTTTTGTTAGGGATTAGGATTCAATGTTGTGTTAAATATGACATAAAGGAGGACAAATGATTCCTACTGTATTATTTCTATCTACCTTCTAGAAGGAGACAGGTACCTGTACACTGAAGGGATGCTTATATTTAGATATGGTGTTGGTGATACAGATGAAATTTTAAAGGTTTACAAATACGTGTGTGTGTGTGGTTTTTCGTTTGTCTCTTTGTTATTTAGCCAGCAACAGCTAAAGAATCTTCAAGCAGCTTTGGGCAGCAGACTGGAAGAATCTCTATGCATAATTAATGAAAAAGTACCTTTTAATGACACAAGTACGTATTGCCTTGGTCTGGGTATCTCGTTTGATATTTTTTTGTTCTTGGGTATCCATCTGGAGGAAGTACTCCTCATGAATTAAAATGTATTAGCTGTAAGAAATGTTGGACATCTGAACAGACACTTGGAGGTAACTGTAGTAAGTATTCCTAATACTTGTCGTGGTCTTCTTTAGTAATCTTAAAATATCAAGTTTTTATATATGTAATGAAAGTTGCAACTTTTGAAAGCTTTTGAGTGATTTGTCACTTGTCTTGCTTAGTGTTGACAGAATATTGTAAATTATGAAGGAACACTGTCAATGGTTGCTCCATAAAGATTGGTTACTTATCTCGAAGAATATTATTTTTGGCAGGGTGTATTCGAGAGTTGCAGTAAGTTAAGGTGGGGATAAACTGGTGGCTGCAGAGATATCGCAGCAGTGATGGTCTGCACTTAGTGGGAAGTTTGGCAGGGTGTCTCATTGGTCAGAGCAGAAGCAGACTGGTTCTTACCCGGAGGTTGTCTCAGATGCATTTGTCTCTTCATGGTGATAAAAGCCCTTTGAATTTGGGGACTTTTACCTGAAGCAATGTTCTTCTGCTTCCTTTCCAACTGCTGCTAGATCAACTGAAGTTCAGAGGATCCCCTGGAGCTAGGAGTGCTCGGCCTTTGCATGGCTTTGGTACAAGCATGGGTTAGTATGTGCTGGGTCAGTGCTGTGTGCTTTCCTAAATAGCTGAAGGCAAAGGTGAGCAGGCACTGCCTGGGCTCTTCAAGGCTAGGATGATCTGGAATAGTGAAAAAGCTGAAGGTAGGGGTGAAGGAGCAGAGAAGTGAAAACAGGCTTTTGAATTTCCCATGTATTTCATTGGTAGCTTTTGCATTTTTCATTCAGTTGATGACAATGATGACCTGATGACAATGTTTTAAATAGCCTTAGGTTCTCTAAAAGCTGATCTGACAGGTGCTGCAGGGGTGAGTGTTCCAAGTTCTCCGCTGGTTTGGCAATCCAGTCAGTCTTGGCTTAGGAACACCAGATCCTCATCTCTTTAGGAAATGTTGACTCCCATACAGCACAGCATACTTAGGTGTTGGTGCCTTGAATTGGTATCTTTTTCACTTCTCTCCTCTCACTTTGCCTGGCATCTGCTGCTTATTTCTACTTCTCTGGCTTCTTTAGCTTGTATTTTTTAATAGGTGGTTATCTCTGTAGCAAGAACTTTGCTAAAATAATTTATCTGCTCACTCAGCTGCCATAGCATACTGCTTTTGCTTGTGTAGTAGCAAACACTGCAAATAGAGAACATCTCTTTAGCGATAGATCAATGAGAGTCAGGAGATGTTTGTTTGCTGTGGATTCCAGCTGTCTTCCTATAGACTCTAGTTGGCTTCAAGTGTAACTAGCAGCTAATTTCAGTAACAATCAAATGATTTCCTGACTGCTGAGCATGATTTCCAGAGTAGAAAGTTTTCTGAAGCATTTAGTTAGTAGTAGGATTCAGTAATTTTGGACAGGTTTTTTGTTCTCTAAATGTAACTACCTCTTTCCACGTGTTAGTAGCCAAATGTGAATAACACAAAAGGAATAAGAAACTGTAAATTTCCTTTGTGAGCAAATTTTAAGCTAAACTGGTTGTTCAACTGAATTAAGAATGGATGTGATCCCTTTCAAATCTATGAGACTTTGTAAGCTGTTCTCTAGGTACAAATACCTCTGCCCCTGTAAAAATTGTGCCTACTTGTAACTGAATAGTCATTCTAGTTACTTCATGACTGCAGCAGAATGCTTAAATACATGGAGAGTACAGCTTACTCTAAATTATCAACATATCAAGTGTAAAGGAGCTTTAAAAAACATTGCAACCATTCAAAAATATATTAGTTTTACTTGGCCCTCCTTGGAATGTACTTGAAATCTGAAGATAATCTTGAATTCTTTAAGTGTGATTTCTTATAAAAAGATTTTTTCACTCTTGTTCATGATGAATACTGTTCCTTGGGCAAGAGGATTCTTATCTATCAAATTCAGGGTTGTCAGATGATTAAACTTGACTTACAATCAGAGGCAAGTATTGAACTGCTGTCTCTCCACTTAATCACAGAAACTGTTCTTAAGTGAGGATATTTATATGTGCCTACCTTATTGGAGTCAATTGTTTGTATATCTGTAGTTAATATTGCTTATATGATTGGTAGTATTACTGCAGTGAATTTTTTAAAAAAAATCACTATTTACCAATAAATGTCTCTTAAACCCCTCCCCAATAAGTAAGTGCATATAACTCAATTTTTGTCCTGTAGGATCTACTCGATACAATGCTCTGAATGTACCAGTACACAACAGAAGGAATCAGGTAAGCACTTCCTGTCGTTTCATGTGATTCTGTGCAACTTTCTATACAGGTACTGAAATAAAACCTGTCATTTTAGGCTATTTTCTGCCATTTCAGGTACTATCTTACTACTGTCATGATATTCTAAGGGCATTTTTGCCCACAGAGCCTCTGCACTTTTCCAAAGGTAGTGTATATTGTTCTTATGTCAAGGAGTCTTGTTAAAATTATATGAAATATTCTTTTACTGTCAACCGCAGTAAGCTACAAGTTGGAATATTTCATTTTAAAAGTTGATTAAAACTACATTAGTTCAGAGGTCTTTTGTTGAAAAAAGGTAGGTTTGGTATCCTAAATTCCTTTTCCCTCAAACTGAGCTTCTTCAGTCACATCACTTGGGCTCCAGAGAGTGTTTGCATTTGTAAACTGCACATTGCTGTGTGCACTAAAATGCCATATTAGTTAACGTTCCTTGTCACTAGTCACAGTCCTTTCAAGGAATAAATTGTGTCACTTTGAGGTCTCTGCATGGTTCATTTACATTTTGTTGGATACTTCATGCCAAAGCACCTCTTACTTGCAGCAAAATAACCCTTATAAATTGAAAACTTTTTAGAAAACAAACAGTTTCTGTTCTCTGTTCTAATTTCATGAGATTCCTTGAGAATGTTCTGTGTTTAGTATTCAAAAATGAACTTTAATTTTCTGTGAATGGCTAAATATATTAAAGGTTTTTACAGTAGCAAATCAGAAACCTGGAGGCAATCAAAATTGTCCTGTGTTGCTACCGCTGAGGATGGGTACTGCAGCACTGTGGGTTTTTTTCTGTTTGCTTGCATACCTCAAACCTTCAAGTTAGTGCATTTAGATGCTACTGCAGAAAGATTTAAAACAGTTGCTTTCTCCATTCTTCAGAACTGCCTATAAAGAGACCTCTTTCCTAGTAATGTCTGCTGTGAGAACAGGTGACCTGCTGTTCAGTTTTGTGATGGAAATAGCCTTAAATTTCAGGTTGCTGCTGCTGAATTCCAAGAAAAGTCTGAATAACTGCATGGAGAGTTTCTCCTTTTACTATTTTCTGCCAGCACTGTGTCAGGCAGCCTCATGCTTCAAGATCTGCAGTCTTGAAAATGTTCCAGGACAGATTTTTGAGTGGCTTTGCCAGTGGAGGCAAAATGCTGATGTATTAGCACAGGCTGCAGTGTAAAGGACAGCAAAACAGTAATAGTGTGTTTTCCTTCCTTGTATAGCTAATTAACATACACAAACTGAGTATAATGACTGCATTAATTACTCGCCACCATCCCAGATCCATAATCAAGATTGACTTGATTTAACAGTCCATTGAAGCATTAGGAGCACATCTCTGAAGGATAAGTTATTCTTGGCTGAAATGTCACTCTAACCTTATTCTCTTCTCCATAAGTCACAACAGAGTATGGCTTTCTTCTCTCGATTTTATGTTCCGTTCTGGATTAATTTCTTGGATACCTTCTTACTGTACTATAACAACAGAACAGCCTTACTCATGAGCAGCAGCTCAGTTCTATCCAGGAGAATAAGAATTGAGTGTTACTGGTTAGAGAAGCAGACACCTTTAATTCTGGCTGAAAACATCATTGCTTTTTACTAGTTAAATGGATGTTTCCTTGCAACCAGGTGTTGAGCTGTTGTCAGCAATTAGTCTTGTTTTTTGGAAATTTCCTAGATGGTTTCTGTAATTGAGCTGACCTCTAAGTGTTCATGTGGCCTGTAGTTTGAAAAATGCAGCAGAGGCAAAGCATCACCAGTTGTGTGAAATAAAAAGATACTTTGTTGTCATAGAACAATGTGCCATTGTAGTTTATGAATAAAGTTAAACATAATTGCTGCTATGTATTTTAGGCTGAAATAGTAATAATAAGGAAATAAATGGTAATGATATTTTGTATCCAAACTGGGTTTTTTTAATTTTTAAATAGATCCATGTCAAATGCAATCATTTTATAACTGTCTTTACAGCTGAAGTTGCGAGACCTTGCTGGTCAAGCCCTGGCTTTTGTACAAGAACTCGTAACAGCTCTCTTGAACTTCCACACATACACTGAGCAGAAGGTACAGATCTTCCCCATTGATTCTGCAACAGACACAATATCACCCTTAAATCAGAAGGTAAAGTTTACACATTTCATCTACAAGTCTGTTCAATTAAGTAGACTTTCATGAGTGGGTGATCTTAGTCATGCAAACTTCCACCACCTTTACTGGAATGCTGTGAGTGTGTTCCAGCCTCTCCTGCGTGAGAAGTCTTTTCTGCTGGGTGAATTCTCTGATTGTGGGTGAGGTGTAGCTGCAGAGAATCCTTTTCTCCTGTGCCTCTTCTAGAAGAGCAGTATGATAATCAAATCAAAGCTTTGCTTTTAATTGCTAAATGAAAAGTGCCTTTGTTGAAAGTTCAGCTGACTTGTTTTAAAATAATAATGCACAATTACTGCACTGCTAAATAGAGCTTGTTTTAGTTAATGCACTGGGGTATGGGAGATGTTGGTGTAGAATCTGGTCTTGTGTTTAAAATGTTTAGCTGTAGTGTTAAATAAAGGATAGAAGGTAGCATTATGAGGGAGACAACCTGGATGTTGTTCCTTTGTCAAAAAATAACTTTATAATCTGATTTTGGGCTACTTTTGTGAAGACCTTTCCTGTAGGTGTTTGGAAGCTTCAAGTCTGTAAAGCATGTTGAAATTAATATGAGAAATCTGACTCATCTCTTTTGACACAAATCCATGGAAAGACTTTCTGAGAGTATCATGCAGAGCTGCGTATTTTAACTTTGTTTTTCTATGCTGTGAAACATAGAAAATAACTGCACAAGGATTTGTGTGGGGATGCATATATGTATGCTTGGGAGCAAATTGCATTAAGATCAGAGTTGACTTCATAGTTTAAGGAGGTCTGTTGAGTATTTAAATTGCAGGGTGTATTTTGTGATTCAGTCTAATTTCAGTTTAGTAGTTGGTAGGGCTCAGACTTAAGCTACTGAGTCGAATTGTGGTTTGCATTGGTCAGATGGCTGCAGTGCATGTGGTGTCAATATTAACTGTCACAAAGCTTTCCTGTTCTTTGGAAAACCTCCTGTGATCTCCTGCAGGTAACAAAGATGCTTGTGAAGGTGGTTATCCACTAGAGAAATCCCATTCTCTTTGCCTTCTCAGTTGTTTCAACTATTTTAGTCAAGAATACACTTCTACAGACATTCAGCATAGATAGTAGTTTGAGAACATTTTCTTTCTCCTGCCACCAAGTGCACTCAAAATCACGTGTCCTTCTTGTAAAAACTATGTGATTTTGTTATCTTTCAGATTTTTCGGGGCAGGAATGGTGTCACTTTTTTTTTAATGTGGCCCAGTGTGGTGAATGGATTCTCAGATACTACTTCAGCTTACACTAAGAGAATAAAATCTGATTTCCTAGACATCACTTCTCACAGATTTTTTTCCCCAGCCTTCTAGTTAACACTTCTTTGTTGTTTTTCAGCACAGCTGAAACATGCAACTTAGTCAGAAACATAATTTCATTTTCCTTTTCTTATAATTGACTCTGATTCAGTAGTTCAGGCTTTGTTTTCATAATTATGTCTCTTGTAGTCTGCACTATTGTGTATTCATGACCTGATCCCCTCAGTGCATGCTACTTCTCAGGGCTTTTGCTGTGACTTTCCAGCACTGAAGCATCTTTTGTTGCTCACTGAAGCTGTAGTTGCTCCTGTATTTTTGATTAATTTATCTATTTGCTTGGCAAGTGTTCTCAGTGGTGGTTTGTTTTTTGTTGTTGTTGTTGTTTGTTTTTTTTTTTTTTTTTTTTTTTTGCTACTCCACCAAGCTGGTCAAAAACCTCCCTTTAATATGGTAGAGAAAATGAAACAAGTATTAGGTAGTGGCTTAGCAGATTTGCACTGATCTATTTTTCCCCAACTCCAGGTCTTGTCTGGTGCTTTCAAGCTATTTTCCCCACCAAACACTCAAAGTAGATGTGGACAATTCCCTGCCAGGTTCAAGTATTCCTTTTCTCTTTAAGTGTTGGATTGCTTGATTCTGCTGGGTCTTCAGCATCATGCTGGATAATTCAACTTCTCTCTCTTGCAACACAAGCCAGGAGCATTCTGCATGTGTTATTTTTTCCTCCTTAGATTTAGGAATTTTCCCTAATTCCACCCAGGTTTGTGCATGCATGAATGAGAGCTTAGCATCTCACTTTTCTTGTTAACATTGTGTTACTGCACTGTAATAATCCAAGGAATAATTAAAATCTCTTGTATTCTGTTTGCCTGGGATCTTTAGCTGCTGTTGTGGTATAAATAATCAAAGGTGAAGGCATCTCTCTGTGGGGTAAAATAAAAACCAGGATTCTTTTGGCTACCTGTACTAATTTGTTAAAGAAGCTTTTTGTGATACCGGGGTATCAAAATGGAAAGCTAATGGTGTTGTTACATTTTGATTGTGTGTAAGAGTACACATTATGTTCTCAGGTCTGCTTCTTTGAAGGCAAAATTAGCTGTAGGATTTACTTAAGCAATTTTTAGCAAAATCATGCAGGTCTGTGAGGCCAGAGCTTCATTATTGCCCAAACCTTTCACAGTTTTAGAAGTAAGAATTCTCCTGTGATAAGTTGGAGCTCCATGCTTTGCTTTGGCATAAGCATACTTTGACTCATATTGAAAACTGGGCTGGACACAGTTAAAGACTCATCTCTTGCTCTCAGTTTGAACTCGGGCTTAGTTCTTCAGTACTTTGCACAGCATAGCTTTGCAAATGCTTGTGCTGATGGACAAGGCTGGGAGGCAAACAACTTTTGGGAGGAAGGTGGGATAGTTTATTCTGGTGGCTTAATGGTGCATGGTTTTAGCCTTAGTTGGATGGAGTTGGGAAAGGAATGCAAGAATATTTAAAACTAAAAAGTGAGGGTTTGGTGTGCTGTGCATGGCAGCTAAAATGGGATAGGATGCTGTGGCAGAGCCCTAGGTGTGGTTTTTCCTGGGCTTCCAGTACTTCTCACTTCCCCCCAAGGTGTGTATTTGCCCTATAGAAGAGGTTGCTGTACAGCACTGGACTGTTGTGTCTCATTAATGACATCTTAGGCATCGTTAAAGGTGACAGATGCTTTGCTGAAATGTCCCGTTCAGTTAACTTGGCAGAGTTCACACGAGCCTTCAGCAAGCACCATTTTAAAATTTCTCTGTCCTCAGTTCTCACAGTACCTCCATGAAAATGCTTCGTACGTTCGCCCTCTGGAGGAAGGAATGCTGCACTTGTTTGAGAGCATCACGGAGAATACTGTCACAGTCCTGGTAAGATTTCCTCCTTTTAGTATCCAAAAAGATTTTTACAGAGCAAAACCACTTATCTGTTGTTTTTTCCTTTCAGGAAACAACTGTGAAATTGAAGGCCTTCTCAGAACATTTAGCTTCCTACTTAGGCTTTTTAAGAAAGATTCTTCCTTATCAGTTAAAAAGGTACTTTTCTTTTGATAGATCAAATTTAAAGGCACTGTGTCAAGCATGCAGCATTTTCAGCACATACAGCTCAAATTTTTAAGTTAATCCTTTGTTTTAAAAGGCAGAACTTTTTTGTATGTTGGTTTCTAAACCTTGAGATCAGGTATGACTTTTTTAAGGCATTAGGACTAAAACCATGTATTTTAAAGCCCCTTCCCCCCACCTAAAAGATGAGACTTTGAAAACACCTGCAGCTTTCCTTAATGTTTCCTGTTAATCAATAGCATTGATACTGTTCAGGTGTGATACACTGAAACTACTAATGCACTGAGCTTCTCTGAGGATTATTTATCATTCAGTAAATGTAGCAATGTAGTGGAACTTGGCCAGATGCACATTGCATCTGTGAAAATCTGTGTTCCTGAGTTGATCAAAGGAAGGTGAATTATAGGTGCAAAGAACTGGTTAAAGAGATGGTTTGGACTAAGGAAGGAGAAAAATCTTGATTTATGCCACCTTTATACCTGTTCTCGTGCTCCTTAGGAAGCAAAAGATAATTTATGTAGTAAAAGGAGAAGTCTTCAAACTTAAAATTGCTGCAATCAATTCCTTGCTGTGAGTGTAAGTCATTCCTGGCTTGTGATGGAAACACCTAAGAGTGGAGATGCACACAGTAATTTTCATGTATTGCTAAGTTCTCTGCTGTGTTAACCTTTCTAAAATAAATTCCAAGTCTGCTGTTGCTTTGGACTGGGGAGGTAGAGAACACCTACCTGCTCCAAAACTCATGAACTTGTTTTTATAAGGCGATTGCTTGCTTTTAAAAAAATAATTCATATATTCCTAGTTTGGAAGAAGAGTGTGAGTCTTCTCTTTGCACAGCTGCTTTAAGAGCTAGAAATATGGAGCTGCACAGAGACATGAAAAGGTTGACTGCAGTCTTTGAGAAGCTACACACGTACGTCAGTCTTCTGGCCTTACCAAGTAAGTGCCAGTTCTGGCTCAGTTGGTTACCCTGTGGCTGGTTTTCTGTGGGTTTTTCTAGCATGATTGACAGTGTGCCTTTTGTCATCGCTTAATGATGAAATTGTTAATAAACTACATTTTATTGCTAATCATCACTTCCAGCCCCTTGTCTTCGTAAGGTTATTACAACTGTCATGGTCATGACTACATAAAATCAGGTAAAGCCTTTGTGTGTATGTGTGTGGGGAAACTATCTCCAAATGCATCCTGTAAATAGCAGTAGGAAATGGTTTTTGTATAGCTTCAGGTTATTTCAGTCTTCGCTCTTTAGAAGGGCCCAGATGGTCTTTCCTACACCTGTGAATGTATCTTTCTGTATGTGTGGTTTTTGGGACCAAAACAATTGATATTTATAGAATCCAAATAAAATCTAGGGAACTTGAAAGTCTTTTACCTGCCTACTCCTGCGAAATTCAATATATGTACATTTAATATTGGAGGGGAAATCGTAAGTAAATGAATCTGTTCTGACTCCTACTCCATGCAAATGATTCTAGTAGGTGGAAATTGAATTATTTTCAAAGCTAACTCTTTTCATTCATGGTTAAATCTTAGTGTTGTGGTTTTTTTTTCCTTCTTACATGGTGCTTTTAGGTACAAGACCAGAAGGACTCCTTAGGACAAATTACAACTTTGTGTTTACAAACATTGCCGCAAGTCTTCATGGATTCCATGACATTTTAAAAGGTGAGAGTAGGGAATGTTGTCTTGTTTCAGCTTTGCTTCTTTCTGTTTAGCAGAGCACATGTGTATTCTGTAACAGTGCTGAATGTATCATATGTGATCAGTGTGGTTTGTTTTGCCTTTACAAGCTAAGATACGAAACTAAAGCTACTCACTGTTTATTTTAGACATTCATGCATGGTTTTTGTTCCTCCATTATGTTAGCTTTTTTCTTCAAAGTTGCTGGATTATTTAATTGTGGCTTTCCAGATCTTCCTGAGCAGTATCACTTTGCTTTCTGAACTTCATTGCTCTACTGAAACTAGCATGCAGAGTGGAATGCTGTTAAATGTACGTGCATATTTTCCCCTGCATATGTAGCATTGACCTAGTACCTGCCTTCAAAGTGGAATTTTTCCTTCCTATTTTTAGGTTGATGACTATTTCTAAAATGAATATATAACCAAAGCTTACAAAGAAGTCTGGCTTCTTTTTGAAACTTGACTTCCTCTGGAAAATGGCTTACCTTGCTTTTATCAGAACAGCATGGATATGTATGTTTTCACTGAAGTGATATTTGGTTATAACTCAGAATTTTAAAACAGATGTTCCTGTATGTCCTAGAATTTCAGTACCATGTAGTTGTTCCTTGGGAGAAAATAATCCATAGAGATGAATTGGTTTTTTTGCTAGTCAGCTGTTTAAACATTTAGCCTTTAAAATTTTAAGCAAAATTGGTTTTTTTTCCTAATAGCATGAATAGTATGGCCCCATTTTGCAGAGTCCTTGTTTAAAAAAAAAGACATTGTATTAAAGGTTGTACCTCAACATAGAAAAATTTAAAATACTTTCTGCCTCTTAGTATGGTTACTATAATGCAAAATCAACCCAACTTACACTTTAAAGGAAATAGAGAAAATAAAAGTACTGAAGAAAACTGTCAGTAGAATACATTAGCCATCAGCAGAAATGCTGTGCTTAACATCTCACACTCCCATATTCCAGAATGTTTGATTTCGCCCTTCTTTCTCAATCCAAACTAATTCTGAACTGTTTAAAATTACTTCAGATTATAATTTGTGGTGGTGGTGAGCTGGGACTTCTCCATTCTGTAGCAATAGTGCTCTATTGTAAAAGAGGTGCAAAATGTTCACTTGTCCAACAATTACTTTTTTTTTAAAATAAGGCCAAATTGAGAATGTTCTTACATGATAAATTCTTTCAAAATGTTGGCACTGTTGAATATAGTATCTTTAGGCTAAGATGCTTTTGTGAATGACTTTCAAAAAATGTTGTGTTCTTAATTTGACATAAATGTGCTTTTCCTTTTCCAGATATTTCCAAGCACTATAGTCAGAAAGCTACATTAGAACAGGAAATTCCAACTGCCACACAGAAACTCATAACTACAAATGACTGTATTTTATCCTCTGTTGCTGCTCTAACAAATGGAGCGGGCAAGGTAATGGACATTTTTGTTTCATTCAATGCCCTAACTTGTGCCGATTTTTAAGAAAAAGAAAATAAGCTTATCTGAATGATTTAGAAAATCTCTATTCGCCTCTGATATTAAACTATAGTGTCAGGTTTATTCTTAAGGTGTTTTCAGGCTACATGTTAAAAACAACTGAGTGATTGATAAAAGCAGATAAAGGGAAGGGGATGCTATATGTTAGGAAGGTTTAAGTTATGTGGAAGAGCCTGTAGCTTGTTTCAAAGTCTTGTTATGAAGTCCAGTTTCACTAAATACTTGTCTTTTGGAAGAGTAATTGCTCCAATGAATCTTTCTGGTCAACTTAATTCAAAAAGTGACTTCTCTTGATGTGTCTAGATGGCCTCGTTCTTTAGCAACAACTTGGATCACTTCACCACCTCATTGAGCTATGGCCCCAAGGGAGGAACAGAGTTCATCAGCCCTCTCTCAGCTGAGTGCATGCTGCAGTTCAAGAAGAAGGCAGCTGCTTACATGAAGTCTTTGAAGAAGGTTTGTTCAGCCAGCACGCTTGCACAGGGAGAGCGCGGTTCGGTTGATAGTTGGTTATGCCAAAGAGAATACAAACCAAGGATTTGCAGTATTTGGAATGGAAGAGATTCTCTGAACGACAGGTTTAGTGCAGTAATGCTATTGAAACCTTTAGAGAGCAAAGTTGCTCTCACAACTGAGGGTATGTGCCAATTCTGCCATTACCCATTTCCACTAATTATTTCTGTGCCAAGACTCTGGGAAGGGGGTGGCTGCTTATTTAAATTTCCTCCCGTATTCACCGGGAATGTGGAGCGAATGATATCATATTCTTACACTTGCATTCACTGGAAGACAGTGGAGAGCAATAGGGAAAAAGACAGCTAAAAAAGAGGTACACTGGAGAAAATGTGCTGAGCCAAAGGATTGAATGCTGCCAGATCTCCCTGTTGTCTCCAATAAAATTAACAATTAAGTGGTAGTGTGCTTAGCAGTTGTTACTAAATCACTTTACTGAAATGTGTGTAAAGAGGACCTTAGGATGCCTTTGATCCTTAATTAACACTTGGAGTTTCCTGAGCACTTTTTAATCAGCTGTACCTTTTGGAGCAGTATTTCTTGTGAGTTCAAACCATTTTTTCCTACTGCCTGGAATGCACTTGGAACATGGGGTTTTTTCCCTTCAGTAAAGTAAGGAAAACAGTAAGAAAATAAAAGTAGACTGCATGTTCTTGGTCTAGTGTGTGACATGTTTTGAGACTGTTTTCTTTGATTCTTCTGCAGCCCTGTGTGGATTCAGTGCCTTATGAAGAGGCTTTAGCCAATCGCAGAGTTCTCCTGAGTTCTACAGAAAGCAGAGAAGGTCTTGCACAGCAGGTATTCTGGTATACATTGTACTAACACATATATGGTAGTGTGTTTTGTAAAGGTAAACTTGTACGTAAGTCTCCACATATTTATGCCTGTGGTCATTTGTGGGTATATGTGCATGTACTGAACCTTAAAATTAGACTGTCAATGTCTTGTAGAGTTTTGAAAGTAAAACTTATCCTTGTCAGGCTGGGTTATCTCCTGCACCTGCAGAATGTACATGTGGGATATGAGAGACAGGGTTATGCCACTGATATCTTCATTTGGAAATACAAGAAGTCAGATAATCTTTAATAATTCAAATAAATGCAAAATAATCACAGGAATAAGGCATGCTGGAAGGATTAATTTTTAATTTTGTATACTGTTTTGAGTCATCTTTTGGACTATGCAGGATTTATTAGCACTAGTTAAGAGCAGTGATTTTACTTTTCTCTTAGAGTAATAGATTACAGTTTCTGTCTTCTAGTCTGCATATATGTATTTTTTTTTCTGAAAGGTGAAGCAGGGTGGGTAATGTGGTATTTTAAAGGCCTACATAGTTTGTCCATCGCCTCATATGAATGAGAACAGCTGAGTAATGATTAATGCTGACACTTTTTTATTAGCTTTTATACTCAGCCTGTGCTTGACTCATTGTTACTGAACTGTTATAGAAGGAAATACTTTGGTGAAAAGTACCAAATACTACTTTTTTTTTCGTACCTGGACAAAGTGGGTGGTTCTGTCTGTGGGAGGCGCAACAGCTGGGAGGGGAGAGTTTGTCTTTCTAGCATAGAAAAAGTACACATCTTATACACCTTAAGTACACATCTTACAAGCTTTTATGAAATTCTTCCCTGCTTTGATTTTTTTACCTTAATGATGTTGCCAGTTTTATGAGCTGAGCTGTACCTTTTGTAATGTGTGTTTCAAACTAATTAAATAACGTGGCCATTTTTGACAACCCCAGCTAAGCACTAAGCTCAACAGTAGTTGTTGTTTGCCTGCTGCACTTTGTTAGCTCACTTATGTAATGGTTTAAAATAATACTGTCCTCAAACATTTCCTGTGTGTGGCTTTTTTCCTCCCTGGGTTCAATAACCTGGACTGTAAACTTTCCGTCCTAAAGGTCCAGCAGAGTTTGGAGAAAATTGCAAAGCTTGAACAAGAAAAAGAACACTGGATGTTGGAGGCCCAGCTAGCTAAAATAAAGCTAGAGAAAGAAAACCAAAAACTGAAGAACTCTCTTAGTGGACACTTAACTGAAACTATCCAGGAACGTTCCGTTTTGCCAGATATAGCAGAACAAAAGAAGGAAACCACAGAAAAGAGTCTGAGGGAACCTATTAAGAGCACTAGTCTGGTACGTGACCTTTCCCTTCAATAGAGAAAAATCCACTTTCTTTAGTACCAGTGCTATTTGATCAGAGGAACAGTAAAAATGAAAGCCTTGTGACTGTGTTGAAAACCATTCACTCTTGGGGTCCTTGTATTTGCAAAGCTGCTTGCAAATACTTTCTGCAGAGTCTGGCACTTCTTGGATTTTGGGACTTTGTTCACTGTCTTTAGTATTGTGAAGGTATTTTTGTAGTTCTGTACTTGTGTGACTAAGGGAGAAATAACAGGTACTTAACCTCTAGATTTGTCTCTAGTTAGGGAACCTTGCAAGTGGTGTATATCTCCGGTTTGCTCTGAGCTTCCAATACTTCTATTCATCTCTAGGTATGTTAAAGCAAATGAAAGTAGGCAGGTAGTGTTTGTAAATGGATTTGAAGACTTATTAGGGTCAGTTTGGGTTCAGCAATTGCTTTTGGATGTAGCATGCATTCTTTCCCTGCTCTTCTTTGTTGGTAAATGGCTTTTTCCTGTTTACTACACATATTTAAAATGAGTTGGCCTTTCCCCTGAATTCCACTTCTGAAGTGGAATAGTGGTATTAACAGGAATGTCATCTGTAAGAAATAATAAATCTACTCAACTCAGCATTCAATAGAATTTTCTCTTTTTTTGTTTTTTGTTTGTCCTCCCTGCTTTCCTGCTGCAGGATAAAAATAACCAGTGGATTGTTTTGAAATCCCCAATTTTGAAGTAAACTGGCATCTTAAGTTTTTGATCCTCTATTTGAATCCTTAGGAGTTTGAGGAGAATGTTACTCACAGGTCAACATGTTGTATAAATATTGCCCATAAACATAAATCTCTAGTCCTGTTGAGATCAAAGGGGAAAAAACCCCTTTAAGTCTCTATGAAGATACTCTTTCATGAAACCAGTTATCAGCATGCGCTGCTCCTGTAGAGTTTTGTCAGTGCTTAGCAGTCAAAGTGGAAAGGAAGGAATTTGGAAGGTACTCAAGAAATCCAAGTTGACTTTCCTTGCTCTTAAACATGACAAGTAATGTTTCAGTGTACTAAAGTGCCTCTGAATTAGTTTCATATGATCAAGCAGTTGCATAACCATACAAGCCCAGCTGCATCTTGGTGCTTTTATTGCTTTTTCCCTGTGTACATCATAAGACAGGAGATTTATTTTTGAGAGTTGATGTCAGGTTTAATTCTGTTCAAGGCATTCATATAGCCACTCTTATTTATGTTACAGGTGGAAGTACTTAAATTTCATTTCAGTTTGCAGTTTGCTGCATGATTTTTTAAATTTAAAGTCCTTCTGTAACTGAAACCCAAATGCAGCTATGGTATTTTTTTTTTTTAATTGCAGTTCTCATTAAGTGTATTTTCTTCCTTGTTCTAGATTGGAATGTTGACTATAACTACTGATAATGAAAAGGTAATCTGTTTTAAACATTGTTAAAGTCCATCTGTTAAATACTTCAATGCTGATTCTGTTAAACTTATTCCAGAGATCTAATTACCCAGAATACTCCTGCATAATGGCATGAGTTGTATAGACTGTATATACTAAATGGCCAAACTTCTGAAATCCATGTGTTTCTTAATTTTCTTCTTCTGTTTGTGAATTGTTATTCTGCCCATTTAAGTAGTTTGGAGCAGTGTGAACTGCAGTCAGGGTCTGTTCTCTGTAATTCGAGGAAAGCATTGGTCTGTTTGTGCTTTGGTAGCCCAAACTGCATTCCAAGCCTCAATTCTTAACCCTTGGGGAAGGGTTCAAGCTGCATAAAAGACCCTGACTGCAGTGCCTGCTGCACAAAGCAGAGGTCACACTGAAATAGGCCTTGAACCAGCTCAATGTGAGACTAAATGTTAACTCTTTATTTAGCACTGCTGTAATGTAACACTTGCCCCAGAAGGAACTTCTCAGAGTAAGATTCAGGGCTTTCACTTTTCTGGTATCACAGGGCACTGATGTGTAGTTAAGTTTACTCCCCTTTTTCTTCTGATAGTGTGATTAAAAAAGGGGTAGGGGGCTAGGTAATAACTGATACAAGTTTTTAAAGGTTTCTGCATAGTGCTGAACTTGAAGGTAATGACAAATCATGTGAAAGCTGCCTCCAGTGGGTTACTCTGTAAACTACTGAGTTGTTGGGCTTTTCTATTTTTTATTTTCTTTTTAAATTTCAAATATCTAAAGAAACTTCTGGAATATGCAACATTAGAAATAGTTATGACTTTTGTAAGCTTCTGAAATTCAGTTATGTGAGGGAATTGTTCCTTGTTGGGGGGAGACAGTAAGTTTTCATGTAGGTGAAAGCAGTTCACTTCTGCAGTGGATTTTCATCAGGTACTTGATGTGTTAAAGCAAGTTAAATTCTTACCTCTTCAGTCAGCTCTTTGTCCTGTAAGGAAGGCTGGCATTGAGTCACCATCAGAATGACAAATTGCAGTGTGACCTGCTGTAATTGGTCTCTTGTGTTTGGAGAACTTAATACTTTTTGATAGAGCAGCCAGGCCTCGGGAGGAAAGATGAGAAGTGTGTATGGAGGCAGGCAATGTTGCGATTCAGGTATTCAGTCTGCTAAATGTAAATCTTGTCTGCCTAATTTTTTGCTTTTCCAGGCTCCAGATGGTGAGTCTCGTGAAGACCTGATAAAAACTCACTACATGGCCAGGATAGCAGAGCTCACCTCTCACCTGCAGCTTGCTGACAGCAAATCAGTGCACTTCCATGCTGAGGTACGCATGCAGTCAATGACACTAAATCTCTTTTTGTACTTTCCACAGGCAAGTGCTGTGATAGTGAGTTTAAATATATGGAGCACAGTGTTTTATAAAAGTCTGTTCCTGGAATAGTTTTTGACTGTGGTCTAGTATGCATAAAAAACAGATACTGTAAAAGGACTTTTTATGTTTAATAAATCCTTTGGTAGCTTTGTCTTGGCTGTATTAAGAAGTATAATGTGTATGATGTATAGTTTTGTTCATATAAGCTGAAGCAGCTGGCTTTAGTTACCAAGGAAGTTTTGACTCAATTTTAAAGTGATGCTGATGTAATTCAAAAATATTTGATTGTATTATGAAGTGATGGAAACAGCTCTCCTGAGAAAATTGGTTCTTAGGCATTAAGTTATATACTGCAGGAATTAAACAAGATGATTCATTGTATCTATGGTTTCCTTTTCAAGTCATGAGGGAACTTTACTTGAAAGTAGTGGCTTTTTTAATTTGTGTAATAAACAATGTCAAATATACCAAATCCCCAGGTTAACAGAGCAAATCCTCCTAAATAGTCTTTTTTAATGGTAGATGACATAGTATGGAAGAACCATCTTTTCTATGATATTTGAGCCTTGTATGAAGTGAGTTGTTTCTGCTGCTTTTTACTTATGAAAAATTTCATAGCAGTTATGTGAAAAGATGATATTTAGAGGATTGGCAATATGGTAGCTCTGTGAAATTAAACATTTAATGTTAACTATTGCATTACTTTAGCATTTAAAAATGTGCACAAGTTCTAAGTTTCTTGAAATCTAAGCATCACAGAAAGATGGAAAAGTGCAAAGCAATCAGTTGAAGATGCCACAAGGAAATACTCTGGAACTGACTTTCCTCCCTTCTCCCCTCCCTATCTTCTTCTTGGTAGTGTCGAGCACTTGCCAAAAGACTGTCTCTGGCAGAGAAGTCCAAGGAATCGCTCACGGAAGAGTTGAAGCTCGCCAGTCAAAACATCACCAGATTACAGGCAAGTACATTGTTCTGTCATTTAATAGATGCATTTTGTAGTCATGTGTAAAGGGAAGCTGGAGCAGAAAAATTACAACCATCTAGCCTGGCCATGCCATTACTAAGTCCTTAGTTATGGAATATAAAATTGTTAATGGTATGTAGAGGAGAGCCTTAAATACGCTTTAAATCCCAGGTATAAAGTTGAAGTGGATCATACTTCCAAGGAAAAGATTAGAGTGGCCAAACTTGCGTGTTTTAGCACATTTGATGTCAAGGAATTTCATGAAAATTAGGGAGGGTTAATGTCAAAAGTTGTGACTGTGTGACTGATTTCAGATGATGCAAGGAATTCTTAATACTTCCTTGCACCTGGGTCTGAAAGTTTTAAAAAATCTGGTTTTTTTTGTTTTTGTTTTTTTTTTAAAATATAGATACCTTAATATTAAGCAAAGATAACTTTGGGGTAATCTTTAAGAAGTGGTTGTTAACAATAATCGATTTTTATGGCATCCTGTGAGTGTCCTGTCCCTTTGTCCTTCTCCTCCACACAGCTGAGAAAAGAGCCAATAGTAAAATAAAGTATAACTAAATACTCAGTTCATAAATAGCTTCATATTTTCTTTGCACTTAATTCCTATCTTTATTGTTCATCTGTCTGTGATGGTGAGTACCAAAATTGCTTCATACAGGCAGTGAATATAATATTACAAGCTTTGAAGGGTTGTGCCCATGAACAATCCTTTTTGAACACGTTTTTGATTTGTTCCTTTAGGAAATTCTACAATCAATGTAGAACTCAGCACGAGGTGTTAATCTCCAACTGCATATTAAACTTTCTGAGAAAAGATAGCAGGCAGACCATTTGTATGTTTAGTAGTCTGCATTGTACTGAGTCACAGACTTGTTTAGGTTGGAAAGGTCCTCTGAAGGTGGTTTGGTTCCCTCCTTTGGTCAGAGCAGAGGGTTCAGAACAAGCTGTGGAATCAGATATTTCCTGTACAGCCATGCTGGCCTTCTGCCACAGTCATTCCCCTTCTTAGGTGTCGGGCTGTTCTTCATTCTGTCCTTGATCATTCAGCTTTCCTGGGCCCCTGTAACTTCCAGGGCCATTTTACCTGGGACCTTTCCAAGCAGACCTTGAAAGAAGCCAGAATCTACTCTTTTAAAGTCTAGGGTTGCTGTAATTCTAGTATTCATCTTGCTTCCCTCAGGATCCTAAATTCCACTAACTCAGGGTTGCTGCAGCCAAGGCTACCATTGGCTTTCACATCCCTGACCAGCTTTTCCTTATTTGTGAGTGACAGGTCCAACAGAGAGCATCTCTTGGTCCCATTGGTCACTGGTATCAAGAAGTTCTTTACCACACTCAGGACAGCTCCTGAGTTGCTTGTGTTCCACCTTGCTGCCCTTCCAGGAGATGTCAGAGTAGTTAAAATCCCTAACAAGGGTCTGTGGATAGGAGATTTTTATCTGCTCACAGCAGATGCCTATCATATCACCCTGTTGTTCTCCTGCCTATGAGATCTTAATAGTCTTCAAGCCACTCTTTCTCACAGAGCATGATTTCATCCCTTCTGTCCTTCCTGAAGTGTGTGCATCCCTTCATTGCTGTGTTCTGGTCATGCACACTATGCCCCCACGTCTCTCTCTTAATTCCAGGGACATCATAGCTCTGTAACTGCATGTGGAGTGTTGGTTCCTTCAGCTTTGGATGCCATGTGTGTTCTTGTCCAGGCCGTGCTTTAACCCTCTAAACATTACTTGTTTCCTGGCTGGGAAGTCATGTTGTAAAACTTGGCTGTTAGACTCCTGTGTAAGCCATAAAGAGAGGGAAAATATCTAAAAGAAACAGCACAAAAATAAGGGGAATAAATCATGCATGAGACTTCAGGTAAAAGAAAAACAGCTGTTGACTTTCTTTTATAAGGCAGGTTGGTTTTCTTTAGCTCAATTGCGCACTCAGCATCAGAAATGGAGCTTACTAAGAGGAGGTGGAAGTGTGCTGCTCTGCCAGGTATCACTAATACTGAGCCAAGGGCATGTGGTTATTTTATTTTTCCCTTAGGATGAATTGATGACAACGAAGAGGAGCTATGAGGATCAGTTAAGCATGATGAGTGACCATCTGTGCAGCATGAATGAAACCTTAACTAAGCAAAGGGAAGAGATTGATACACTAAAGATGGCCAGTAAGGTGAGTAGGCAGTGCTGACGTGGGGCCCTGGCTGCAGCTAGCAGGTGTGGGGGTTTCATTTGGTGCTCCTGCAGTACTGCCCTTGGACAAATGACCTCACAAGCTGTAGTTCTTAAACTCAGCCAGTTGCAAAGGAAACTCCAAACTTAATCCTTCAAGTTTCAGTGAAGAAAAAGTTTTTGCAAAACATGCTTGTGGGAAAGAACAAGCTCTTCATGTCACTGCTTCACATTAGGCACTCAAAAGTGTACCCTCTGATGGCAGATCACACCTTTTTTTTGTTTAGATGTGGTGAAAATGGAGCTATTTGTAAATCCAGCTGCTGATACTGGGTGGTTATGATTAAATTGTGATAGAAGTATCCCTTCTGCACTCCTTTTGGTTGAAGCATACCCTCTTCTTGGCAGTTGATCTCTTTCTCTGTTTTATTTCGATATTCTAGCTCATCTGTCCCTTGTGTAGGAATGGAAAAGTTGCCACTTACATTTTTGTCTGAGCTTGAAATGCACACTTCAATTCTGTACCAAGCAAGGAGTGTACCCACTTGTCAGAAACAAATTTTTAACTTACCTAATGGTGAAAAATACAGAAGTCTGTTGTTTTGAGCATTCACTGATTGCACCATGGTTTATCCTATTCTGATGCTTCTAGGGAGGAACAGATGTTGTGAAGGCCTTTGCCCTTCACTTGTCTGACTGTGAAACAAATAAATTATCAATATTCTCCTTAATTTTGGAATGCATGGAAGCAGATGTCACTCACTGAAGGATTAAAAAAAATAAAAATAATTTAAAAAATTCCATGTTTTGATTAAAGGTCCCGTGATGATGATTTTTATTTTTTAAAGTAAACTCTTCCCCGTTTTTCCTCGGATTTCTGAGTGTTTTAACTTGGCATTGTAGTCTTTAAAATGACTTTGTGGCGTAAAAGCCTTTGTGTTTCCAGAAGGAAGCTCTTGACTGCATCCTGACCCTAGCACTTCGTGTTTTTATACAGTGTTTTCTGGAATTTTTCACTTGCCATACCTCTAAGACTTGAATTGGTATTCTGTAAGGACCCCAGAATCTCACAACAGAAACCACACAGGTTTTCAAATGGTGGTGATTCAGTTGAAATCAAACTGAATCAAATGGAGGTGGTGATTCAGTTGAAATCAAAACGACACAGTTAAAGCCCTTATCACTTGGGGAGAGTTGTTGGTTAGATTCAAAACAAATGTTATCTTCAGGAAATAGGAAGACTGAGAGTTGCCAGCAAGTAACTGTTGCATGAAACTTTATTGTAAGCTCCACATTTCCTTTGTGGAATTTTTGCAGGTCAAATGTGAGTTGGTTAGCTGTGGGACAAACTCTGTTCTGAACTAGGAATAATCTGTCCAGACTGAATTAAAATAAAGTCTGGTTTGGAAAAAACCTGATAGGGTGGGGAATTGTTTTTGAGGCAGTTATTCTATAAGGAGATATTTGAAGTAGCATCTGAAGGTTGATTATGATTTGACTTGCCTTGACTGCCCTTACAATATTACTGGTATTGATACAATTGAGTGTCTTGGGATGTACCTCAAATGTCTTTCACAGGTTTCAGTTGTAGTAAGGAACTGTTGTGCTTATTTGAGATATGTGGTACTTGCCCTTGTGCTTATAGAAGTAGAGGCATTTTCAGAGCAAACAGTTACAATCTGCCAACATTAAAAGTCTGTGAACTGCTTATTTTCAGTCGGACTGTACCTTGTTTGCTGTAGGCATAAATTATCAGACATCAGGTTTTGTACATTATCTGTCTAGATTTTCTTACCTGAATTACATGTTCTGTTTGCTTATTTCTTGTTGCAGGGAAATTCTAAAAAGAACAAAAATCGATAGCTTACAGCTGAGTCTTTGGAAGCTGCTGCTGTACGGGATGCAAAGAGTGACCATTCATTATCCAGTTCCTGTTTGTTCGAGGAAGCAGAGGCTGGTATTGGGTCTAGTAAAAACTGAATTGGTGCTGTAAATGGCTTTAAAATATTTAGAACTTGTAACAGATAAAACAGAACTTAATGTTGGCTCTAAACCAGGAAGTACACACTCTGGATAATTTATATAGTAATTACCTTCAGTTTTTACTGTGCACTTTTTAAAACCAGGTTTTGATTTCATGTAATAACTTCAGATTTTGTATATTTTCAAATATGTTTATGCATTAACGAATTTGGATCCGTGCAGTAGGGTGTCTATTTTTGAGTTAAACATTTAATTGTCAGCACATGTACATTCCGTTACTTGTTAATAACAGTGTAAAAAAGAGTTTGGAGGCTTTTTTTGGCCATGCAAGCTGTGCAGTTGCTGTAAATGTATTATTCCTGTTCTCAGCCCTCTAGAATTGGAATTGTGGCTTGAAATGGTTTTTACAAATTCACCAAGTACATGGGATCATTGTTAGACTGCAACAGTGGAAACCTTTCCTGCTTGTATTTGGCACTTTGGATTTTGAGGTAAAGAGCACAAATAGCTGAATTGGGATACTTCTAAGAAATTGCTTTAAGCCATTTCTATAACATTTTGTTTACACATGTATGTATATATATTGGTTGAAATAGCTGTTTAAAGCTAGAGGAAACTGTGATTGTCATTTGCCCCAAAAGAGTGAAACAATGTGCGTAGAATAGATCAGCTCACTGTGCTCTCTTACAGGAAAGGAGAATATGAAATACGTAGAAGATTTAAACACTGAACTTGCAAAAGGTCTTCATGGAATTAAGTTCTGGTGGATTAACTGTGGGGATGCACATGGCTTTTCCTGTGTTTTTGGAAGTTTGTGAACTATAGGCCTCTCCTAAGATTTTTTAGGTTTTTTTTTTCAAGTGCAGTTTAATACCACAAGTTTTCACAGCACTGATTTTTTTGTTGTGGGGTGGGGGTTGTTGGTTTTGGTTTGGGTTGGGTTTTTGTTTGGTTGGTTTTTTGGTTGTGTTTTGTTTTGGTTTTTTTTAGTCAGATGCTGTACTGCTCCACACTTTACACACCAATCTTCAGTTCCATAATTTCCATTATGGCACTTACTTGTCCCATAAGGGTTTACTCTGATATCAGATGTGTTGATATGTATTATCAGTATGTAATAATAAAATCAACTACATGAAACCAGCCTGTCTTTCTCCTTACTGCTGGCCATGCCCAGGTTGTGGCATTGTGGTGGGGTGTTCCACCTGTTGCTGGTGAAGTAGTTACACCAGTCTGGGTACTCTCAGTGCTACTCCTTGTTCTGATAGTTTTTCCTTTCAGAAATGCAAAATACAAGTGGTTGTGAAAGGGAGAGAAGATGGGGAGAGCCTCCAGGATTTCCTACTGATGTTGAATTAAGAGCTGTGTGCTAATGCTAATGAGGCTTGGGAAGTGTTTGCTTTCTCTCCAACCATTTTATGGAAGCAGGTACAGCTTCAACTGTTTCATTTAGGGTTGGAAGCTGATTGCTTTCTTCCAATTCTTTTGAAGCTGCCTTTCCTGAGGATTTTCATCTTGCAGTGAAGGTACTGATCCAGTAATTTTAATTCTCTGAATCAAATTACTGAACATGTTACTGATGCTACTTTTCGTAGGTCGCTGCATTCAGAAAAGGTTTTGCTTAGGCCATTTTTTTACATGTCTGATTAAAAATAGTGTGTGTTTAAAATTTGCATTAGAAAATCAAATGTTCAGAGTATACCCCAATATCCAAACTGGAGTTCATATAGAATGTATAGGCATTTAGGTACAATTCCGATGTATATTAGTTTATTGGCATTTTTTCTTTGCAGTAGTATTTGGGTGTCCCCCTCACCAATCAACAATAACCATGCTCAAGAAGACACAATTTTGATCACTTAAGCTGTCTTCAGTTTTTCAAGGAAATATTTTGAGTAAGTTTTAGACAAGTGTAAACTATCAATACCCAAATGTAAAATCTGGTAAAAAAATTTTTAAATCAGTATTTTCGATATGGCTGTGGTAGTGTTTTAAGGGGGCACAGGATATTACATTTAACTCAGTGGCATTAGAAACTGGATCAAGTGGAAATGCCCAAGTAACTTGTGCTTATCTCCTAACCAGGGGATGCTGAATCTTTCTGAATATCTCAAATGCTGTTAAATGTCTAAATGGCTACTGCACAAGGCTTTGCTATTAAAAAACTGAAGATTTGTTTCAACATTGCAGCAAAAATTCATCTCTGAGGCAAAATTTTCCAGAAAAATGATTTTGAACTACTTTGTATGCAATGATATGTGCAGATTATAATGGAATGCACAAAATTTGGGCTAAGAAATTTTACTAATACTGAAATTAATCTTTAAAAATGTAAAGTATGGATGTTTGACTTCCTAGCTGGTTAATTGTTGAAACCAGTGACAAAGTGTTGTAAAGTGTAAAAATCTTCAGCACAATACAGTGTAAAACCAGGGTTAGAGAAAGACCCCAATGTCAGTTTTCTTTTTTAATGGACAGTTGACTATAACACACAAGTTTTTAAAGCATTTTTAGAGTGCTTAATTCATTTCTCCATAATGTTGGGCACCTCACGAATAACCTGTCACTCTCAGGCGTGACTAATTCAGAAAACAGTGCTATTTTAATTATTTTAATTGGATTTTCAAAAAATCTTTCTGAGCTCTGTTTTAAAGCTATACTGACATGTTCGAGGATTCCAAAATGTTCAGCTGTCCTAGATTCCTGAAAGCACATCCCCAGTAACTATTCTGTGTGTTCAAAATAAATATTTGCTGTAATCAGGCATTAATTTAACTTCAAGATTGCCCTCTTAAGAATCACTGCTTCATCAGTTTGGAACTGCCCAAGAAACACCAAATACATTGTCTATTTTAGAAGGCCTTAAGCTGCTGGAGGTCAGAGGTTTCCCTGCCTGAAAGCTTAACTTCTAAAACAGGAATCTTAGGCTGACGTCATAAGCTGTGCAAGGGTGCATCTCATTGCTGTTTGAACAATGATTATTTTAAATAGCAATCAGCTAAAGTGTTGATTTAAAATTGATGTTTGTCATGTCCTTTGTTCATCCCTTCAGCTTCATTCTGAACTAATTCAACGTTTCATGGCATGATGGTGCCAGGATCTTCTTGATGGATGTAAAATACCCAGACTGAAAGTTTGTTTTCCTACCTTTGTCTGTTCTTATGGTTATTTTTGCTTTTTTCCAAGCCAGCTTCATTTCTAATTTGTACTTGTAATCCTGCTGCTCCACCTCCCCTACCTTCCCTCCCTGGCAGATCAAGTTTTGGTGTGAAAGTCTTTCTTCCAGCATGTTTCCTGGATGCTGACTTCACTGTTACCAGTGCTTCCTACAGTTCCAAAACCCAGCTTTGCTCCCACGTGCAAGGCATCAGTTGCAAACAGGAAAGGAAATAAACTTTGTATCCACACAGTGCCTGGCAGGAGACTGGAGAAGTTATCTGCTGGCTTGGTTGAGCAGTGTTGAGGCTGTGGGATTTTTTTAATAGTGTAAATCCAATGATATATTAAACTTTGGAGAACCATCTGGCCTTGTAAATTGGGCAAACCTGTTGTTTAATACAGTCTGTATGCAAGGTAATTTGAGAGCACTATCTTAGCAACAGCAGGGTCATAATAAAAACAAAGCTCGGTAAAAAATTGTAATTGCTGCCAGAGGTCTGATTACTTCCTCCCACAAAGGCTGGATGCTGCTCTAAGAATGCTTGTTCTGTCTCACTCTGTGTTCTCTGCCTCTGTCACTACCTGCAGTTTTGCTCAGCTGTGAATTAAAACCATGTTTGTTTACAAGAGGCCATTTTTTCCCAAATTCCTGACTATTTCTTTTAATCACACAGTTAGAAACTTGCTCTAGCTGCAGTTGTGTGTGCAGTGCTGCCAGCTTGGTTCCAGAGGGGGACAGAGGAGAGCTTTTGGGGACCTTTGTAAACCAGGGCCTGACTGGGGCTGTGAACTGCAGCACATGGAAACTTGCCCGGGGCAGCTCTCATTGTCTGCCTCTGCTGTGTGTGGGCAGCTTTAGACGTGCCAATGCTCATTCAGAATCCCCCAGCTCCTTACAGAGGCAAAGACTTGCAGTGCTGAGCTGCAAAAAAAGTGTGTGGTTCTCCTTCTTGCTTAATTCGAAGGGCCAGATATTCCAACCAACAGCACTAAATAATTCTGGTTATAAACTACACATATGGAAATTGCAGAGATAACAGTAGAAAGCATAATTTATCTGTTTTGGTTTTAGCACTTATTCACCCTCTGAGTCCAAAACTTTCTAAGCTGGTGAGGTCTTAACTAATGCAGAAACCTTTCAAATCCAGGCCTGGTGTCAAAATTGTGCTCGTGGTCTCCCGTAAACAACACGGCTTTGTCCTGAGAAGAGCTAAACCTACAAAATTTAAAAGCCCAGGTAATTTCCAGTTGTTTTAAGCACTAAGGATTCTTTCATGAATTGACTTGGAATCTAGTCAATGGTGGCATGTAGCTTCTTGCAGGCTCTGTATAAAGTTCATTGCTTCTGAAATGAGTTATGAGAACACCTCATCCTTGTCTGCCCTCCCTTTTCAAATTTCTTTTCTCTTGGATTTGAAAGACTTCTGTTGTGCTTGAATAGTGAATGCAGAACACTCTATCCAAGAAAGATTATTTTAATGAAGTTATGAGCTTGAAAAGGTCTGAGCTGAGAATTTTGGTGGTTTCATTAACTGCAGCCTTTGGCATAAGGAACAGCTGTAATCCTGGAACTGGTGCTGCACCTCTTCTGTGACTTTCAAATTGTCTGTAGCATGTTCAGGGTTGGACAGAAATTATGTACCTGGAGAGGGGACAATCAACTTAACCAAAAGTTTCTTCTGAAGTCTGGAAAGTCTGGTTTCTTTTCAGTCCAGACATAGAGGCAAGAACAAGTTCTCTTAAATTATCAGCCTAGGCCAGGAGGTCAGGAATATTTGAAGCCAACAAGCACTCAATTTCTCACAGAAAGGACATTAGTATGCTAAATTTCTATAACAAATTTATATGTAATAAATTGTCCTGGGGTGGCATAATGATATAAATATACATAAATAGTGAATATACTAAGCTTGTAAGTTTTTAATAGCAATTGCTATTAAGTGAAAGATGGATTCATTAAATGGGAGGAGAAGAATAATAATTTGACTTTTCAAAGCAAGATGCAGAAGTAATTCTTAGTTAAGAGGAACTTTCACAGAAATTTCTTGCTAATAAAAAAGAAAAACAGTAGAGGAAAGAGTTAAAATAAGTCTTAAAACAAGTGTTTTTCTGTCTGTACAAATATTTGGTTCTAGCCAGATAGGAACTGACAGTTTCAGTCTCAGAAATGGATAGGTTTCACTTTTGACAAAATAGTCACAGACAGTAAATACGTTATGAAAAGGGCAATATACTGCAAATCATGTTAAGATCAATTTAAATATAGTCAGCAATGTAAACTGAGTTAGTGTTGTAAAATGTTAAATGAGTTTTATAACAGCCTCTAGCAATATATAATACTGTATCTTTATGTGAAATGCTCTTCAAATTGTATTTACAGTGGAAGTAATTTTAATAGTTCTAATTTGTTCTGCGTATACTATTCATCAAAGTCAAATTACATTAAGGAATTTTAAATCTTATCAGGGCTTTTTTTCTCTGATGCTTGAGTTTATATTGCACTGAATTACTTTGGGAGATAAAGTGATAGCAGAATGTACTGGAGAAGAATAGTCTTGTCTTGAAAATGTCTACCAACAAAGAAAAATCTGATTTATTTTTAGATATGCTGACTTTGTTAAGGAGATATGAGAAATTAATACCCTTCCCACTTGAAAACTATTAGGAAGAGCTAATGTGGATGCTAAAAAAAAGGTTTAATTGAACGTTGTGCAGGAGTACATGAGAGTCTGAAGGACTCATTTTGGAGTGTGTAGAAAATATTAGGAATTATTTCATATTTCCTGGAATTTTGGCAAAACAGGGGGTATTGATCCTCTAGTTCCCTCTCCTACAAGGCTGTGTGTGTCCTGGGAGAAGGCAGAAGACTGTGCTCTTTGTGGAAGATAAAATTTTTATGGAAATACAATTTTTGACATCAGGCCTGGATTTCAAGGGCAGAAGACTTACTGGGATGGAATTGCAGAGGGAAGAGGTTGGGATGAGGTTGTGGCACTTCCAGGGTTGCATGCTGGGGTGAGTGCTCTGAGCCTGGAGCTTCAGGCTGGCATTGCTCAAGAAAGACCTTCAAGGAGAGAAAAATGCAACAACTCACTGGCTTGTAAGCTGGTGGTGAAATCATGGTGAAAAAGTTCTGTGCTAAATTTGACACTGGATTTTTTAGAATTAAGATAACAAACGCAGAGTTTTTTTAAACCATGGCCATTGTTTTTCCTAGTGCAATTTGTGTAATGGTGTTAAGCTTACAGAAGAATTTATTTGTAGGGAAAATAGTACTGACCCCTTCTATTGCAAGTGCAGACAGAGCCTGAATAGTATTTCCCATACCTAGAGCAAAGAGGTGTAGGCTTGCTTCATTTTCAGAGAAAAACATAAAGAACTTTTCAGAGAATATAAATAGGACAAAAGAAAACACTTTGCATGCAGAGAGAACTGGATAAGAAGGACTTTCTATCACTCAAGATAACCCAACAGTATTGTATAATCCTGTCGGTTATACCGTAAGACATTTAAGACATTACATCAAGACATTTTCCAGTATCCTCGGAGGATCCCCTCTCCCCGGAGGACCTTTGCCCGTGCTGGTTCTCCTCGGGACCTCCAGCCTTTCCCGGGATGCCGGGGATGCTCCCGCGGGATGCGCCGGGCGGGGCTTGTCCTGCCACCGCCCCCGGCCCGGCGCGGCCGCGGCTCCGCTCCCGGCGGCGGGTGGGCATGGCGGCGCCGCGGCGGGCAGCGCAGCGGGTAAGGAGCGCGGAACGACAGGGAAAGGAGAGGGAAAGGAGCGGGCAAGGAGCGGCTCTCTCCCGGGGGAGGCGGACCAGAGAAGCGGGGCCGGGGGGGGCTCCGTCCAAAGTGGAATTTTCCCGCAGCCCCGAAGTTCTGGCTTGAAACGGGCCGGTGGATGGGGCTCTTTTGTTTTGCTTTAAGAACATGATACTGTTAACACAAATATTTGGCTCCTTTTTTTAAAACTTCCTTTCCTTTCCTTTCCTTTCCTTTCCTTTCCTTTCCTTTCCTTTCCTTTCCTTTCCTTTCCTTTCCTTTCCTTTCCTTTCCTTTCCTTTCCTTTCCTTTCCTTTCCTTTCCTTTCCTTTCCTTTCCTTTCCTTTCCTTTCCTTTCCTTTCCTTTCCTTTCCTCCTCTTCCTATCCTCTTCTTTTAAAGCAGAAGTGGGGAAAAAGGGATGGTTTTGCCCAGGGGTACCCGGGGCTTTGAATCCCGGAGGAACTCGGGAGGGTTTGGGTGCCGGGCATCCTGCTGGATCATGTTCCCATGACTTTTGCCTTGTTTACGAGGGGAGACTGGGGCATCCGAGGAGTGTTTTTATTTAATACTCGAAGTGACTTGAATTCCTGGAGCCTTTCTCATGTTTTCTAGTGGTTCAGCCGATGATGCTAAAGTATGCACGTAGGGTCACGGTGTTTGAAACAATCGCTGGAGAAATCTCTGCCATAAATCCAGCCGGGGCGCAGGGCTTTGGGAAAACAGCCAGAGCGGATGCGGGAGGATGTGCTGCACGGGGCTGGGAAGGTTAGACTGCACTGACCATGTGAACCACTAGCGCAGACCCCCGGGATGGAGTTTCAAGGATAGTGTAAATGAGAAAAAAAAAAAAAAGGTAGAAAATATTCGCTTTCTGGCTTTAGGTAAGTGTTTACTGAAGGGGGGCTTTGCAGGAAGGTGTTTTTAAAAGTGTGGCAGCTCTGATACTTGTGGCAAATAAGCGTGCTGAGAAAACTGCTGACTAAGCTATTTTATGGACCCGAGCGAAAGTTAAGTTACACAATTCTGTGCTTCCCCAGTGTTTTTTCGGTGAGGTGGAGAAACCCTGAGTGATTTCTCTGCAAACAGGACATAGCTTTACTTTTTAAATGTTTTTTATTTCTGTGGAGAGTGGTAATGACTGAGTGGGGAGGAGGGAACAGAAATTCTGGAGCCTGAGGCTTTTAAGTATGAACTGTTCATTTTGCTGCTAACTCGCTTTGCCCTGTCTGGGGACTGAGACTCCGCTGGAGCTGTAAAAGAAGAAAAAGCAGTGCTGAAGGCAACACTTTATGTTGCCTGGTTCTGTGCACTGAGAGCACCTACAGGGAGAAAATACAGTGAGGAAAGATTAGCTTCCTTCTCGCCTCTGTGTGTGAGTGGAGGAGAACTCAGCGCTGAGCTCTGTAAGAGTTGTGGCTGAGCTTAGGAGTAGTTTGTACAGCAGGGACAGTGGCCAGAAATTGTATTTACCTGATGTTGGAGTTGTAAATCACACCCCTGGGAAAGCCTGCCCGAAGGCAGCTACAGGTCCTTGCTTTATGCTCGGCTTTGATTGTTTTCCTTCTCTCTCATGAATATGTAACAAGTGTTATTTTGTATCACTTTCAAAGTTGTTGGGGTTTGTAAGCTTAATGGCCCAGCTCGCTGATCTCTGAATAGCAATTTAATGTGGGTTTGTAAATTAATCTGTGTGTGGACATTAACTCCAACATGAAATGCACTCAGTTACACGAATAGAGATGCACTTTCCCGGCAGTTTGGCTTTGTGTTTGGGTAAACAAGATCCCTCTAGTCCACCACTCCTTTTCTTCTGTTTTTGATTGGTATAAATATAAGCTGATGCCTTCTACTTCAGAAAGCCAGGCTGCCCACACATCTGTCTTAAAAGGCTTTTGGAGAGGAACCCAAATAAGGCTTTTTTTGGTGTCTGTGTTACGAATTATATTTTCTGACATGGCAGTCATCAGTTGCTATTAAAATACCTCTATCCAAATAAACAAGGATTCAGTTGGCACACCTTCTCCTTAGTGTTCCTGTGAGGCTTTAAGGCAGGGAAAAGGGGACTATCCTACAGGTGAGGTGAGAGTTGGTTTGTCAGAAAATTTCACTGACAGCTGTCAGGCAGTACTTTTTGTGTTTAGAAGACCTCTGCAAATCTTACGTCATGGGTTAGGCTTCAGGAAGGCAATAGCACTTGTTTGTTGGGCACTAAACAATGAGGTAGTTTTACAGGCAAATATAAAAACTGACTCAGAACCAAAACTAAATTAAAAATAAGGGGGACTTCTATGTTGTTCAGTGAATTTGCTAAACAGAGTATTTCTGTTAGCTTCCCTACCTCTTATTATTCCCTCTGTGATTAGCAGCAAGAGTTTTGAAGTATTCCTCGGTGCTGTGTATTCTTTGTGGCATTTCAACCCTCCCTTCCCTTGGACACTGCAAACACTAGCAGAGGACCAGGCTTAAACTTCTTTCTGACCACAGCCAGCTTAATATTTTGATATGTGATCTGTGTGCCAAAGCACTCAGGCTTTTTTTTTTTTTTTTTTTTTAATCTGGAGGGCTGCTTAATCCTAAAAAAAAAAAGACTGTTGCTATTACAGAAGTGGGACAGCTACCCACCCATAACTCCATTTTTGCTGCTTCTTAGTCCATTATAAATCTCTGTCTCTGCCCAGGGGGAGAAGAGAGAGAGAGGTTTGGGATGTTAAAGTGCTTGCCAGAGCCCTCTGCAGAGCTGCCGTGACCAGAGCACTTCTGTGGGATGTGCGTGCGTTCCTAATAATAACATGTTTCCTAAACACAGTTAAAAATTGCTTCAGTAGATGCAGTAACATTCCATTAACTTAGTGACCTGCAGAAGTACTACAAATAAAAATAGATTTATTTTCCTGTCTCTTCTTGGCCAGAGCTTTTTTTTTTTTTTTTTTTTTTTTAATTTAAAAACCCAACAAATCTTCTGTACAGTAAAATGTCAGCTGGTGTCAATAAACAGTTTACATGAGTCCCTACTGTCCCTTGGCTCTCTGAACTCTGCCTATGGAGTGGCAATTCTGCCATCACTATGGTGATGCAGAAGAGGAGTGAGATTCAGAGGATAAAGCAGGACGAGCCCAGTGAGCTGAATGTGAGTGGGCCCTGTGGGGAAGTGTGTTGTTTACACGAGAGGAACATGTGTGTGCACAGTGAAGTGAATTAAAAATTATCTGCCTGTCTTGTCTGAGCAGATAATGGGAAGAAATTAAGTGAACAGCACCGATCAAAAACCAGTCTCCAGCTAAAAAACATTTAAGGATAACAGGTTTGCAAAGAGAGCTTTCTAGCATTAAGAAAACAAAGTAGTTTTCACAATACACAGCTCCATGTAACTGCTTTGCTTTGAGAAGGTGCAATCACGTCTTACACCACACCGTGCAGTCACATCTTGCACACAAGTGGTGTGTCCTATAAGGCATTGTGATATCCAGAAAGGAAGAGAATAAAAACACTGAGTGGTTAATATTGGTTTCATCAGGTTTTTTGTTACTTCTTCTAGGAAAAGTGATCTTTCTTCTGTTAAAGATGTTCACTAAAACATAGAGAACCATTTTGTGGTTCTTAGGATTTAATCCAGTTTTAATTTGAGCTAGTAAGGATGTTCCTACTGTCTTTGATAGCAGACTGTGTGCTCCTGAGGGTTTCCCTGGCCATCCCATTTGCCAGTGAGTGGGGCACGAGCAGGGGCACACCCTGTCCTGCCTTCTCCACTGCCAGCCTGGAGCCCAAAGATGTGCAGAACCGTGGGCTCCTAGACATGTGTTAGTGAGGCCTGGGACAGTCTGTCACCTTCTGAGACAGGAAATCCGCCCACGAAACAGGAAAATGCTAGACATCCGAGATGGAACTCTGCTGGGTGTCATCTGGAGGAGCTGACTGAGAAGGTAGAACTGATGTACCCAAGAAAGATGCTCAGACTTGTGTTGAGTACTGCTGTTTGCTATTCTTACACATATGCCAGGGATAAATGTGTTTTTTAGCACCTTGGTTACATTAAAAGGAGAACCAAACCGATTATAAATGTACTTGTATATGGCTCTTCCTTCTGTACCAGAATTATGCACAATTTGTGGTGTGATGTAAGATGTCATTTCATCTTCCTGAAATGAAATAGTTACATGTAGCTGTGGATTGGGAAAACTGGTTTTTTATGTTTGAAAGTGCTTGTTGCAGGCCTGTGATCCTTGGATGTTTTGTAGCTGGAGACTGATTTTTGCCTGACTTCTTTCTCCATGCTGTTATATTGGCTGATTCACGTGTTCTGTAATGCCTCTGTGTTTGGGCTGAGTCACAGCAGCTGGTGCAGGACCTGCTGCAAGTAACCTCAGAGTTCCCCTCAGGTGACACATGTGGCCTTTAGGGTAAGAGGACCACTGTTGTTTTTTGCAGCTTCAGGTCTCCATTCCGGTATCTTTCCCAATGACACTTAAATTGGATCTCTATTTAAGTTTCTTTTTTTAATTAAAAAAATATTTTTAGTTTATTCTATTTAGTTTATGTTATCTCATTTGAAAGTTATGTTCCTGACAACAAGGAATCCTGAGAAAGGAATCCTGCAAGAAATCCTTGAGAGCAATGGCACTGCAGATCCCAGTGCAGGCTGTGTTGCTGTGATTTTTAAAAATCTCTCACTTCCTGTAGAAAATACCTTTGGTCTGTCTCCATAAAAATCACACAGACACTTCCAGTAAAATGTCTCTAGGCTTTTCTGCCTTGATTTCTATTCCCCACTAAGAAAATAGTGAGGGACAGAGCTGATGTGACTCAGCCGTGGTGATGTGACTGCCGGAGCGGGGTGAGGGAGGGTGTGGGAATTGCAGCTCACTGTGTATGGGAAGAGTGGTGGAAGCTGATGCTGTTACACACAAGACCAGTCATGCATGATGTTTTGTTGTCTTTTCGAGGCAGCTTTGGAATGACTTCACATCTGAGTGTTAGGGAAGGTCTCCCAGAGTGGATCTGGATGTGAAAATGAGTTTTTTTACAGTGCGTAACAGCTGAGGTTTGAATGATTATTTGTGGCCAAAGATGGGAATTGTTTTGAATAGCTGTGCTAAGTTTTCATATAAACTGGAAGGCCCTCACCATCCAACCTCCTCCTGTTGTCAGCAAGAAGAGCTATTTCTTTGGGGGAGACACACTTCAGCTGCAGCTGAGCAGGCTTGAACAGTTACCAGAGATGTGACTCTGGATGCTTTGCTTTCATTTTCCACTTGGGAGCTTCCCATAGGTTTTCCCTCCTGTGTGAATCTCGCAGCCTTTAAAGCATGAGGTGTGGCTGAGAGGCAGAAGAGCTGGAATTTCCTCAGGCCTCCACCGTGCAGTGCCTGTAGGAGCCCTCCTGGGCAGGATTCCAGATGCTCTCCTGGTGTGTGGGGACTCTCAGTGCTGTCACCATGTCTCGTGCTGGGGAGTCCCCCACACCTCAAACTTGGGACACCACCCTCACTAGAGAGTGTTTCAGCCTCTGCTCAGCCCTTTTCCCTAGCAAGGAAAGTAAGTGTTGTCTCTGCCTAGGAGCAGTGAGTGATGTCTCGTGTTGATGCCCTTAAAAATGTCAATTTTTTTCTCAAGCTCGTGCCTGCAAGTGCCAACCACCTGATCTGTAATCCCCCTGTGACCGAGGCAGAACAAGCGACAGCGAGAGGTGTTTGCAAGAGCTGGGCCTGCCTTTGCTCTGGGGATGGGCACTGTCAAAAGCTGAAAACTTTAATTCCTCCAGCTCTTGGGGCCAAGAGTAAGGAACTCCAAATTAAACAGATTAGCTGCAAGCTCTGAACTTCTCCCAGCTGTGCCTATGTCCCAGAGAGTGAGCAATGTAAATAAAAGGTCACATTGCACTTTGAAGTTGGTGTATTTTTGCCTATTACACCAGTTCCTTATTTTCTAAAATGAGTAATGCAGTGGGAGGCTTAAACCATATCCCAAATATGCGAAAATGCCAATGCTATTTCCCATCAGTTGTGGCTTTTGCTTATGTTCATTTCAGAAGTATAGACTGGATAACTTTTTTTATGCGTATCTAGGATAGAAGAAGCAGAGTTAAATAGAAGTGCAGCCATATGTAGTATCAAAGTAAAATTTGAGGCAAATCATCATAAATCAAGCAGTATTTTCTGCAGAAGTTGTGCTTCAAGTTTTTTTGCAGAGTTAAGTAATAACCAAAACAGTGACACAAAGAATATGGCTGCAAAGCACAGAGATAAATCTGCCATGTTTTACTTGGATATCACAAGGGCTTAGAAACATTTAGGGTGTTTTATATACCATATGTGCTTTATTGCTTAAACTGCAGAGAATTTGTACTTCCCTGCGAGACTACTGCGCTCTATGGCAAAATGCTTGAGGAATTGTCTGTGTATTTATACGAGAAACAGTAACAACTCATATGGTGTGGTTATGGGACAGCTTCACCACAGCATGCAGGGGATGCAGAGCTTTGCATTAAATTTCTATATGGCCTGTATGCAACAGACAGCCTTGTTCCTGGAAATAAAATTGATGTGTAGCAGTGTATGGGGTCCATAGATTTTGTGGAAGGGTGGAAATAAAATGACCAGGCATTGTCCACAAACAGAGCAGCTCATGTGAAGAGCTCAGCTTATTTTGAAGGGATTGTTTAACTCTTTTATCACACTGTGTGTAGATGAATCTGGGGGGGGGGGGGGGGGGGCGGTTTGAGCTTGAAGCAATTAATGAGGCTGATGTTTACCCAGTAAAAAAGTGACCCACTGAGCAAGTGGCACACATAAGGTACATGCTTGGGTATTACAAAGAGATTTTGTTTAGAGGATGTGTAGCTTAGCAGTTTTGAAGCCTCTGGAGCTAGAGAAGCAATAAGGAATGTATTTATAAAATTATCCTTTTCTATGTGTTGGGGACGTGAGTACTGTCCATAGAACACTGCATTTACTTGTTTTATGCTTTGCAGAAGGGAGGTTCCCTCCCTGATGTTCCTCATTAGCTGACCCTGGGCTCCTCCAATATTTTAAAAAAGGACCTTTGTGTTTAAATCAGAAGGGGATGTGTCAGTATCCTCATCTCGCTGAGGACGCAGGTGGATCTGGATTAAAACCACCAACGCCAATACCTTGAGTTACACCTCAGAGTGAGTAGGGAGTTGCTGTTAGTGTTCAGTGTAGGAAGAGGTAACAATATCCCCCAGCAAGGCACAAAACTTGAGCCTTATTTTTGCTGGAGATTTGATCTGGGATTTCTGAAGCAACAGAGGACCCAGGGATAGCTACAGCCTATGAAATCTCTCAATAATAGGATAGGGTTTCTCTTCCTTCCATCCTCAAGGTATTAAAATGAAGAAATTTAGCTGCAACTGTGGTTCATTAAATGCTGTGGGACTGCGTTAATCTGATAAATGGGGAGATTGCTTTCAGGCAGAAGAGGATGAATTGAGATGAGTTGCCAACTTTTGGGTTCACTGGAAATAATGCATCTAGGATCAACTGGTATTTCAGCCAGCTTTTTTTATTGGTGGTTTCAGTATTCTAAAAATGGTATTTCCTGCCCCATATCTGAACGAGATACCACACGTGCTTGTAATTTAAATGTTCCAGGCCACATAATATGTGTGTGATCAATGGTATCTTGTATCGTTTTCCTTTTACCCAAAGCATGTGGGCTACATTTATGTGGGTCCCATGGGGGCCCTTTATCTTTTGGAAGCAAAACACATCCATCCTGAAGCCTGAATTTACTTCAGTTTCGAGGAAGAATGTCCCAGTTCACAAGAAGGAATTTGAAGCATGGTTTAGGACAAAATAGAACTTGAAAGAATTACTTTATTGCATTGCGCAGATGTAAAAGAATAGAGGAACAAGTGATGGAAGGCAGCATAAGACTGATTTTTTTTTTTTTCAGTAATAGATGAATGGTGCTATCCTTAACACAGAAAAGGGTGCATTTCCTTTTTTTAGCATGACATTATACAAGTAGCTTGTAAAAAGTCCATTTGGGCTTATTTGTTTTTTTCTCCAGCCCTAGTGCTCAGTTTTGGATATCAGTGAGCAATGTTGGGGGAACCATTGTCTATTTCAACACTCCTTGCATGTGTGTTTTTGCTGTCATCAATATCTTTTTTCTTTACAAAAGCTCCCACATAACTGCAACAGCAACAAGAGGTGAAAGCTACAGCCTCTGACAGGTACACTGAGGGTGCTGTGGCTGCAGAGGAGAGCTCCATCTGGGAAAGTGGTTTTCTTCATTGACACTTACTGACTGAAGTTAAATGTTTGGCAGGTGGAGTTCAAACATCTTTTTGTTTTGTAATGGGAAAAAACCTGCCAAATAATCTGCAGCATCGCATTTTAGAAAGTGAATAGTAACAGGCATTAGGGAAAAAACCCCAAACATCTGGGAATAATAAAGGATGCTGAAAAACTGCATTTCTAACAAGAAAGGGAAGCAGTCTGCAAATGTGTTCTTTATTGTAAACACCCCATTGTATGATTTCTTTTCCATTAGTGCATCTCAGTGTTGTGTGATCTGCCCCTTGAGCATGGCTGTGGTCACCCTGGAGGGTTGTGGCATCATCCCCAGAGCCCCTCCACAGTGAAAAACTTCTCTCCCATCCACAGCACGTTTTTTTCTCTCTCTGGCCGTCACTTATCTCTTGTAAATGCCAGAGGAGTTTTTAATGGCAGCCTTTGAGGCTATTTCCTTATGCTCTCTTGTCTACCAGGCTGCCCCAGTGTCCCGGCTTTTCCAGGAAAAAGCCACGCCCAGAGTTAGCATCACATAAGCTGCTCTTAACAAGTGAGGCTTTGAAAAAAGGGCTGAAAACTTTGAAACATCAGATCTAGAAATAATTATTGCTGAAAGAGCCATGGCAGTGACCAGAGGGAGAGGAGGAGAAGGGTGTGATATGGGAGGAAAAAATGATGACCAAGTCAGAGACCAAATAGCTGTGATTTTTCTTTCCATTGCTGCACTTTATTATGATGAAGTGACTGTGTGGGTGAAGGATACACTGGTAGTTGTGTGTGTCTGAGCTATGATAGCAATTTGTACTTGCTTGCCCCTTTTTTCTCTCTCTGTCTGGAAGTGGTGAGTGGAGTGCTTATAAAATAACTAGCATAGTGCAAATATTTTTCTCAACAAAAAGGTCGAGAGTTCAAAAACTGATGAAGGACCAGAGTCCTCCTCCACTGCCAGCTCTCAGTTGCTCAGCCTCAGAGTAAGCAGGCTGTGTCATGCTTTGTGGCACTTTCTTACCAGCTACAAACTGCCCCAGAAATAATGGAGAAATGGTAAAAATAATGACTTGTAGCACAAGATTTCACTTGGCTGAACTGTGCCATGTCTAGAAGTGAACTGTTCACTAAATGTTACAGATAAAGAATGGCTTTTATGGTGGTGTGATTCTGTGGCGCTGTGCAATTAAACAGCCCGACTGTGGCTGGCTGTGCACGAAGGGCAATAGCTCTAAGCCATCATTAGCTGACCTTAATTAACGGAGTAATGTACATGCAGGTGGTTTTTGTCTGTGTGAACTCCGCCTTCCTTGTGCTTTCAGGCAAACGTGAATGTGTTCTGACAGAACAAGAGTAACTTTCTATCAAATGAGCGATGTTTGTATGTGCCCCATGGTGTTTCGTTGTACTTTGTTCCTCCTCAGGCTTTGGCAATTTTTCCTTGCTCTCTCATCAGGCAGGAGCAGTGGGGAGGAAAAATTCTGGGGACAACATGCCCTGCACAAGGATGCAATGAGCATTTAAATTTCAACTTACAATTTAAAACCACGAAGGCAAGATTAATGGTTTACTGGTTGCAGTCCTGCTCTGAGGACATCCAGCTGAGCCCTTTACCAAAGACACTTTGTTTGATGAAGTGTAGTTTATTAATTGGTTTAAAGACCTGTCCTTTTTCCAGGCCACCAGCCAATTGAGTGCTTGGCAGATGTGAGTGCTGTTACTTGGCCTTGACTTGTGTTTCATCAGCGTTTTGTCTGCGGTGGAGGCTTCTAGTCTACTCTTCAGCCCGAGCTCATCCTTAGGGCTAATTTCTTGTTTATAAGTTTAATGCCTTTCCAATGCTTCCCTCTAACATGTCTAGTCTCTAAGAGCCTAATTCTGTTGAAGGAACAGACTTACAGACTGTAAAGAGATTCCTGCCCAGGTCTGGCAGGCATCCAGGTTTTGCTCTGATGGCAGCAGCATGTGTACCTTTGCCATCAGCTTTCCATCAAAAAAATAATCCCCTCTCTCCCTCCTGATTCTGTTTTTGGAAACAGCTACCACATTCTTAGTAAATTGCTATTTTGTTTAATGGGGGAAGCAGGGGAAACCACCCGGAGCAGATGCCTAGTATGGAGAATCTCTGTCCATATTCCAAATTATGCATAAGCTGTATAGCATTATGTTGTATAGTATGAAGCTGAAAGTATTATGCAAGCAGTCCTGTACTGCTGTGGGGCATTCTGCTCGCTCTGATTGAGAGCCTCTGTACATCAGATGCTCTGAACAGCTTGTAGAGCTTCGAACTCCCTTCAATCCCCAACCTGGAAGAGCAGGGGGGATTCATGGGCAGTTTATCTGTTTCTACACAGCTGTCTCAGATTATGCACGTAAAACAAAGTACACTGGATTTGTGAACCGCTTGCAGATCTGAGTTTTGTGTGATTTGAGTTTGATTTGAATCGTGTTTGTTGTTTCTTCACAGATGGCTTGCGGGTGATGCGTTGTGCAAGTGCCTCGAGCTTCTCCTACAAGATGTGTTCCCCAAATCCAGCAAACTGGGTCACCTTTGATGACGAGCCTCTCTTCCAGTCACCTCAGAAATTGGTGGATAATCAGAGCAGTTGCAAAGCAAATGGCCTTAAACTCAATCTGTCCAGTGTTCATGAGTCTTCAAGTCGCTCATCCTCTACAGGCAGCACTCCTCTCTCATCGCCTGTAGTTGATTTCTACCTAAGCCCTGGGCCCCCCAGCAACTCTCCACTTACGACACCAACCAGAGACTACCCAGGAAACCCATGCTTTCCAAAGTCTGGGGTTCACATGCTTTATCCCATCCCAGAATGGCCATCACACGTTAACCCTCCTCCATCGCCCGGGATTTGCTCATCCCTAGCCTTGCAGAAACCAAGCAGCCTTCCTTTGAACCCCTCCCCTAATGACCATCCAGGTAAGACTTTGGTCTCCAAATCCGCAGATGAAGGAAGCCCTAACCCACCAGGCAGCTGCGAGGAGTTGGCTCCAGGACCCTTCCCGTACTTCCAAAGTGACTGTGCTTTTTCCAGCCCTTTTTGGAAGGAAGGGTGCTCCCTCAGCATGGCGCCAGCTAATGTTAGCATGCACAGGAAGGACAAAGTGCTTGACAGGAGTGGGTGTCACCCTAAAGACAAAGAAACTTGTCATGATCAGAAAAGCCTTAACCAGGGCTCCTTCAGTTACATCTGTGAGAGGCTTGAACACCTGCAAGCTGACAGCTGTGAGGCCGTGGAAAGCCCACCCATCTCCAGCACCCACGCGTGGCACAAGCTCTCCCCCACCATCCCACACAGCCTTTTCAGGAGCCGGAAATCAGATGGGTGGCCGTTCATGCTGAGGATTCCCGAAAAGAAGAACATGATGTCATCTCGGCAGTGGGGCCCTATTTACCTGAGCGTCATGCCTGGAGGGGTGCTGCAGATGTATTATGAGAAGGGCCTGGAGAAACCTTTCAAGGAATTCCAGCTGCAGCCGCAGTGTAAGCTGTCCGAACCCAAACTGGAGAGCTACAATGTCTCAGGAAAAATCCACACTGTGAAGATCGAGTGCGTGTCTTACACGGAGAAGAGGAGGTACCATCCCAAAGTAGAAGTGATCCACGAGCCGGAGGTGGAGCAGATGTTGAAGCTGGGCACCACGGATTATAATGACTTCACCGATTTCCTCGTGACGGTCGAGGAGGAGCTCATGAAACTTCCTACTGTTCCTAGACAGAAGAGGAATTATGAAGAGCAAGAAATGACTCTGGAAATAGTGGATAACTTTTGGGGGAAGGTCACAAAGGCAGAAGGAAAACTCGTAGAAAGCGCGGTCATCACGCACATTTACTGCCTGTGTTTTGTGAATGGAGGCGCCGAGTGTTTTCTAACCCTGAACGACCTGGAGCTCCAGAAAAGGGACGAGCGTTACTTTGAGAAGGAGCAGGAGAAGTGGATCGATATTCTCGACTGCCATTTCCATAACTGTGTCAAAGCACAGGAATTTGAGCAATCGCGGATTATTAAGTTTACACCCCCCGATGCCTGCAGGCTGGAACTGATGCGTTTCAGGACACACTTCAATGGGCAAGACCTTCCCTTTTCTGTGAAGGCTGCAGTGGTGGTTCAGGGGGCATACATTGAACTTCAGGCGTTCATAAACATGTCTTCAACTGCTCCGGTCCCGACACGTTTACCCTCTGTGAAATACTGTGAAAATGTTATGATACGCTTTCCTGTTCCCACACAGTGGATCAAAGCACTTTGGACCATGAACCTCCAAAGGCAGAAGTCCCTAAAAGCGAAAATGAATAGGAGAGCATGCCTTGGGGCTTTGCATGAGGTTGAATCTGATCCTGTAATCCAAGTCTCGGTTGGAACAGCAAAATATGAGAGTGCCTACAGGGCTGTGGTGTGGAAGATTGACAGGCTTCCAGATAAAAATTCAAGTAAATAATCTGTGCTATAAGGTGATGGGCTTGGGTGTGTGTCTTCACTGGCTTTATGCTTGTGTTCCTCCATCAGCTGTCATGGTTTGGGTTTTTATCTGTGGGATGCTGTTGGTAGGAGCTGGAGTAATCTTTTAGGAAAAAAAAGAATATAGCCTTATTAACTTTTTAAAACAATGTTTTCCTAATTTATTTGATGGACTGTCAGCCATTTTAAGTGTGCACTATCATGAAAGTGGAGCTCATCATTCTCAGTAAACCTCAAATCTGTAGTACGACAGAGAGAAGGGTTTATGCATCCTGTGTACCAGCTGGGCAGTGGGTGGGATGGGAAGCAGAAGCTGGTTGACAAAAGGACTTGTTCACCCAAGACCACACAGTTAAAAGAAGGGGTGGTATTGTCACTGTTGTGTCTTGGCTTTCTAGAATCATTTTAGAAATGGTAGGTACGATACAGAACTAGAAGGTGCTGTGGTTCAGTTTGCTGTAGGAAGGCAACTGCGCTTTTGCAAAGGCAAAAATGATTTCTGTTACCTCTTTCTTGGGTTTGTGCACTGAGATTGTACATTCATGGCAGTAACTGCAGTGGCAAAAATGCTTCCCACTTTATTCCCATTTCTTTCTAGTGGTGGTACCTCACTGAAAACTTGTAGGAGTAAAAGCAGTTATGTTTTTAATTGCACACATGGAAGTAGTTAGTTTACCTTAATTTAAAGGAGAAATGATGACTTTTTGAAAAAGAAATATATAAATATTTGGGTTTAAAATTCCAATTTTTAGTCATGTTACCAGTACCTTTCTAAAGAGACAGTACTTTTCTAAAGGCATAAAAATTCTTGAGGAATACAGAATCTTGCTTCAAGTTCTGTAGAGTGAAGGCATTTGATCCTCTGCTTGATCCTTTGCATTATGTGTACCTAAGGCTTTGGGAATCTGTGTAAGACAAGGGCACCTGTTAAAGCATTTCATGTAAATTATCTGTAAAATCTGTACTTTTAAAAAGGGGTTAAGTGTGTGTTAACAACAAATGGATTGTCCTAGTCTTGTATTATCCTAACTGTCTGGGCTAACTACCTCTTTGAAACATCCAGAAAAGATTATATCTTTTTTAGTCCTGGTTTCAGGTATTCTACTACTAAGTCAGGACTAGTGGTGGGGGAAGAGAAATGACAGAGAGAAGGAAGAGAAAGGGAGACAGCAAAGAACCGAGGGCTGGAGAGACTGGAGGATGGACAGGGAGGGCAGAGGAGTTGATGGAGAGGTGTAGAAGAACTTGTAGGCAGAAGAGGATTCTTCAGGTCTTCAAAATCCATGCCCTGTGCTCCAGGTTTCAGAGATTTGCACCACGATGCTGTGACCCATGTGTTTTCCCAAGGCTTACAGGACTGTTTGGGTAGCTTTTAGTATTCTTTGCTATTTAATGTAGGTTTGCTTGTGTAAAATCAAGTCACCAGTTTAGGCAGTTTTAAAGAAGGTTATAAATCCTCCAAAGTCCCTGCAGTTCTTTCACGTGAAGATTTAATGTGCACAACTAACTTCAGATTTAAGTTATTTGAAAGTAAGAACTACTTTTTTGTGGCATTCTACAGCTTTACATTGTTTTCTACCAGTAGTTTAAACTTTTGACATTTGAATAATTCCTCTAGCTGAGATCTGCAGAATCATTTGTCTCTGTGAAATGTTCGTGTGTATGAAAAAACATTTTGATAGTAATACTGCCCAGTCAAATTTTAAACCTCTTTATCAAGTGCTCTGTACACAGTTAAGAGTTTAAAAATAGAGTAGTCCCAAGGCATGCCAAAAGTCTGGAGACAGTCAAACTAATAGAAGTATGTAAACTTTCATAATGTGTTTACCGCAGGCGGAAAAATATGCCAAGGATTTTGCTTTCAAAAAGCCTTTGTCCAAGGCTTCTTAAAAAAAACAAGAAAAAAAAAGGGAGGGAGAAGGAAAAATTGCCTACAGTTATATTGTGGCTCCATTTATAGACATTGAGATATGTTAATATCCACTGGATTCTACTAAAACATTTTCTTGGAAAAGTGCAGGCCAAGTGTAGTTAAGAGGAGCTGCAAGAAACACCAGACTTCTAAAAGCTGCCTGTGCCTACTCAGATATATTGATCATGAGTTTGCAGTCAGAATTTTAGCATTATTAAAAAAAAAAATGAACAATAGACTTTAAAGGGCTGATCAGTGTAATTTCTGCAGATTGTGTCTATGTTTGTGAAATTGGGGCTTTGTGTAAGGAAATGCAGAACATGTTATGATTTTAGCACAGACTGGGGCCAGTCTTTGCAGTGGAGAAGCTGTGTCAGCTGCTTCCCAGGGAGCTCCCAGGGAGCAGGGGAGAGACTAGACTGCAAAGCACCGTGCTTTGATCACTTGCTGTGTAAATTTGAGCCCTGTGGTGTTTCCTGCTAGGACACCTCCATCCTTGAGCCGTTGTGTAGAGCAACAGTTCCTCAGCTGATTATTTCTTCTTTCATTCTGCATCATGGAGCCACACTGAGGAAGCAGTGATGGAAAAACACAGTGAATTGGAGCTAGGGGAGCTTGTGACTGCTGGTAGCCCTGTTAGTGCCTTCAGCATCTCTGCATGACCTCTGCTGTGGGAGGTGATGTGGCTCCCAGCAACCATCACGTGCTGCTTTTCTTATTTTCTGAACTGCCCAGGGGAAACTCAAAGCCATGACTTTGCCAGGTGTCCATTCTGTTGCTCCATCCCTGCCCAGCCACCTCCTTCTGGTGCTGGCACTGCTGCTTGGTGGTGAACTGCTGCTTGGTGGTGGTGCTGTCCCACTTTTCCCAGCAGGTCAGATAAATGGCCCCATGTAGACATAGCTGCCGGAGTTAATGACTTCTAGCAATCCTAATGTAAATCTGTTCTTAGTAATTGTTTATGTTTTCATGTTCAAAATAAGACTTTTAGAACTGGACCTATTTTGGCAAAAATAGAACTATTCCATAACTAAAATAACTGATATGTTATTTTGGCTTAAATTGCTTTGCTTCATGAGCCTTTCTCAGATCCAGATAGCTTGAATGCTACTTTCACAGGTGAATAAGTGCTAAATAGTGTTAATAAGTGCAAAGTTAGATTATTAATTGCTTTTGAAATGCTGTGTGAAAGCTAAGCGATATTTGGAATCTGTTTTCATAGTTTCACTGACTTTTGTTTATTTTGGCTTTTTTGTTGGTATTCTTTGGAGAAAGAGAGCAAGAATTTGGAATGGTTTTAGAAAACAAGAGCTATATTTTCAGATTAGGGCAGACTAAAGTCTCTCAATTCACAGAAGTCTTAACAAATGGCAGAGACACCTAAACTGCAGTGTTTCTATCTCCTAAGTTAGATAGTAAAAGCTCAGTTATCTTCCTAAATTATCTGGTTGCCTTTCAGGAGTGGTTCTATTTCATTGGTCCATTGGTCCTGTCCCCAGGATGCCTGATGGGACACATTTGGGATGTGTCACCTTGCATATGTCAGGGCTCTGAATATGTCACCTTAGCACACTGTGCCTGCTCCAACCCACCTGCCTTCCCACAGCACCACCTTTTCTCTCCTTCTGGCCAACATCTGGCTTTTTCAGCATTACAGTTTCTTTTGCAAAAGCATCTTCTACACACAGCCTCTCTTTCTTCTTCTAACTCCAATGTGACACAAGGCCTGGGAAGCAGTGGTTTCATGGAGCAGAGAGTGTGAGAACTCCTCAGTTTTAGGTGAAAACTAAGGTGATGTTCACAGTCTTCTGAAGTGTTGGTCAGTCACTTTGTCATCTGACAGCTGATGGGAAGTAGTTGCTCCATGTTCCCAGCACAGCCCAGCTGTTGCAGAAGAATTTCTCCACAAGGAAAAGGGTGAGTACCTCCTTCTGCCATTGGTGTTGGTACAAGAGAGAGGTGGACTGGGGGGAACCCTGGCTTTTAGGAATAGGCAAAAAGGTCCAATGGAGGCTGTTCCAGAGGACCCAAGGCAGTCGCCGTATCCAAATCCCAAACCTGTTGTCTCTGCCTTTGCAGGTTACCACCTAAGGAAAAGGAAGCACCCCAGAATTCACTGCACCCCAACACCAAGACCACCTCATGGGTGTGGGTCAGCTGGAATATAAACCCAGAGGTTGCTCTAAGGGCTGGAATGGTCCTGAATCACAACTATGCCATGTCTAGCAGGGAAGACTTCAGCAGCAGACCAAGAGGTGTGGCCCATTTATGCCTTGACTCAAGGACATCTGTTATCCAACATTTACCATCTGATATCTGCCCAGGAAAATTCCAAGCAGTGATTATTTCTGGATTCCATTTCTCAGAAGACAAAATAATTTGCTAGACATTTGCTAGACATTGCTATTTGTTTCTTCATAGGCCTCCCCCCCCAAAAAAAAAAACCCAAGAAGATGCTGAATTTGATCTCCAAAAGCCCCTAGATCTATGCCAATTGCCTTCTCCCACAAATGAACTCCAAACAACAAACCTTTTTTCCTCAAATCCGAGATTAACCATAGCCCCTTGATTAGCCATAGAGGCAGAGAGTGCCTTTTCCCTGGCCAAGACATGCCATGGCATCTTGGTGCTGCAATTCCTGCTGTCCTCCCCAGGATGCTTCACTTGTGGCTGGCACTGTGCAGGCTGTGCAGCCTAGCCCAGCAAACAGCACAAAGACCAGCTGAAGTAAGTGTGTTTTCAAGATGCACCCTGGCACCACCACAGGAGAGTGGAGCAGGTCCTGGCAGTCAAAAGGAGCACAGTTCAGATGGGATGACATCCTGCAGCTTGGCTCTGGAACAGGATGCTCCTTATGGTGTCCTGTTGCTGTTGCCACAGCTGTTACTGGGATGGTGGAGGATTCAAGGATGGAGAGGCCCACAGGGGCTCTTTCCACCATGTCCAGGCAGTCTGGAAGAGGGACTGTGGACCAAGAGAGTGTTAGCAGGAGAAATGGGCTTGGACACAGCAAGAGGTGACCACCAGCAGATCGTGGACAAGGCTCACATCACAGAGATGCAGAGATCTGCCTGTACATGAGTGAGGAAACACCATCTCCTCCTCACACTTGCTCCATGCTCCAGCTTCATTCTCAAGAGACTGGCAGGTGGCTGTAATCCTTATTTCCGACTTTGTTCCCTCCTCTATTTCCATAATAAAATCCCTGATGTTACAGTTTTACTGGTCTCTGTGTTTTGTGTTATGATCCTGACACTTTGGCCACGTGCTGCATGCCCCTGGCATGGCACTCTTTGCAGACTGGGGATCTTTGTGCACGAGTGCCTTGCAGGACTCTTTCCTGAGGTGTGCCCAGAGGTGTGTGTAATGTTACAGGGAAAACCTGCAGCACAGACAGGCACCCAGCCCAAGGCTCCTAGGAGCAATGGAGATGTAGCTTTTTAATTTATTTTTGCCTTACAAAATGCCTGTGAGCCAGTGGATGTGGAATATTACCACAATTTTTCCCATGGGATGGATAAAGCTCAGTTTATGTTAACTCCATCTTCAGTGTTTCCTTCATTCTGATACGAAATTGATTCCTGTCACCAGAGGAAGCCAGTGCATAAAGAATGGGACATTTTTTCCTGAACTTGGAGATTCCATTCAGTGTAATGGATGAAAACCAAATATACACTGCCAGGCTTGCCTTTGATAAAATACAGCCAATCCTTTCTCTGCTTTTTTTTTTTTTTTCCCCTCCTGCCTACAGCCAAAGCATAGTTAGTTGTCTACGCTAATGATTAAAATCCTGGAGAGAAGGAGAAATGCAGAATTGCTACGTTTTGCCCTGAAGGATTTGGAGAGGATTGTTTTCATTATATTAAATTGTATTATCCTGCTTTCACACACATAGTGAGTCTGCTGACTCCAGCTGCTTTGGGAAGCAGGCTTTCACCTTGGTGTTCCTGTGTGCCAGGAGAAGCGCTTGCCCTTATCATTGCCACATGTAAGAAACGCTAAAGCAAGTGATCCTTAGGATCATCCCTAGGATGATTAAAGTAGTTCAGAATATGCTGCACAAATCCTTCATGACCCTGCTTTATACTGCAGGTTTTTTAGCAGTACTGTTTTTTTGGCAGGAATGGAGTATGTTCTTTTCCAGGTAGCCCTTATCCTGGCAGGTGGGATGTATCTTGTTTGAGCAGCACTCTGAGCTGCACCTGTATCTTCCTGCTGTGGACACACTGTAATAAATGATGGTACACAAGATAGTTGCAGCACTTGAAATAAGCACTGCAGTAAAATTTCTGCAGAAGAGAGCTCTGGGAAGGGGAGGTTATTTGACACAGGGCAGCATCTCTGCCTTGGCTACACTGGGACCTTCCAGATTTTATTTTTCTATGAGAGTAAGATATGCATTTTTAATAGAAAACTGAGATTCCATCAAATAATCTGAATTTAGCAACAAAGGCCTAAGTTTGTGATATTCTTCTCTCAATGAAAAGCGGAAAGGATCTGGTAAATCTTGTGTAAACTAATTTGTAAAATTGCAGTGACTGTGACAAGTGTGCTGAAGCAGAGAAAAAATGAGTAAGGGGCCACCTTATGCCCAAAAGCAAAAGATCATAGATAGAATAATCTATGTATCATAACAGCTCTGTGTTTATAAAAGATAAAGCTGTGCTCTCTCTCTAGGAGATGAACCTTACACTGTAAACAAAGAAAAAATAATTCATTAATGGTCTGATGGTTTTCTCTTTCTTTTCAAAGGTTTGGATCAGCCACACAGCCTGTCTTACAAACTGGAACTCGGATCAGACCAGGAGATACCATCTGACTGGTATCCATTTGCTACTGTCCAGTTTCTTGTTCACGATACCTGTGCCTCCGGAACAGAAGTGAAGTCGCTGGGCATAGAGAGCGATCTCCAGCCCCAGAAACACGTGGTTCAGAAAGCTTTTTACAATTGCCAGGTATTCTCAGGGCTATGCTTTCCATGTTTTCCTCCTCCTCTTCCTCCCTGCTCCCCCATACAGTATTTGGAAAGCAAATGTGCTTTATATTCTAAACATATTTTGCATGTACTTTTGATAGTGACTTTGAGCAAAAGAATCATTAAATAATAATTCCTTGTCTGATCAAAGGTGAGGCTGAAAAATAGAACAGTGAATGCAGCTTTGCTTTTCCTCAGTTGAGCTATTTTTGAGAGCAGATGTTTTGAAAACTGTTAGGTCTGGAAATATTTTGATTTTGTGTCAAAGCTTTTTTTCTATGCCATTCCTGCAGTTCACACTTTCAGTGTCCAATTATTTGCTAATTCTACCTGCTGCTTTTTGTTTTCTACCTACAGGTTGAAATTGAAAAGAAGTGGATTAGGCTTGATGGAGAAGACCCAGATAAGGCTGGCAACTGCCTAATGCAATGAAAGAGGACAGGAGTCACCATCACAGGATATTAGTAGAAATCAATTTACATAGGAAATTCTATTGTTAGAAGAAGTGCAGTGACCTAGTTTAGGGTAACCATGGTCATTGAATTTTTTTTTAGTGCTTACGGGTTTGAGTCTGCAAATCAGTACTCATTTGACTGGCCTGTGTTCAACTAAACTTCCTGTCATGGGAGTCCTGGTATGAGTAAGGTCTCCCTGTCAGAGCTGCAGATGTGAGCACTTCATTGACTGATTCTAATATATTATTTTCCTGTTGTGGATCTATGACTTGGGAATGATCTCATTTTCCATATTGAAACCTAATGGCACTACTCGAAGGGTTCATGTCACTTGGACATATAATATTTGGTAATAAAAACTTCCAGAGTGCTTATGTGCAGACCAGCACCTGTGTAAGGTCCAGAAGGACCAATTACATTTTTTAGTGCTGTTTGAAAACTGAAGTCCCTCATGTTTCTGCTCCCCTTGATGTATGTGAACAGAACAAGTCCAAATAATATTCTCAACAAGAGCCTTAATTAATGAGTTGGAAACTGGGTGGTTTCATTGATAAAAAGAGTCCTCTGCAATAATTTTCTTTATTTTTCTGTGGCTGCAACTGTTTCCCCCTCAGCCCTTTATAGGTTCACTCAAAGTAATCTCTTGGGCAAAAAAACTCATATGGCAGATTTGATTGAAGTTTTTTGCCCAGCATTTGACAGTTCTTTTTCACTGCTGTAGCAAGTGAGGTAAGGGGTGGATTCTCAGTGAGTGTAAATCAGTCCAAGTCCATTTCATCTCATGAGGCTCTGAGAATTTACACCAGGGGAGGTTTTCCCCCACAAGCTGGAGAAAAGCCTGGTTGCTGCCGTTTGCTCTGTGTCTCCTTTAGGATGCCAGTTCCATTGTTGGTATGGAAACTGCAGGAGCTGTGGCTTTGGGTAACTTTTAAGACATGCAAGGGAAGGGAGATGTTTTCATGCTACTGGCTCTAAAGGCATTTTCCATGGGGAAATAATGCAGGAATGGACTGTCACAAGAGACATGAAGCTGTGATGCTTCATCAGGCAGCCTGAGCTACTAATCACTAATGCCAATGTGTTAACTGCGTTTTCAACAAACAATTGGCCTTTAGGGAGAGGTTGTAATACTTCCCTTCAGCCATTATCCCCTTTGTCATTTTCTGCAGGCTGTAATTCCAGGTCTGAAAAAATATGATAAATTTAAAAAATACTCATGAAACTTTTTTTTTTTTTTTTGGCTGCAGTTTCCCTAAAATTATCCTTACTTCAAACTAAAATTAGTGGAGAACAAAAATATAGTAATGTACTGCCTCACTTTATATTTTGTACAACTCGTAACTGTTTATATGAACACTGTGTAAGAATACAGATAAATGGTATTCCCCAAAAGCAGAAATATGTGGGATATACACTGAGAAAATTACCAGTCTGAGGAAACAGAAGACCATAATATGAACCCAGTTCATCACAATAAACTTTTCCCCCCACTCGGAAGCTGAGAATGAAATGGGTAATAGATTCTATAGTAAGTCCTGAGGGCATGTTTTTTATGGGTATTGCATTGCCAAAGCCCCAGATAGACTATTATGGTATTTGGGCTTCTCTATATATCCCTTTTTATTAGCAGATTATATTGTTATAAATCTAAGGAAGCGTTGGACTATAGTAGTGATCCAAATATGTCTCAGCTGTTGCATCCTCCACCTGTGTTTTGACTGCAGAAGCCATTAGCACCTTCAAGTCATGTTTGGTGTGTTTTATTAATATTTAATTTTGGTTTATATTCTGCTCAGCTGAACTAAGGGGCACAGTGTGCACCAGGGCAAAGTGATCATACTTGGCAACACAGCAAGCTCTGCAGTTTGCTGAAGTCCATGGCTATACTACACCTGTGATATTTATTAACCTCTTTGCTCAGTGAGGTAGAGGAAGCAAAATATGTGTTGCAAATACATGCAGCCTTTGTCTGAGGCTGTTTTGATTGGCATTAATATATCTAATCCAGTAAACCTATTAACAGTGGTTGCTCTCCAAAGCCTGTCTCGCCCAGCTGGCCCCTATTTTTCTGTTTTTAAGAAGAAGGAACCTAAACATCTCCGTTCCATCTCTCTTTCACCTCAGGATCTCCATTCACAGCACTCGCCTTGTGGGCATTGGGTATCTGGTGGTGTTGCAGGTCCTGCAGAAGCAGTGGCTGCTTTTCTCCTCTCTGGTGTCTGCTGTGTCCCGGGATGTGTTTAAGGAGCCTGTGTAGTGTTGGCCCTTCAAGATACAAGCTGTTGTTTGGAGTGAGTGGCCTAAATAATGAATGACCACCTTACAAGTCACCATTCCTGCTAGTGAGCTGTATTAAGGTGTTATGGTGCAAATGATCATTCAGACTTACTGGACTCATTAACATAAAAAGGTCAAGCTACAGCTTTATCTGAGCTGCAAACTCTTGGATTTTCATCTGAGCCTTGCAAGACTCGTTGTTGACTTTAATCAGAATTGGATGAGGATCACAGGGAATTAATTCCATAGAAATATTGCTACACTGAAAGTTACCCTGTTTAATACATGGCTTTCAGTTTAAGCTTGACAATTAGTGCAGCCTAAGGCTGAATAATTGCCCTGTTCAGTCTTGCACTGATGTTTATATGCCTTGATGTCAGAATATTTAAAAATAGGTGGCCATCTAATGAAAGAAAATTTGGGTTATCTGACTTTTTTCTCCCTGTTCAAATTCTAACTTCCTCTTCTTTTGCAACATGTCAAACCAGAAACAGCCAGGCTTCCCCTTTCTTCTGCATTGTCTTGAGCATAACCTACTGAACAAATGTTCTTAACTTTAAGACTCATTGCTAACATGTTCCATGAATGTTACAGCAGCTGATAGTCAGTAAACACATGGGCTTTGAATTCTTTAGAAATCTGGGTTATAAGTAGTCTTATTGTAATTTTGGGGAGGGGAACGGAGATGAGGAACAGTTGCTATAAGCTGTTGTGATGCTCAGTGTCCAGCTAGCAGAAGGACTGGAGCTTTAAATAACCCATGAGGTATTGGCATCATGTGAGGGACCAGGTTTCACACATGTCTGATCTCTGCTTCCCGCAGCGAGCGCCTGCAGTCACTGAAATGCTTCCAACTGTCTGGGTCACTTAAGATGCTGACATTTTGCTAACATTTATTTCAGGGCAGTGTTTAGATATTATCTCTGTTTCCTTCACAAAGGACCCAGCAGGGTTTGGGATATTTTATATTTAAAACGGAAATCAATGAGAACAACTATTTTTATAGTGTGTTTGCCTTACTTACCAAGTGTCGTATTTGCTGAAACTGACAAACTTTATCTTTGCATTCATCTTTCTCATACTAATTGTATTACTCCAGGTAAATGGTACTTGATGTAATTTTGGATTCAAACACCCGTTGAAGTCAATGGAAGTCTTTTAACTGACAAAATGGGATCTGCATCAAAGTCTCTAAGAATAAAAGAGAGGCAAAAAAAAGAAGAAAGGAATAGTGGTAATGGTCTGTAGATTATTTTTTATGTTAGTAAGTAAGAAACCTGCAATGCCTGTTTATTCCAACCAGAAGACAGCACAAAAGATAGGAAAAGAGGTGGTACAGCTGAAGCTTTGCAGTAATTGGGGACAATGATTCTGTTGCCCCTGGGTAGCAGCTCTCGAGAAATGAGGATGATGATGCACACCATTGAACTTGATACCAAGCCACTGTCATCCTTATGCTCCTTGCTTTGTTTTCCTCCAGATTCTGTATTAATTGTCCAAAAGTATTTTCCATCTGAATACATGTTTTCACATGTAGCTTTTGGCTGTGTTTATTTTACCTGGCAGACTTCTTAGCTGCAATATTGGTGTCCATACTTCTATTTTGCATTTATTTGTCTTTTTGTTACTTAACACAGTAACTAACTGCTGCAGTTAGTAGTTCTTAGCAATAATTTTGATAGCTCTGAAGCAGTGCTGTTACTCCTAATGGAAACTATAATTTTATTTGGGTCTTTTGTCAGTATAAGTACAAACAGATCATGCTGATAATCTTGTAATAACATTTTGTAGATTGCATATTGATTAAAAAAATAAAGTTGTATTTCAAACTAGCAGTTTCTTGTCCCCTCACTAGGAATTTATCAAGCTAGTTTTGAATTTACTATAATTAACTGGTTGATCTTGATCATCAGGTATTGCAGCTCATTAGAAAGAACAGTTCTGCTCTGTGAGTGGGGAAGATCACTCCTCATGTTGGATAAAGCTGGTTGCAGAAAGCTCAGCAATGCACAATATTGCATTTATCATAGAATGGTTTGGGTTGGAAGGGACCTTGAAGGTTATCCAGTTCCAATCCCCCTGCCATGGGTGGGGACAATTTTCACTAGACCAGGTTGTGCAAAGTCCCATCCAACCTTGAACACTTCCAGGGCTGGGGCATCCACAGCTTCTCTGGGCAACCTCTGCCAGTGCCTCACCACCCTCACAGTCAAGAATTTCTTCCTAACATCTAATCCAAACCTGCCCTCTTCTAATGTAAAGCCATTCCCCCTTGCCCTATCACCAGGTGCTCTTGTAACAGCTTTCTGTAGCCCCCTTTAGGTACTTAGGGAGTTACTCTAAGGTCTCCCTGGAGCCTTTCTCTTGCCAGGCTGAACAGCCCCAGCTCTCTCAAGCCTGTTTTCACAAGAGTGGTGCTCCAGCCCTCTGAGCATCTCCATGGCCACCCCCTGGACTTGCTCCAGCAGATCCATGTCTGTTTTTTGTTGGGGACCGCAGAGCTGAATGCAGCACTCAGGTAAGGGTCTCACAGTGATTTATGGCTGACCTTTTTCTGCCTTGTTTTCATAGCAGTAGTTACCCAAAGAATGCCATGGTTTTTCCTATTGAGTGCTCCCTCTGGTCTCTCTGGAATATTTAAATATAATGTAGCGACAACTGTTTAAGACTTTCACAAATTTCTAAGCCTGTTTTGTTACTAGGGAAACAGTAAGACCTCTGTGGGGAAATATGGGAATGAGGCAAGAGGTTTACGAGGCAGCATTCAAAGAATGGGCTTAAAGAATAAAATAACCGTGCCACTTGTCCTATGCTTCTGTGTCTGTTGCAAAGCAATCAGCTATTCTGGGAAACACTGGGAAATACAGTTAACATCCATTTTCACTTCAGTGGTGTGCTATCCTTCAATGAGCACCTGCAAATAGAATGCAGGTATCCAGCAAAAGTATAGTTCCCTTACAGAGCTTAAACATTTTGCAATGTTTAAAAGTATCAGTGAGCAATATGATTCAGGGACATGAAAAAGTGGGATGGCAAATTGCTAGAATACAAGTAAAAACATGAAAACATTTATTTTGGGACAGCTTCCTAGCGTTTACAATGCCTTGTATGTGCTATTTTATAGCACTGCTTTTTCTTTAGCAAAAACAACCTGTAATTTTTTACAATAACAAGCATAACATGTTGTAAGTGGTGCTCATGATTCCTGCTGAAGCCTTACTGGTAAAAATAAAAGAAAAGTACTGGCTCAAAAGTCTGCTTTGCCATCCCAACTCCCAGTGTGAAACAAAACTCAGCAGTGGAACAGGGAGGATTTAAATCAAGAATTTAGGCATTAGCCTGGTGATACCTAGAGGTAGGCTACCACTGTAACCTTCTTTGACTGCTATCTAGGAAGGGACCTTCATCTGTCACCTGTAATGTGGAGTAGATGTTACTGTCTAAATGTAAGTAACAACACCAGGATTTAGATGAGACTTCATCCAAAGTGGAGAGAGCCATCCACCGCCTAAAGAGAAAAGGGAAAAGGCTGTTTTAGCCCCCTCCATGTAAATCCATTACTGAATATCTTCGCTGCTAATTGAGTGATTATAATGTCTATAGGGGAGTGCAGAAGACCTGCTCAGCATAGGTTTACACAAAAGTGGAGCTGGGGGTAAAAAGAAAACAAGAAAAAAAAAGAAAGTGTACAGTTGTGTAAGTAAGAGCCTCTCCTCATTTTCTCAGGAGAGGAAGCTCAGGAATATGACCTTTAGCAAATATTGGGGTCCTTATATAAATGCTTCCCATACCCAACATGGTAATGAAGATTATTCTCCATACATCTGAGTTACTCTTTAGAAGAGTTAAATTGGCATTAATGAAGCAGTAAAGGGAAGAGCCTGACTGCTAAACTGTGCTTCAGCCTCTCTCTCAAAGCCACTTTCTGGGTGATTTTAGTGGTTGCTTGGTTCCACAGCCTCCACTGCTGGTGAAGGGGCCTGATGCGGTCACTCAGCTTTATTCCTCTTGAAATTACCAAATGCAAAGCTAGAGAGAGCAAACTGGCCTTGACCAAAGCATGCTGCTCTGCTCTTATTTAACGTCACACTAAAACTGCTGGACTTCTGCAATCATCTGCTCAACGATGAACTTCCAGCAGCTAATTCAAATAAGGAGAAATGATGTTTCTGGCATTTATTCTCCCACTGCACTGTGCCTCTGTGTGGTTCTGCACCCCTCTGGTAGCTAATCCCTCCCCACTGGAGCCAGGGAGCCAGGAGCAATTACAGGCAGGTGAGGAAGGAGTGAGATTTCAACCCCTGATGAAGAAGGGTAAAACCAGATGGCAGGGAAGGGACTTAGGCAGTGACAAAGGCAAAGACAGGGGACAAAAGAGGCGAGAACTGGACTGTGGCTTTTCTTGGTGACACAGGTCAGGAGGTTGGGGTCTCCCTGGGAAAAAAAGGCATCTGTATGTTCTACCCAGGGAAAGAAGGCAGATGGCAAAGGAGGAGAGGGAAGGGGGGACGAGCACGGAGCTGAACACCACCAGGAGTGTGATAGAAAGGGACAAGAATAAGGACAGTGAAATGGCTGATGGCTGCTGTTTCTCTTTGAGGCTCTCTCCACATGAGGCATATGTATCAGGGTGACTATTTAGGAGAGGCAAGGCTTGTTTCATCCTTAATTAGGCTGACTCATACTACACAAGTCTTGGCTTATTGAGGAGCTGAGATATACAGCTGAGATATACTATTCAGTATATTCAATCCATCAGACTGCTATTTTTATATAGTAGTTTGTACAGGTCAGAGCCCTTCATAAACCACCTGATGTCTTGAAAATTTGTCATTAAATTGAATTAAGGGAGAGATCTCTCTGTAGTTCTTTTGATAAAGTGGCTTAAATCAGGTAAAAAAAAGAGGGTCATGAAGAAACTGGAGTCACACATGATAAATGAAAAGGAACAAATCACAGGTCCCAGTATTATCTGTCTCAGAACTCCGAGGGAAATGATGGAGCTTGTAACAAAATCATGCTGTTAATAAAATTGGTTATGAGACTGGAGTGCCATATATCTATGAGTCAACAGCTGAAAACAAAGGGAACATGTTAGAGGATATCTTTAAAATGAAATTACAGCTCTGCTCATGTTATGTTATCTCCATGTGGACTGCCTGGATTCTGCAGCCGGTTCCTCCTAAGAATGATTGTCTTTACTTGGAAAGAAAAGGCATGATGGAATTTGTATAATATGCCTCGAGTAAGAATTTTGCAGTCCTGCAGTTGTGGCTGTGTTCCTCTCCAGCAGCAATGCTGGATTTAAACAGGAGAGGGCATTCGTGACCAAGCATCCGAGTGTGCTGAGGGCTCTGTTTCTTAGAGGGAACGCATTTGAAAACGGTAAAATTTTTTTAAATGATTAATAAAGGCTCATCATCCAAAAATAAATCTTCTCTAGACATCATGTACCAAAAGGAATATAAATAATTACAAATTAAAACCTGTCTAGTAAACGAATGTTTGAGGTGCCCTTAAGCAGCACTATCCCAAATGCAGATAAAGCCCCTGAAAAATCAGGAGGGTTTGAACAGCATGCTAATCTTTTCCACAGCCTCTTCTCTAAAACTCTTCTGAGCTCTTAAAGAGACTACAATGGGGAGAGCTGGGCTGGAAGCTGAACCAAGACTGATGAAACCTCGATGTTGTTCCTGACTGCCATTTGTGAGCTTGGACAAGATATTTGGTGGGTCTGTGCCTCAGTTTCTTCTCTTAAAAGTGGGATTAAAAGTTAAAAACTTCCATAAGCATGAAAATGACTACAGGGTTGTATTTTATACTGCAGGACATGGATAGTAGGTCAAGATCACCATATCAAAGCTAGCCAGCCAGTATGAGTAATGCTAGTCACAGATATTTTAATATTTTTTTCCACGTTCAGAAATGACTGAATTTTTTCTGTGCATACCAGGCTTTCTGAAACTGTTCAGCTGACAGTGCTTGGATGAAAAGACACTTTCCCTAGGAATTTGTTGAAGAAATGATATAAGGTGCATTGCTAGGCCACAGATGAAAATAGAAGTGTCTTGGTTAGCAGGAAGTGCCCTCTGCAACCTCCCTATGAAGCCTGGAAAGTCATATTCCCATTCCCAGTTTCTGCTTTTTCCCCAGTGATATCTGTGCACTGTAAGTAGGTTTATCTGCTGTCCCTGCAGGGAGGGAGCCGACATGTTGACCTGGTGACAGGACCTTTGTTATTCACAACACAGAGGGGATGATTTAGAGCAGATGGGGGTGCCCACACTACCTTGTGGGAATGCAAATACAGAGACATGCTGTCCACCTCAAGTGCAGGTAAAGATAATTTGCTTTGGTCTGCAAGTTCTCCAGTGGACATAGGTGAAGTAACCTGACCACTATCTGAATAGTCCTTTGGTATCAAGCTCCCCAGCTCTCCTTCTACTTGAAGTTAGGCATACACACTGCTCCGATTCCAAGGCACTTTGTAATCCCTAGATAAACAATGGGAAGTAGAAAGCAGGGAGCTCATTTATAAATCTCCTTCCTGCACTTCCACCTTCCTAGAAGCCCTGCACAGTGTGCTGGCAGGGCGATGGCTCTGCGTCAGGTCTGGCTGCCTGATGAGCAAGTCCAGCCAGCTGCAGGATCCCCATCTGTGACCTTCAGGGCCCAGCGAGATCCTCAAGGCTGCAGCTCCTTCCTGCTATCTCTGCTCACACCACGGGAAAAAACTGTCAGGAGAAAAATAAGGACACTTTTGGTATGCACTATCCCAGGCAGTTTCAAATGAGCACTGTGCTTTAAAAAAAAAAAGTTTTATTATTTGAATTATTCTGTAAGCAAAGCAACATGGCTTGCCTTTTCCTCACAATGATGGAGGGCATACAGAACAGCTGAATATGCAACTGCTGTTTAATTCAAGACTTAAGCAGTGTCATTAAACATATTTTCTTGCAGAGAAAAATTACTTCAATAGCAAATTGCATTTGTCTCACTTGTGAAAACGCAGCTTATTATGGATGTTGCTTCTTCTATTTTGTAGGTGTTAGTCTGGCTATTTAATTAAGGGTCTGACAGTATTTTCATTAAAATATTTTTATTTTTCAGGATGTGTAAGCCTTAAGAATTAAAGCTTAATGGGTGAGTCTCTTCTTTGCAACCCAAACAGCACTGCAATGACATAGCTACCTAAAAAATGGAAAACAAAGGAAGAAGAAAGGAAAAAAAGATTATGTTTCTAGGTTCTCAGAACCTTCAGGGCAACACCGACCAAAGGTGCATAAAGACCTAAGTATGTATTCTCCTACATATATGAGATTAATGAACATTTTTCCAGATTAGTAACTGCTAAATTGGTAGATCTCTGTATTAACATATGAACAGATTGCTGCAAATGTAAGCAATAATTGAGTAGTGGTACCAGATTGCTGCTGCTTAACTGCAATACTTAGCTTCAGCTATCTCCATTTAGGAGGTAATCACGACTTCAGGGTTTATTAGAGCAAAATGATACGCTTTTGTAGCCAGCTTTCCTAGCCGCATTCCCGCACCGCGGGGACAACTGTGGCTCTCCAGACAAATCCTGCTTTCCCCTGCGCCCCCAGCGCGATGCTTCAGGCTGGAGCTCGGAGCCCAGACCGGGCAGTGTCCGGTCCCTTTGAGTTCCAGGGTCTGGGTTGAGCATCATTAGCCCAGAGCCGCCAGGATTTTCAGCTGTGTGGGGGACAGGGCGGGCGGGGCAGCGCCCGGGCGGGGCGGGCGCGGCCCCACGGCAACGGCGCCTTAAAGCGGGCGGGGGCTGGGCCGGGGGCCGTGCCGTGCCGTGCCGGGGCGAGGGCGCTCCGCTGCCATGGCTCACGGCAGCCCTGTGGTGAGGGGCTCGGCTAGGCTAGGCCAGGCCAGGCCAGGCTAGGCTAGGCTAGGCTAGGCTAGCGGGGTCTGGCTGCTGCTTCCTGCGGGACACAGGGACGGGGATGGGGGAGCTGCCCCCCGCGCCCGGCCCGGGGAGGAGCCGCCGCCCGTTCGCCGGCGCGGGAAGCCCTGGGACGGCTTCGAAAGCATTTTTTTTTTTTTTCCTCCTTCCTTTTCCCCTGTTGCAAATGGAAGTTTGCGGGCAGAAGTGCTGTGGCAGGGATTGGCACTGGATTAGCTGCAGGGTGCCAGCTCGGCAGTGTCGGGAGGAAGGCGGAGGCCTTTGCCCCGCGGGGGTTTGGGCCGCTGCCGCCTCTCCCTGCCTGGGGCTCCAGGTGCTGCCTCCGAGGACAGCAATCCCAGCGGAGCCTTGGAGGCTTTGCAGGAATAGGGTGTGGATAAGCCCTTCCTTCCACCCCCCTGCACACAAATAGAACTGGAATTTGACAGTTCCCGCTATGGATGGCCTGGTTCTGGCAAAGGAGTGCCTGTGTGTAAAGGGATTAAGCTGGAGTACAATAATGTCTGCGCTGTAACCATTTTTCTCTAATTTGCAAGCATGTGGTGTTTGAATTTTACAGTTGCTGTGTGCAGTTTTTATATAGCACAATAAATATTTGTACTCACTGTAGCTTGGCAATCCTGGGGAGAGGAATAGGCCCATTGAAAGATTTACATTCAGATTCTCTTCTGGATTAGCAGCGAAGGCAGAGCATTTGACATATGGGCTGATCAGCAGCCTTTACTGTAGTGGTACAAGAGGAAAACTTTTTTTTCCCCCTCCTTGTCTTCCTAGTATCCTGAAAAGTGCCAGGGGAATACTTGGAGGTTGATAACCCCTGATAAAAAATTATAGATGAGTATGGTTATTTTAAAGTAGTTGTGTTGATTGCTTTTTCCAGAAAGTGTAAAGTGTTGCTTCTTTTCTTCTTTGAAAAGAAATTGTTTATCATCTGCACTTTAGAACAACTTTAGAGCAGTAAAATACTAATTTGATGTATAAAAAAATTAAATTATTAATCTAGAATCTTGTAAGGTTTCTTAAAATATCTCAGCTTCATTTTTCACCTTGTGTAGGCTATTCTGGTGGTAATGATTCACAAGATTAATAAGCTTTAAATTGCTAAAAGCTCATTATCTTACATTTGCATTGGAGTGTAGGAATCTTGAGGCTCATGTGGATCTGCTGTCCAGGTCTAACTGAGGGATTAGGATTTAATTACTGACATGGGCAGAAGAAGGTATAAAATGTTCTGTTGGGAGTCCTATTGCAATGTAAGATGAATGATCTGTATTGATAATGGCAGTGTTACAATTTCCATAGCTAGGTTACTATACAGCATCAGACTGTTTCCACAAAGACAAGTAAATATCTATTATTTTTTACAGGTTTCTTTGCTCTGCTTCTGGTGGAACTGGCAGAGCTCATTTGCAGTAGCTTGTATTGTTGGTTGGCCTTTAAGTTAGGAGCAATAATTCCAGAATGATACAAAATGATTAGGAACGCTTGTTTGGGAACACAGCACAGCAATGGTTTTCAAATGTTTCTAGGATTTTCTTAAGCATTTCTGTAGTTTAAGCAATAATTTGAGGCTTGAATCCAGTACTTTTTTAGGGATGTTAGATTTAAAAGAATGAGTGGACTTGCGGACCTTTGCCTTTGACATTTAGCTTATTAAACGGAATTAATTACTCTGTTCAGTTTGTAACAGCACTCTGTGGAGTGAAATTAGACTTTGTGCTATCTTTTCAAGTGGCTTAATATTCATCTTAACTTGAAAATATATGTTATTTTTTTAATGTAGCCTGAACTGTACAGGTCCATTATTGAAGATGTGATTGAAGGCGTGCGGGAGCTCTTTGCAGAAGAGGGTGTAGAGGAGCAGGTTCTGAAAGAGTTGAAGCAGGTTTGTTGGGTCCCCCTGCATTAATAGCAGTAGTGTTTGTGTTTTTCTTTTGAGATAATGGACTTGTCCATTTCTTTGCCCTCCAAAGCATGCAAACTTTTGCCCTTAGAGTTACAAATACCCTGCGAGTGATGTGCTGGCTGCTGAGTGTTGAAACTGGTTAGTTATTGCCACCATATTTATTGGATAGAATCAGTCAATTTACACTTGGAAAAGCTGGGAATACCTGATTATCTTTTTTGATGCAGTTTGTTTTTAAAGCTGATATTTGTTGACCCTAATAATAATCTCCCTGCAGCTTTGGAAAATGAAGGTGTCACAGTCTAAAGCAGCAGAAGGGTTCTTCAAACACAGCCACTGTTCCCCACAGTTCACCCTGCAGCTGCCATGCAGTTCTCACAGTGTTTTGCAAACTTCACCAGGTCAGATGTTGTTGGACACAATGGATGCAATTTAAGAATATCTCAGTGATTTGGGGATATTTTTGGAAGAGTTGCAATAATCTTGGTTTGTGATGCTTCCGTATATATCTAGTTTGATGTGGAACAGTAATCATTTGAAAGCAGATTTTGACCAATAAATGATGAATTAAACTTTGATAAACTATTAGAATTCTGTCTGTGTGCTCTTGATCTACTGCTAATTTCCAGGAGCAAAATGTGTAGAGAATTTTAGCCTTCTTGTCTGCAGTCCAATAGTGTAGCCCTTCAGTTGCAAATTTACCTGCAGGGTTAAGCTCCTGCTTCTCCTTTTAACGTGTGTCCTGATGTGCGCAGAGGTTGTATGGCTCGTTTGTGCCATGCAGCTCTGCTGTTAGGTTGGAATTTAATCTGGTTCTCAATTTCTTAAAATGTAATCCCTTGCTCAAACAGAAGAGAAGGGAGTTTTTTAGTTTTTCTTTCAGTTAGTTTTCCTAAAAGCAGTATTCCTGTTGTAAAGAAGTACTTGACTTTCACACAGCCTCTGACATCAAGACCTATTCTTCTCAATTACGTCCAGCTGGCCACTGTAGTATTGTTGTGGTGGAGTGTAGTGCTCAGCTGAGACTTATCCCAAAGTGAGAGGCTGTTAGAACCTTTGCCCAAAAAGGACAAAACCCATATGAAATGATTTCATAAAAATCTGTGTTGTAGTGCATTTCAAGGTTGGCCAGGCATTCTTTATCTGTGTTTTTTTTTTTTAATTTATTTTTTTTTTTGGGGTAGTTTGTTTGTTGGGTTTTTTGTTTTAGTGTTTTGGTTTCGTTGTTGTTGTTACAGTCTTCGTAGCTGAATGAACTGTTTTTGAAGGCAGGTGTTTTATTTCTTCCACGTAACTAAAGGGAATATGCTGTTGTTTGCAGGCTATTGGAAGTTTTATATTTAGTGAGCATTACCTTCTTCCTCTTAAGTTTTTAAAGGACAATACTAAGGCAAAGCAATTTGTGGAAGCCAGTAAATCTACCTATTTATTTTTTAAAAATGGGATTTGAATTTCCCTATGGCTAGAGATTTTCAAAGTAGTTAGGGCTGCTTAAATTGTTTGCTTCCAAAAGCCTGGAAAAGTTTTCCATTTGCCCTTTTTTCTCCCATGGCAGTCAGTATTGAGTGCTTTTGAAAATCTTATCTTACTGTTCCTACTTTTAGCATCATTGGATTTGCTCTGCTGCAAAAAACCGCTTGCACATTTTCCTCAAGTTGACAAGGCAATACTTGTACTCACTAATGAGTATGAACTGAAGTTAGATTGCTTTCATTTCACTTATGTTTACTGTAAATATTGAAAGATAACTGTATCCAAGAAATTAATTTTTTTGTAAAGTGATTTTTTTTTTTTTTAATAGCTTCTTTTGTCATCCAAACTGGCAGAGGTTTTCAGCATTTCCCAGCTGCAAAACTGGTATGTATCTGTAGTGATGTTTTACTTCAGTTTTGATTATGTTGAACTTCTAAATTTTTTTAATTGTTTGTCTGTTATTAATAGACTTCAAGAGGGAGAGTTGTAACACTGCTGCTTCTGTTGGAGCAGTGAAAAAGGATGGGACCTACTGGCTGGTGCTGCATGCAGTGGAGCCAGAAGTGTGTTGGAAGACACAGCTGCATGTATTTAGTCCATAGGATGAAAGTGTAGTGGAAATGTACACCTACATATACTAAAAAAAAAAAAAAAGTTATTACTGGTTGTTAAAATAGTGCATGGTTGGGAAATACTAGCACTAGTGAAGCTGGGAGCAGCATTATCTGTGAGGTGTAGAAATTACCCAGAAGGAAAATGAATGTTTTTATAGTTGACAAGTTTTTAACGCTGGGCATGGCAGAATTTCTTTGGGGTGCAGTTACTAATTTCCAGAGCTTGATGAACTTACTGAGTGCCTCCTGAGGCTCAAGCTGAGTAGCTTGTCAAGTTGAAATATAATATTGGGAGGATGTTTGTGCAATATGTGAGTTTCCTGATATGAAACTTGGAAGAACTAGTTTAAAAGGGAGGTCTATATCCAACTCTTTGCTTCCCAGAAGGAAAAGAGAATATGACATGACTTCATAGGCCTAGGTAAGAAGCATGTGCTGTGTGGAGTAATGCATAAACTTAGGTAAAAGGGACTTTGAGTAGAAAATTATCTTTCTGGATGGTGGGTGCATTGAGGGGATATGGGAATGTGTTCCCTTAACAAGAAGGGAATGTGATAGCTGGAAAGTAGGAAACACCAGGGGCAAGTCATTACTCTCTCAGTGCAGAATACTCTTCACCTGTCTAAATTTCAAAAGCATGATGCAGCTTTCCAATGAAGATGACCACAGAGGGGCCCTCACTCGTGTTTCCCATGGGTATTCCAGGTGTGGAATATCTCAGGGCCCCAGGAGATAAGGTATGCCCTGTTCCTGACTAAACCCAGCTCTTGTGTTCCAGGGGCCCCCACGAGCAGGTGTAACTCTTGCTCTCCCTTCGAGTGTTGCTTACCCCATACCGATGCCAGTTGGAGTGATGCTGCAGCCAGCACCAGGTAAGGGTAAAGAGATGTCAAACCCAGCAGTGCTCTGGGGGTGTTGAAAAACAGTCCCAAGGACAGTAGATGAAACAGATGTGAAGTTAAAGTGGGTAGAGCCAGTTAATCTCCTCTTCCTTTGTGTTTTGTGCTTGTAGTGGCTGCGTTGGGGGGAAGTAACTGCATTGATTAGTTGGTGTGTCAGGTTTACAACTTGTTACAAGTGTTTTCCTTTGTCAGCCCAGGCACAGGTATCTCCTCCCTGGGACAATCTTCTATGTTTTAAAAAAGCTAAAGGCGCTCTGGTGCTTCAGGACAAATTGATTTCTTATTCAAATAAAATCCAACTATCCATTAGCCTTTTTTATCCCATTCTTTTGCTGATAAAACTGGCTATACTGCTTGTACAAAAACGTGCTTGTACTGCTTAGGTGTGATCAGTGGAAGACTTATTTCAGTCATTGATTCTTCCCTCAAACAACTGTTCTTTGATGAAAACTGATGTCACTAGTTGTCCGTTTCAGGTCTAATTTCTGATGTTATGAGATCTACAGACTGTCACCAATGACTCTGTCTGCATGAGCATGTTTGTGGGGAGGAGAAAAATCAAATGAAATTTGGAACTTGGCTTTGGTATCTCAGTTCTAACATTGATAATAACTTTAAGCATTCAGTATTTAGAGTGGTTTCTTAAGAAAAGATATATAAATAGTGGTTTGGGTTTTTTTAACTAAAGTAGGCAGTATTTTGAGAGAGAATACCTAGAAGTCCACAAAGGAATGAACTCACCCTGTAGCTATGGACTAGTTTACTGTTTCATCTTGTATTCTTTAGTTTCTGAAATGACATGGAAAAAATTCAAAACAAGGTTTTAATTTACTCACTTATTTTAAATCCAGTATGTAATTAAATTATTGAACTTACTGTAACAGGCTAGTGTGTAGGCCAAACCCAAAACATGATGGACTAGATGGAAGCCATGATTCAGAAGGCTTCTGAGTGCCTGATTTTCAAGGGCTGGAGTTGTGCTTGAGGAAAGTTTTGCTTTGTAAACACCCTTTATCTCATAGTTTTCCTGAATGTTTGCTTTTGGTTTTAGTGGTGCCAGGTCAGTGGCCTGGATGAACCTGTAGTTTCACTTGCTGAAGCAATTTTTAACTCTTCTCTCTGTAGCACAACTTTACAAGGTAAATGTGCCTGTTGTGGCTACCCAGGCCTCAGGAGATGGAAGCATTCTACACTATCCTGTGCAGCAGATGTTTCATCCCCTTGGACAAGCGTCAGTTCTGCAGGCCAGCATTGCCAGTGTTGCACAGGTGAATGCACCTGCTGCCCATGCAGCTGGTGAAGCACTGCAGCCCCAGGAGACTGCTGTCCAACAGGCTGTGCTATTTAAACCAAGCTTTATGGAAAAACACCTGGAGGACTCTGCTATCGTGCTCCAGCAGCCTTCTGTGAGTCTGCAGGAATTTGAAACGAATGCAGGGTTGAATCTGTGTGGTGGATCCACAGAAAAATACCAGAATGACAACCTTCACGCAGCTGTGTTTACTCCAGAATGCTCTGAAGGTCTTTTTGCTGATGAATCCTTGGCAAGCAGCTCAAACAGTGTCCTGCTGGATGTGGAGGGGCAGCTGGACATGGAGCATCCGGAGCTGCTGCAACAGCAGGTGTCTGATGATATCATTGACCTGATGATCGCAGGGGAAAGTTTGGATGAAAGTGCATTTCTAAAGGATCAGGGCAGCATTGCTTCCTCTGACAAGGTAAGGCCTTTTCTTTCTCAGCTAATGAAAATACATCTGTTGGAGGTGGTTGGTTGTTTGAACACATCAGTGACAACTAGCACCTCTAAATGGGAAGAATAAAAAATATTTTGATTTTATAGATCTTTCTTGAGCTTGTTTAGAATAGCAATAGCTGACTGCTTGTTTTTACATTAAGAATTTGTCACAAATACTGCTAAAATACTGTGATTGATGAGAATGTTTCTTTAAAAATATGAAAAGTGTAACAGACAGACATAATGTATTAGACTTATTGGTTATTTTTGGCAATCATAGGGGTTTTTTGTAACTAAGCAGACATGAATGACTCTTTGAGCACTTCCATATAATTCTGACACTGATCTGCATGTGGATACTGGTCAATTGTGGACAAAGTGCTTTTACAGTATCAGCTGGGATTAATTTTAGCTTGTAACATGTGAAGACCATTAAAGTTGCCTTGAGAATGCATTCAGGATGAAAAGTCAAATTTAATAAGTGAAAATCTCCTTGAAGAAAATGTATTTCCTTGGAGAAAAAGTCCTGGACAAACTACAGCTCAGCTAGAGCTGTGTGGAAAACTTGAACGATTTTAATTAACAAGCCACTTTCCTGACCTCATCTAATTTTAGTTCCAGAAATTATTTGCAGATGTTTGAAGTTCAGGCTGGCTTGCTGACTTTGAGTTGTGGTGCTCATATGTGATTGAGGCAAATTTATTAAATGCAAATTTAATGACAGTAATGCTAAATGTCTGTAAATAGAAAGCATGTTATGTTGCTCATCTGAACTCTGATGGCAGCATGATGAAGATTGTCTGTAGTGAGAATGGGAGGTCAAAACAAAGTGTTATTTTCTTGAACTAGAAAAAGTATGTGGATGGGAATTAAGTGCTACAATAAAGATTTAATGAGAAACTGAAGATGGCTGAAACCTTAAAGCCCTTTTATGCTCCTGTGAATGCTCTGTTTAGGAATTCTAGCATTTTTATGAACAGTAACTTGAAGTACTGAAATATTTACTGTCTCTCCCAGCTTTTTATATCTTATTTAAACAAAGCATTTTGAATGAGTTGAGCGAGAGGGATCAGTTCATCTTGACTTTTATTTCAAAAATGAAAAACGCTATTTTTGGGGGTGGAGGAGTAGCTTGCTTTATTTTTTTAATGGTTTTTTTTTTTTTGCAAAAGAAATTCTAAAGGCCCATTTGATTGTCTTTTTTTTAGAGTTGTTTGAGTACAAGGGCGTTTAGAGAAAAGTCTAAAATTTTTTTTTCAGTATTGCTGAGGAATATTTGACCTGGGTTTCATTAAGGTTAGATGCAAGCACAATGTTTGCAAATGTACTCAGCGTTTACAAGCAGTAGGACTTGAAACTCTCATTTTAGTGGCCCAAGCTTGTTGGTTTATTGAACAAAAGTGTCAGGCTTTGTGCTGAATGTGGCTTTCACTGTGGTGTGAATTCACGAGTGGTCTCTGGTCTCTTTCGTTCCTATCACATGGAACCCACGGAGCAGACGGAATTGGATTTACCGTTGGAAAGGGATCTCTGCGGTGACATTGAGGGCATAAGTCAGCTTGATGGCACTGGTGATGTTTCTTCCAAGGAACAAATACCACATACAAAAGATAAGGAAGAGAATGAATTCGTTGGCTTTATTGATTCCGAGAATCTAATAGTTCTGGATGATGAGGAAGACTATGATGAAGAATGTGACAGTTCTTCAAACAGAGAGTCCGGCAGCAGCGATGGGGATAATGAAGACCTCCAAATAGATATAGCTGAGGAGGTAATTTACTTTTAATGCTTGAGAAGCACATGACAATATTAGATCTCTCCTGACTGTTGAATTGTTGGACCTAGAACAGTTTCTGGTTAGTTCAATGTAGAGCAGGCACAGTGAAGTTACAAACCTTTGAAGAGGGGAAGTACTGCAGAGAAATTACTCAAAAGCTCACTATAAGGAGTGTGGACAACTGACAGTACTGTTGAAAAATTATTTGTTCATTAGATGAATTAAAATACTTAACTATCAGAATTAAACTTTTATTGTAAAACCCTGGCATCAGTGGAATGGAGTTCTGCTTTTTATTTAAGTAAGATATTATTTAAATCTTTAGATTTAAATAAGATTTATTTAAACAATATCAGGATATGAATCTAGGTTTCCTTTCTTTCTAAAGGACTACTGGGGATTTAGACAGAGAACAATGTGGTATAAGAACACCTTTCCCAGGTTTTCCTTTTTCTTCAAGATACGCAATTTTGTATCCTATGGGTTTGTTCACAAGAGAATCAACTTGTAGCATTTGGACTCCATATAAATAGGAGTTGATCAGAATTCCAGTTACTGGGATCTGCTTTATCAGTTAGCAGTCTTGCTTTTTTGACCTGTATTTTTGTCTAGGGTGTTTTTGGTTTTGAGAATGCAAACATGTAAAGGTACTTGTAAATGAGGTTTGTGCAACGTGGTCTTCTTGGCTTCTAGGTCTTGATTTTTGCAATGGTAACTTCATTGTTCTGGGTGTGTTTAATTCCAAGCATATTCAATGCCATTCTGAAAGAGTGTATAAAACAGAATTTTAATCTCCAGGATCCCTTAAACTCTGCTGATGATGTCAGTGAGCAGGACACTGCAGACTTGTTTGACACCGATAACGTGATAGTCTGTCAGTATGACAAGGTACAGTAATACACTTCTATCTTTGTTCTTTAATCATTCTAAATGATATCTTCAGCAAATCCATGTCTGCTCTACTGTCAGTGCCTTTTGAACAAACTCTAATGCTGTAATAGCGTGCTTAAATTATGTGTTTCACTGAAATAGTCTGAAGACTTTCCTGCTGTTATGTGAAAAGAGGATAATCATAATGGACTATTAAAGGAAAAGGGAACAACAAGTCTTGTAAAATTATGATTTGTAAAGGTGCAAAAGCTTGTTTATTTCCTTAATTTTAAGGAATATCAACATCTCCATGCATGCATGTAGGCATATTCAGCCATGAATTAAGGCTTTTAAAATGGATAACAGGAAGAGGAGTGTGTGTACTTTCTTTTACTTTTTTTTTGTCTTTGATGTACTTACTGAAAATTTTTCCTACCAGAATTGTTTTGTGTCTGACAAAACAAAAAGTAGTTGTTAAGGGCCGTTTTTTCCTGCTTCATTTTAGTGTGTAACATTCAACCTTATTTTGAACTCCTGAAGATCAAATTAAACACTTTTAGCTATGGTATGGTTTTGGATGCTTACATGCCAGTAATTTAAAAGATAAAAACGGTGCATATTTTATTTTGAAGCAAATATGGAAAAATATGGCTGTAGTTTGTTGAAGAGTGTGCCTTGGGTTTTTAAAAAATTTTTTTAATATTCTTTCAAAAGTGACTGGTGGTAACTTTTCATGTGTCCAACTAGGCCTGCCTTAATGGTTGTCTGTGGTTTAGGAAACATAGAGGTGTTAAGAAAATTATCTTTTTAAAACTGTGACAGATTTGAGTGTTCCTGAAACCAGTTATTTTGGAAAGTTATAGGGATATGTGTAGAAAATGCCTCTGAAATGAAGCCATTGGTGTCTGTATTGTATTGAAAGCTACACAAAGTTTTGAAGCTTCAGAATGCTGCAGATGCTGTAGGTAGTGCATACTGTTATCTAGAGCAAGTTTTGTCTGAAACAGGCTGAAAAATTGCTTGAAAAACTAAAAGAAACTACTAGGAAGGTCAGCATTGGACATGTCTTATAGGAAATTTAATATCAGATGTTATTAGAAATTGACATTTACAGAAGTTGGGGAAAGATGTTGGTAACTTCCCCCTTTCCAGTACAGATCTAATAAAACATGTAGACCCAGTAGAAAGTATATTAAAACAGTTATCTCTTAAATTACCTTGTTACCTGTAAGAAAAGGCTGTTGGTAAAATTGCTGTCCTGCTGCTTTACTTTCTGGAGTTGAAAATAGACTGATGTTGAAAATTCAAGGAATTTTCTAGAGATACTTAAAATTCCTTCTTTTAGTATCGAACTAAACTTTCTGCAGTGTGGATCTTTTCCAGGCCTTTAAAAAGAAACAGACGATGCAAATTCTTTCTTTCTTCCTTTTTTTTTTTTTTTTTTTTTTTAATGGCAGTATTTGCTTTTCAGCCAAGTTTTCATGCGTTTAGCCTGATCCTAACACCTCTATGCATGCAACATTGCTTTGCCATGGGAAAAGGAAAGCATTGCATTTCAGTTAATCTGCACTTGTCTGAAAGGTGTGCTGTGTTTTGGGATTGCCCTGTTACTGTTGTCTAGTCCTGCTGGTGTTGAGCTGCCATAGGTTACACTTTCTGGGGGGGGGAGTTGTGGGAAAGGAAGTGTGGAAAGGAGTGTGATAAGTTTCAAGATGTTTTTCTCTTGAGAGGGCAGGGAGTTCATTATAAACAACTGAAATATACTGCTTCCATTGAATATTATGGACTGCAAGGGTTTTAAAATAGAAACCAGGTGTGTAAAACAGGTTGTGCTTTTTTTTTAATGGATGGTCTAATGTGTATTTGTGGGGGCACTGATTTTGATTATTATTTTTCATCAGGTACAACGAACAAAGAACAAATGGAAGTTCTACTTAAAATATGGAGTGATGTCCATTGAGGGTAAAGACCATGTTTTTTCAAAAGCCATTGGAGATGCAGAGTGGTGAAACCTGACTCTAGTATGTCCTTGAAGACTGTGGCATTATTTCCTTAGACGCCTTCTGTGAAACAACTGGACTTTCTATTGTTGTGCCGCAAAAATAAACCCCCCAAAAACCCCCAAAACAACAAAACTGTGATAAAAATATGCAAAATTTTTGCTGTTAATTTGTGATGTTAATCTGTTTAGTTTGGAAACTAAACCACTGTATTATCTACTCAGCTGTCTTTGTTCTTTTCTGATTATTTCACTATTTTTCCAACCAAGAAACATTATTGGAATGAGCAGCTTTAAAGTTTGAAATTTATATCTGTTTGTAATTCAAAAAAGTAAAGAAATAGTGATTGGTAAAGAAATACTTAGTGGTTATAATTAACCAAGAGAATTTTTTTTTCTTTCCAATTCTTAAAATCTGAGGTATGACTTGAAATATAAAACTACGCTGTTGTTGATATTTTGTATTTCTTTTCAAAGACTGAGTTTAAAAAAAAGGCAATATCTGTGCAAGTCTGTAAACTGTGGCTGTCTCAGCTGCACACTTCTCTCTTGGTTTTTTAGTTGCTTTGTTTCTTTTTACTTCAGTTTAAAGATGTGCACTCTAGATGCAAGTAAGGGGGACGTTTGGGAGAGATCCTTGAGCTCTCAATATATGAGAATTATTATTGTTTATTCTATACTATCTGTGTCTACTGAGATGCAATGAATAGTGTGATGTAATATTAAAATGTGATTTATTTTCACTGCCAATGCAAAGTCATTTAAGTTTGCTACTGTACGGTTCCACTTTGTTCTAGGACTGCAGACCAGTAAGCTGTGAATGATACAAATTGTGCATAATAATAAAGTGTCATCTCATATATATTTCTAGCAGACAGCTGTTTTTGTGTTCCACAAATATAAACCTTGCTCATAGAAATGTGTACCAGCCATGCATGTGGCAGTAGCTCAGCCTGCCATGAGAACTGCATTCCTTCCAGCCCTCAATATCAACTTTTTGTTAGTTCTTCTAGAAATAGAGGTTCAAAAGGAGTTTTGGCCCCTTGTCCTTCAGAGCTGTGACTTTTTCCTGGTTGGCTTCTCTTCCTTGTAGGCCAGTGTGAGCAATTCCATGGTAAAACCTGAGCCAGACTGACCCAGAACAGAATGATCCTGCTCAAAGGGCAGTGCTACACTATGGCACCCCTCCCTCCTGGCTGCTGCTCCCATGTCTGCTGGAATGAGACACTGTGAGGCTTTTTGGTTATATCTACTCCTTGAGAGGATATCTGCTGTTCTCCAGTATCAGAAACAGGACACTGAACCAGAGCACTTAAGCCAAATGTGACATTTCTTTTGTCTTTTCTAGATGCTGCTGCTGGAATGTGAAGAATTGTGTATGGAGAGACAGTTAAAATATTCCAGTGTGTGATTTCTTTTCCCCCATTCAGATGACTTGTAGCTGCACTGATGCTACGCTTCAGACCCATAGATGCACAAGAAATGCAGCTCTTACCACATGATAGATGCTTTTAAATTTCAGCACTCTCTCACAGGCTCTGAGGTGTTCATGCTCTGTAAATGTGCACAATATGAACTGTGGGGCCATTTCCCATGTCAGAAAAGGCTGGAAGCAGAGGTAGAATGACACAGGTATCCATGGTGGACAGGACTGTATATGCACCATTCACTTAGCACCATGCAGTCTTTGAATGTTCCTTCTGAATTTGACCTGTTTTTCCTAGTTAGTATAAAATAAAGTAGCTAAAGAGCATTTACTATTTAGCTAATCTTAAAGAAAACATTAGTAAAGAATTACAGCTTTGAATAACACATCTACAACTAAATATACCTGAAGTCAGGAGTTTTTATACTAAAAAAAAAATGTTTCTTATCGAAATGTAAGCTCTAGCCTGTGACTTGAGCAGTAATCAGTGCTTTTGATCTCAATAGTTTATGAATTAATGTTTTTGATTGTAGCTACTTACAGTTTAGCAAACATATCACTGCAGATGTGACAGGATGAGATGTGTAATACCAGTTATGGCCATCAAAGATACTTCAGTAAATGGCCGTTTAAAACTTTACACCAGAAAGAAGGTAAAGCAAAAATAATGAGAATAACAAGTGTAACTTCTATGAGAAGCTCTGGCATGAATTTAAATCCCTTTATATTAAAGTGTTGCTTTTACTTATTTGCTAACTTCTGTGTGTAGAAAAACTTTATAACTTAAATTTGCTGTTTGTCAGTGGCTTTTATTTTTTTCCCGTTTTGTAAGTGGTGTAAATTTGTAAAACTCAACTTAGAGCAGGTACAAAGAGAAGAATGCCCATGGAGACTCTCTCGCTGCTTTGCTGTTACCTATGGAGCACTGTAGGGCAGGTGCTATCAGTTGTTGCAAATTCTAACTGATTTCCCTTCCCTGTAGTTTTCTGACAATGTTATGGGGTGGGGGAGGGTGTGCTGGCAAGCTCCTGTCCTGTTGAAACATAATGCATGTAACTCAGTTATTGCCCACTTAAGATATTGTGTGTTGTGAATCATGTGCAGGACTCTTCCATGGGACATCAGAAGAAATGAGTCTCCAAAAATCAGTTTTGAGATGGGTGACAGAGAAGCTTTAGGCCAGGTACCTTTCTTTCTTTGTTTGTTTACACCATTGTCTTTAGTTTTTATTATAGTTAAATATCCTATCTTAGTCCTATTTGATCAGTGGGTAAGCTCAGGAGGTGGTGTGTGTAAAGACGTGCATCATATGGGATTTGTCCTGATTGCTAAACCGTGGAGTTTTAAGAGTCTCCTCTGTTCTCAATCCTGCTTCATTCCCCACCTGTGGGAACTGCTCGTGAGTACAGCTGTGCTTACATCCAGAGCTTTAGTACTGATGGAAATCATGGCATTAAACTGAGGGTAAGAGGGGGTCAGAGATGTTATTTCTAATTATCACAATTATGAACTAATGATAGACCAGTCACCAGTACAAAGAATTGCTTTCATTAATGTGAAGCAAATTTAACTTGCAGTGCAGTGTTTTGCCAATAAGAGGAGTGCTTTGGAACTCAGTTCCTGTCACAGACTTGAAAGCAAAGGACTCAGTTGAAAAGGAGAATATAAAAGGTTTAAAGTGGTTGCAATAGTACCATTTTCTTATGTATCAGACTCTGCACATAAATTAGGAATGCAGTCACAAATCTGGACCAGGCATAGCAGGATCACTTAGCATCAGGCAGTGCACAGTGAAAGAAAAGAGAGATTTTAATGGGAAAACATTGTTACTAAAAGGTGACTACTCTGCTTCATCACCTGGGAATAGAGTTGGACCGTGAGTGCTGAAGAGGCCCTAGTGCATTCCTGAATGCCACTGGCACTGGTGATGCCAGAGAGTGGACAGGTGAAAATGGTTCCTGAGGCTCTCCCAGGAGGGAAAACAAGGCAGCACTTCCTTGCCTGTGCAGGAAGTTGTTTCCTTGCCTTGCCTGTTGTTTCCTTGCCTTGCCTGTGCCTCTGCTGCTGAGAGGGAGCCTTCACAGTTTACCTGATTTGTGTGTGCACATATGATACCCTAAACAGAGTCCTGTGTTCAGCAGGGGGGGGCTTTGCATCTCTTTTGATTTCCAAATCACACATGGCTGTGTATGGGTTAATAATTTAAGTAAACTACCCACGAGCTCAGACTGAGCTCTATTGTAAACTGCAAAATTGCTGATAACAAAGGTTCAATAGATCAACTTTCCTTCTTGGTGACATCTTTACAGCTTATTGCTTGAACGCTCTTCTTTAACAGTGTGTAGGTGGCTGTGTAATTGGAAGTTTCTGTTGATGAAATGGAGGCATCGAGTTTAGTGCCTCTTTCTTTAAACCAACAATGCCAGCACAGCTGATAGGAATGAAAAAAGAAGCCATGGAAGGTAGCAAATAGGCTTTAAATACTCCAGGGAAGCAGATCTGGGGAAAAAAAACCAGGTGCAATCACTGTAGTAGCTCTTAACTTCAAGAGCAACTTCACTACTCCTGGGCTTTTCTTGTGGTTCCCCACAAGGAAAAGTTTTGCCTAATAGTCACCTTCCACACCTATCATTACAAAGGAAGAGAAGGGAAAATACCACTTTGAACATCAGAACATTGCATAAGAATTACCGACTGGCATTTTTATTTATTATTAAATGTTCCAGATATTATAAAACAATCTCTAGTCACTAAGATAATCACAACTGGCCTTGCCAAGTGCTGCATCTCTTGGCGCTCTGAGTTAATTTTCCTTGTGAGACGTCTTGTCCCGTAGTGCAGGATAGGGCTTCTCTAAGGCTGACAAGAGCAGGAATGCTTGGGAGGCTTTGCTGGGTGCTGTGGCTGCGCCACCGTTCTTGCAGTTGGAGTTATAAGCAGAGAAATAGTTCATCCTGTAAAGCTCCGCTCGGCTCTTGCAGCAACCAAGCTTGCTCATCAGCAGAAAGAAATCCCTCCGAAATGCTTTGGTGAAAATTGCGTAGAGAAAGGGGTTTGCGCACGAGTTGACGGGGTAAAATAAAACCAGCAGGATCTTGGAGTTGGTCACCGTGATGAGAGGAACTTTGAAGGCAGCGGATATGGCAAAAAAGGAGATGGGGGCCATGCAGGTGAAATCCGTGAAGATCAATATTGCCATTCTCTTGGCGACCTTGGTGTCTTTATTGGCAGCTACCAGCTCTGGGTTCTGCACAGCAATGTAAATCTTGATGTAGCAAGCACAAATGACAACGAAGGCGACGACATTCAGCACCAAGATCAGCAGAATGTAGGCTTGGGAAAGGCTTGTTTCGATATCCATGGGCAGACAGATGCTGACCTTCATGTAGCTGCTGACCCCCAAGAGAGGCAGCGCGGCTATCCCGATGGAGAACAGCCAGCCCCCGAGCATGATGGGCACAGCGTGCCGCAGCCGCAGCTTGCGGTCCAGCTGCATGGCGTAGGTGATGGTGTGCCAGCGCTCCACGGTGATCACCGTCAGCGTGTACACTGACAGCTCGCTGGCAAACACCGTGAAGAACCCAGCAGTGCTGCAGCCGCTGCCCGTCTGCCAGTCGATGGCGTGGTTGTAGTACTGACCGCTGGTCTGGGCGTCCACGGAGGCGATGAGCAGCAGGTACAGCCCCATGCAAAAGTCAGCGAAGGAGAGGTTGCACATGAGGAAGCGAGGGACGGTGAGCTTGTAGTGGCTGGTCAGGAGAACGAGTAGCACGGTGAAGTTGCCAGCGATGGCGAGGATGTTTATGAACCAGATCAGCACTCTGAGAAAGCTGTATCCCAGGATGTCTTCGCAGGGATTAAAGGCGTCTGGTTCTGGAGTGCACGTGAGGACTTTAGGCTGACAAAAGTCATACTCAAAGTCAAAGCCAGCCATTTCGCTGTCATCGAAAATGGTTGAGTAGCTGTAGGGAGAAATTTCTTCATCTATGGCAAATGGGTGCGTGTTCCTCTCTGCTGGCCACAGCGATGTGTTGTTGGAGTCATCTCTGTAACCATGAAAAAACCACCCCCCACAAGCAGAAATGAATTATTTGTTACATGCAACTTGCATTCTTTTGCAAAAGACAACAGATAACAGTTGTTTGAAAACAGTGACTTCCTCCATGTGTTTCTACAGGGTGTTTACAAACAATGAAGCCTTGTGAAGATGCTTTGTGTTTGGGAAGTAGCCTTGAAGAGCAGCAGAGGTCACAGTCCCATCCACAGAAATGCTCTCTTATACAACTTGCTTATTTGTAAGTATTTTATTGTGACTGCTTGGTGAGGGAGCCATCGTTCTCATGCTGCCATTTGGCTGCAGTGCAAACTGCAGTAACACTTGAGCTGATGGATTATGGTTTTGATGCAGAGAAGTTTCTCAGACAGTTGTAGAAGGCCTACCAAAATAACCTGTGGATTTTAACTCTGCACCTTTGCTCCCCTTAGGAAAGGCACTTGGCAAAAAAAATCCTGAGACCGTGTGTGGCTTGGGAGGTGCTAAGGAATTTGATGTTCTCAGTATTACAAGGCAAGGAGTAGAAGTACATGGTTAATTAAATAATGTTGATGGCTAGGAATTTATTAAATTTAGGCTGGACCAAATGACTAATGAAGAATTTTGTAGGTTTTTAAGATAGATTTTTGTAATCTCTAGGTCATCAAGAGTGTGGTGATAAGCCTAGCAATGAAGAAACATTTTAAAAGCAAACACTATCTTTTCTGGCACTTCCCTGCCATAACAGGTGCCTATTTCCCAACTTCCCAATCATCCTGACTGTGAGTGTTTGATAGGCAAACACTCAGTCAGCAGTGTGAGACTGGAAAAGCATCTCTATTGAGGACAACTCTTGAGAAAACTGCTAGCAAGAGGATAATTTAAATACATGCTTTAGCTTCCGCATCTACCGAAGCATGTCCATGAAATAATATTTCTGGAGCAGGGTCTTAACTGGCAAATGAAACTGAGCTGCTTTTCAGATATTCCCGTGGGGCAAATAACTTCCCAAGCTTGTTATCCTAACTCTTCTCTCTGTATATGAAAAACTGCCCAATGCTTTGCATTTACTTGCCTGGCTGAAACTGGAAGAGCAGGGAATATGTTTGACTCTATTAACTAACAAAAAATGGTTGTGATTTTCTGAGAGGCTGTGTAAGCCTGCTGCCATGTGCAAGTTAAATTTTTGTGGGTTTTTTTTTTATTTTTTAAAGTAATAAGAACTCAGGACTTTCAGATGATTTCTGCTGTGGTTCTGCAGCCATTAAGCCCATGAACCATGGCCTTACTTTCATTTGCTTATTATAATGTCTGCTCAGAGAATTGCTGGGATTGGGATTTGCCAAAGCAAAAGCTTCAGGAGCCAATAGGCTGGGCAGACTATTTAATGCACAGCAGGAGTGCAACAGATACTAATCCAAAACAAGCAGGCAGATAAAACCAAATGGCAAGTGTAGGACAGTCTCACCAACCAGCAAACAAGATAATGTCCAAGGAAGTAATCATCCCAATGAATCAATCACATTTCAGCTGTGTATAGCTGTTGGAATTTTGTGACCATAACCTTGTTTCTTCTAGACTTTACAATGCTTTGACGCCACGTCAGGGCTGCTAAGAAGTCCCAAGGTCTCCCATTTAGCTGTAGAGGGACGAACAAAAGCAAATCCTTAAACTTCTCCCTTAAAAGCTGGCTTAGAGCCTGTGTCATCCAGCGCAGCCAACACAACAGTTTTGATATTAGCCTTTCTCATTGTCACACTGAACGCTGTCAAACAAAACTGCGATGATATGGAAAGATGTGTTTAGACAGAGTAAACCACTGGCATGGGGTCATCACACTTCTAACTCAGGGACTCCATTCTACCATGGAAAACTACTGATATGCAGACTTCTAATCATCCTTTCAACAGACTACAAAAAAAAATTAACAATAGCAGCTCTTCTTTGAATCACACCAACAACTGCAATTATTTCGGGGAGTGGAAGGTCTCCAGGTAGACCATTAACTTCTGTAAATATTTAATCATTATTTTGAAAGCCTTTCAAGGACTGAGAAGACAAAATGGAGTGAGTAAAGCTCGTGAAATCAAGAGGAGCTTTTTCCCTTTTCCTTTTGAACATCCAAATCCTGGTTTAATGATAGTAAAATTACCACTGTTGCAACTTGTAGGGGTGACTGAATTGGCAGGCAAAGACGTGCTTTGTGAGAAAACACATGAACAGCAGAAAGGGGAAGAGGTCTGTATTTGCTACTTCCATCATCTCTATGCAGAGAGGTACTTACAGCATTTCATCAGTCAGTTTCCTCATGGTGCTTTCACACTCTTTCGAGAAGTTGTCAAAAATGGAAAGCAACAAATTCTGTCTGAAAGAAGGATAAAAAGAAAGTTAAGTTTCAGGCTGGATCTTGGCCAAAACCTTGTCTTCTCTGCAGAGTGGTCTTCACAGACATGCAAGGTAAGCCAGAGCTGGCCTCATGGCAGTATGAATGTTCCTGTAGACATGTGGAAATGGGAAGAAGAAGGCGTCAAATACTGTGAAAATAGGCAGGACTCATGGGGGGTGTAAGGGAAGCGGCTTTGTCTCACCTCGTTGCTGATGCCCCTGGTAGGGAAGCAGTCATTTCCTGATTTACATGGGGATTTTCCCCCCACAGTTTACTAAGAAAATAGTCACCTAATATAAGAAAGTGACTTACGAAAGCAGCCCTGTTTTTATAGACCATGTTCATGATGCAAAGGCAAGCACCCAGAAATTCATATAGTATCAGAAATGTAGTTATCTTTATCAGAATGAATACTTTTTTTCTCTCCCAGAGTTGCTCCTTCATTTAATAAACTCAGAGATGTGATCTGTGACAGAATCTGTTCAGTAGCAATGGAAACCCTTGACAGTAGAGTCTTTGTTCTCTTCTTGCAGCATCAAGAACCCCTGAGTAAAACGAGGTAGGCAGAGAAAGCATGGCATCATCTGTAATTTTACCCTGAAGAACTGGAATCTAGTCCTGCCTTTCCAGTACGCCCCTGAAGTGATGGCACATGAGTGACACGGATCAGGCCTCTCAGAGCTGCCTGCTCAGCACGTCTTTTCTGTGGCCTTCATTTGAGACAGACGAGAAGCGAGGCACCTTCATGGCTCAAGCTAAACTCGTCTGGGGTTGCTTTGGCTGCCTAAAGCCACCTGAGGGTTGGTTCCTTTGAAACATAAATGCCAAAAAATGAGCTCCAGTTGTTTCAGATTAACTGCCCCACGTTAGTGGATGCAAATCTCTCCCTCAGCCACAGTTTCCAGTTGTGGGGAGAACAATACTGTCTATTATCTGAAATGGTTGGAATTAAACCAAGTAACCTCTTTCTGCGGCTCGTGGCAGGCCCTAATTTCGGTGGGTAATTGAGTTTGCCCTTTCTACTATGTCATCATATCACCTGCATTAATTAAGTTACACAGCTGAAGGCTACAGGGCTTTCTTTTTTAAATTTTATTAGGGCAACGCGCTATTGATAAAGATCTGTCTTCTGTGTGCTGGTAGGTTTCTAATTGAGATACCAAGAAAAATACAAGCTTTAAGCAAACTTAGAATAATGTTTCTGCTGGTAGATCCAGGGCACAGGATGGGATCCATTTCTACTCTAAAATAAATGGACATAATTTGCCTGGCCTTAGCAGAGATTTGCTGTTTCCTGCAAGGCCTTGCAATGTGCCACAGCTTCCCTGTAACTGGAATAAAGATAATCAAACCTTGTGAGCTGAGTAAAGCTGAACTGCCATTTTGGAGCTTCTGAAGCACCGCAGTACAATAATGTGCTCTTTGGACTTACTTTTCTGTCCTTAGATTTCGAAAAGCACAGCAGTGGCTGGGATATGTTAGGACAGCTTCCAGAAGACTGCTGAATTTTTCCAGTGGTGGCAGCCTCTTTAATGAGTAAGATGACGTTGCATTTAGGACCTGAATGGCCTCGAGCCCATAACTAGGCAGGGACTCCAGCGCTGTTGAAGAAATATCCCTGGGAAACAAAGAGAGCGTTCGCTTTTCTTTTCATCCCTACAAAAATACCACCAAAGCATCACGGCAGGTAGCAGCAACTGGTTTTTTCACGAAGGTTTAGATCTACAAAGCCGCTTCAGCACCTGATGCCCAGCTCAGAAACACGGTCTGCCAAACTACAGAGCAGCAGGGTAAGAGCATCCCTGCGGCTCAGCAGCTGCAGCGAGGCAAGGAGCTCCCTTTGTCCTGGGGAACCTGAAACCCACCACTCTGACCTCTCTGTGTGAAATCCATGCATGGAGTGAGGGATGCCTCTTTAAGCCAGAGACAGGGAGAGAAGAAGGTGGGCAAAAGTGACTCTCCAGCCTGCTAACAGGTAGGACACCCTCCTGGCTCCCTGTTTGGCTTTGAAGGGCTGTTCTAGGTGCTTTAATTAAATGGCTGTTAATTAAAAGCCCAAAAGAGTCCATCATTCTTGCCAACACAAACTTAAGCTTTTGGCTTAGAGTACCCACAGAGGGGCTGCTTGTGTGAAGAAAGTCCATCAGTGTGATTAAGGATTTTCAGTCAAGCCATTAAACATAGGAGAAAAGGCCTCCAATTGTGCAAGTGATATTAGTAATGCCATGTGCCATAAAGCACCAATAAAATGAACAAAAAGGCATGTGCAGCACAGAGTGCTATTTACAGAACCACACTGTGTTTTACTGCATGGAGTAACAACAACCAGGGCAGCCCTCCAGTAAGTGCTTGATTAATAAATCATGAGGATGATAATAATGAGTTTTATTCAGCATGAGCTTACAGCGTGCAATCAGCTGGTTCACTTTTATAAACAAATTTGAAAGCAGCACATATTGCCCAAACATATCCACCCTACCAAAGCACGAGTTAGTTTGCAATGTCAGAATATAAGACACAGGAACAGGATCAGGAGGATCTGACACAAATAAAGCAAAGGCCAAAATATCTAAGAGGTGGAGGTCAATGCCAACACTAGAACTGGCTGATAAGTGTTTGCCATGGCGCAAACTCCTTTCACCCTGTAGTTTCATGGCATCTCATGGACATGTTTCCACTTTATACACAGAGGGTAAGAGATCAAATCTCCCTTCAGACTCAAACCTGTGTTTGCTGTGGTGACACAGCTCTGGTGGCACAGTGCTGTTCCCCAAGGACACTCAGGTGATGGAGCTGTGGATACTTACAGGACATCTGGCCCTGTGGCCCCTCTCAGGGCATCATTGTGTATCCTCCTGAGGTTCTTATTGTCCTTCAGGATCCTGTGGAACCAAAAATGAACTCTCTTTACCTCTGTATTTTAAAAATCACTTTTTTGGTTTCTTCTTCACACCTGTTTCAATTCTTTCTCCCACCACAGCGGTGGTTGTTGCACTGCCTGGCTGGGGAGTGGTTGCATTTCCCTCGTGACCCTCTGATGCCATCAGATCATTATCATCTACACTTAAATCTGATAAATTCCAAATTCTTCTGACTTACACCAGGAACAACCAGGCTGGTTCTTCCACTACAGTAGCAAATGTACATTTTGCCTAAGCCAAGAGACTAGTCCCCCAGTGTGTGAGAGGGATTAAAAACTATTGATGTTTCCAGACATAAATGATATATATTCCTTAGTTTGGGCTACTGTTTTAAGTTTTAGACTAATTTATGAAATCGTGTTTAGAATTATGAGCTTTTCTCACAAAAGAAACTACTTACTATAAAATCTTACTATTTTAATGGATATTGTTTCAGGAAAAGCAGTAAGAGCTGCAGGAGTAACGACTGAGTCACAATGACACTGAAAGATGCAGTTTTCTCATGAGTATTGGGAAATACAAGACACAGCCAGTTAATCTGTAGGAAGAGCCTTTGACTGTATTTAAATTGTTATTTACTGTTTAAATTACTGAGGAGGGAATGCACACTCACAGTTGACTCAGCTTTGTCCCGTTGAAGGCATGGCTGTGGATATCTTCAAATCCATTTTTATACAATTTGCTGGAGATTAAAAAAACACAAGGGAAAAATATTTGGAAAAGGTGAGAATATGTTATGTACTACAAGATTCAAACCTTGATGCTGCATTTATTTTAATGATTAGAGGGTCTGCTTATAAAGAATGAAGGCAACTACAGCTCTTAAATTATGAAAGATGCAATTTAAATTTCCTAAGCACCTTCCTGTTGAGCTGCTGAAGTGTGGGGATCACCTGACCCCATCTGATAGAAGGGATCTACCTCAGCACAATGCTGAAATTATTGATAGCCTTAAAAACCATGACAATGTGTAGGATCAATTTCCCAATCCACAAGAAACATTAACTGTTGGAAAGGCTAAATTAGCTGTTTGCGGTGCAAAATATGACTGCAGGGTGACTTTACACCTCCACAGATTACTTGTGTTTCACCAGACCGTGCTGCAACAGGAGGAATTACTTCAGCTAATTACAGCTAACCACATGGGGTGGAGTTAACACGTAGCTCTACAATTAGGAAGCTGCTGATAAGATAATTCTTTTCTTCTTGTGGTGAGCTCCCTATCACAAAAGGATGGGAGAAAAATGAGTGTTGGCTGTTTCCTGACTTAGACTCCCTCCCATTTAACACACTTTAGGGTTACAGTAAAGACTTTAAGCACCTTTCTCCATCTCTTTTATGTTCATTTTCTTGCACCATTAGCAGAATCATAATTTTGCTGAAGTTATTTTGAGAACTTGTTGGGAGGAAAGAGGCTCATAAGATGAAATGATGCACTAATCTAAGCCATTGCTCCTCTTTAGCATCGTGTAGGAGTAGCATTCAGTCACGTTTATGCCCAGTTCTTCCCTCGTTTCCAGAAGGTATCGGTCAACACATAAAACCTGTGTTAAAACTACTGCCCTGCTGGCACATTGGCTTGATGAAGAGTCCATGAGCTGCAGTTTTGTGCAGGGCTCCTGCTGGGGGTGTACTGGAGCCTGGCTCCCAAAGGTTGGCTTCACTGGGCTCCCCTGGGGTTGGTGGCTACAGCACCAAGCAGGTGGCCTGCTGCCGTCCTCTGTGGCTCAGAGAGCCCTTCCTTGGGAGACCCAAATTTTGGCCACATGCTGCTCAGAGGCTCAGATTGTGAATTCTCCTCTTCCAGCATGACTTTGTGGAAGTTTCTGTGAAGACAAGTGAGCTGTGACATCCATACACAGTTCTTGCTGCGCTGGCAGAGGATACCTTGCCTTGGCTTTCTGCATTCCTCAGGTGGGGCATCTCACAGCATCAGACCCACCTATCCCACAGAGGGCTGAAGCAATGAATCCACAGCTGGCTAAGAGGAAGGTCTTGGGTGTGGGGACTTATAGGGATCTTATAGGAACGTAAGCTGAGGCAAAAGAAATCAGGGTAATAAGCAGCATCTGTAGTTTGTGCCAATTTCTTCTGTGTCTCCATCCCTCCTCTTCAGAGAGACTCTCTGCAGCTGAAGCTCAGCTTTCTCAGACTGCTTGGCCCCTGAAAGCACTGTTTCAAGAAACTGCATCCCTGAGGTAAGAACAAAAACTGGCCTCCAGTGCAGCTTCTGTAGTTTATATCCTGGTGATGGTGTTTGTAAAACCAACATTGCATGGAAGATGAAGTTTTAGTTCCCTCATCCTATTTTCTTTTCTAAGTGAAGTTATCTTTTGGATAAAACTCTGCTATTCATCTTGAAGAACACCCCTATGTTTCTTAAGTATTTCAAATTCAACTCACAATGCAGATATATATCTTTTATGGGGCTTAATGTCAAGATTTTCATGAAGCCAACCCACTTCCCTCAAGCAGATGTGTTATCCTTGCAGAAGGAACTGGAGCTAGGACTATTTTACTCACAGTGTCAGTGATTCATTGTTCAACCCTTGGAAAGCATTTTGTGGTATAATTGTCATACGCAAGTTATCACAGAGCTCCCTTTGGAAGGAAAAGAAAAGGTATTTTTGTCAGTGCTTCAGGGACAAGATGGAAAACACTCATAGCTAGGTTAGGTTAGGTCTCTACTTACAAAATAAAATGAGCTTCCAGTGAGAAGATCTGTGTCAGGTCTGGAAATTGTCTTATTCCAGTGTTACAAATGCTCCTAGAGAAAACCATAATTCCTATTTATAGAAAAAAATATTACCAGAGTGGGTGCATCAAAGAAACCGACTTGGTAGGTTCAAGTCTAACAGTGCTTTAAAAGGTGACTGAGAAATACAAGTTTTAAATAGGCTCCAAAGGTGTTTATAAGGCCTGTAAAAGTCAAGTTTTGTAGAATTCTCAAGCAGTGTCCTAGAGGAGCAGGGTATGTTCTCACCACATTAAGCACGAGGGAGAGATTTTAGTTACCCCTTTTGTTTACTACCCTGTTAGTCTGAATGCTTTATTCTAGAAATAAGCACTTACCAGAACTGCTTTTCAGACTTCTGTTTTGTCAATCACTGCCCTGCCCTTGTCTATTGAGAAACCTCACTATTGGTTAATCTACATTAACTTTATTGTAAAAAATGCATATATTTCTAGTTTACGGAAATGCATGAAAAACCTTTTCCCTTAGACTCCTTGATTTGACTTGTCTAGTTCTTTGGAGAAAAGAATAAGTAAAGCAAACAGAAAAGGAATAGAATGCTTTCTTACAAGTATTTTAGCTTTGGAAGATTTCTGAATGCTCCGTCCTCAATGTGCAACAGATTTTTCGTGTTCAGGATTAATCTGTAATGAAGGAAGAACATTTCAGTATTATAATCATTATGGATTTGGGAGGGTCAAGAGTTTTGCTTGTGACTGCTCAGAAAACAGTCTGCAAATCTGCTGCTGGGTGCATCTTGAAGCACTGTTGGTACTAAAAATGGCCTGCAATTTTTAGGCAGCCAACAAAAGATAACACTGCCTGAATTCTCATGGCTCTCTGAGATGATCTGGTTTGGATATCCTGGTCACTGTTGGGAGTTAGCATTTTGGGCTTGGCCGTGGGGCTCTGTGTGTGTGTGCGTGTGCCTGGTCTTTGCCCCACAATCAGATCCCTTCAAATCATCCCTCGTTTCCATTACATTACTGATGCTCTTCCTAGTCAGGAAAGGCAGTTCCTGAGATAGTTCAACATCTTAAGGGCACCATGGACTTCCTCAGAGCAGTGGTTGGTAGGAGTGGATCAGCAGAAACTGGGAGAGAAGTGTGTGAGAAGTCCTGTTTGCTAGTGGTCACCCAAAAAAGAGGCAGATCTCTTACCCAAGGAGCACTTTCTGCAGCTAAACTATCTGCTACACCTCTGTGTTTGCCCCGAAGGCCAATAAGTGTAGCCCAGCTCCCTCCCCATGCATGACTTGCAGAGGTTTTAACATGTGAAATGGCAAGAAAAGTTGAAATTCAAGAATGCCATTGAACACACCTACCCTGATCATCCACTGAATGTGGACTTGAGTGCAGCTTGGGACATCAAGCCCTTGCAATGTGAGTCCTGCACAGCACTCAAGATTCAAGGAGGTTTTCTTGCCAGCTTCCTGTAGCTCTTTAATGGTCTTCCTTAGCTTTCGGGTTTTGGCAGACAGGCATAAGACAAGCTATCCATAAACTGTAGGTGAATGCATGGGGTCAAAATTTTTATTCCTTTCCTAAGCCCACCATTGATTCTTGTGGAAGCTGGACTCAATCAGAGGTTGACAAATCTGTACCCCTTGCTTATGTGAGTAACTGGCTTCAGTGATGTTCACATATTAAAAAAAAAGATGGATTTGTCCTCACTCTGTTGCACAATTTTAAGCCACCCACTGGTCATGCTGTGCGAAAAAGGCAGTAATGAGATATTGAATCAGATTTATAGTTTCCAATTTCACTAAATATTTCAGAGCATTCTCCTAGTCATTGCTTTTAACTCTCTCTCTCTCTCAGATGCCTGTGCTATGCAGGTCAAGTTTAAAATCAGTGCGTGTTCTGTTTGAGTAATATTTTAGTGCTCCACAGAAGAGCTATGCATACTAAGCAGCTGTATTTAAATACTGTAGGGCTTTGAAAACGGCGTCTTCAAAAAGACAGATTTTTCTCATCTGTTGTCATCTCGAATTATTTCCACACTTAAAAAGCTTGACAATGCCAGCAGAAGTAGACACAGAGCTCCACTCCTGCCTGTGAGCTCACTGAAGGCAGTGGGACTCTGTGCAGGGATGTCTTTGCCTGAGTTAGATCTCCAAGGCCAGGCCTTACTGAGGGCTACGGTACTTTGGAGAGAAATGTTTCTCATCACAGATCTCAATCAAAGCCAACCAAAGTAACAGAGACAGATTTGGTCCAAGAATACTTCTCTGCAGACTGTTTACTCCTTGATGATCTGAAACCACAACATGGATGCCTTTTTTTTAAACTGATGCTCACATTTCAGACAAGGTGGGAAGGCTGTCAAAGGCGCTCGCTTCTATTCTCTCCAGGGAGTCGCTCTGAGAGATTTCACTACAGTGAAAACAGCAGACACAAAGCAACACATTACCACAGGAGACACCAATACTTGGCTTTCCACTTTGTATTTTCTTCTTTCATGCACACATTTTTAACCCCTCCCACCCATCTTGTCCATGCCTCATCTCAGACATCCTGGGAGCCTGTGCCAGTGGGGTTTGAGAGAGGGCCAGCCTTTTGCTGTCTTGGCAAAAGGGAAGGCCAATCCTTTGGAGTAAGTGTCTCTGAAACAGCCAGTCTCCATGTGCTCAGTAAATTGCAGGTGAGGTAGAGACCAAGGGCCAGAACTAATGTGAACAGAGTGAGCCTTCTGCTCCCTCCCGTTGTTAGCTCTGCTTAGTGAATTTGTTTGCTGGATAAGGACATGGATAATGTTCATGGTGCTTCACATGCTGTTATCAGGTGAGAATCATAGTCCTCTAATCCACACATGTAGAAATACACAGATACGGATTCAGCATGCTTTATGATTTTTTTTTTTTTTAATTTGAATGCCATTTTTATTAGATTCATGCAGACTGAAAGGAAGTGGCTCTTTTTCATCATCACACCAACACATATGGCTGCTTTTGTAGGCACTCTTGGACTGTGATGTAGAGATGCTCCTATTCCACATGTGTATTCAAGATTAACCAATACTGACATGGAAAAAGATATCCACTTATTACATGCTTGTTAAATGCTTTTTAGATTAAGATTTATGAGGCTGTGCAAAATTGAGTCCTGAAAGTGAATGGTATACATTGATGCATATATAAGGGAAAGATCTTCAAAACAGTGTTTTTCTTAACAGAATTGACTAGAAGGGCACACAAACTAAACCTAAGATCATACACTGTGAAGAAATAATATTTTCCAAACAACTGGAATTCATCTACTCAGTCAGAGTCTGTATTGTCACAGTCCTGAGTGTTAGCTTAATTCAATTACAGTTATGAGAAGACACCACCTATTGGTGTTGATATAAAGCCCCTTAGACAAGAATAAATTCTGTATTTCATTTGCAGTGTCAAAGGGGGGATGCACACTAGAAATCACACAGTTAACATGTATGTGTGTCTTACAGAAATATTAAGGATATTTTTCATCATCATAATTCAGTGAGAATGTTATTTTTGGTATTGCACTAGTTATTTATAAATGAAAGATGGGTGTAGAATAATTGGCCTGCTGGCACCTGATCTTGAGAGATTCACAGGCTGGGAGGGATCAGTGCCTGCTCACAGAACTTGAAGACTCAGGTTTAGGGTTTGCAACATCATTCTTCTATAGGATCCTCCCTGTCAGCCACCGTTTTTCCATTTACATATGTTGGAATGACTTATTGCATGAGAATAATTTATCATCTGATTTTCAGAGAGTAATGTGTTGCCAAATAGCTGATTTAGAGATCTGTAATTTTAAAACATGCATTTTTCAAAGTAGCATTAAATCTCAATAAAATTAGGAAGTGTTCTACAAACTAACTTCTGAAAAATACATTGATCTCTACACTGTTAATTTGGAGAGATTCATTAAAAGCACACAAAGAGATCAATTAAATTCTCATTATGGAAGAGAAAATGTCCATGAAAAAACCCATTCTCTATGGAGAATATGACATGTGTGCAGTTTGAGAAAGTGTAGCCTCAAGTCACACAGGTAGGAGAAATTTTGTAGATTTCAGTTGGTCTCCAGTGTGAAAATAATTGATTAAGTCCTCATTAAACATTCAGATGCAAGTGAATGCACGAATACAGCACCACTGGATTCTACTCTAATACTGTATTGCAGTTGAATATGTGCAGCAGAGAAGAACAAAATGTGCACCTTGAACAGAAAGCAGCATCTTTTGTGCTGCTGCTTAGGTTCTGGGGGAGGTCATTCCCCTGCTCCTCACTGCACTGCTGTGTCATCAACTTTGTCCTTTAGAGGCCACTCAATGCAGACAAAATAAAAAATAATAAATAATGGAGACTCAAGCATGCCATCTTTCAGCTGGAATAACAACAGAAATGAGGGCAAGAGGGGTAAGGCGAGCCTTATGGTCTGAATCCTTGATGGAATATAGGTACAAAGCCAAGGGTCAGGAAGCAGTGCAGACCCGGTGTGCAAAATTACAGCAGTTGCAAACTGAGAGATCAAAGAAAGGGCTCAGTCCTACTGATCCCCTGCCAAGCTTATCTCTCAGTGCAAAATGCTGAAGAAATATCTTATTTGGGTCTTCTATAAATGTATAATCACAGAACGCCAGGGCTGTCATTGCAGTGATAACGTTTGATGATAGAAATCTCTCTCCTCTGCTAATCAAATGCTCCTCTCATCAGTTATTAAGCTGTATCCAATTCTCTTTGGCATGATTAATATTTCATTATTTGATCTTTAAACGGCTGTTAAAAATCACACATTTTCAAGGGATCTTTTAGATACTGTTTATATGAAAATGAATGCTATGTTTATCCTTCCCCTGTGGCTTTTTTTTTGTCAATAGTATGTATTAGCCACACATCTTTATATTATTATAAAAGGATGATTTTTGTAAGAAATTAAGGAAAAGCCTATGGAAAATATTGACAACTTACATGATGAAGGCATCTCGAAGTCCTTCAAATGCATGTGATGGGATTACTTTTACAGGGAGATGAGTAAATGATCTGAAAAAAGAAGAGAGGGAGGAAATGGTTGTAAGGCATGGGTTTCCTTGTTTGTAATTGTACCATTATGGTAGGGAGAAAACCAATAAAGCCACTTTATTTTTCCTGCAGTTCTCTGTACCTCTGAGGCCTGATCCATTTGCCATTGATCCCAGTTAAATGGAATTCAAAAGATGTTGGGTCAGTTCCTCAATAGCATAAATTTGAGAGCAATCACCATCAAATCAATGATAATCATAACCTATTAAGTAAATTCATAGCCTGATGAAAAGTAGGCTGCTGCATTCACAGTCAAAGGAAGCTATGGGCTGTTTAAAGTTAGATCCTCAGAAGTGACTTTCATGTAAAGTTTTCTTTATAAAATTGTATCTTTGTGTTCACTGCACCATGTTCTCCTCCCAGCAATATCCCTGTAATGTTGCAATGTGGCATCCTGAATTCAATGGCAATGTTCTGAATGTGCACAAAGTGTAGAAAAACTTCAAATCAGGCTGATATAATGGAACTTCTTAAAAAAAATAAATTGCATGAGTGTGGTTAGTTGATTCAAAGCAAGGTGTATATTCTCGCTTTTAATTTTCTAGTTTCTTTGACTGAGAAGTTAACAATGATGTGGGAGACAGAGTCACATTTTACCATTCTCCTCATCTAAACCACAGTACTTTTACCAGCCAATTTATCTACCCATGACCACACTCTCCCCGATAATGGCCAAAGGAAAATATTGAACATATTTAGCATATTTCAAAATGTTATCACTGTGAAAACAGACAATTGCTCCGTTTTGCTTTAGAATTACAAATATCTAGTCAGAGACATTTGTTTCTCATCCTTAAACCCCGCTCAAGGCTTTTTGACTGAAATGTTTCTGTGCTATTCACTTAAAGTGCTTTTTTTCCCTTTGTTATCATAAGCCTTTATATAAAGAAATGTTTATGATTGTCAATGTTTATGTTAAATGTTTACCAAGTTTTTATATATATAAAAATATATAAAATATATATATATAATATATTATAAATAATTAAAAATAAACTAAAAATATATTAAAAAATGTCATACCTACACATTATAATGGCAGGCTGTCACACATACTATGTCTAGGGCTTACAAATCTGGATGTACTAAGGAACCTGGAAGTCACTTCCTAGGAAGTCACTGTTCCAAACAGTCTGTATGATTGGGGGCAAATAATTTAGTTCCTTTGCACCTTGTCTCCCTGTCAGTCAATCAGGAATAGCAATGCTTCCCTACCTAACAAGGGTGATATAAGGATGTTTGTGTTTGTCATGCCATTGTGGTTGGGTCACACCTGTCTCTAGATTGATGCTGGTATGTTTTGCTCTGTGTGAGGTTTGGTTAAATCAGAAATCAAACTAAGTCATGCAGCTTGAGCAATGTATTTTTCCCTGAGGCTTAGAGACAGGTAGAAGTAATCTGCAGTAGTTTTGAACACTCTGAGCCAAAAGGAAAAGAGCTTCAGGAAGAAGCAAAGAGTAGGAGCTGGGAAATTCCTGCTCTATAAACTTATAACTGCACCATCAGCTCAGACTACTTGGAAAACAAAGCACAGCTTTTGTGAAACGCTTGCAAAAGAAATAATTTAGAAAGGAAGTAGAAATGTGACTGAAAGTGCAAAAAAATCAAACAAAGTCTTGGCTTTAAATTACATCAGCCCATGAGCGTTCTCCCTCCCTGTGACATGCTGGTTGTAATGGTGCATGGCTTGGAGTGAGAGGTGATGATCTAAGGTCCCTTCCAACCCAAACCATTCTATGATCCTATGACTATTTACTGAGCAGCCCCAGCTCTCTCAGCCTGTCTCCTAAGGAGAAGTGCTCCAGCTCAACGATCCTCTCTGTGGCCTTCTCTGGACTCGCTCCAGCAGGTCAACATCCTTCTTATGCTGGAAGCCCCTGAGCTGGATGCAGCACTCCAGGTGGGCTCTGAAAGGGCAGAAGGGGAGAATCCCCTCCCTCACCCTGCTGGCCACGCTGCTTTGGATGCAGCCCAGGATACCGTGGGCTTTTTGAGCTGTGAGCACACATTGATGGCTCCTGTCCAACCTCTCATCCACCAGCACCCCAAGCCCTTCTCAGAGCTGCTCTCATTCCATCGCCTGCCCAGCCTGTGTTTGTGCTTGGGATTGCCCCAGCCCATGTGCAGGACCTTGCACTTGGCCTTGCTGAGCTCCATGAGGTTTGCATGGTCCCAAGGCCTCCAGCCTCTCCCACCTCTCAAGGTCCCTCCCCTCCGGCGTGTCGGTCCCACCGCACAGCTCGGTGTCATCCCCAAAGCTGCTGAGGGTGTGCTCCATCCCGCCCTGCAACGCTGCCAGCAAAGATGTAAATCAGAGCCAGCCCCAGGATGAGCCCTGAGGAATGTCCCTTGTCACTGCTCTCCACTCAGACATCGAGCCACTGACTAACTCTGAGTGCGACCACCCAGACAATTCCTTATCTGCCATGTGGCCCACCCATCAAACTCATCTTTCTCCAATTTAAACACAAGGATCTCGTGCAGGACAGCGTCAAATGTTTTGCACAAGTCCGGGTAGATGACATCAGTGGCTTTTTCTCATCCACCACTGCTGTAACCCCCTCCTAGAAGGCCACCCAATTGGTCAGGCATAAGATTTGACCTCTATGAGGCCACATTGGCTGTCACCAATCACCTCCTTAGTTTCCATGCACCTTAGCATGGGTTCCAGGAGGATCTGCTCCAGGATCTCGCCAGGTATGAAGGTGAAACTGAGTGGCATGTATTTCTTTGGGTCTTCCTTATTTCCCTTCATTAAAATGGGGGTTATGTCTCCCCTTTTCTTAATTCCATCAGGGCTTTAGCTTTCCTAACCTGATTCCTGGCTGCTCAGCTTTTCTGCATTCTCCCAGGCTACCTGTCCCTGCTTCCAACTTCTGTAGGCTTCTTTTTGTGTCTGAGTTTGTCCACAAGTTCCTTGTTCATCCATGCAGGCCTCCTGGTGCTTTGCCTGACTTCCTCTTTGTTGGGATGCATCACTCCTGCACTTGGAGCTGATCTTTGAATATCAACCAGCTTTCTTGGGTCCCTTTTGCCTCCAGGGCTTTATCCCATGGGACTCTGCCAAGCAGGTCCCCGAAGAGGCCAAAGCCTGCCCTGCTAAAATCCAGGGAAATGAGCTTGTTGTGCAGCATCCTCACTGCCCTGAGGACCTCAAACTCCATCATTTACAGTCCTGGCAGCCGAGGCTGCCCTTGAGCTTCAGATTCCTCACCAGGCCCTCCTTCTTGGTGAGAACACAGCCTATACCTCTCCTGCTTGGCTCCTCTATCATTTGGGGATAGAAGTTATCATCAACGGATGCCAGGAACCTCCTGGATTGCTCATGTCCTGCTGTGGTTGAAGTCCCCCCTGGGGACCAGGAATTGTGAATATGAGGCTGCTCCTCTCTGTCTACAGATGTCTCATCCGCTCGGTCTTCCTGGTGGGGTGGCCTGTTCAGATTTCTTTCAGGCAGCACTCACATTGTGCGTGATACTCAGAAATGGCCATTCAGCTGAGCACGCTTTTGACAAAAAGTGTTTTTACAAAGCTACAAAGCTTTTATACATCTAACTTGCCCTCACTGCTGGCCTGGCTTCTGTTGCTCGTGAAAGGAGGGATGCACCTGTCTTTAATACAAGTTACCTGCACTGTTTTGAAAGGCTATCATTAAAGGAAAAACTTTTGCACTTTAAAGAAAATCTGTAATGTTTCTTTCATATTTAATGCATCACGACTTGTATACCTGTATTCATTGCTGTCATTCAGCGCTGACAATGCTGCAGCTCCACAGAATTACAGGACTTTTCATCCTTGGAAAAAGACAGAAGGAAGTGGAGAGCCACCCTTCCTGGCATTCAGCAGCCCTTGGCATTTCTATATATTGTCAAGCTTGTTTTTCAAGGTACATAATTCTAGGCAGTAAGGCTTGAAATGGCCAAGCTAAATATATTAAAGGGTATCCAGGAGAATTGGGAAAGACAGGACCTGCCACCACATAGACTCGAGCTCCAAGAAAAGCTTTTGAGAGCTCTGGATGCCCCAAGAGCTCGGGACCACTTGCAATCCTTTTGAGGAGTCAAAGCCCAAGCCCTCTGACACCCCTGGAGGAAATCTCTGTATTTCAGAATTGGCCTTTTGCAAAAACTGTTTAGTTGAACTGATAAATAATAATGATAATATAAAAAGCACAGGCCCAATAGCAATAGGTACGGATGTGTAGCTGGGTTGGTTGTTATATTTTAATATGTCTATTTTATAGGGTTACTTGTATTTTTTAATGCCCAAAAGGTGAATGCATAAGGTAGACTCTTTTTAGCAAACATTTTATTCTGTGGCATCCTTAAACCTGGGAGGACTGGGGAAATTGATTGAAACTACAGCTGAAAACCCACTATTTTCTTGGGATTTTTATCACCTTCTGGAGAGCAATGTAAAGGGCTGGCATTGATTTTCAAAGCCCTGTAGATTGGGTATTACCTTCCTGGATTAGGAACAGTGATGTTGGATATATCACACAAGCACCCAAAGAACACCTTTCACTAGGGAATGATGGGTGATATCATCTCCTATGGAAGACATTTTTGCCCTGAAACGGAATTCTTTTGACAATCCCAAAGAGCCAAATATGCCCCCAGTGAAGACATGGTAGAACTGTCTACTTCTCCAGGCTTTTGCCAGAAAGTTTTGTGTTTGTAATTTGGTGCCTAATCACATGCCACTCACCCACCTGCAGAAGCTCTGCACACAGGGGCATACATTCAGGTACAGCGAAGTGAACCTCACTATGAAATGATGGTTTTGAAGGGGCAAAAAGATCTTAAGTTATCCAGTGCCCAATGCTGTTCAGCTGGAGTTGGGTGCCTATTGAACTAGACTTTGCTTAAAACCCCAAAAGTACATATGAGACTTTAAAAGAAGGAAAATCATGTTTTGTTTCAAAATATAATGGTGTACTAGAGATTATTCTGCTGAGACTAAGAGGACATATAGCTGCTGTAGCCAAAGGTCATGCAAAAGTGTCTGAATAATGGAGGTTCTATAGTGTTTGTGTAATGTCCAAACTAAAAACAGGAGCTTGAGAAAAAGATGGTCAGTTCAGGACTGTATAAACCCCATAATTCTGCAACCTGTCAGAAGTCTAATAATTTTGAAAACTTTTCTCAGTAATAATGTGACATGGCAAGGATAACTCGGGTAAAGAAAAATGAATGAAATTTCCCTATGGGATGTATACTAGGGATATAACAAAGTATCAAAAGTGTATTTGGAAGCACAGGTCACTACAGCATCAGACTTTACGCAGATATAGCTGGAGTTACATATTGGAGCTTATTTTCTTGACTGACCATACAATTAAGAAGGACTTTTCTGAGGTCTGGTTTCTGTGTTACAGTGGCACTGACGGAAGGACATGGGCACCTCAGGAACTGTGCTGAACAACCTAAACCAGCATTTTTCCCCCAAAATATTAGTGCACACACTGCAATTCCCCTGGTGCACATACGTACAGATATGGCTATGAGGTGATAAAATTAACACTCTCTGACTTTGTCTCTCAGACACAGAGCTGTCCAGGGGGGAAGAGAGCTGGGAAGATTGGTAAGGTATGGAAAGAGAGACTGTCAGTACTAAAAATACTCAAAAAGCTGTATGAATAAGAGAGAGGGGGAGGAGTAAGAGAGAGGGGAAGACAGCAGCTAAATGGATAAGAAGAAATTTGTATGAAAACCAAAGGAAGAGATGAAAGAAAAGTAAAAGAGGTTGAATAAGAACTAAATAAGAGTGAGCATAGATGTACACCTGAAGGTTAGTGACTATATTCATCTGTACAGCTTTGTAATTGTATGATGAATGCAAGCTTTCTATTAAAAAAATACAAAGAAGTGGAAATTTTAATAGTATAGGTTCAGTTAAATATAAATCAGGTTGGAAGCAGAGGGAGCTGGATATGTCTGTGAATGTAGACTGAAAAACATGGATTTTTTGACCTTTAAGTATAAATATTTTCTCTGTAGGAGTATTGAGCAGAATCTTGGTTGAACTTTTTCCTGACTGTAAAGTTGGTTTCTACAGCCAACCTAATAGCTGGACTTTGTGTGCAATCATCAAGATCAAATGTTATACTAAAGGTAGAAAGGAAATTTTTTTCTCTTCTTTTTGTCCATTACCTAGCCCTGTTGCTTTCAGTGAGGCAGAACTGGCAGCAGCCATAAACCCATTATCTGTCCTAATGTGATCACTGAGGTTAAGATTTGGTTTCTTCTTGGATTGCAAAAAGGAGAAATAAAAGACAAAACCAAAACAGAGGAAGAATAAAATAATATAAGTTTAGAACCCTTGATAACCTCTCTGGGCTGTGATGTGAACTGTCCTAACAGACATGTTTAATCCACTGTCTGCTCTGTGTGTTCTGTGAATACTGGGGAAGAAACGTGCTTGTTAGAAAAACTGTGGAGAGTCTCTTCAGCTGCCATGGGCTCTGCTTTCTCTAACACTAAAGTAACACAGGGAAATAGAAAAGGAACAAATCCAGGACAGAGATTTTTCTAGAATCTCTGACTTTGCAGGAATGCTTCACATGGCTCTAGATTAATACAAATTAAGATTTCTTGCTCCTATGCATTCTTGAGCTAGGGAGAAAGGGAAGAGGAGAGATCAGTGTTAGTATCATCCCTAGGGAATTTCAAGAGCAAGTTAAAGTTACAAACAAGTCAGATGAAAATGGAAAACACAGGGTTTGTTACCAGAAGGGTCATAATAAGAAAACCTTAGCTCAATTCATGCAGAGATAACCCAGGGATCCTAGAAATGGCAACCACCCTGTCTGCTGCTCCTCTAATCCCATATTTTGACGCCATGATTATTTAGATCAGGGCTGTGACTGAGCCCATAAACAACACAACACTTGAATACCTATGTATATCAATTATTTGGTCTGGTCTCCTGGATCATGAGCTTGGACTATGGTGTGGGAGTGGGGAAAGGGAATGTCCACGATGCCTTGTTATTTTAATTTAATCCTAATTCCCAGCAAAGCAGTAGGCAGACAGTTATGATGGACTACCCTGCAGAGATCTAAACAGCTGTCAAAACTCATAGCAGCTTTTTTACTAAGAGAGGGGGAAAAGAAATTCATCAATAACTTGTCAACCAGCTGAACCTCAAGAAGATGCAAGGAGCACAGAGAGGAGGATTTTGATACGTCAGTATAGAGGGACAATAAATTGCACAAACTTTGAGAGAAGAGGTTATGAGAAGTGCAACAGATTAGTGAAAGAAAAAAACCAAAAACAATCCTAGAACTGACAGAAGGTTTAAGACCACATCTCAGCCTTTTAATCAGATTTCTTTAAAGCCAAGCATGCCACTACAAGGTGTTGCTTTTGAATAGGAAAGGCAGTTTTTGCCTCCTGCCACAGCAGGAGAGCACAGAAAGCCCTGACACCTGCACCCCTGTCCTCTGTCACCGAGGCTGCTGGAGAGTGAGACAGTTCAGTCCCTGGAGAAAACGTCCCGAAGGGATGCGCGTCTCCTTCCCAAGGGGACAGCTCTGAGCCCGGATTTGTTTGAAGTTCGAAAGTTTGAAAACTCTATCCCCAAGTTCCGCGCGGCGAGGGATGCTCCAAGCCCGCACGGCCGGCGCAAAGGCTCGGCAGCCCCCCGGTCCCGTCCCCGCGCGGGTCGCGGTGCGTGCGGCACGCCGCGGTACTTACGCGCGGGCGGGTGCGGGCAGCGCGCCGTGCGGCGGCGGCGGGCAGCGCAGCGCTCCGTGCGTGCAGGCGCAGCGCAGCGGGCACAGCCCGCCCGTGCCCGCCGCCGCCGGCAGCAGCAGCGGCAGCAGCAGCAGCGGCAGCAGCGCGGGCACCATGGCCACCCCGCTCGCCTCCCGCCGCCTCTCGCTCGCCTCTGGCCGCCCGCGGGACGCGGCCCCGCGCCCCCGCCTCCTCCGCCGCCTGCCCCCGCCCCGGGGCGGCACCGCCCGCCGCGCTCCGGCCCCGGGGCTGCCCGGGGAGCATCCTTCCTGGGCTGCCCCCGCTGGGAAAGTTGGCTGCAAAGCCTACAGGTGGCTGCCAGAGGGTTTGCTTGGATTTCCAGAAGTTCTGGTTCCCCCCGTCCCACCGAGGAGGGACCGCAAGCGATGCTGCCCGTTCTTAGCGGAAAGCTCCCCAGCGCCCGCCGTTCCTAGTGGGAAAGCTGTGAGGAGGTGCGAGCCCTGCAAGCACCCATTTTTCTCGCTGTTAAAGGCTTTGAGGGTTTGAGCCTGGGGGAAAATACATCGCATTTCCCTTAACGGAGTAAATGCTTATTGTGCAGATACAGCAGCCTCGTTAGGGGATGGAAGTGGTTGGGATACAAACGCCCCTGTCAAACGCTCTCTTACGGCTCCGTGCACAGTCGCTGTATCACTGATGAAGGATTATAATTTGCCTGCTGGGTGATCAGAGAGGCATTTCTGAGTGCGTGACTTGTTACTTTATGATCAATTATACCCTTCGTGTGGAAGCAGAAATCATGTTCTCAGCACTACTTATCTTCACAAAGGTCCATCTAGTTTGTAAAGGACTGTTTTTCACGTAGCTATCGTTATTTCTGTTGTTGTTATTATTGTTTATTGCTGCAACTAACAGCTTCGAGAAGCTAGAAAGAAGCCAGTTAGAAGCTAGTTAGAAATCAGGACCTTATTTATGGTGAGTGATGGAGCAAGCCACCAAAAAGACAATTGTTCCCCAGAGCAGGCTTTGTAAAATAAGTGTAAGGGTATTGGGTACATCATCAAAAGCTACCCATGTCTTCAAGCGAATTCAGGAAAAAGTCAGTCAAGGAGGGAATGACCTAGCACAACATGGGATTTGCCTGACAACAATTCTTCCAACTGTTGCTTTAAAATCTTGGAATAAAATAATAAAGCCTCATATGTTTCAAGAATAAAATGTGAGACAGGAACGAGGCATGAGATGTGTGTTGTCCGGGGGCATCCCTGTTTTCTCAGCAGGGACTGAGTGGCCGGGAATAGTTTGCAGCTGCTAAGAGCTCGCCTGGACTGGCCTTTACAGCATGACCTGTGTCCGTCTGCATCAGGAACTGGAACCAAATCTTGCACAGGAGCACAGGGTGGCAAAGCCCTGCTCTGCTGTCCCTTCCAAGAGCCCTACTATCCACTCAACCTTCTTCCTTCAGTGTCACCTGCTCCACTTTAGCCGATAGTGATGTTAGCTTTTATTCTGACCTTGCAATGGTTAGGAGGTGCACTCTGTCACTTTACTCTGCTATGCTTGGCATACCCTTTTATCCAACACTACAGCACGGTTATTCTGATGGATGGTCTACCTAATTCCAGCTAGCATGTGCTATCTCTCCTCCCGCTCCCCCCCACCTCCCCATCACCTTTGAAATCAAAGAAAGTGATGGAGTTATGAAACCGAGGGACTGACTGAACTGTTCCAGATGACAAACGCAGGATAACACAGTGCCCCTGTGAGGACCTGCAATTTCCTTGAGATCTGTCTTTGTGGCACTGCTGACCCTTTCCTGACACTTAGCTGCCAGGGTTGAGCAGTAGCAGGTTTTTGGGTTCCTAGGGGAAGATCAATCAGTGAGGAAAAATCTGGTTACATTCTTGCATTATTTACATGTATATATTGGTTTGGGGAGGAAACAGTCAGAGGGCAAGCAAGAAAGTCCTTTCTCCAGACTTCTGACAAGTCACTGGTTCCCCAGGAGCAGCTTGGTTCCTGACTGACTGTATGTGCACTTGATGTGAAGAAGCAAACTCCCTTCTGCTGGATAGTTTTCCTGTCCACAAACTGCCTGTACTCCCAAAGTCAGGCAAAGTGACATCATCATCAAAAAAAAAACCCAAACCACACAAAATTAAAAAGAAAATTTGTTTGACAAGCCATCTTGGAAGAGCATGGGGAGCAGCATGGCTGAGTGACACCTGCTGTCACTCTTTGCCTGGCAGGTGTCGCAGGTTGCCCCCATTACCACAACATTTGATGGTTTGCAGGATTTCACTGATGCTCAGATGCCTTTGAGGATATTTTTAACGAGGGTGTTAGAACAGTGTGTGGTGCTTGAGGACGTGACTACTTTTCTCAGCAGAGTCCCTGCCAGGAGCGGTGGCACTGCTCTGCCTGTGTCATGCCTGGGAGACATGGCACTATGCGTGGCCTCTGTGCCCTTCAGGGTTGTGATGGTGAATTTAGGGACGGACTGGCCTCACTGAGATGTAGCCATTCTGGGCAAAGGTGGTTTTGTGTGCTGCAGCTGTGTGAGAGCAGGTTAGCTCAAACTGGTCTGAGTATGAACTGCACTCTCATCTTCATCAGCAATGCCAACACAGCACAGGCTGCAGGGACATATCTCTGTCTTTACCTCCTTCTCTTTTGCCTTCAGCATTTTGACCTCCAAGTAAAGTACCAGTGGCTGGGAGGTGTTTTGTGACTTAGGGCTCTCTGAGGGCTGAATTTGTGCTGATATCAGGACATATCAGGTCTCTGAGCCCCCTCTTGCCCCTTCAGCAGGTTTGGCAGAACATTGCAATTAGCCATGCAATTATAAATCTTATATGTGTCTTTATGCTCATGTCTGTAAGAGTAAATATCTTGTGATCAAGTGCAAAAGCTCTTCAATAATCTGTAACAATCATACTTAGTTGCATTTGGCCCTTTGGTTTGCATTCAGCTCACTAATTCACCTAAGCTGTCAAAGGGAATATTGTACATATAGAGAGAAATTTTAGCCCCCTGAAAGTGCACCTATCCCTGAACATCATGAGCCCAGAAATTAAGAAATGTTACCCATATGTATCAAAATGTTTTGATGCCTTTTTTTTTTAGTGTACCTATATTAAAATTGTAAGAAAAAACTTTATTTCTGATGGAAAGACATGATCATTAATCACGCCGTTTGCACATCTGGTCCTGAGTTAATATCTATCCAAGATGAAGCAGTAATTATCCATAGGTATAGTCATATACTCACATGGTGTTTAGCCTAAATTGACAGATTTTGGGGTAATAACAGTTCATACATGAGGAGCCTTATACAAAACTGGTACAAAGGGGTTTACACCTACATTTGTTCATGGCTGTATAATCACAATGAATGGCAATACACGTGTTTTGCAGTTCAAGGAACCATCTTTATTCTTGCAGTACTTAAGCAGGAGCTTAACTTTGATGGGTTGAAGTCTCACTGAAGTCACAGGGGATTAAAGATATGCCTGATGTTATTCTTCTGCTCAAGTGCTGGCAGAGGCAGGGATTGCTTTACACATGTTGGAGTGCTCTCCCGAATCCTTGCCTCAAGGCCGCTGTGCCGAAGTGTACGTGAGCCCTTCTGCACACAGGAATTGCAGGAGTGATAGCAGCTGCCAGAGCCACAGCTGTAGGTTGTAGGTTTGCTCTGCACAGGCAAAAAAGCAAACAAAATAATGCAAACAGGAAAACCCCTCAGTCCTTGTGCCATTGGATCTCCTGCTGACCTGAAATGTGGGGTTGATGGAGCCAGGAGTGGCAGATCTGGAGGAGCTGGTACAAGGTTTCTCACTCAAGGCTGCAACCTATCGGCCCATTTGGCTCAGGAGCAACCCAGAACTTGCAGTCTTTGTAGACCCAGTTTAGGCCAGATATTCTAATTTACTGTCTTTCCTTCAGTTTCCCCATTTATTAACCTTAACATGGCTTTTTACAGTTCCTCAGAGAAGTAGTGCCAGTGGAATACTCCTGTGCAGAAAAAATTGCTTCTGAGATGCAGAACACAGCTAATTACAGTGCTACAATTAGCTGAATGCCCTTAACAGAGTCCAAGGGGGGAAATCACAGTGCAGCATCTGCTGTAACATATGCTTTTCTAGTTTCCAGAAGATAACAGTGAACATGTAGGCTGCCATGGATTGTGATTTCTGCCTGAAAAGCAGAGCAGCCCACAGATGCTCCACTATTTCTTCCACCCGGACTCTGTTGGAAATCTCTGATGCTGTGTGCATCTGTCATGAGGAATTATGCTTTTTTTTTTTTTTTGGTTTCAGTCTCCTACATGCAGACAGACTTATAATGATGCAATGATAATTCAGCTCCCATGGTTTCTGAGTGCACACTTCATCATAAGGGCAGGTGTCACACCAAGAGCAGCACAGGAGTTTGTGCTCACTACTTTCTGCATGAGGGCTTCTTTTCACTGTGGTGCTGGAAAGATGAAGTTCTTTTCTGTGAACTAAACCTAAAGTGGCTCATTATTTTCTATCCTGTAGATTAACTTGGCCAGAATAGTTGATATAGCCCTGCTAATATACTGCTCAATGTGCTGAGCTGTGTTAATTACAGTTGAATTAGAGCTGACAATGATTGATCCAGCTTAGTCAAGTACTGCTTCAAATTTAACACAAACCTTCAGCTCCTTTCCATTACCTGAATTTTTTTATCACATTTTTAACATTTTGCTTTAACGAGGCCCAGAACTCCAATAATAAATGCGTTTGTAAAGACACTTAAAAATATGTCATTGCAGTCACAAAGCAGCAAGCAGAAAGTAACTTTGGACCACATCCATCCTCCTGAGTGCTGATTAATAGGAGAGTTTGTTTACAGGAAGTAGGTCTCTGTTTGTTTAGCCAATTACTTGATGATCGACCCTTTCTTCCCAGTTTGTCTGGCAGCATTGTGCTATGATTTGTGGCAGTTCCTGACCAAAAAAATACTAAATTTTTGGGATGGGCTTTGGCCAGCATATGTAAACCAGTGATGAAGGTGTTAAGTGAGGCCAGAGGGGCTCCTTGTCTGCAGGAACGTCTGAGTGCCTGAAAGGGGCACTGAACAGAAAAGGCAGGCTTTGAATTTATACAGGTACAGTTACACAGCAAAGCCTAAAGGCTGGGTAAGCTTTGAAGTAGGATGAGTTACAAGCTTTATTCAGTAGATGACAAACCCCCCAGTCTTTGATCCAGTAATCCGTGTGTCAGTCGGGTGATAAATGCAATAATTAAGCACAGCGTAGTCTTTTAGTCCCTCTTCCGAAGACTTTCTTTCACGTTCTTATTTATTTTTTGTCTGTTATCTCAGAATGTCAAAAGAGGGTGGTACAGCCATTTGCAATGAGGCCTGAGCCATTCCCAATGAGGTCTGAGTCTGGTTCCTCTGTCACTTTTAGCACGTATTATGCACTGATTTAAAGACTATTTTAAGATAAATTAAAGCCATCATGAGAAATGAAGGGAGACCTGCTCTTCTGGGTTGTGTTTGATGCTTACCTTGTTGAATTCAGGAAGAAGGCATTATTAAAATCATAAAAGCTGTCTCTCTATCAGCAGCTTAAAAACACTCCAACGGAAACAAAATCTGTTGTTCTTAGCTGCTGTAATTTAAGAGCCAAATTCTGCTCATGTTTGTAATGGCATAAATTTGAATTTGATTGAACTCTGGATTAACATTGCTGCAAATGAGACCAAAATGTGACTTCCAAAGTTCATGAGGTAAGAAGCAGTTTTGCACCCAGCCTTGTTAATTTTACACGTGTCTGTTCCGTGCTGTGGGATGCCACCCTGAACAACAATACCTGTGGCACATTTAATCTCTTTTTAATGGTCCTAGTCAGAATGGGTGTTTTTTATTCTATCGGTACATGTGGCCAAATTGATAAAATTGAACTGAGTTTCTACACTTTACCATTCCCAAGATATTTGGATACTGTGTGAAAAAAACAATGGCATGCTGCTTAGATCCTGAGATTTTTATTCGAGTATCTCATGGACTTCCAGGTTCAAAAGGACTACAATTACATTGAGTTTCAATTGCTACATAGGGCAGGCCAGCTAGTGTGATTCTGACAGTGTGGAGATGGATAGGGGACAGTCTAAAAAGACTGCAGTAATTTCAATAATTAAATATTGATGTAATAGTTTATATAAGTTCATTTGATAAAAATAATAGCTCACAAACTGATAAAAAATCAGAACTGCCCATATTAGATTGATTAAAAAATGCTAGTTTTTGGGTAAATATTATGAAATGGTTTGGAAAGGAGTTAATACTTCTGTTTTTCCTGGGAGATCATTAAAGCAGAAGTTCTTGAGTTACACAAATATATGTAGACTTAGGAGGGAGAATAGTTCCAAGTCTTGGTGTTCATTTCAAAAAGTAGTTGTGTTACCCATCTTCAGCTTGTTCACTTTCTTACCTCTTCCACTGACATCCAATAGGGTTACATTATTTCAAGGTCAATATTTCCAAGGGTGATCGTCTCCAAGGGTTCAGGACATTGTGTAATTTGCCATCAGTCAGAAAGTGCATTAATAATGATAAAGCACGCAGGAATGATTTCTTCTTGCCCTTATATGACTTACAAAGTATACAGCTCTTTTTTCCCCAACTCAATGTCAAATTAATGGAGTCTGTCAGCTGTTTAGGTAATGAGCTAGAGAAGACATTATGTTTTTGGAAGAGATGTGTGTGTGTTGCATCATGAGGCCAAAATCCAGAAAGATGAATGTTTTCAACTGTCTTGACAAGCAGATTATCTCGCTGAATATACAATGCTTAGTAGGCCTAAAGAAAGATGATTTTATAAAACCTTTTAATGATTACTGGCAAAAATTCAAGAAAAATGAAAGGCATTTAAATTTACACCAACATTAAGTGAGATTGGAACCAAGATCTAAATGACAGGCAGTTTTGTTTTACTTGTGATTAACTTCACATGCCTCTTTTTTTCCTTTTTTCTTTTTTTTTTTCCTTTCAGTAGGGCTTCACTGGTGTGGATAAGGAGTTAGTGTAATGCTTGGGGACAGCACCACGGGATAACTGACCCCAATTCTTTCCTTTCTTACCTGGCCATAGCTGTGACCAGTCTTGTTTGAATACCAGCCAAATGAGAATAAAAGCGAGTCCTCGGGTGGTGGCTCACGTCACCAAATCCCAATGAAGTGGGGAAGGGCCATAGATGACATCTTAAGTGCAGTATTTCTGATTATTTATTTATTTGGGTTTGGAATCATCGTCAACTTTTATATGTGAATTTGGGGTGTCCCACTGCCCTTCTCGAGCTGTGTTTTCCCATGTGCAACCTCTCAGCTGTGTGTTCCCCGATGTGCTTCAGACCCCATCCCTTGGCCTCCTCTGGGTTGTGAGAGCTTCCTGCTCCCCCAAAGGCATTTGTGCCAGCAGAGCTTGCCTTGGCACACTGCAGCTCTCTGCAGTGCCACTGCTCCTGCCAGCCCCAGGTGCCCAGAGGAGCAGCTCCCTGAGGCTCCTGGGGCTCTCCCTGTATGTTCCCTGCTACCCTGAGACTCTGCCATGCAGGGACCATGACTTTTCCTCCCTATTTCCAGCTCCCACACAGCATCCTCTCCTACTCCTTCCAGTGCTAGTTAGCTCTGCTCACACTGTGGCTTCCTGTGTGTTCCTGTGCGTTCCCGCGCCAGCCCAAGGAGCCAAAGGCACTGCCAGCGTAGGGCTGGTGCTGCCCTGCCGTGCCTCCTGCGGCTGCCCCGGGCACAGACGTGTGAAGGGGAGCTGCAAAGAGCTCTGCTCAGGCAGCCAGCAGTTGCTGCGTGCCCAGATCACACAGCAAGCACCCTTTGGCTCAACTCTCCTGTCTCCACCTCGCTCCCTTTGGCTCGGAGTGAGTGTGGGATTGTACGTGTGGCTGCCAGAGGAGAGTGTTCTCCAGATAAAGTGAAGCAGAAGAACATGGGTGGGATAAATATCAGAAAGATATTTCATGGAGCTTCCCTTGCTTTCCCTTTGCTCTTCCTTTCCAGTGTGCTGTGTTCCTTTCCCAAGGGCAGGCTGGCCACAGGATCCTAATCTTTCTTTGTGGTCATGAGGGCACTCCTTGGTGTAGCTGCTGAGAATGGGGCCAGGTTGTATCAGTGTGGGATGTCAGCTGCTTTAAGGCTCCACTTCAGCTGCTTTGGATTCAAATAAATAGGAACAGGGTGCACTCCTTGTGAGTTCATATGTAATTGATGCAGCTCCACGGATGAAATTTGTTCAGCACATCTCTTGGTTGTGAAAAATGCAGAGGTCGAGATAGTCCCTTTTCACACCTTTCCTCATTACTTTTTGACTTGTGTCTTGTTGACAGCAGCTGAGAAACTTAAAAAATAAAAGCAAATATTCTCCTAAGAAAAAAGTTTTGTGCTTTGGTTTTTATTAAATAAATATATAATTGATTACCAAATCCTAAAAGACGGAGAGAGCGTCAACACTCCTTACGTATCCATGAAATCTTTGTGCAGATTTGTATTCTGCTAAAGAGAGTAAGGGGCTCAGAATGAAAATAAAAGCAAATGTTTTACTTTGTGATGAATAAAAACTAAAAGAGATGAATGATTTTTAATTCTATACTTTTAAAATTGGTGACTTTTAATTCTATATTTTTAAAATCGGTGAGCGTTTGCGAAGAGTGAAGTGTAACAACGGGAGGTTATTTGCTTTTTAAAATTTGTCCCTTATGTCTGGGATGCCTTTCAGTTACTGAAATTTCATGGATGTGAGCAATCTCATGAAAAGCAAGTTGAGCACACTCAGAGGACTGAGGTTATTTGTATGTATTAATTCCACTGAGTTTCAGGGCATGAATGGCGTAGGCACAGCTACCCACGGATCCATGGAGCTCTAGCTCCTGTCCTGCAAAGGTCTGCTAGAGAAGTAAATACTTGCTGAAGCTGCCACAGGAGATAGGTGAATATCTCATCTTCCACCTCCCCAAATGCAGCAGTGAAACCTAAGTTTTATAACTCAGTCCATTTGTCTAAGTTCAGTTACTCCATGTTCACGTAGCTGTGACAGGGAGGAACTTGTCCCGGGGTGTAGTCGTACATCAGTCTTTAGGTGCGATTTTACTTCTATATAATAACTGATGCAGTTTAGATGTGCAAAAGAAACCTGAATTATGGATGGTCCAGGAAAGTGCCTTTAGAGCAGACACATTTTGGAGAGAGCACTGGTTTAATCAACAGGCTTGGTGCCAGCGCAGATCTAACCGGATTGTCCTCACGCCAAAATTGAGGCAGATGGCTCGTGAGAAACGGCTTGCAGAATGGAAAAGAACAGCAGGAAGTTTTCACTGGTTTGGAAAGGCTCAGTCTTGGTTCAGAAATTGTGTTCCAGGAGAAAAGCACAAGCTGCTTGGGAGGGGAAGATAGGTCTGAGGCTCTCCTGTCCCCTCTGGCCCTGGCTTGGGATGTCATGGGGGAGCTGCACCTCAGCACAGAGGGCTCAAATGTGGCATTATTCCACTTGTTGCACACAACAAGGGTGCAAAAGGAAGATCCCTCTTTCACCTCTCAAATTAGGTAGACCTAACCTGATCCATTTCCCTAAGGACCCTTTCAAGGAAGAGCATCATTAGCGTGGATGACAAGCCATTGCAGGGGGCAGTGTGGCCAGACCTGTGGGCAGGCTGGAGTGTGGAGCTCCTCGTGCATCCAGCCATGGTCTGACTGAGCCATGAGTGTTGAGAGGCACAGCTATTGTCACTGGAATCAAAAGCACTTGGTATCAGGCCAAGATGTATCTGAAATGGAAAAATCTTCTGAAGTTCTGTAGCAGTTATAGTTCATCCAAATGAAAACTAGCTCTAAGTTCAATCCTTAATTACCCCTGGTCTTTCTTTGCTCATTAACACTAAAGCTGTACACAAATGTCCCTACTCTGCACAGCTTGGGGCCAGCCTTTAGATATGTTTGACATTTCAAAGAGTGAGAAATGCACAGGGCAGAAATGTGAAAATGAGATGTAAAACGCAAATAACTACTAATAACTTGCACCATTCCCAGCCATCCTGGTGCCATTCAAATCAGCACTCACAAGACTGAGTAGGGATTCCATTTCCATAGCTCAAACGTCGAGGTGTTCCTGAAAACAGAACTTCCAAGTGTTGATCTCCTGTTTCCACAATGCTGTTGGGATAAATCCAACATCATCAATGCCTAAATAGATGGGGAAATAGCAAACTTTTACACAGTGCTTTTACATTTAGCCCTTTCCAGTCCCTCAAGAATCCCTTTTCACAGGCCAGTGTTACTGAAAGTTAAGAGCTGAGGCATCTAGAAGCCAAGCCACTCATCAATGGCACATGGGGAGTCCAAGTTACATTTTAATCACAGTCCCTTCCTTATTTTGCAGGGGTAAGTAGTGTTTTCTGTGTGAGCTGGTAGTTTGGGTGCTCAGCTCTGTGCCTCCAGGCCCAGATGTGATGCAGCAAGGAGCACATCCACAGCTGGATCTGCTGCAGCCCATTCAAGTCTCCAGAGTAGCCCATTGATCCATCTGGTTCTTACATACTTTATTGCCCAGCATGCTTTTTGTATTAAGAAGAACCTGGTGTTTTGATATCTCTAACAATTTCCTGCCCAGTACGCCAGGTATTTAAATCCCTACTCAACAACGTCAATATTTGTGTTTCTGCACAGGACAAGCATCCACTGATGCAAAGGAAACTTGCCCAAATAAACGTAAAGGATCAATGTTTATTTGTCTACTGTACTAGTTTCTCGTGAACTCTCCTGTGTCTGTACATCTGCATATTCTGTAAGGACTAACTCTGCGTATTAGCTTCCTCAGCTTTCTTCAGCGAGTTTGCTTCATGCTTTCCACTGAAATCCTTCAGAGTTAAAGCACAAGTGAGATCACTCCTGTAAGCTGTGACATTGTGTTACCACTCTTGCAGTATGAAAATCCCGTTGTCATGATCTTGAGACAACATTTATGATTACTATAAGTTTAAATGCATCTAAATCCATTCTATTTTCTGCTACAAGGGAAGTTATGACATTTTTTTGTCTCCTTGACTCAATTTTTCCCTTTTGTTTTCAGATCTTGTCATAATACAAAAGTTACAAATGAAGGCACAAGTTTTACAGTTTTGTCTTTTTTTTTTTTTTTTTTTTTTTTTTTTTGCATAGAGACCCCACAGTGTAGTGTGCCTTAATTAATGGAAAGTGAGAATGGATTGCATAAACTCCCAATGAATATTGTCTTAGCAAATTAAATCTGATTTAATGCTTTAAGCCAAAGTCATATTTGCATAGCTAATGAAAATGATTAACTTGGAATTAATTTGCAATGTTTAGTCATAAGGCTTAAAACTAAAGCGATGTTAGTAATGTGTTGATTATTATTAGTACTCAAGATAATCAGGCTTGCTGGATGATTAAATGTAAATACATAGTAAAAAAATTGGTTCAGGTTAATAAACAATTTCAAATAGGAAAATGCCCCATGGTGTTAAAGTGAAATGAAGGAGTGTTAATTGTGCAAGCAGAAGTTAAGAAAGCTCGAGTTCCCTCTTGTCTGCTGGAAGTGGGTGAAAAGCTGCTTCTTTTTAGCTTCCCTGTGATTTGATAATGATTTCTTTGTGGTCTGTGTTACACTTGTGCCTTGGAACACTCAGTATGGGCCACGGACCTGACGTACCCAAGTGCTGTACAAACAGATCTTGATGAGCTCAGGGAAGTGTGGACAGGAGCTAATGGGTGGAGGAGATGATGGTTTGTGTGCATGGACAGCAGGGACCTTGGTTCACCAGCACCTTCATTGTAGCTGTTGTTTTTTTTTTGTTTTTTTTTGTTTTTTTTTTTTTTTTTAAACTTAGTTCTGCAAGCTTTGCAGGAAGGTTTTGGGATGAGGGTTGCAAGGAGGAAAATGTAGAGGCTTTCAGAGATGTACAGGAAACTCTCCCTTTAAGATAAGGGGTCTATTCTAAAGCATGGAAATGAATGCTTAAAAATGCAGTGGTTGGGGTGCTCAGAGGTGGTACCGCTGACTTGCAAGGATGCAGAGGTTGCCAGTCCCTTTCCATAAAATTGCATATTTAAACATGAGTTTTCTTCTGTGCGTTGAATTTTCATAGCGTAAGAGTCAGATCAGAGTCGACTCAACAATTTCTTCACGTGGGTACACTAATGTAAATACCAATTAAATGGATGTGCAAATTTGTTTTCATACAGCTGTGAGCATAATTTGACCCAGAGAATCATCCTTTGACCCCCCATTAGTACACTCTTATGCTTTGTCTATAAATTAGGTGGAAGAAATATAAACCAACTCCAATTTTGCTCATCAAGAAGAAGAGCTGCTTTTCTGCATGAGTTCTCTGAGGTTCTTTCTCAGGTTGGAGTGTACCACAGGGCTTATAAAGGACAAAGAATGTTGGGGATGGCAAATGTCCCCTTCTGGGTCTGATAAACATTTCTGCTTGGGCCAGCTGACTGTCGTGGCCAATGTGCTGGAGTCAGTGTAAAAGGTCATGTGAACTTTCCTCATCCACTTTGCTGTAGAGTCAATAGTAAGCTTTACCTGTATGGCCAAAGAAAATTTATGTGATCTGTTTTGCTTCAGAAGGCACTGTGGAAACTTGCAGCAGAAGAGTAAAAACCAGCACGTGGTGATGCACACGTGGTGGTTTTTTGGCAGCAGAGGAACACATGGAAAGTGCAAAACTACCTGTTCCATGTCCCACTGCATCTCCTCATTATGTCTCCTTTATACTTCAGTGGCTGGGTCTCATCCCTCCATGACTCTTGCCTTCCCAATGTCTGAAGATGTGTGTGGTATGAACTTTTTGTTTTCCTTTCTATTTTGCACTCCTTCCTTCATACCACTAGATTTTGGTTCAGATCATGTTGACCTAATTCTCTCCTTTGACTCCTTGACATGAAGTTTTGCAATGCCTGTGGCTTATAATCCTATCTCTGTTATGGCTGGTGAAGCCTTGATAGCCACAAGAAAAAGGCTAAATTTAACTAACCATTCCTGCACAGTATCACGGTGTGCTGCCACTCATTCCAATATCTCAGGGGGCCTTCCGTATGGGATATCATCCCTAATTCCACAGAATTCCCTAAGATCCCTGGCTGCCAGTAGTTAACCAGCGCAGACATTGGTTCTCTAGGCTGAGCAGTAATGTTGAGCAGCTGTGCCACCTCTGTAAATTAGCAGGGCTCTGGTCCCATCCATATCACCCAGGTCCCCTTCTTGTTTTCCATCTCACCCTTTAGAGGTGGCAGCTCTATCTCCCTGGACAAGGTGAGTGCATCCCTGGGGTGTTCCAGGAACTGATGTTTGTGTTTGTTGCGGTATTTTATGTAAGGGAAGAGTGACTCGGAGCTGAATAAGGAGAGGGAGGTGCATCCTGGTGTGAAGGCAGATGACCCAGATTGTGTGGGCATGTGGTGTGGCTCTGCCACATGCTGCTGTGTGGTCATCTCTGTCTGTCAGCTGAATTCTTCCTCTTCATCAAATGATAGTAATACCTCTTCCTTCACGCCATCGGCTTCAGGGGTTTGATGTAATGATTTTAAAGTGGCTGCCAGGATGAGGCCCTGGCCTCTGTCTGGATGTTCTAGGTCCTGCTGAAATAAAATAATATGGTTTTCATACGTCATTCGCAGGTCCCACCAGCTTCTCTGTGTCCTGGGAGCCCTGGAGGGGTCCCATGTGTGCTAACCTTGTTCCATGGGAAGGTGTCAAGTCTGTAATATTGTCCAAATGCTGTCATGATATGACCCACGTGTACACACATGTGTGTAGCTCCCAAGTGGTGCTCAGATTTACTTGTTCCTGTAAAAAATGAAAGAAATCATAGTGAAAAAAACTTAATTCAGGGTAGAATTAGACCCATTGTGAGCTTCAAGGCATTGTCATATTTGGGATAATTCTGTGCACTGACAATGGTTTTAGAAAAAACTTCCTCTATTGCTTCCATTACCACATAAAATATCTGGCTTTCCACTGTGTATAATGCATGAGAACAATGTTTATAACACAAATTTTCTGCTTATAATGTAATAGTGTTCTTGGTCAGCATCCCTTGATGTTTTACAACCAAATTGTAAGTCCATTTAAATGATTTATTACACCACAGTCTGGTTAGTAAGCACAGGTAAACAAGTTCTCTGGGAAGATTTAAATTGTAAGGACAGTCACTATAAAGTCTATCAGAAATTCATTGCATTTCACAGATGGAACAGATTAAAAAAAAGTCCTTTACTGCAGACAGCAGGGAAAGAAAATCCTAAATTATCCAGATGCAATGAAATCCTCTTGCAGGGTGCAAATTGTTGGAAAACATTTTTATTGATTATTTAAAAGAGAAGATGAAAACTTGTCTTGGTGGTCAGCTATTTTATAGATTTCCAGGTGACCTGTCCCCAACAGGGGGTTATGTTTGGGTGGACAGTGAAGGGGAACTTACTGTAATGACATTTTGTGCTGCCAAAACCTGCCACCCATCTACAGACTGAGAAGTATCTGTTCTCATAGTCCCAAGCAGTTAAAAATCACGTGTAGCTTTCCTGCAAACCCCATTCACCATGAAACAGAGTAAATGGCAGGATTTTAATTTTTTTTTTCTATGATTTGGCTTTTAGGGGTTGTTTTTTTCCTGCTCTCCCAACTTCTGTTTGTGACCTTGAGCATTAGATGCTTATTTTGTAGATGGTGATTTGAAAAACTCATCAGCTATTGAAAGATTTGCCATTTAGTCAATCAAGATGACAACGCTAAATTGAAAAGGAACAACAACCATCACAGTTGCTGGCTATGAGCATGGGCTAGAAAATTTAGAGCAAGTGATAGTTTTCAGAGCTGTGAGATGCCAACAAAGTATAGAAAAGCAGGACAGAGCCAGCAGAGAGGCTTAGAGCTGGAGGAAGCAGCATCTGTGAAATGGCTGTCAAAGCCACAAGTTTGAAATTTTTGGAAGTCTGTGGAGCTACAGTCAGTAAATCTTTGCCAGTTAATGCTGGATCAAGACCACAGTTGTCCTCAATTTGGAATCCCTTTGCTTAATGAGGAGCTCCTCTTACAGATTGGCTAAACTGCAGCAGTGAACTTGCTCTTGGTGTAAATTTATTGTGACTTGCAGGAGTCAATGAAGTTGGTGTCGAAAATCAGTGCTGTATCTGATTCAGAGCTGTTGGCTTCATCCTCCAGTTTTGTTGCAAGCCAGATTTTGAGGGACAGGGAAATGAAATAACATGCTTAACATAATTAGGTTTAGAAAAAAAAATGTCCTTTAATCCTGAAGAATTTGTGGTTTTACTATTTTGCACTGAAGAATTTTATTAATAAATGATTAAATTACCCCAATACCACTGTTCTTGCAGGGAATTGTAATAGCCCGCCAAGCTGTACTACATTTAAAGGAGAAACTTTGCTTTGCAGGCTATTATTTTTTATTTATTTGCAGGCTGTTATTTGTTATCCTCCAACTTTGAACTTGATCTGGGAATATGGGAACCAAAGTGCCACCTGCTATCAGTTTTCCCTCATCCTTTATACAAGCACACATCAAGTCCTTCTTTTGTAAAGATACTTTCTCTAACCTGGTAACTGCTTATGCTGGGAGGAAATGAGAGGCTGAAATCTTTCTTTGCTTCATGACCCCATCACTTGCCTAAAAAGAAAGCAAACCCTTTCTCCGTCTCTTTCATCATTTTTCTGCAATACCCAGACAAGAGATGGAAGTGTTTTGTTGAGTTCTGGGCAGATTTTACCCACTGTGAAAATGTATATAATGTTCAAAGAGATCCTGTAAACAACTATACTGACAATAGTGTTAAGTGGTGTCTGAATTCTGACTGTTGGCTGGCTGGGTATTGACTTTGTGCCAATAAACAGAGGGCTCTTCCCAAAATCTTCCTGTCAGTCATCTGCAGTGCACCATTCCCTCTGCTGCAGGGGTCCTTCCGTGGACATCCATTGCACATGACATGTAGGAATATTTAGACTGAACACCTCCTGTAGCTGCAGTTTGCTGCAGAGTTGCTTTACAATGGCAAATGTAAAGAGATTTGTGAGGTAAGTGAGAGTTTAGGTCTGTGTTTGTATGATACTTGCAGAAAAAGGCCTTGAGCACAGGAAACATAACAGTGACTAACAATTAAAAGCTACAATCTACAGAATTTTGTAATTTTCAGCTAAAACAAATTGCATTTTCATTTCAAATTTCTATTATTCATGATGAAACATAGATTTATGCCCTCACTGAAGATCCATATGCCAATCCTGACCCCCCTGCTAACACCCACTACCTGAAACCCATGGCACATCAAAGCAGTGCATCTTTTTGAAGTCTGCAGTCATGCATTTGCTTGGCTGCGCTTACTTCCAAGGGAATGTGCTGCAGGGGCAGTGGGAGAGCCCTGGCTTTGCTGCTGCAGACAAACACAATTTGTGAAGGGCACAAAAATTAACTGGCTAAGCAAGCTGAGGCAATATTTCTTTCCCTGCTGAAATGAGGGATATAAAATTTCATGCTTGTGTTCGTATGGTTTGTAGATGTGGAGGTTCTGTTTGCAAAAATTTAAGAAAGATAGGACAGTAGTAGGCAGCTGATGTGGCTGGATCTTGTTTCTACAAAGCTGTTGATTCTCTTAATGCAGCAGAAGTTATGTTTCCATCGCATGATCATTCATTTTTGGTGGTCTGGATCTTTGTCATTGTGGAGTTTAGCTGGTGTTCAGCAAGAGAAGGTGGCTAATGATTTCTGCAGTGGCTGGTCCTTTACAGGGGGATGTAAATTGTTGATAAAGATGTTCCCCACCTGCTGAGCCTGTGCTGGATTCCCAGGGTCGTGCCCAAGGAGCACAGCCCTGCCCTCCCTGCGCCTGGCAGGCTGGAGGGTGGCAGGGCTGTTTGCTGCCTGGCTGGTGCCTTTGGGAGGACACAGAGAGCATCTGTTTCCAAGATGCTTTTTCCTTACTTCCACCATTCCCCTCCCATCCACCCACCTTTCCTTCCAAGGTAGCATACAAGGAGTTGTACTTTTCCAAAAGGGTCTCATGTGTGCACACTGACATATTTTGTCCTTTTTGGTCAGCTGAAGCATGTAGGGGCATGTTTGGCTTACCACTTCCACAGAAAGCATGCAGAATTGACTGCTGTAGGAACTGCCTAAAGTCAGATTTAAGGAAAAGAATAAATCCTGAATGTTTGATGCCCATAATGTGATAGAATTGGATTGGGAGAGCAACAGTTCATATTTCAGCCTGTGAAGTGATGTGCTTTGGTATCAAATCTAGGTGAGTGGAACACATGGTTGGTGTATTAAATCAGGTTTATGCTTATTTCATGCCAGTGTCCCGTGGAGGATAACCAGAGCACAGTTCTTGCTCAATAAAAAAGCTGTAGCAAGAGAATCTGGTCCCTTACAAGTGGTATTCATTTTGCTTTTGAACATTTTACCATTTCTACTGCTAAGGATGGGATAGTGGATGAAAGAGTTCAGCAAACCTTATTTCTCACTGATGTCTTTTCTAAGTAAGCAGAGCATTTCAGTTTGATTTACTGCAATTTTTTTTCTCCCATGGAAAGATTATAAACTAGAGAGCATACTGACTGGAAGAAAATGGCTGCTAATCTTCTGAAACTAATGTTTAATCAGTGATGGAAAGAAAATAAGTAACTAAAAAGCTTCATCCAGCTAATTAAATAAAGCTGGTTATTCTGCTGGAAACAGTTAATGAACCTCAAGTAATATAATTATTTTCAGAATATTAAAGCAGGAAAAAAGTGATTACTTATTTAAGACTAAATAATTACAATGTATTCTTCACTATAAGAGGTTATAGATGCCAAAGACTAAATAACCACTGTGCTTCTGATTCTCCATAAAAGGGTGTTTCTCAGGAGTTATTACATCTTATGTCGAGCTTGTACTGAATTTTCTTCTCTAAGATAATCTCCGATGATCTCTGAGGGAATTCACCTCCCTTGGTGCCTGTTATTATTCTCATTTTTAGGGACTGGCTGTATCTGATTGCGTCTAAAATGAGCTGTGATTGTATTAACTGTGCAGAAGGGACGGGCGCGGTGGTTCCGATCGTGGCAGGAGCAGCTCTGAGGTGAGCCCTGGGTTCTGCTCTGCTGCTCAAACACTACTGGGGCAGCACAGTTTGGCCTCAAGGGCTCAAATCCTCCCCTGGCTGGAGCTCAGTTTGTCTCCGAAATGCTGCACATCCCTTCTGTTCTGAGATTGCAGATAAGGCGGAATTTCTCGTAGGAAGGCAGGCTGTATCCTAATCACCCCTGCAAGTGCTGGGAGCTTCCATTGTGGGAGCAGGGTCTGCTTAATGCTGGGTGCTTTGGAAAAAATCCTACCTGTCTCGGTCCTAATAATCACTGTAATTTTTTTACTTTTAACCTCTGAGAGCTGGCACGTGAGGTGCTTGAAGAAAGCAACCACCAGAACCCCTGAGCTAGCAGGGGAAGCTCATGCAGAGCTTCTGCTCCAGCCAGCTCCAGACAAATGTTTTTTATTTATTTATGAGGCCCATCCCCGAAGAAGGGGCAGCTCAGAACAGCCTGTCCTGGGAGGCATCCCTGAAGGAAATTCCCGTGCCTGCTCTGCTGGCACTGGCGTGGTTGCACCTTCTGTGTCCTCCTTGCTGATTTAAGAGCCACCTCTGCTCCCTGCCTGCAGCCCTGCACTGCCCTAGAGATGAGTTAGTGTCTTGTGAAGGATCTTTGGTGAGGTTGGGAGGCTCCCTGGTCCTCCAGCTCCTCCTGTTCATCTCTGCAGGGCTCAGGCTCGGTTTGGGGGGTGGCGGGGAAGCCCCAAAAGCTGTGCACATCGGGATGGAATGGCACTGGATTTCCACCTGTCTCCCTGGGCCTGACTCAGCACCCTTTCCCATCCAAGGACATCAGATGAAACCCACAAAGGGCAAAACACTTCTGGTTCTCACTGCTTCCACTTATCCGAGTTGTATTCAGTGCCCCACACCACACACGCTCTTACTGACTGCTCCATTCGCTTTGCCAGGAGCTACCACCCAAAATGTGGATCCGGCTCATATGATCGTGGAAATAAACATCTCAGCCATTTAAAATTATATCTCACACTTGAGAGAGACATGCTGAGGACATAGAGAAACAATAGATTTAATTAGGCTTTTAGAATCTGACACATCTATTATATGTTCCGTTACAGCTTTTAAAAAGTCTCGGTTTCTGTATAATAAATCTTGCTAGAGTACTACCATTTAATTAAATGGGAGTCAGCACTGGGAACAATTAAAATGAGTTTATGCACTTTCAGGGAAACCCTATAGCAAGATGTGCAAAATAGCATACAATAAAATGAAAAATTAAACCCTTAGTGGGTTTGAGCTGCTGCGTATAAGAAATTTGATAAAAAGCATTTTAAGAAAGTAGGCAATTTTACAGTGTGGCAAGTAGTCTGCTCTGCCTCAAAGGTACCAGCCCATGTCCCTTGGATTTTTGCCATTGGCGAAAGATTCCAGATGGACAGATGCATCAATACTAATAAGTGAAATTCATCTCTGAGAAGAAAAAAAAGCTTCTTTAGAGCCCTGAATATGAGTGGATGTCATCTAGCAGAATGTATGCAGAACTAGGTGAAAAAGATATCTCTATTGTGAATAGTTTCTGAGCTGTTTCAATCAAGAGTTTCTCTGCTTGAGGGATTGAGCGAAGGCAAATTCAATTTTTAGGATATAGTTTGTACAGAAACATATGTAAGCAAATAGTGATGCTTTCTTAACTAGAACATGATATATACATTTTATTGCATATTAAAATTCATTTCAACATTGCATTCAGCCTGGAGTTTTTACTGTTTCCCCTCTCTGTCTCAGTATAAACAAGCAGCCTTGAAATGAATATCAAAACTAAATGGCATTGAATGTAATGAAGCAACATTGAGTCTAATGAAGCAGAATTGCTATGTAAACAGGGATGCTTTTATCTCATTGGAATTTTTATGTCCTTGCATGTCTCTCAGCTACATTTTTGTAACCTGATTCTTAGGAAATGTCTGATATCTCCTTATGATTGTTAACAGCGACCAAGACAGCACTGTAATGCGTGCTCAGCTGAGTGGTGTGAAAGTAACACCGAGTTTGCTGCTTTAGAAGCAAAATGCTCATCACCCTCATCTCGGGGGTTACAGGGGCTCGGCTGTAAAACTTGGTAATCTCTAGGTGTGAATAGGTCTGCTGAGAAGAAGGGGCTGCAGACAGCCAAGGGTCGGGTGAAGCTCCCTGCCTGCGAGAACTCCAGCCCTTTCCTTGTCTCTTGCTGCCTTTGTGAAGGCACAGGCAGTAATAACACCAGCAGTAACACCAACCCTCATAAACCTTTCTCTGGACTGAGAACTGTGCCTTACACTGTCCTGCTGTAACATAGCCTTAGCAGGACACAAGCTGACCTTCCTCTGCCAGGGAGGAGTGCGGCACCCCAGCACTTGCTCTCCATCCCCTCGGGCTGATGCAAGAGCTCTGAGAAAACTTGTGGTCCCTCCACAGCAAATTAAAATACTAGCAAAGACCTCCCTCAAATATGCTTTTTATTATCACCTTCTTTTGATTCTGCACTTGGAAGTCATGCTCTTTAATATATATTGGCTTGCACCTGAACATATTCCACTTCCTCACATATATGAGCCTCTTGCCCTTTTGGACAGCAGCTCAAAATTCAGGATTTCACGTTAATGTGCTGCAGCTCCTCGTATAAGTATTGGGTTGAGCAGAAGCGGGTGAATAAATGCTGCTATTTTGCAGTGTTGGACATGGAAATATTTGTCATAGTACACTGATGTATGATGCCCTTTCGCATTCTCCACAGACCGCTTGAACTTAAAAAAAAATGATGGCAAAGAAAATCAATGGAATTTTGTCTGAAATGTAGTCACTGGGAGAAAGAGAAGGAAACCTCTGTGATATCTATTGCTGTAAACTGTCCTATTCTGTAATAGCTACTTCATCTAAAATACCATCAACACTGCCAGATTTTGCAACTGTAGTGCTGTTCTTAAACCTCTTGCTCATGGAAGTCTGTGTAGGTTTTTGTAGTGTTTTTTGTTTGTTCGTTGTTGTTGGGATTTGTTTGTTTTTTTCTCCTGATAATTTTCTGTTTCACTAAAAACTCTTTCTTGACCTTCAACCTGTTGCATTTTTCTGTGTGCTGCCTTTTAGTGGGCACAGTGCACAGAAGAGCTTTGGCATAAGATTTTCCATATCTGTGTATTTATATAGGCTGAGGACTTGGGTCTTAAAATGTGTTCCTCTCCATGGGTTGTTAAGTCTGTAGTCAGAAATTTAGGAGAATGGCTAGCTGGCCCAGCTTCCAAATATTGAAAAACCTCAAAGTAATGTAGCACATAACTGAAATCACATAAAGTTTGGGTATGGGGAATGAAGCTTCTGGCACCTCATTTTCATTATGAAGATGGCAACAAGAATGGAAAATGTCACAAGAATAATTCACATATGTTTGGTCTTTAGTACTATAATTACCTAGTCCTTGCTTTGGTCTCCCCTTTTCCTACATAGCTTTTGGGAAAAAGTGGGTTTGGCTTTTAATGGCCTAATAAATAGAAGTAATAGCTTGTGATTTGTTTAATATTTTGAACTGAAAGGTCAAGGGTAGGAAGATTAAAAAGTCATTGGGGGAAATGTTCTCAGTAAAAGCCATCTCTTGCTGGAAGTAACATAGCTTCTTAAGTAAGCATAAAATCAGTTTAAGGCAGCTCTAAGCCCAAATTAAAGCAGAAAGGAGAATAATGTTAGTGTATAGATACTACCAGCTGTAGAAGGGTAAGTGAAATTAAAAACCAGACAGGGAAATCATCCTTAGTATCCCCAATAGGGTCTCTGCAGCACTGATTATAATGTTTTTGTTGGATTTTTGAGCGTGTGCATCTGTCTGAAAGTCAGGGAATCCAAAGTAATGACTGAAGTGTTCTTGAGTCTCTGCATGCAATGCCTCAGACGAGACTGAAGCATGGAGTATTTTATGAATAGCTACCTGCAGCCAAAAAACTGCTTTAAATTCTAGCATCTGCCCACATCCCATCTCCTCTCCACTCCCAAGTCTGAGGTTCCCCCTTCCCTTCTCTTTGGAATGTGAGAGAGATGGAGGAGAAAGCAAAGGACTCTTTTGTTGCAACTTTTTTCCCTGCTCTGAAGGTGCTCAGTTATGCTATGCTGCCTTGCCCCACTTCTCTCCTCAGCACTGCTGCAGAGTGAGTGATGCAGTAAAGCAGCTCTGATGATTCAGGGCTGCTTCTAGAAGTGTTATTTGTGCTCTGTGAGAGATGGAGACCTGAGACAGATGGGTCCCTTTCTTCTCTCAAGGATGCTCTGCAGGGTTCGCACATTTTCCTGGGGCCCCAGGCAAGTGCACTGCTTGCTTTCCTCCAAAATAGGCTCTTTCCATCACAGAAAATGGGATTGTGTCTGCAAAGATCTTGAAATATGCTATTAATTTTGCATATTTGTTCTGAGTGACAGTGTGGGAGCCTTTTCTCTAGAATATATTTTCATTAAAGCAAACAGGCTGAGCAGACACATGGTGGGGGTGTCTGGCTGTGTATTCCATAGGTAAAAGGCAGGCTTTTTATCATTTTGGTGAAAAGAGGAGAGGAATAGGATCTGGGGCACTGTTAAGAGTTTACTGTGCATTTGAGGATATCTGCTTTTTTTATAATATAGTCCTCCTGTAGCTCTAGTGGATGTGGAAGCACAACCCAGCTGCACCAGGCTGGGAGCTCAGGTAAGAGCTGCCTTCACCACTGCCACAGGGCTGCTGGTCCCAAGGCAAGGCACCGGGGGCCACACACAACTGCTTGGTGCTGAAGGTGTGATTAATACCAAGGGTGGTATTTTCTCTCAGCGCTGAAGGTGGAAATGTACCTGTAATTATCATCCTCCAAGTTAAAAATGTTACCGCAGCAGTGCTAGGTCATCCTGACCTTCCACGGCGGAAAGAGAAAACATTATTTAGTACTTCTTTTATAGTTTTTTAAGAGCACCTATTTTTCCCTGGGATGTTCTGAGCAGTTAAAGCCAGACCTCCCACAGAGTAGGATCATGCTCTTCTTATTTAGTTGCAGAAAACATTTACCATATACTACGGCAAATCACACAATCAATCTTCATGCTAATCATTCTCTGCTGGAAGCTATTTACTACAAAAACTTCTGAAATTTTCTTACTAGCTGGAGAGCAGGCTGTCACAGTTGAAAGAGTGATTCACTTATGTTTAAAAAAAAAATAAAACCAAAATTGAATACTTTGAAATAGGCTTGAGTATTTCAGATTAGATGGGTAAAGGCTGAACAAAGAGACACTCAGAAATTTTCTTCTTCAGTAGGGCTTCTCCTTTAATCCTCCCAGATCTAATTCTAGCTAGTCACTTGCCTCAGCCTTTATTTGCTCCCATGCTGCCATTTAAATAACTGGCCTCTGATGATTTGCATTCATTGTGCTGCAGTGGTTTTGTCAGTGCTAAATGATTTGCACCAGCAGATGTGGCCATGCCTGGGTGTGCTCCCTTCGTGCCCAGAGCAGAGCCTCCAAAGGAGGTTTCAATATCGTACTACCCATGAGCACTGGGGCAAGTTTTGCCCCTCATGCACAGCTACATAGCTGCCAGCTGGTTACATGATCTAGAAATTAAAAAGTTCTGCTGAGCCCTCAAAACCTGCTGTTTCTGGTTTTATTTCGTATGAAGCACACTATTGTATTCCCTTCTATATTGCTCAATTCAGCTCTGAGAAGCAAATGCTTAGATTTCTGCTTGACTCATGGAATCATAGAATGGTTTGGGTTGGAAAGGACCTTAAAGATCATCTAGTTCCAGCCCCTCTACCATGGGCAGGGAAACCTTCCACTAAACCAGGTGGTCTAGCACTCAAAGCCGCATCCAGCCAGGCTTTAAAAGCCCCCAGAGGCATCCACAGCTTCTCTGGGCAACTTGTTTTGATGCCTCACCACCCTCACGGTAAAGAATTGTGGCACATATTCTAGAATATTTCTCCTCCTGATGAAAGCAGAGAGCTTTGGTTTAGTTACAAAATGTCTGGTGCCTGTCTGTGATGTTCCACTGCTTCCCCAGATCACTGCAGTTTGCAGATGAGGGAAAAAAACGATAAACCCAAAATCTCTGCTGGGATCCAGCCTGGCTAATTGTGCTACAGATCTGTAGAGCCAATTATTGCCAAGCAGAAAATCATCACTCTGTGCGACATACCTGTGCACCTGCTTCCTGTGGCATGGCAGCAAAGGGACTGATGGAGTGGGATACATCAGTGCTCAGCTTGTGGAAAACCTGCTGGATGTGCAAAACGCCTCAGGGGCCAAGTTTTGTGCTCCTTTAGCAGCACTGAGGAGGAACACCTCGGTGGGCATGACAGCTTAGACCTCTTGCTGTGCTCTGTGGCTGTTCTGGCTGTGCTTGTGTGTAGCAAGGATAGAGAGACTTGTGCCAGTTTGGCTTTGAGGGAGCTGGAAGGAAGTCAGTGATTCAAAGAAGTAAAAAAAAAAAAAAAAAGAGAAAGACATGGCAGGCATGTGAAGCTATTTGATTTCTGGAACTTGTGGTAGGTCCCTTCAGAAAGGAAATGTATGGTCACAACAGAACTGAGCAGGGATCAGAGTTGTTCTGGAAAGGAAACAGAGAAATTTTCTTTTAAATATCTCTCTGGTACAGAGCCGTAGCATTCCTCACCCTCTGCTGCACTGTATATTTGATTTGCCTTCCAAAATCAAACAGCTTAAGGTTTGAGTCACCCTCCATTAGGCTGAACAAAATGAAAATGCCAACACTTTTGGAACATGTTGGCGTGGGCCTTAAATTGGAAAACAAACATAGCATCGAGCTGCCCTTCCAATGCGAACGGAGAGAGAGAAGCTGTCTAGTGAAGTGTGGAATTTGGAGGACTGGGTCTTTTGCACTGCTCTCTGTGTAGGGGAAAATCACTGGACAGCAGAAAACTTCAGTCTTTGTTGAGTAAGATCGCTTCTCATCTGGTTTCTGATGTTACTGTTCTTACTCACTTCTTTTTTATCTTGTTCAATGCTCAAAAGCTGATTCACAGGAGGAGGTCTGATAACTTAAAGCAGAATTATCTGGGACACCAGTGAGAGCAGTTCAGCCCCCAGTGTGGGGGTGTGGGTTTCAGCCTCTCTTACCATCTGAGTGCAGCTTTTCTGGTAGGAGATGGAAGGAAGGTGGGAGGAGGTTTGTCCCAAAGTGTCACGGAGTGCAGCACAGAGCAGAGGGTGTCGTGGCAGGTGCTACACCTGCAGTCTCCAGGGAATCCATTATTGGATTCCCTCCTCCCCACCACCTCTGCAGATGGCCACAGCAGAGCCTGAAGGCAGTGGGAGGTCTGGCCGTCAAAAGGCACCTGGGAGGCTAAGGCTACAGGAAAATGATGTTACATTGTGAGTCTGAAGGGGCCTGGACAGAAAAGCGCCAGAGGCTACAGGTGAGCTGTGTGGGGGAAGAGTGAGTGGGATGTCAGCAGAGGAATGCAGGCTGGGCTTTCCAAACGGGGATGAGGTGCCTCACATAATCCTTAGTGCAAAACAGGCTCAATACTGTTTAAGCAGGGCTGTGATTCCCAGATTAATGAATTTAAGAGCCATGGTGACTGACTGTGAAAGTAGCAATCCATTCTCTGCTGTGCAAAGCACAGTGCAGGCAGTGCCTGGGCTGCAGTGTGCCCTCACTCAGTGCTCCTCTCTGAGTGTCCCACTGCACAACAAGAACACGTTTTTCTCTGAATGGTGGTACGGGGCAGGAGCTCCTGTAGCTCTCAGGGGCATGTAGCTCTCATGAGCCCTCCCTGGCTTCAGATTGACCCGTTCTCAGGTGAGGTGGGCAAGCAGCTTGTGCTTTTTCTTTTTCATGCTCCCTACCTTTATTTCTGCAGCATAAAGGGGAACAGTGATGGAAAGCCACTGCAGCCTGATGGAGTCATGGACACAGGAGTAGATTTCTACTCTGATTAATGATTTCTATCACTTAAAAAAGGGCATTTTAATGTTTTAACTACCCATTTCATAATGATCAGAGTTTTCAGGTTGTACCACAGGACTGATTAATGTTCACCTCAGGTGTGCCAGAGGCTCACGTTTATTACACACGCTGCACACCCATTAATCGGCAGCGCAGCGCGGGCTGTCATCCCGGATTGCTTAATTACATTGTCTCCCCCTGCCCAGGGCTCATGTGTGCTGTGCAAAGCCATAAATACTCCAAGAGCCCCATTTCCACCAAAATCAATAGAGGTTTTGCTGTTGTACTCGGATGAGAGCTGTGAAAGTAAAATAATGCAGATAATAGGGACTTTCAAGTGGGAAGAGGGGCAGCAAAGGATGCATGAATTATGAAAGATTAAACTTAGAGGTGATCTGAAAAAATTACAGGATAAACTGGGAAATGTTAAAGGATGCATAAGAGTAGGAAAGATAGAAGGCAAAATGAAAATTGGACAAGAAGTAAAAATAAATAAGAGGGATTTCAAGTGGATAAAGAGTTAGAAGCGAATGAGGCAACAGGGATTCTGCAAAATGGAAAGGGTAATTTTGCAACAGAAGTGGCAGACGTTGAATAAATTAATGAATTATGTGTCTCTTTTCACGGAGCAGAATGGGAAAATTCAGTGTATCAGAAACAAGAATGTTCCAAGGCAAGGGACATCCATGTGGAGCAAGAGGGGAAGAGCAGTAGAAAGCTCATCCCTGAGACAAGCACTGGACACCATGGGCCCCTTTCTGGTTCTCCTGGGAATTTGCTCTGGGATACGTAATTGGTCTGCTTATCTCTGTGTACTTCATCCCAGGTGGTGATGGTCTCCTGGGATGACGTCTGTTCTTTTTGTCTGGTGATTTGGTTGCAGGCAGGACCTGTCTGAGTACCTGTTCTGCTTCTGCAGGACTGTTCTTCTGCAGTCGCTGTTCACCACCAAGAAACTGCCAAATATGTAGCATTTCTGCACTAGAGTAACTGAAAAGGAGGGAAATTTAGACAAAAAGAAAATTATGACATTTTTGGCAGCCCTACCTTTTGCTTTTTTCCTGCAGAAGAGGATTTGGAAATATATTGGACAGTTGACTTTCTCTTGTTATAAATGTAAGTGCAACAGAATAAAGAAGGATGCATCAGACCTGAATGGGTATAAAAATTTAACTCAAGTAGTCTATAGACCTAAACATCAAGGTGTATTATTTTGTATCAGTAAAGGGCTGCTAAATGTGGTCATTCTTCTTTTTTGCCACCTAGTTAGAACCAGGAAGAACTGTGAAAATATAAGGTATCATTAAAGAATTTAGCTGAGAATGATATGATGTAATAGCTGCAGACTTCAAATATTTGTATCTAGATCAAAGAAATAAAAATACGCCTCAAAGCTTATAGGTCAATATAGCAAATTCCAAAAATTAGTTTGACAAGCATACTGGGTATCTCTGATTCCATATAAATCAAAGGTAAATAACTAGGCGGGCAAACCTGGAAAGGTTTCAAGAAAATAAATGAACATTTGCTGGGAGGGAATGAAAAGATATACAAAAAATAGAAAAGCAACAATAGCAAAAGAAACAAAAAAAGGAAAAACCCAAGCCTTACAGGCTGTTGCTTTTAGCTGGACAAAAACACGGTGCAAGGATGAGAATGGAAGATGAATCCAGGAATTGTTCAGCTTTAGGGCCTTGTTGCCAGATTATTTTAGGACCACATTGCCCTCTCTTTTCAACCAGTGTTAAAATGATGTGAGAAGCTTGATGTACAAGCCAGCCCTGTCTGAGCATGGCTGAACAGCCAGGGGAAGGGCATGGGGTGAGTGTCATGAGCCTGGGACGCTTCAGCTCCTGCTGGACAGGGTGGGATTGAGCCCCTGGGGGAGGATTGGCTGAGTGCAGGGATGGGGATACTCCCGGGTAGAGAAATCAGCTCCAGAGATGGCAAAGCACTCCATGTGAGGTAAGAGGATGAAGTGAGCTGGTACAGCCACATCCCTGCAGGCTGGAGAGATAAATTCAGGTGCTATGGACACCTGGACATTGCATCTGTGGCCTGCTGATAAGGCTGTTATCATTTTTCTCCATTGAGTTTTTCTTTCACTGTGGATGAAGGAGTATTAAACCACACCATGCTATTTATCTGTTTGAAAAAGCCGTTTTGACAAAGACCTGCTTACAGCACTAAGAGTACATTTTATTTTTCTTTTCCAATAATAAATCTTTCATAAAATTAAGGCATTGATATTACATCTCTGTTAGGGTAATTTACTCCCCACAGTAATTTTGACTTAGTTTGTTCTACATGGAGTGATATTTTAATCATCCTTTCAGTGCTTATTGATGAGGGTTTGCTGCAAAAGATGAGAAGATTAGTTTAAAATTATCCCTTGTGAATTTAAAACAATAACAAAGAAGTGAACACAGTCTAAAACAAATTAAGAAATGTAATAGACTTAATAAAAGGCTGATATTTTATTCAATGTACCAAAATGACTGCAAGACTCGCTGTGGTGGGGCTGCACATACTCTTATCAAACTGTGTTTTTTTGTTTTATTTTAATCGAACAGGCACTAATCGTCCCCTCTCTAAAGGTGAGTGATGAATGAAATAAATGATTTATATTTTGTCCAATAATAAAATAGTGCTACCTTGACTAAGGCATCATATAAAACCCGTGCCTCATTCCTGTACCCATCACCTGGGAATAATTTGCCTTTCCTCACCCAGCAGGAGGACCTTGGTTTCAAAGCTTTGTCCTCTCAGCTCTTCCTCAGTGTGTGAGGGGGTAGATTTCTTCAAAGATTAATTAACTGCCAGGTCAGAAGGAGTGGAGTATCTTCCTCAAACACTAGGATCCATGCAATGCTGCAAGGATACCAAAGGGCATCCTTAAAGGCTGAAATTACAGCTTCAAAAAATGAATTACCTTTTTTCTTTAACTAAGCATGACACAGTCTCCACAATCTCCACAGTCTCCAGCACTGATGTTAAGTGCTAATCAGAGAGATGAAGAAAGTCACAGTGCCGAAGTCCGTGAATGGCTGAACTGTCTTGGAGGTTCGAGACCGTAGTGAGCCTCTGCCCAGTGAGAAACAGAGTAATCGCATGCAAAAAAAGAATATCACAGGGCATTTTTGCCAGTCTTTCCCACCACGGAAGAAAATGTGTTTTTTAGGGAAATATTCCAGCTAAAAATCTTTTTCCAAGGTGGGAACTGAGTAGTTGCATGGAACTGGTTCTTCAAGAACCCTGGTGATGGGAGGAGCTGAGGTTTTGAGTGTGAGAGAGCCAGGCACGGTGGCCAGATTCCTCCTTGCATTGCATCCCTAAATCCCTGTGTGGGGATGGGGTTTTGTGTGGGTTTGTTCTACCCTTTTTGTCTTAAATCGTGGCTGCCCCTTGCAGTGTCATGCCAAACCACAGCTGTCCATGTCTGTGCATGCACCTGCGCCTATATAAACATATACAAACTTGGCACAAGCTGTTCTGGCTCTCCTGGGGTTGCCTGTGCTTCACCAAGTGACAAACGCTGGCACTTCGGCACGCTGTGCAATTTGGGAGTTTTGCTGAATTCTTCAGAAGTGCTCAGGATTTAAGGCCCTATTTGAGTGTAAAATGTGATTAGCTACAGTGAAGTGACTTTTTATCTGTCTGATGCACCTTTCTTTCAATTTAGTTGATGAATGCGCAGTGTCAGCCTGGTCACAGGCATTTCTCTTGTGATCCTAGGAAAGCAGCTGGTGGCACTTTTGATGCTGATACCAAATTATTTGCTCTTTCTACTGGTGATTGACTGTGTGGTCACTGTTGTGTGCTGAACATGGATGAGGAGAGGCGTGGGTGGAGAGCATGGGTGGTGAGAGATCTTGCTCCTCACACTCAGGGCACCAGCTCAATGTTTTGGCTGGGGAAGAATGCTCATCAGTGGAGCAGTAGCAATATCTTCAGTGCTCCCCGTTCAGTCTGCAGGAGAAAACATTTTGCTGTGCCCTTTGCATCTGGGTTCAGTAATGAAGCCTTGCACTGGTTTAATTACACCTATTTACTTTGTGTGGGCACTGCGAGGCTTAATTAAATGTTTATGTATATGCTTTGAGAAGCTCATATGGAAAGCAATGCAAAATAGCTACATGTTAATCCTTCTATCGATTCACATTATCGTGCCCTGGTGGGATGAGTTTAATCATTTGGGGGCTCAAAGGTCCATTCCATTGAATGGAAAGACAATAGTGGTGCTTGTCAGATGGCTAAACAGCACCCAAGTGTAATGTCCAGCAACCTGGGCCTCTGTGGCTGCAAAATACAATATTGTAGCTACCTAAAACTTTCCCTCCATCCGCTTTTCCGGAGTAATGAATAGCAAGAAAATATTTACCAGATATTCTGCGTGCTACTTCAATTTAATTATGTCTTCTCTGATTTGAACAGAAGGCATATAAAGCGTGCTTGTATACTTCTGTGGAAGTCTTAAATGGAAGGAATGGGTTTTGCCTGATTTGCACAGCCTGTCGGGGACGGACCTCAGTGTCCATATGTTGACGGCAATAAGATGATCATTATCCAGCCCATGCCTCCTCTGTAGGTAGAGAGGTAGGGATGCCCCGAGGGTTTAATTCCCAAACTTTCATTTCCTTCCTCTATTTTCAGCTGCTATTAACTTTAAAAGCATTTTTTTTTGCACGAGGAAGGATTATGCACAGCACTGACACCTTATTACTCAGCTGGGTTCGCCGATTGGCTGAAACTCAAAAGTCTTTGCTAGTTAGGCTAAAACATTAAAAATGTCTTTTGATAAATGATCTGAAGGGAAAATCAAGCAGATGGCTTTTAGGCCTATCTCACAATGCAACTTTGCAGGGAAATAATAGTTTCTGTAATGGGTTATAGAGCTTTATTTAAATCACTATACTATTTAGTGGAGAGGGGTGAATCATTTAGGGTTTTTGGAGGGTGTTTTTTTCTTCCCTTCTGTTTTTTCAGATTTCTCTCCTTGAAATGAACTGAAGCACACTTTGAAGTGCTGTGAAGTTATTCTTTTTTCACTTTTTGTAATTGGTCCATCGCTTTTCTAGTGCTGTCTCTGATTTTGTATGGGTGATATCCCCTGACTTTCCACAGCCTGCTTCCTGATGGATTCATTTACTGTGTGTGTTGCAGGGGCAGGATTTATGTGCCTCAACCTGCTGCCTCCAGCTAGAGATCTCCTCTGTTATAGTGGGTTTATAGGGTGAATTACAGCTTCTGGGAGGCTTTGCGGAAAATTGTAGGGAAGTTAGAATAAGTATTTCTAACCAGCTCGTTCGGCCTCCAGAGAGACTGGGCAGATGCAGCAGGGATGGGCAGATCCTGGGAGGGATCTGAGAACTGCAGGGCTCCCTTCTGCAGGGAACCAAGGCACCCAGCATTGGTCTGTGGGCATAAATATCAACCCCACGGTTCAGATCTGTAGGCAGAGGTGCAATTTGGGCATGACTGGGAATTTGTGGTTATTGTATGAGACACAAAGCCCAAGCTTTGGGAGGGCAGGAGCTGCTTTATGCAGTGCAGATGAAGAGAGGTGTTAAAGGAGCTGCGTTTTTGACATGTGTTTTATCACCCATTCTCTAAGGAGCAAAGCCCTTTAACCTGTTTCCAACTGAGCATTCCAGAAATCAAATGTCAAAGATCATTAGTTGCTTCTGAACATCTAAGCCAAAAAATGCTGGCCTCTTAGGCATGCTCATTTTCCTACTGATAACATTTTCCTCCTTGAAATATGCACTCAGTCCTACACTCTTCATTAGATATTGGTGAAATCTCTGGAATAAATGCTGGATGTAATTGCCCAGATGCTATAATTTCTGCTTTTAGCAGAAAATTACAACATATTTAATATGGGCAATTTTTTTTTATTTTGTTCAAGTCAAAAAATGAGAAGGGAAGGTGTGTTTATTCCAGCATGGTACTGATTCAGTGTGAGCTGGAAGACAGATAATGGGTATGCCCCATGCTCTAGCACAGTAAATGCCTGAGATGATGTCTTTGTTACTGTCTTTTCATAAATCAATGCAGCATCCTGTTGAGAACTGCATGTAGAAACACAAAAGTGGCTTAGCCTAGATAAGAGAGCTGGGCCTGTAGTGTTTCAAAGAGTCTGAAACCAGAAAGACTAAAAATGGGCTCCAAGCTACCAGCAGTTTGTTGTCTTGGGGGCATTGGCTTTTTTGCAGATGCCTGTCTCAGCCGGGGCACAGCTTCTTGTGGGAGCTGGTCCTGCATCTGCTGGACCACAGTGCCTCTCCCTGGCTGTCTCAGCAGAGCCAGAGGGATCTGGGCTAAATTAAATATGGAGGAGAAAGAAAGAACATGAGACCTGAAGGAATGTTGTGTAGGGGCTGTGTAGGGAGGGAATGTGTAGTAGGGGGACAGTCAAAGCTGTCTTAGTTGTCCAAATTGTGCTGGCAGAAAGAGCAAAGGTAAGAGGATTTTGCTAAGTCTTGTAATATTAGAGCATAGAATAAAGTGCAAGTTGCCTCTCTTCTCTGCTCTGCCAGGATGGAAAGAAAAATACTCCAGTAAAAGAAGTACAGGTTGTGAGAAAGTGAACATGGCCTCCTATGGTAAAACATGGACAAAACACCACTGTTAGTCATTATGGTCCTCAGTAAGAGGAGTTTTCTCCTGAGAGATATGAGCTTAAAATATAAGGTCTTAATCTTTAATTCAAATCCCTCTGTGCAGACCTTTCTGTCAGCCTGAACACCTTTGATTTCAATAGCCCTTTGTGGCTCTGGACACACCAGTCTAGCTGGGGGTTTAGATTCCTACTACACACTGGTATAGTAGCTTTTCATACATTTTGATTAAAAACCCTGAAACTCTTAACCTCAAGTGATATAGGTTCTTTGTTTTGTTTTTTTTTTGGTTTTTTTTCCATAGTCTGCTCCTTTGTGTAGTCCGTAGTCCCCATCTCTCTGATCTTTCTCAGGTGATTGCAGACACTGACATTTTATTTTTGGATCATGTAACAGAGATAAATACAACAGGGTGGTAAATTAAACTTCACAGGTAATTTCAGACTGGAGACTCCAGTCAGCACCTCTTCTTTTGGGGCTATAGCTCCACTTGACCCATGAGGGCATTTCATTTTGTGCCTGTGGAGGATGGCAGCTTGGCCAGATATCGAGCATCCCATGGCACTTAGCACCTGGAAATACCCCGTGCAATGAAGGGTTGGTTCTGTAGCACAATCACATGTTTTGCCCTCAAAGACTGCTAGAAAGTCCTTGGGAATGATAACTCCAGTGAGGAGCAAACTTTGGAGATAAATGGTACATTGACTTTGCCATTTGCATTTACTGTGCAGCTAGAGATGACTTTTAATTATTCAAAAGAGGAAGAATGTTAGTCACATCTATCTTTGTTCCTCCCCCTAAAGCAAACCCACTCTGTAAATTTTCCTGTGACCACTATACCAATATTTCCCTGTTATAGCTCCTCTGACTTTCACCTCATTTCCCCCCCTTTCTTTTGAATTCTTTTTGTTAGATGTTTGAGATGCAACAGAATTCAGCTACATTGAGTTTTTTTCTTATCAGCTAACTCAGAGCAGATTGATCAAGTCTATTCATGTATCAAACAAGGAGAAGAACATAAACATTTTCCAGTGCTACAGGCACATATCTCGAAAAAAAATGTGGTGCTTAAACAGCCTCGTCAACACGAACATTGAAAAAACTCCATCATATTTATTCATGTTAGGTAAAACTGGGTGTTCAGTGTCTCAGCCTGCACACACATACCTGGCAAGGGGGATGCGAGGGAAGGCAATACCTCGGTGTGTTTAGAGACACAATTTTTGTATCTCTTCCCTTTGGCATCCACTGCTTCCATCAGCATGGGCACCTTCCTTTTCCATTTCTTTGTAAGACAAGAGATGTTATTTATTGCAATGTCAGCCCATTTTGTGGAAAATGCTTTATGAGAAATATGCAAAGCAGAAAGGAACTGAGTGTTCTTGCTGTCTGATTGCAAATGTTTTGGCCAGTCCACTTAAGCACTGGATGGCATTTGTTTTAGGGGCTTTGAAGGAAATAATGGAAACCATACAACCCTAAGAGAGAATTCAGATTTTGATTGCTCAGGAGTGAGATATTTCATCTTGCACATGCTCCACGAAGGAAATGGTTTCAAATATTTATTTAATGTCTGTGAAAACACCTTCCTGCACAAAAAAAAAAAAACAACCAAAAAACCAACCCCAAACCAAAAAACCAAAACCAAACCAAAAAACTAAAAGAAAAAGAGAGAGAGAGAGAAAAGATAGGAAAGGAAAAAAAACCCACCATTTCTTAGCAAGAGTTTTAAACACTGCAAACCATGTGGTGGTGCTAAAGTTACAAAGGAAGAATCCTCACAGACACAGTCTGACAAACTGTGCAGAATGCGCCCAGATGAGATATGACAACATGTACAAATTATAGCAGTGGCAAACCAGTAAACATGGAAATCTGAGTAAATCAGTCATTTCAAATCTATTTGCCAAACCATGTTTATCCTCTGCAAAACCTCACCATCTCCACAGGAAGCACTTCAGAGCAATCTCTGCAGGGCATTTGCTGGGTGGAGTAAGGATCAGGATATTCCACAGCAGCCTTTTTGCAGACATTACAGCTGATCTTTCAGCCTAATTGAAATGAACAGTGATGATAACTGCATTTTTTTTCAACTTGAGTACCCTCTTCCCACTTTGAAATTGTTGCACAAGAAGACATTGAATACCAGGGATAGAGGGATTAAATGTTTATGGTTTAAAAGTAAAAAACTGATTGTATTATTTTGTTTATGCGTTTATTCCTCATCCCTAAGCTACATGGATATCTCAATATTTTGCAACAAAAGGAATATTTTTAACAGATGTCAGGTTGGTTTTTTCCCCTGTGGCTTCATCAGTACAGTCCCATCAGTTTCAATGCAGTCCCTCTTGCATGTGACAGTGCAGGATTTATCCTGCAATCTGGAATCTTTTTCTGCTTATTCTTTCTGGCCACATTCCTCAAATTAAGAAAGAGCTTTGTTTAGTGGTGAGCCCTATGAAAGACCAAGTCTAGAATACAAGAATTTGTAAGTCCTTCCTTCCTTCCTTCCTTCCTTCCTTCCTTCCTTCCTTCCTTCCTTCCTTCCTTCCTTCCTTCCTTCCTTCCTTCCTTCCTTCCTTCCTTCCTTCCTTCCTTCCTTCCTTCCTTCCTTCCTTCCTTCCTTCCTTCCTTCCTTCCTTCCTTCCTTCCTTCCTTCCTTCCTTCCTTCCTTCCTTCCTTCCTTCCTTCCTTCCTTCCTTCCTTCCTTCCTTCCTTCCTTCCTTCCTTCCTTCCTTCCTTCCTTCCTTCCTTCCTTCCTTCCCTCCCTCCCTCCCTCCCTCCCTTTCCTCCCTTTCCTCTCCTCTTTCCTCCCTTTCCTCTCCTCTTTCCTCTCTTTCCTTCCTGCTTTCTTTTTTTCTGTTCAATTTTAATCACTTAAGTGTAGCCCTGGATTTGTGAGCTGGTTACAGAGGTCTTCAGTGATGAGAACTGACATGGGCCAGTTAGCCTTTTAAAATATATTCTGTGACTAGGGCAGAATAATTGCATTCAAAATCCATGTTTAACATTCATTTACAGGCTTACAAGGAGGCACACTGTATGTGCCATCCCCTAATTTGTACCACTCGGGGAACGTTTCCCTTGTCTCAACACTTCACGTTGGGTTTTGTAGACAGAAGTTGAAGATCTGAGCACAGACCTGTTTCTGCCTCAGACTTCCCATGTAACCTTGGGCCAATTACTAAATCTCTGTGTATCAGTTTTTCCTTCTGTAAAGTGGTGACTACAAAACCTGTCACAAAGGTACCTCGGGCTGAGCAGATTGAGACGTGGATGGAATATATCTTGGTGGTAATATGATATTCATTTTTTAGTAGACTCACCAGAAGTCTTCATTTTTTTCTGTCCTTCTTCCCTCTGGCTTTTCCTAGCAGATGGCCTAGAAATGTTAGTAGTGTTCAAGATATAGGGGGATCATATTGGTTTTGATTGTGTTCTTTCCTAATGATTTATATATTCTGAATTATCTATCTACTTCTAATGAATGTTGAACTGTATTTTCACCAGTTATCTGTGAGTGCATCCTCAGGAGTTTGCTGATGACACCAAGCTCAGTGGTGTGGCTGACACGTGTGAAAGATGGGATGCCATCCAGAGGGACAGGGACAAGGTCATCAGAGGGATGGAGCACCTCTCGTGTAAGGAAAGGCTGAGAGAATAGGGATTGTTTAGGATGGAGGAGAGAAGGCTCCAGGGAGACCTTATTGCAACCTGTTAGTACTTAAAAGGGACTTACAAGAAAGATGGGGCAAACATTTCAGTAGGGTCTGCGATAGGACAAGGAGATGGTTTTGAACTAAAAGAGGGTGTATTCAGATAGATATAAGGAAGAAAGTTTTGATGAAGAGCTGGAACGGGGGTGGCAGATGCCCCATGTCTGGCACTCAAGGGTGGATGAGGATCTAAGCAACCTGGTCCAGTTGAAGATGTTTCTGCCCATTGCAGAGGGGTTGGACCTGACCTTTAAAAGTCCCTTCCAACCCAAACTATTCTATGATCTATGATGAACCCAAGATTTTACTCTCTTTAGTAGTGGGGGGTAAGCTCAGCTCAGAGGCCATCATTTTATAATGGTTAGGATTGTGGTTTTTTTTTAGCCATATATTTCACTCCACATGTATCTGCACTGCATTTCATCTGTCCTTTTTTTGCTTGGTCACTCAGGCTGGTAAGGTCTCCAGAAAATGCTCTTCATTGACAATTCACCCTTACTACGCTGAATGCTTTTCTTTCTTAACTGATCACTGAGTTTCACCAGAAAACTTTGCCAATCCATTGCCTTCCTTTGCCCGCTGCTTCCACCCCATTTCTCCTTCCTTCACCCCTTTCCCAGAGAACTTATTGCTGTGTTGGACAGCACAGACCCAGCATAGCCCAGCTCCCCAGGGAGCTCTCCTGGTCACTTCTCCCCAGTGCATGAGCTGACCTTTTACTGCTCCCTGTGTTTCCTGTCCCTGAATCAATCAATAATTCAAACAAGCGGTTTCACTCTTATGCAACCTCAACTTTGTTTCTGTAAAAGCCTGTGGAGTGGGACTTGGTTAAAAGTCATTAGGAAGGTGGATAACATCAGTCCTGTCCATGTTCTCACTTTCACAAAGCTCCCATGGGAGCTTGAGGCTCGGTAGTATTGAAGCTTGATGACGAGGTCATCACCAGGTTGTGCTCCAAAATAGTGTTTCAGATGCTGATCAGTCACTGGTGCTTCAGAAGGTGATGCACGAAATCCGTCTGTGTGCATAAATCCTGCATGTTAACGACGTCGTCCTGGTACATGAGCCCAAGATGTTGCAATTATTTTACCTCAAGGCAGGATCTATCTGAAGGAGGAAGTGGAAAGGGGGACAAGACATTCTGAAATTGAAAAATACCCTGCTGGAGCTTGATCCCAAGAAATGGGGAAATCTGGAAAAGCAGTGCTTGCGACCTTGACAAATCCTCTAGATCATGATGTCTGGTGGAAAATCTTGGAATATTTGAATTTTTTAATCAAGCAGATGGAAATGTTTTTATTGAAGAAAATGTGCTTATATATACCTTTTGTGCTCATACATGAGGTTTTTCTCTATTCTTTCATATAAGAAATTATGCAGAAGTGCTTCTAATGTACCAAAGCACCAATTTCTTAGAGAGCTGCTTTGTTCAGAGTTTCCCAAGTAACGTGCTGTGCTATGGCCAACACTGAGAAATCTATCTGTGGAGAATTTCTGAGTCAAAAAACTCATAAAAAGCTCAACTGAAAAGCCTAAACATGGTTTCATTTCTGTTTGATTCCTTTATTAAAAACTATATCCTGGATGCCCAGCTTCCCTACCCTTCCCCTGACGTGCAGTAAAAATTCCTGTTATTTTCCTGGGGAGAAGTGAAATCGTCAGTGAAGCCAAATCAGACCTTTCATAAGTCCTTATCAACATATTTCCAAGTTTCCTTTCAATTCATTTTCCTAAAGGTAACATTTAGAGATTTAGATTTCTGTTGGCAATTCATACCATGCCCCAGTCTAGTGAGAGACCTAGGGAGGGTATGATTCACTGATATTGTACTCCAGGCTTACACTCCTGGTTTCTGTGTGGTACCTACCACCAGCATTTTCCAACAGTAGAAACTAAACCTCCCCAGACCCCAAAGTGAGCAGCAAGCAGCAGAAACATGCAATCACACAGCTGCACGTTGCCTCGCACAAAAACCTTCATATTCATAATGAGGGGTTTGTTGCGGAAAACATTTGTTTGTGGTTTTTACTCTTTCTAAAATGAGGATTCAATTACTGCTGGTTTCTTTTCCCCCAGGAAGCAAACTGTTTTCACTGACAAGTTATTATTTCCCTTACCCTTGCTATGGGAATGCTTTGCTGCAAATCCACACCTCAGTCTCCCTGCCTCGCTCAGATAGGCTCTTTAAAACCACGAGCTGCATGAGCAAGTAAAACAAATTGAAGTCATAAAATGGAGTCCATGTCTGGCTGGCGAGTGCCAGTCGCTGTATCAGCACCTGCTGTCTGCTCCAATGCAAGTTTTTATTGCGTTCCCACACATTGCAAGCGTTTGGCTTCTGTGGGATCATCCCCCTGATCCTGAGCCATGATGAACCTCCCGTGCTCCTCTACACAGCTCGGTCCTGGCAGCCCCAAAAAGCAGCTCTGCTTCTCTTGTGCGGCTGACAGCAGCTCCATGATTCCTGCACTGCCTTGTATATTCAAACCAGCACTGACTTGCAAGCCCGTGGAATTTTTTTGTCAGCCACGAATACGTCTTAATAAAGCAGAGTTGGGTGCTGCTGAATATAGCAGTGACATTCGTCTCATGTTCGTCGCTTTGATTGGATAAAGCCCTGGCAAAGGCCCCTCTGAAATGCATCTCAGGCTGTGCTGAGCGAGATGTGAGCTCGGCTTTGTTGGCTCCGTGTGCTGGGGCACCGCGACAGAAGAAAGAAACAATTATCTCACACTGCCAAAGTAATATCTTTTGCTTATTCCTCAGCAAAAGCATGAGGGCCAAGGCCCCAAACCATTGAAGTCAAGGGAAGGATTCCCGTTGTTTCACACAGCTTTGGATCAAAGCCACTGTGCAAAGGCACAATCTTTCAGTAGGTTAAAAGAAAATACTTCTTCTTTTTTTTTTTTTTTTTTTTTTTTTTTTTTTTTTTTTTAAATCTAAAGAATGAGAGCATGGACATGCTATTTCTAATGCAGCTATGCTGAAATAATGAGAGTGGAGAAGGTTAGGGAAAATTCAGATGAAGGCATTTTGAAAAATAATTTACTCATCAAAATCCACAGTTTTAGGGTGACTGAAACTACTTACGAATATGTGGTTAATCTGAGAAATAGACTGGGCAAAGGAGTGGGGAGGGGGGCATGTCTACAAAAGTTTGTTAGAAAAATAGGATTTCATTTAGAAATGTTGCGTGATGTTATTTAAAAATGATACAGCAGCATTGGCTTGACCCAAACAGACTATAGTAAATGATCCCCTTCCCCGAAATGATCCTGTTGCCTCCTTCCCTGTGTTCCCAGCTTAACCATCAGAGGAAGGCAGGAGTCTAATTGCCCAGCTGTGATTGTAAGGAAACGACTCCAAGGCGCTGTCGCCTGGTTTGTGGCTGAGCCAGAGGAGTACTCCCATTAGCTGGCAGGATAATCACTCTCTGCCGCTTGTTATGGAGAGAGGAAAGCACCGATGTCTCTGTTTAATCGGATGAGATTCTGAAAGCGCTGTTTGGTTCCTGTGGCTTTCATCCTTGGTGCCAGGATTTTCAGCCCTCAATGGGAAGAATTAAGGTGCTTCCTTTTCTGGCTCTCCTGAAAGGCAGATTGGTTATTACACCTGGATGCAAATTAAGCCGTCTGCCTTTGTTGAGGCAAAGACAATGAGAATGAGCGTCACTGTAGGAACAAAAGCTCCCTGAGATTGGAAAGACTGTCTCTGGATCTATGTGCAGTGGGCTGGGGGTGTGAGTGTGTGAGAGCAGGCTGCCTTCTCATGGAGTCAAAGGGATCCCAGACAGTCTTTAGCCATGCCAGAGCTCAGCTCTGCTGTGGAATTCTCTTGGCATTGCTACAGAAGCATCGTCTCCACTAACATGACCCTTGCAGTGCTGTCTCCATCATCTCCTTTCACTCCACATCTTCCCTTTTGGATTTGTTCTGACCACTTCAGTCCAGTGCCCTTCCTCTGCCAGTGACTACAGCAGATGCTTAAGGCAACATTTTGAGGAAAAAATATGTAAATCAATTACCTACCCAAATTTCAGCCACCAGCAAAGCAGAGATGTGCCTCTCAACCCTCCAGTTTAATACTCTCAGATAAACATTCTACCATGGATATTTATGCCTTCAGCTCTTTCAACACTCTGTAGTGATGAGGTCTGTACTTTAATTCTATGCTATGTGAGGACAATACTTTCTTCTTCATGTTTTAAACCCTCTGCCTAATAATTTTATTAGGTGCTCTCTAGTTCCTGGGTTATGAGCAGTAGTTGTTAATCTTTCCAGATAATTGCCATCCATGCCCCCTTTGCCATCCTTTGTCCAGGCAGAAGTCTGACCTGTTTCCCAGCTCCTTTGCATGGGCCATTCCCTACCCTGGGCACAGGCATTGGCGTTTATGTTCCCAGTGCTTCCTCTTTTGGGGAGAAAAGAGGATAGCAGGACTGCCTGATAGCCAAGATATGACCGGGTGTGAAGGAATATTGTTTGGAAAAGAGCTGGGATTTTAGTCCTCTCATTTCCTTTCCAAATATTACACCTGCCTTTTTGATTCCTGCTGATAACTGAGTTGATGTTTTTGGAGAACAATGAGGAACAGCCTTACGTAGAATTAGCCAATACCCTGTTGTTTTACATTCACCCCTGGAGCTGTTTTCTCAACGCCCATAGCTTCATATAGCTCATGACAATTTTATCAGCCCAGAGCAACTTTGGACCCAGAAATGGCTGCTGAGGTTTCTGTGAGCAGTTTTCTCTCAGAGGTTTTGTCAGGAAGTCTAAAGCACACAGACTGGCCAGAGGAGGAAGTGAACAAGCAAAGGCATCAGATACCATCACCCCCAATCCTGAGGGTGACAGGCACTGTAAACCTGCCTGAAAGCTCACCACAATTAGCAGCAAGGTTAAAGATATTTCTGTATCGATTTTAAATTTTTTTTTGAGAAATAAGTTTACGTTTTGTTCATTTTTTTAAGCAGCCTGAGAAAACAGTGGAAGTGCATCCATTTCTCTATATAAAATAGCTATCTGTTTTGAAAAAAATCCTTTAATTTTGTGTTAAAGTGTTTATGCTAGCTTAAAATCACAATGAGAGGTTTCATTTGACTGAGTATATAAATATGTTTCCTTAGGAACAGACATTAAAATGAAAATCCATTAGTATTCACCCAGCTTTAAAGGTGATGCTGTGAGAGCAGAATACTGCAGAAAGCGTTTCTCCAGCATTGTAGTCATCAGCTTCACTCCTGACCTCCCAGAGCAGCTCCATCTATGGGGCAGAACTAAGGAGGCCTTTGAACCAACCTTGTACAAAGTGTCAGGTGAGGGAAAGGCAAAGATCACATTTTCACTTCTGTGCAAATCCACTGCCAGCAATATTTGAAAGTCTGCTCTGGTGTGTTGTGTGTGGAAAAGGCAGAGTACCTCCAGGGTAAGTGGGGGAAATCACCTTTAGAAGTATTTTCTTCTTTTCTTCTGGTAAAATGTGGATAATTCCAGCTTGGACTGGTGTGAGCAAACTAAAATAACTAACCCAGGTTGCACTTAGTGAGGCAACACTTTGAGGAGCAAACAGGCACCTGAATTTGGTTGATACTTTGGGCAATTTCATCTCCATGACTTGCTGCCCATCTTTGCCAAGTGAAATAATGTTCCTTCACCCCATTCAACCAGTGAGAAAATTTAACTGGAGAGAAGTGTCAGGTCTAGATCCAGGGAAGGTCTTGCAGGTTTCAGTGCCTGGCACTGCCACTCCCGTTGGAGACGTCACAGCAAAGAGACTGAAACTTGGTGTTTCTTATTTTCTTCCTCGATGTGTGTTGGATTAGACTCCACTACAGTGAAATGGCTTCAATGAAACAAACTAGGCAAGCACTGCAGCAGCAGGTTCCCTTTGTTACCGGCTTTGAACATTGGTGTGAGGAGAGCGAGAAGGTCAGGTGTTTTCGGGAAGAGCTGCAAGTGGATCTTGTGTGCCTTGTGTGAGACCTCTGAGTTCTGAGCTCTTGCAGAAATGGGGAAATACTCTTCTCCTCTTCTCTTTTGTGAGGAGATTGACCCCATAAATGTGCTTTAGCTATTTTCAGGGAAAGCAGGCAGGGGAAGAATGAGTTTGCTCCCAGATCCCAGTGGGATCCAAGCGGGGCTTGGGAACAGAGGTGTGAAGATGCTTGAAGTTGCCAGGACATGCATCCCTCAGAGGATGCCTCAAGTCCTTAAAAATATTTACTGATAGACATGAAATAATTAAATTCTGGGAACCTGAGACATGTCCCAGGCGAGGTGGAATCAGTGAGGGGATTTTGAAGAAATCCTGGTTGTGTGCTCTGTGAGCCTAAGTCCCTCTGCAGATTGAGGCCTGTCAGGCAAGAAGGGATCCCCTGTGGAAGAACTCCAAGGAGGTTAAATCCATTAGAAAATAAAATGTGTAACTGGATGTTTAAAGACGATGTCATACACAGCAAGAACTGGGATTACATAGATAATTTAAGTTCAGGTCTGCCTATCTTTGAATAGAAACATCATAAATTTTAGCTCTATTGAAAATATTTTGTGTGATTGATGCTGGTTTGGAGGCAGCAGATAAAGAAATGTTGCTGGTTTTGAACATAAGCAATATTTATTGTAGTGGCTTTCTATGAGTCAAGTCTCTTCAGGATAGGATCTTCTGGTTAAACAGCAAACATCATGTTCCCTCGTGTTTTCATTAAATGTGAGAGTGCGATTATATCACTGAGAATAAGTATAACACTGCACAACTCGCCAAGTTAAGAGTCTTACAAAAGGCTTTAAAGATAGCAGTGCACAGGGGGTGTGGGACTGTGAGGTTTGCTTTGCTTTGGACTGAGAGGCTGTTTTCCAGCAATTCCCAGTCCCCTGCTGGCCAGCAGGGACACTCCCAGGGACACAGCACATCCACTGCAAAACGCTGCCTTGGTTCTGAAGGAGGAGACACTTCCAAGAGGGCACTTATGACGAAGAGTAAATACTCACCTCCGGCTGCTTGCAGAGGAAAGGCTCTTTCCTTTTTTAAATCTATTAGGCAAATAAGAAAAACTGCCAGAGAGATTATTTTCCTGGGAAACAGAGTGCTGGGGAAGGGATGCAGCATTTTAAAGCACATCTACTACACCCGAGCCGAGTTGTGTCACTTCTAAATGCCTTGGAATAGCATCCTCTCACCCACCCCATCATTTAATTATGAGTATTAATGGGACTTTCAAGAGTGCATCCATGGGGAAATGCACCGCATCTCTGTCTGTTTCCCTCACAATGACACTGCCTGGGCACACTGTGGGCTTTATTGGCAACAGCTCCTCTTCATTTGAGACGTGTAAAGCTATATTTACAGTACAACAGTTTTAATTACTGATACAGCGGCGATGAAAGGGAAGGGAAAGAAAGGGATGATCCATAATTGCCTATTTTTCTCTCTGATCAGCAGGAATTCCATCAGTTTCCTCTGAATTGTTCCCCAGAGGAATGAAACGTATATAAATATGTAAGATGAGTTTTAATTACTGAAAATGCATCAAATGCAGTATATGTTTCCATGACTAAAACCTTTCCTGGAGTCACGATAAGCATCCCACAGAAAAATAAGCCACTAATTAGTGGGGAAAGTAAATTAAAATCGTGCGTGGCAATATCCATACTAACAGAGTTAGAATGTATTAATTCCGCAAGAAAGAGCACTTTAGGACTTGAGCTTCCGGATAAACTTCAAATGAACAAGGACGTGCTCCAGAAGTAAATCCTCTCTGCTGACCATTGCCCTCAGCACAACAAAGGTAAATCCTGCCCTGTTGCTGTAGTAGCAGATTTAGGACTAGGTTTTAAGGGATGTGAAGTGCTGGCTGCTCCCAGTGAAGCTGCATCCAAATGTATCTGCTCTTCTGGTGGAAACTGGCACCTCACTGAAGCCAAATCCCTTCCATCTGGAGCAGACGAGAAGTCTCCTGTAATTTTATACAGAAAGAGGAAAAAACCCCCAGTAATCCAACCTTTCCAAATCTTTGTAAGACATGGAGGTGTGTTTGCCCTAATTCAGAACAAGACCGATTTTTGGAGAGCATAAAAACACCTTTAGGTCAGAGAAATTTTTCCCCACGTATCTCTACTTATGAATTTATTTCCAGATATAAAGCAGTGTTGTTTCTCTGGATATTCTGGGAATGTGGGCTCACTCTCAAAAGGTTCCTTTTTTTAGCTTTGTTTGCATGAGTTTTCCTTGTATTTTGTAGTTGATTAGTTTAGATTGATGCAATTAGTGCAATTAAGTGTAATTATGAATTTTGGTGCAAATTCATGCAATCATATATTTACAATGTGTAATTAGGTAATTACAATATGTAATTTGCAATATAAAATGTAATGTCATTACACAATGCTGATTAAATTTCATATAAAAAAAAGATGTCCTGGCACATGGAATGGATAATCTCAAAAGTTCATTCTTTTGGAATATCTTTAGGAAGCTCTTTCCAAATTATCCAGCCCCTTCTATTTCCCATATGGAACCAGAACCCTGCAAAAATCTGATTTTATAAAGCAAACACATTTCCTCATCCCAATGTAGCCAGCTGAGAAAAATGCCCTCACCCTCCACCTACATTTTACACCCTCTTTCCTACGTACAGACTTTAAAAGAAAAACAGAAACAAGAGTTCCAATAAAACATGCCAACAATTTGCAGCAGCAGCAAAAGAGCAGTAACAAAGAGATTTATGTTTTGGAATTGTAATGATTTGTGCTCCGTTTTATTGAATCCATTTTTCTATGTAATATTTAATCTCCAAGCAGGGCATTTAAAATGCAGCAATTAAATGCCTTTATATGTTGATGCATCTCTGAGGACCAAAGATGAAGTAAATGGATTCTGCATGTGGATACTTTGAGGATGTCTTCTGGGAAATGAAATCTCCATTTCAGCATCAGCAGTAAATATTAGCTGAACACCTTCATAGTCCTCTGTGGTGTGTTCAGACAGACTGTTCATCCCTGTGGGTGAGGATTAAAGGAGTTCCTGTTGTGTTTGACATACATATTCTCAAGATACTGAGGTTATTGGCCAATGGATATGACAGTAGAGAGGAAAGTCACTCTCATGCTAACCTAGCAAACTGTCTACATGTCTCAACCTCAGCATGCAAAAAACCCATCTTCTGGGATTTGGCAATATCCCAGCAGGCATTTCCCTCCATCTGTAGGACCAAAAAGCCCTTTAAAAACATCTCAATCTCACATAAGGTAACCCATATAATTTGGAGTATAATTTAACCCATTATACTCTGAATTTGCAGCAGATCTTTCAACCATCTTCACAAATTATTATTGCCTGGCCAACATCACAGCTCCATTCCTACTGAGCCATAAAACTACAAAGCTCAACATGCTGAAGATGCTTGTTCTCTTGGAGAAAATGTGATTTAGAGTTTTGTTTGTTCAAGTTACCCCCCTATTCCTGGTAAATAATTGAGAAGACAATCGGGCACCGCAGAATTTAATTTTAAGCCTGATGCTGCTGGCTAGATCAGGCACAAGGAGAGATGGTTTCATCCATGCAAGGAGACATCTTCCCCAGCTCTGTGAAGGTTCTGTGGAGAAGAAGCAAAGGCTTTCATGAGTCTAAAAGGGGCTATAAGGTTCTCTTCAGGGTCTTGAGGGACTTTGGGCACCAGTCGGCTCCTGATGCCAAGCCCCCAGTGTAAGTCCGGGTATATTGGGGGGAACTCCATAGCATCCTTGTTAAAAAGTGATGGGATTCCAGCAGGCATGAAGCCAGCAGCAGAGGCTGAAGAAGGGCCATGTAATTTGCTCCTCCATGTTGTCAGATTTCCACTTCAATCAATGCCTTGGCACAGCCAACACCTTCCTGAGCTCCAGATGAGAGCACTACATCTAACCTGACTACAAATCCTGCTCGACTTGCCAAGGAAAAGAGGGCTGAAGCTTCCAACAATTGCATTCTGAACTTCTCTGAGGAAATACCTTTCTCCACTGGTTTCCAAACAGTGTGGTCTTCTCTACCTTTGAAACAGGGGCTTGAGCAGAATCTAGGCTTGCCTTCTATTGGGGCTGAAAGTGAAGTATGAGCAAGACCATAAGCAGAGAATAAGAACTGCTGAAAAGACAGGGAAACTCATCAGCTTGGGCACTCTGCTCCGTGAAGCTCTTTGGAAAAAGATTGTTCACAAAACTCTCACTGATGCACAAGGAATTTGTGCCATTGGTTTCCATTAATGCCTGTGAAGATTACCCATGAAAATATCCACTGCACAGATGGGAGCATAAATTGTGTAACTCTGCTATGAAATAAAAGTGGATGTTACCAAATACAGGAAAGGTTTGTGCATAGATCCTGTAAAAACCAGTCTGTGGTGTCTGGCTGTGAAGCAAGTCAAAGGGTTAGGTGATGAAAGCATTTGGAATACAAATAAATACATGTAATTGAAACAAAGGGGAAAAGCACAAGTTTTGACAGCAGAAGTACGTGTTAAGATAGGAACTACCAGAACCAGGAATCGCTTTTTCAAGATACAATAGAGTCCTTCAAAATGTCTGTAAAGAAAATAAGATTATCAGGATGGCTTTATCATTAGAAGAAAAGGAATATTAAAAGACCTCAGTTAGTCTGAATAAAAAAGATAAATTTAGAGTAAACTGGCATGGAGTTTATCCATGGTTGGGTTTGCAGTAATAAAGTCAGTGAGGGTATAAGCTGTGTGATTTACAGGCAGTAAGCTTCTGTAAAATTTACAAACTGCTGTTATAAAATGTCACCTTTTATGATGCATTTCTCTCAGCCTGCATATATAAAGGGCACTGCAATAGAAAGAGTAGCAAAGGCAAAGCAGTTTTCTCTCCTACCTAGCAAGATACCTTTTTTTACTTTTATGGCAGTGGCAGAGATCTATCATCTGATGACCCTGTACCAGGTTTTTTCTCATTAGTTTTTCTGTTTGTGTAGATACACTGCTGGCCTTGCCATTATTAATAGAAAATGTAGGGTGGCTTAAATGAGAGTTTTTTGTAATATGCTCATGCATGAATAGACGAAGACTCCTCCCATATGCCTCAGTGTTTATACAAAAGAGGGGCTTATGACAAAGTTGGGTAATTATCTGGTTTTTCTGCACTGATTTAATTGCTTGGTCTACAGCTCTGCAAGGCTTAGGTGTGATAGGCCAAAATTAACCTTTTTCATGATGCTCTGAGTTTCTCCAGATGCTGACCTTGGGAACTCAGCATCCATTTCCAGCCTGGCTAGTTAAATCCAGAAAACCTCCAAGAATGCCCCTCAAGGTGCCAAGTCTGTCACAAGGCTTTGCTGGAAGGGTGACTGGGTGTTCTCAATGCACCTTTTGGACAAGTTCAGGTGTCACGGATAGGGACAATTCTGGCTGGTACTGTCAGATTTCTGGTCAGCCTGGCCTGCAGGTGTCCAGGCTGAGCTCCTCAGCTGGTGACTGAGCTCCTTTGGAGTCACAGCCCAGTCCCTGCGTCCTGCCAAAAGCACATTCCTCTCATTTTCTGTGTCGACTGAGGGGGTATTTCCTGCCCAGAGCTTCACCTCCAGGTGAAAGCTCAAATATTACTTTGTTGGGCTCTTTGCAGCCCAGTGTGAGCGACACAGTTACCTCTGACCTAAGGGGAAAGTCCTGATAATCTTCTTTCAGTGCCAACAAAAAAGAAATACACTCTGAATTAAGATTTTAACAGGGCTGTATTCTGGAAGTTCAGGAAAATAAATCAATAATGGCGGTGATAAAACTGCAGTTTAATGGTAGCTGTTATAGTAAAACAATAGTCAGTGCACAGCCATTTTACCACCCTATGGCAATGGTTTCTACAGTTTACTCTGACAGATTTATTGCTACCTTCATTTAATAATTTAATTCTCTTTAGCACAACCACCACCATTATAAGTTTAAAATAAGCTCTTTTTAATTTTACTGCACAAAACTCAATAGAGTCTATAGCTACTGCCTCACTAGGAAAATATTTGAATTCAAACTGTTCGTAAGCAGAAAAACAAATAAATACAGTTTAAGAACCACCTCTTCTGATGGAAATTGGATGATCCTCATCAAATCCAGCAGAGAAGTGGTCTGAGAGCATGCAGGATGGAGAGTCCTGTGTCTGTGAACCTGCCAGTAAACTCCAAGAGTGTGCTGTGCAATGAATAACAACGAGCAAACCATTTAAAATTCCTCATAAAGTTGTGTTGCAGTAATTCAGGTCTGGAAGTTAGGAGAGCATTGGCATATGGGAGTATCTGGAGTGTCCTGGAAGGAGCACTTTCGTGTTATGTCTATAAAAAAAATGCAGACCAAGGGTCGTGCCAGTACAACTCCACAGCTTCTGATGCCAGGGAGGACTAAGAGTGAGATCATTTTTCTGCACTGACTTTTGTGCAAATACCATGACTTGAGGTGGATTGAGTCACATGTGAGTTAAGAGTAACATGATCAAGACCTTGTGTGAAAGAGGAACAGAGAATAAATGCAGTGAAATCAAGTGGTATTAAGAAAAAAATTAAGAAAAATTAGAAAATCAAATGCTGTAGCTTTTAATGAGGACTTCTGAGGAGCTTTTTGAATGAGAACTTCAACACTATGTGATCCTCTTGTTAATATCAAGACTAACTTTCCAGGCAGTGGTCCAAGGCTGGACTTCTCAGGCTCTCATGCACACAAAGTGTGTGATCACCTTTCAGATAATGCTTCAGGGGCTGTGCTGGCGCCTTGCTCTGCAAAGATGCAGTGGGGACGAGATCAGACTTGGGGAGTGCTGTGTCTGACTGGGGCCAACAGGAACTGCATGGGAAAGGATGTGTCCTGTGGGCAAGGTGGTGAAGTTTGGAGGCAGAGAGGTCCCAAAGAAGGAATATTTTGTGCATCTCTTGGCAAGCATTTGCAGTGTTTCTTCCTGCGCTAACCTTGTTTCCTTGGATTTTGAGCTTTTTTGATGTGCTGTGTTCCTGGCCCGTGGATTTGAGCGTGATCACTGAAAGGCAGAAACATGTAAAGTCTTCTAAAAGCACTTACTGCAGTTTGTGGAGGAGTCAGGTGAGCATATAAAGCACAAGATTAACATTGCTGCTCCACAGATTAGGTGATTTACATCAGGATGCAATGAGGCTCTGTGGCAGGACTAAAAATAGAGAACAGGCCTATGGGTCCCTTTTACATAAAGCTGCCCTTCCTCTATGAATGTGCTGGCCTTGTCCTGTTGAAATAAATCCCAGCAATTCCACTGATTTTAATGATTCAGAATGCACCATGAGCACCTGCTCTTTCAGGTCTGTCTCCTGCACTAATATCTAGTTTGGATTTCTTCCTGCAGCATATGTTAAATGCTCGATAACAAAATATTTGAGCATTTTTTCAATGGAATTATATAAATTAATGATGCATAGATCAACAGAATTATATTATTTCATCAGCAAATACAAAAAGTTGGCACTTCAAAGCACAAAATATTTTGTTCAAATAATGCTCTACCCAGTTAGAAAGGCAAAGAAAAAGTCTTGGCGTATGTTGAAGAATTTCTTCTCTGTATAGAATTACTCTACCTAAAGTCTTTGAACACTGGCTAACCTCTTTCAGCAACAAAGGACGTGGCACATGTATTTTTAGAATCAAGTCTGTTTCCTTCCTCATTTCTGCTGTCTTGAGGACTAAATAATATTAAGTTGCACCAAGGAACTGGACCTGAATCAAACTTAGTTCTACGCTATTGGGGACTGCACTGCTGCAAACCATATTTGTGGGGTTGATGGGCAGAAAGAGTTTTAGGCATGATGCAAACACATATCTGATATAATTTCTTTCATTTCACTGACTTACCCTATTATTTGAAGTCCCTTTTCCTGTAAAAGGAGAAATTAGAGAATTAGATTGCCTATCCAAATCCAAATATTGAGTTTCTGTGCAATATGTACATGCCTGCACACTGTTTTTCCACAGGTTCTCCATATCCTCACTGCACAGAAGAGGGGCGCTCAAAGAATGGGTGGATGTTTGCTAGCTGTGTTTTTCTCACTGTTCCCTGAGCAGCCCCATGAATTACTTGTGCACACCATTCAAACCTTGCTCAGCAAACAATTGTTATTTTCCTCCTGGGCTCTCCTTTAATGTCCGTTGCTACAGTACCTAAATGCTTCACAAATATTAAGGTACTTATTTTTATGCCATTCACCTGGACATGCAATAACTCCACTTTACTGATCATAAAGTACAATACAGGGAAAGAGGTTAAAAATATCCCCATCTGCATGCCCAGATGGAGGCATGGGAGCTTGGATTTTAGCACATCGCTCTCAGCTGGAGCTGCGCAAGCTCCAGCCTTCTGTCAGCACAGCTCCTGTGCCTTTCTAGGCACCTGGTGGTGCCCTTGTTGCCAGGACACTGGAATTCTCCTGGGCAAATGTGGGGAGGGGTACCCCTTTTCAGGGACAGGGAGACTCTAGCTCTTCTGGGTCTGAAGATTGGGTGTTGAGATGCCTTGAGCTGGCATCATCGAGCCATGATTGTCATCTTGCAGGTGGAGATCACCTCACAGCTTTGTGAATCCCTGTCCCTTCTGCAGGTGGATGAGGGATTAACAGTGGGGACCCTCATTGCTTTTCCCAGATATTGCAGTAATGTATGGCTGCTCAGTTTCCATCTCAGTTTTGGAGCCCAGCTCCAGATAAAACTGGGATAATCTAGGAATATTTGAGAGGAATTGCAATTAATACACAAAGCTAATGGAGCGCCTGGATGGAGCTTTGGCATGGATCAAGGTGCCCGCGTGTGACCTTGGAGATGGCGCAAATAATTTCTATAGGCACATCTTGCAGAGGGCTCAACTCTTGTGAAGCAGCGTGTTGGAAGCTCAGGAATGCCTCTTGCTATGTGTCTTCTCGTCAGTCACTGTTCAGCACTCGGTGAGTGTGTCCAGATGGTTGCAAAACCACTGCAAAATCTTTTTCCAAATAAACAGCCTGGAGATGCTGCTGAAACCATAAAGAAATCTGCAGGCTGACGTGGTTTTTACAGGACTATGGGCTGCAGAAAAGCCAGAGACAGGATTATTTAGAGTTGATACCCCTCCGGAAGAAACCTCCCCATCAGACTTGCAGGTCAAAACTTAGAAAATAAAATTTGTAATGCATAAGATCCCTTATGCTTACAGGAGTTTCCTCAACATCTGTTGTGCCTCCACACTGACGCGAATTCCCACCAATTACCAACCCAACGTGGATTTTGGACTGCAAAATCAGGCAGAATCTCAGCACCAGGTGGAATGGCCTCAGGCCAGTTTCTGCAGCCCAGTGAGCCTCACACAGGCTCTGAAGTAATTTTTGGGAGCCTTTGAATGACTTACACAGAGGATATATTAAATATGCCTTAGGGGAAGAAAAGCAAAAGACCGAATTATTCCAAGACTTGCAGAAGTAATATTCAAATGTCTAAGGAGTGCTCTGGTGTCCTGAGCTGAACCAGAGGAGGAGATCAGTTTTGTCAGGGCCGACGGGTCTCAGACATCAGCCAAACTTTCCCTCTTGCGCCTAGACAGGAAAATAATTTTCTCAGCTTAGATTTGAGGCGGGGGGGAACTACCTCAATAGTAGCAATATTTACGCAGGGCAGCAAGAACACTTGTTAAGGGGATTAAACTCTTCCCCCAAAATTTCCCCCAAAGAAATAGGATGGAAGAGGGATAAAGGTACTTTAGGAAATTGACTGGTGGTTCTGAAGATATTATGAAAACCTCTGTCTCTGATACCATCTATTCAAGACATAAGCACTTTTGCCCCCCCCCAAGAATGTGCTTCTGCTAACCTTTCATCCCAACCTGTGAAAGGAACAGCTGTTTCTACTTGTGAGAGAGAATTAGGCAAATGCTTGGTTAGTTGCCTTCTGGAGAAGTCCCTGTAAAGCATCAATGATCACTCAAGAAACATTTAATTTTTGTAGTTACCAATGAGAATTTGGACTGAACTTGTGAACAGACACAGCATTAAAAAACCACATAATTATCTGATAAGTTAAAAGGGTAGGGGAAATGGATACTGGGATGACAATCAACCAGTATTTCTAACAGAAGGCAGTTATTGCTGAGATAGAAATAATAAAAGTAAAAACTCAGTTTTGAGATCCTGAGGCTTCAGCCTTTTGCCTGGCAATAAAACCATTCTACATAAAATTCCTTGTTTTCATTTTTCAGGGTTAGAGGTAGTTTCTACTGCAAAGGTGGCTGCTATCAAAAAGGTAATAACTAGGCACTTAGACACAGTTACACAGTAATGATATGTATTCACTGTGGAGGGTTTTAACCTTTAATTATTTATTTGGTGAGCTAAAACCCACAAAAATTGATCAGATTAAGGAAAAGGCAGAAGCACTAATGCAGATAGCTCTGCCAGGTGGTTTCAGTCTGGGATGATTTTGAGGGCTGGCCCATGACCAAGAAAAATCCCTTGAGTTTCAGCCTTCTTCTGCAGGAGGTGGTAAGTGGGTTCATCCTGCAGTACAGATGTTGCTGTGAAAATAACCCAAGTCCCAGGGTGAGGAGTGCAGGCGGTGCCTGGAAATGTACCCACCTCATGGAGATGGGAGCAGAGACGTGGCGGTTCTTGTGCTGTTGCAGCCCACTTGTGCGGTGAGTGAAGAAGTGGCTTCCCTCCAGATGGGCTTGGGAAGTGTGTCCAAGTACACTGCAAGTCACAAGGAATATACCTGTGGAAACACAGGACATGGTACCTTTGGCAATGATAGGTGGAAAAATGTCTGGGTGACAATCCTGTTTTGTCATCAGGACTGCAGAAAAATGTGGTGTGCTCATATTGCTGTAATCATTAATATGGCATCAGCATTTCCAGATTTTTGCAGCCATGGCATTGCTGAAATGAGAGGGTTTTTCTCTCAAAGTATTCTTAAGCGTTTTTTTTTTTTTTTTTTTTTTTTTTTCCAGTCTGGGCTAAGTGTCTGTAGATTTTGTGTTGATTTCAGACAATTCACTCTCAATGTCTCCTGTTACCTTTGTGTAACAAAAGAGCTACCTTCAACAGCATTGTCTCTGGCTTCTGGCTGGGTGATTTAAAATTCTCAAATGGGAAGACTAGGAGATAGCTTTTGCTAAATAATTAATCACATATGATCTTGTTTGCAGGCTGAATTCTTTTTCTTGTGGGGATAAACGTATGCTTGCATGAAGAACAATCCTTTTGCACTAATCTGTCCAGACAAAACTTTGTTGCAGCCAATATCAAACATCATGGGAAATCAACACGGCTGCAATGAATAACTGTTAAGAATATAAATGAGGGTGCTTAAATTTTTTTGGGGTTATCTGAAATCCAAGCTGAATGCAGCAGCAACCCTCAAAGAATGACTTTTTTTTAATATATAAATAATTCACCGTGTGCGCAAAGCCTGCATTTTATTTCTATTTAGCTTTGGATTGCTCGAGTTTATTTTTCTGGTATTTGGGAGGTGTGGAAGCATATTATTGGCCCTGTCCTTGCAAGCAGAGATATAATTCTGGGAGTGGTGGGAGAGCTTGACTCATGCCGTGATTTCTTCCAGAGAGCTTGAACCATGACAGCTTTTGGTCTCCTGTTCTCTCCACTCACCCCTGAAAAAGGCAGCAAGCAGGAAGGGTATTTTATGAATATGGAAGGGAGGCCAAGGACTTTTTTTTGCCCTGTGATCTTGCTGAAGGGAGGCAGCAATGGCTCCGAGCAGCTCAGGTTACCCTCCTCCACTCCTCCAAAATGTGTGGCACACCTTGCAGTGCAGCAAACAGGCAGACCTCAAAAAGGGAAGCAATATGCTGCCCTTCCTCAGAGATCCTATCAGCTCAAAAAAGGGACTTTAAATACCTTCGGGAGTTTTTAGTGGTATTCCAACTTGCAATTCTCTTCACATATCGCTTCAGTCCCCAAATAGCATCTTAGAAATGGAAAAATCAGAGCCCCCGGACCTCCTGCTAGCATAATAAGATTTGTTTCCTGTTTATTCGAGTGTGTCTGTGAGTGTTTAGAGAATCGAGGCTGGGGGCAGGGGGCGAAGGGAGCCGATGTCAGGCTGAAGTATCCGTTTTCTTGCTAAACTGCTGGGAACACATAATTATAATTGGCACCTTTAAATTTCAAGACACCTTTCAGAATTGCTTCCACTCCATAGCAATAATTATTGCTGTACGATCAGGAGGAAACATCACATTCAAGAATGCTCAGTGTAGTTCACTTTATGAGGACATGTGTATTCAAAGACTAAAAGAACAATAAATGGAGTTATTCCTCTGAAGGCATTGAAATTCATTTGAGCTGATGGCCTCGAATGTGTGCTTGTCAAATACAGGTAATATTCAGCTACTCTGTGAATCACAGACTACCAGAGCTTGTGCATACTCATGTTTCATGCAAAGGATGTGCTAATGCTGTTTCTGCTTGATTTTGTCAGCTCTATTTAGCCTTATATTGGATGTCTATCTAACAGCAGACGAAACCTGTATAATTTAATATGTCTTTCCCCATTAAATGTAGATTTGGGTTGGCTTGCAGCAGAGGTGTGAAAACAGGTCAGGCAGGAAGCTGTCTCAGAACTTGAAGGTTTAGGTTAATTTAACTTTTTTGTATGTTTTATCAAAAATTAAGCAGTCTGTCCTTTCTGTGTGTTCTTACAGCCCTGAAAAGGTGGTGAGCTGAGCTAATATTACAAGTCAAGGCCTTAGCCATCCCCTGCAATAATTGTGGTTTTGCTAAGACACAAAACATTTAATTGAAAGATTGAGGGTTTATACAACCCTCAAATTGGGAGACTGCTTCCAGTTTTTAATAACATTTTTGAAGCAGGAATGGGAGAGTCCATAAGAGTTTATTTTTACCACAATAAATATTTCTCCTGGGTGGTTGTTCTAGGGGCTCAGAAATCGAGCAGACTTCTCTAGGGCCTTGACACAGCGTTTGTGTGATCTTATAAAATCAATGGGATTAATAACTGGGCTTGAGCTTTATTCCTCCACCAGTAACCACCAGCATTGACTGAACCCTCCTGAGGCCTCCAAAGGGACTATTGCCCATGGAGAGACAGTGTCTGACCACATGAATCACTGATGTAGCATTTGTGCAACTCCTTTTGGGCCTGTATTTAAATAATGGTTTATTTATATGTATTACATATATTTATATGGCATTATATATAAAAATATTTTTATACCGTACTATATATATTTATATGGTATAATATATATACAATATATATTTATATACCATATTATATATATTTATATTGTATTTTATATATATTATATATATGGAGTCTCCTGAGATGCCTTCTCCCAGTGTAAGCCGGTTGGTACTGGGGCTGGAACAAGCAGCTCCTTCCCAAATGAAGCCTGGGAGGTGTTTGGGTGAGCCCCAGCCAGAGCTGAAACACACAGAGGAGAGACCTGGTAGGCACTGCAAGGTACTCACAACAGCTATCATTCTCCAGCAGACAGGCTGAATAAGTGTATCCATCCTTTTGGACGCAGCCGGGGAAGCTGCTGAAAGGAACTGGTCCTGCTAGAAAATAATTAAATAACCTAGAAGTGCAGCTTTGGCTACCAAGTGAAATATTCAATTTCGGTTTTAAAAAAAAAATTTGTTACTCAGCATAATTTTGTCTGAAGTTTTCTCACACTCTTTCTGCTCTTGGAAGAGGATACGTGAGACGATTAGGTTCTGCCCAAGGACATGAGTTTGTCTGGAATCTGTTTATGAGAGCACATGTCACTAAGAAAGCACTGACTTTCCTCTTTATGGCCCACAGCTTTTTTCTACCAAGGAGGCAAAGCATGAGATATGTTTAGCATTTGGGGTTTTCATATGACAGAACTGTGGAAAAAAAGGGAATGCAGAGAAGGACCAGACCGCAATGACTTTCCTTCCTTCAGTGCTGCCTTACCCTGTGCAAGTCCTGCAGTATTTTGCCTCCACAGACACTGCTCCATTGCTCAGTTTCTTGGGCTCATCAGTGCAGTTCTGTGACTAAACTTTGCAGGAGATGTCCCTAAAGGAGCTGGTTGACAGAACAACCTGCAGTAAGTTGAAGAATGTCAGTGAGGTGGTCTCCAAACTGTCAAACAATTAAGGATGAAAATGTTGCTTTTCTCTTTTTTTCTTTTTTTGGTATGTAATTCACTTCTAATTTCAACATTTTAAAGCATTTTAAACATCCACCCTAATGTTAATTGACTCACAGTTGGGTAGCATGATGAGCAGATGCCACTTACCTGTTCCTTGGCAGCCCGAGCAGGTACCACCTGCCTTCTACAAGGCATCATAAACAGATTCAACCTGTTCATGGGCAATGTGAGAGAAAAACACCTTCTGTATTCCCTGGAAAAATGGGGAGGTGCCACTTGCCCTCTGCCTATTATCCTGAGCAAAGAGCTGGCACATTCTCCTGCCTGTGTCAGCAGGAGGGATCAGAGATTTCTCCATTTATATCAGATGAACTCTCACCTTTAGGTGCATGTGGTGTCTCATTTTTAAAGAACAATTAGTTGTAGAAGAAATCATCCCAGCAATAACAGTAGTGCTGTATTTGTGCCTGGAAACGCAATCTCACGTCCGTTCATGAGGCTGCTGGATTTTTCCATAAGTGAAACTTCAGGAAAGGTGCCAGCTGAGGTTAAGTAGTTTGTCATTATTTAACTTGGCTTGTGAATTGAGTTTATGGTGGTGTTGTACCAAGCTTGAAGGATCTCTGAGTGTTTTTATCAGGGCTTCTTGGTGGTTTTGAGATTTGCTTTCTCCCTCAAACAGCTGATCGACTAGTGGCCAAAAAAAGGAGTTCAGGCTGCAGTGAACACCCCAGTGTTACAAACGTTGTCTGCAAGGAGCCACTGGCACCTCCTTTGCAGCAAATGAAACCTAGAGAATTTGTTCATGCTAGAATTAAAAGCTTGATCACATATAACTCAAAAAGTCTGGAGAACAAACCAGTGTCCCGGAGGTGTTCTAGCTGTCCTGTGAAATGATGTGAGAAGGATAGAATTCATCAGAGATTTTTTCCGAGTGAAAGATCCTCGGTTTCATTCTCATCCATGTAAAGTAAGCAAAATGGGCAAGCACTGCCCTTTATTTATGTCTTGCAGGTATCAGTCCCTGGTGCTGTTGCAGAGAGAATTTTCTTAACCAGTCCCTTAGGCTATGTATTTCATTTTGTCCTTCTCCACAGCTCTCCCTTTGCTGTCAAGCAGTAAATATACTTGTTATGTGTCCTCACTCCAGTGAATGACAGATCTTACCCTCAAGTATTATCTCTCATTAGGACATTGCTCCTGCCTCTTTCCTGCCCAAGGCAGCAGCCTCCAATACCTTTGCCTTCTTGGTGCTGCAAATGCTTCCCATGCCACCTTTCATTCTTGAATATACTTCCTGTAAAAATCCATAACCCCCCTCATTATTTTCCCTAAAGTCCCTTTAAAAAACTCTCCCAGGCCGTGTTACCCACAAGAAATTCCTTGACAAGAGACCCCTGTGTGCAGAGACCATGCTCCTTGCAGCGACCTCGGTGTTTTCTCCCAGCAGGTGACATAATTCTGTATTGCCTTCATTTCTTCTCCTGCGTGCACAGTGGAACTTTGATATGACCGGGGCTGAGCAGAGCTCCTGCAGACTTTGAGCAGATGCTGCACAAGTATTTGCCTCACAGAGAGGTCAGAAGAAGCTCTCCTGGGCAGCACCAGAGCCTAAAGCAGAGTGGCTGCCCTGAGGGATGGCACATGTACGCCTTGTTTGAGCCAGGACCAAACCATCTCAATTTGTTTTTTCCTGTTGCCAAGTTAAAGCTCAGTTCCAGCTTTCCACTTGTCCACAGCTGTTACAGTTAGGAGCTGGGCCCTCCAAACTACTGACGAGGCTTTCATTTTAAACATTCATGATGCTGGTGGAGCAATGTTAAGCTGTGCAATGAGTGTCCAGCAAGCCGTGTGGGCAACACGCTGCAGCTAATACAGAATTTCTGAGGATGCAGGCATCTATTTGAGCAAGCTCTTGGGCACATCAAACTGTCACATAATGTTTCCATGACGAGTTGGCATGAAATTCAAATTATGGGCAACTATTGCTTTCCACTCTGCTAACAATTTATTGGGAATCGCTCTGAGTCTCTGCTGCAGGCCACTCCTTTAGCTTAACATGACCTGACAGACAGTACCCAGTGCTGTGCGTCACGACACAAAACATCACACGGTGCCTCTGAAGAGAGAAGGGGGCAGTCCTGGGGGTAGAAATGCTTTTTAAAGGTTTTATTGGGAAAGGGGGGTCTTTATTCACAAATGCTCAGGATGGAGGCACTTGGCTTTAAATCGCCTCTACACCCTCAGGAAATTGGTGATGTGCTTCTAATGCAAGTATCACCACCAGTACCATCCTGCACTATGGGTGATGCTTGGGACAGAGGGATACTCAATGACCAAATTGATTCCTTGCCTTGTGACAGTGACACCCTGTGCCGAGTGACAGCTCCTGGTGCGTTACACACCGAGCATGCCCCAGGAGCAGCAATCCCCAGCCTGGGCTCGTATGGCTTTCAAATTGAAACATGCCTCCAGCCCCTTCTCCTGCAATACAAATGTAAATTGCATTTAAACTCTTCTTCCTAATTTAATTAGGAAATAATATGAATCTCAACTTTCTCTCCAGGTCAGAGCTGCATGTGCTGCGTCAGGAAAAGAGTGTGCCCAGAAGGGTAGTTTGGCACAAGCGTCTCCTTTGTGGATGAAATATCTAACTGCATTTCAGACTTTGTTATAACTTATCTGGCTCTTCCCTTCTCTGCTTCCTTCCCCCCATATATTAGGTCCTAAAAACCCTGCAAACTCACAGAACTTAATATCTGAACAAAACTTTCCGCTGTGCTCTTTTACAGCAAGTTTCAAATTAGATCAAATGAGAAACTTAGCTGACTCTGCCCAGCATCTCAGCGAGCTTGGGCCCTCCCAGAAGGTCTGCACCTATAAATACCACATTTCTGCAAGCTCAGTAGCACAGCACAGACATGCAAATGTGAGCTGGCCTCCCTGAAGCTGGCAGTGGCAAGCACACTTGCAGGCAGCTGCAGTGCACAGCGAGCAGGCGCTTTGGAGCAGCCCCATTCGAAATGATGTGGGACAGCCACAGCCCCCTGCCTGACCGCTGTGCCAATAAAGATGTTGGTGGGCCCCTGGAGAGAGCCAGTGTGCCTTTTCCGATTTCACCACAGCTGTGGAAATAGAAAGGCACAGTACTTTTTGGGCCAAGGAAGCATTTCAGTGGGGGGTGATGAGGGGCTACTGGTGTGATCAGAGCGAGGACAGGGCAGTGTCAGTGGCCTTGCATGAAAAGGCTGTGGGCTGCAGGAGGGACAGGGTGCTCTGCATTCAGCAGCTGTTGTGCTCTGTCTGTGCAGAAACTGGCAGCATTCAGCTCCGGGGATGTTGGCTCGTGATCGGCTCAGTTCAAAGGCAGAGTCACAGTGAAGTGATCAGGGAATCCGGCAGCATCATTCCTACAGAGTGGAATTAAGGTCTTATGTGGATTTACATTCATTTACCAATTTCTGATGTTGAAGACGTCTTTTTCTGAATTGAAAAGTTCCATCAACCAACCTTAGCTCTTCACTTTGCAAATCAATCCCTTCTTCTCTCTGGTGGGAATGAAATCATTATTTGTAAGAGTTACGATTTTACAGGGAGCTGTAATTACCATCCGTATTTTCAGTTCATGTTATGGCAGGGGTGAAAGGTCCATGTAATTTTGGAGTGTTCTCCACCCTCTTCTGTTTGTACTCTCCTGGTAGTGAAACATGTGCCAAAATCCCACACAGACCAGTTTTTCCATTTGAAAAGTCCTGTCTGTTTTACTCTGTGGAGGTGGTGATAGCTCTTTGATAGCTCTTGATGCAGGCTTCTTGCAGCCCCTTCCTGCCCCTCCTGCCCTGACCCCGAGAGCTGATCCCTGGCTCTCGGAGTTCAGCTGATGCTGAGAGCAGCTCTCCCTTTTCCTTCCTGACAGGGATGTGCCACAGCTAGGGTGATTGCTGGGGCATTGAGTCTCTAATTAGAAACGTACTTTAAGTGTGCAACTCAGTCTGGCACACGTGGAAAGGATTTTCCAGATCTAAGTCTGTGGGGTGGTGAGGATGGGGCTCAGGGACCTTCCAAGGGTGGGGACAGACCCCATACAGCACTTGCAGGACATGAGTACAGTGTCACATGGATGTACTTTCCCAAGTCCAGCTCACAGAAGGGAGCAGAAGCCTCCTGGGATTCAAGGACAATTAGGTCCAAGATCTTACAAGAGACCCCCATCCTTTTGTTTGTCAGCTAGAGGAAAGTAGAGCATGAAAGTTGCTATGCTGTTATTCTTCCTATCTTGCTTGGCTCCCTACCCTCACACCATTTTTAAGCTCTTCTTACCCCTATGTGCACCTCTGTTCTTTATGTGAGTCCTCTGAATTTTTCTACCTGCCACATGTTCCACTTTCTCCTTGTGCCCATCCCATATTTTCTTCCCCTTCCCTAGTCCCTCCCTGCAAGTATTTGTTTGTCACTATCTCTTTGAAAACACTTCTAAGCATCTTCTGTTCTTCCCAGATCACATCTCCCCAGATAAAATTCTATAATAAAACCCCTTCTGACAGAGTCAGGCAGCAGCAACATTCATTTTTCTTTTCCAGGCTCCTGCCAGCTCTCCGATGTGAGCTGACACTGACTGGGTGTAGGTCAGATTTGGTGGCTACTGCATGTCCCCCCAGGCTACCCAGTGAATGTGAAATCTGTCAGCTAGACAGCCTTTCAGCTATTTTGGCCTACATTATGCAATTTGATTGGTTTATGAGCATCAGGCTCTATCTTTATCTCTCCACAGAACTCATCTCTTCACTGGATGCTGTTGGAAATGTCGCTGTCATTGGGTTTGTTGTAGATGCCATTAACTGAAGTAATTGTTATGTGACCCCATTGTGTGGGACGTGTGAGAGTTCAAGGAAGCCTCTGAGGATGACTGGGCTGTCACGGTGACGGATGGAAAGGATGAGATCTGACTGCCTGATCCTTGGGACGGTATTAGAAGGACGGTGTGGTGCTCTGTCAACCTGCCACTCCTTTCTGCTCTAATGGCTCCAGGTGGAGCTCAAACCCTTCCTTGTACAGACCCCAGGGAAGCTAAATTAGCACCTGAGTACTTTGAAAGCTGATTTTTAAACATGAGAGGTCGGTCCCCTTGATTATTGCATCTTTGTCTCTCTCTTGGAACTGGTGTTTTCCTGGAGTGGTTCCAGTCAGACTTAGCTGGTGAGCTGTGTTAGGAACTGTGAACTCCTGGAGATCTTCTCATAGGCCTGGCTGTGCTTCAAACAAAGCTGCTGACTTTGGGGTCAGATTTAGCATCCCCATGGGAAGAGAGCGTCTGATGATGAAGGTAGAATTGGTGGGGTGGAGGGAAATGGGCAGGCAGCATTCACCCATCAAAGGGAGCCATCTATGATGGTGATAGAGCTCCTTCCTTAAATGGAGTGGGCACATCTCCTGCCCAAGGTACAGCCTTGGGATAAACCACCACCTTTACTGGCCTGGGAAGGATATTTGGAATCTACATCCTGCCCCTTTAGCGAAGTGGTAACTTAGTTCAAATTAAGTTGATTAACTCAAGTGATAAAATCTGAGGTACTCAGGTATATTCTTGAGTGTTCATGAAAATGGAGTGAAATAAAAACCTTAATTATTCTAGCTCTTAGAAATCAAACAAAATAAATCCTACTGTATAGATTTTTCAAACTAGATGATAGCAGATAATAAGAGTGATGGGACAGTGGACTTGATAATGAATGTCATCAGTAACACCCAAAATAGTAGGCCAAAACCTCCTTCTCTGCATTTCAAAAGTTGCAAATTCCTTTTTTCAAACCTATTAGTGTGCGAGGGCTGTGCATAACTCAGATGCAAGATAGGGGAGACAAAGAATCATGTTCCTGATTCCTTAAAATGCTCTAAAATTAATTCCTTATGCATATGTATCAGTTTATAACCTTGGTTTCATGGCCTTGATCTGCGTAATTATCAATAAAACAGTGCATGATCGAACACAACTTACAGATGAAAATCCATGAGTGGGGTATTTCTGCCGGTGAGGTCACTCTTCCTCCTACAGCTGGATGGAGCATTTGGCGTTGGATTAAGCAATGTCACCTTATGTTCTTGTTGTTCTTGTTCTTCATTGCTTTCTTTCACTTATTTTTTTCCTTCCAGATCACTCAGGCACTGGAGGGGACCCAGACTCTTGGTGAACCATGATATTTCTTCCTCAGATTATTTTAAAAGAAGCCCATGGTTTTAGAAGGAAAACATTAAATTGATCAAATTTTGGTTCTAAGCTACTAAAGTCCATCTTGTCCTCATTTTAAATGCTGTCCAAAGCAATCTTCAGTGAATGCTGAACTGTCTGTAAAAGAGACAACCACATACTGGTATTCCAGAGCTGTGGTCATCCTCACAAGTTACCAACTTGTTAATGCATTTTTATGTTACTATTTTACCAAATATATTGCTATGTTCTGTATAGAAGATGTAGAAACTGCACTTCATTGCAAAGAGAAGTTTTTCCTTTTCCCCCAGCAATTTGCTGTAATCAGTAGATTCTGGCCAAATATTTTGTCTACAGGCTAAAACTTATTTTCTTCCAGAAGTAAGGCAAACACTGAGTGCTGAAAAAAAGCTTATAGGCATGGCTGTGATAATCTGATTTCAGAACTAGCACTCATCATTTTCTTTACACTGAGAATGATAGACAGGTAAGAAAATAGCTTGGCTGTAGCTCTCTATTCCAGCTGGCAGAAAGAATTCACTTACCTTCCACCAGAATTTCCAATAAATCTATATTTAGTATCGTTCATAGTCTATCACTTGATGAAATTACTTTCCTTCGTGAATGCGCAATAAAGTCTGACAGTGAAATATGTAAGAACATTAAATTCTCAATGGCCATGTTATGAGCAAAGGTGATCTAACAAAAAATAATATACTTTAAGGAGCAGACAGCAGGGCCCTGTCTCTGATCTCATTGACAAGGCTTAGCAGTGGTAGACCTCTCCTTACATTAGTAAAATCATTCATTTATATGGATGTATGGGAGAAGCTCTTTTTTTCCTCAGATCTGCTTCTCCTCTCCCACACAACAGTTCAAATGTTTGATTTTACTAGTGTAAAGTGTGTTACTTTTTGTTAGATTACCTTTGTTCATGAGGTCTAGTTGGGTGTAGAGCCAGACACAGAAATTCATTAATGAATGAAGAGAACCAATTAATTGTGTGATATAGGCTGAAAAAAAAAATTACTATCCCATCCAGAAAAAATATTCCCCTCAAGCAGACTGTGATTTCCCCTATGCCATTCCTTATTTATGTTTGGAAAGCTAAAATTCTGTTGTTTCTCATACACAGGAGAGCCTTAATGTTGGTAGCCAAGTTTCTCTGGGTTCCTGGTGGTTATTATCTGCTCCTCTGACATTGTTAAAGATCTGGTATTTTTAAATATCTACTATTAAAGATATCTACTATTAAAAATATCTATTCATAAATATGTACTAATTTTAGAAGTAAGAAAAAACTAGCATTCACTTGGGGATTATGGTATAAAGTGATTGATGTTCTCAGATGTATTTTCTTATAACTGGGTACTTTACATATTCTCTTATTATCTCCACTCTCCCTAAGAAAACTGACTGTCCTTGCATGGCCTTCTGCTTTTCTCTCTCTCTCTCTTTTAATCGAGTGTGTTTATTGGATTTCATTTCTGGAGGACCCCTTACAGGAAGGTTTTCTGTATCCTAGTTAAAAGGTGCTCCACTTTTATCACTCAGCTAAGGCTGAAATCCAATTTGAGCCCTCCCGTGTGGTGCTCTTTATTTATGGTATCATTTCAGTTTGTTTCAGAAGAGCAAACCCTCTGCAAAACTTTTGGGATACTTATCTAGCAAGCACTGTCACTTAGCCGTGGCTGGGCTCCAATCTGATGCCTTAAATACTAGCCTCACATGAAGATAATGCTTTTAATCAGAAAAGGGAGACAAGTTGTAAGAGCTTGTTCACAGTATCTGTCAGCAGGGAGCCGCAGTGAAATCAGGACGGAGTCCAAGTCTTTGTTTCCAGAGAGGTTCATTTTTGGGCTCTGAAGGCTTGTTAACAGCAGGACCAGATAGTGCAAGGAGAGGAAAGGTGAGCCCACACTGCTCCCCTGCCCCACCCTGCAGAAGAGATGAGGCTGGGGGTCCTTGGCTGCAGAGAGACAAGAGGCAGAAGCAGGGCAGGGGTGGAGGCTGCAGAAGTGCTGTGATGGCACAGATCAGCTCTCCAGCACTGCTTGGGCACCTGCCTTGCAGGTTTGCCGTGGAAAAGGTGGAAGCTGATGAGCCAATCAAAGTGTCTGAGGCTCATCAGCTGCTGTGGCAATTTGTTTTTCCTCTTCTTGTAGGCCAACACTAAATTTTCAAAGGAAAGGTGTCAGCCGAGGGAATTTGGAAACAGTTGGTTAACCTGGTTTGCTGATTGCCTTTCAATTGCAGCTGACATTTCTAATGCGATATTCCAGGTTCAGTGTCAACATTTCCTCTTCTATAAGGGATCAGATAAGAACAGACAGAATTACTCATTGCATCAGTGCAGGATTTACATATGAGTGTAAAGTTCTGGCTGGTACAGATCAGCCACTTTTGCATTGTGGCAATTTCTACAAGCTCAGAGTGATGTACTAGTGATGTATATATAAAAAAAAAAAATTCTTAAAAATAAACAGCCTAATACCCAACCCAAATTTCTGAAGTAAAAGTAAAAGCATAGTAACTTTGCTAAGATTGATGAAAATCTACTGGAGTTAATAATTTCTTCACCATCTCTGTATTTTCCCTATAATGGAGTGTACAGGGAAGCACAACCCTTACAGTTTAAAAGAAGCAACTTTCTGTGACAGGATAATGATAATTTTGCAAGTTATAATTTTAAATATGAAGAATTCATTAATCTTAAAGCCTAGCTTTAGCTTTCTATGAAAATAGAAATAATAACTGACTTTGAATAAAGGAAAAATCAAAAGATGTTGTCCTTAAAACCCAGTTATGTTTAGGCATTTATTCAGCAACACACATCTAAAATAACAATTCTTACATAAACTACCCATAATGATTAAAATACAAGTCCAAACCTTTCTGCCTTAGTCTTCACAGGAGTTTTTAGTGATATGGAGAAACAGGAGGAGTGCTGATGACCTATACCTTATTGAGGATACTCAATTTTTAAGAACATATGCATTCAAAATTTATAATTTGGTATCAGCTGGAACTCTGCTGTGTACCTACATGAAGTAAAAAAATCTCTGCAAAAGAAAATATCGTATCCAAAAGAGAAAGGTAAGCAATTCCCACCTAATCACAGAAACAGGGTAAAATGCACCTCTCCCAGCAGGACTGGCAAAAGATGTAATCAGCTAAGCAGGGCAGGAGTCACATATACAGGTTTTCAAAAACTCCATTTCTGGTCAAAGTGAGGAGACATTGTGTGGTCAGACATCTCCTTGGGAGTTTGCATGAGGCTGATCCTGCAGAGCTGCAATAGGGCTCTAGGTCCTCATCTGTGTGAGAGGTAGAAATTGAACTGGAGGTGTGAAGACATGGGAAAATTCATAGCATGCCTGGATGCTCTCACTCAGGAGTTTTAAGTGGCTGTAGATCTCTGTGGTTTATGCCTCAGAGAATTAAATTACAGTGAATTAAAGACTCTGCTGCACAAACTGCAATGATTCATGTGGGGAAGATTTAACCGATTATCAGGCTGCTCCCTCCTCTAGCTGGAGACTTCTTCCAGCAGGGTCATAACTTGGCCTGCCTTCATCCTCTCCGCAGTGAGTGCTGCAGTTATCACTCTGTCTCATTAATTGCTTACACAATCAATTGCAGTTTGGATTAACTCTCGAGGCAATGAACTGTGGCACCAGGAATTAGAACTCTCCCATCACCTGCACTTTTGCTCTGGTGATAGGAATAAATGGAGAGGACAGGCAGGTGGAAAAGGCAGTGTCCTCTGTCACACCAGCTAAATCTTCCAGGGCCAATGTGTTAGGACCCTGAAGCCACCTTCCTGCAGACTGAATGTGCTTTGAATTATGTGCATCACCTCCTGCCTGCAGTAGGTTCGCTGTGACCTTCCTGAGCGTGTGTGTGTAAACAGGACCCTAAAAAGGGGGGGCTCTGCCCTACCCGGGCAAACAGGAGAGGGAGAGCAGCTGAGTGTTCCTGCCTCCTGTCACCCCAGGAATTGTCATGTGGGAAGGAAAAGGCAGTTTTGCTATTTGTCTGTTCATGTTGTCTGGTTTTCTTACCGAAGCCGTGAGCCTGAGGCTGCTGCTATAGGCAGGGATGCAGACTGACAGAAGATCTGTATTACCCACTCCAAGAAAAAATGTGCCAGCGTGTGGTGGGTGTCAAAGGAGCTGAGCCCCATGGGGGTGTGAGTTCAGGAGTGTCAGAGCACCGTATATTGAAGGAAAGGAAATAAAAGGGAGCGAGGGCATGAATAGACTCTCTCCCATGATCTGGAGTGGCTCCCCTGCCTGCAGCAGCAGGAGAAGGTGATGCTGTGGCTGTGGTCTCTTTCTGTGCCTGCTGAGGTTTCCCATGGAGGGATCTGCGCTGGCTGTGGCAGGAGGTGAGTGGCAGAAGGCAGGACAACTCTCCACCTCTTCTGCAGGTCAGGAACAGAAATCCCACAGCCTGGAAAGCCCAAAACAGCCATCAAGGCCACAAGACTGCCCTGAGTTAATTCTTATTTGAAACCAAACCAACCCCTCCTCCTTGTAATGCAAACTTTTTGCTGTGGTGGAAAATCAAATTTACCCTAGGGAAATGATCAGGTGATTAAATACAATTATTGTTTGAAAATTGCACTGGATTTTGATCATCATTTTTTCTAGCTTCAGATTCTAGCCATTTGGTGTTTGATGCATTTGACACTGCTAGACAGGAATTTTCAGGACCTATCCAAGTAACCCCTCAGACCTGATGGGATAAACGCTTAAGCCCCTGGAACTGGTTGTTCATAAGCATCCTATCAAATCCCACAATAATTCTCAGGAAATTTCTTGGAATATTTTCTGTCTTTTCAGAGATTTTTTGAGTGGCAGATGCTGCATTTCCATCACAGATGGGTAAGTCTCATATGCAGAGAAATTCTAAGCTCCCTGCTTTTATCAATACCCTTTGATTATGCACCTAATGACGGCATTTGTCCAGGGCCACAGTGCTGTACTAAGAACTCACACTGAACTGATTATGTGCAGATCTGTCCTGCTGAAGATAATGTTTGTTTACTGTAGAGAGCCAGGGGAATGTTTATCCCTCTGCTGCCTTAAAACACTTTTTCTTGGTGGCTTTGCTAAAACGTGCAAGATGCCTCAGTCAGCGAGCCAGGCTCTCTAGCCCAGCTAATATCCTGCACTGAATTGCTCATGTTTCACCATGTGGAGATGAGGAGGTTGGTTTTTGCAAGGGTGCCATGTGCCGCACTTGCTCTGTGGACACAAGAAAGAATTTAAATAGACTCATAAGCACCGAGGGAACAGAGGGAGACACAACACAGCAACTCGCACCACTCTCACTCGATTTCCCACGATGGCTTTGTTATCAGGGCTAGATGGGCTTGTCAAATTTCCTCTGCCCTGCAGAAAAAGAGAGAGAAAAGCTGACAGCAGTACATCCCTGAGGGCTGCACACCCAGAGCTAATCTCTGCAGCTCATCCCAAGGCTGTGAAGAGCCGCCTGAGGAACACCAGTTCGTGAAGGCAGAATAGCCAGCATGCAGTTTATTTATAACAGCAGTGAGACCAGGAGAAGCAGTGCTTGGGGGAGGGTAGAGCTCTCCATGTGGGTTTCATATAACGCAGAATGAATATTTAGTCTTTCAGACCTCTCTTGATGCTGCGAGTTTGCATCGTGATAAGGTGGCTTGCCCATAACCTGCAGATATTAGAGGTATTTTCAGGTCGTATCCTGGTGGTCATAATGCCTAACATCCTAGGGAAATGATGTGATTAATGGGGCTGGAGGCACTTCTTATGTGCTGCAGCAGTGACTTGCACAAATAGTCATCAGCAAAACCAGCACTGTTAATAATTTCAGTGTAATAGGTACATGTCACTGTGCTATATGGGCATCCAGAAGATTTCTGCAGAGAATGTGCTTGGGAGGAGGAGGAAACTGCTGGGCTTAAGGATCATGAAATGCATATTGGAGACATGAAGATACAGGAGGAAGTATATTTAGCAAGGGCTTTGGGCATGATTCTCTACACCATTACTTTTGACTGCCTTTTAAGTGGGAAAGGGAGGCTTTCATCCCTGTGTGTGTTGGCACTGCAGAGCTGTGGGTGGCAGCACATGGGAGAGGTGCCAGGGGCATGGCTGGAAGCTGTGTGGGTCTGAGACAGCTGCCCATCTTCTGGGGACCTGCCTGACCAAAGCCACACCAAAGATTTTAGAGCAGCGTACAAATGAGAGAGAATGAAGAGACACTAACACAGCATATTTGCTCCAGTCATGTTACTTAAACTCAAGGTTACTCACCAATGTAAAGAACCAAAGCATGGAGGCATTTAAAGAAAAGTAGTTCTGCAGCAGCCTTTCTACCAACACAGGAAACTTGGGCAATAAATTAGAGGAATTGCGCATGGAAAGAAATTGGTTGCCATCAGGAGTATTGAGAGCTGGTTGGAAGGCAAAACAGCTGGAGTGCCCAAATAGTGTCCATAACCTCTGTAGAAACACTAAATTGTGCAGCAGAGGTGTGTGGTTTGGGTGCTTGTGGTAGGCTGGGAGCAGCCCTCAGTATCAAAGATGCCATTTGTACCCCAGAGGGATCTATTTCCACAAGACTAAGAGTTCTTACAAGCTGATGGTCACAGGATAGATACAGCAGGGCTGGGAGCTGGTGGCTGAATAGAGGAGAAAGACTGAAGAGCTTTGTAGGTCACCAAGAGGCCACCATCCCCTTAAAACCTAAGTGAGTTCAGCAGAGGGAATAAGCAAAGGAGGTACAATTTTGAAGCATATGTACATTCTTCCATTCATGCCATAACCTTAGAGTTTCTAAATATGACGGGTAGTTTTCTAAGGACAAAAACCCCCAGGCATATTTTAAATATAATTAAGAAAACCCCAATTGCATTTGCTGATCCTAACTGGAAGGCAGACATATCCAGCAATTTCCTCTCTTGCTTCCTCTCTGCTTTAAAAAGGGATAATTCTCAAAAGACAAAATTGTAATGAGAAAAATTGAAACACCAGAGTACACACAGTAATAGAAAACTCTTCAGGAATGGTTTATTAAATTTCAAGCCTCTGCAATTCAGCAGTGGGGGAAAACCAGGCCACAACCTCCTCTGGATTAGAAGGAAGGGCAGTGATTGTATGTGAAACCAAATAGGTGTATACACATTAATATGCATTCCCAGGTAGGAGATTGGAATGTGAGGCTCTTAAGTTTAACATAAAATTCAGAAAATCGATAAAAGAGGCTGAAGACAGTGCTGAACAGCCTGAGGAACAAATGAAACCTAAGCATTGGTACATGCAGACTCAAAGAGAAGGACGATAAAATTATCTTGATACTAAAAACCTGAAATCTTTATCAAAATGGTGCTAGTGGAACCATGATAGCTTAAAGATTTAGGTAAAGCAGATTTTTCAGGCAATGATAAAATCTTTTATTAGACTCACTGTAAGTATGATCAAAACTATGTATTAGTCTAACAAAATATGGCCTCTCCCCAAAATCTTTGCCTCAGGACTGTTCAGTGTTTGTTCTGTGCTCAGAAAGAAAGAGAATGATGGTTTCGTGTTAAGAACATGTATGGTAACACTTTCTCTTCTGTTCTTAATTAGGGAGGATGTTAAACAGCAACTACTGCAGTTAAACATTTTAAAATCTCAGGATTACAGTGCTTGTATCCAGAAGCACTAAAAGTGTTGCCTGAGGAGATTTATGAGCTGCTTGTACAGATTTCCAGCAAGTCTTGGAGCAAGAGGGCTGAGGGATGCCAGAGCTAATATTACGTCACAATTTAAAAGGGTAAATCAAATGACCCAGCAAATTATAGACCAATTAATCTAGCAACTCTCTGGAGGAGACATCATGTACAAATAGAAGAGGATCCATAAGTAATGAATGAAAAATAATAGGAGAAATATTGTTTTTGGTTTGTGGAACATCAGCTTGCTCATCTTAATGATGTTAACACAGTACCTGTTGATTTCTGAAAAACAATTGGAACTTGCCATCTTGAGGAAAATATTAATAGTCCAGAGTTATTGTGGTGGTCCCTTTTTAAAAAGAGAGGTTAAACTTTTTTTTATTGCTAGGGTGTGTCTCATTTATCCAATGCAAAGAGGCAAGCCGTTCATTGTATAAAACCTACCCTAGCCAGAGGAGAAGGTGCTGGTAAAAGCCAGCTCTGTAGTGCAGCAGAAGAAAAGAGTAACGACAAAGATGGAGAGATATTATCCAGGATGGACATAAATATATAAAAGCATTCTTTTTTTCCTTTTCTCTTCAAACAGTGATATAATCACCCATCTTATGTTGGCGTCACTATACCACTTTTACCCATGCCTCATTGGTATTGCTGTTTACACTGACAGAATCACACCGCATTTTTTCTCCTACAGAATTTTAATGATCCTGTAGAGATGTAACTTTGCCATTATGGGAAAGTGGTTCTTCTTATGAACATAAGTGCTCAGCTTGGAGATCTCAAGCCACCTTTACAATCTTCATCCCTGCGATAAAAGTCTCTGGATGGCAAAAACTGCAGAATACCCAGCTAACTTTTATGAAATCAAACCCTTAGGCAAAGCTCGTAAAAAAAAAAGGTGGAAATGAATGATTTTATTTTGAAGTGCTTTGCATTTTGCTGTGTATTAAAATATATTTTGCTCTATCTATTCCTATATTTGTGAGCAGAATTTAAAAAGAGAGAATCTCATGCAAAGAACGCAGTGACCTGATACATTTACCATTACCATATACTTGTAAAAGCCAAATGAAACAAGAGTGTTTTCAATTCCGTGTAAATAAATATGTATTTTAATAACAGTTAATGTCGGTTCATAAAGGGAAGCACACTAAGAGAGTTCTTTAAGAGAAGATTATACTCTCGGTGCAAAATCCTTTCCTGGAAAGTGATTGAAAAGAATTATGAACTTACAAAATATCGTCTCCAACACAGAAAATCTCAGCTCTATTTTTTCCTGGCTCCCTTAGGAAAGTGGAAAGGCATTATTAAGGCATATCAATCAATTTTGGTAGCACCTTTACTGCCTAATATTATCATTGTGTACATACTGATAATTTCTCCACATATTGTTTACACACCTCATCTTACCCATTCCTGCTTCCTCCTCATAAAATTATCAGAAAAAAGTGCATGTCTTGAATAATGCATGTGCACCAAGTGCTCAGTGGTACTTTGACATTATCCACCACTGGCAAAATCCATAAGAAATGTAAAGAAGAGATGGTCTCTTTCTCCCTAGTAACATAACCCTGTAACATCAGCCATGGTCTGTACTCCTCACCAGCGTCTCCTTTGGATTATATCTTTCAGGAGAAATGTGTCACAGAGTGGCGCTCAGAGAACAAATTACAGGTGTAAGCAGAAATTAAAAAACCAGCACTGTATCACAAATCTGCTTTCATACTGGTTTTGGCCAGAGTTCAGTCCTGTCTGGATCTTGGGTTTCATCTCTGCTCACTGCAGACACAGAGTCATGGCCAAAACTTGAAATAGTTTTCCCAGCATCCCTTTGACTCTTATATTTATTCCTTGCTTAGCCTGCTACAAAATAAATTGCAGAAGTGTGGTGAAAGACCAAAACCTCCAAATACAGAGTGTCACAGGACACCTGAGGGCATTTCTGGTGTCCCAAGGTTTGAAAAAGGGAGGTTTTAGCTGGGGAAAAACTCCCAGACTGCCCTGGAGAAGGCCATACCAAGAAACAGAAAAAGACGGAAAGCAAAGAAACTAAAAGCAGCCAGCCACAATGATTTTTGCAAAGTGATTTGGAGCAAAAACAGGTTTGAGTCCAAACCAGATGATGAGTTTAACCCTGAACAAATGGGGGGAAAATGACAGATGGCCACCTGGAGGGGTTTGATATCACTGAGCGCACACTGCACTGTCTCCTGTGGCCAAGCTCTTGTGCTTCATGAGAACGTGGAGAAAGATCAGCCCTTCAGAACCCATGTCAGGTACACAGAAAGAGGGAGAAAAAAGGAAAAGAAGCTCCCACGTCCCTGTGCCAGTACTCTCAGAGATTTGAGGCATGTGTAAGTGCAGAGTAAATAGAGTGTGAACAAGCACTATTAACGAGTGAGATCCGTTCCACTCCCTGCTCTGCACAGATTGACAATTTGGAAGTGTCAGGATTGTTACAGCAATCTTATGTTTTAATCCCTTCTTTATACAATCCCATTAATATATCATTCTCATTTTAAAACAGTGGGAGGTCTCAGTTCCCACTATCTTCTATGTAGGCTGCTTCACAGTTTAATTTTTTTTATTAATCAGAACCAGTTTTCCAATTTCCAGTCTGAATTCATTCTTGATCCACTCACGACTATTTGATTTTGCATCAGTATTGTTTTTAAACAATTATTATTTTCTTGGTATGTGCTTTCAAACCCATTTAAAAATAATTCTGATGATGGTGATGTCACCAAGAGAACTGTATGTTTGAAAAACGGAATTGGGACAGGCCACCTCTTCTGGCAATGAACAGTAACTGTTGACTGACTGCGACTGTGACTACTTCTGAAACTTAGATTTTTTGGCTAGTACTGCTGAAACACTCAAACCACTTCACAATAGACTTCTTGCAAGTTTGAAGTGAGAAAATTATATAAGTGAGTCCAGAATTAGCATTTCAGAGACCTGGGCTCTCTCAGGACACACAATGCAGTATCTGCATTAGCATCTTCCAGCAGGCCTGGAGTGTGTTTCCAAATTAATTTCCTGACCATCCCTCCTCCACTCTACTTTTGGTTCCCACTGTGGAGCAGTTTTGGACCACATGGCCTTTTCAGAGCCTGCACCTGATGCACTCTGCATGTGAATGTGGGTCCTGGTTTATGGGCCCAGACTAGAAATAAATACACAGCAAGGGCTATCCCTGTGGGTGCTGTGAACCCAATGCAAATATCGTGGACCTCTTCAGATTTTTTCTTCCCACAGCTCCACACCTCCTGGGCTGTGCTGCTTGATCAATTTCAGATGTTCTGCATGACCACAGCAAGGTGATTGCAGGATCTGTGCCCCATGGTTTCCATCTGTAAGGCAGGACTAAATTGTGGTTTTGGTTTTTCTTGTGATAATTACAATTATTGGTGACTTGTGCTGAGTACTTACAACAGTGATCACAGCAATTTTTATAACCTCTTCCTCTTTGTGATACCAGAAATTTCTCAATGCTGCTAATTAGCAACCAACTGAGCAAAGGCAAAAAAAAAAGATCAGTGACAATTAATTTACTGAAAATACCCCATGGTTTTTGAAGAATGGGTTTTAATTTATTATTTCTTTATGGAATGAAAGGGTTTGTTTCAATGCTATATATTACTTTTAAAAATTTCCACAAAATATGTTGTTTTTCATGTAAACTTAATATGAATTTTGTTTAAATTATAAGGTCTGATTATATAACAGAAAATTATATCCAACAGAAAACTATATCCAAAGCATTTGAGTTTTAGGTCAAATATGACCTTTTTTTTTAATGTCTTCCAGAATATGTATGTTTTCTAAATTTTTTCCTGTGACATTTTTCAGGTAAATATAAACATTCTGATCTGACCTGAAACAAATTTCTTATAAGTTTTCAGATCAGTCAGAAAATTGAGGAAAAAAATATAAATTCACAATTTCCCAAGTTATCCAACAAAACACTGAAACCAAGCAAAATAAACTGCTAGTGAGATTACTTCTGAAAGAAAAATCCTTGCGTAACCTCAATACTCAGCACAAGCCTCCTGTGGTTAAAGTACATCACTGGAGTGCAGCTTTGAATCCTAGAACAGCCTTTGGTGCACTAATACATCATTAATGTGTCTGCCTCTGCCTCTGAGCTGGCAGAGCATCTCTGCAGAACGTCTCTGCTGGAGACAGGGAGATGTGTTCCCTCTGGGAAGAAGGGTTTGCAGCTCCATGGCTCCAGCGAGAGTCTGTCCTCAGGGGGCAGCCACCACAAACAACTGGGGCTCATATGCAGATGTGCTGAATATATTCACACTTTTAAAGCATTCTCTTTACACTGAGCCAGACTCTGCTGACAACAGTAATGAACCCTTTTAGCACAATTTGACAATAGTTTCAATGGTTTTCTTCCTTTTTTCCCCCCCTTTTCTTTCTCTCTCCCTGCACTGTGAAGCAAAGACAAATATGTCTGAATTTCTTCCTTCTTATGGTTGCAGCTTGAAATATTTAAACTTAGTAACTCTCTTCTACCCAGCAGTGAGAAAGATTTTCCATCATACCCAAAAGTCATGTGATACTCAACTGGTTTCTGGTTCTAGCTCCAGCAGGGCCTTCTTTGAGATCTCTTAGAGACTGCAAATCTTCAGCATAAATTGCAAATGGAATAATTTAGTTGCCTCCAGAGCAGCACAAATTTCTTGTGTCAGAATCTCCATTGATTTGTTTCATGATCATTAATAAAATCCACATGGCAAGTATTCTGGGTCTTCATTCTTCAGAGCTCACATGCAGGAGCTGATAGAATAGACTCCATGCCAGTCCCTGTTAGATATTTGTTATGTACCAGATTATTTATTTCCCTGTGTTTTTCATACCCCCACTGAGCTGAATGTGGAAGGCTGCCCAGGTCTGTAAACCACAATTCTCCAACCTGCCTATGGGAACGGACACACTGATCAATTGCAGGGAGACAATTCATTAATACAAGATTCGATGCCATGGAGCATCTGTTCCAATAAAGACAGGCTAGTCACTTCAAATTCTAGAAGAAAAACAATAATGTAATGTGTAGCACTATTTCTGAAAAACCCCTATTTTTGCCCATGACCCTCCAATCAAGCAGATGATAAAGAAGAAAGAGTTTCTTTGAAAATCAGTCAGGCTTGGCTTAGCCAGGGGGAACAGGGCTGGGTGGATCTGGAGGGCACTCACTGTGATTCTGCTTTGTGTCTGCATTTGTTATTTTTGTCCTCATCCTTGAGGCAGCAAAACAGCCGAGGAGCCTTGAGCTAGCCCTAAGTAGAATATAGCCTTCTAGCAATCTGAAAAGCACTCTGTGCATACCTGATGGAGAGCTGGATGGTTCACTCCAGGTTTACACCATGATTTAGGCAAAGAGCTGCCCAGTTTTGTCCCTCGGTGGGTTTAAAGTTGATTCTGATTGTGTTGTTAGGGTGGCACTCTGTATGCTCATAGGGTAAATCATGTATATATTTCATGGCTCGGGGATGGAGGATGTGAGGTAGGATGTCCTTTGTCTTCAGGACTTCAGTACAGATCAGGCACAGGAGGGAAACATTAATGAAACACAGAACCATAGAATGTGCTAAGTTGGAAGAGGCCCATCTGGATCATCAAGTCCAGCTCCTGGCCTTGCACAGAACAGCCCAAGAGTCACACCAAGTGCCTGAGAGCATTGTCCAAATGCTTCTTGAGCTCTGTCAGGCTTGGTGCTGTGGCCACTGCTCTGGGGAGCCTGTTCCAGTGCCCAGCCTCCCTTTAGGATATAAAACCACATATGTTATGAGAGTATGAACGAAGCACAGCTTCTGTTGCAGATATTCCTTTACTAATTACTTAACTAATTGCTAATTAATGAAATTCAGGCACTCCTGACATGCATCAGTCTCCAGTCTGCAGTAAGAAAGGCGGCAAACAGCAGGAATTCTATTTCATGTTCTGACTTTCCTGTTACACAAACCCCAAGTTCATCCCTCAGCAGACATGTATTGTCATAACATCGCTTCTTAGAAGAAATAAATATTTTCCAGGGCAGAGCCTCTGTCCTGGAGACCATAGCTACAGCTTTAATGGGAGCAACCATCCCACAGAGAACCCCTTAGAGAAGGGGTGCCTCAGACACTGACTTCTCCCTTCTGTGGTCATGTTTTGCTATTGGCAAATGGAATCATTTGTTGTGGGTCTGGTGCGTTGGGTGGGAAACCAACATTCCCCAGGCACCTTTCCCTTCTGTGTGTCAAAATGCACTGAAGGGTTGTTTAGTTTGCTTTGCAGCGTTTCTTCCTTCAGAACATATTATTACATTGAATCTAGCAGTGATGTGGGTGTTTGGGGTTCATGATGAGCAGAATGCTTGCATACATTCCCTCCCCAGGATTTCACACAAACATGACAACCTTTCCAGGAATAGCTGCAGGAACATGGTGGTGTTTCAAGTTTCATTTTGTGGGGGTTTTGCCACTGCTGTTTTAACTTTCAGACTTTTCTCAAATTTTTCAAAGAAAGCATCTCTTATATTGTTATAATTAATAAATAAAGTGTGAACATGCTAGGCCAATTGATGATGCTTAAATTCTTGGTATTTTACCAATTGATTATGGTGGTATAGCTAACAATGCAGAAAAATCAAAATAAGGTTTTTTTATGAAAGAAGATTTAATAGCAGTTTCTAAGTGTAATCCCTAAAGAGTATCTGCTACCATTAAATGAACTAAGGGCGAGCAGCACCACTGCAGCCCATTTGAGCAGCCTGTGTTCAAAATTTGTAACCTGGGCATGAACTTTTGTCCAAGGACATCTGGAAAATACTTGTCTCCACAGTCTTCCCAAGGAAACTCCAAGGATCTTCTTCCTCCTGAGCATGTGGAGCATTTTGCAGGAGTTACTGGGGACCTTAGAGAGCTGACCTCTATACAGGAATTGTAACCTCAGTATCGCAGAACTGACTCCCAGAGCACATTGTCTTTTTACTGATACAATTAATCTTTTGTCCCGTAAGTGGAAAAACCTGGAAATGCATTACAAAAAGCCCTTGAAAGTACACCATAAGTCTTTAGCAGTGCAGAGAGAGAAATCCTGGAGTAAACCTGCATCACTTACAGGGCTGGAAATAAAGAATCTATTTTTCTGAATTTCCTTCTAGGTGCAGTGCTTATTTGAGAGGGAGCAGAGAGAGCAACAAAATGGCACATTTGCAGCAGTATGTGACCAAAGACATATCAAGATGAAATCTACCTTTTTTGCTGTGAGTAAATGTCTTCTGTCAGGCTCCTATAAGGGTTCATTCATGTATACAGCACTGTCTCCAGCTCCTCACTTTGTATTAAATGCATCCTGTCAGCTTCAACAGCAGGGGCAGTGGAATTAAAATTTGGGGGTCTTCTACACAGCGCAGGAGAAACCACAGCCATGGTGTCAGTGATCTGACTCAGCTCTGTTACAACTCTTTTTTTCCTTGTACACGTTTCAGTTGGCATGCAGAAGGCAGCAGAGTGCTGAGCACTTGCAGAGCGGTTGCAGAGGGGTTAAATTCTCATCCCCTGCCCGTGCTGAGGTCCCTGCAGGGATGGGTTTACAGGGTTGGCTGTGGGTCAGGCCCAGCCATGTGAGCAGCCCCTCTCACCCTCCCGTGCCAAACCTGAGTGAGCACTTCAGAGACCCTCAGAGCCCTTTTTTCTCCCCAGACCCCCTAGAGGTGCTGGACACCTCACTGCTTTTCTGTTGGTGGGAGCACAAAACCTCCCTTGCACACCCCATCCTAACTCCAAACAGTTGTCTCCCACGGGTGGGAAGCTGAAGAATAATGAGGGCAAGGTCACAATCAGCAGGGTGGAAGAAGCCAGCCTCTCCCTTCTCCACCTGTGAGCACCCTTGCATTTTAATCACGCGTTTTGAGATAAACTTCGTGCTGTTGTCCTCAAGGAAGGAGTGTTTCTCAGTATAGGCATGATGTAATGCTCCTTTTTTCGCTTCAGAAGGAAAACAGGCACTGCAGTCTGTGCCTCAATAATGCCTGTGCAGTTAAATAGCTCACTCTGCAGCTGTGTGTGGGAGCACACACCACAATGCCAGTCTCGGAGTAACTCATTTTCCAGGCACAGCAGTGCCGAGCAGGAAACTCCCTGGCACAGGGCTGACCTGGATGGGGGAGCAGCCAGGAGGCAGTGTCATGCCAGAGGCTTCTTTGCCTGCTGTTTTCCATCTGGGAGTGATGATGGATCCAGGCAAATCTTCCCCTCAAGGCGGACTGGGAATGAAGCAAAGCTGAGCACTGTGGAACACTCCCTGCAATGGACCTGTCCCACATGGCTCGTTCACCTCACCTCTGCTTCCATGGCTCTCCTGAGCCACAAGCTGCAGCAGGAGGGAGCTGCTGCTCCCTCCCATTTGTGCCCTCTGTGGGACATTTCAGATATCTCCCAGCAATGCAAGCTGGTCCTTTCTGCCACCTTGCAAGCCTGAGGTACTTGAGGCATGGAATGAAAATGTCAGTGTCTCCCTGGGCAATGGGAAAAATTTCCCTCGATGCTCAGCAGCTTGAAACACTCTCTTTGGCATCAGGGACACATTTTCCAAAGACCAGGATGAGGGTGAGCTTCCCAAGCACCCTGATGTCCAAGCAGGGTGGACATGCCCTTTGGAGTGCTGCTCGCCCACGTCTTTGGGATTATGTGCCTCCTCTGTTTATGCCTGGATTGCCCCAGGAGCCTGATGTTGCCACGGGCCATGTCCATCATTTGTATGCCTGCTTTCCTGGCTGCAAGCTCTTCTGTATTCCCATAGGCAAAATGTCTGATTTTTAGGCTGTTCAAAAGTTTTCAGTTTCTCAGAAACTTCTGTCAGCTCCTGCTGCTCAGCCTTGGTTTTCATGTCCTTCTCTGAGCCTGAGCCTTCGGCATAAAAGCCTATTGTATTGCCACAAAGCAAGACCAGAATTTATTAGTTTTTTTACTGTTTCACTAGCACAAAGTGACTGCTGTGAAAGTCCATCATGATAAATTCCTCTGGGATGCAATGGCCTGAAACTGATCAAAGATGCTCGGGAAGCAGAGCGGTGAGTGAGCATTTCCAGCTGCTGCACGTGTGCCTGGAATGCTGGAGTCCCTGAGGACTGATGCAGAGGAGAATAAGAGGTGCCCAGCAGTGTCCTAAGGCAGCCAGCACATGGGCATCACTCTGAAAAAGGATTGCGGTTTGTTTCTCTAAATGCATCACCTAAAAGCCTTGCAAGGTCAGAAGTTCTCTGCTATAATGAGCACATTTTCCTGTGTGTGAAAGCATGGGATTTGCTAATGCACAATATTTTTGCCAATTGAATCAATTAGTAAACAAAAACCTCTCTGCAAGCCTATGGAAGCTTACTTTCTAAGAAGGAAAAATAAATTAGAGGTCAAAACAGATCTCTGGCCTGAGCAGCAGTGCAAGTCACTACATTTTACTTTGCAGCAATCTCAAAGGTGTCAGGACCTTAAGTCTCTGTAGACAAAATTAATACCATTTGTCCAAAATGGCTCAGAGGTCAATGGAAGCTTGACCAAATTTATAAAGGGTGTGTTGCAGTGTGAAGACAATGTGTTGGTCTCTAAACTCAAAGCAACAAGCCAGGCCTTGTTTATCTTTTAGTACCACATGCACATTTTCATCATGCTACTCTAAAATATCATGTCCTTCTTCTAGATAAAATAGAAAAACCTCTGGGAGGAACAATTTTGGTCTAAGAGAGGAAGTTTGGAGAAAAAGAGGTTTCTCCCTTAGGCATGGCAAGAGAAAGGGTTAAATGAGCTGTCTGGAAAAATTTGTTGAGGCTGAGACATGAGAAAGGAGAAGAAAATACTCACTGCTCCTGGAAAGCCTGAAGTCCATTCCTGGGAGATGCATGGGTGGGGTCCAGATGGACAAACAGCTATTGAGCAGCAGTTCAGCAGCACTGTTCAGCTATTCACATGCTGAACAGTGGATACTGGAGAAATCCAGGGTAGCTGCTTTATCCTTCAAGGAGAAAGGGAAGATTCTGAATTGTTAATACAGGTGGGATGAGACTGGGTGTTCCATGCAGCCGTGAGTTAATCCCATAAGGGAATGGATGAGAAACCATGACATGACGGAACATACCAAGCACGAAAAGAGCAGGTGGTCACAGTGCTGGGAGAGCTGAGGAGCTTGGCACAAGCTTGCCCTGTCCTCTGTCCCCACCACGCCCAACTGTGGGGACAGCGCAGCACCAGGTCCCCTTCCATCCGTGCTCTCTGCCCCCAGGGCTTAGCAGGCAGAAGGAAAATGTACTAAGAGATAGGAATGTGAAGAGGGGAAAATTGCATGTTCACAGCAATTTCCCGGCAATTGGCGTTGCTGCTTTCTGGAGCAGCTTCTCAATCCTCCGAGCTTGGCTGGGCCACCTGCGGAGTGTGGGTTCATACATCCAGACAGGATGATTTTGTGGCCTGAGGCTGCTTAGCAGTGCTTTTTTTTTTTTACCTGGCAGTGCTTTTAAAGCACAGCAGCTTTACTACTGCTCTCATCACCTGGAAAATGCCAGCCAATGTCCTGTAAATAATGTGACAATGCTTTCATAACTGCTAGCATCTCTACCTCTCCGTCATAATGTATCTAAACCTAGCCCTTCTGAAGGGCTCAGTCTTTGGTTTCAAAAGTCTGCCCCAAATCAGGACAGATACTTTGGGCTAGGCCAAGGTTTATCCTTCCCCTTCTTCTTCTAAATCCCTCAGAAAAAATTGTCCCACCCATCACTTTTTTGATCAAGCTTAGGCTTTCTGCCTTGAGCCTCTCTAGTCTCCCCTCTAAGCTGCTTGTATGCTTGAGGAGTGCAGAATATTCCTATCAGAAGTGAAACATCCAAGTTGGTTCAGAGAAATGTAACAGACAGGGAAAGGACAGAAAGCACTTGAGCAAAAAAGAGGGAAAGAGGACATGTATGCCTTGGGAGGTGGTGGAAGAAAACACAGGAGGGGATTACAGAAGAGAAATGTGGTGCAGCTTGGTGAATAATGAAGGAGGAATGACAAGAAGACATGGCAGGACTGCAAGAGCGGTTTATTGCAGACAGGGTTTTTGGCACTAAGAAGGACTTGATTAAGAAAATTTTTTTTTCAAGAAGGAAAATGTGTAAGGAAATACTGAGATAAAGCCTAAAGGTGATGAGGCAGTGAGAGAATTGCATTCAGTAAAGGTGAAAATGCTGCAGTAAAGGTGAAAATGGTGGTGAAACATGGGGATATTTTTTGTGTATGCATGTGAATTTAGCTGTAATTCAACAGAGGAGTTAATTTGGTTTGTTTCTAAGTAAAAACACATAAAAATCCCTGCCAGAAGCAATGACAAGCCCAGAGGACAGAAGATTTGGTGGGGTCTCGTGATCTTCCGCCCCTTGAACCACTCTCTTGCAGAGGGAAGGGTGTTGGCTTGGTTTGAATTCAATAATTCAATGCTCCTTCCCTTTGCCAAGGCTTTCTTCCCTCTTTTTTTTTTTTTTTTTTCTTTTTTTCTTTTTTTTTTTTTTTCTTTTTTTTTTCTTTTTTTCCATACAGCTAGAACAGATTGGAACTCAGGTGCCCCTCTAGCCTGTCTGCCTCCTTTCTGTGATGTTCATCTCAGAAAAGGCTGTCCTGATCCCAGGCAATGGGTAAGAGTCACCTGTCCTTTGAGGGGGGAATTTTACCATGCATTTTACTTTAAAATAGCGTCCTGCTCTGGTGCTGTTCCATGATGCAGAGCCTTGGAGCCCAAAGTGCACATAAACAAATGTGTGTTAGGAGTGGCTTGGGGCGACGGGGCAGGCGTGGGCAATTTTTCACAGGTGAAAGACAAGCGTTCCCTCCTCAACATGCAATTTGCTGCAGTGCAGAGGGCCGGCACAAAACTTACACATCATGTCAGCCCCACTTTAAAAGGTCATTTATTGTGGAAATAGTCCTTGTGCTGGTTCTCTGAACAGGGATGAATATTGGTCTCTGTGCAGGGCATTGCTCGCTCTAGGAGCCCCAGCTTAAAAAAATTAAACATTGCTTCTTTTTTTTTAAGGTGCCACCTCAGTGCAAATCTTTTCACTCCCTTCATAAGAATTATTTGTATAGTTTTATTTTAAGTAAGAGAAATTTCATTCTCCTTGTCATCCTCTTCCCTCCTTGCCCAACACTTTTTTCTCAGAGTTTGCCAACATTAAAAAGAAGTATAAAGCCTTTGAAAGCCTCACTAAGACTCTCTCCTCAGACAGCCATATTGTCTTTGCTGGCTGACGAGCACAGGACATGGAAGATTTTGCTTCAATATCATCTGGTTTCTGGTTGCAACCTTAGGAAAATAATTTCTATTTCTGAAATATGGCAAAAGCTCCTGTTAAGTGCATCTCATTTTCCTGGACACTGTCTATCCATCTATCCATCCATCCATCTATATCCCTCCCTCCCACTCTCCCTCCCTCCCTCCCTCCCTCCTTCCTTTATTTGCAATTCTGTTCACTCTAGTAGCAGTGAGTGCTTCTCCAGGCTTACCCTTCAAAAGCCTTTTTATTCTTCTGGAGGGGAGGAAAACCATGAGGGTAAGAAGGGCTCTGCTGGGCACCAGCCTTTGTGTCAGCAAGTATTACTTAAAATAGGGCAGATCATCATCTTGTCTCATGGTGAACCACGACGCCTTCCCTCAAACACTTTTCCAAGACTAAAGGGATGCTGAAGCCCCCAGCCTTCAAAGGAGTTCTCCCCACGAATGTCCATGAATCCTGGACACCTGAGGTCCCTCGGGAGCTCTCTGCCTGCATTGTTCACCGCAGTCTACATGCAAGTGTTAACTGGGAGTGAGGGAAATGTGGAGATTGCATTATGCAAACAGCCTCAGCTCCTCGCTCGCAGCCCTAGGCATCGCCATCTGTGCCTGCTTGGCCAGACACAGCACTGGTGGCGTTTCTCACCTTTTGAAAGAAGTGACAAAGGGTCTTTAATTATGAAAGAAGTAACCAGAAGCCACTTGGGCTACAACTCACGTGGGACTCTTCACAGAAAGGAAATAAATGTATTCGCTGATGAATTATTCTGAGAGAGGAAACAAACCAAAGGATTCCTGGATGGTTATTTTCCAGAAATTAGGTCAGACCTAATTAGTTGCATAATTAATTGTCTGATTGCCTAACTATTTAATGCTTAGTGACCTTTTTTGACTCGTGGTGACAAATGCACGCATGCATGTTTTACAGGAGAGGCCCCACTGTGCTTTACAAACTGCAGCTCCAACACTGCGAGTCCTGGGACACAGCGCTGGTGCTGCTGTCATACACTGAGGTTAATCTACAGCAGCAAGGAGAGAGGCAAAATTGTAATTGCATGTCTTCCCACGTGTGATTTGGCTGCCCTTCAAGTGCCCTTTGAGGTGTTTGAGCAATGGTGAGGCTGCTCTGAGCACAGGTCACCTGTTTCCCCCTCAATTTCTCATGACTTCCCAGCAGGCCCTCCTCAGGGACAAAAGCATTTCTCTTCTGCTGGCACTGGTGAACATCAAAACAGGACTAGCACCTACAATCAGGGCAGTCGAACTGGGAGGTGCCCCCTGAAGCTCTGAGAAGGATCACAGTTGCCTGATTTACACAGGTGCAGAAGGGACAGCAAAACCGAGACCAAGGGCACCACCAAGCTCGTGCCTGCGTTGATGGTGTGCTGTAGGACAGGCGTTGAAGCTGAGCACCAGCTATGGTTGTATTAAATGTGTGGAAAAATATTCTGAGTGTTGCCATGAAGAAAAACAACACCTTTATGGGAAAAAATAGAGTACTGACGCCTTGAAAGATTTTTCAGTGACTAATGAGTGTTTTGGTTGTTTTTCCAAGTGTAATAACACGAGAAGATGCCACTATCCACAGAAGGAAGGAAAACTGATACTAGAAGTGGTGGCTGTGGGCAGCAGTGGTTGTTGAAGGACGGAAGAACAAGCAGCCCAGGAGAAAGGTAATGTTGGGTAGCAGGAGAAGCTGAAGATGCTGGAAGAAACCCTCCCAACTTTGGTTAAGTTGATGTGGCTGAATACAGTGCCATGGATATGCCACCTCTAGAAGAAAGCCTAGTTCAACTCAATTTTTTGCCCAGTCCAGGCTCTTAGTTCTGCTGAGAAACAGTGTTTCAGCACAGGCACAAAACTGAGCAAAGCCACTGTTTCTGGTGCCATTGTTAAATTTGGTATTTGGCACAGCCTCGTGCCAGACAGACCCCATGGCACACACAGAGACCCCATGGCAGAGTGAATCCTGTCTGCCTGCAGGACAGTGCAGGAATGAAAAAATAGAATGGCTTTGGGTTTTCTTTGATGTGAGTTCTGGCAGCCCTTGGAGCATTTGGGGGTCATTTAAAACCGGCCTTATTTGGCTGTGCTTTTCTAACTTTTGATGTCCTCACTTTATCCAGACCGTGTTTCGTCCTTCCTCCTTCCCCAGCCTCCCCCAGGGCACTTAGGGTTGCCTCATGCCACCACGACATCTGTGGGACAAAGCAAAAATGCAGCTGGCAATGAAGGAGAGGAAAACTGTGAATCACTTACAGAAAAATTAATTTTTTTCCCCCCCAAGAGGTGCAGGGAATGTGTAGAGTCAGGAAGAGGGATCTATTTGCACCACCCTGATTTGTGGAAATTGGCTGGCTCGAACCATGACTATTTCAAAGTAGAATGTCTTTAGCTTGGCAAAGGGCCAGTTATGCTCACACCAGTCACTCAAACAAATAACCAAAAACGAGAGTGAGGGAAGCTGGAAGGCAGCATAAGAAGATGTGTGCAGCCCAGAACAGAGAGCTACGAGCAGTTTTCTGGTCTTCCAATGGCTGATTTTTGAATAAATCTTTCCAAGGGAAGTGGATTCTGTTCCTTACATGACTGCAGGTAAAAACAGAGCACTTCCAAGCACAGACAGCAAAAACCATCGCTGTGGAAAGGGCGAAGATGGGGTAAAGCCGAGGCAATGAAGAGGCAGGAGTACAGACATCCAAGGGGTACATGCCTGCCCACACAACACAGCCAAGAAAAGAAGAAACTGTGAGCATTTAAAGCTAATTGGGCATTTCAGCTCACAATGGATACACAGAATTCCAGTGCAAAGGTGACTGGTGATGGTGCAGTGTGGTGCCTGGATGGCCCCTAAAGGAGCTGCTATCTCTTTTTCCAGAGACAGCGTGTACTCTTTCTTTACATCAATCTTCTGCTTTTAAACTCCCCTGACTTGAACTTCCTCTAAAGTTTATTTCTCCATAGGATTTTTCCATGCAAATTTCTATTGCTTGCTTCCTGGGAACTATACTTCAGCCAAAACAGCCCCTTTAATGCAGAATTTTAGCACTGGATATTCAAATGACTCAACAGAAATGTCCATATTGCTCAATTCTGCCAGGCAATCTTCCACCCACTCACATATACAGCCCATTCCCATCTGTGCACTGCTCTCATCGTGAACTTGCTGATTTTTCCTGTTCTTTTTTGGTGGGGGTACAACTTGGAGCAGGTGTCCAGGTTGGGGTAACAAAGACTCAGGTAACACATGTCAAAGTCTGCATGAGACAAAAAACAACAATATTTTAGTCACATCAAGGTTAAACAAAGCATATATCCGACGAGTTTGGTTTGGAAAAATATTTTTGTCTCACCGAGCATCATTTCTGTTGGAAAACCAATGTTTTACAAAAGATTTTCAATGGACTTGGGGAAGTGGAGGGAAAAGGGTTCCTCTGCAGTTTCTTAATGTTTGAAATCCTTTCCTGAGTACTTTCATCCCTAATTAAAGGTCACCTACTGGTTCGTGAACAACTGTTAATGAAGAGTTTAATTATCCAGATGACAGCTATAAAAATCCTACTCCTGTGCTTGAATATTTTAAAGCAACAAGGCCCAGATTTTCAAATATGTGCTTGTAGCCAAGCACTTAGACAAAAGCTCTCACGGAAGAAGAGTGTGTATGTGCAATTCCTATTTGCATACACAATGGGAGATTGCATATGCCCATATTAAAGATGCAAATCTGTGAGGAGGTTTGTGTGTGCTTACTTGACCGTTTGAACCAGACCCACCTTTCTTTTCTGTTTTCTCATTCAGGGAGGGGAAGGGATGGTTGAATTATTCCTCGAGGATAAATCATTTCGCATTATTAACTCTTCTTAACAACAAAGCTGCATAAATTAAATGTAAGATTATCTGCTGTGTCCTCAGTGGAATGATTAGGAGGGAATCTACAGGAAAGAAATGTGGTCAAATGATTTGAAGACTTGCTAAATGGGATGCAAATCTCATCTTGCATTCTTAACAAGCTCAAACACAGACCTGCCTTCTAATGAGCAAACTCTGCTTGGCATATCTGTGCAACCCCCAGAGCAGAGTTGTAAAGAAAATGGATCATGGTTCATTTTCTCTACTGAGTCGGGTTTTTGCTTTTATTGGTGCATTTGACCAGATGCTCCTGGTGCTCCTATTACCTTTACCCATGGTGGCAATTTTCGTGATGCTGCCTTTAGCCTGCCAAGCTGGAGTGGCCCCATTTTTCATTTCCCATCACAACACCAGATGAGTGTTTCTTGGGGAGGTCAGGCTTGGGTTCTCCACAAGGTACAAGACTGAAGGAAGGATGCTTCTATGAAAAAGATCAAGAAGTTGCTTTTTGTGTCCTCACTGCCAGTGCAGTCTCTTTGTGTCACTCTGGTGATGGAACCTTAAGGATAAAGACAGTCATAACTCTTTAACTGGGCATTTTTGGGGCGCTTGGTGAAGACTAAAATGCAATGAATGGCCACAATGAATGGCAATTCTATCCAAGATAGACCAACTCCAGGGTTTTTCCTGTGAATCAGAGCTGGGCTTTGACTCAGTTTCCTTGTTACCTGTGGCCTCTCCTACTCACATGGGCATATGTGCACACACAGACACACACTTAACTGTCTGAGCAAGATACTCAACAAAGAGAATTTCAAGGCCCGGCAATAAAAATGAGAGAAAAGAAATTAGAATGCATCACACAACAAGAGCCATTCATATGAATTAAAGAGGAAAAATACGCCCGAGTTCTGTCAATGGTTAATATCTTATTTCATAAGAAATGTGCGTTAATGCAAGAGATTTGTTAAAACAAAGACAGGTCATTCTTTCTCTGTTATTCATTGAAGAGGTTTCAAGCACACCTTTCTGTGCTTTGTGAACTCTCCAGGAGGCTACAGGAGGGTTTTCTCTGCAGTTTCTCATCTGTAGGTCACGGTGACCTGACTGTGGGGGCTGCGCCGCACAAATGCAGCTCTCCAGATAAGCAGCAACATTTATTGCATACTTTGTCAACATATCTCTGGCCGCACACTTGTTCTCAAGGCACTCTGTTTTGATATTGGTTTTATTAAAATAGATTTCAGAAAGGGAAATGTAAAATAGTTGAAAGATCACAATGTAGACACGTTGTTCAGAGCTGAGAAAATCCACAACAAACACCAGCAGGCTTTTTGTACATTACAAGCATGAACAAAATATACCTTGCATTTTTTTTTCTTATACTGCTTCCTTCAAATAAAAACAGTACTTAAAAAAATTGATGCAACAAGACCAATGTCTCACACAGAGAAAGACACAGGTCCCACAATGTCCCTCACAATGTGGAAGATTGTTAAAATTCAAATCAGAAGAATAGCTAGAGCCGAGGAGAACTAAGGACTAGAAGAAGAAGGTTTTTGTCTGATTTTGTCTGTTTTTGGTGACTGCACAGTAAATCCCTCAGCTTTGGAGCTGCCACCAGAGCTCCTGAGCAGCATGTGTGGGCAGGATGACATGCCCTCCTGCTGGGGATGGGGCAAGGTGTCCAATTATGCAGGCTCTGCTTGCTCCTCAAGTTATCAACTCTTGTTTCCTTTGGTGGAAGAGCCATGGGCTAGGTGACTCAATCCCTTGGGCCCTGGTCTGTCTCTGGCTACAAGACACAAACCTGCAAAGTCTGTTTTCAGGGATGTTAATTTGAGAAACATATTTAACCATGTCCTGATTCTGCAAATGTCTGGGCAATGGGTTTGCATGAAGTAGATGGTCTGTATCCAACTCATGTGCCTGATGTACATGTGAAAGGATTTCTAACACTGGTTTCTCGTCCATTATGCCTGTGCTTTCCTGAACTGCCAGGTCTCATTCTTGGTAAACAGACAGAGCTCAGGCAAAAAAGCATGACGTGACGCACTGCAAGATTATTCCCTATTTATCATCAAAAGTGGGGTAGTATTTGGCAAAGAACATCCCCCATTTTTAGCCAAATAATAGACTCAGGAGCCTTTTTAAAATAGAACTAGAGTATTTGTCATTTTGGAACACCATCATTCAGTCACTTCCACCGGGATGGGTTTTAATGGCTGCATGCCAGCACACTGTATGTGACATAAAGCATTTGTGAAAAAAAATGATTCCTCTGAGTAGTCAGATGATCTTCCCAGAGATGAACTGTCTTCCCTGCTTTTCTCTTTCATTCTTCCTTTTTCTGGATCTTGGAGGGAATGTTACTTGTGTTGAGTAATGAAATTTCCCCCGCCAAAACACACTATCTTTGATCTCCCCTGTTTTATGCACCAGGGAGCTGAGAGTTCCTTCCCTGGCTAGGACTGAATGAATAATCACCTCCTGTTGTTATTCACATAAGATTCAGATGCTGAAATGTGAAGCTGATGACAGGGGAAATTATGGATAGAAGCATCAAGATTTGCTACTGGAATTTTATGAGTTGTAGGTAGGAAACATTCAAAGCACATCACATTTAACCATGAAGACTCCAAGCTTTTATAATCTCATGGGGCAGAGCCATGAGCTGTTTGTGAGATGGGAAAGAAGCCCAGACTTCTCTCCTGGTGTTTTCTTTATGCTCTCGTATCCACACACAGACAAACAATCAGCATGAGAAAACCTTACCCATCCCTGAATCTTTGTTGCAATTTGGAATGACTAACCATCAAAATTTTGATATTCAAATCATGCAAAAAGTCTGTACATTCATTGAGATGTTATTAAAACCTCTGTAAAATCAGGAAATCTTGATTAATTTTTTTTTCTTTCTTATTTTTCACTTTTTTAATTTGGTTGTTATGTCAACATATGCATCTTATGATTTATTTTGGGTCTTCCAGTCTGGACCAGCACGTGATAATGTGCGTGCAAAGGATTTTTTTTTTTTAGAAGGGAAAGAGAAGTCCTGAAAGGACTATAGAAAAAATCAGGATTTCACATAAACTTTTGTTCAGGGATTCAAGAGCCACCTTTAGATCCACTGTCCTTTGTGCAGCCAAGGCAGTGTAATACACAAATACTGTTGTATGGCACACCTGCCTCACATATCCTCGTTGAGCAGCCCATTGGCCCATGCTGGCGTATCCAAGGCTCCCAGACACACAAGTGAGTTCAACTTTGTGAAAATAACTTTAGAGAACACTCCTTTGATTATGAGGGGTTTCTCCTGCCCTTGTTCTTGCTCTTTCATGCCTTGAAAACAAGCCCCAAACCAAACCAGCTCCTTGATACAAACTCAGATGAGACAGGTTTCTCTGAGCCTGCCAATCTAAACACACACAAATACCACCCAAAGTGACACTTTTGTGCAGAGTGAGGCAGGTCCACACAGTGTGGAACAGCAAAGATCCAGCATAGCTGGAGATACCTCCTGCTTCCCTGCTGTGCTCAACAGAAATGGAAACAACACAAGATACTCTCATTCCTAGCAAGTCTGTGCTGAAGGAGGGCTTCAATTGGTTTTCTGTCTCCTGTAACCCCAGGAGACATGATTAATGAAAAAAGCTAATTATCTGTCATTGTTATAAAACAATTCACAGAAAAAGAAATTAATTCTACGTATTTTTTTCAACTGTATATAACCACTACTCAATTCTCAATAAGCAAGTAACATCTCCCTAGAATGAAGGGAATCTCTGCTTGCCTGGTGGGAGATACCAGTTTATGATATTTATTTATTGAGACAGTTCTACATGAACACTTTGGCACTTTGTTCTTCAAGAACTGATGCAGATGATATATCATCTCTGATGGTTGTTCATTGAACAAAAAAAGCAAAGCGGAAATAAATTCTTTTTCTCATAAAACATAAGTTTGCATGTTATGCTGAAGTCATTATCCAAATTCACATATTTGCAAGTGATTAGCACACTCCCTCAGACACAAATTCATGCCAATGTTTCAGTTTAAGCGGTTCAGGGGAACCAACGAATAAATAGTGCCATCACTGTTTTTGGATGCGGGAGGGCAATGGCCATTTCTTGTGTGGAAAGTATGAGCAGATGAGGAGATCTCTGTTCTGTAAATCTGGGCTTGCATTTCACAGCAACCAAACTTGCTCAAGAGAATGAAGAAATCCCTGCGGAAATTCTTCGTGAAAATGGCGTAAAGGAAAGGGTTAGCACAGGAGTTGATGGGGTAGAACAGAACCAGAAGGATCTTGGAATTGGACACCGTGATGAGAGGAACCTTGAGGGAGGCTGATATTGCGAAGAAAGATATTGGTGCCATGCAGAGGAAGTCGGTGAAGATGAGTATGGCCATGCGCTTGGCAATCTTGGTGTCGCTGTTGGAGGAGACGACGTTGGGGTTTCGCACGGTGAAGTAGATGCAGATATAGCAGACACAAATAATGACAAACGCGAGTACGTTCAGCACCAAGAGAAATATCACATAAGCCTGGGCAAACGGCGTTTCTATATCCATGGGCAGACAGATGCTGACCTTCATGTAGCTGCTGACCCCAAAGATAGGAAGGAGTGCAACTGCGAAAGCAAAAACCCAGCCAAAACCCATGACAATCACGGCGTGGCGCAAGCGCACCTTGCGATGCAGCTGCATGGCGTAGGTGATGGTGTGCCAGCGCTCCAGGGTGATCATTGTCAGCGTGTACACCGACAGCTCACTCGCAAACACCGTGAAAAATCCTGCAGCGTTGCAGCCTGCCCCAGTCTGCCAGTCTATGGCGTAGTTGTAGTACTGGCTTTGGGTCTGGATGTCTACGGAGGCAATAAACAGCAGATAGATCCCGATGCAGAGGTCTGCAAAGGCAAGGTTGCACATTAGAAAACGAGGAACAGTGAGTTTGTATTGGCTGCTTATTAAAATAATGAGGACAACAGTGTTCCCAGTAATAGCTAAAATGTTGATGAACCATATCAGGACTCTCAGAATGTTGTATCCCATGATGTCTTCACATGGGTTGAAAGCATCGGGTTTAGGTGAGCAGGCTACGTTAACTACTTCATTGCATAAACCGTAGTCAAATTCATTCTCTGCTGGGTCAAATCCTGTGCCGTAGTTGGAAATATAATCTTCAGCTGCAGATCTCCTCTGTAGCTTTTTGCCAGGCTTCTCCTCAAAGTCCTGCTTCACCTGAGACATGCTACATATTGGAAGTAATTCGGTCCTGAAATTGTAAAAAGAGTAGAGTTGGTGGCTGAGACACAGTATGAGGCGAACAACAAACACAAAATCATCCAGTTTCCATTAACAGCTCAGTTTTTCTGGTTAGCTGATTTTATAGATTACCCTAGAGCTTGAAATTAATAGTCTGGCTGATCCCTATTTATAAAATATCACAAGAACATGTAAATGGTTTGGAAACATCATAAACTGCAAGGAAAAGGAAAACCTAATGTTTGCCTAACACTTGTGGTGCAGTTATCCACCTGGATAACACACTCTGTGAGAAGCCTGCCTTACTTGAACTGAGTTTCTCACCTAACCTGCCACTGACAAGCTGATTTGTGCATGGGGGAAATACATGACAATGAATACCAATGTAGGACTGAGCTTGGAAGAACGAGTCAAGCCAGCTGTGCTCATAACGAGTCTGTACAGCCACAGTCATGCTACTGTCCCTTAGTATTATTCTCAATTTCCCTTTTTCCTACACATTTTGACCACTACTGTCATATTACTCTATCAGGACACATAGCAACTCCCCTTTGTGCTCTTCATCATATTAGTGACTAGCCAGGAACACAAGTAAATAGCACAAATAAGTTCATGCAGGATTCCAGATAATCTCTAGAAGGCAGATGCCAACAGAAACACAGGGCACAGCAGACAATTTTGCTTAAAAACTGTTTTCCAAAAGGAGTGAATTAGAAATCAAGTGAAGTGAAGAAAAACCAAAGCAAAGCAAAGCAAAGCAAAGCAAAGCAAACTGAATGTTTTAATGGAAACAGTAGTTGCTTTTGTTTCTGTCAGAAAGTACTTTTTAAACATTTTGAGAATTTTTAGTAGCACAAAATACTAGCATTTTTGATAGTTTTGTGCTTGGCTTTATTTTGCAGAGTATTAGCTCTCTTCCCTTCTCCATGCCTAGACTTACAGAAGAAACAAATATTTTGGCTGAGATCAGCCAAATGGTCAGCTCCAACCAGATTGTAAATATCAAGAAATATCAAGTATAAACATGAAATGAAGGATCAGTGTTTACAACAGCTCCCAGGCTGCCTTAGAATTTGGCTGTCCCACAAACTTTTATCCACAGTTTTAGATGCAGACCCAGACTGAGTCACGGAATAAAATAGCTGACAATGTGCTGTAAAACCAACCCAGTTCAGCTCTGCCTACATTCAGCTACAACCCAGACTGAAATTTAGGTGTGTAATTTCCAGGACAGGACCCCGGCTTATCTTCCACCCTGCCACTGAGTGCAGTTGTGAGAAGAGCTCTCTAGGAAAGTAAAGTTAAAATTTTGAACAATTGGTAGCAGGCTAAAAGGGAGAATTCTTCTTTGTAACCTAATTTCACCCTTTGACTTTCTGCACTCACTGCATCTTCCGAAAATTGAGTTTAAAGGGTCTGCAAGAAAGGAAAACTAATGAAGATCCAGCACCAGAAGGTGAGGGACATTTCCTATGAGATTCTGAACATCCTCTACTATTATCAATATTTTTTATCTTGCCTGTCAACTGAGTCAGAAAACTGATTTTCTGTGAGGTCAAATATGCAGTATGAAGGTCACAGTAGCAATAACAAGGCATTACATTTTGCTCTCCTGTGTTCTACTCGCATAAGGATGAGTGAAGGGTCCAGACTATTGATCAATATATCAACAGTTCTCTGGCTGAAAGGGAATATAGGCTCCCAAGGAGCAATAACAGGAGAAAAAGTCCCTCATTTTTTAGTGCAACAGGCACTTGGGGGCACTGAAAGCTACTGCAATGGTGGTTCTTTGAAAATGAACCAGGGGAAATGTTTGTATCCAATCATTTCTCTCAGCATGAGGTAAAAATAAACTTTTCCCAAAATTATGGAGGCATTGCCTTGACCCAAATATAGTGCCTGGCAAGACTGCTGTGTAAGGACCACTAAATATTTCTGATTATTACAACTCATTAATTCTTGCATTATTTTACAGCCAGTGGACCCAAATAAAACCAGGGTGCCAAGGAATAAGCTGTTTACTCCAAGGAATGGTGACAAGGAGTGTCCTGGCTGGTTCCCTGTGTTGTGAGCAGGTAAGATGAAACTCCCAAGGGAAGGAAGAGCCATCCTCTGATACCGACTCCTTTGCCTTGTGTTGCTCACCCTTTGGGCTGTGCAGTGCACTCAGAGCAAGTTAAAACATTGTTTGCCAAGGGATGTGTGGGTCCTTGCTTCCTGCTGCGACCGTGGGTGTCATAATACAGCTCATTTATTCCCTCTCTTTGTAAACTTTTCTTACTGTTTAACATTATTTTGCTCAAGTAAACTAGAAAAACAAACCGGAGAAAGGGCAACTTGGGGAACAAAATTGAAATTGGCAGAGTGCTCTGACAAAAATAAACAAAAATTACTACCTTTGAACAAGCTGTTATTTTATGCGCCTTGTCTGGATCTGGTGACAGCAGGATCTTGTGTGCTGAGAAACATGCTCAGCAGAATAAATAGTCTTGACCTGTGTTCTGTAATAAGTCCTATCTCACACCAATCATCCTCACCAAAAAGTGCCATTAAGTGAGCAGTGAGTACGTTCTTGTGAGACGAGGCCCGAACACTTCTCCTGATGCCGCCACATTTTTTGAAAAAGTAGGATTTCAAGTGACAGCTCCTCCAAAGAATAACGATCAAGTGTAAGGACAGAGTCATATCAATGCCATTCTTTTAGGCAGAAGGTGATCTTTATGTCAAAGAGGGCCAAAATCTTGCTGAAGTTCATAATAGTCTATGTCAAGTTGAGGGTTTTAACGTCCGGCCTCTGCCCTATCCACACTTCAAGGATATTATTTTCCAGTCACAGAAAAACGTGAGGGGAGTTCAACATACTGTACTAGACTTGTCTTAAGAATGCAGCTTACCTTCTCTTAGGCCAGCATCACAATATTCCAGTATGATCAAACTATACATCAATATTTAGCATACAATCGTTATTGGAATGGGAAAAACATCAAAACTGTATTATGTTTTAATTTGTGTCTCAGACTGGCAGAGCTCTGCTTCATGTGGCATCCTCCAAAATTCAGAAAGCTCTGTTGCTGTAACAGGTTTAAGCTCTCCATTATCACAAGAGCACCTATTCGCTGCTGCAGACGTTTTTTGGAGAGGTGATTGAGTATCATCCACTATGGAAACTTATTTTATCTAGGGTTTTGAGTGCTGCAAACGTCTCCAAAAGGGGAAATCAAACATGAACAGGCAGCCAGAAAGGGGCCACACAACCCTGTCTTGATTCCTTCCCAGAGTTCCCACGTGAACGCCAGCTGCTGCTGTAATCCTTAAAAACTCTGGGGGTGATGAGGCATCACTTTTATACTCGCTGGGCTACCTGGAAGTATTCTGTGAGCCAAATGGCCACAGGAAATGACCATCTCCTGAGAAGGTGCATGACAAGCTAGGTCACAGCAGGCTCCCAGCACCACAAGTAACACCTGCTGCTCTGAGCCCAGCACAGCTCTTTCCAAAGGAATATTACACATTGTGTGACCAAGCACTATACAAACTATTAATAACTTTTAAACAGCCTGAGCAGCCTTCAATGCACACACAGCTCGTGCCAGCTGTCACAAAAACTGCTTTGAAATGGGAGCGGGTGTAGCTACTGTACGTGTGACTAATCTCTGCTGAAGTGTATGGTAATGCTTTCAGTCTTCAAACCAAACATATGCATCCACTTTCTCTCTAATCTGGACTGAGGATCTCGGTTTCCTACCAATTTCAGTACAAGAGATATGACTGTGAAAGAAATGACTATTTTTAATTATGTTTAAAAAACAGCTGACTGGAAGGGTTCATCTAAATAATAGGTTTTCATAATTTTGCGTTTATGGTTAATATTTAGTAGAAAATACATCTGGTAACTATTAAAGGTATGGATAAATATGTTCAATTTTTTTCTGTTGACCAGGCTGGTACAGTTGTGATCAGATTTGCTCCAGAAGCAGCCCCACCACCACACACACTCTTTACACAGACAGTCTTGTGAACACATGTAGGTGATATTTATTAGCTATCAGCACAAGCAAACTCAGTTTTGCAGAATCTTCCATCGTGTGGTGACAATCCAATGCTAAAAATAAAATAAATGGCTATTAAGAGGATTAAAATAGAAGCTACAACAGTTTATGCTTTCTCTGCATGGTTTTACTTTTCTCTGAATTCTTATGCACTTCTGAAGATGATGTCTTGAATTGCAACAATGCTTCATAATTTTTTTCTGCCATGGCAAAGTCCAAGTCTTTCAGGACATCCAGTATAGGAAGAACTTCAAACAATAACAGGGGTTTCCGTAGGTACGAGTTCCTCATGTTTCCAGTGGCACAAATTCAGGAGGTTCATTAACTACTAAACGTGTACATTTCAAGACTGTATGAATGAGGTGAAAATACTCAATGAGAATCACTAATACCTGAAGTCTCACTGCAACTTGCTAATGGGAAATTAAGAAAAGCATGGAAAATTACTTCTGGAGTCTAAAAAGACACCTTAGCCTCCCATCCCACTCTGTTGAATTGTGTGAAATGGATCTGCACAGAAATCATGTCCCAAACCACCGTTAATGTGAACTCAACAGATAATGTAACTGTGATGCTTGGCTGGACAGTGCCCCAACATCAATGACGTTTTCTGAGAGAAGAGTCTGGGATCACTCAGTGGTCCTGTTGCCCTCCTGGACTGATGAAAACAAGTATTCACCAGCTTCTCTGCAAACACAGCTTTCCCTCCAGTTACTTTCTGAAAATTATCAGATGTTTTGTGTTTAATGTCCTCAGTGTGGCTCCAGGCTGGTCCAGGACGGCAGGTCCCAGCAAAAGATGGGCTTATGACAGGAGGAGGCAGTCATGGCTAGGGAAAGTGCTGGTGCTATCAAAATTTAATAATTCCCTGTAATGGAGAGGCAGTGCACTGTGTAGTGTGCATAAACCTCTATGTATTGTGTATTTATTTATTTCCATCCATTTACTTACCTGAACTGAAGGGACCTTTTCTATCCATATTTTGAGGGATTTTATTTATTTCACTATCAATTGCTGAAAAGCACCAGAAAGAAAAACAAATTAAAATCACTTACTTTTGTCTTTTCCAGTTTGTAAATGCACAGCAATGGCTAGGATAGGTGAAGTTTGCCTCAATCAATGATCTAAATTTGCTTAAATCAGGAAGCTTTTTTAAATTGTATGTAGACCTTGCTCTTAGCTTCTTAATGAGTTCTAATCCATGACTTGGCAGGAAACTGATTTTCGTGCTTGAAATATCCCTTCAAGAAAACACATGAAAATCTTGGTGAAATGCAAATTTACTTCTGCTCAACAACGGATATGTGTTTTAGACTGTCCTACTCATTCTCAGAGTAGTGAATGGAAACAGATCAGCTGGAAATCTACACCAAAAAGAAGTTCAAATTAGGTGTTCCTCCAGCAAACTGAGCTAATATCCATTGCAAACAACAATCAAGTGATGTTAGTCTGTGAGTACAAAAGAAAAAAATCCCATAATGTTCTGGGTAAAAACTTGTAGGGATAATAAACCATTACTGCCATACGATGCTGGGTTTAGTAAATACTCAGTAAATGCAGCAATCATCCCAGAATACTGTTAAAGGATAAAAAAGGCTGATGAAATCACAATAGAAGTTTGTTATAAGAACATCACGTCATGGGAAGGCTGCTGTGGAAAAGGCAATAAACACAAAGAGAGAAGCTCACATGTGGGTAGAGATGTGAGGACAGGTTAGGGATATCAGGTTTTGTACACATCAGGAAGAAAAACAGATTAAAGGGAGACAGGGATGGCATTGTTCAGACCGTTAGGAACAAAAAAATCCCAACGAAACATTCTCAGAGGTTTAGAAAACAAATATAGCACAGACTGAAGCAAAGAAAGGGGCAAGATTACAGGAGGCTGGGGAGATGTATTTATGTGGAAGGCAATTACCGTGGGACAGGCTACCAGAGGCAGGGATGGAATCAGCAGCCATGAACATACTAAAGAGAGCATTAGAGGGTTTTTTACAAGGAAACACATTCTGCAAACACTTAATCTTGACTTGTGCCATGCAAGTGAAGAAAGGGAAGAAGGACCAAGGGTGCTCCATCACCAGGCTAAGAGATACTTGGGAATCCATCCCCATAGCTCCAGACTGCAACTGCTGTGGCAAAACGTCTCCACATTTCCCTCACTGGAACACAAACCATGTCCCTCAGATCATGACAGCCTGAGATCAACTGCTTTCTCTGAAAAGCAAAGGTAAAACCGAACAGCACAAAGTGACCCTTCCTTCCTTAACCCCTGTGCTCTTACAGCCTGGGACTGATCCAGGATGCAGTGTTTGCTGAGGCTGTTCTGCTTTCTATTCTCCAAGAAAAGAAAAGATTTCTCCCTAATCAAGGAATTGGACTGACAATATTTGTAGTTTTCTCCATATCCCCTCGAAGGTACAGTTTCCAATTAATCTGTGACAGTGTGGTGTCACAACATGTTATTTGATCTCTATCACCCAACATACACAAATTGTTTTTATTATTGTATTAATAAAATAATACGAGTGGTGTCATGTGAGGGGTAGATCCAGGTTTTAGCAGCATGTAATAGGGTTTAAACAGTTGCTATGTACCATACACACATTTGGACCTCTGCTCTCTGGTCTGAGAAACAAAATTAATACCAAGAAAAGGCTCTGCTTGGATGCCAGCCAAGCCTAAGAAGTTCACAGGCAGCTGATAAAGCAGTTTGTAAAACTGGTAAAGATGATCTGTGTGTCTCTCAGCCTACAGCTGAGGCTTTACATCCAGGCTCTGAAGGAATGTGCCACCTTCAACAACTGGACAATGGACTGGGCAGCAGAGCAGAAAACACAAACTCCACTCTGCTGCCCCGACTTGGGACTGTGACTTTCCCTGGAAGACAGACTGGTGTATCCACAAGTGCTATGGGCTTCTTCAGGGCAGGCTGGGAGAAGCCACACCTCTCACAGAAAGGTCCTGAGGTCCTGGACCAGTTTCTACAGGAGCAAAAACTGGTAGCTGATGAGAAATTTTAGGCTATTGATTTCTGCCTTGGACACTTGAAGACATAATTAGGTTGCAATGAACAACCTCAATTTTCACATGTGCTGACTGCTGCCCTCAGTGCACTGCCTAATGAAAACTGTCACCCGGAGTATATGCTCATGAGTCAAAAACTAAACAGCAGGTCTCTGCTTAAATCCACAGACGGCATCACTCATGGCATCATTAAGGGAATGTGAAACTTCATAGTTCTGAATGAGAGCACAGAAAATGTTTTCTTTGGCTTGTTAGCTAAAAATCATTACTGAATCCAAAATGGTATTACACTGTGTGTGGAAACAAGCAAATATGAATAGGAATAGCACTTGGACTTAAAAATATCTAAAAGTTTACTGAATCTCTCATAATCTCTAAATAATTTCGTAGATATTAAATATTTTTTCCCCAAAATATTTTTCTTTTTATTTAAAAAACTTTCCTTTTTATGCTCATTATCGCACATAAGCAGAAGTGTGTTAGGCAAAGTGCTTTGCAAATCCCTGTGGGATTTTTTGGTAAGTCTGTGAGGGATAGCCATGGATACACCACCACCAAGCCCCCAAACAGCAAACAGACACTGTGCAGGTGGTTTAGTAAATTACTCCACTGAGTTACCACATACACCCCTCAGTGCAGAGGTGCTTTGGGGTGCTGTTCTCTAGTTAGAGGCTCAATAAATTAAAGAAACATGATGAGCAAGATTATAAAGTGGCAGTAGGAAATCAAACCAGGAGGCATCAGTGACTGAAATATGTGTTCTTGTGCTATCATTGCTTGGCTGCGAGTCATCAGCCTTGACAGCAGCCGGTGCAGGGACAGCAAAATGAATCTGCCTTCTCTTCCAATCACTTCCCTTTCCCACTGGGAGTCTCTCTTGGATTAGCAAAAATACTGACCAGCTGATGAGGTCCAAAAAAGGCACTTAGAGAAATGGTGAAAAATAGCTCCTGCAGCAGAAATCAGAGCAGGGTAGGCGGATTGGGGAGAACAATTTTCTCCATGCTTGTATCTAAGCTGATCTCTGGCTGTGCTTCAGGGACTCAGCTGTTGAGCTGGGCATCTGCTGGAGATCTCCTGTAGCCTCAATATGTGGGATTCCCAACGAATCCCAAATTGCAAGGGTGGGATGGGCCACAGCCATATCTCACCCTGCATCAAGTCAGGACACGGCCAGAGAAGGCAAGACATGACCAAAAGCTGGTGTAAAGCCACTATAACTCTGAGAGCAGCAGCAGACAATTAAATGAAACAATGCATCTGAAAATTGAAGCTATGAAACTCCAAGTTGGAAACAGAGTGTATTTCTGTATAGAAGGAATATGTATAGTTGTGGGATTTATTAGCTATTTGATTTACTGGCCTACTGTCAATGCTGAAATCCTTTAACTCAAAATTTGATGTCTTTCCCAAAGAGAGATTCTAATTCAGCCAAGAGCTGTAAATCTGAGAGAGGAATTGATTTGTGAAACTCTGTAGCCCATACAAGGCCCATGATTGGTGCTGTCTATTTGTGTTTGTGTTTCTTTCACATTGCTTTAATATGATGAATTATACAATAGAAGTTGGCATTAATTGACTCCATAACACTGGTTCAGAAAGGTCAGGAGTTAAACCACCCTGATATTCATTCTGTTAAAACATTGCAGTCTGCAACATGGATTTGATTGCAGCAACAGCAAAAGTATGATTTGTCCCAGCAAAAATATGATTATGGGTCAATCATTTCCACAAGTGAAAGCGCATCCCTGGTGTACACTACAGTGATGGATGAGTAAGGAGGCTCTTCTTTCATGATCTCATCCAGGATAAAAAGGTAATTTCCCATCCACGGAAAAGTGGATGTATTGGTAATGGAACAGAAAACTTTTTACGCAAATAACTCAGTGTTAGAAATTGAACTATCAAATGAATCTCAACTACAGCCAAATCAATTTGATAAACCTCCAGAATATGATTGTACCAAGTAAAGCTTGCAAAGAAAATGCATTTACTTTTCACTACAGGAACCAATGATTTCCCAAAGAAACACCTATAATATTACTGACAAAAAGATGCTCCAGTGGCAGTCTTTCCCAAAAAAGAAGATGCTTTGAAGACACAATGGAAGTGGAGCAGAATACAGTAACCCAGACCATAGTTCTTTTTTATCTTAGGTGCACTGACCATCACAAAGTGGAAAAAAAGGCCTTCAAAAGAACTCTGGACTGAACTCAAAGTTAATCAAACATTCTTCTCCCTGCTTTTCAGATTTATAACCACACTAGCATCTCTGTAAAATATTTCAGCTGCTCCAATGACCCCTTTCACTCGTTCTAGGTGACTTTAGCCCTCTCTGGACAACCAGGGTAGATGCAAAGAGAGAAATGTTCCGATGAACTGGATTCATTCCACGAATTCCAACAGCTGTGCACAATCACATACATTTTCAGATCCTATGGCAAACTGTGGCTTTAGGCAATGGTGGCTGAGATCCATGAGCATCCTACTGCTCAATTTTCTCCTGCTGAGTTCTCAATTCCCAGCTCATCACCCACCAAATACATCCTGCTGTAACCTATCCCAATCCCCATCCCTGCAGGAGATGAATTTTGCTTCAGAATTAAGCTGCACAGATGCAGGGGCAGATCTTCAGTGACAAGTAATTCAGATTTAAGCACTGAGAACCACTCGCAGAGTCCTGATTTTGCTCAAGCAGAAAACCAAAAGCATTTTTTCCTAGAGAGAAAAACAAAGCAGAATGACTACTCTCTTGCACAGTTTAATAAACTGTGGAGAGGAACCTGGGTCTAAATCTCTCACTCTCAATACTCTCAAAAATTTGAGGACAAAGTGAAAAGAAGGTTCTAGACTGAAATTTTGGTTACAGCTTCCTTTTTTTTATTCAGAACTAGACCTCTGGTCTTGAACTCCAAAGTTTGCAAGATGTTGAAATCCAGACTGGCATTCACATGTTCTTCTTTGATCTTTTCTAAGGAGTCAATAATTAGAAAATGTTATCCAAATATTACTTACAAAACAATGGGTCCATTGGCTCCCTGGAAGACCTCATTTGGTAATTTTTCTAGGTTGTGATTATCACTTAGATTTCTGAAAAACACAATATTTATGCGGAAACAATCTGAGATAAAAAATTATATCTTTCGGAAGTTACTATCTTCTAGTGATCATTTTTCAGAATTGCAAACAACAGAAATAGTTACAGCTCATCCAGGTATGTTCCATTAAATGCATGATTCTCAATGTCCTGAATTCCATTTTTATTCAGCCATCTGCAATAGAGAAAAGGAAAAGAGAGTTGTGTTCTTATTTATGCTTCACAACTACAATGTATGCAATTCAAAGTAGTGAATCTCAAACAAATAAAATTGTTAAATGGACATTGAAATGGTGGGATTTCTATGAATCCTAGCCTGTAAGACCCCAATAGCTGGAGGAAGGCTTTGGAGAGGGCAGACATGAATAAGGTGGAGGAGACGGCAGCTGGAGTTAAGTTCCTGAAGTAAGGGCAAAGCTGGTGAAGATGCTGGTGCTGCTCCACTGGGAAGGCAGCAGAGGAGCCAGGGAGACCAGGTCCTTTCCTGTTGGTGCTGTCAGTGCCACTTAGCTTTACTCTTAGCAAGATGCTTTTGAAATGCTGGGCCACGGCTTCATCTTTGCCAGTTATTAGAGAAAAAAGCTTGCTGTGTGCCATGGGCTCACATCCGCAGCCAGGCAGGTGGAGGAGGGGGGCTGATGCTCACTGAGCCGAGCAGGAGGGCAGGAGGGGCAGCCAAACTGCCCAGAAAGCAGGTGATTCCTCCTACACTGCTGCCTTGACAAATCACACTCCCTGTCGGCTCTGCTGCCCAGCCCCACCTCCCCAGGCTCCTTTCCCCAGGAGCAGACACAGGTAGTGCACCTGGCAATCAAAGCTCCTGGGGCTCTCTGCCAAGGTTTTACTCCGGTGCATTACCTAACTAACGTTTGATGTCCTTCCCTCTGTCCCTTCACGGTCCTATAAATTTACATTTAGGTCAGTTATATTTATCATCTTTACGGTGCAATCCTTCATCTCGCCTTAAACGTCACTTTGCAGCTCACGCCCTCTCCAGCAGGCAATGACAGGTCTGATTGATGGCAAAAATGGCCTGATTTAATTAAACTGTCAGCAAACCTGGACTCTTTTCTAATTCCCTTTGAAAGCTGAGCATGCAAGTGACCCACTTATCTGAGGTCTGAGGTGGTGAGCTAAGGTCAGCACGGAAATCAGTCATGGGTCTGGCTGAAAGGATTGCTCTTTTGACCATGACAGGCAGATGCACAGAGCCCTGTGCCCATAATGTCTGTCAGGCTGGATCAGGAGAACTGTCACCGTCCCCTTCACTTGCCAGCACTATTAGACATGAGTGAGCGGGCACAGAGGAGAGACAGGTCCCTGCTTACAGCATTTGAAGCATTTATTATATTACATTGATCTTATAAATTTGTAGCTGCCAGGCTGATAGATATGTTTTTAATCACACTATTAGCACTTACTGCATTCTCTCACTGAACATGATGTTAATGCAATGAGATACTAAGGTCGTAAAACAGAGTCACTGTACCCACACAGTGTGGACTATAGGCTCTTGTCACCTGGTTAATGGCAGCTGAGCAGTAAAAAGAGCAAGAGGAAAAAAAAATCTAAATCCCAGGACCTCATTATAGTACATATAGATAAATTCCTGTTGAGGCAAATTCCCTCCTCACTTCAACCAGCATTCTTACTGACTCCACTAACTCTTACATTAGCAACAGGTGACAATGGAGATGCAGATCCAGAGCTTGGATGTGTGGGCTTTTCCTTACCATTTCATGACTAAGCCAGGTTTTTAAAACACACCTGAAAATTCACCCAGTGCAAAAGGTTACTGCCCCTGAGGTACCATTTACACACTAATTCAGGACTGGAAAGATCTATCTTAAAGCCTAAGTGGCATGCAAGAAAGTGGAAGCAAGGTGAATTTCTTCCATAAATGTCTCGCACTTCATTACCAAGTGTCTCCTCAGTTCCCACCTTTGCAGATCCGACGCATAGTGTAAGATCAGATGCAATCCAAATCACTGGCTTAAATATGCTTGGAGCCTGCCACAACTAAACCTATTGAAATGGTTTCATCCTAAAAACCGGGTGTTTAATGCATTCTGGGTGATTTAATCATTTTGATATTCCTGGTTTTACTAAATGGTTTTGCTGTAACCATAGCTTTCTGTTGCATTGCTGTGACACCAGTTTTGTATAGAAAACCAGCAAACTTGTGTCTAAAACGAGATAAATTCACCACAGCACAAGGAAAGCCTAATCAGGGACTCTCAAAGGGCACATGCAGGGCCTCTGTCCCAGGTTGGTCTAGGGAGAACCAGGGCAAAGTCAGGCCATGGCCTGAGCAGCGTGGTGGTGGCCAGGTCTGCTCAAACAGCTCCTGCTGCTTCTGCACCCACTGGTGGGTGTGGGGAACCTGTGACAATGGGGCAGCTGCAGGGGACAAGGCAAAGCAGCTGCAAGTGGACATGATGGCCCACCAGGACAATTTTGCTAGCAAACCAGCAGCCTCAAGCCCCCAGAGAGGTATCCTTCAATAGCCGGGCAATAATCATCACGGAATGATAGGAAGGTTTGGGCAGGAAGGAACTTTAAAAATCACCCAATCACCTCTGCCATGGACAGCAACACCGTTCACTAGACCAGCTTGCCCAAAGCTCCATCCAACCTGGCCTTGAGCACTTCCAGGGATGGGACATCCACAGCTTCTCTGGGCAACTTGTTTAAATGCCTCACCCCTCTTCACAGTAAAAAATTTCTTCCTGATATAAGCAGTGAAACATCCTGGGGGGAGAGGAGGAAGCCAATTTCATGCTGCTCAAATGCCACAGAGTGATCAAAACACAGCACAAATCTGGGATATTTATCTCACCCTTTGGTGGTATTATGAAAACAAACATAGTATTTGTTGTGCAGTGCTTTGAAAATGCAAAGCCCTACCTGAGCAGCAAATATTAGCATCATAGGAGAAAAGGTAAACCAATGCACTTGTGGTATAATTACTTGAATATGTATTTGAGAAAAGTCTGTGTGTGTATGTGTTTAAAACTTCAGAATGTGAAGCAGACAGAGGTTGTGCATAACTGATAGGGGAAAAGGAGTGATAAAGCTAAATGACTTGTTACTGGTCTCTCCTTATTATTGATGGTCTGACCGTGCTCACCCCAGAATCGATGCCAATTCAAGCCTTGCTTTTCCCTCTCAGTGTGTCAGGTAAACCACACAAACACGGTGGGAATTCTTTCCAGTCTGGCCACTAGCTAAGTGAAAGGAAGGCAGCTTGTTAGCAAGCAAACAGTATGTTTTGATATACAGAGAGAAAGGATCAAAGAGGCCAGCCAGTTCATTAAAATACATGACTGTTCAAATCAAATGTAGAGCCATCTAACCATGCAGCTCGAAACTGCATTTTGAGCCCACCCGTACCAATGCATTAACTTTGTGTACAAATAAAGCACATTTCCACTACATCTGCATACATTCTGCCCAAGTAATAAGCGCCTTTTGAGTGATGTGTCTGACTGTAAATATTTATGAGTCGTGCCATCCTTTTGAACACAATTTGTATCACAGGGAACTGTTGCTGTAGGTATTTAGCCTTGGCATTGGTAATTACTAAATTTGCTCTGTGATGTGCTCCTAAAGCGAAGAGCAGGACTAGAACACAACAAAAAACCCCAAAAGCACTAATTTTTTTCATGGCAGGGAAACAGAATACAGAGATCTCAGGGGCAAGGAGAAATGTAAAGTCTCAAATTGAATTTGGAAGTGTATGAAAAAGTACCCAACTCCTGGTATTCTTGACCCTGCTCTGGAAAAGAAATGAGCTAACAAGGAGAATAATGAATTTGGCATGTCTACTCACAGAATCACACTTTCAGAACTCAGGCCCATAAATGAATTTCTCTCAATTGTACGTATATTGATATTGTCTTGAATATCTCTGAAAAATAAAATACAATAGAAACTACAGCTTTTTGTACTTCTGTGAGCCTTTCAATACAATATGCTGCTTCAAACACAGTGTTTTTCCCTTACATTCAATCTGAGGAAGTACTATAGACAGAGGGTAATAACGTAAGTTTCCAAGACATTTTCTTCCTGCAGAGAACAAACCTTCCTGATAAAAAAGGCTGGAGCAAAACACTTCCAACACCCCCATACTTTCCTCCCAAATAGGCTGAAAATATTAAAATGCATAAAAGCTCTGGTCTATAACCCTGAGGTGGATGAAATAGCTCCTCCAGCAAACACACTCCCCAGAAAATGCAATTGGAGGGGCTGAGAGGCCACCCCTTCTCCCAGCCTCCCAGCCAGAAGGAGGAAAGCCATTAGCCTTTCTGGCCTGATTCAGCAGGGTACCCACCAGCCCATGAATCATTCCCCAGCTGATGTCAACAGGGTTGCTTATGAGCTTTGTATGTGCTTAAGAACTTAAACGCAGGACCCTTGTCAGTGCAGTTTGTTGAACGGACAAGCAGGAATTTCCATCTTTCCTCTGTTGTGACTGAGAAAAACAAAAGAGAAATGTTCTGTTGCTGACTCAAAATAGGCCTCAAAGAAGTTAAATAGTGCTATTCATAATTTAGACTGAGGATATGGCTGTTTCCATGCCGTTTCTGTTGGAAAGCACAGAACAAAATTATTTATATGCAAAGCTTGAAATTAAGCACGGTTCCAAAATTATCTCATGCTGACAGCTCCATGCAGCCACAACTCTGCACTGAGTGACACACAGAGGTTTCATTCTGCAAACTGAGGTCAGCAGAGGCAGGAATAGGGAGGGAACACGGCCCCCCTGCAAGTGAACTCTATCCCTCTACTAAAGATCTGCCTTTTATAAACATCAAGACCTGTCTTTGGGACTTAAATATTGGCATAAGCCAAGCCAAAGGGAATTTTCTTATTGACCTCATAGGGACCAAGGTTTGAACTGAGGACTAGTTTGGGACTCAGTCAGTATCAAGGTCTATTTATTCTTACAGGAAAATGAGGAGTTGCACCTAAAAAATTAAAACTTCTTGCTCCACTGGCCGCAGTAATTCTAGTTTAGTTAAGACTGATGATAAACACAAAGGTGTACAGATGAAGATCTCTCTAGTGCCATACCTTTGCACTTCCTTGATGGTTTTGAGGAGCAATGAAGTGAAGTTCCCAGAATTACATATGTAGAGTGTATTCCTGAAATTGATTTTTTGTCTTCTACGTGTGTATACTACATTCAGGCATCCCACTCTATGTTTTATAGGCATTTTTATTTATATTAATGGCTATTACTACGATAATTACAGGATTCATGTTTCTGCAGGTTGAAATCTTCTAATCAAAGATCTGAAGATGCAGAATTTGTGTGTGAATTAACAAGAAATCTTGTCCAAAAGAATGCTTTCAGTTACAGTAAGAACTGATTCAAAAATGTATGTCAAAATATTTTTCGGTGAAAAAGGAATCAAGCTTTTCTGATGTGCATTTTTTCTACAGAAGAAAACGTGCTTTAGGAAAAAAATAGCCTGTTTTCACACAAAAATTTTGTACAGATTTTTTTTTCCTCATTGGCACGGGAATTTTCTATCGAAAAATATCTTCATTCTCTGGACAGTTTTACTGCCAGGGGAAAAGAAAAAAGGGTATGGTAGATAATTCCCTGAGGGTTTTTTGTTGTTGTTGTTGTTTTTTTTGTTTTGTTTTTTTCTTTTTTTGGTCTTTCTGCTTCTTTGTGATGTGGCCGCTTCTGATGGAACACAGCTCTGAGATCAATGAACTCTTCCCATGCAGGCCAGAAAATTGTCACCAGATGGCAACAAATTTCCACTGCCACCACCCTGGTTTGGATTTCAACTTGTGAAAGAGGAGTCAAAGGCTGTTTTCCGTCCCCTGGGCCACCCAGGCATGTGCTCACAGCGCAGTTAAAGGAAGGGTGTGGTCTGTAAAGTGCAAGTTCCAGCACTTTGTAGAAGGGACACCTGGAGAGAACTGAGACCTTCTGAGGCACATTATCACCAATGCCTGCAAAATTACAGCCCAACACGCCACTGTGGAGCTAATAAATGAGCACGAGGGGAATCATGTCTGGAAAGGTTTTGCTGGAGAAGAAGAGCACTCAAGGGGAGCTTTCAGAAAGTGAAATGTAAATGTTCAAACTTACAGCAGAACTTTCTGGAAGGAGTGAACCTTGTGGACAGCAGGTAAAAACCGAAGGCCAGTGTTTGATATTAACCTAAGGGGAAGAGAAGATGAAGATTATTTGCTCTGCCCTGGGAAAGAAGGCAGTAATTAACAAAGAAGAAAGAACATTGGACTCAAAATGGTTGTAAAAAAAGGACAGAGTTAGAGAAGTGGGGTTTGCCAGTAAGAAACTTGACCTTGTAATTTAAAAAGGTTTTTCTCTAAAATGCAAGCTGCATTCTGCCCCACACAGGCAGAGGGAGAAACCCTACCTTGAATAATTACAGAGTATTTCCTGATGATCTCAGGAAATTGTCCATATTCATTTCCCAAAAATATTCTAAGAAACCAACTGCACTGACACGGGATAATTATTTCCATAGTAGCTGTTTTAAGACAAAAGCATCAACTCACCACAATTTTAACCTTCTACTCTAATAGAGGATAAATTAATTCCATGGGAAATTAATTAATGAAATTAGGAGAGAATTAGGACATTTTACTCCCCGGCACCTTTGATAGTGAGGAGCCAAAACCATGGGAATATTTCAGCAGTCTGTGCACCTGGTAAGGGACCTGAGCCTCTATTCTTAAATCCCTCCACCCTCCCACTGCACTGAGCATCACTGTGGTTCCTGTCCATGAAACACCACCCCCGAGCTGGTGACTGAAGGACAACCCTGTGCTCACAGCCAGGGAGGTCACAAGTATCCACAGAGATGGACCATGTCTAATTTAGCCAAATTTTGTTACCCAGAGCAGTAGCAAGGACAGGACTAATGTGATGTTGCCCTGCAGCAGATGATTGGTGGCTGCTGATGGCTGGAACGAGGGCTGGGAGCTGGAGGGAGGAGCTAGACTGGGCTCTGACCATTTGGGAGTTTTTTCCAGACACCGAGAAGTCTCATCTTTAACCCACCAAACAAAGAGAAAATGTGGGTTCTTGAAAATTTGATGAGATCTTCATGTTTTTAATACACGAGATAATAATAATGATTTTAATATACGAGAAGGTGTATGAGAACGTAACCTTTCACTGAACATATTGGTTTCTTAAAGAACATTATTAACAGTATTTGGAGGGTATTTTTCATCCTGTCATTTAGAACAATATTCCTTCTTTACTAGATGTGGCTTTTTTTTATTTTAACAGAATCATTCCTGAATAGTTGAGTTGTGATCAAAGGACTGGTTGAGACTGGAAAAAGGTAGCATTGTTCATATGATGTTTTTTTATGAACCTAGATGATTTCAGGAGAGTTGCAGTCTTTCAGGTTTCATAATTTGAACTGAAACTGAACGCCTCCATGTGACAACCAAATTCTACATTTGGGAACTCAGGGTGACACATAAGTCCATAAAATAGTCATTCACTTGCATAAGTACTGCTCTGAACTCCCTGAGATGGTATCTGGGTATCCTCAGATGCTGAAAAGCCATCTTTGATCTGTCTCATCTTATAATGGAAAGCAATACTCCATATGCAGGGAAAAATTAAAGTAGTATTAGTGAATATTCAAGAAGCCAATTCAGGAAAGTTGCTGAAATGCCATGACTGTTTCGTCTCAGGAGTCAGAGTGGTCTGACATTGCATTAACTTAAAAATAACAGCTGTCACATGTGACCAAGAAAGCTCCACAAAAATGCCTTTGAAAAACTATTGCATATAGTTAAATAGAAAGCACGATTAATGAAGCAGGTGGATTACACAAGCTGCTTGTTACTTAAAATATTTCTGCACTTACACTTTGTAAAAGGAGTTTGCTGAAAAAAATTAGAAGCAATAGGAGAAGAACCTCTAACTCCCCCTTACAATATTTTAAAATACACTCTCTAAGTTACTGGAGATATACATGGTTTTAGTTGAAAGCTGCCTTTAATTTTAAATGAGTCATACGCTAAAAATTCATGCAATCCTTTTTTACAAGCCCCTTTAAAACGCAAATTATGGCATACATTTCCCTTAGTAGGAAAATGAAGGAGGAGACTGCTGCCAACTAGTGCGTGGCTACTGCAGGACAGAGAAGACATAAGAAGATTTCCTTTCTATAGTCCTGTCCCTAGAAAATTGCAGTCCTCATGGTGCAGCAATGAAAGGTGTCAGGACTCGAACATATGCTATTCAAACACTGCTCCCAAGGGCAACTTACTCCCAGCATATCAAAATTCCACATTGGTTATTAGGGCTTTCACCATACATGAGAGAAAAAAACCATCCCCAGTGCCTTGGGTTAGTTCTGATCTTTCCAGTAATTCTGAAGCGGTCAGGGCTCAATTTTCACTGGTGTCAACTGAACAGCATGAGATGAAGAGGAAAGCATCTTTGACAAATCATTACATATTGAAGTAAATCTACAGGTGGCACAAGGCACTGATTGCACAGAGGCACAGAATGGCGATTAGGAGCAGGAGAGGATGTTCTTTTAATTAAATACAGAAAAAGAACTGAAAAAATATTTAGCTAGACTGCAGCCTAGATCTTCCCTCTCTTTTTATTCAACCAGCAAATCTCCAGAGGCCTTTAAGTGGATAATCTTTTTAGAATGTAGATAATCCAATTTACTGAATATCTTTCCTGCAGGACAGCTTTGTCAATATATTTACCATACAATGTATACATCCTTAGTAGCCTCACTTTAAACAAGTGTCCTCTTTAATCTGTGTTATAACTGAGTCCCCCCTTGCCATGCATAAACAGCTCGGTGAGAACCTGTTTTTTTCAGAGGGCTGATGGCTGCTTTCCAAGGCATTAATTGTCTTTCTGAAAAGGCTTACTGGAGTCAGCACTTAAGAAAACAGAGCACCACGATCAGCAGAGAAAAAAAACAAAACCTTTCAGAAACTAATTCCTGGAAGATTCTGGCTGCTTATCTCCAGATATAGCAACACGTCTGCTCTTTTTCGTGCCAAATTGCAGGAGCTATTCTGACAAATCTGGGAACACAGTTTACCTCATCAATTTACTGTGGGTATTTGCTAAATTGCAAACTCAAGGTAGGCAGAGATAAATACATCACTCAGGAAGCATTATCTCTGTGTCCCTTAATCACACTGGTTACTTTATGTTGTGGGTGAGCCTGATTCCAGCCAGACATTCCTGTGATTCGTGTATCCCAGGCTTCTTAAATCTGCAACACCCACTCCTGGGGTAAGGTCTCTAACTGTAGGGCTGCCATGCCAAAGGAAGGAGAGGAGCATCACTTCTTTTTATTGAAGAGTCAACTCCAAGCAAAGGGTCAGGAATTCTGTGGACTTTGCTGCACCTGCAGCAGATGCAGATTTAGGTTTAGGAAGCACCAGGCAGGTACAAGCAGCTGCAAGACTTTGAAGTTGGGCTCTGCCCCTTTTGCAGGCAAAACACAGTGTTTTTGGGACCTGCATTTTCCCTCCTGTCCAACAATTCAGCTGTATGCCCTCAAAATTGACCTGAAAGGAGTGATGCTTTTAAATTTTTGTATTGTAAGCTGAGATTGCTTAATACAGGACATCGACACTCCAAAAATGAACCAAAGAACACAGATTACATACGAGAACTAATTTTGGAAAGAAAATGGGTTTGAAAAGCCATCACTACATCATTAAAGAGACTATGCCACAGGTCTCCCTAATGAGAGCCAGATAAATAATCTTGTACCCATGAAAAGGTCAGTAAGTTACCATTTTGAAGCAGTCTGCCTCTCTGGCATATACCCAAGAAGACCAATTAGCAATTCTCTTCACTGCTTCTAAAAGACTGGTGAGAAAGTTAAGGCTGCCTGTTTCTAGAAGGCTTAGGTTATTCAGCTTTGCATTTTCTCAGCATTTTGATCTCCTTTGTGTTTTTGCCATACTGGTAATGATGATGCAGGAGACAAAGGGAGTGGGCTGAGGAGGAAATGTATTTGTATCCAAGTTGACAGAGATAAAAGCATATTAATATCTAACAGCTGGTGGCTGTAATGAGCCATGAAGCTGATGAGGGGACTGAGAAGGCTAGCCAGAGCTTCTTGCCTGCCCATAAACAAGACCTAGTGGCTATACAACGATTTTTGCAGAAAGACAGAGAAAGCCTTGCAAAGAATGTGTTGGAAAGGTCATTAAATTAATAGGATGTAGTACCTCGGCTCAATTTTGGACATTGAGACTGATTTTTTTTTTCCTCTGTGTTTTCTAAGTGAAAACCACCAGAAAATAAATATAAATATAAATATAAATATAAATATAAATATAAATGTAAATGTAAATGTAAATATAAATATAAATATAAATATAAATATATATTAAAATATATAAAAATACATATATACACATTTTAAATTTTTTTTTTAAATTCTTTTTTTAAAGGTTTTTTTTCCTGAAAGACTTTTTGAATTGTGTTTTAACAGTTCTACTACAGTGACAGAACTGTGTAAGGAATCAGACTATGTGTCTTGTGCCCTGCCAGACTGTCCCGATAGCTGGGAACTTCAGAACCACAGTGATCCAGAAATGGGCAGGCACCCCAGTCCCTGTGCTCTGAGATGCTGGTTGCAGCTTGGTCTCTCTGTACCTTCTTACCCAGTCAGACAGAATCTCCTAATCTGTTACGTGACAAGATATTGATGAAAACATGTGCTACTCCTTCCTAACTTACAGCAATTAATATGAAAATTAGGCAGTGATGTACAGGTTTACAAGTTTCCTGGTTTTACAAGTTTCTTTTCATGGCTTTAAAATTTTTATCATTTCTGCAATAGCTGTTGATACCCTTTCTATCCACACAGATGCTTAACCCTTTTATGAATTATTTTAAACTATAGTACCACATGTTTACAACCTTTTGCTTCTGTATTGTACAAAAACCCTGAACAAACACCACAAACAGAACAGAAAAACCATCAATTCACTAACTTCTTCAGCAACTTGCCTTATATTTTCAGTATTTCCCCTTCCTTGCATGTCATAGGAAGGTGAATATGAGGACTGGGTTACCTTTACCAGATGCTGTTTTACAGCCCTCCATCAAGGTTTCTGCTTTCTCATTAAATTAACTATCCTATCCTTTCAAAGAGCAAAGCTTTCTGCCTTTTTAGTTTCTAAAAGGGCAAGCACCAGTCAGTGAAACCAGGAGCTGGAGAAAATGGCATCTTTCCCACAGAAATGTGCCAGGAGAGAACCCAAAGGTGTGGCTGGGTGCAGAGAGATGACCTGAGCACAATGTAACTCAGCACCACGCCCGGCTCATTGCACCCAGAAGGCTCCAACAGGGACTTTGTGTCCTGCCCCTGGTCCCGGAGGTGGGAAATGATGGAGCTCCACTGAAGCCACCAGTGCTGCACTGATTTATACCACCAGCACAGATTCCTCAAACCCCACATTGATCTGTTCAGAAGCTCTGAGCCATGAAACCTTTTGTACTATCTATAGTCAGACTGGGGGGGGTTACCTCCTAAAATGAAGGCACAGAGGGGATGCAGATTTATATCCACTAGTGGAGTAAACACCAAAGATGAATTTTATGAACATAAATTAGAGACATTGACACAAGAATGAATATGAATTAAGTGGCCATAAATAAAACTAGAGGAAATCTTCTAGTGACCAAATCATTGAGTTTTTGGACAAACCTCTCCTGGGAAAAAGAGGAAAGTAGGGAACATAGAAGTGCACCAAGAATGTCAATAAAGCATCTAATTAATGGGATATATGAAGTGGATGCAGGAAGAAATAGGATACATTAGCTGTAGAGTCTCTTCCAACCCTGTACGCCCATAAAATGTATTTTCCTCTGATATCAGCTAGCAAGTAAAACTATCTAAAGAGGAGAGAGGAATGGTTAGGTAGACAAGCAATCCTCTGCATTTTTAATCTGTTGCTTCTATAGGTCATAGTATGGCTGCAGCAGAAGAATTTTTATACAGGTAGAATCCGTGAAAATTTGAGTCAACATGAATAGGAGTGTGGAATGACAAATGCTCAGAAGAGACAACATCCACTAGTGCCAAGAGAAAAACTTTCACTATTTCAGACATTTAAAGTATGAATTTACCTCTACCAATGATGTCTGTGTCCCATATTTAACAAGCACTGAAATTAGAGTGTCCTTCAGTGTGTTCACATTTCTTCTTCCACTTAATGTGAGACAAATATACTCTCATTCTTTCTACCCATCTGTACATCTGACAACTGTGCTACCCATGGCAGCTTTTTCTGGGGGTTTTACATGGGATAAAAAATTACTGTGGTTTTGTTGTTAGGTGGCCAGAGCCACTCAAAGGCAGCAGTCACTGCTGAATGACCAAGGCTTGAAACGGGAAGAAAAAGGAACATGATTTCTCATCATGACAATACAAACTTAAAGCTTTATTTCCCCACTGTCAAAAGAAAATCTGTGTTTCAGTTATGCAAACACAAAAGTTAAAGTTTACCAAGGTGCCTGATGAATTTCATAAAGAGGGAATCAGTCAAAATACTGGGAAGAGTAAAAATCCTACTTCAAATCTAGCCACATATTTCAGTTCAATGAGGGTTTAAACTATAAGGGCTTCTGCAGTGCTAAATACACCTTATCTCCTCAAGTCCAAGTCTTAAATCTCAAATCTTAAAGAACAAATTCAAAGCAATGCCCCTTGGCATTTTTGAGCCCAGAACCTGTCAGATAGTGGTGATTTTCAGAGACTTTAAACAGTCCTTGGCTCACTGGGAGCTATGCTTATCACAGCACTGACCTGATTTCATACTGTCTTTAAGAAATATCTAACCAGGCAATTAAACGCTTACTTTTATGGACTGAAATATAGAAATTATGACCAGGCTTCTTCGATGACTAAGGGAAACAAGGCTTCTTGTATGATTAAGGTTTCTTGTGTCAGTCAGGAAAATCAGATGGGGTTTATGTGCTCAGGAGGATGGACATACAAAAGTTGGGATCCTACTGGATGAATAAGTTGATATCCTGCTCACCAAAGACCACCATCTGAGCTGTATAAGCTGTGACCATTAAAAAATATTAGTGTTATACAGAGCAGAGATTATTAGTCATGTTAAAGTCTTGTGCTAAAAGCTGTGAAAATGTATTTGAGTAACTAATTTATTTTAAGGATGCATTCAATTACCACCGAATTTTGATGGCAACCCCATGGAAGCAGATGTGGCAACCACAGTGGTGCAAATGTTATTCTTGCTGAGGCTGGCTGAGGAAACAAAGCTGTACCATACATCAATATGTTTGTACTTTAGGGATCTAATCATCTCACATCAAGCATTAATGTCAACCACTGCTATAGCACTGCTTTTGCTAAAGGAAAAAATTTGAATGTTTAAGACCACATGTATGATGTATAACAGAAGGCAGTACCATAGCAAAGACAGATGAGAAAGATTTTTTTTTTGTCCCAAAGCTCCCAGGACGAATTTCAACTTAAACCTGTTTCTATAGATGTAAGAAAGGTCCAGCTCCTCTTCTCACCACTCATTTTCAACCTGTTGGTTAAAACAGCTTAAGGAACTTGCGTGTAGGACTCCTCCATGGAAGCTTTTATCTTCAGCTTTTCTGAAGATGGTGCAGGCATGAAAATGTGGATTGACAATATGCAACTGGTAGTGAGGAGAGGGCATTGTCCTGTCTTATCACCAAAAGTGCTCAGCGCCAGCTGGACAGAAACAAAAGGTATGTAATTCAAAGTGACTACAGGACTTGTAAAGAGCAAAAGATCTTACAAATATCTGAGGCTTGGAAGGTGTTGGAAGGCATCTTTATCGATGTACACGAGGTTGTTCGCTTTCTCAATTCTTCTGCAAAGAGGAAAAGAAACATCAGAGAAAAATATATCGAAATATTGATCTTAAAATTGTGTTTCTCCCATGACGTGGTGGAACAATATGCTGAGATTTTCTTTTTGACAGCAGCAGATCTGCATGATTTTAGGGAGCAGCCTACCACAGACTGGCAGGCCCCACCAGCTTTTGATCCTGGCAGTGATCTGAGGATAAATTTTAGGTTGAGCAGGTAAAGAAAGGGACAGCTAGATAAGAAGATGGAAAAGACAAAGGGAGATTTCAAATGCTTCTATATTGCTACCAATTCTTCAGTTCTTACCTGAACCAAACTGCAAAACCTTTGATACTTGCCTATAATGAATCTTTATAATTGTCTCCTTTGCATTTAGATTGCTCATTACTTACATTTCATGTAGTTTGGGAAGGTTGGAAAACACATTTGCTTCTATGACCTCCAAGGCATCATTCTGTGAGATCTCTCTGAAAAATAATTTAGAAGTCAAGACATTTCAAGTCATGGTGAAGCAGAAAATGGACAAGTGAACATGTTACAAGGAACTTTTTCCCAGATTACTGATGAGTTTTAAAAACAAGGTGGATATCAGATAAGAAAACAGAAACATTGATGAGTACTGTCAGGAACAGACATCTGAGTCTGAAGTTTGTATCTGTAGCATCAGCCCTGCAGCTCCTGCTGTCACCATTCCCTGTGCATTAGAAGTCAGGCCTATCCATCATGGGCTACTGGACCTCTGACATTGCTAATTACTGACAGAAATTTAATGAAACCTTTTAACTCAGTGAAGAAAAGAGGGTGCGAAGGTGACTGAGAATAAAGACAGCTAAAAAGTTCCCAGGAAACATGACACAGCTTCAGCAACAGGACACTGCTGTCTTTACCCAATGGGAAGTACAGAGCTTAAAATTAAGGCAGCAGCAGATGTGCCCTTGTTAACAGCAGCCAGAGACCATAGAAGTGAAGAAGTCTTCCATGCCTTGGAGAAAACCCTATTGGACATGTTCTGCACGAAGTTAATGCCCACTTTCAGTCAGAGAACTGCAGAATATAAATGGCCAGTTTACTGCTATCACACCAGAATGCACCTCCTGCTAGTCCAGAGCGCGTATTTCTTTGCTGCCTTAATCTGTGGGATGGCAAAGGCAGGGCTCAGGCTCTGGTGCAATTCAGAGCTCAGGAGCTCTCCCAGTGAACCGAGTGGGCATTACTGCAGTGTCCCCTGTCCCAATCACATCACTGATCCTGGCACTGACAAGGAAGGTCGAGGTAAAGAGAGCTATGCCAAGAGATTCCCCGCTACCATTTTTTTTTGAAATGGTGCCAAAATGTTATTTTGCCAGGCTGAGGTCAGCTGTAGGAAGTAAAATTCATAATACAGGTGTAATTCAGAGATAGTGTCATGGTCTATTGAATTTTAATCATAAGATAACTGTGTGCATCTTTGGAATGAAACCTTGGGTAAATAGATTGCAAACTGGACAACACTTGTTCCCGGATCTCTTGTTCTTTTGAAATGATGATGCTTGCAAATAAATTCAAATAGGCCTGAAGTAAAACAAGAGAATGTAATGTGAGTGGCACAGTCAAAAAATAATCACAAAAATTAACCTGAAGAATATACATTTATTCTACTCTCTTCTAAGTAACAGCTGAACCATACCAGACAGATTACCTGCCTATTTAAGACAAACAAAAGCCTTGCAAAAGAAGAGATGCTTTTCATCCAACCTTTTCAGTTTTTAAAAAATGCCTTAGTGCTCTAATATTTTTTTTTAGTTTAATAAGAAGCTTTCCTTTCTGTTTCCTCAAGTTTTTTTTATGGAAGAAATCCAGCTCTCTTCTGCTCCAGGAGCTCTAAACTGATGGGAGAATAAGAAAATAAAAGTAAATGAGGACTGACACTAGGTGCATTGATGACTGAGTTTGTTAGCAGTGGTGAACCACCAGCTCACATGTGAACATGTTCCTCTTTATCACTTAATTTTCAGCAGCAACAAAATGTTTCAGTGGAGACACAGCCATTTCAAGGGATGCTTCAAAGACTTTTATTATCTTCCTGTTTTCTTTAAAAATAGTTATAAAAGTAGATATATCCAGAAGAATAGAGTAGAATAGAAGCAAACACCCTTTATGATGTATTTATATGACAGTATAAAATGCACAGCCTAGAAGATTTAACAACATGGGAGGTGTCTCACAATTTTAAGGTTTAGTTTGGTTTTCCTTGTGCTCTTTTTGGGAGGTCAGATGCATATTTGCCATTCCCCACAATCTAAGAGTCAGTTTTCTAGAAAAAAGAAAATCTTCAGAAAAAACAGCACTTTTGATACCAACAAATACATTTAGCCAGAAGATATTTCACGCCATTAAGAATTCAGGGAAAAAATGTTGCAGATTTGTTGGCCTTACACAGGGAAAAAAAGGTTATTAAGAAACCATAATACAGTAGTGACCTCACCCAGCAGATAGTGCAGCTGAGGGTAATAATTTTTTATGATCCAATCTGCTATCTAACTTTGAAACAACTTGGATGACACAGCCTTTTCAATGGATTGCTTAAAAATGAAAGTTTCTGCATCAGAAGAGTGTTTTGGCTTCCTAAGAGCGTGATAGGTTCTTGGCTTTGTTTCGATTCAAGAAATGGAAGATACAGATCTGATTAAGGCAGGGCACAAGCAGGCCATGGCTCTTTGGAAGGCTTGAAGAATGCATAGTGAAGGGAAGGAATGAAGAGAGGTAGGAAGATAGGAATCTCTAAACTGTTTTTGCAAGATTAGGTTTTTAAAATATGAAGTTTTTTAGAGATTAAGTTTTAAACAGAACTAAATAACACTTGTATGAGGGGGCTTTCAGAGACGTGGGAAATGACTTGGCTTTCATTCTAACACTCCCATTCACAGGTACAAAGGCGACAGTCTTTTTTTTTTTTTTTTTTTTAACAGGTAATGAAAATATATCCATTTAAAATGACTTCTTTTGTTTCCAGCTGAAGTAAAGCACTGCTGCAGCTGTTGAGGTTATGAGCATCTCAAGATCAGTAAAAGGAGCAAAAGAGAAAATTGTCACAGGCAGAAGGCAGCACAGAGGCATCCCCCTCTATGTTCAGGGGATTGCAGTGGTGAGGGAAAAGATCTTCTGTCCCCTGCCAGGAACTGCACCCTCTGCTACACTCTCTCCAGGAAATCATGTTGGTGATGGCCTCCCTCATCATTGTCCTTTGCAGACGAATCCCAGTTTTGGGCTGCACATAAACCTGACAGGGCTGCCTTTCAGGTAAGAAGGATAAATAAAATAAAACCCCTCCATTTAGGAGATCAGTCGCACACTGTGAACAATAGGCAGCACTAATCTGGGGTTTGGCTGCATAATTTGCATGAACTATTTATTCATACGTGGCAAAAATCGCACCCCTGCTCATGGAAATCCCAAAGAACGCTACCTTGGATACAGATATCTATGACATTAAAAGTGCAAACCACTGCTGCTCACATCAAACAACCAACTCAGCAGACTCAGATCCTCTGCAGAGGAGAGCAAATAATACCTGAGGCAGCAGCTACAAAGAGAAAAAAGGGATTGCTGGCTAGTGTTTGTGCAAGTGATTTGTCTTACAGGATAAATACACACAAACAGATGATTGCTCATAATGCATATCTGATTATATGTCATCAAGAGAGAAGATGGGGCTGTTATTACGCTGTTTGTTTGGAATGAATGACACTATTAGCGCCACTGGGAGCTGTGGCAGGAGATCCAGCCGGCAATTCCAGCATCATTTCTGAAACAGCTTTGGAATAGATGGTGTGCAAAACAGTCAGGGGCAATTTCTTAAAAACCCCTGAATATCCAAACCACTCAGTGGCTGCAAAGTTCTCAGGCATCTGCCTGAGCTTAGTTTTCACTGCATGCAGAGTTGTACTGAAATCAACAGTGATCCTTGAAAGCATAAATTGTTTACTCAAATGGAGCCTAAAAGATGAAAAAGCATTCAGTAAACACATTTTACAAAGGCACGAAGGACAACTGTTCTTATTTTTCCACAAAGAGAATGTAAGACTCTAAGATGTGACATCACATGACTAAGGGATTTCCTCTAATTTGCCACGAAAGGAGCAAACTGGAATCGTCATTACCCATTCACTAGCAACTGACTGCAGCGTATCATTTCCCTGTGTTACAGTCAGAGCCCATGTCAGAAGGGAAAGAGAAGGAAAATTTTTTAATCTGTCTGCAAAGCTACCCTTAGGCAAGACTGGGGGTACATCTTCATGGCATCTGTGGCAGAGCCCAGTGTGATGCACAAGAAGGATTTCTCCTCAAACCAGCTGCCCTCAGAGCATGACCCATAAAAATCAAGATACATTGAAATGGCCTTTGAAACAATTCTGTTAGCAAGGGACTTAGAGTTCGTGGCAATTTCCTTTTAGTCCACTAAAGAAAAAGTCTCTTAGACTAATCAAAGTCTTACAGGATAAACAAGACTTTATTAAACTCACAAACTAATGATCTTGGAGCCAAGTGGCCTCATTATTCAAAATAACGAAAGAATAATAGACTGGAAGTTTATGTCTTTTATGATAGGAATTTCTTTCAGGATCGGAGCAGAGCATGCAGGGATAAGGTACAGGGTAATTTCTATCCCTGCTAGGAAATATGTCTGTGTTAAAAAAATGTGTGTTTATGTATGTGTACCTATACACAGACACAGAAGGTTAACACAGAGGAATAAGTGATATATTATAATTGGGTCTTTCGGCCTATTATCCTTAGCCTTTGCTGCAGATTTTTGTGGCATAGCTATCCTGTGGATTCCTATGAATGCTTTCCTTTCACTCCACAGGTACCTGCAATCAGCAGTGATACTGGAGGTGTAAGGCACTGATTCCCAGAGCAGGTGCCCTCCCTGTGCTCTCTGCACTGCTACAAATCAATAGCACTGTGTTCATTTAAGGGCGAAGAGAAGGGAAAAAAAGGCCAACAATGCTTATTTTTCCCCCTTTCTTTAAATATAAATACTCTTTAAAGCAGTTTTCCAGGTCAGTTTTACTCGGCGGTTTGATGGATGCCACCATTTATGTCAAATTTCAGAAGTAAATGGCAGCAGTGTGGTGTTGCCCAGGCAATCCTGCGCAGCGTTCACTGGGTGAGCCCCCCCGGGACCAGCCTGAGACGTGTCTGAACTGAAAAACAAACACCTGGCTACCTCTGTCTCCTCTGTCTCTCTGCCATGGATGGACTGGCTCTTATTTCTTCAGTCTGATCAGAAACAAGGCAGTCTGAAATCTACTTCTGAAAACTTCCCTCTAAAGTGACAGCAAAATGCTACTACATTGATTTAAACGGGTTACAAAAGAAAAGCCATTTTTCTTAAAAATATTAGAGACTTTTGACCTTTTAAAAATAGATAGTTGACACTTTCTCCTGTCACTTTTCCTTGTGAACATGAAAAACTTGTCTCCCTACCATGATTTATTGAACACCAGGGAGTTACAGGGTAATATCTCTTAGCAGGTATTGATGTTTCAGAAATGAAATCAAGCACTGACTCTTCTCATCATCTCTTTACTTTGCTGAAGACACACACATGTGTTGTACTGGCCTTACTAAATAAGTGGAATACCCATTTAACCAACTGAACACTAGAACACTAACAGCACCTTCACACTTAGAGCCAGATGTGCATATATATCAGCCTTTGAGGGAGATTATCAGGAGGTTTCAGTGCTGTGCCTTCCTGTCTTCTCCAAAAGGCACGAAACCATGTCCTCAAACAAATCCGTGCAGGCATGGGAAAAAATAAAATGCAAATTTCCACACGGCAGACAGAAGCAAAGGGAATTTTATATCTATGAGTGCTTTAGCACCATGCCAGCAATGCAGATGAAAGTCTGTGGAGAGTTTGGTTGCATCAAATTAATTGTCCATGTAACGGTTTTAAATTGGTCTCTCTAATCTGAAAAAGCACACGATTAGTCTGCAGAATTGGAACTGATAACAACCAGATCCAACAGACGAAGCTACATCATTATAAGAATTGATTTTATAATCAGTACAGTTTGGGTGGATAGATATCTCCTCCTACTCCAGCACGAAGGGAGTGTATTATACTCCGTTTAGTTTGTTGCCAGCAAAGCTGAAAACGCATGAAACTTTGCAGGGTCAAACAAGCAAAAGGGTCTTTGGAGGAAATGGCAGCTTTCCACAGAAATCTGGCTCCACACAGGCAGCCCAGAGAGATTGGGCTGAGAGCTCAGTGCCCTCCAGCCACTGGGACAGACATCTGCTGCCCCTGGCTTCAGGTATCACTAAATTTTATCTCTGACTATGAAAGCCTACAGGGAAGACAGAAAAATGTGTGCAAAAGAAAAACACTCACTCTGCCAATGGCACCTTTTCCCCTCAGGCATGGTGGGCTCCAGAGGATGCTGAGACCATCCTGGCAGAAAAAGTTGGGTGCTGGGCTGAGGAAGGGAGCTCCTCTTTCAGAGATGCTGATATTCCTAAATTGTAACTCCTGCCGTGGAAATGGGCAAGCAGCATTTATTGCCACTTATCTTTTATTACTCCTCTCCTGGCTTTAGTAGCCATCTAATGATGAATAGTTTATTAAGATGACCCGGGAAGATGAAGAAATTGCATTTGAGATAATCATTCAGGAGAGCAGCAGAACGAGGAAGTGGGGCAAATAATTTCTGGGAAAAATCAATAGGCAGACTGTCTTGGGCTGGGAGAACACGTGGCTTCCAGAACCCAAAGCCTAGTGACAGCCTTTCCAAACAGATCATCCTGAAGCAGATGTTCCCAGATACTTCAGCAGACAGTTTTGAAATGCTTTAAGGAAGCACACGTTCACAAGAGGCCTCTCGAGGACAGTTAGTTACTCATTCCAATACGTTACAGAAACAGGAAAATCCAGAATAACAAGTGCCTCAGATAGGCACAATAAAGGAAATAAAATTAATAAAATAGATTAATATTAAAATTAATTAAAACAAATAAATAAAATCCAAAATAACAAGTGCCTCAGATAGGCACATTTTAGCTAAGAGAGGAAATTCTAAAAAAAAAATCCCTCTTACTCCTCAATTCTGGCATTAATAATCTTCCCAGGTTTATGAGAGAACACTCAGTATTATTCACCAGAGCAAATCATATAGTACATACACCCACTTCAATGAAAATAAATCTCCATGACTTGACCCATCATGAGAAAAATATTAGCATTGCCTAATGTTAAACCCAATTATGAATATAGACATCATCCTACAGCTGTCAGCACTGTGCACTACATCTTTCAAATGTCCTCCTGAAAGGATTTAGGTTTCTCTTATTCAGTGTTAGAGTCTCCCTGTGAAATATCTTTTTCCAGCACAGAGATTTCCTTCTCTCCTCTTTTCTACTTACATTCTTTCTTCCCTTCCATAAAAGCTACTTACTATTCTTATGTTTTGTGTCTAACTGAAGCCTTGACCCTACAAACTCTTATCCTTGAGCTCTGGCACCAGGCTCAGCTCAGATGGTACAGCATAAATCTTTGTATTAGTAGATATAACCTAACCAGGGAAAAGGATATTCTTTTAAGCTCCCAAAGTTAAATCCAAAGCTCTGCCTTGCAACAGACTGCCAGAGAAAACACAAGCACCATCAAGAAGCTACCGAATCAAAAGCTTTACAAAACAAGTGTGCAATGAGAGTCCTTTATCTGATTATGATACTCTCATGAGCAGAAAAAATTACTGCAGGATCTATATCGTAGGATGCAGATTTGACACACAGACACAGGAATTTCACACAATCCCTAACCCTTTTGCCATGTGGCAGAAAAGAAGAGCCTGACTTAAAATATCTAGAGTCTTATTTTACAAATAACAGAACAGCTGTCCACTATGAAACCCTGGAAAATCATATGCCTCCACCTGAGTTTCTCTAACAGAAATAACCCTTCTTTATCAGCACACACTGCAAGGCTGCACACAGATAAGAAAGTCTTAACAGGGGGAAGGGAAGATGCCATAAAACTTGGGCCAAAATTCAATATAATAATATGTTCCTATGTTTGTGTGTGTATACACACAATATTCCAATAAAAGCAATAAAAATAATAAACCCATGGCCATGGATTGGTTCTTGCTCACTGAAAGCAGGCGGCAGCTGCCTTTCTGCACACCCAACCCCATTTACAAGGAGGCTCTGCCGTGCAGGCTCGATGCCACCACTGCTCTGTAACCCAGGCTGGAGAAGCACCAGACAAACAAAGGCTTTCTGCTGTTGTCTGCTCTGGTGGGGTTTTCACAAGGAAATCATCAGGGTGGACCCAGCCCTTTGAAGGGAGCCCTCAGGAAGAACCAACCCATAGAAATGAGGCAAAACCCTCGAGAACCCAGAGGCAATTCTCGGCCACTTGGGAACAATCTGTTTATCCTATGTCAGAGTACTTTGATCTACCTGGGAAGCCCTCTCCTCCACCCCATCCTGGGTCATACATAACTGGGGCATAGAAGGAAGTTTGAGCCAGAGATGATGCAAAAAGCCTTACTGGAATTAGCTCTTCCTTCTTCATCAAGAAAAAAGAGGAACTTTCCTCCCTGGCCACTACATTAAAGGAGGAGGCTGAAAAAGAAATGTGATTTGAATAAAAAAAATCATGTTTTCCTTAGAAGTTGCCCTGTCTATTCCTTTGCTGAACTGTACTGCATATACTTATGATATTTTTTCTGTCTGACTTCCTGTATTGATGTAAACAAAATGGAACTTACAGTGTTTTCATAGCACGCAAGCCTGGCAGAACCTTTTTGCATTTCCAGTAAAACTACTGATAAGGGGGAAAAAACAGTTCCTGAAGAGATCCCAAACCACAAAAATTACCATTTGGAAAAGTCATGCTGATGGAACACACTTAAAAAATAAATAAAGAAAATTAATTCCATCATTTCTGATTGCTATCATTGTTTTAGTTGAGACTGAAGAAGATTTCAGACTCTTAAGCAGAAGGAATGGAAATCCATTGGTTTTAATAGTAGATCTGTATTTACATTAATGTTCTACATTTTAGAGGAGTGCATGTTTTTCAGTAATCCTGAATAAGTGCTGTCTCTAGAAAACACACAGCTCAATACACAGGGCACAGAAGTACACAAACTTAAAGGCGATCCTTTGAGAGCAAATTAGCTCTCAGATATAAAGGAATGTTTTTTGCATGTTGAATACTGAATTAAAACTAAAAGAAAATTGTGATACTGTTTTTTTCCCATCCAACGGAAAAAAGCACATGTTCTTGAATTATTTTAACAGGAAAATGAAGAAACAAATATAACACATATTATGGAACATGATCAGAGTTCCCTCTGAAAGATGCAGCAAACAGAAAGCAATCAGCAGCACCAGCAGACACCACATGCTTCTACACAAAGGTCATAGGGTTGCATTATATTCTTTCCATCAGTTCCAAGATGCCTCTGCAGTGTGTCTCTGGTTAAGAGATTTCCCAAGTGAATCTCTTGTGCCCCACATGAATGCCTTTGGTGAGGACAGATTATGCAGCAGCTTAAGTACATGGGGTTTTAATTTTTGTCTGTGCCCTGGGGGCTGAATTACTGGAGTTGTGTAATTGGTACTTCAAAATGGCAGTCAGGACAGTGGCACCTATTTAACTTCAGGACCACACAAAACGCCAGCTCAGATGTTTTAGATTTAGTTGATCCTAATGAATTCAAACATACTTCTATATTTTGATTATTTTTGTGTGGGGGTTTTTCTGGGGTGTGTGTGTTTGTGTGTTTGGTTGTGTTGTTGTTTTTTTCTTTCAACTGGCACACACTTCTAATCAATTTTATAACTTATTTTCCATTAAATGAATGAACCTCTGTGAGGATGCAAGTCCCAAGAAGCCACACAGAGCATATTTATTTATGAGACCTGTTAAAAGAGATTAATGCTACAAAATGACTCCATTTCTGCTCACTTTTTTCTCTATGTGCTGCTAAAGTCAATTTAAGGACATTCATCCACTGAAGACTGAGAGGGGCAGAGAGACTCCCCCGGAGCTCGGGTTATGACCTGAACTCAGGACACGACTATCTCCCATCTAGACCTAACTCTCCCAGCTCCATTCTGCCCCATCATTCAAAGTGTCCAGAAGGGAAGCACCAGGATGCAAGCTCCTACACCCTCCTCCTTAAAGATGTGCAGATGGAGACCTGTTAGGAGAGCTCAGATTTGTCAGGGACACGATTACTTAGAAAAGTGCCAAAGGAGGAGAAGGAAGGCCCCCATTACACAGGGGAGGAATGCACTTGATTTGCTTTTAGGTCACATTTAGTTAAAAATAAGGTAAAAAGATTTTATTGATGTGATTAGCAAAACCTTCCATTTATCCGCAGATGAGGCACAGCACAGCCAAAGCAATCAAACCCTCCCAGAGCGCCCCACAAAGGAGCATGGACACCCACTGAGACCCCGGCTCTGCTGCAGAGCCATTTCAAAGCCTGGCCAAAAGAGGCTGCTGCTGCTGAAATCCTAAGCTGTAGCAGCCTTAGTTTGCAATGATTCACCATCTCCTGAGGGCACAGGCTGAGATCACCCTCTCACGGTATGCAAGCCATCAGCCTACCCATGTGAAAATAAAACATTCATCACACACATGCGGACTGGATATGAACAAATGACCCAGAAATCTGGGGGGTTCCAAGTCCTATTACCCTCTGCCTGAGTCATTCTCCTGTCACATGAAACTTGTTGTGACATATTTTGTGTGGGCTGCAGGGTGGGGGTGGGGAACAACCCAAAGCCTACTTTGTCATTGAGTCCTAAAATTACGTATAACTCATTCAACAGACAAATAAAAGAAAAAAAATACCACGAAAGAGGAAAATGTGGTAGAAAGGGAAAAACTTCCTTGTTGCATATTAGGTCTTCATTTGAATTCCAGCATATATCTGAATGAATTATATTTTTTAATTTGTTTAACTATGCTAATAGTCACCATGCACTAGTGGTTTCAGCAGTGTTTTCTCTTTATATGTATGACTCAAGAATTGCCATAGCAACTCGCTTCCTAATTAGCCTTCAGTTACTAACAATCAATACAATTAGACAAGGTCAGCGCTGGAGTAAGAGCTGGAGTAAGCTCCACAGATTTTAAAAGATGCTACTGAGAGCGAATAATGGCAAGAAGAGGAGGAGCAAGCTCCTGGATGGTCTTCCCCAAAGAATGGCCATTGCTCTGCCATTACTCACTCTCCTGTGAACCAAAGGAGCTGTGGCAAATGAGAGCTTTGCCAGTTGGGTGCAGAGAGCTTTCAGCCTGCCAACAGAGCCACAAAACACGGGGAATAGAAACATCTCTATATCTGCACATTAAAATATACCTTACTGTCACATTGCTGGGACTGGTGTTGACTGCACGCCACCAAGGGCAAGAACAAATATCTCCTAGATTTTTATCAATATGAAATCCGTCTGCCTACGTGGGAAAGGTCCCTGGAAACTGGAGACTCTCCAGTTCACAGGAAGGTGCTCCCCGGGAGTTCAACCTGTGCAGTGCTTAGCTGAGATCCCATCAGGAAGCCCTCTCTCTGGAGACCTGAGTGATTGCCCACCGCTGACACAATTCCCCCCTCATTTTACAGCCTGTTTCAGTCGTTAACATGTTATCTGTTACCCTGAAAGCACAGTGCCTGGCAGCACAGTAGGATGGAAATATAATGTGCTATTCAGAGCTACTCTGGGTCCTGGGAATACAAAACAGGAGCCTTGATACTGACAGATGAAGGCTCATGAAAAGCCACTTTACGTGTTAGTGTGTTTAAGTCTGCTACCAAGGAACACAGGCAAAACCGAGCTTATTTTTAAATAAACAGTTTGTGTTGTCAATTACGCCTGGGCACATGGCTGTCGCAGATGAACTGTAATCCATTTACTTTCCTCTGTAGAAATTCATTGCCACTTGGCTCTGTCTCCTGTTCCTCCCTGGAGGTTACTCCTCTGCTGCAAATGTGCCTCTAGCCTCAGCTCTTAGCACTGGGTCCCCAAACAGAGAGCTGGGAGCAGGGAATGGAGGAGCCAGGACATGGCACGTGGTGAAAATGGAATGACAAAACAGTCTGGACAGTGCCGTGTGATGGCACTTCAAGTCAAGAGTTTTGAGGCAATATGTCTTGACCTTCCTCTGCACAGGATGTCCCAAAGAAGGATGAAAGAGTTTTAAGCTCAAAAAAGGCAGCTTTTATTAGAATATCACCTAGGATAATTAACTTTAAAGCAGAAAAACCTTATAGGATATGGGAAGAGAACTGAGGAGATTTTATATCCTCTCTGCCCTGACATCCAATGCCTTTGGAGATTTGGAGTTCATAGAATCACAGAATAGTATGGATGACCTTTTCAGGGTCATCCAGCCCACCTTCCCTGCAGGACATCTACTAGTCCAGGTTGCTCAGAGTCCAGTCCAACCTGACCTGGAATGTTCCCAGGGATGGGGCACCCACCACCTCTCTGGGCACCACATTCCAGTGGTTCAGCACCCTAACAGAAAAAATTATTATTTTATTATTATTTGTCATTGAAATCGACCCTCTTTTAGTTGAAAAGCATTACTCCTTGTCCTGGTGCAACAGGCCCTGCTAAAAGGTTTGTCCCCATCTTTTGTACAGTCCATCTCTAAACACTGAATGGCCAAGTTCCTTGATAGCTTATTCCTAGGGGCAGTAAGGAATACTTAGAATTTGCGCAGACCTCCTGCAAATCCTATTCATCACCCCTGGGGCAGCTCCCTGCTCCCCAGGGCAGTCCTTGGGTGCCACATATCCATCTCTGATCGCTAAAGCTCCGGCCACTTGCAGCCCCTCAAAGCTGCTCCTCTCCAAATGGGCCCTTTATCCCATGAAGGAAATATCCGACACCCCTTCCTCCTGGGAGCTCTGCTGCTGCCAGCTCTCCCAAAGAGTCGCATCTAATTGGAAGCAGAAATAATAAATAAGCACGTCCTTTCCGCTGTATCATGCTCACCCCTTCTCACAGCACAGATGGGAAAAGCTGAAATCTTAAAAATCCAGCACAAGAAGCCCTAAAAACGTGGAAAATAAAGATGAAAAATGGATCGCCATAAAAACCTCATTCCAAACAAAAGATAAGATTGACAAAGGGATTAGACATGTCTAATGAGCACCTTCACTTCGTAATTACACTAGAAAGGATAAACATTTCCAGATAAAGATGTAAATCTTTGTGCTCTTGAGAAGACAAGCAAGACAGAAGTAAACAATTCTTCCAAATAACAAAAACCGGTTTAATTCTGTCCCCACATGAAAGTCTGCATTATTCCTGCTTTTAGTAAGGAACTTCTAAGCACAAGACAACACGGAGAGACCATTCCTGGCATTTGTGCCTAGAAGCCCCCTTTTTATTATGTCCATTTTGTCTCCTCAGAGGAGGAAACAGCCTATGAGGCAGATAAAATATCTTCTCCATGTGGATGAACTATTCTACAGCTGTTCCAGAAATGTTCTCTTGAACATCCTCCTTCAGCAAGTGGCACCAGCAGCTCTCAGAGGTGAGGTTCTGAACTGGGAATGTGAAAAGCCTGTCCCTGTCCCCAGCTCCCAGTCTTCTGCTGACTACACTGGAAAACTAACACCAGGAGTTCTCCAGCTTTCTGCATTTCTCACACAATCATTTGTAATTTCCATCTGCGGCGTTGGCTGCCCAAGCATTCAAAATATTTTCTGGCTTAGTACCATTATAAATCCTAGCAATTTAAATCTTTCCCAAACGCCTCTTTATGTATTTAAGTATGTATTTAAGTATATATATTCTGCCATGTGGTGAGTAGTTGAGTCACAAAAGGTACAGCACTCTTACTTATTTTTAAAGAATCACACACATATACGGAAGTCTTCATCCAAACCAGGTTCCTGCTCTAGAAATCAAAACAAATATTCACAGTGTTTTGTGCGCAAATTGTTCTTGGCTTGGTCACAAAACAAACAATGGGCAAAATGAATCTCTGGTTTTACACCTGGGATGAATTAGGGCCAGCAGAGCCTTCGATAGAAAAATCAAAATGCAGCTCACTAATAATGATAAAATGCTCAGTTGCCTCTCCACTGAGCAAAGCAGCCGTCAAACTAATGATTAAATCCACATCAATCATTTGGCATAATAAAAATAAAGGCTGTGCAATATAATGTTGTCAGAGAATCAACATCTCCTGCTTAGAAAATAAATGTCTTGACTTCATCTCAACATTTGTTTTCTATAAACGCTGAGGGTTATATCAGCATTTGTATAGCAATGGGGAACACTCCTTCATTGCAATATGTCAATTCCAATAACATTATTCCTAAACTAAACAGAAAAGCTGGATAAAATTAATATGGGAAGGTGTTCCTGAAATCCTCCTGAAACCAAATTGCCATTTCTGATCTGGTGCCAGACTTCTTCTTTCTACTAACAATATTTAGTAGTGGCAACAATAAATATGGAAGCAAATCCCATTTAGAGCAAACTGGGCACGGTTTCAAGGAGGTCACACATTTTGCACTCACTCACTGGTACAGTTACAACACACTCAACAAGATTAATAGAAAAAAACCTTATGAAAACCTTTTCTACAATTAAAAAAATACTTAATTTTTACTTTTTTTCTCTTTTTTAAAAACTTAATTTTGAATTTACAGTTCTCTTTGTTTTCAAGTCAATACATTTCAGTTCTGAATTCTATCCAGAAACTTGGGAGTGAATATGTAATTAACACACAAAAGGGATTTTTCTTGACAAATTATTTAGGAATATTAGAATGAATATACTGATTTTATCAAGAAAAAGATGATTATTTAATTCAGGACAATATGCTGACACATCACATGAGAAAAACCATATTTTGCCATGTACAAGCAATGAATTGTACTTGAAAATGTAAAATGTATACAGAAGCAGCAATTCTGAGTTCTTAGTTTTGTGATATATGCACATAAATTTAATAAATGTACCACTCAGCCACCTTAAGAATTATTTTATGTTAACAAGTAGATATATCTTTTTATATTTACAAAGTCACGCAGATGGTCATTTATTCTACCTTGAAAGCGCATGAACCTCACAATAAAATACAACTGGAAACTTCCTTTATTTTAAAACAGAGTGAATCTTCTGGAGGAAAGAGATGAAAACTGAAGAAGTGACAGATTTTGAGGAAAAAGTTTTGACTGCCAGCATCCATCCTTCCCCTTGAAACAAAAACCCCACCCCAAAGCATCTGAGATGAATCTCAAAAACCTGTCCAGAAAGCAGACATAGCAGCCTCCTCAGCATGCAGTAAACATACCCACGGCAGAAAAGAAGAAAGATTATGGGATTAATTCTGCACCACAGGATGACCATCAATCCTGAGGCTCCTTGCTAGGTTTGCCAGTCACAATAATCAGCTTCACACCTCCAATGCAAGGACCTGGAGTGGGGCTGCCTTGCAAAACTTAATGATCCAGAGGAAGGAAATATCTCCATGTGATGCTGAACCTCCAGCCTGTCGGGCACAGCATCTCACTCTACTGGTGGCAGGGGAAGCCCTGCAAACAGTCTAAGAGCAGGGGAAGCCAACTGAGAAATAATCTTACTAATTGTGAAAAAAAAAATCTTGATAACTCACAATATTTTCAATTTCAGAGGGTTTTTTTTAAATTTTTTTTTTTTGGACCCCTGGGCTGAGGCCTGCTTTAAGAACTGTGTATTTCAGCCTCAAATCTCATTTTGGATGAACGAGATCTGATTTAAACTTCAGAGCCTACATTTATATATGCAAAAAGGCTACTTTAATTTAGCATGCACTTAGTTTTATCTGTTTTGTTTGCATGGAGGAGGGCAGAAGAACACTGGATCAAAATTTCCTCCTAAAATGGGAACTCACACAAGCATTTGCCCACATTTCATGTTTTATGAATTCAGGTAATCTGAACAGCATGTCAGTGGGGAGAGGCATTAAAGCATTTAGTGTACATTCAGACAAGTGGGTTCCCTTTTTTTTCTCTCTGTCTAGACAGCTGTAAAACAGGGACCTGAAATGATGTGCAAGATGATTCTCCCATTAAATACTTCAGTCTTTAATGCTGGCTTCACACCAATGCAGTTAATAAATAAAGATTCTGCTATCAGTTCATTACCACAAAGCTCATTCTTGCTCAACAAAAGCAAGTAATGACAAAATGTGGTTTTTTTTTTTTTTTTGCTTTCTAAATTTATTTTATCAAAGAAAGCAAGCATCAAGATACTAAACCACACAGAAAGAATTATGGAATACTTCTTTCTTGTGCTCTGATGTGTTTCAATTAAAATATGCAAATATTAGTGTGTTTTTCTGGGACTTTTTAAATAGAAAATTTAGAAAATGTTGATATGGACACTATTAATTGATTTTACATTTACTAGCTTCTTTTTCTAAGGGTTTTTACTTTATTTGTAATTTTGTTCCACCCAAGCATTAGCAAAAGACTAAGATCAGATTATCTTTCCCTGAAATGTAGCAAAACTGTAATTAAATCTCTGCTCTTTGACATCGGCAGTGAGTAACAGACACGGATAATAAGTTTCTACTTCAGTTTTTGTAATTGTGCAAGGGATGACAACAATACTGCAAGTGGAAGATCTCTTCCACAGATAAGCTTTGGCAGGGAAAAGCAGAATACCAAGTGATGATGCAGCAAAAGGTTTATAGATTATAATAAAGCCACCTAGTCTTTGTTCATTGCTTATTATGTTCAGAACGCCAGGCGTAGCTTCTGCTTGCATGCAATAATCTGAATTGAGAACACCAGGCTCCCTATATATTCACACCAAACACAGAAGTTGGCTGTCCAGGGGATGATATTCCCAAAGGCTGCAGGAGGGTCATCTGACTCCCTGGAGAAGGAAAATACCCCAGCAGCTCACGGCCATACGGAGAGGGCACAGGGCACTGCTCCACCACCATGGGATACAGGACCCTGAGAGGAGCTCCTGTGGCTGTTCGCCTTCCAAACCCCACTTGTGGGAGCTCACCTCAAAGGGCAGAGCGGGCAAATGAAGACTAAGACCCTGTGATCGCTCCCTGCCTCACCACCAGCCTGATGACTTGTCCAGGGCTGCAGGGAAAGCCTCGCATCACAGTAATGGCCCCATTGAAACATTTATTCTTTGGGATAACAGCCTGAATTTTGAATTTCTTTGCCTATGTTGGTTACTCGCCTTAATGTTTTTGAACAGTAGTCCTCTGCTCCCTGAGAGAAAATACATAGACTAATTTAAATGCATTAAGTAGCATACTTATTTTCATGGCCTGCCCTTAAGATGCAGAATGTTACACCTAAGTTCCTATAATGTAAATTAGAATTTAGTATCCATAGAGTTGCACCTTGAGAATATACCCTGGAGTATTTGCTACCAAAGGATGACTTTTACCTTATTCAGTATGTATTCTGGTACACAGAATGGTCTGTGTACCACTTTCACCTGAGGGATGTAAATAAATGCTTTTATAAGCATGCACTAATTTAACTTATATGCCACAGCAAAGCCTAAAGTTCCATGTTTTTCCTCTTGCAAAAAAATAAATAGCAGGTGTATTCAAATGATGCGACAAAAGGTAGAAAGCAATTCCTGCCTACATAAAATTTCCAAACGTCTTGGCTACACTGAATCATAACCATTTTCTCAAAATAGCTTTAATGAACTTATTTAAGCCCAGCCTTTTGCATATCAAATGAGGCAGCACACAATACACTGCGCAAGAAAAGCTGGAGAAGCTGTGAAATGCTGAACAGCTTTCTTGGTAGCAGCAGACACAGACTGCTCGTCCTTAGGCGATCCTGTGATTCCTGCGATTCCTGCATCCCCCTCTGCCTCCCACCTCTTTGGGCTCTATGCTGACAAGTGTCACAGAGTCACGTGCAAGAGCTTAATGAAGCTGATTTCAGGAGCACATGGCATGGGTTAGCCACTTGGTGGCCTGAGCAGCTTGATGGCTACTGCTGAAGAAGGTCTGCATGGCGAATACATCAATTTGCCAAGTTGTTAGAATTTGCTAAAGGAAGTGAAGAGTTCCCACTTCGCCAAATGTTCCAGCTGAGACTTTTACAGCCAAGCCAAGAACTCTGGTCCTTCCTCAGCCACAGAAAGAGAGACACCCCTTGATTCAAAATTCTGTCTTCTGGTCTCCACTGTCCTCAAGTAACTCCTCTGAGTTTAGAGAAAACACAAAAGGTAACTCAGTATGATCTAACTGAGTCAAAGGAAAACGTGACTTTCCTTTTAGCCTACAGGGGCAAACAGGAGAGATTTTAGCATCATCCATCAGGTGGGTTGTTGTCTATGAAATAAGCTGGTCTATCTAGGTCACAGAGCAGCAGTATTTGTCCTTAGAAACTATCACTGGATCCAGTCTCAACGAAAAGACAACCAGAAAATCTTGAATGCACTAAGTAATTGAGTAAATACATGATTCAGGGCTGTTTTTCTCTACAAACTTGTGAGGAAGCAGTAGAGAGCTGCTGTCTTCCGTAGACAAAAAACTTTAGTTTCCAGGAGTGTCAGCTCTGGTGGATTCCCTCAACCCTAAAAGCCTTAGCTTTCCATGGTCTCCAGAGCTCATTAAGGATTTAGCTCATCAAGCTCTGTTATCCATACTGTGGTTCATGCTCTTAAAATGTGTCTGCCAGCATCTGTTAAAGAAATACTTCTCTCCAATTACTCCAAAATAAAAACAGCACCAGTAATTGTGGGTTTTTTCCCCTCTGTGATGCCTTCAGTTCAAGAAGTACTTCATCCTCACAGCTGAGTTTCCTTAGACTGCACACAGGCTGGATTTGAGAGCAAATGATGAACCAAACCATTACGTTTTAGCTTAAACCCTTCAAAAAGAACAAATGATGATGAATTTTCAAGGGGATTGTGCCTCAGGGTACAGACATGAAAGATCTTTGGCTGGCACAGAGTAACGCAATCAGACTGAACTTTCTATAAATATGATGCCCAAATCAGGCCTGGTTAGATCAACATTCACAAATCTGCTTTGCCACCTTGAAGTAACAGGAGGAAACTCAGCAAGAGAAAAAGAGAGATTAGTGTTGCTTCTGCCTCTCTCTGCTCCAAATTAAGCACTTTCTGTGCAGGTTGAAGATGACATAGCTGCTGCAGAGCATTTCAAATTGATTTTGCCAGGTATGTGCCTGCATGAGACTGCTTTTTAATTTAGTACCTGGAGGGTTAATTAGTTTTGGGAGCATAAACAGGTTGGGTAAGCAGGACTCCAGAAGAACTGCCACGTTCCAGTTGGTTAATACTTAGGAATAGACTGAACATGTAGGAAGAATAACCAGTCTGCTTTCCTGAACACCAATTTGCTAAATTAACACAAAGCCAGAGTTGTGCAGAGGTTGGAGAGCCGCTGGCAACAAGATGGAAAGGCTGTTCCTCAGATTTGTGGGCTTCTGAAAGAATTTTCTGTAGGAAAATTCAAGTTGCATGTTTAGTAAGAGAAGTCTCTGATAATTAGAACCTGTCAGTTTATTTCATAACTTTAAACATTTTGTCTAAGAAGAAAAGATCTTTCTCCCAGAACCTTCTTCAGGAAAGTTGTTGCACCATATGACAGTCTGCAGAATGGTCGTTTCATGTTTTCTCAGCAACTGAAGGAACTTAGATGGGTGAGAAGATAATGACAAGCTAGAAAATGGTTCAAATGGGCTCTCACTCTTTCAAAAACTTAAAAAATTGCAAAAGCACTCCAATTACAATCTTGCCACATTAAAAAGAAAAAAAAAAAAAAAGGAAAGAAAAAAGAAAAAGAGAGAGAGAGAGAGAGAGAGATGAAACCCAAAAGATTTTGTCTTGAAACTGGAGCTTCACCTGGGAAGTCAGATCAACAACCCCACGATAAAATTTTCAAGTCACACTATTTTTTCTGTTATAAATCAGGGTCATTAGTGTCCATTCTGAAAAGTTCTTGGACAGTCCAAATAAAAAACAAATGAGACCTTGCCTGGGTACTCTGACTGGAGCCTAACTGAAAGTTATTTGATATTTTCTGTCAAAATATGTCTATTTAAAGGCCTCAGCAGTTTGGGTGTTTGGGAAGACCCTAAAATGCCTGGAGAAACAGGAAAATATTATTGAATTATTTTTCTTTGGACACCAGAAATTTTTGGTCACTGTATTCAAAAGCCTTCATTCACTTTGAATGGAAATATAATAGAGTTAGGATTCTTATGGAGGACTCTTCTCTGATTTTAACTTAGAATCATAGAATCATTAAAGTTGGAAAGGACAGATATTTCACAGAATGTTCTGAGTTGGAAGGGTCCTTCAAGGATCATCGAGACCTCCAAGATCATCCAGTCTAAACTTTGAGCAAACTAAAACTTTCAACTAAACCAAAGCACTGTTGTCCAATAGTTTTTTGAGCACCTTCAGGGGTGGTGACTCCACCACTTCCATGGGCAGATGGTTCTGGTCCAACCTTGACCTCCCCTGGCACAGTTTGAGGCCATTTCCTGTGTCCTATTTGCCTGGGAGAAGAGACTGACTCCCACCTGGCTACAACCTCCTTTCAGGAGATGTTCTGAGGATAACCAGACTTTCTGTTAAAGACTGGGGCAAAGTCAGCATTAAGTACCTCAGCGTTTTCCTCATCCTTGGTGACAAGGTTTCCCCCTGAGTAAATGAGATTTTCCTTGGCCCTTCTTTCATTAATATATTTATAAGAACACTGTTTATTACCTTTCACAGCAGTGGCCAGATTGAGTTCTAACCGAGCTTTTGCCTTGCTAATTTTCTCTCTACATGACCTAATGGCACCCTTGTATTCTTCCTGAGTTGCCTGACCTTTCCAAAGGTCATAAACTCTATTTTTTCCCGGGGTTCCTGCAAAAGCTCCGTGTTCAGCCAGGTTGGTCTTATTCCCCAACAGCTCATCTTTCGGCACATAAGGACAGCCTGCTCTAATGCCTTTAAAATCTCCTTCTTGAAATATGTCCAGCCTTTCTGAACCTCTCTGTTATTAAGGACTCTTTTCCAAGGGACTCTCTGAACCAGTGTCCTAAACAGGCCGAAGTCTGCTATGCCCAAGACGGCCTCTGACCATCACATTTCCAACTTGTAATCAACTGCCTCATCCCATATGGAGGATTCCAAATGCCACAATTTCCCTCCAAATTCTGGGCTTTAAAACCCACCCTGTTCTGAGAAACACTCTTAGGAATGATGTATTAGTGATAAAAATCACGAGTACAGCTCTGCTGGACTGCAGAAGATGCTGTTTTTCTTCAGTAACACATTCAGGAAATATTGTCACTCTTCATTTTTAGTCTACTCAGTTCTAGGGGAGCACATACGTACACTACATTGAAGTGCCTCATTTGTATACATCAGGCCATCCACATTTTACCATATGGAGGTATCACATTATTAATAGCTGTTTTCCGTAAATAGGCTACAGTTTGCTTAATCTTTCTTTCTGTGCATGATCTTGCAAGAGTAAAAAGGCTTTCATACAAAGGCTGTGTTTTTATATGCAAATCTATTATTTGATTACTCACTTTTTTTGTCCCTACATTATCATGAATATTTCTGATGAATGTTTTATGGGTTAGGTTTAGGATTTGTGAGCTATTTCAAATTTTATCTATTTGCTATATCATGTGCAAATACCACAGTTTTGTTGATGTTGATTGGCCTCATTTACATATTTATCACACTTTTATTTTCAAGGATGTTTTGCTATAAACTGACTGTCCCCATTTCTCCTCAATGTACTACTTGTATTTTCAAACTGAGCCCATTTCCATAGATAATTTTTTGGTTAACAACAAATCACCACTTAGAGACATCCCATTCAATGCCTTCATACATATCTGACATATGGTTTCTGAGTAATTAAAGGTAACAGAAGCAGTTCACAATGTACTTTGCAGCCCACTTTACAGTCCAAAGTGCTCAATGATTTTCCAGAAGGACTAGGCTAAAACGAACCCTGCAGGACTGACCACCTTCTTGCTAAATTCCTTATTCATGCAAGAGCACAAGGGAGAAGGGTAGAAATGATGCCAAGAAATGTCCTTTGGAGTTTTGCCATTACACACACAGCACTGAAAAAGGTACTGCATTTCAAGCACACTTCCCCACTCCCACTCAGATTCCTCTTGGGTGAACAGCCTGTTTGTGATCCTCTCCTGTCAGGGTGCAAGTGCTGCTCTGTTTCTAGGCAAAATGTTGTGATTTGCCAATATATGAAATATTTCAGGAAAATCATACACGAGGCAGAATAGTTCAGGTTGGACAGTGAGGGTTATAATTTCCGGTGCCAGCACCAGCTAAGCCATGGATTTTCTGTTGCTAAAGAGAAGTAGGAAACATGTTATTAAGGGTTTTCCCTGCTAGTGGTGGAGCTGCAACACATCCAAATAGCATACTAATGAATGTAAGGTACATCTGTTCATCAAAGGTGCTCATAATTGTATCTCCAGGCTGATCACTAAAATTCACAGAAATGAGCTTACACTCTGTGTACTAAGATTTTTGAATCTATCACCCATAAGAAACTTCTCTCACACATCTTGACAGCTGCCTCCGAACATGCACAAAACAATCCTATTTATTCATTAGTGAAAAGAGAACTGGCTGACCTGTTATTAACAAGAGGTCTTTCCTCCAGAATCTTTCCACTGTTTCATTCCCAAACTCTCAAAATAATCAGTTTCCTGTGATCTTCTGCTATGGCACAGTATTTGTTAACTGCAATGATGCTCCATGCTCAACCAGCCCTTCTGACAGAAGACTGCATGCTCGCTGATATGAAAATGTATTTATGACAACATTGTTCTGGAACATGGTGTCTATAAAAAAAATTCTATTTTTTTTTTTTTTTTAAACAGAAGGATAAAATGATATGAAGCTCAACGATAGGGCCTTGCTCACAGGCTGTAAAAGTAGCTGCAATCAGAAAGTTCTGCTTGGAGTGAAACAGTTGTTTCCTAGTAAATATTGACACAATACGTACATTTTCTCTAGGTCAACAAGTCCTGCGAAAGCCCCTTTTGGAATGACTCTCATCTTGGTGAGGACAAATCTCCTGCAAATAGAGAGAATGGGGTGATTAATTACTACTCACAGCACAGAACTGCACAATAAGTTTCTCTCAGGATGATCTCCAGGCTGAAGGCTTTGGCATCTAAATACAGCTGTAACATCCAAAATTGCAGCACAGCATTGGGTGACCAATGGGGCTACTCAGGGGAAAAAGCATTCATTAGCAGTTGCTATTTCCTTGTTTGCTTCAGGAAGAAGCCCAGACTTGCAGCTTCTCTGTTTGCTGAGAGCAGCAAACAGCAGCATCTTCCTCATCTCAGCTGCTCTTCTGAGTGATGCTCAAGCAGAGGATGAAGTAGCCCTGCGGAGCCAGACTGGGATGAGTTGCTTTCTCAAGGCTGGAAAGTGGTCCATCCATGCTCATGCAGTACAAGCCTTAACCTACTGCACAGATAATTTAAGGAGTCAGCTATTGCCTCCCATCATTGCAACGTTAATGACTATATGGCTTCTCACAGTCTCTCTTCTAATTAGTTGGGACTTTGGAATATACAACGTGATCACACGTGCACCAGGACAACATTTTTATTGTTTTTAAAGGTCACAGAATATGCTTTATGAAGAAAACACATTTGAAATACCATATAAGCCTTCCTGTTAACCTGGAGTCATCTCCTTTAATGACAATAAACAAAGAGAACTAGAATGCTTCTGATGGCACTCAGCAAATGATATGTGGGGTTTCTACTACTCCTTAGAGAAATAAGGTGTTATCTGCATGATTGTTCTCTTTCACATATTTAATAATTGTTAAGAAGTGAGCACAAACAGGTGCATATATTAACATGATCTGCTCATCACAAGCTAATATTGGTTGCACTGAAAGACAATTGTTAAAACATGTTTTTTTCTTTTTTTGAAAAAAACACCACCCACCCATGTTACATACATGAACACGTCACATACATACATCACACGCTGTAATTCAGTTTCTTAGTCTATTTTTCCATGGAAATGGAAATTAATTTTTTCTGCATTACCATGGAAGTCTGTTTTTTCAATCAACATATCTGCCCCACCACCCCTAATTTCTGTCATCTCTGAACTGGTTTTGCGTGGCTGTTTGGGAGCACTTTTCAGCTCATATGCTGTCTCATTGTAAGGTCTCAGGAGGACAGATATGGGAGCTCAGCCTGGTATGACCTGATGTGCAGTCCTGCAAATTTTAACACAATGCCTCAAAAGTAGAGACTTACTTTCTTACCATTCACATAAACTATTCATGCAATCCTCATCTATGTTTTATTTCAGATGATTAGCTGAGAGTTTTCATGGGAGATTATCATGTTTTAATCAAAGTTTTAGGGAAAAAAGCTATTATTCTCTCACAGTACCAATGTGACACATCCCCATTTTAATCGTAGGTTTTTAGTAGCATCTACCCCCCTCATGAGCTAATATTTATGTAAGCAGGACAAAGTCAATGCCCTCTTTACCTAGTTCTAGAGATGTCACTGTGATTACACCAGGAGTGAACTTGGTCCCACACTTTTTTAAACATTGAAATTTATGGTATTCTCAGTCCTGAAAGACGATGAAGTCAATTTGGTATTTCATTATTCTTGTACTATCATTAATGTAAATCAGAAAGAGCTTCAACACCCTGTCACACAAGAATTACAGTATTGAGATCATTATGCAAATATTAGAAGGATAAAAGAGCTTCCAGAAAAGGCCTAACCTGGATTAGGCAATTTGTAAAACCCGACTGAAAACAGGGCTGGTGTAATGCATGCAAAGCTGTGTCTGTGCTCTCAGGGAGGATGGGTACAATGGATCCTTGCAGAACACCCAGCAGGCTTAGTGCTACAAAGCTGAACCATCAGGAAACCCTTTAACTTTGATCTGCTTTGAAATCTCTCTCAAACTCTGCTTTGTAGAAATGCACGCCTAATTTCTGAGCCCTAGAAAAAGGGCTTTGTCTGAAAAGCCACCTATCTTTTTTTTTTTTTTTTTTTATGGCAATGTGCTAAAATGAATCCTCTCTCTGCAGGCGCAGGTCATCAGGATACTTGCAATTTTTAATTAAACACTGGCCTATGCTGTGCTTCACCACAACAAGAAATTACAGTCTGGTACAGAAACTAATGAAACGAAGGGAACTCATTCATAGATGGGGTTACTGACATGAGAAAAGCCACATCTGCATAGAACTAAAAATCAGATCTTCAGTTTCTTTGTTGAAGACCTTGATCTCCTGTGTTAATAACGTGCCAGAATTCAGGATCCACATGTCTAATGCCCTGAAGCAGTTAAAATAGAATTGAAGTTTAATAGATGAATTCTCATATTCCACTTTAAAAAATTAAGGTTAATTGTTTTTAAACATCTCTGAGTAAGCTATATAAAGTCAGATTAAAAGGCATAACTAACAATGAAAATTAGAATCAGCTACTCATTGAATTATCAACTGTATAATGAATAGGAGCCTATTATAACTAGCCAAACTCTCTACTGTCAATAAATCTCACCAATTAGACTCCAAGAATCAATCTGTACTTAACATGAGATACTGGCTGTTCAGGACCAATTCTTTCTGAGGTACATGAAGAAAATAAATGGAAAGCATTTCCTTTCTGTTTCTGGCACTTTTTTAGGGTCAAAGAACTTAATAAAGCCCACCTTCGCTCAAGCATGTTCCAGGTCAAGACAAGCAAGTAAAGAAGAGCTTCCTTTAAAAAACATGTACTTAAGAAAGAGATGCAGCATTTGGTCCCAAAAATTTATGTTGGCACTTGGGCACCAGCCAGAAAGCACTGGAAGGCCTCAACATTCAGTGAACGGCATGGTACTGAAAACCTAGGGCCAGCTGCCCAACCCAAGGCATGAGAAAGTCCTAGAAAGGACTCCAGTGTTGGAGCCACCAAAAACTTAACAGATGATAGAGCAGGAAACACGGGAAAAGGAAACAAGCCCCAGATGGTCAGATGGTTATCCTGCATTGTGGGAAGGCAACACACACAGTTGGGAATAGAAAATGGCAATGTCAACTGTTGTTATTCACTATGTAACAAGGCTAGATTTAAGTCTGGCCCACTGCTTCAGTACATCCCCTGACACCCAGGAGAGGTTTCTAAATCCTGACTTAAATACATCTGTTGAAAGTTAATCTTGAGGAGTTTTTTGGTAGGAACTGAAGCTGTCTGCTCCAGTTGTACAATCACACTTACACTTTATATATTTCTCTGGATTGAGCATGCAAAGTTCCCACAGCTTTTTTCCATTTTTAATTGTGTTATATGCCTCTCTATTATATAATTTTCATTTCTCTCATGAATGGGTGTGAGTAAACTCCTCTATTACGAGGCTACTAAAAATGTTGCTATTTAAAGCTAGACCTGTCAGGACTAGGGCAGAAATATCTCCTATAGATTTGTTTATTTACACAGAGACATCTAAACCTCATCATTTAAAACAGTGGGGTCTCAGTTAATACAAAGCCACTGACACAGATGACTTGCACTTTATACCACTGTGAAGAACAAACATTACAAATGTATCTTATTTCTGTATGGCTGTGTCTAGTGTAAGAGAAATATCATAGTGCCAAATGATCTCAAAGCCTAAAGAGGACATGACACAAAGAACAGAAATTAGCAGGTACTGCTAAAATGTTCCTGAATAACCCTCTAACATTTCCACTCATGAAAAGATTTATTGATCTTTTCTTAAAATAGAGTCTTCTTCGGCTGAAGTAGTTCGGACAGGCAGAGCATAAGACATGAAGGAAAAAAAAAATTCCAGAAAAATTAATGTTCTCTCATCCAGCCCACATGAATCCAGTGACAGAAAGGAGATCGACCTCATCACGAAAGGATGGAGGACTGGATGTCATTATTCAAATATCTGATGCCCAAGGTATGGGTGATTAAAAAGACTTGTTAAATTAGAAGAGAAAAAAAGTGAACCTATACAGGTAATTTCTGCTAAAAGTCTCTGAAAAAAAAGCACAAAGGAAACCTGTGATGCGTGCCCATTAAGCAAGCCAATGTAACTACACTGCGTTTGTGAGGTTAGCCATTTATGTGCAGAATGGTGTATTTTACATATTCATCAAATGAATTCTGAGACCATGGTCCCACATGTTTTTCTTGAACAATTATTAAGGTGCTCTTTGGCATAAATTTTCCACTAGAGCTTGCTCCCACACTGCTTTTGTGTCCCCTCCTCTCAGCCCTCTTCCTTGGCAAAGGCCTCCCCCTGCCACTGGCATTAACCTTGCACAACAAAGAACTGCACTGACTGCCAGAAATTAGACTGGTTAAAAAAAATAAAATAATTTCTGCATCATAAAGCCTGCCTGAATTTAGGTCTTTCAAAACACTCTTTAAAACTCATTTCTCAGATCTACTTAAGTCACACACAGTTAATCAGAAAAGTGTGTGCATTGTAGAATTATCTTCCCTGCCTCATGTAAATTGCAAATTCTTGACGTTAAAATGAACTATATCAAGCAGATACTATAAACTTTATAACTTAAATACCAAAGGAAAATAAAATAAAAAGCAAAAAAGATTCAGTGACCGTAATGCTAAATCACCAACTTTGGTTGCAAAGAAAAAAATGTGATAGGATTTTGAAGAACATTTTTACTTTAATCTCTGGGCTAATAGACTGATGCTATCACCTTCTAATCCTCTGCAGCAATGTGCATTTTGTCAAACAAAGATTTACAGTGAAATTTAATTTACTCTCTGTAATTCTTTTTGGTTGGTTCTTTGTTGTTTCTTTGTTTTTTCTTCTTGCTCTGGAGATGTGCTGGAGGTTCCAGCACAAGCAACAGATGAATTTTTGCTTTACATCAGGGAAAGACAAAATGATTCTATGACCTATTTAATGTGTTCTTGATTAAATGCACAAATCAACAAGATCCTGCACCCTGGTGGCTTTTTTCCCCTGTTTTTTCTTGATTAGTCAATGCAACAGTGAAGGACTATTTTGCTTTTCATGCTGTAATAGGAGACAAATAGATACTGCAGACCATATCCCAGATGGTGTAAATCAATTGATCTGTGTCACTTTGGCCCTAAACTTCTGTCCTAATTCTCACTGGAATGAATCATGAGATTCCTTAGAGCAAAATGCAATTTAATTTAAATTTGTGAAGAACATTTGTAAGCCTCCAGCTCACTGAAATGGGTTCATACTGTCATATGACTTCACTGTGACTAAGGTGTGGTTCTAGTGAACATCTCACTGGGAAGGGGCACATGTAGATAGATGTGAACATTAAAATATTTTTCCTAGCCCGTTACCTAGGTGGAAAATCTCTGGAATCTATTAAATAGGTTGTAGGTACTTTCAGACAAAGCTATGTTTTTCCTTTCCTAACAGCAGGCAGAGAGGAGTACAAAACCCATAAATTGGATGCTAAAACATCAGGCTTCAAAAACCATCAAGCTAAATGCAAAAAGCTTGGGTTTATTTGCTTTTTGGTTTTAAAGTCTTTAGAGCGCATTCATATCATGCTGCAAAGCTATTTTCAACACTCATGAGGCTTTAATCTAAGAATTGGGAAAGATTTGTATTAATCACCTCAATTCCATGGAAAGCTGAAGTAGGGACTTCATAAAGCTCAGTAAAGCAGGATCATGAGGAATGGCACAGGCAGTGACAAAAAAATATCTCCCACCATCCTGCTGGCTCATCTTTTCAGAGAGATATGGCATTATCTTAAGAGAAAACCAAAGCCAAGCAGAATATTTTTCTAACAATGACTATTCATGTAACTACAGATTCATTTCAAAGAGTGGACCCTGATAGCACAGGCACACTTGAATAATGGAGGAAGAGCTTTGCAATTCATTTGTTCAACTGAGACGTGATCCACGGATTCGAGAGTCTGAGAGGCCCTACTTCACACACATGTAAATGGATTTATGAGAGAAAGGCCGTAATCCCTTGCTAACATGCACAATCTGGACTGAAGCATCTGATCGCTGCATCCACCTAATGTGCTTAAGTCAGCTGCTCATCCCTTTTAAATGCTTGAGAAAGAAGTTATCTGGACCGTGCAGCTGGTTTGTTCCTTTTGTGGGATAATAAAAGCTGGTAAAGGTGAGTATTCCAAGGAAAATCTAAGCAAAACACATTTCATAAGGAAGACAGAAAACAGAGATCCCCTCCTGTCCTTCAGGCTGTACTGGGTGTGACTAGGAGAGAGTTAATTTTCTTCATGGCAGCTCACATGGCGCTGTGGTTTAGCCTTTGACCCAAACTGTGCTGGTAACACACTGACCCTGCAGCTTTTGCTGACCCCTGTACAGAATTGAGGCTTTCTGTTTCTCACTTTGCCCCTGCAGTGACGAGTCTGGGGTCTGGGCTAGAGCCTGGGGGACACACAGGGCAGGTGTCCCAAACTAACCAGGGAGATATTCCACACCACATAACATCCTCGTGCTTGGCAACACAAGGGAAAACCATTCTTCTATCTGACTGAAAAACATAGGGTTAATCTGGGAGGGAATGTATCCTCCTTTCAGGTCTTGGAGTCATGGAAAGGGCATCTATGAGAAAGAAAATATTTTCGTTTGTGAGCTGCTAAACAAAGTATTGTACAGACAAAGTATATACAATTAGAACTGTGATGATAAAGTTATTAGTGATGTCCGTCTGCTTTGCAGGTCTGAATCTAAAAGGCAATAAGAGCAGCAGCTGATGAAAAATCACTTCCTAATCTTTATCAGTGGCCTCCCTTAAAAATCAATTTCCTTTTCTTTTTTGAATTAGATTAAAAGGATAATTAACAGCACTGATTGCATTCCTACTCTAAATTTAGTTAGCACTTGCCCAGTGTAATAATGTCCCCCAGCCACAAAAAGCTGCAGGGAAGCATTTCAGGATCACACCCCCATGTCCCGTTGGCATTTCACACGCACAGTGCCCACAACACCATAACAGGGATAACAACACGCCTGTTTCCCCAGCGGAGCTGTGATGCTGCTCCCACAGGCACACGGCAAATTTGCTGTGGGATTTGTTTTTCCCCGAGGACCTTGCTTAGGTCAGCTAATTAATTGCACACAGTGCCCCGAGGCAGCTAACAGCTGATAAGAAGAGATAAGGAAAGGCAGAAAACTGTTGTGAGAAAAATAAACAAACCAAGTGTCTAAAAGACTGTAAAAATGGTCAAGCAATGGGCTTGTAAAGCTTACTCTCCCTCCTCCCTGACTTAGTTTTCCAAAGCCATGGCATGTTTAGTCTCAGCACCGATACCCTTTTCATTTCTGGACAAAGCACATACTGTCCTCAGTGGTACTGCTACATCCCCCCACGAGACAGCAGATAGCGTCTAGCTGAGGTCACACGTGCAGCCAGTTAAAAATAAAGCTCCAAGATGTTTTTAAATAGCTCTGTTTGAATAGGGTGGGAGGAATCTGGATATGGAGGAAAAGGGAAAAAAAAAAAAAAGAGAAGATGGCAAAATTCCCAAACAGAAAAAGAAATGCAACACCAAGACTTTTACTCGTTCTGAGATATTTAATATTCTACACTTACTGTAGTTATTACAGTGTATTTAGGTTGGGTTGATTTACACTGAGGCAAAGCTGGAGAGGCACAGAGTTGTGATTATTCAGACCAGCTGCTGGTGTGTGTTAACTCATTTTGTAAAGTCCCTGACAAACAATTTTGTTGAAGATTTAGGTGCAAGTAGCGGTGCCGCACAAGATATGTCACAAACACAAATGACATCAGGTGGAACAGGCAAAGCAAAGCTGGAGCTCTGGATTCCACTACAGTATGGACACAGAGAAAAAGGGTTTGCTGCCGAGCACAAATTGCAACAAACAAGTCCTCTTTAGGTCTCTGAGCAGAATCACAGTTATCATGTTCGCATCTGGGGAGGGCTTAACTGCTTGGAATGAGTTACCCACAAAAAAGGCCAGCAGTAAGCTTGAAAGCACAGTTAAAATTGCTTCTATTAATGTCAAAGCCATGCTGTGAAAAGTGTTCTGTGCAAGGTAAGTAACACAAGTGAATGAAGTTATCCTGTCTTGGTTACAGAGAGCCAGGAAATAGTGATTGCTTTATTTTTACAAATAGCTATACTTTTATTAGTATTGATTATCCTGTAAGATACTATGCTGCTTTTAGAAGAGCACATCCTCGCTCCTCACAGCTTACTCACAAGGGCCTTTGAGAAATGTACAGCATGTGATAAATGTACAACTTCCTTAAAATCTGACCTTGATATCTGCAACCATCTTTATGGTGGGGAGCCATTAAGAATTCATTCACTCTGAGCATGCTCCGGGTGTTACATCTATTTATACTAATATCTCTGCATATTTTCCTAACAAAAGGAGCATTGTAGAAGTACTGGGTATTTTGTTCTTGCAAAAATAATGCTTTACTTTGTGTTCTTTCCCATGGGCAACTTGTCAAGGCAAACAGGGATCTGGAAAACACCCACAGTCCAACCAGATGGGAGGCTTTTTAGGTATTGTCTTCAAAACTTTTTTCCCTTCCTTTGCTTCAGTGAAAATAGCCATCCTGATCACACACAGCCAGTCACTTAGACTCTTCCTGTCCCAAGAATGTGTCAAAAAAGATCTTACTTCACAGCAGGGAGAGAACAGTGGTTTGTTCATCGTCTGAGGTCGTACCAGAAAGGTGACAAGTGTTCTTTGTGTGCAGTGCTTCTACCTCTAAGACTTTGTGACTTTCTGTGTTGGCAGGCCCACCATACATGATGCTATTTTTATTGACTGAGACACTTTCTCCAGGGACAAAATCCCTTAAGTTCTGGGTTGGATGCCTTCAGAAAGGTAAAAGAGAAAAAGGAAGCTTTTCTGTAAAACTTCTTGCTGAAGCATAATTGTGTTGCAAAATACCAAATAACCTCCCTCTGTCACTTCATCTTGATAAATTCAGCAGAAACAGCTAGAGTGCTTTTCATCTCCTTTCTCATCCATATCTTCATAGGCTCTATACCTATGCTGCTTAATGGGACACAGCTGAAATATCCCAGAATATCAATGAAATAAAAAGAAAGACACTCGGTGTTACATTCCCTAATTAGCACACAGTCTAATAAGTAACAGAGTCCCCACCAAATATTTGGATTAATTTGGATACACGAAAAGGCTTGTTTGAAGTTGTAATGAGATATCAGATACTCCCAATGCCAGAGCGGTCAGAAATCATTCAAGAAACAGCATTTAGAGACTCGATTGTACTCCTCCTTCCTCTGTACCTGAATATAAGCTTTGCAAAAGTAAATACTCTCTCTGCTATGTAATACGTGCCGTACTTTCCAAAGAGCAGTGTGAGTGTCAAGCACAACCAACTTAACTGGAATTCTTGGGAAAACAGCATCTCTGGAGGGAGGGGTCCCACAGGCAAACAGCACCGACTGTGCTCTTCCCAGGGCACCAGCCAGACTTGTGCTAACACAACTATCCTGAAATGCAGAAAGGCACTGTGCCACAGGCTCCTGTTTCTCCCCCACTGTGGCAAGTGGAGAATTTACTTCTTTTTACATACCGGAGCGCACATTTAAATTTTATATACTCATGCTTTGAAATAACACTGAAAGAGTCCCAACTTTGGAACTCCAGCACCACGCAAAAAAGGAAATCTCATGCCTTCCTCTAATCTCAATGTCTCTGCTGACTCTTTCAGGGGTAGAGAATTGGCTCCTGGAATTGCTGCTGCACATGAAAATGGGTGAACCACAAAGCACCTTGAGAATGGGAGTACCCGTGAGATTAACGTGAGCAACAGGTTCCTGTGATTGTAAAAGAGCTCAGTCCTTGCACCTTAATGCATTTTGCACACTTTATTCAAGTCCTGCAAACTTTCCTGTTCACTGCCATTGCTTACCACACACTAGTCCTCTTCCTAGGCACAGAGCTCCCATGTCAAGAGCTTTTCTCAGCTCATCTCTTGGAGATTGCTGAGGGAAACAATTGCAGGGATATCAGCTGCAGGTGCCTGGACTCTTCTGATATTGTCCTGCGCTCTCCTGAGAGTATCTCTTCTCCCTCACAGCCTTTCTCTGTTATTGAGGTCTCTTCCCCATAGACATTACCAATTTGACAGGGAATGAAAAAGCAAGGAATTCTCGTTACTTCTCCTTGTACAAAAACAAATAAATAAGTACATTTTCCTATTATTTTAGCAAGAATTACATTGCCACTGCAAAAAAGCTGAATTTATCTATCTACCTTCCATTAGCCATGGATTTCTTTTCACATATTAAAAGGATGTTCCTGACTAATAATAGCATGGCAGCTAGTGTACCACTACCCTTAAAAATACTAACTGTGCTATTTCCTTTAAGACTGACAGGTCTCTTCTCAGTAATACACAGGACAAAGCCTGCACTGGTGTCAAGCATGGATCTTTATTGCATTTGAAAGTGAGTATTATTGTTTCAGAAAGAGGCCACCTTGACCACACTGGCGACTGAAATGCTTGGTTGTGTTCAGAATAAAGATGTGCTTTGTGCTTTCACCTTCAGAGTGCTTCTCAAACATGAACCCTCTGTGGAGCACTTAAAAATAATAAACATACATGGTCCTCCTAAAAACGGTGACTGAAGAGCGAAACAGAGATGGGAGAAACTTGACCCTCTCATGGCACAGCTGCAGATTATGGAAGACCTCTGAGAAAGAGCTTAGCAGTTATGCCTGGGAAAATATATTCTTTGCAATATCTAACCTCAGTGGATGAGGCTTCTGCCCCCATCCACCCCACCCTTCCATCATCTTTCTTGAGCTGACTGTGTCATCAGCTCTCTAAATGACTGTGATAGGCATCTCCTTGCATAGAACTGGGTAAAAAAGGGAACATGAATGTGGCACTTGCTGATACGATTTAATATTTCCAGCATCTCGCCCAGACTCCTATTCCATTGCACAGAAGTGGTTCCACAAGACACTGCCAAAAATAAATGTGACAAGAACATTTCAGCGTTATTTACTAATAAAAATATTAAAAGAATGCTTCAAGTTCTTTTCCTAGGTCGTTTTGATAATCTCTGTAAAATCAGGCAAATTGCACTGCCACTGCAAAGTCTCAAGTTGTCTCTTACTCTGCTCCTGGGCCCTCTTTGGGAGGTGGACTATAAGGCAAACTGACACTCATAATACCCTAAATGCTTATGGGTTTTGTGTCACTTCTTTTCTGCATTCTTTTTCTAAAACCTTCCACTCCCTTCTCTACCGTAAAAATAGAGGGTGCAGTTCTGATCCCTTCCATCTCAAAAAGGGTATTTGAATATTGGGAAAGGTAAAGAGGAGGGCACTAATGCTAATCAAAGACATGATATGGCTTTGGTAAGAGGAATAAGCAATTTGATTGTAACTTTTCAGCAGGGAAAGCTTAAAGGGATGCTAGAGGTCCAGAAAAGACCTGGAGAGGGTGGGCAAGGACTGATGCTTTAACACAAATTCCAGGCAAGCCCTGGGCTGGAATTATTTGGTGGCTGGAGGAGTAGAGTGTTAATGCATCTTAAATGTTTGCCCAGTTCTTAAGCTACCCTGAGCAGCTCCTGAGAATCCCTGCTGGGCACAGGATCCTTGATTCACTTACAGCCATAGCTTACACTGCAGGGAGAGAGCAGGCAGAGGACAGGGTCCCTTCCTCAGGAAGAAAGACCTACCATCATCATTATCAGCCTTTGCTGGGCTGTGGCCCTGCCTGGAGACCTGGGGGCAAGGAAGGGGATTGTGGGAACTGGGAATAGCATGGCCTTGGCTGGAGCTGGTGGGTCAAATCTGGGCTGCTGACCCCTTACAGAAGATCCTTTCTGGGCTATACAACATCTCTGTGAAGGTTTGGGGCAAGATCACGTTGGAAAAAAGCTGTGGGGATTTTCTTTCTTACCGTATCTGAACAACTGTGGTTTTGCTTAAATGCTGGTTGGAGCAAGTTTCTCATCAATAATCTACCTGTGGCTCTCAAGTCAAAACAAAGATATCTTCCCAATGCACCACATAAGACATTTCTAACCTACAAAGAAATATTCAGCAACACTGACTCCATCTTTCTGTGCCCATATTGATTCTGAAGTAAAGCACAATGTTTTCAAAACCAGACCAAGGCTTCAGAGGATATTACTCTATATTATTGCGCCTGTTTCCTTCATGACAATATCAAGGCTTATTTTTTGCCTGGTTGATTCCAGCTGATATTTCTGACATACTGCAAAAGGAATTGCAGGCTTTAGACTGTGAGGATGACCAAGCAGACCTCAGGACAAATTAGGAACTGACTATGAGTTTTTTTACTGTGGAAAGAATACATTACAGCAGCCAACACTGAAAGGTGCACTAGGCAAATCCCTGCACAAGCAGGACACACAGAGAGCTTTTAACCAGAATTTTAACCAGAAATTTAACTATTTACCAGATGAAGAATTTGGAGGTTAAAGAGCTAAATAATCGTATTAAACTGAGGGAAAGAAGGCCCAGTAATATCATTAACAAAATGCACCAATGGTAAATAAAATACCACTGATCTTTGCTGATCTAAATGCTGATCTTTGCCCAGCAACTCAAAGCCAGCTTGGTGCTGAAAAGTGTCTATATCCTTAAGGCTCTATTTTTAATCTGTTTGTAATAATAAGGGCTTCATTTGATTTATCTAAGTCTGAATAAAGGTATCTATTTTTAGAGAACTATCAGCCAGCCCTTAGACACACCTGTGCTTCCTAGAAAGTACAGGGAAAGGATTTCCTTTGCTGGCCCTTAATTCAGGAACATGTTGAGTCCCATTAACTCCAAGATGGCGAGATGAGTACATTTAAGCAAACAATATTTTTTTTTTTCTGGCATAAAGGTAGTACTTTGATTTAAGACAATAGAGAACAATACACAGGGGGCCACCATCTGAACAAAACCTGCATGAAAAAGAGTCGGTAAACATTTCTCAGTTCACTTCATGTATCAGAAAAAGGAATCTAAACCCCCCTGCTTGCACTGGAGGTGTGAAACCAAATGCCTTTTTTCTCAGAGAGAAACAGATGACAAAAAAAATGAAACACAGAACAGAACTCAGCTTGAAAACAGAGTGAAAATAAATCAGCAGTGAATGGATTAGCTTCAGATCAGACTGCCTGGAGCAGCCTGATCTGGAACAGCAGAGCACTCAGGGCTTGTGTTTTTTAAATTAGTTTTAATAAATAGAATCAATAGCTCAAATTATGAAGAAGAACAAAAGCACAGATCAAATCGATCAAGGCTGTAGCTTATCATTATAAGCCAAGGGGTTGTCTTCTCTTGTCTGAATGTGATAAGATGGCAAAAGAATCCACTTGCAGCTTTTCAGTATCTCTCCCAGAACAGCTGTACACTGAGCTGGATACTGAAAAAACTCCTGGTTATCCAAACACAAACACAGACTCCCTTTCCTTTTCCCCAGAAGGAAAAAACCTTCCAAAAATAACAAATAAAACCTAAAAATAATCCCTTTTCCCCCTGAAGATAAATTCAGGAATTTGCACGGAGGATAGAACTAAATAGATAAACAAGCACCAAGTATCCTGCATTATATATGGGATTTAATGCTCAGATGAAGAGATTCTTGGTCAGATCAATGGAAAAAGTCTCTTTCCACATAGTAGGTTAGGAAAGGGTGTTGGAGAACACCCAGAAGTTCTCTCTAACCCCAGTGGTCACCCAAGGATTATCCACTGGAGGGGAACAAGGGAGGCGTCATTAACTTCAGTCAGGCTTTTGGCAATGAGAGGGGATAGGTGCACACAGGCACCTGTTTTGTTGTGCTCTGCTTTCCCAAAGGGACTTTGCTCCAGGGAAGCTGCAGCGTCTTACTAATGGCAGGCCTGGTCACTGAGGAGCTCCCCTTTCATCACAGGGGTTTTATCCTAAACACCCCGAGCATCAGCTCTGAAGAAAAGGTGCTGCACAGGAAACTAAAACATTTCAACACACCCCCAGTCCCTCCCTTCTTTTTCCCCCTCCAATAAAACTTTTTTTTAAAAAATTAAGTCAAGTACCAATGACCAGTCCTGAATTTATTTTATCAAATACAGTAAAACTGAAGAGGTTTTTGATACACCATGGGACCCCCTAGGGGTGTGAGAACAATGCAAGGTGCTGATAACCTCTGCTAACTCCCATTCATCCTCAGGTTGAAAAGCTGGCATCAGTTATGTGGGCTTTGTGCTCATATACAGCACATTAGAGTATTTTTCATTGTTGTGGTTGAATTATAGATAAACAGCCGAAGAGGAACAGTAATCTTGTAATAATAGAATATATGACAGGTGTACCACTGAAAGTCATGCACATGCTGCAGTGATGAGCATGGTTCAAAGCCTAGCTGGAATAGACTTCCATCTTGCTAATAAATATTCGCAGACTTTATAGTCTTCAAGGACGTAATATTGAACACCTGACAGAAAACTCAGTGTAGATCCATAAGCATTTTTTATTACATTTCGATCGGAAGTAGATCCCTTAACGTTTTATAGCAAGCAGTGCCTTTGCCAGAAGACACGGAACTTTCCTTAGCAAAGTACTCAGTGGCTAACTTCAAGTCCAACAAAATAAACAATATACCAATTATGATTCAAGTGTAGTGTAATTTATTTTCTATTCAGTGAGGAAGAATTGATTTTCCCAGCAGTGTCACTTACACTGCAATGATTATTGCACATAAGACAACTTAAGAAAATGATGGAAAAACAAATTAGATGGGCTGCAGATCATTGGCTTATCTTGACTGCTCACCTTGAAGAGGGAGTTAGAGAAACACAAGATACAGTACTGGATGTCAGGGTGCTTGAAACCCCTGCTCTCCTTCCACCTCCTTGATGTTTCATATTAAAATTTAAAAAAAAAAAGCCCACACCAACATTTCCAGCAGGGACGAAACAGCACATCTTGCCAGTCTGAGGACATCTGCTAAATTAAAAACAATGATAACTTGCCAGGACAGAAGGTATTTAAAGGGGTATAAATTGTATAAGAACTTGGCTTTTTCTAAAGCTCTTATTTTATTGTAAACATCCATTCATGAGTTACATGAGAAAAATGTTTCTGTGACTCCCTGGCTTCTGTTAGCTGACACTTCAGTGCTGATGGCCAAGTGCTAAAGCAATGCAGTAAAAGACTGGGCCCAATATTACGGCACAATCTAACGGAAATCAATAGGAATTCTTCCACTGATTTTTCAATATGCATTGGACAGACCTTTTATTGCATGCAGAAGCCTGAATAATGGGAACAAAGGTTAACCAATCACTGGTGCAGTGATAATCTCTTCATGCTGAGATGGAATTGTCCCAATCAGAGTTTGTAACAAAAAATGAGTTGGCCTCACATTCTTCTCTGGCGACATCCACAATCAGCCAATATACCGTACATTAAGTGCTGCACATCTTATCTATCTGATAGAATTTGCTGCAAGAGGCTTGGTTAGCCATGTTTGGTTTAGCTTAAGGGCAAGCAAAAATGACAGTCAGCATCAACCACCGAACCTGAAATGTCCCTGCGAAGGTTCACACTTACCCTTCCAGAATCATTACGTTTTCCCTCAGATTTATTTCAAAGGCCTGCATCATTACTTTACTCTAATTGCAGCTTCCTTGCAGGGTGTCCTATCTTTTTGCCCTGTTTTACATGGTAAAAAGTCTTTTAAGTTTCAAAGACAAGTCGGCCTTGCAAAAAAATGTGAGAATGCAAGAATTTTGTAGCTGATTATTTTGTCAAGAAAATGTGCTGTTAATTTATACCCCTTGACCTGTTGGGTTAGATTCAGTGCTTGCTATTTCAGCCCTTTTGATTATTTCACCTCAATAGCCAATCACTTTTTTTTTTTTTTTTAATGTGACATCCATATCTATTCTTGCAAATAGATTGTTCAAAGAGTAGGTATGATAGCAGTCATTCTCTCTCACTTTCTCAGATTAAGGAATGCTTTTGGCAATGAGAAAATGAACATTTGCTTTGAGTTTGACAGTTGTAAAGGATGTTTATTTCCCAGGGCTTTGTTTATAAGACTACAGTGTTTAAAAGAATATTCTCTGCTGCTTTTGGACTCCCTCTCCAGACCCTTCCCCAGCTCCATAGCCCTTCTCTGGAGTCTCTCCAGCCTCTCAGTGTCTTTCCTGTAGTGAGGGGCCCAGAACTGGACACAGCACTTGAGGTGTGGCCTCCCCAGTGCCAAGTACAGGGGGACACTCACTGCCCCAGTCCTGGTGGCCACCCTATTGCTGGTACAGGCCAGGATGCCATTGGCCTTCTTGGCCACCTGGGCACACTGCTGGCTCGCGTTCAGCCGCTGCCAACCAGCACCCCTAAGTCCTTTTCTGCTGGGCAGCTTTCCAGCCACTCTGCCCTAGCCTCTAGCACTGCACGGGGCTGCTGTGGTCTAAGAGCAGGACCAGCACTTGGTCTTGTTGAACCTCATACCACTGTCTCAGCCCATCTATCCTGCCTGTCCCGATCCCTCTGCAGAGCTTCCTGCCCTCCAGAAGATCAACACTCCCTCCCAGCTTGGTGTCACCTGTGATTGAGGGTGCCCTCCATCATCTCATGCAGATCATCCATAAAGATATTGAACAGGACTGGCCCCGGTGGACACCACTGATGACCAGACACCTCCTGGATGTGGCACCATGCCCCACCACTCTCTGAGTCCAGCCTTTCAGCCAGTTCTTAACCCTGCCAAGAGTGCATCTGTCCCAGCTGTGGGCTGCAGCTTTTCCAGAAGAATGCTGTGTGAGACAATACTAAAGAGTGTACTGAAGTCCAGGTAGACTAAATCCACAGGCTTTCCCTCATCCACTAGGCAGGACACCTGGTCATAAAAGAGCAGGCTGGTCAGGCAGGACTTGTTCTTTCTAAAACCCTGCTGAGTGGGTCTGATCCCTTAGTTGTCCCATATGTGCTCACACTGGGAGCACTTGTGATCACACTCAAGATGATCTGTCCCATAACCTCCCCTGGCACCAAGGACCAGTCCTGGCACCAGGACTGATGGTAAATGATGGACAGGGGCTTGGTGAGCCCTTCTACCAGCTCCTTCACTGCCTTTGGGTGAATCCCATCTGGTCCCATAGACTCATAACTTTCTAAGCAGCTCAGCATGTCACTAATTATTTCCTCCTGGATTACAGTGGGTCTATTTTCTCTCCACCCCTGTCTACCACCTCAGGGGACTGGTTATCCTGAGGAAAACAGGTCTCACTCTTGAAGAGGCAAAAAAGAAATCGAGTACCTCAGCCTCTTCCTCATCCCATGTAGCATGCATTGAAAATACAGAAAGCCACAACTAAAATATTTTCTGCCTTTGTGTATGCTTTTCGATTTTCCTATCTCCTTCACTCAAGGGTAATCTTCCAAGGCACACAGATGTTTTAGCTGATTATCTGGCAGAAGTAGCCTCTCTGTGAGTATTGCTATTTCAGCATTGAGATAGCAGGGAATGATTAGTGATTGGTTTGACACCGCTTTTTTTTCTGGACAGTATTTTCCATCACCACTTCTTCAATAAAATCAACAGGGGCAAAGACCATTCAGGTGAGCATGCAAGCTAAGGATAGCTTGGAAGCATGCTCTTAGGCAGGTTGGCACAGGAAGCATGGACATTAGCTTCTATAGGCAGCTGCTGAAATACAGATACTGAGGCTGGAAAAAGGCTTTCCAGTAGGAAGAACTCAAAGCCATGGAAACTCCTACACTGATGCTATACTTGATGTTGAAGGTGAAGTTTAGACCTCCATGTAGTCTGGTTGAACCTTTTTCTGTCTTTGGACCATTTTCAGAAAAGCAGATAGCATCTTTTTGAAGCTCAAGGCTTCTGGGACTTTTGGGCTTCTAGGATTGAGTGCCAATCTGAATCACTTGAGTTCAGACTAACAAAACCCTGAGTGTTGCTATGCAACATAGGCTGAAGCCCAAAGCTGTTCATAAAAGTATGTGAAAGGATACCAGCATGTGGTGTTTTACAGAAATCTATAAACTCCTTTATACAATGGACATTGCAAAGATGTACTCTAGCTGGCAAGCCAGGCTAATAAAAATAGCAGTCTGCCACCCCACGAAATCAGAAGTTAACAAGCTTTCTGTGGAATGCAGAAAATCTTCAAGGAGACGCAAGCAGGAACTTCTGAGGCACCCCTTGCCTCATTGCCTATTTTAGCTGATAACCACCACTGTGTGCGCTCAGCCTGGAGGACACTAAAGAGATGAATCCACACCTGGAGCCAAGGCCGGCTCCTGGCCGCCTGACACAGAGGCAGAAAAAAAAGTAAAGTCTTTCAAAGCCTTGAACAAAGCCCCAGTCTCCGTGATTTCCAGCGCCGCCGGAGCATCTCCTCCAGACAGTGTCTGTGCCTCTGACAGACAAACAAAACAGCAAAGCCTGAGCTGGTGCTGGTCCCCAGCCCTGAGGCTACAAAACTGTCCCCACCACACCAGGACATCAGTACCTCCAAGCACTCCTCAGTGGGAATTTCATGGAGACTCATGTCCAGCTGGTACAGCGCTCTGTAAAGCTGTGGATGGACATGCTCCAGTTTCTAGGGTAAAGTGTTCAAAAACCAACATGATTTCTGGGGTGTGGGCCCAGGCAGTGGGCTCAGCCACACTGACACAACACAGCAACGACATGTAGAGAAATGAAGTCAAAGAAATATTGTCTGTTATATGAATACTGCAAATATATATTAAAAAATTCCTGTAGATGCAACAGATGCAACACTTATATATTTGTGAAGGTCTTTAGCTAAAGAGAAATATGAAGAGAGCAATTAAACCCATAAAAGGGTGAAAACCTTCCAATTAGTGCTTCATAGGCAGCCCTACTGACCATAACAGAGCCAACAGTTACCCATAATTGAAATACTCAGAAAAATCTCCACCTCAGCTGTCTTTAAATTACTGACTGCAACACTACTGTGAAATGCTTCTCTTCTAATACAGTGACAGAAACTGATGCAAGAAAAGTACAGAAATGAAGAAAGTGGAAAAGGTGATGATGCAGATGTACCATGTCAATAAAAATGCATTTGAGGGAAAAAACCCTGAAACTTTATGCCTCTCTTGCCATTAAAAAATAGTAGAGTTATGACTTTCTCTGCTGAGAAATAGTTATTAGAAAGAAATATGAATATGCAAGAGGTAATTTTTTTTTGTTTGCTATTTGGAAAAAAGAAATGCTTTGCCATAGGAGTCCAATCTGGTGAATAAGGTGGGGCTAAGCCACCGGTTTAAACCCTCTACTCTTGGTAAAATGCTTGTCTCTTGCAACCTAGAGCTTTGCTATTACTGTAATGGATAAAATTACATTTACATACTTACCAGGAACGTTGTGAAATCTGTTAATGTTTATAGAAAACTTTGTGAGCCCTAAGACAGTCTTACCAATTCCACGTAGTGCATTAAAACAATTAAAATCTCCCCTAGTAATTTAAAATAAATGCAAACATTTTTTTACCTATTCCATCTGCTCCTTCCACACCCATTTTATTTTTCCCCACAGTGGCTTCCTGTCGACTGCAATAGCACAAAGTCCTGAGTCTGCAAATATGTGCAGACAGGTAGTTTTGCACCTGCGATTTGTCCCACCGGGAAGCAGCAGAGCTGCTCGGGCAAGCAATTAGGATGTGTACGAACGGCTGCGGAATCAGACCCTGGATTTTCTTGTAGGGTATTCCCTCACAGGGGCCACTAATGCTGATTTCAAAGGACTGGAGAATGAGGTCTGGGCTTCATCTGCCATGGCAACAATATACTGCAGATAGGAAATTACAGCTCGTGGGATTCGGATACAGCGAGTATTTCCCCAAACCAGTAATTCCACCTAGAGAGAGTTGTTCTGCCAAGGCATTTCTTGGTTTGCTGTCATTTTCTGACACAGCCTGTACTTCTTTTATGACTCTTCACTTGCCAAAAGTGAAAAGCAAAAATTTCCATAGTAGCTCTGTTGGCCAAAGAAAACTTCGGGGACAAGGCAAGTTTTTTAGCATCAACCCACTTTCTTTCCATCACATGGGGTGGTTTATAGCCCCTCTACCTGGACCTTGCTTGTTCAGAAATTTATGTGTGTCTATAAATATTCTTGCTGGGAAACTGGACTCCATTGAAAGACTCTTCAGAATTGATTGCTTCCCAGCAGCTGTCAAGAAGGAAAAAATGGATTTGGCTGATCTGTGCTGCTTTTTTTTTAAAGCTGTGGAGAGCCTGGAGAAACCAGAGAAAGAAGCACAGGTGGTGCTTCCACCACTGGACAGATGTGCTTTCTTACCTCGGTGCCTGTCTGTGGCTCTCACAGGCAGGAATGTTTCCCATTGAATGGGATACCCTTTTACAAAGGGCCTGGCCCTCAAAAACACCTGTTGGGCTGTTAAAGGCAATAGCCTGATGTGTTTATACCATGTGATGGTACGAAGTGAAAAAAGAAATCAAAGCTTACCCTGAAGCTAAGCCCTGAAATCCAGACCTCTCAGAGCCAAGGGCAGACAGGAGTGTTACACCAGGGATCATTTCCAAGCACAAGACGCAGCACAGATTATGAAACCATTAAAAGGCTTTCAAAGGTGTGTAAAGAAAACCATTATAATTCTTAGCCTGCCTATGTGACAATCCTTTTCAGCAAAGAAAACCAACCTCAAATAACTACATACCAATTCTTCTCATCCCATGCTCCTGGTTTTGGAAAAAAGGGACAGGGAAGATGTCTATAAGTATCCCATGGTATCTCAAAGTTTTATGTTTAGAACATTAATACAGGACACCAAAAACTCTCCTGAGAAAACAAGCACCCCTTTCTTTTCCAGTCTTCACACAGTCCATCCAGTTCTTTGTTGCATGCTACTATTTCAAATTAAAAAACCCCCAAACTTCTCATCTTCATTTGAAAGTATATTCGCTCCTCGCTCCACTCTTAAACAAAAGATGAATAAAACACTGAAAACTTGGAAGTTTCCCCCACTGCATGTTTATGCACACAGTGTTTTTGGAAAACCACTGAAGATTCACAGGTTCCTGACTAATAAAAATATTTACAAATTAATTCCAATAAACTGCCTGTATTTGGACAAGGAATCATATCAGAAAGTACATCCTTATGTATGTGGATATGGGGAAACTTTGTGTTAATAGGACCATTCTCAGAATCATGCTCCACAGGCATTCACAAAACAGAATTTCCAGGCAAATATGTCAAAATGCTGACTAGTAATAGCATTCTCGAGTAGATAAGAGAGCAGGCAGGGCTGAAAGCCTCAGCCTGCAGCTCACCCAGAGGGTATATGCTTAAAATTGAGGCTGTCCTGTCTACAGCAAGCTCTGAGTATGTTACATTTAAGTATACAGCATTATTTAGTTAGGCCAGGCAAAGAAGGAGGCTAAGAAATCTCAATACACTTATGAGAAACAAGGATTCATTCAGCTGAGTTGGGTTGGAGGCTGTTTTTGTTTCACTCAGACACATATCTCTCTCTGCGTAGAATAACAGTCTGTAAATTCTCCTCTAGCTACCCAGGAGCAAATCCCTCTAGGTGGCTTGATAAAGTAATGGGAGATAAGAAGCATCCATACCTTCCAGGCTGAGCTCCTGAAAGGCTTAAGGATAGTTGGGGGAAAACATTGTGCAAAAGTAAACAAATCACAAGCTTTCATCACCCTAGACCCTCAAGATCAGAGAAATGACACCTGAGTAAAAGGCAGAAATTGGGCTTCTTATTACAGTGTATGTGAGACAATTAGAAGAAATAATTTGCTATACTCTTGCATGAAATCCATGCTTGACTCTGACCTATAATTTGAAATAAGCTTCATTTTAATGACTTAAATTTCACTGCTAATAAGAGCAGCCCAATCAAACTACAGGCAAAGTGTGTGAAATAATTTACAGGTTTTGCCTGAAAAGGTCAAGGTCTTATACAAAGAAAAGTGACTTTTCCCACCAGAGTGCTTGCCCCTCACTGTGTAAAACTAATAGACTGCTATGAAAAATAATACCTGTCTTTGTGCCTGAACTATCTTGTTTACTGAACACACGCACACACTGACACTCATTCTCAATCAGCTGCTGCCAAAATGAACAACCCATGCCTGAGAGAGGTCCCCATTGCCAGACAGTGAAAATGAACTTAGCTCTTTCCCCTGAAGTTAATGAAGCTATGACAATTTAAATTAACTGTGAACCTACCCCAATTATCTTTTAACTTGCCTGCACAAGGACTTGGGAAAGTTAAGCAGAACTAACTAAAACGCCATCGAGAGAAGAGAGTGAGGCATGTTGAACTCCGCACGGATTTCTTTGGCTTCTCAGTTGGGTGTCTCACAGGTTTGTTTATTTTTCTTTGGCAGATAACTCTGCCTGGCTCTGCAGGACCCCCTCCTGCCCACAAACTGCTGGCAGCTGGAGCAGCTCTCCCTTCAGGATGTATATCCTTACTTAGCATCTCTCCTCTGGGCAACTCTTTTCCTGTTTTTGTGGTGTTCCTCATCCACTCTCTGCTTTCACCCTTGTTAAACTCTCTCATAAGCAATGTTTCCAGTGACATATCAGCCTGACGAGACCCCCTCAGGAGCTGCAAAGAAAACCCTGGGGGTGCACAGCAGACTTTCTCCTGCTGGCTTATCAGGTGACACATTTTATGTGTGACAGTCTTCCAGAGGAATGTGATTTGCAGCTTTTAAAGACACCTCCCACTGGGGATCTCTTCTCCAGAAATCATCTCAGAAATGTATCTGGGATTATCAAGTATTTGAGAAGCTTTTTTAAAAATTTTATTTCTTATTTAAGTGGCATGGCCTGGGATATTGAGGGAGATAATAAGCTTTATTCTTCAAGACTGCAATGCTGATATGAATCTCCTAATAGTCTGATCCAGAAAATAATTAACCCAAATTACCAAGATGCCATTTATAAACCAGAGTGAGGAACTGAAAGCACAATGGCATGGACAAATAGGGGGATAGCAGATGAACTGTCCTGGCTTGGCAGCTCTTCAGTACAGCAACTTGTACCCTGCTGGTCATAGCACCAGTGGCACACACACACACACACACACACTTTCTGCATCCCTCTCTGTATAAACACCCTGAGCTCCCTGTGTGAGGGATGGGAAGGCAGCTCATTGAAGCTGAGACAGAGCCACATAAGCACTTTAACGTCACTCAAACTCGTGAAAGCCTTTCCCTAGAGCTCTGACTATGCTCTGCTTTCCCAGAGAGCAGCAGTCATCTTTGAGTGATACTCAGTAGGATTCCCTGCGCCAAAGTGTCCCTGCATGGGATGAGGGATGGAGTTAATACATTGTAATATTAGACACGAGAAGGCAACAAAGTCTGAAATACAGTGTTTTACTTCTGTGGAGTGAAAACTGATGAGTTGTGAGGAACTGTCCTAAGGGGAGCAAATGAAGCTAGGAAATCATCCATACTGTTGAGGTGCTTAGCCTAACATGCCATTCAGAGCAAAGGAAATTAACTGCTGTGTGACACCAGTGAATTCATGAGTCCTCAAATCTACTTAGTGATTCATGTTCTTATTGAAGGAGTAAAAGATAGACCTCCATCCTACTTTGCAATGTCCCCTAGGCTTACCAATTTCTCCATTTTTACCATATTTTGATTTAAAACTACTAATGGCAGATCTTACTAGGGCTTTTCTTTCCTGCTGTGCCTCAACACTAACTTTGGTATTTACCAGCTCGCATCTCATGAATAAAATTACTGTCAAACTCTCCGAGGTTTTAACTACATCCCTGATTTGAATGGGGAGACACACAAGATGAAGACACCATATTAGAGACAAGAAAATGTAACACCTACAAATGACTAGTTTAATAACACTTTAGAAAAACATTTCTTATTATCTCATTCAGTAGGCATTCAGTTTTGATTCTTTGCAGGAACTGAACCAGAACATATTTAAAATGTCTAACAGAGGGGCTTTATTTCAGGACATGGAATTCATCAGCCCAGGAACCCATTTTGCCTGGTATCAGACGTGTGGGGATGTGACACAGGCTGTGTGTGTTTGTGCGTGTGTGAGAGAGAGACAGAGAGAGAGACAGAGACTGCTGGAAAAAAATGGAATTTATACATTGAGAGAATCTCTCTGTAGCTGACCCCAGTGAAGGGCATCAGCCTGGTACCCTCCCAATGCTGCATGCAAACCAAATCGAGTCTTGGCTTTCACTGTTTCCCTGCAAAAAGCTCAGTGCTTTAGCAAGTCATTACATTTTAAGGGAATGTATTTTAATTTCAAAGATATATTATATTTATATATAGATATATATACAGACAGCTGTATATCTTCAGACTTGGCCATACCTCTCTCATACAAGCATCAAGCTGCAGGCCCTGTAAGTCAGGTGAAAGCCATGTACATGTATTTATTTATAGCATCAGCAGAGTACTGCACTGCAAAGCAGCTCCCATTGTGTGCAGCATAACTCCTTGTGTTCAAAAGCTCCTGAAGCTTTAGAAACTGAATGTTTCTGTAGAGATATATATTTGGTCATTTATACCAGTTGAGGATCTGTCCTGCAGAGTTTATTGTCCTTTTGTGCAATTTTCTTATGTTTCTTTTTCTTCCTCTCTTATGATCTGCCTATTTCTTTTTATCCTCCCTATTAAAATGTCAAATACAGAATCCAGCCTAAGCATTGGGCCACTGCACTGATATGCAGACAGCAATCTTACAGCAACTCCGTAGCTTTCTGTTTCAAAGTAGGAACTGATAATAAATTCAGGAAGAGAAGAATGTAACCCTAACAGATGCAAAGCTGGTTTGAATTAAAAACTAAAATAATTAAAAAGGCCATAGCCAGCATGTAATATGTTCTCAATATGCTCTGCTGTGAAAATATTCTCATCGCATTCTGAAAATATGTGGGTTTATTGATTAACTGTATAATTAACCACCACAACACAGGGAGTTCAAAGCTTCCTGAGTCTTCATTTCATTAGTTTGCTTCATCCTCTCCACACCTTGCCTCTCTTAGGTTAAGGTCAGTCCACCAGTATAAACACCCAAGCATGAAGTGTAGCTGTTTGCAAGTTTCAGTGTAATTTCAACTCTAAGGGTGAAAGAATAAAAAAAAGAAAATTCCTAATTGCAGCTGTCAGTAACAGTGTTGCAGCTACAATTCACATCATTTGCAGCTTCTGTCGCCGGGAAGCACATCTGACTCACTCACCACATAACACAGGACTTGCTATTTCTAGGCAGCTGATGTTTTAGCGTTCAGACATCTCCTCAGCCTTGACTTGATAGTCTAAAGTAAATATCCTTGAGCAATTGGACAAAAACACCTATGCAGCAAGCAAGTAAAAAACCCTGCTGTTTATAGTTTGCAGATGCTTGGGAGAAAACACTCTATATAACATACCCCTAAACTGCTCTGACAATGGCTAAACTGCCTCATAGAACCAGAGAATCATGGAGTCATTATGGCTGGAAAAGAACTCTGAGATAATTGAGTCCCACTGTTGAGCCAGCACCACCGTGCTCACCACTATACCATGTCCCCAAGTGCCACATCCACAACACTTCCAGGGATGCTGATTCCACCACTTCCCTGGGCAGCCTATTCCAATGCCTGATGACCCTTTCGGGGGAGAAATTTTTCCTAATAGTAAATCCTAACTGCCCCTGGAACAACTTGAGGCCATTTCCTGTTATCCTGTAACTTGGTACTATTCAAATGTTTCTGCTTAAAGTAGTTAAATCTTAAGATGGATCCCTTCTGAGAATGTTATTTTTGTCTGCATTACCATCTCAAAGCAAGGCCTCTAATGAATAAATGAAATCCTCCTGAACACTGATGATGGATTACAAAACTTGACACTGGATTTTAGGACTTGAAGAATAGATCTTCAAGGAGCAAACTGCCTCCAGTTGCTACTGAGTCACTCCCTCCCCTCCTCGCCTGAGACAATTTATCGTTTATACCTTGACACAGGTGAACTCACATTTCCCATCTGAACTTTTGGCCTGTGGTTTCTAATGGACTGACTCCAAAGCTGTAAGTCAGAGCCATCTCTTAGGCTTTTCGGTATCTATAAAAAAATACTGAAAATTCTTCTCTGCAGGCAAAGATTATAAAGCAAAACAGCTAATAACCACAGCCTCCCCTGCAAACACGCAGAACATGCCAGCTGCAGAGTGCTTACAAATCTGCAAAAAGCAATGTACAAACCAAACTGTAGCTATCCCTCTCATGAGATTCTGGCCTGGAAGCGAAAAAGCAGATGTGGCACAAAGAAGAGTGATGAAAGCCCATGGATTCTGATCCCTGCTCTGTTTCCACATGGTAAGTACAAAAAAAATCACTCATAAGAAGCTACCAGCCTTCCCTTTGCAACACCCTTGTGAAAGGAGATGCTGATCCAACCAGGATCAAACCCCTGTCTCATGTTCCACACTGCAGAGCTCATGTTTTCTGTGGAGCCTAAGCTCTCCCCAGTCACAAAGAAACCCCTCAGGGCAGCTGTTGGTGACCAACCCTCAAACACTAAAAAATAACAGAAACAACTAAAAAAGTCAGCAATGGCAAGGAGATAATGGTTATTGAGGGCCCTATTTTTACCTTTATCCTGAGCTGCCACATGCCAGTGTCCCAGCCTCAGACACAGCTGCAGTGAAACAGAAACACACAGCAATGGGAGAAGGGCTTGAGGTTTCTCAGGCTCCTCTTCTCTCTCTAAAGCATCCACCAGCATGTTATTCAACGTTTTAAAGGCATTAGGGAAGGACTCTAGGACAACTTAGGAAAGCTATCAAGACCACGTAAGGGAAGCTGAAGAGCTCTAAGTGTACTGAAGAAACTGCTCTCCTTTGCATTAAATAAAAACCGAGTGCATCCAGCACTCCCAGAATGAGCTCTTAAGTGGAAAGAGTACCTTGCAGGGGCTGTACTCAGCAAGAAGTCTCTGCTCGTGTCCTGTACAGGGTTCTCAGACACCATGGCCTTCTGTGCTCAAGTTGCTACATTGATTTAAAAACCCTTTCCACTCATTGAGACTTTCTGAGGTGACATAAAGCAAGCTTTTTCTGTTACCAGGAGTACATCTGTGGTGTCATCTGGAGCAGTAAAACCTACTTTAGTCACCTGAATCACCCCACTGGGCACTCAGTGGAGAGATGCAGAGGAAAGCACTTTTCTACAGCTCCCCTTTGATCCTGAAGGGAAAAAAATCTCAGGTTTTTCTGTCACTTGATAGCTCTTCAGCTAATGTATCTGGCTTTAGTAATGCTAAGGTTTGATATATTCAAAGCAACTCCAGGTAGTTTTCGAATTTTTAAGCCATGCTGATATCAGTCCCAGGGCTATACTGCTGGAATGGGACCTGAATTACTTCATGAGAAACCAAAAGCTGGTTTATTTTGTGAGAGAAAAAGTGAGAAAAGAGTCAAGTTGAGAGATTCTAACTCCAGTGTTTGCACAGCACTGACAGAAGAAAGGATTTGTTTGCTGTCTTCAGTCACACTAATGTATTCTGTCTGTTTCAGAGAACAATACTCATGCTAAGAACCCACAAATTAGCATCCTCAACAAACTCTTGAGAAGTTAACAAGGAGAGAACAAATCCCATTTTACTAACAGGTGCTTTTCAGCGATACTCTACTTCTTTGCAGAAATAATTAAAAAATGCTTTTGCTTAATCCCTAGAAGGCAGACCTTAACTGTGTAATCTAAAGAAACAATCAAAGCAAAATTAAAGAAAATTAGCCATATACGCCTGGAGCACAGTTCACTCAGGATTTAGATGACCTAAATCACAGATGGATTAGTTTTTCCTCTAGTTGCGAGAATGATTTAAACTTTTACTGACCTTTTATGGTTAATTCAGACATTTCTCTCAAGTTTTCACTGCAGTCTGCTTAGTCAGTGAGCATAACTCCTCCTTCTGAACAAAACAAAAGTTCTGCCCTAGGAAAACTGTGGCATAACCATGGATATACTGCAGTGTGTGAAACTGGGATAGGGGTATATATTTCCAGCGAGTGACATATATAATTCTTCATTGTATCCTCCCTTCAAACTTGCAATTCCTCTCATTAATCAAAGGCTGTATCCAGGGCTACTCCTTTTGGTTTTGCTTTAGGTTGTAACAATGCCAGATGTCTGTGGGGGTGTTGGCAAAGGGTGATATGATTTGCTTTAAAAGTATTAAAATGAAAACAAATATAACTTGCAGCTACATACTTGCCATTGCGCAAGCTCGTCTGCTTGCCTGTGCCACTGACACAGAAAACAGCTGCCACACACACTATTGCTCATTCTACTTTCATGAAAAATAATGAGAAGCTTTAAGATAGACAAAACCCATCCTCTTGTAACTCAGTATGGTATCTCCACATTGCTCACTCTCTCCAACCACAGCCGCGCTCCTCTGGCGGAGGAGGATCCTCCCTGAATGTTTATCAGAGTCCTCTCTGCAATGCCTTTGTGATTTCAAAGGGAAAACATTAAGTTGCTTCTTGGCAAACAAGCACAAACCTTTGGAAAGCTCCTGCAGTACAAACAAACACTCATCATCAAGTTGTTTGGGGCAGACAAGTTGCTCTGCGCGTTCCGACAACGCTAAAGCAAGCTGTAAAGAAAGCTTAGACTTTGTGCTTCAAATTACTGTCACAGCACCAAGGATGCTTGTTGCAAATTTAGTCAGCACTTTGCATTATAACGTGCAATATCCTTTCTCTTAACAGAGATCTTATAATGAGCCCAGTCAGAGAAACGGAGAGGAGTTTCAAGGTGTAATTAAGTGCTGGAGAAGGGCTGTGCTCCGCAAACAGCTGGCATGAAGCCTCCCAAGTGGCTCCCTACAATCCTGACCTTTGGCTGGCCAAGCAGCAGCTTGTGTGGAGAGCCAGCATCGAGGCTGCTGCTCCCTTTCCCTACTTACAGTTCGGTGGCGTTGGCAGGGATGTCCCGGGGCAGCTGGACCACCTGGCTCTCCTGGCAGATGAAGACCCTGCCCAGGCAGCGGCAGGCGCGGTGCTGGCAGCCCAGGCAGCCTGCCAGCAGCAGCAGCAGCAAAAGGCAGCCACGGGCTGGAGACATCTCTGCCTTCACACCCTGCCCTGCTCCTTTATCTCACAGGCAAGGATGCAGAGACCTCCCAGGACAAGTCCCTGCACAGAAGATCCGCCCCAAAAGCTGGGACAAACCATGTGGCTCTTAGGGGATGACTTCCCAGAGAGTTTCACTTCGTGACCCCAGATTCCTTATGGGCTTGGAGTAGGGATAGGGATGAACAATGCTGATTTTTCATGACACAAGTATTTTGTATTTCAAGTGGTGTTGAAATCATGAGGCCCAGCTGTACTAACCAGGGCACTTTTAATGCTCTGGGAAAAGGTTCTTTCTTCTCAGCTACGCTATTTTGCATGTCGTGTTTGCTGAGACCAAGGGACAGCAAAGCATTTTACTTTCTACAGCCCAGACATTTTTGTCCCTGAAGGAGAAGCACTCTATTTGTGGCAGTATTTATGCTCCCATTCATGGATCCAAGAGCCCCTGCTTTTGTATTGCTCCTACGCAAAAGAAAGGTGTTATTATTTTATACGGCATATAGTCTACTTCATAGGTTAAAAGCTCTACAGTCCTAAAGCCAGAGCTAAATAACATGCCTTCTTTTCTTCACAATTGTAATTATTTTTCATGCAGTTGCTGATTCATCTCCCTTTTCTCATTGGCACCTTTACTGGAATGCAAACGGAGGAAAATGCCACAATTCAAATGGTCCCTGTGGACTGGTAAACTAATTTCGTCATCTGGAACAGAAATCCCAGAAATATGCCAAATGATCCAGAAATATGCTGAATGACTGTTTGTGACACAATAGGAGGAAAACAGCTTCAAGAATATAATCAGAAGGCTTGCATGTTGAATCTTGTCTTTGAGTCCCAATTTGTTTTGTTTACTTTTTTGACTGAGCTAAAACGTCTTGCTACAAACATTAATCCTTGGGGAAGGGTCCCTATGAACTCTTTGGTGTTCCTGAGTCAAGCTGCACCAGTTCATCATCTAGAACTGGGGCTTCTCTACAAGGCACCTGAAATGAGCATTTTGAGACAAAAGTGTTTGTGTTTTTTAGGGTTTTTTGGAGGGTTTTGTTTGTTTGTTTTTCTTTTAAACTGTAAATAGCTGTTTCAGACACACAGAGCTTATAAGTCGTGCATTTTAAGTAAATGAGGGAACCATGGGTGATTCTGCTGACCTTGACTTGCATTTAATCCTTCCCATTGCTTGGAAGGATTTCTTAATCTTGTTAAAAGCTACTGTTAGCTTGTTTTTCAGGTTTTTTTAAACTGTTGGGTTTTTTCTTCCATAATCAAAATGCATTAATAAATGTAATGAGACAAAAGACAGCACCTTTTCTCTGAACTGTGTTGACCAAAAGATTCCATCATTCTCAGCTTTAAAACAAGCCTAATAATATAGATGTTTCTTAAGGGAATTAAGATTTTTAAAATAATTTTAAAAATTCTTAAACTTAATGGTTATCCCAGTTGTACCAAATATTCATTATTTTTCCCCAGTCATTTAAGCCTATTAAAGATAAGAATTTATATTCACATAGAAAAATAAAGTAAAAAAAAAAAAAAAAAAAAGAAAGAAAAAAAAGAGACAATCTTATTCTAAGAATGGTAGGCCTATAATGAGTTGTAAGAATATCCATTTAGATGTATGGGTAAAACAGAGTATATTTTTCTAGGTTTCATGAGAATGACAGTGACTGCCTGAAAAAAAGGATTTCTAAAACCTTAGTGACTTTTTCATCATCTTTCTCTCTCTCTTCCCTTTCCTTTGAAAGATCTTAGACCTACAAGGTCTTCTGAAATGAGTGAAACCTTCAGTCACCTTCATCCTCGATGGGATGAGCACTGCAAAATTGCACCCTATGATCAAACAAATTCCTATTTAGCTGAATTTTTGCTGTAGCCCACTGAAAGCTGGAATAATGACACACTTCAGGATTTAAACCAATGACAGGAAGGCAAATAATTTGAGGCTTTTGGGGGTTTGTCTTTTCAATGGAAAGTCTCTAGTTCCTGCAGTCACAGACTAAAAGGAGACTGAACCCCCCCTCCCCCCACAATACTAAAGGTGAAGCTTGAGGAATATAAAGGGCAGAAGAATATTTGGATACAGAGGAATTTAAGACATATCTCTTCATCCTGAAATACATCAATATAAATGGTCATGCTATCCTGATGAAATGGATAGTAATATTTATGACATAGCTTAAAAAGTGGTAACATTCTCTGAATGTCAAAACAATTTTCACTGTTATGAAGACATCACAATTTGATTAGGTTTGGGTTTCATATATCAAACCACAAAAGTAGTTTCAGATGATAGCAATAATTCTTCTATATGCAAAAGTCAGGAGATCAAAAACTATCACTAGGGTTGCAAGGCATTTTTCCAATTATTAGTGACTTCCAAAACTATAAGAAGTATGTTTTATTTTAACACAACTAGCAAAACAGAGATGTTTTAAAGCATCAGATCAGGCTCAGTAGGAAATCGTGAGAGAAATGAAGAAAAATTGGAGGGAGGTAATCTCTTTTCCATTTTTGTTTGGTGAGGCCATTTTATCAGTACTGTGCACACTGCTTCATTTTCACTTAGAACAGTTAAGAATGAGATGACAATTATTAAATAATATAAACCCCCTATTCAGACTGCAAGCTTCTCTTGTAATACTGTGGAGATAAGACTTTGATAGAAATATGCAAGTATGATTACATTCAATAAAATCAGACTAGTGTGCTAAACAGAACTGACATTTCATTCATTTTGCAACGAGCACTAAATCAGGACCACACTAAAACTCCCTGAGGATAAATGAAGATTCAGAAGGATCTGTGAGTTGTTTTAAACATACGATCCAAGGCCTTAAAGAATAGATTATGGTGTCTATAAATGTTTTGAACTGGGAAACTCTGTCCTATTCCTGCACACGACTGTGAGATGGCACACAGCCACATCAGCACAGTCCCCTGCATGGATTAATCAGCTGGTGATCCTCTCACTACCTGTTCAGGAGCATAGTACTCTCCTCTTGGGAAGAAAATCCATGTAAAAGAGGGGTAAAAAAACTCTTTCTGGTCTCTTTCTGGGGAGTTTGCACTCCCAAGTCCTCCCAGAGTGCCAGATTGGAGCTATGACCATGCCTGAAAACCCACAGGACCTGTTCCAAGAGCATCATAGGATGCACTGTCATTGAGATTCATGATGGTGAATGTGTAAATGCAGAGATGATGGTGCTTTCAGATATTTATGAGAGCCTTATCTTTGCATCCATTTGCAGAAGAACTGTGCTCCAGCTGGCAAATTGGTCTTGAGAGTGTAAACTGTTTTCCTGAGTAAGAAAACAGAAATTTCCCCAAATTGAAGCACTGTAGCAACAGACATGCAATTAAGTGAATTATGACAGATATTCAATGAGGATGTTACAGATTATGAAATTAGATGGCATCTGGGACAAAGAATTAATTCAAGGTTATATGGTCACCAAGGGATCTTTTTTAAGATGCAGTAAAGGATTCTGGTTGATAGGACTGGCCACTGAAGTTGGCATTGGTCTCTAAAATTAACTCTGAATTTTCCAAGCACTGAGTGAGAGGAACCGAGGGGATTTGCAGACTCCATCCTCTGGCCGAGCAGCAGTGCCTGTCCTGGGCCATGCTGTCACCTGGACCGATGAGATTTGAGTGGGAAATAAAATGAGCCACCCCAACTCTCTCTCTCTCTTGCTCCAAACTTGCTCCAAAGACAACTCTGAGTGCTTTCACCACAGTATCCATGTGGCCAGGTCAGCATCTCAATCCAGCTGTTTAAGGTGTGGGGACAGCTCTTTTCCTGAAGGCAGGAAGGTCACCATGTGCTGGAGTGCACCCACCCAGAGGCAAGCAAGCTCACAGCAGCATCTGCTTGTGTTTCTCTCCTTTGAAACACAGTGTGACAGCTAATTAAGTAAATACGGTTTCTAGTGATGTTTCCCAGCCTCAGAACAGTGTTTAATTACTGAATGCCACTTTATCAGTGGCTTTGCTTAACAATGAGCATTCTCTAAAAATGTGTAGGCATATCAATCACCTGTATGAACAGATGACATAAAAAACACATCGAAAAGAAGCTTATCCTTCAGAGTGAATATTTCTTCGCTTTTGATGATTTCCAGCACATAGTTTCTCCCTGTGGCTTTACAGGCAGCAATAGTCTCTATTGTCCTGACCGCCATGCTATGAGCAGAAAAAGGTGTTTTCTATCTGGAAAAGTTGGCGATGTGAGCTGGAGCAGATCCTAAGGTGAAATTAGAGGAAATTACTAAAAGAGACTTTGACACATCACAGATTTACCTTTTGTGAATGACCAACATGGGTTTTAAAACAGCAGATCATTGAGGCAAACACACTGCTGACCTGATAAAAATATAATGTTTTACGCTCTTTCCAGAAATAGCCTTTCTGAACAGAGTATTTTTAGCTTCACCTTTTTCCACGAATGGGGATTATTTTTAAATACATTTGAATGGACAGACTTTATCTGTGCCCTCAGTGTCGAGAACATAAAACGATAAAGTAGCCTAATAAAAGCAGCATTATTGCTCTCTCAGTTCCTTTAGCCATCTGCTCGCATGAAACCTCAGCTCCAAAAAGGAGTGAGGCTGAGAGAGTAAATCAGCCACCAGAGGGAGTGCACTGACTCGGGAATAGAACACACAGGCAAAAGGAAAGGATTAAAACTGCACGGAATTATGCTTATGGAGATTTCCTGTGACTGTCTGGCTTGGTTTCCAAACCTGGCTGTGATCAGTTCCTCCCTTATTAAACTGCAGACCCCCGAGCTGCACACCACACGGAGCTGTGTCCAACACAGCTGCACTGTGGCTCTTGCTTCCCTCCTCCTTGAAGACAAGTTGGGATGTTGTGTGAACAGTCCTACCCATCTGTTTAGCTCAGGAAGGACATTGCCCAGCATGGAAGGGCCTCAGACACTTGGAATGTTTCTGCTGGCCCTTCTCAGCAGTGAGCATGTGCTTGTGCTGAGACCTGGTGGAACAGGGGAGTTTCGACTTTATTTCACTCTGCCCCAATACTTCTATGGCTTTGATGGCTGACAAGCTCCCACTCAGCCCTTTATCTGTGTGATTTTTCAGAGGCAATCTGAGGATATAAGCACCTCGTGTATTTTCAGACCACGGGAGACATATGCAAGAGACAAGAGTGAAGTCAGAGAATAATCTTTGTCACTCCATCTAGTGCTGCTCCTCAGGTTCAGGTCTGTTCATCCCCAGTCGATAATAAAAGACGCAGCCCATCTGCTAGGTTTCTGTCACATGTCTGTGGAAGCACAGTTATAGAAGTACTTTTTCGTTGCACTGTCCATGAGTGGGTTTGACTAGACCAAAATAATGCACAAGAGACACCAAAGCCTGCCTGGAATCACACTTTGCATCATATAGCCTCCTCTGACGCCTTTCCCAGCCAGCACAGGGTAGCTGAAGGTCAGAGATGTGAGGCAAGAGACACCTTGCCTGTCTGTGGTGTCAAGGAACCCTGCCCACGGACATCAATAACCAAGCATGGCTCACGTCAGCACCAGGGGAAACCCATGGAATCCAACAGGGACAAATGCAAAGCCCCAAACCTGTGAAGGACAAACTCCCTGCAGCGATGCAGGCTGGGCACTGCCCGTTCAGGGAGCGGATCAGCTGGCAAATTGAGAGAAGTGATTATTCCCCTTTTCTCAGGACCATGTGGGCAGCGCTGCATCCCTTCTGGGATGCCCAGTAGAAGACAGAACATCATTTAACTGAGGGAGTGCAGGGAAGAACTGAGATGGTCAGGGCAGGAGCGCTTGCTCTGTGAGCTGAAGCTGCAAGACCAGGACAGGTTCAGCCTAGGGAAGGAATGGCCTATGGGGACCTAGTGGTGGCCTAGGAAGGGATGGCCTGTGGACACACCAAAGCAGGCCCCGGAGCTTACAGGGTGGTGATGAAGAAGTGGACCCAGGCTCATTGCAGAGGTGAAGAGTGGGAGAGCAAAAAGAGACATGAGTTGATATAAGTGGCATTCGGAGTGGCTACAAGCAGATAATTCGTCACCTTGAGGACAGTCAAGCGGCAACACAGGCTGCTAGAGGGGTCATGGTCTCGCCTTCCTTGGAAGCTTGAAAAACCAGACTGAATATGTCCCTGAGCAACCCAGTCTGACCTCACATTGAGCAAAACGTGGGACCTCCCTAGGTCCCTCTTTCACCTGAATTCTTTTGTGATTCTACTTATGGCTCAGGAAAAAAAAATCTCCCTAGGATGTTAAAAATAGAGACAGTCTCTTAATGCTTTTCCTCCAACCTACACCACCACTTGCTTTTGAGCATGGTTACAATATACTACTTACTAGCTATTAGTCTTTAATCCATAAATAAAGGAGAAATGTTCGTCAGCATGAAAAAAATAGGCTAGCAATGCTTTCTGTCCACCATTTCGAAGTTCACGAACCTGCCATTCAGGATCGGTTTAGAGACGAACCTGAAACTCTCACTCATTAAAATTCAAGAGGCTATTAATTCTTTCAAGTACAATTTATTATGACATAAAATGAATTAAAGACACTTTAATGATGCCTCCACAACATGCCATAATTATCATCTCATCTTAAAGAAAGAGAGCTGCCTGGCAGAGCATACATGAGAAATTTCAAAGAATAAAGTATGAAGATATCTGTAAAGAGAAGCTTGTTTAATTCCTCTTGTACTTAAAATTGGCGCACAGACAATGCTAACAACATGTTGTTTGTCCAGAGCAACCAAATTTCCTGAAATTCACTCAGGTAGGGTGAGCATTTCCAGCATTAAAATACATTAAAGAGGTCTGACATATACATCTTTGCAATATACCTATCTTCTCTTTTCTTGACTTCATGCAGCCTAAGAGAAACTGTCTCTGCATGAGAAAAGGAAGAACTCAGCTATGATTGATACATGAAAGACACTAAATATCCTTCCGGGAAATTAATTTCATTCTGACACTTAATGAAAAAAAAAAAAAATTAAAAAAAAAGAGAGGCAAGAATGACAAATTAACATTTTTAAGGCCTCTAAAGAAGATGCAGATGACTAACTAATCCCTATAGCAGACTGAAGAAAAAGGCAAAAAGAAAAAAAGAAGCATTGTGCAATCAGAGTAGGTTATTAATGTTGATAGAAGGAGGTTAAAAAAGTGGCTCAATTACTTTGCAGGAGTTACAGTGTTTTGTATACTTTTACCTTCCTGACAGGTGGGCTAAATAAGCTGCCTGAGGTGACAATTAGGAGCCAAAGAGTCACCGAGTCTTTTTTTAGCACTATAGAGAGAATGAATATTGCACATTTGTTTTAAAGCATCCTTAAAGGGCATCCGAGGTTCTTCTTACTTTTGCTGGAGCTTTTCCAGCAAAGTAAAAAAATTATTTTGCTTCATTCAGTGACTGATGTGGAACTACATTAAAACCTAAATATTGTTCCGATCTCTGGCAGCCATTTTCCTCTTCCACTCTTCCCTGAGCTTCCTGCTGGGACTCCTCAGCTGCTGCTGAACAGTACTGTTTTCCACAAAAAGATCCACTGGAGTTAATAGGATTATTTATGGAACAAGGTTCTGCCAAACATGGCTAAAAAATTCATGATCTGCCCCTTAGCATATAAAATAATGAAAAATGACACATGCACTTAAAAGCGAGCAAATGAGCATTGAAAGGAAAGCTGTGCATGTCTAAGTCTTTAAGCAGCTGTAGCCCCGGAAAAAATGAAAAAGAACAGCTCCAAGTTGCTTCAGCAAGCTCAAATTAGTGCTGTAAGACTGTCCAGTGATATATTCACCCTTGGATTAGTTTCCCTTTGACACTTTTTCTGTCAGGAAGCAGGTTATTGCATGGAAGGTGACAAAGAGGAGCCTGGGATTCTTGATCTGCCTGCAAAGGCTCTCCGTGCAGAGGGAGCAGGTCAGGCACAGCTCTCTGCAAAAGGAGAAGAATATGGTCCTGACATTGCTCTTAAGGCACAGAATGGAATGGCAAGTAGACTAATGAGATTCTGCAGATGATGAAAAAGAAGCTTGTCCATGTCTCTGAGGTGCTTTATAGCCCTCATTACCATGTTATCAAAGCACTCCGCAGCTCTAGTGCCCATTTTTGTCCCAACTTCTACAGCACAGAAAGGCCTCCAGCACCATTTTACAGATGATGTCAGGGAAACTAATGGCACACCTACTGCCTGGTGGTGGTAGATTCCCGGGGTGCAGGGCAGGGACCCCAGAGAGGTGCGGATCTGGGCACAACAAGTGTAACCCCACGGAGATGTGCCCAAGCCAGGAAGCTGTGCTTTGGGAAGCTGTGCTGCAAACACACACACATGGGAATTCTGACCTCCCCTGGCCCACCTGCAGCCACTTTTGGCATCTGCCCTGCACATCCAGCTGTGACCTGGCGATGGAGAAGCATCCCTGCTGCCTGCAGGAATTCATCAGCATCCATCTGGGGGAGCTGGGGAAGGACAGAGACGCACTGTGGTTCCTCCTCACATCCCAGCCAAGATCTCAAATTTCCCTTGAAATTTCCCTTGTCTCCAAAACCCTGTCACACCTGACATTTACATAGGATTTACTTGCTTTCAAAGGAGTCAAACAAACTTTACAAGCCACGTTTGAAGTCCCCAACAGATGTATAGCTACCCAAATAGAAATCTGGCCAGTGTTCCAGAAGACTCTGACCTGTGTAGGAAAAGCAAGTGCTAACAGATTTGTTGTTAGCCTGCCCACCCTGACAGATTGCATGTCTTTCACTCAGAAAGGCTCTAGTGGCTGCTACCGCCCTTGTGACAATGCTGGGATATGGTTCACTGATGGGTTAGACAAGGAAAGTTTTAGATATTGAAAAGACATTTAAATCTATTGAATGCTGCAAGCTAAAAGCAGAAAAAAAAATTATACTCCACCACATATTGCATTTTTCTTACCTCAACATGTTTCTTTTTTCTTACCTCTACTACAACTTTCCTTACCCTTTCACTCACATGACATGGTTTAGCATGATGTAATTTATCAACAAATGACATATCCTGTTGTATTCCATCTACCTGAGATGAAAAAAACAAATACCTTTGGGACTATGCTGACCATAGTTTAGGCATAACAATCCAAAGCAAACTGCAAGACTATTTTACCTTTCATGGCCACCTTTCTTTGCTGTTTTTAAGAGGGACCACAAAGGTGAATCACAGTCTGTTAAACACCACCAATCCAAGTCATGAAGACCAGACCTTGACTAATTTTTGCTTGCCCAGATGAAGTTCAAAATGCTTGGAGACCCAAAAGCCCTCAAGTGAGGTTTTTGTACTGTCTCTTGAAAAGTTATCTTTTACAAGCCTGTTCTGCATATGCTCCGAGCTGAACAGAAACCTCATTAGAGCTCATTAGCTCATGCTCAGTGCTAACCAGTGTTGCTCCTGATAAAACTCCTGGCTGGCCTGGCCCGTGGGTAAAGTGACCTGGCCTCTGCTTGCAGAGTAACATGTGGTTTGTTTAAGCTGTCCATCCCTTCCATGCATGGCTGTGAAGAGTCATTTCCAAATTCCATTGACATTCACCAAACTTGCAAGGTTTTCTGTGTTTGTGCTATGTCCCACAGCCCCTAAAAACATTTCAGCATCATCGTGCAAAAACCACAAAGAGACTCTGATTCTGGTGGCAGATCCACTGAGTAAATGTCGACACGGTATTTGTACCAGCTGAAAATGAATGTGACAATAAAAGAAATGGAAAAGTACCAGCAGGATACAGCCAACATTATGGAATATGAAGGGATGGAAGTGAGAAGGAGCCAGGCCATATTGCCCTTGACTTCAGTGCAGCTATGCCAGAGCAGCACTGCTGAAGGTTTGGACTGCAGCAGCCTGGATAAACAGCTTGCCTCTGTATCAGAGCAGCAGCAGCGAGACATCAGAAAGGTCGTAAATCTCAGAGAATGGTGGTAGGGATGTGCTGCTGGGCCCAAATATAATCAGCTTTTATGGAGAGCTTTCCATCGCTCGCTCTTAAGGCCTAATTGCAAGACATTATCTGGCCAAACAGAGTATGAAGTAGCAGGTAATGACTGCCTGCAGGAACCTCAGGTAGTGCAGCACACAAGATGAGGAGCTATTCTTACCTCGCTTATTACCCAGGAGCTGATTCAAGGAGTAGTTACAGCTGTGCCATTAAGGCGCTGGTCACCCTCATACGTCTCAATTCAAATTCATTATAGGAGTGATTTTACCAAATGCTAGCAGTGACACTGAACTGTGGGAAGAGGATTGAATTTTGAATGAGGAATAAAATGGCTTAAAAAGACTCTCTTCGGAGAAAAAAAAAATTAAGAAATTAAAATATTTAGCCTCTGCATGTTGTTACGAAAGTTTGCCATCCTGGCATTAACAGTCTACAGGTCTTTGCCTGAACAACAAATGAATGAGTAACAGTCAAGGTACACAAGCCACTATAAAGGTCTATAAAGCTTTTGGGGAAACAGAAACCCAGACCAAATATACCCTGCAGATAGGATATTTGTCCAAATCTAAAGCTACATCGGTGACAGAACACCAGAAAGTCATCCAACTCCTGGGCAGAAAGCTTGCCAGCAGCAGCAGGAGGAAAAAGTTCCCGAGGCTGATCGTGGCCAATATTCACACTTTCACATCCTACCACCAACTCTGGCTTTTGTCACTGACAGACCCCAGCTGTTGTAGGGAGCATTCTACGATGTGTGTAGGAGAAAGTGACATTTCTGCCATGTATGAAGGTGACAGCACCAAAGTTAAGCATCTGTAAATAGCTCCTATTTCATCTCTCTTCTTCTTTGTCTTCAACTGATCTGTCAGAGTGTAATGTGGCACATTTCTGACAGCAGGCCAAAGCAGAAGCGTAAATACAATTTGATCCTGCTTAGTCTTCAGATCCCATGGTGAGATTAGAGTTCCAGATTCATTAAAGAAAAATCAAATATTTCTCAGAAACAAAACTCTGAATCCACCCCGTTCTGCAAAAAGCTGGAAACAATAGATCCCACAGCCCCAACTGTACTTGGCTTCTGAGCTCTACCTAATGCTGAAGTCAGATGCCACCTGCAAAGGGAACTGACTATGGCACAGCTTGGGGCTGGAAGCAGAGAAAGGTCCAGCACTCAACTTTTCTTCCATTTATTTTTAAGTGCATCTTCCAGAAAGAGGATGGGGAGAGGCTTGTAGGGGAGGATTAGTTCCAGAAACTTCATTAGAACAGGAGGAGGGGCACATGACCACACTGAGCCACATCCATGGATCCTCTAGTGGTAGGGATATCCCTTAGGAAGCTGATGACAATGACTACTCTATGCTGAGAGGAATCAGAGAGCCAGTGAGGGGCAGAAAATGAAATTAAACTGGTTAACTTCAGCTCCAGATGACCAGCAACCTTTGCAAACACCAATGGCAGTCACCCAGGGAGTGTAAGAGAGCTCAGATCAAGTAGTTACCTATGGCAATGTGCAAACATACAGTTAAAATATCCTCCAAAGAATGGGTGCAGTATCCATCCTTAAAATAAGGTTCCAGGGAGATCTGAGGAATCACAGGCCTGTAATCATGACAACGCTGGGCAAATTAGCAGAAACTGTAATAAAGGATGCAGCTACAGAGTGTGGAAATCTGCCAGAGCTGTGAGAAACTGCTAAGGGTAATCATGCCTTGCAGATCCTTGCAGAAAAGGGAGATCTATGTATTTCCAAAAGGGTTTTGACAAAATTCTTCACTGAAATCAAATAGCTGAAGGAGAAAAGGAAGAGCTCTGACCTGGTTAAAAAAAAGAGAAACCAACCAAAAAAAAAAAAAAAAAAAAAAGGGTTGGCATGAAAGTGAAGGTTTGGAATCAACTTTCTTACTATCTCTCTCATTCCAAGAGCTATGGGTTATCAAATGAAGTCAGGAGAGCTGGTTTTTAACACAACAGATAGCAGGTCTGTGTAATTCCTTCTTAAAGCTATTGTGGGTACAAGAGTGGACACTGATTAAAATAAAACTTGGATGATTAACTGAAGGAGAGATGATTTAGGGTTCTAAATGAACAAGCCATGAGAGACTTAGGAAATCACCAGAGAAGTGTGAAGCTGGAGGCTGAGAGAATATTGGGGAAGGTATTACATAAGTTTGCCTCCTTTAAGTGTCCATGTATGACCAGAATAGCAAATCCTTGGTGTGGACATTGCCACCAGCTTTAGGCATGTGAGATCATACAATGGCCAGTTCTGGCTTGAAGACAATTCACTTTCCACAGTAGCTGGAGACCTTCAACTGTGTTAATTGAAATAGTTCATTTATGTTAACCTCCAAAGTTCTCTCTTCAACATTCTCACTGCTTTGTATAGAAGTTATAACAGTGAAATACACTGGTACTGACAATTCTAGAAATGGGAAACACTTTCTAGCAGTGAGCTCTTGAGTCACATATCCCCACTGCCTCCAGATTCATGTGAGGACAGTGGTTCATTACTAAGAGTTGAAACCATTGCTTGCCAAGTAGATGTCTAGTTGTATGAATTTGAATTGTTTTATGCATACCAAAATCACAACTCATGCTTAAACTTGGAGAATATTCCTTGGTTAGGGACTTCCACTGGCAAGGGATGACTTGCCCTGTTCTGAAGAGATGCGTCAAAGTATTCCTTTTTTCCTTCTCCTTTGTTAAACTGGTCTCCTTCTGAGCACCTGTGGCCAACAGACCTCTGGTCTTTTGATGCATGGAGCAAACAAGGGGAAAAAGATGTTTCTCTGATAATTTACTTCAAGATTGCTTGCAGAAGAAGGAAGAAAGACCAGAGATGTAGGAGATGTGGAACAACTGCAGCCCTGCCTTAAGTAGCATTACTAGCAAATTATCCCAAGTATAGAAATCATCAGAGCAAAATTCAGCTGTGAAACGCCTAATTATATGTGTTCCCTAGCCCAGGTTCTCTCACAGAAACACAGGACATGGCATGATCTTTTGATGGTTTCTTTTTTCAAAGTAGTAGAGAAATTAATTTGCAAATTGTCTTTACTTTGGCGGTTTTAAAAAAATTTCACTGTTCAGTGAAATATCGAGATAAAATACACAGAAAGATGTTTTTTCTTTTTTGGGTACTAAAAGCTGTATGTGATCATGAAAAGGAAAGAGTTGTTTTTAGGAATTGCAGAGTTCTCTGAGAAAGCCTTAGCAAGTAAAATGTTCAGAGGCAAAGGCCTTGATTTGGTCCTTCTGATGTATTTTAACTGAAAGTTTTTATCCTTTGATAATGATTTCATGAATTTTAGTGGCTTCCCAAAATAATGCACTGGTAGCAGCCTGTATAGAAAGAGTTTGTGAGCTAATATATTTCCCTACAGACCTCTGCACTTGCCCCTGAGTCCTGCTATGTACCCAACGATCATGACATTTGCTATGCTCAAATAGGCACCAAGCACCATGCTAGACTAGGGACTTTTTACTCATTAATATTTACCTTAGGTTTTGGATTTGGTTCGCTTTAGCCTAATTTTTACTCAGTCCTTTGAGTCGGTGAGACATTTTGTCAATAAGCGATGATGGTATTTTGCACATGTGGCTCTCCGTGCCCTTGACTGTCTAACAAACTGCATTAGCAGAACACTGTCTGTCCACAGCCTCTGGGAAACTCTGTAAAAACAAGTCTGCATATAAAATACTTCCCTTCCCAAGGATTCTTCAGCTTCTAGAAGACTCCCTTGACTTGGATACATCAAACTCTTACTAACAAGGTTGTTGTGTTCCCTGAAACCAAGGTGCTCAATACTTTTCTGTCTATCCTATTTATTTTGATGTTTCTCTATTAAAAAAAAAAAAACCCAAAAAACCCAAACAAAAAACAAGACCAAACACCAAAAAACCAACAAACTCCAAGCCATAATTTGATTTCTAATAAAATCTTTTACATCTTCAATTTTTTTCTGATTTCTCACTGCCGTGGATGCTCAAAGCCCTGTCCAGCTGGGTTTCCCATCTCCCAAAGGCTGCATGATCTGTCCCAGGAGGTACCACACTCATGCATGCACAGCCCCTGGATTTTTCACATCTCCATCATCCACTTATGGAAAATGTGGAGCTAAGCAGCGCATAAAGGATGAGAGCTCTATGTTGTCAGCTCCATTTTCAGGCATTTTACTCCCTAGCCTTGCATACTCAACATTTTATTCCTACGTGGTGCCCCTCCTGAGCTGCCTTAAAAATCTGTTAGCTTACGCAGTTGGTCTGAACATGAATTGAAACACAGTGTCACAGAATCTCATAATAAGGGAAAGAGATCAAAAAAGCAGAACCCATTTGACAGAGAAGCAGAAAGAAAAGGAAGGATGGTGTTGAAGAGTTAATGTTCAGACTCCTCAAAAAAAATTGCATCATCTGGGTTGGCAGTTTCTAGTGAATTTGGTGATTCTATTTAGCACTGAAAATGCTGTTTGCTGCTTGGCATTTCAGTGCTTACATAATTTATAGTCTATTATTTGATAATGTATTGAAGCAGGTTGTTGTCTTTGGCACCATCAAAGGTGTCTGCTAATTCATCGCTTGACCTTCTCTGCATGCGTGTAAGATGGAAAAGAAGTGAGGCAGGGCACACTGCGGAGGTTCCAAAAATGGCTCCGTGCTCAGACAGTTTGACTTGGGTGAACCTCACCACCAAACTATGTTTTTATTTATCTATGCTTGGAAAAAGCAGCAAAGAGGTGCTAAAGGAGTATTTTAAAAGACTGGTGCATTCTGTTCTGCTTGGCTTCTTCAGACAAGCATCATTTTGTAACCTAGGCAGTGAAAATGCCCTGACCATTGGGGTGTAACTGGACACATTCTGCTTCTATCTAACCCATGTCTGTGCAGCCAAAGGTGTCCTTTCCTGAGTGGCCAAAGGTGTCCAACCCTGAGAAGATTAGGTGTGTGAAGGGCCAGCATGCACATGGAAAGAAGGATTCTTCTTCTACAGAGGAACATTTACACAAGTGTTTCAGCTTTTGAATGCTGAACACAAGCAGTTTGCATCCAGTTTCCCGAGAGGTTTAAAATGTTAGCTAAAATGGATCTACAGGTCGTCCAGAAGTCATCAAGGCACCAAGGAAACCAAACAGAAATATCAGTCCTGGAGAAAGCTTAGCTTCATACATTCCCTGTAATGGGAAAGACATTTCCATTTGTCACATTCCAATGTGTTGCTGGAATGTGGCAAATGGAAGAAAGCTCCAAGACTGTCCTTTGGCAAGGGCTCCCCAGCAGTTCCCAGCTGCTCAGCAGACCCTGCAGTGAACAGTTGAGGGACAACTGGCATGTGCCACAAAGCCACAGTTCTTCAAACAAGAAGCAATGATTTTTAGGCACCAGCAGATACCCATTGACTTCTGTTTGGACTGCAAAACCAGAGACTCAATGTGGAGATATGAAAAAAAAAAAAAAAATCAATTAATTCCTATATTACTCTGCTGGTCCAGGCTCACAGAATGGAGCATATGAATGGTGGCAGAGCTGTCACCTGTCCCTCACAGGCTTCACCCTACAGCCCACACACCACACCTGCTGCTCTCCAACTGTCCCAAATCAGCAGCACATTCCAATACTTCTTTTCCCTTTTGATTTCCATTCCGTATCTAATTTTGTAGAAAAATAAGTAGAGCAATGTACTGGGAGAGGCAAGGAAAATTTAAATAACTTGTAAGTGCCAAAGTCATTGAAAGGGTTATTTAATCAGAGATGCCTGGTAGGGGCATAAGATGGAGAAGGCTTCATTGTGGCAGGGTTTTCTTGATGCTCTTTTCCCCAAGCATGACTTTTCTTTTCCCCTGTGAGTCACTTTTATGTTATGGAGAAACAGTTGTGAGCCACAAATACATGTTAACTGCAATTGATCAAGGACAAAATGAATAATTTACTTTCTGAGATCATCTATATTGCTTCAGACTTTTTAGGAAAGAACTTTTTCCCTGATGTTTCAGCCATCCTGTTTCAGCTGCATTTACATGTGGCAAGAGTGCTGCTTTGTTTCTAAACTGGCACATCCCAGCAGAATTGCCCACCTTTTTTTTTTTTTGTTTCAGCACTTCTGATCTTAAAGAACATGAATTATTCACAAAGAATTCCATATATCTTCAAAACATTTCTGTTAAATAAAACTGCATACTTAATTTCCCCCACCCTTGATTATCCACAATGAGGAATAATGATTCGTTGAAGAGGTTGAATCCCAGGCAGCTCTCTACATATGCCTACACCCACCCCCCTGTTTTTGTCAGACCTGTTCCCAGGTCTGACACTTTGTGCTACTTTGGCACAACAATTTATAATTTTATAGATTATAAATTACATCCATTACATCCATTCCTGTGATAGCAGTATCAAAAATTTTTTTAATAGTCAAAACAAAAAAGGTTTTTTACTAGTCAAAACAAAAAGGAAAACCAGAGTAAAAGGTTGAATAAGATATGAGAATTCTCCAGGCAATGAAAGAAAAGATGCAAATAGCTAAACACAAACTATTTCACTGAACACAAAATATATATGAGAATAGTCAGAAAGTCAACAACTGCCATTTTTCTTGATCCTCTTTTAAATTTCTCATTTTAAGATATACATAAACTCTACAATTAAAAAAATGCACATGCATTGTAACTAAATTCACCATTTACTTATAAAAACCCCAACAAACCAAAGAGATTTTAAAATCCGATTCCTGCTAAAAGGGCGGAATTTCTCCAGTGGGTGGAAAAACGGGGAATTTTTTCCTGAACAGAAAATGATACATATAAAATTCCAGATGACTGCCTGTCTGGCATAGATTGTTGTCTGGGCACACAGTGAGCTGCCTTTTCTAGAAAGAGTAAGAATGCTGCTTGAAAAAGTACTAAACACTCATGGAAATCAGAGCTTAAACTACTGCCTCTGCCCGAGAGATATTCTCCCTGTTCAGACCTGAAGTGCAAAAAAGGAGAAAGATTCTGAGGGAAGAGCCATGGCATCCACCTATTTATCGTAGGAAGAGTCCACGCTGCATTTGCAGCACCTCTGAGGTAAGCTGCTAAATAAAGAGCCACTGGGATTTGCCAGCATGTAACCCTTGTGTTTCATGAGCCAAAAATGGTGTGTGAAATGTGGTGAAGGCAGTCCGGGGAGATGCACGGGAAGGCAGGGAAGGTGATTAGCATGGAGTGACTCAGATGGTTGGCCGTGCTGAATTTCCAACAAAGAAACTGGCACGAATGTAAATTCAGGGAAAATGCAAGTCTGTATGCAGAACTAGAGATAGCAGCTAAAAGATAAAAACTGAACGCCAGAAGGGAGATGTGTATTAGCCATCACATTGGGGCAAAAAAAAAAAGAAAAGTAAGATAAAAAACATTGAAAGAACAATAACTGAAACACCAGATATCTGACAGAAAAGTTGCATAAGCATTGTGATCCCAAAAAAATTAAGCCAGAAGAGACCTGTTGTGTACTCACACAAAAATAAGTGGCAAGAATTTTAAAACTTTCTCATTTACCTGCAATTTTGAAGGTGACCCCCTACCAACCTAGGATCCCAGCTACAGGAGAGTTTGCTGAGGGAGCAATGCTTTCTCTCCAGGGAGGCAGCTCCAAATATTACCATCCCACTTGGACCACTCAAGTGATTAGAAGAAACAGCAAAATTGCAGTTTGGGGGCAAAAAGAAAAAAACCACGCTGGAAAAAAACCTCCACAAAACCTCCTCATACACATGAAGGAATAGGTTTAAGACAGCCGTGAGGAGTGAGAAAGGGAGAGGTGCAAGGAGAATGTGAAACAGAGCCATCTGTAACCCCCAGCGCTGCAGCTACTTCAGGAAGAAAGGAATGAGCGTTGTGTACACAGCCCAAGGATGCAGAGGGTTCAGTTCAGAGGATGATGATGTCTGCAGTGCAATTCCAGGAAAAGCAAGGACTCTTGGAATGTATGCAGAGCCAAAGGCAGGCACCTGTCACTCAGCTGCCGTATTTGCAGCTGTGCTATTAAATGAATGCTTTGGTTCCAGCTGGGCTGTGGTCCCAGATGCAATATTGTTAAAACAACAGTGATAAGCAGCAGTCTTAGGCAGGGCGAGTGTGGCCAACCGCAGGTGATGGAAAATAAGTCTACTGAGGCCAGCTGGCAGCAGCAGGCTGTGGCAAAAGGCTTCCTGGAGAAAATGAAATCTGGTCTTGTTTAGGGGTTTACACTTTTCTACAGAAGTATTGAATAAAGCCAGCAGCTTTCTGCAGAGGTGTCAGTGACTGGGGACACTGTGGGCAGAGCTCAGGTCTGGTCCCTGGAGAAAGGAAAGCTGCAATGGGACTGGTCTACATGAGGCAGGTATGGACTTTGGGCAGCAGTGGAGGCTTTAGGACCCTCGTGTGCCCCTTAGCTAAAAGTTTAAGTGAATGTCACCAGTGGCAAGGAAACATGGAAGAGCTTAAACTTGGATAGAGGAATTGCTACAAAAGGATGCGGACAATCCAGAGGACAAGGCAGTGTTCACAGTGCAGCCTAGGAACTAGTAGTGCTCACATCAGCAATTAGGAAAAGGCAGGGAAAAAGTGGCCCCAAGTTTACAGAGATTCCCATGGGGAATAAAAGATGTAGCACAGAAAGGAGCGGGGTACAACTGCTCACTGCAGAAGTTCTCTGGAGGTGCCAGGAGAGGCATCAGAGCCACTCCCAGGCTGAGTTACAACAGTTGTGGCACCTTTGCAAACAGATTTCTTCCCAAACACCCGTTTAGTTTTACAAGCCTAGGGACCATGTGACACCTAAAGAGTGCAGGAGTGCTCGCTGCTGACTCTGCACATCCATCTTGCATGAAGGCAGCATCATTTTGCAGCATCATTAAAAGTTTTATTGTTATATTTCTAGACAATATATAATAAAGTTTCTTCCAGCATTCGTTGGCTTTTTGACTGCCTCACTTATACCTCATAATTGCAGAATTTTCTTTTCTCCTTTTCGTTTTATTTATTTATTTTCAGATTTATCTCTTAGTTGATTAAGAACCACAGGAACTGCATACTTAAGAAACAAATAAACCGCAGGCCCTTCACAGAATGATTAACTAAGGGAACCATTCATTAAATTTCAAATGCATGTGGGACCTAGTATGGAGGCATAGAAGGCGGATGGTAAAAGCATTGATAGATTAAAGAGGCTACAAAACTTAAAAGCAATAATAAAGACAGGATGTGTAACCGTAATATAGTAAGCAGAAGCATAAATAATGTTACCAGTTTGCTACAGCATCTTTGCAATTTCTGAAGCAGGATTTGTAGGATTCAGCCCATTCTGGTGTCACTATTGGGATAGTTCAAACTCCCAGGTGTCTCTCAAGACAGCCAGATAAGTACCTTCAAACAGAATATTCACGAGCTTGCTTTGAGGGTATGTGTTTGAATTAAAATCCATTTTACTTTAGCTTTACACCCCATTTTATGTGTGCACCCTACCGTTAGGTTTTAACCAGTTTACCAAATCTCAGACCCCTATTTTAAATCACTACATCAGCACAATGAAGCAGTGCTGCCTGGGTATCACACCATCTCTTTTGTGTGGCAGAAGAGACTCCAGAGGATAATGGGAAGCCAAGAATCATGCAGAAATATGCTTCCCTCTGCACTGAGTTTGAACTTCTCCTCATGGTGTAACCTGCCATTCTCATTACCGTGGAGTGACTTGTCCCTGGTAGTTGCAGCAGAAACATCTCTAAAATTCTGTTACCAAGAGCTCCCCATCCCAGCTGAGCACAGCAGCCCTCAGTAACCGAGCATTAGCACAACGAGGAATTCAAATATGTATGGAACAACAATATGAAACCAATATATATGAAAAAAAGTTAAATTCTATTGCCTGTGGAGGCATTCTGCATGGAGACCTATGGACTTCTGCTGGTTCCTGAGAACTAAGGATGCCATTGACAAAGCCATTTAATCCCATGCTGTTCCTTGGAGCTCAATATGTCTTGCTAACCATCAAAACGAAGCATGTAATGAATAATCCACATTATCCATTAAAACAAACAAACAAAAACAAACTCTTTGACTTTTCTTAACCACTATGCTTCCTTTCTACCACAAATACATTTAATTGCTTATCTGAAATTTCGATTGTTACAGGAGCAGGTCACATGGAGTGAAGGGATGATTATTAACTTCTCTTCGTTCTAATGCAATTCATAATCCTTAAAGAAAAACAAGCAAAGAAACAAAAAACCTAAAGGTTTTGATCATCAAACACACCTGCTGGATATCTGGGCAGTACATCTGTATTGCATCTGCCAGCCCTCAATCACGGCATGTCAGATTCTGGACACAAATAGATTTCCTAATCAAGTCTGACTGTCCTTGAGTGTGTTTGCAAATATTTTTTAGGTAACTTGGAAGAAAATATATTAAGAGAGGACAGTGCTTGATCTGTGAGCCATTTGCTTTGACTGTTTGCTACTTCCTGCTGTGGGAGTGATGTGACAGGATGGCCACCAGGAAAAGGAAAATATAACCTGTGTGAATTGAGATAGATCATGTGGCTCCCTGTATGAATAAACATTTGGCTTGAGAGCCCCTGTGTTTTATAACATTTGTAAATCTTTCAACTGGACAAGGCTGTGCAAGAAATGATGTAATGACACAAATACTGTGACTTGTCCTGATTATTTGGGCAAAAAACACTGGAAAATCAGATAGCAGGAAAAATGCCCCCAAAATCAACATTTTTTTTTTCTGGTTAATGAAAAAATAGAGAATTTACTGATGGACTGCTTTATATTGCTAGAACCTTCTACCACTCACAACCTTTTTCAGACGAGAGGAACCAGAGATCTCTTCCTGGATCCAACCAAATAGTTGTCAGTCTGTTCCTTTCATCAATTTGTTTAATGCCAGCAAAAAGTTTTCTGTACCCCCAGGCTGCAAGGAGAGCCTCACAGTGCAGCCCCGCTGGTAACAGCTGTTCATTACTCTCTGTCGCAGAAATCATATTCCTGAGGACTGAGCCAGAGTGAAGACAGGCTCCAGGCTGTGACACAAAGATTTCACACAAGTGCCCCTCCTACCAAAATGACCAGCCAGAACCAAGGATGGCTCAGTGAGACACATGCCCATGCAATATCAACTCTGGTTTATGAACTTACTGGAGTTTAAATTCCCAGCAACGACCAAGGTCAAGAGATGCAAGGAATGCGAGTCTGAGATGTCCAAGCCCCATTGCCCAAGCACCCTATGCGCCCAGAATCAGGCAGGAGCGTCTTGCCCTGGTGCAGCTGCATCTGCTGGAGGTGTTTTTCAGAGAGCTCACTCACTATTTACTCTGAAGCTCTCCTCTCCTTCTTCCCCCTCCTGCCTTTAAGGTAAATGATGTCTCGCTGCTAGAAGAAGCTCAAATAACGAGAACATAATTTACTTCACAGGGACTATGGGTCACCAATTGGCTACAGCTGTGAGAAAGGTAAATGTACTCTTAAACTCCATTACCAGAGATATTCCAATACAGATCTAATAGAAAAGCTATTCTGGAAGACATTCTGCAAGGCAGGTTGTATAAAAACAGATATTTACTTAAACCTGTATTTCCAGCTGATCATTAAATTGCTCTGAATCTTGCCAATATTTTGGGAAATCTTTGCAATTTACCAATTTGGAATTAAAATACAAATATAGTCTCATTATATACCAGATTTCCAGTCCTGAATACCTTCTTCTTATGGGAGAAATGAATAACTTGAGATTGTTGGCAAGTGGGAGAGCCTTACAAGTTAATAAATTGAACAACTTTAGCATTTTAGTCAAAACAGCAAACTTAATGATGAAATGTAAGTTTTACTTCTTTTTCCCAACAAGTCATGGGAAGCATGCATTTAATAGCTATTTACATTCTTCCACCCCAGCCCATACCAAATCTAATAACCAAAAAGTCAGGTTTTGAATATTCTATGCTGAGCTGACAAAGTGGAAAAAAGAAAGGTGGGGGCTTTTTTGTTATTTTGCTTTTTGTTTTGTTTTGTTTTGTTTTTTATATGATTATAGGACTATAGTATGGCACTCTGGTGGCTTCAGTGGCAACGTATGACAAAAACCCAGACAATTTAAAGACCCTCTCATTTTCTCCCCAGAAGATCATCTTTGCAATGCAGTTACTTGCTGTAACTTACTAGACAAGAGTGAAATAAAATTGCCTTATTAACCTCGTCAGAGTGTAATCATTGCTTTGGTCTTGGTGACAAAATGTGTTTCAGCAGTGTGCTGTGTGTACTCCAGGGCAGGTGTCAAAGACAAAGGAAAAGCGTTGGGAGAGCTATAAAAATTGGATGTGCTTGCACTCCTCCTCTCCCACCTCCCTCTCCGCTCCCTGCCCTTATCCTGGTGTTTGTGTCCCAGCCTGTGGAGATGCTCATTCTCTGAGGATGCTTCAGTGGCCAGGGTCCCTGCTGGCCTGAGGCATGAGGCACCGCTGGCTGCCAGCTGTGGCACAAGTCACTCCACACACTGCTGCTCTGATGGTGACAGAGGCCCTTGGAGAGATAAAATGTGACCAAAGAGCTGATACCAGCTAAATTTCAGATGCCGTCCAATGCCTTTTTTTTTTTTTTTTTTTCCCTAAATCCCCTGTCCATCTGCTGATGCTTGTTGCATTATTTTTTTCTCTCCCCCTCGTTTTAGGACATGCCTTTAAATTGTGCTTGCCATAATGAGCCAAATATGCCCAGTTTTTCTGTGCCACATGCAGCCATACTGAATGATGCATTGCAGGGATCACCAGGGTCTTTTAGAACTCTCAAGCGGAATAACAAGATCTGTGTGTTCTCAGTCTTTAGTTTTTCATTTCTTGCAGCCATGAGCAAGACCAGGAAAATTTTGGGAAGGAAACTTCAGGGTCAACTTTCAATATTTGATGCTATTAACAAGTTTGGACACCTTCAGAAATTCGACATCAGCTTTGAAAGGAAACAGACACAAATGTTAAAGTTGCTATACAAATGTTTATAGAGATGGCAAAGATAGGCTGCAGAGCCAGTTTCACCAAGAAATATTGATTGTGTTGGGGCTTATGTGCTTAACTATTTCATTGCATGGATTTTATAGGTGACATTTGAGAAAGGTTAATGCATTCATCTTATTCTGAGCTAAGGAGGACCACAGACTATCATGTAATAGAGTGGCGTCATATATACTGAATGAAAGTAGTTCTACAGAAATCTTTAAAACTATATCAAATGTTAATACCCAAGTAAAAATACACATTTAAAATCAATATTTTTTGTTACATCCAGTTAATCTCAGGGCGATGATAACAGGAATATTGAAGTGTGATCTCTCGCAAGTTCAAAATGAAAGTAGGAGAGCAAATTTCATAACAACTTGCCTCTTCGCCTCATTGAAACAACCCTTTGGGGTATATGTTCTCAGACAGAGCCAGCACACAGTGCTGAATGTTTTCCAAAGGTACAGTAAGTAGCACCATAGTACAAGAATCTCATAGTTTAGCTACTGACGGTACAAAAACTGATGACTTCACTTTAAAAAAACAAACAAACAACCATTACACAACCCCTCAGACAGAGAGTTAGGACTCTGGAAAGAATTATCAGCTGAATGTTATTTTCAAAGTTCATCTACTGTGCATCACACATTTTCTTGTTGTCCTTTGCAGCTTTAGCGAGGTATGGAACAGCACATCCTGAAAATTGCTCTCTCGATCCTCTCATTCCCCATGGGCAGACTGTCTATTAAACAGTCTGTGTCTCTACCAGCAGAAATACCACCTAGCCTAGTCAGACTTAAAGAGATGGCCAGACTGACCCAGGTGAAAATGAAATTCCATCTTAACTTTCCTCCAGAGCAGAGGAAACCGGTGCTGTCAGTCTCTGGTGAGGACTCTAAAGCACCGTGCTCATCCCAATGTTTGAAAGGTCATTTGATTTCAGCCCTGACTTGGACACCAGCTACCTTGCCAGGGGCTATTGGCATCATGTCTCGGGTAAAGTTGGGATGAGGGAACACCAGAGCCTGATTTCCTGCAGGTTTTGGTTCAAGCTTTAGTCAACAGAAGAGAGGGTCTGTGGAGAGAGAGCCTTTTCCCCCCCTCTCCTTTGAACAGGAGGAGTGACCGCATCATGACACAGACAGGGAGCACTGACTGAACCATGATGCCCAAGCGGTCCTCTGACAGCAGGGAAGGAATCTCAGTCTCTAGGCTATGCTCCCAGCCCCGTTCTGACCATTTTGAAGCTGACTCAATAAACTAAGATGAAGTATGAAAGTATGAACCAGCCCAGACAGGCCCCAAAAGCACAGATTTCGAGATGAAAGCATAGCCAGTGATTAAAGGCACAGGCTCTGCTTTGCGAGGCAAGGCACCAGTGTGCCAAAAAGTTCTTGGAAAGGGCTATGAGGTTGAACAGACAGATGTGCAGAGTTTGGGAGTGGGATACCATCAGCTAAATGAATCACTGTTACAGGAAACAATGCAGTTCTTGCCGATGATAGCACAAATAGTCTGTTGTATTTAATACAAGTTTTGAAAATACTCAAATTTTTCACAAAAACTCTGTGCATTCCTCCCTTACCAAACTTTAACTGCTTGTACAGATCTCACAGGCAGACAATTTGATACAGGACAGCAGACTGTTTTACTGCCTCTCTTCTGAGCACTTGCTGTGGTTTTGTAGAGCCAAATTGATGATTGTTATCTCAAATGACCGCTTAATAACTCTTACACAGCAAATAGCCCACAAAGTTCTGAAAGTCGTCATTTCAGAAGTGTTTGCTGCACATATTACTTCTGGAATAAGGATCAACTTATGTCTCCTGCAAAGTCACTGCAAGTCTCCATTATAGTTCACTTTCATCAAAAATGGAGCATTTCTTGACACGTTCTCATGTCTGCGACATAACTCATATTGACTACTTGCATTTTTTATATTGTAATCTAAATATGACATAAAAAATAATTTACAGTCAAACATTTCATTTTTACCATCCCTTAGTGACATTCAGCTTTCCTAGTTCTAACTGCCCATATGTCCGCCGAGACCAATCATTCTCTACTGACAGATCCATTTTTGGAAAGAAATGAGAAAATCTTTCATATGCCTCTCAACGTAGCCACATGGAAAAGTTTCATCTCGATGCTCTTTCTGTCTGCAGCAGGCAAGTTCTCAAGGAAATGCATCCCATGTTAAGTCACTACCAGAAACCAAAACTGAACCTTCTCTTTGTACAAATGGGGAAAAGACCTGCTCTTGATGAACAGCTAACCTCCTACAATGCAAGCGTGACACAAACAAACAAAGTCCAACCAAGTAGAGACTCAGGACACAGGAATGGTAAAACAGCTCAGAAAAGAGCATCCACAGAAGCCAAAGCCATGTTGTTTTCCATCTCTGCCTTCTTATTACCCACCTGGATAATAGGTTACTTGAATCATGTTAAAAAAATTATACCCTGTGAATTCCTCAGGGTATTTTTAGGGTCTGGGGGAGTGTGTGCAAATGGGTAGGGAAGAGGAAGGAATTGAGAGAAAAATCTGTTTTCCATTTTCTTTAGCTGAAAAGAATAAATAAATATTTTGAGGTTGTCAGTCTTCACATAAAAAGCACGAGAGCTTACCTAATGAAAATATATTATAATTTCAAGTATCTGGGAGGTGTCTTGCCTTGCATAATTTCCAGGGAGTGTATGATTAATTTCTAGGGGTTGGTACTTCCATGCATGCCCAAAATTTGCTAACAACACATGATCCTATCTATGACAAGAGAGAGAAATAGGTAGATACAGATGTATACCTCTCAAATAAAGTTCAGTCCTCCCAAACCTGTTTGTTTGGGTCACAGGACTGGTGTTTAGCACGGCCCCAATGACAGCAGAACACAGATGAGAGGGTGGCTGTCAGCTGAGTTGGGTTTTAGCAGCATCATCCACTGCTTATTCATGAGCAGCACAGGAGCCTCAGCTCAGGTCTGGCTGATCAAACGATTAAGTTCACTTTTTGTTTAGCCTGCAAGCCAAATTATAGACTTTATTAGCCTAGAGGTGATACAAGAAAAGTGAAAATAAAGGAATGTGATCATTATCCTTGAAGTTTTGCCAACAATGCAATACTTACAGAAACCTATTTAGAAGAGGAAACTTCTTCAGACAAAGTGAAAAAGAATGTAAAAATTCTGCCTTTATACCTGAGAATGAATCTAGCTCTGTAAGACAAGTGATGTATCACAACAACAGATGCAGCAGAAAACAAAACCAAGGGTAAAACATGATTGGACAAAACAAGATCTCAACAACTGTGTGTATTAGTTACTGGTGGATGCTGAATCCTGCCATATCACTGGATGTTTAAGAATAAGTCTGTATACACACTCTGTAATTGAATGTCAAGAAAAATGAAAATATATTGTTTTATTGCTACTGTTCATTGATTTATCGAAGTGATTTATTGTCATTGGACATGAGGACCAACAAATCATTTTGCTGACACCATCAGCTGCCTTAACTAGGTTGTCAGTTCACGACATTAAAGGTAATGGATGGTGATTATTTTACTGTAATGGGTTTAATCAGTGCTTTGAATGACTTAGCAGTCGTGTCATAGTATAGCCAAGTCATCATTCATCAAGGCGGCTTTTTGTTTACCAACATCATCTATAATTCATCTGATTGTTGACAATCATCAACAAATACCTCTCAGGCTAAGTTTTATCAGAAATGAAAATCTGCACGGCTGCAGCATACTAAGTACCCCCAGTTTACAGCCAGAGGAGGAACACGGGAAGGTGCTCGCTCTTCTCCGAGAAGAGGAACTGTCAGCCTGAAGAGGCACTGCCAGCCAAGGCTGCATTCCCCTGGGCTGTGTTTCAGCCCAGCACTAGGATTTACAGCTCTCTGAAATACACAGTGCTTGTTGTGTTGTGTGTGAATGCTCTGAACTGAATTCTGCATTGCACAGAAATCTGGGGTTATCTTAGAAAAAAGAAGTGCGACCAATCTCCTCTGTATTCCCAACAGAGAAAAAAGTGCAGGCATAACGTGTCTGTTTTTCTCTCCCTGAATGGGATTGAATCATACACTTATTTGCGCTATGATTAAATCACTTGTGGAGAACTCCAGATTCATAAAAGTTCCTGTTAACTTTGGGGAGAAGAGTGCAGTTGAAAATACAGCAGTCGAAACAACATCATCTTAAGACAGGCCTTTAAATCATTACTTGTATTTTGTCTTTTATGGGTAAGGGTCAACATGCAAATTGCTATTGAAGTTTCATATTGAGCTGACAGGGTAACAGCCTAATTACCCACAAAGTTAGATTGTTAATACAAATTACTGGAAACTTCCTACAGCTCCAGTAGCTTTCCTACTAGCTTTTAGTGCAGATTTTTCTCTGACATTTGCATCACAGATCTCAACATTTATATTCTACTGATCTACTGGTGCATGGACAGAGAGCTACTTTAGATGTAGCAAAAGAAGAGTATCAAAGTTCTGCCTTTCAGACGTGAGAAAGACCCTGACTGAGTAAAAGACAAGTAGCAGCTTTTCCAGATACATTAATGGAGAAGGAAATAATTTCAAAGTTATGTGAAAATATTTTACATTTCAAAAACATATTTGATTATTGTGTATAAATATGTAAGAGATCAGCAGAAATGGAGTTTAAGTAAAAGATATTGAAAAGAATATTTGAAGTAAGAATAATCCCCTTTTTCTTACTCCATGCTCAAGGTTTGGCCTACAAATCTTAAAACTATGAGAAATGAATGCATTTTGTGAATAGGTGGACGAGATTTTGAAGGTGCAAGCAGGATAAGGAATAAAAGTTACCTTCGAGACCAACAGCAAACACAAACCAATGTTCCAGTCCAAAGGTTAGACTAGAGCTGTCTGATGTGCCAAAAAAAAGTATAGGTGCCTAAAACACTATGGAAAATATTAAATTACACCCTGGTTGTTCAGGAGAAAATGTATGACCAGACATATAAGCATCCATACTCACTTGGTCATCAAAATTGCCAAGATATACAGTGAAATAAAGACAGCAACACATAGCTTTAGGAATAAGTTATCATGCAAATTAGCAATATCCTGGCAATATCCTAGACTGGGATATCCATGGATTAGAGATGGTCTGCAGAAGAGAAGTTACTTTTATTAGAGTTAAAAGGAGATTAATAAGCTATTAGAGATTTCTTCTAACCTTAATAGTCTTTCACATGTAAAAGTGAAGCTGAAGTGAATAGGAAGAACTGACATGTAGCCAACAAATGTCATTACTACAAAATGGAAAGATATCACTGCTGGTGCAAGCCCAGGACTACAGAAACCATACTCAGTTAGTAAGGATTGTTTAATCATTTTAAAAGCAACTGATAAAAGTGTCAGACAGAAAGTACAAAACATACTCCTAAAAAGCTTTGGAAAACTCCAAATTTACAGTCACTAAATATAGAGTATTTTCACAGATCAAGATCTTGAAAACTGAAATACTGTATTTATTAGCATCCTGGCAGTTAAATATGATTTCTTTAGCAGAAATTCCTAATTCAGTCAGACATTACATTCTTAAAATTTTGCAATGCTGTTGCCTAAACACCTTGTTCAACATTGTAAGATTGTTATATTAGATGTCTTAATGAGAAGGCTTTTTCCAAAGTTCAGTTTGAATGTATAAAATGCTGGATATTTCTTAATGAACTTAGCAACTCCTGTGTCATCTAAATCTGAGGCAAAGTTAGCTGTGTGGATATAGTCCCTGTATTTAGGATGTGAAACTGAAGTTTAAATGCTGTAAGGTCCAGGTTTGCTGACTTGGCAGGCAGCAGGGTATCTCATCACAAAGATGTTACAACATTGAGCAGAATATTCTAAAAGGCAGTTGATGGATCTTTCAGGTGATGAACCAAACCTTAAATACATGCCAACAGCGTATCTCAATCAGAGAAGATTGATATTTGGCCTATCCTTAAATATTTTCTTGATGAAGCCTGAGTTGGGGAGGAGTTTTTTTTTTTAAATTTCTCTTTGGTTTGGGGTTATTTCTTTTTCATAAACTGGATGAAAGTGAAAACTCAAATTTGATTGCTGCCAAGAAAACCTCCTTCTATAGAAATTTTCCCTTACTCCCACCACCTGTCATTGCCCTTGCATGCTCTGACCAAGATGTTCATAAAGTCTCCCCTTCTCAAAACTGAGGAACGAGAGATCTGTGCATTCAGAGGGTGTGCACCTACAGCTCTCCCCCTCGCTATTTCTGGGATGGTGAGCCAGCACAGAGAGTCTCCTTTTAAAGGGACATTTTCTTTGCAAGATTTTTACTGATGTTAGTAGCAGCACTGGGCATATTAATAGTAAAGAAAAGAGCCACATTAATAACAAGTGCCTCCACGGAGCTGCTTTCACGACACTGATTTCAGGTCTTTGGAAGAAACCACGCACACAAAGTGAACTTTGAGCACAAGGGTTGGGTTTGGAGTTAGTGTGACACATCTCTGACAACTGGGGTGGCAAGGAGAGCTGCTGTAGGCAATGCTTGAGTAACGCCTGCACTGCAGGCAGGAGAGGAGGCAGCAGAGCTGCTGGGCTTCAATCTGCACATCTCCAGCAGCGCCAGCACCGCAGATCCAGCAGCTCTGACTTCAGCCAGCAACGCATTAGCAACAGGCTGAACCCACGCTGCTGTGTCTTCATTTATCCTCATGTCCCCAGAGAGCGGGGGGGGGATGTGAAATCCCTCAGCACAGGATTGATTTGAGTGTCTTGCAGAGATAATTTACACGCCAATACTGTTAACCGTTTCATTTTTTTCTTGTGAAGGAAGGGAAGGAGGACAACAAATCACATTGGAATCTACTCTCAAGCTTCCAGCAAACTCAACAAATCAAGAACTGGAAGCTACACTTGGTTGAAGAAAGTGGCAAAGGGCATGTTAGGAAGTAAAATCTGAAAATCATAGTATGGACAGGTGAAAGAGAGGTCAAGGATCAATTTACAAAAAGAAAAGTTGTTTGGTTTTTTTTTATCAATAGTAGTGTGTCTGCCAAAGAGTTTCTAGAAGCAACAATGAGACAAGAAGCCTGTGCTTTATTAGAGTGAAATCAATGCAGTCAGTGGCTGTTAGGAAATAATTGAGAGAGGACATATAGCTTCTCTGCAGGAGAAAAGCCAGAGCGACTGCCTCAAACCAAAATGTAAACAAGGAAGGTTTAAGATCAGAGTAAGTAGAAGTGCTCCAGAAAGAGTCCTAAATGAAATTACACGTGGAAGTACCCCTAGCTTAGACAGGCTTCATATATTTAGAATCCTGAGTATTTCTTTAGCAGATCAGTGGAAAACTTAACCAGCAAATCTAACTTTTTATACCAAGTGAATTAATAAAAATTGTATTAAAGAAAGAGGCAGCACACAGACAAATAAATATAACAGACAAAAGCCAGGCCCACAAAACCACGTTTCCTGAGGGTATTCGGGCTCTCTGAAAGAGATGATAAATGGGCAAGAGGCCATTTCAATTGATTTTCTATACTTGGATTTCCAATGAGGTTTTGACAAGGTTTCTCACCAAAGGGTTTAAAGAAAATTAAACTGCATGGAACTACAAGGAAGGTCCTTTCCAGGATAAATGACTTATTAAAAGGCAGAATGTAAAACATAAAAATAAATAGTAATTTTCATAATGTAGGGAAGTGAAACTGTGAGCCCATATGAATTGTCCTCAATGTATTTTAAAGCTCAGGAAAGGAATAAATAGTGAGGTGACAGAGTTTCTTTATGATTCAAAATTATTCAGGGCACTAAAAATGAGAACTGATTACGAGAAGCAGCAGGATGATCTCACAATACAGAATGATGGAACAATCAATCAATGTCAGGTGAAATTTAAAGCATAGCATTTGAGGGAAAAATAGTCTAAATATATATATTAATATACTCCAAATTACCCCTCAGCATTCAAGAAAGATCTTGGAGTCATTATTGATAGCTCTTTGAAAATGTTAGTTCATGGATCAGGAGCAAGGAAAACAGAATGGCAGGGATCATTAATGAAGGATGAAAAACAAGAGCAAAACCATCGTTATGCCACTTTATAAACCCATGGTGTTCCCACAGCTTGAATTCTGCATGTCTTTCTAGGCACCCCACCTCTAAAAGGATAGAGCAGCAGAAGAAAACAGATAAAGACAACCAAATGATCTCAGAAAAAAATACAGTATCCATACAAAGGATCACACGGACTAAGGTTTTTTGAACTTGGAAAGCAATTGTCAAGGAAAGGTAGGACGGAATTATGTAAAAATAAGGAATATCATTGAAAAGGAGTTTAGAGAGCAAGTTATTCATTATGCCCCAGTTTGATTTGATGTTTCTTAATCTAAGTATTATCAGGCAGCAGATTTATCTTTTTGACCACAATATGTAACTAAAATGTCAAAATTCATTGCCAAGGACACTTTGGAAAGAGGTTTAGAAAAAAAAAACAAACCAAACAACCCACCACTGCATAAACAATACATTAATTAATGAAAGGAATGACCTGTAAGAGCCTGAAAGCTGTGACTAAAAGAGCAGGGCTTGATCTGTAGCCCTGTCATGGCATCATAGACCCACTTGCTTCTTCTGCAATAAGCCCAGATCTCTTCGCTCTCACTGAGGTCTTCCTTTCCCCACAAACAAATTTTAAGCTGTCTAGTCTATTTAAAACATGATTTCACAATACAGGAAGCAGAGGGGTTGAAATGCTGGCTAGAACCCCTGCATGCAACTAAAATAATGATTCAGGTTTGATGAAAAGAAGATGTCAAAGTGGTGCTCACCCATGTTGCTGTATTTACCTGAATCTACACTACATATGTATCTATAATATAAAAAGAAGCAGGATAAATTTTTTTTTGCATCCTTTTGTGACTCCCACATGCAGTAAGGATCTTAACCCTGTTGAGGAAATATGCCTGCAAATTGAATTGTAAATTTGACTCTGCTCCTTTGATCCATATAGATCATCTTGCACTCTTTACTTGATTGCATTAGAGTGAAGAATACAGCAGGACCTCCGAACTGTCCATTAGAGTGTAACATATCCTGATGCACAAAGAGGGGCAGAGACACTCTACTTTTCCCAGTCCCTCTGGAAACTGCATTGGGGCTTTAGAATATTGGTTTAGTGGCCACTTTGAGAGAAGAGAATGATCATATTTTTTACTTCCCAGTGAATTTCATGCTTTCAAGTTCACTCAAACAGAATGAGGGCAAATTGAGCTGGAATAAAAGCAAAGGGTACCTGTGAATCAGCTGAAGGAAGCTCCAGCTCCATCCTCCATGGAAATTGCTCTTTTTCCTCATTTTCCTGAATTTGGTGGCACTGACTGCACCAAGTTTGTAAGCAGCTCTGCCTGGCTTAATAATAATACACTGGCAAAAAGAAACACATTCCTCCTCTGGTTTTTATTGCCTACAAAATGCCATGAGAGTTTCAAATTCAAGCAATCAATGTGAAGGAGAATAGACCATAAAAGCAAAGATTATTGCCTCAGAAATAGCTCTACTTTCCCTATCTCTCAATAACGAGGCAAGAACTTTATGGAAGATTTGACAGTGTCTGGTGCATGGTATAAAGGAGAAAGAAACACATACATGATTTGATACCAGGGGAAAAAAAAAATTGAATTTTACACAGCTTGCAAGAGAGTGCTGGAAAGAGCAGCCTCTCTTCTTTGCAAGCAATGCTCTTAAGTTAAAATCTGATCTTAACACTCCTATTCTGCACCGAGAAAATTAAATGCAACTACCAGAGAAAAGTGCAAAAAGTCAAATGTACTCCTGCAAAAAAGCAGAGTGCAAATTGCATGCAAATGAGTTGTCGTTTTCTGAGAGCACATCTCCTCCCATTAGAAAAGGAAAACTTAACCCAAAAGCATGCTGTTCACATGCTGTTTGTAAGCTATTAAGGTAGACTGAAAGAGATGCTCCGCAAACTCTATTTTCATCTGTTTCTTCCTGATGAAATACACTCAAAGACCTACCTTTAAAATGTACACAGAGTTAATTTATTCTTCTTCAGTGTGAAGCAGAGAGAGATTCTTGGGTGTCTTTGATCATGAAGACATACCTTGTTATGAAATATATGCCAGATGCTTAGATTCAGAGGGACTGGCTTTTTTGGTCAAACTCTGTCACTAGAATATATTTTCTTTACCTTGAACACTTTAAAATGTCTGTTATCAAATTCCTGCAGAAATTATTTCAAATATATTGGTGCTGGTTCAGGTATTTTCTTTTTACTTTTCCATTATTATGCATATGTCAAAATTATCTCAAACTCAGCTAGACTACTAATATGAATTTCTTATCATATCTACTTTGGAAATGCCTAAATAGCAGGTATTTAAAATCTTAAATATACAGCACAAATAGAGACAAACCAAAATGACAGTGAATCTTCACTAATAGCTGAAGTTACAGTGTTATTAATGATATTAAAATAAAACTTGAAAGAAAATTGTTACTTTTACTCTGTTTGTGGTCTCCATACTTAGAGTGGTATGCCGTGAAATGGTTCAGGAATTTTCCATATTTTAGAACTTCTTTTCTTTTTTCAAAACTGACTTTTTATTTGGGGGAAGGAGGGAATCAACCTCAAGGGAAATTCTGATAATTTTCTTTTTCTTCTTCTTCTTTTTTTTTTTTTTTAACAGAATGAAAATACTTATTAGTGTATCAATATTCTCCAGAAAGAGAAACACATCCTGAAAACAGCTCTGCCTTGCAATGCAAGACCCTTCAGAGGTTCCTCATGACCTAAACCAATTTTGAAGAGATTCAGTGTTTGAACTGTTTAGATCCTGCAGCATTGATGGGTGTGAGGCTTTAATGGCTGGAAAAATGTGGGACATAAAGCGTATGGGCCACTGTTCACCATCTGCGTTACTGGAGTGACAGGAAGGGAATATTCTGGAAAGCAATACATCTGTGTGAGTAAATTTGGGCAGTATGGCAGAAAGTCATCTGACAGCAAACCTCACCAGAGATTAATTAGAGTCCAAATTAGAAACAAATATGGTAAATGTGCAACTTTATTGGATAAAAATTTCCTCTCTTTTCAAATATGTTTTTTACGTTATATTTTGGGACACAAATATAATATCAGTCTCAAAATATCCTCATTCCCATTTTAATATAACATTTATTCTGTTATGTTGATTTTTGTTCATCTCTGAGCTGGAATTTAACAGTAGATTAGATCACTTTAGAGCTTTTGTTACTATGGTAACACTGCACTGCTGTTATATTTCTTCACCTCCAATCTTGATTTTGAGGTGAGTGGTTATATTTATTCCTGTCCTTTACAGGATCTCAGTGTGATGGAAAAGCATTTGGTAGAAGAAAAATGTTAGCATAAGCTCCCACCATAAGGTGGGGAGTCCACAGTGGCTAATTTGGGCTGAAGGTCAAGTGTGCAGTGGGTTAAATGCATTCACTTAACTTTTAAGGTCTTTCAGTTCTAAATAAAATTAAATTAAAGGTGAGGAAAGTTTGTGCTGGTCACCCTTGAGTTGCCTCTCTGAATAACTTAGGAACAGTGTGGCACTAGAGAGGTGTTCTGGGAAGAGTCCAGCTCCAGCTGCTCTGAGAGATGAGACATTTATCACCGAACACAAAGGTGGAGAAAGCCAATCCAGCAGCATCAGCCACGTCTTACTTTATGCTCTACAAAACCTTCTTCTTCACTGAAGCTGCAGTCCACACTGCCAAAATTACCTCCATATTAGGACTACAAGAGATGGAGATTGTCCCCAGCCTCTGAAAGCCCACGCAGCTCAGCCCTCTGAGAGCTCATGCAGCTCAAGCTGCCCATGCAGAGGTCTACAGCGCTGCTGCTCTGTGGAAAACTTCTTCTCCACCTGAATGCACTGCATGTGGCTTTACTACCCTGTAATAGTGGGTACCTCACAGGAACACCAAGCATTCACAAAAATGCAGACAGTATTGGAATCCAGGTTCATTAAAAACATCATCTGACACTTCCCAGTGGAGACTTTTATGTTGCTTAAAATTTTGTTAAACTGAGCTGAAGTGTAAAGATGTTTATCACTGAATAATATCGGTGTATCATAGGATGGTTTGGAAGGAACCTTAAAATCCATCTACTTCCAGCCCCTTGCCATGGGCAGGGACACCTTCCACTAGACCAGGCTGTTGAAGAGACTCATCTAATCTGGCCAGGAGCACTTCCAGGGTGGGAGCATAATCTCCTCAGTCTTCCTCTACAGAAGGAGAAAAGCTTTTCAGGTAAAGTAGCTTACATACAGAGGGCCTCCTGAATAAAATTGCCTTTGGGAGGCAGGGTTTTCTCTAAGAAAACTAAGGTAGTGTAAGGCTAATTTCTTATTAAACTATGACTAATGTTGTGAGCAGTCCTTCTAGGCATTTATAGCATGCTGGTATTTTCATGGGAAATTTTAAGAAAAATGTTTGGGCAATTTTTGATGTAAAATTACAGGAAAAAATACACATTCCCCAAATGGCTTTTGTCTGGGACATGTCTTTTATCATCCTGTGAAAATCACGCCAAATTCTGTCAACTCAGGAACCTGCAAAATACATAGCTCACACACAGAGATAAGACTGCTCCACCTTCAAAATAAATCCTCTCTTCCCAGCCATGGTAGAGCCTCACCTCTCAACCTCCATTCCCAAGGGAGCAGGCAGCATTGTTCCATCCCATCCAAGCTCCCAAAAAGTGCATGCAAACCCCTTTGCTTTAGACACCAGGCAGGATTAATTGCCTTCTAATTAGGGAATGCCTTACGTCTGCCTAATTCTCCCAGCAGCCACAGGGTGGCGATGGTGTTCTGTGCTATCAAATTAATGGCTTTTGGCTCACAAGGTCACTTTGCACAAATAAACATCGTGTACATCCTCTCGAAGGATTCTTCTGATTCCTTGTCTTAATGCTGAAAAATTGCAGGATTCATCATATCCCACCTGCGCCTGATTTCTTTTTTTTGGCCATTAATCTAAATCCCCACTCTTCGCTTATTTCATCAGTTGGTCTCATTTCATTTTTCTCCTCATCTGGCAACGAGTCCAATGAAAATTATCGCATGATGTCATGCAGGAATTCATTTCGACCCAGCAATATTTTTAGGGGTTGCAGGCTACCTCTCATAAAGATATCTGATTGAATAGTAACTGGAAAACACTAAACTGCATATCAAGTAGCATAACTCACTCCAGCAGCTCACTAAAGCTTCATTGGGTTTGTCCTTGAGGCAATGAAAGTAACTACTTAATATTTCACCATCTCTTTGATCATTTTTATAACATTTAGTTACCAAAGAATGTTAGCTGAAATGCAGCATCTGCTTGTCAAAAAGAAAAAAAAAAGTCACATTTTTGTTTTAGTTTTTTTACCTTCTCTTTCTAATGAGATTGATTGAGACATAAAGATGACAGGTATTTGCATAGAAGCCAAGAGCAATTCCACAGGAACAAGTGAATCTGCATTAGTAATAGCAGCAAAATAATGAAAATACAGAAATCATTCAGAGCACAATAACAGCCACAGTTGCATTTAACAATTACCAGAGAGAAGTTTGATCATATCTAGGGAGGAAGGCAACATTCTTCAGGGATTAAAGCACACTGGCAATTCCTTGCTAAAAATGACAACTTGTTTTGCCTGTAACTTGTGTGATCCTGTGTGGCTGCAAATTCTCTCACACTGGACTGGCAAAACTCAAGCCTACTTTGTACAGGACCAAGGAAGTGTACACAGGAGAAGAACAGCAGAATCAGATTCTGCAATATTCACTCTTCCTGGATGCTCACAGATTTTCCAATTTGGTTTTAAAATAAAAATATATTAGCATCTAGCTAGGCAAACTTAAGTTTACATATAAAGTAGGCCAGGTTGATCTTGATGGAGTGAGAGAACCTGTCTGGAATAAAGATGATTATGCTCTACAGGAAAAATAAGAATGGGCAGCTTATTTGGGATGCAAATATTTTGACATTTATTCAGTGCTTTACTTGGCATCAGCACCAGAAACAGCGCATATCCTTCCTGTACCACTCGACAGAGACCTCAGGAGAAAAAGCCAAAAATAAAAAAAAAAACCAATGGCTTGGTATAGTATTACTGGGCAGAAATCTTTGGCCTTAGAATCAGGGTGCCTTGACTTTCACAGCCCTGAATCAACACTCGGGCTGGTTAAAGACATGTACCTCTCTCCAGAGAAGAGTGTGATGAGTGTTGGTAGAGAACAAATTCAGTTCACTCAGTAGATTTACCAAATTTTGTCACAAAACCAGGCAAAAAAAGGATCATCCTTTCCCAGTCTTTGCTTTGAAGGATCAGATTTGCATTTGGGATCAGCGCTAGCTGGTTCTTGGGGAAGAACTCCTGTGGGCAGCATATGGCTGGCTTCTATCCCCATGTGAATTAAACATCGCAGCACTGGTGGAAATTGTCTCCCAAATTCCCTGGGGCACAAAACCCATAGCACACCTCAGTGCACACAAGGTACAAACCCATCCTTCATGGTGGGCATCACCAGGGCTGACATTCAGCAAATGTGGCTGGCCAAGAGAAGAGAAAACCTTCCTCTGCTGATCTCCAGGAGAGCTCTGGCTCGCAGGAGACTCCAGTAAATGGAAGCAGCTACAAGTAGGAAGCTTTGCTAGATGTGGTGGCTGAATCAGCCACCACAGAGTCAGGGCTGGGAGATCTTTCCAAACATGCCAGCACAGGAAGGAGCTGAGGGAACATCAGGAAAAGTTGGGCTGGGGAAGTGAAAAAGAAGGAGAGCTTGTTCTCAGAGAGATTCAGCTGCTCTTGAAGAGAAAGAACACCTTGAGACTGAGGTCTTTGACCATTTAAATGACTCTGTCCTGCTCCTATGGGTAGGCAGACTTGGCAGTTTGCTAAATTGCAACCAACCTATCAGACATACCTTTCCTGGGTGTCTCTCCCTTTGAGTTTTGGCTTGATGTCACATGGCAGATACAGACACAGAAATCCTCCTGAGGTGGGGAACTTGTGAACTGGGGGACTAGCACTGGGTAACACTGGGAGAGGGAGCTCAGACACGCAAAGGGAGGTCAGACTCTCACTGCTTTCCGTCCTTAGGGTCTGGCAAATCCCTTCGTGCAATGAGACTTGCGGTGCTCACTGGGTTGGGGTCACTACCCCAGAATAAGGAAAATACAAAATTGACACTTTGTCCCCTCATTTAGCACAACTGGTGCAGCAGTGTAAGCGTTGTACTTCTCCTCCTCCTTCCCTTTGAGAGTGCAGCAATAGTTTTACACTACCCTGCCATGGTATTCCAAGGAAACAGTCCCATTTTAACAGGAGAGCAGGAGCAGCCATCTGCTCTCGGATGTGAGAAACTAGATCTGAAGGGTAAAACTCAGTTGTGTGCAATCATCCCTCAGCAAAGCCACAGCGACGCTTTTGGCTCCACTGCAAAAGGGCAGCTTGCTCCTGCTAACACAAGTGCAACTCAGCCACCTCCTCAAAATCCTAACGGCAATGGAGTGGAGCTTACCTGGAGACAGAGAGATCAAGTGAAGTGTACTTGTGGCTCTCCTCATCCCGCTGTCTCCTTGCTCAAAATTGCTCTCTCTAGGACTTGGCAGTGAGTTAGGTGAGACCTGTTGGCTCTTGGACTCACACCACCCCATGGCCCGAGACAAACACTCTATCCAACACAGCCCATCTCAGCAGAGAGCTGGGAACGTGGCTGCCTACTGGAAAGTTTTGCTTCCACTAAGGAAAACGTATGGCTTTACCACAGAGAAGGGTTGAAAATGACTGTGCCCTCCTCAAAAGGATTTAAATCAAGCAGCTCAACACACTAAAAGGCACATGCCTTTTCTTGATCAGGCTTACAGAAAGGGATAATTAGACCAGACAAGTTGGCAAGAGCCTTGTACTGAAAACTCAAATTAGACCAATCATTTTTATAAAAGATTGACAGACAGAGCCCATTACCAGCAGAGAAGAGAATCAGATTCCAGTTCTGTTCAAATAGAAACTTTGAGGCCCACTAAGAGGACAACCATGATATTCTATCTGAAGAGAAAAGATAAAATGATAGTATTAATCCTGAGGTCCTGAAATTGTAAATTTTTTACTCATCCTAGTGTTTCAGGTACTTAAATAAATGCAGTACTTTACCAGGTGTGAGGGCAAAAATCTGCAATTTTCCTAATTACTTTTGATTTCAGAATAGGACATTCTTTTCCACTATAACCTTTTCCTAAGTTCAAGTACACAACAACAAAAAAAGCATCAGCCATGTTTCTAGTCACAGATGAGACTATGTCCTTCTGCTGACACATTTTGTCTAGATAAATTTGGCTGCTTTCACACATTTTCTTGATTGGTTTTATTGCATTTTACTTTAAAAAGAGACAAATTCCTTTGAGGAATTATAGAGAATTATACATGTCAGAACCTCAGCTGCTGGAAAGCAGTGGAAGTCAGGAAGGCTCTAAATTGGCCAAGTAAAACCCAAGATACTTTACAGGACAAATGGTGTAGAAACAATCTGACATACCTTTCATTTAAACACCTGCGTTTTAGTAGATAAGTAAAATTTTTCTTGATGTATATTTGCATTTAGTCCAAAAGGATTCTATATTTGTATATGGATATATATTTATTTATATTTTTTGCATTATTAAAGTGTAGAAAATAATTTGCCTCCCAATATTTATTTTCTTCTTCATTCTGTTTCAGTTTTGTACTGCATGTTCCTTAGCTGAGGACATTTAATTTCTACTCATGTTTTGTTCTTCGGTTTTTTGTGTCCTTGCAGCTGATTCAAAACAAGGATGCTAAAGAAATAAGAGGATTTTTATGGTTGTCCTCAGCCGATAATAATTAAGTTTGCAGCTGATCACATGACTTAAAAAAAAAGTCTTGACATTCAAGATAGTCTGAATGTGAGACGTTTGAATTTTAATTGTAAATGTTGTCTGCTGATTTGATGGTGTTTGTTCTGATATGGACACAGCTTGCGGTGAGGAATCACACTCAATGAATCAGACACCCAAATGTGCAACATTCATCTTAGAGGCCTATTTATATAAGAATTAGTTCCACCAAACTAGTGAGAGCTGTTTCACTCCATTCATACCCTGAGTTTCAGAAGAGAAGAGGTTAAGGGAATTTCACGCTGCCTGGTTTCTGTCCAGGGGCCTTGAGGTCCATCTGCAGCAAGGCACCCTGCCACACGCCATGTGGTCTTCTCACTTTTTTTTTTTAATGTGGCTTAGATGTTCCACGAGGGTGGTAATAAGATGAGCTGAAAGAAGCTGAATGCTTGACCCCACACTTGGGTTGCTGTGTTTTATGCACCACAGAAGTGTTAATTATAAGTAGAGAACAAGTAGCCTCTAAGGGCTGAAGTATCAGGTGGAGATGTTCCACTTATTGAGACCAATTTTTTGCTCTTTGGCAAACATGAGCTGCTGTGCCACAGAAAAGAATGAGATCTCCTCTTCAAAAGGAGTATTTTGGGCCCTATCAACTTATGTATGGGGTTGCCCTGACTTAGTGAACCATCCTCTCCTACTGAATTGTAGGTATGATTCAGTGTCTAAATTTTATGCTCACTTCACATAAATTACCATGCTTTGAGTGAAACTAATTATGGTTATAGGCTTCCTTTCATAGTCTTTGAATTCAGGGTAAAACTTCAGCTCACTATGCTTTTAAAAGAAAACCCAAGTTTCATAATGTAGGGTTAGAATCTTTGCCTGCCTCCTATTAGTGCCTCCAGGTATAAACCTACCCCTCTCTTGCCAGGATCACCTCTTTCTTTTCCCCCAGGACTATGATTTTGCCTTTCTCTTCCCTGGTGACTTGCCAGGATTGCCCCCACAGAGCTGACCTTGGCACGAGTACTTGCCTTTCTATTCTTTTAAGGGGCAACAGGGGTGGGAAACTGGACCCCCATTTAGCTTTCAGAAAGCTCTGTGTTATTCTGTGTATTACAGACAAAGATTTAAAGGAAAAACATATCATAAACCCCCAGCAAATTCACCTGTAGGCTGCGCTTATCAGCTGTCATCATCCATCATGCATTAGGCACCCTGATGCACACAGACTCAAACTCAGCTCGCTCCCTGCGTTCCAGCCTGCCCCTCCTTGTTAGCCTTCACTCCTCACACACCACGACAGGCTCTTTATACTCTTTCCTTGATTGTTTGTCTGGTGTCTTGAACCTGCCAAACCAACATGTGCAGTTTTCTCCTGGAGGAATCGCTTCCACTACATGGCTCGACCCACGGAGTGATTTAACTACTCATTGTCTGAACAGCCAAGAGCAAACAATTAACAAAAAATGCATATTACACAGAGCACTGACAAAAGCTTTTTAGAAATTATTTTTTCTACATATCATTACGTTTTCCTCCTTAAGCCACATAACTTGAGATGAACACTTGAAAAACAGTGTCTAGGGTGTTAAATCCTGTCCTTGTGTGTCAGGTTTGTTAGGATGTTTTCACCACTCTTCTGCATTTATACAGAGAGGTTCAAAGTATAGCTGAAAGAAAACTGGCTCTGTTTCTCAAAGATGCAGGCTTTTGTTGTCATAGCCTGTTCATGTTTGTTTGACATGGATGAGTTTTTATCTGTCTGAAATGCTCATAACTGGAAAAAACCTCAAATCAGAGCTGCATCTGCATCTTGGGTTTTAGTGAAACTGCTCCAACAGAGTTGGTGTATTTTCAGGATGGCTGACAAGCTTTGTGTAAAATTGATGCTGCTAATGAAACCTAGAGGTCTGCATATAAACTTCAGCAGCATTCCTTCTTTTCCATCCTCTCTCCTAGGCCAGTTTCTTTATTACTAAAACCGCAAGAACATAATTCAAAAGACATTTACATTGCTGCTTTTGTATCAAGCAATGCAGCTGTCTCCTGAATTCTCCCCTTTAGAGAATATTTTCAGAATAGAGGGTAAGTGCTAGCTTACCAAAAATCTGATATTCCTTTGGCACAGATGCTGGGGTAAAATGAGACCTCAGTGACTCTGGAAATTCCAGGTTCAGTCAGTTAGGTGAGTCTTGGTGCGTTATGTGCCACAGAAAATGGAGGAGCTGACTGGTCCAGGAATCTACTTTTTCTCCTGTCTGCTAAGATATCAACCAGAGCATACCTTCCAATATACACCTGCCAGAAAGGAGATAGGTGTGATGAGCAGTAGGGCTACATCTGACCCCAGGCACCAGCTGCTAATCTTGGGAAGGCTCAGTGTTGCCACCAAGACGTGATCCATGTGGTTGCCTCCCATCTGATCGATCTCTTTTCTCCCCTCTCCTTTCCCCTTAGTTTATGTTTTTCCCCAGATTTCCCATTAATATATTCCCTTTTAATGCTGGTCTAGAAGGAGAGACGAGCCCAGCTGCAGCCCAGTAGGTGATGTGCTGTTTACAAAAAGTTGCAGAATTAGTACAATACACACAGACCCTGCCTTTACTCCTCCTTCAGATGTACTGTGTGCTGGGGAGAGCTGGTGGGAACTTCTCCGGTTCTTACTGAAGCATAACTCTCACTGGACCAGTGGGATTTTTATCCAAATATTGAAAATATCATGGCAGGTTCATGGTATTATATTTCACACACAGGCCTTTCAGAGGTCAGAAGATTTCAACTACTGTAACATATGCATTGCTGGATTGAAGAGCTTGTGCTCTGGGGAATGAGACTGATATCCAAAAAAAAAAAAAAAAAAAAAAAGGCAAAAAAACCTCCATGTCTGGAATAAAGAAAGGTTGATTCATAGAGAAAAGACCTTTAAAAAAGCTGCGTTAATGCTAAAAATATACACTGGGGGCTACCACGGCGGCGTAGGTGCATGAGCGGTTTGTACAGAGTCAGGAATTAATTTCACTGCAGATTCCTTATCACGAGAAATGTGCCATGCTCAGCTCTGGAAAAGGTTCTGTTTCATCCTCAGTGCCTCTCTTACAAGTGAGACAGTGCTACATTCACAGATGGGTGTGAGTCCCCAGTCCAGGGAGCTACAGGGCAGACAGAGTCTGCCCACAGATATTTAGCCATAAATATTGTCATTACAGAGAGGCACAAGAGCCTGTGCTTTTGGGATTGAAGCACCCGCTGTGGGTCAGTAGCGTTGTTCAAGGGTCACGCCACAGCAACCCAGTCCTGACACAGCTGATACCTGTCTGATAAGAGCTGGAATGGAAAAAAACACAGTCTGGTCATGCAGCTTTAGCATATATTCTGCATTTAAATACAGCAATAAGTGCCTGCGACTGATAACAAATGACACCCAGCGTACACAGATATTTACCACTATTTTCCTTTGTCAGCTTCAGGAGCACTAACACAGTTGTCTGTTTGGCATGTTTTGGCTTAAAGAAAAAGCACAGAAAGCACAAAGCCAAACCCTGCTGCCTGCCAAATCTGCAGAGGGGCAAGTTATTAACCATCCGCTCATCGCCCTAAAGGTGCAGCAGCTGGAGATGCCTCACCACTGTGAATCTTCATGCCCTTCTTCTATCAGTATTCCTAGGTCTAGTGAGTGCCTGAAGAAAAGAAAGAGCTCAATAAACTGCCACTTGCTAATGCAAAAAGTAAAGGAAAAAAAAAGAAATGGATAAGGGGGGGAAAAAAGGTGTAATTGAGCGTAATGACTTCAATGCAAACCAAACACTGTCAATACCTCTGCTGAACTGCCAGGACTTTTAGGAGCCATACATCAACATCCCATTAGTAGCAGTAGATTTTGAAAAATCATTACGTGAAGTCCCAGGTTTCAAGCAGGGACTTTCATCTGTTGTCTCAGTGGGCTAATCCCTCTTGTCATTTTTAATCCTCATTCCTGAGCCTTGTAAACTCGATCATGTTTTCTACGTAGTCTGTTCTGTCAAATAAAGATATTCAAAAGGTTCCTGAAGCCTGGTGAAAGCCCTTGCTTTTACTCAGAGTTTCTTAAGTAGCATTTAATTTCTCGAAGGAGCAACTGCAGCACATCTCAGAACACACTGCATTTTGGCAGCTGCCTGCTGGGCTGTGGATAGGAGTGAGGTTTTGCCATTCCAGGTAACTAGAGGGCACCGTGAAGGAAAACACCAACTTATTTTAGTAAAAAGAACTATTCAGACATATTAGGTGAATTATATGCCTAGCTTGGTTTTCACAGTGGTTAGAGAACTTCTGTTCTAACCTCATTTTATGTTGCTTGCAATTTTCTAATAGTGTCAAGCCTCTTCTCCGCTCCACCCACCCCAAAAGGATTTAAGCTTTTTATGCATTTTAGGACTAAAAGAGAAAAGTCTTATTCACTCCTAGAGAAAGTTAACTCTTTATCCTGTCCCAAGTTTGGAGAGAGAAGGAATTTACAAACTTTGACTTCCTCACAATTCATCCTTTTGGACCATTGGGCATTTCTTACTTTCTTGATCACAAAATATACCTGACCTGCATTAGTTATTATACAAGTTATGACTTTTAAAACAGAAAGTAGGGTTTAGAATCTTATTTCTGTCATAAAGATGCTGAAGTGACAGAGAGGACGTGTGAGCTCTTGTCTGCCACCAGCCCTGGATGGGAGAGGCAGCGCTCCTGTAGAATGAGTGTGCAATGGGCAAGGGATGACAATGTTCCCTTTTTCATTTCCATCTCTTTTTTCCAACTGAATAACGGAACAAAGCATATCAAGGTGGAATGCTCAGACCAGTTACCATAAGAAAAACCTCTGCTGTCTATTTATAACAATTACACTATGTATATACAAAGCACAAACAAGTAATTAACTGGGTAGAAAAGGCATTGCATTAGTCTGCACTAAGGCACCAAAAATTGACTTAGGAGAGCATGTTTTCTTTATGTTTGTCATTAGAGATACTTAAAAATGTCGAAGAGAAGCGTGGAGATAACTGCGTGCTCTAAAGACACTGCTGAATTTGCAACCAATTGCAAATATGTCTGTGAATTTGCATTGTTTGCTTCCAAGAACTTGCTGATCTGTTTACTCAATGTTAGAGCAAATTCCTCTTGAAAGGGGAAATTTACTCTACACCAGGTTGTCCCTAACACCCTGTGATAAGGATCACTTTTGCCCCATTTTTGACACCTTGTGGAAAGCTAAACCTACTCATCTCATAATCAGTTGTTATTCACCTGAAAATACTTCATCTTCATCTGTCCACACTTTGCACTCACTATTTATATGTCTCCACTGCCAGACTCAGTAATTAGTGTGTGGATTAATGAACATTAACCAAAGCAGGGCTGAAAGTCTAAAGTTAGTACACTAAGTACGAAGACAGCACCCCATTCTATTAACAAGTTGTTTGCACAGGCATCTTGAAGTTTCAGTTTTCATTTTCCTCCCTCCCACAGTCCCTTGAAAGGTAAAATGAGATTAATGTTTTTACAACAGGAGGATTTCTCTGTAATATTTTATTGTAGAGAAAGGATGGTTATGATTGACTTAAGCCCTGTTGCTTCGGTTTTTTTCACAAAATAGGCAACATTTTTATAGTCATAGACAAACACATGTTTCAAAGTTATGGCACAGAAATGCCTTAACCGTGAGGAACGAATATCCGTGTGCACTGCCAGATGAACAACCATGGGATACCCCATCCTGTGAGCACAAAGAAGCACCACTGAAAGTCTCTGCACTGTCCTGGCACTTGGATGTCTAGTCCTACGTGATAGTGACACTGTGGTTAAAAGCCTGGATCCAGAAGCATGTGAACAAAAAGAGAATTCAGACCACACACGTCTCAGGTTGGGCAGAATGGATGCATGGAGCTGCTGAATTTCCAGTTTGGGCAGAATGGATGCATGGAGCTGCTGAATTTCCTTTCTTGCTGCTACTTCTTTATCTACAGACAAAACTGTAATATTTTCCATCTCATCCAAACAAATCTCACCTTTAAGCACTGATCAGTCCTTAGCTAGAGAATAGAGAAGGGCTGTTCCAGGCAAGATATCACTTATCTCCTCATCTCCTTGCTGCCCAGCAAACTACCCCTGCTTAGTTTCATTCATAGTCTAGGGGGTGTGTTTTGTGCTCATTAACTGCTGAAAGGCTGGTGTGCCAACTCTGAAGCTGCAGTTTTCAAAACCCTCTGTGAAGACAACAAATGCCTCTTGGATTAAGTTATTTTTACCAACCCTATATTTAAGTGCTGAAATGATGAGACAATTTAACAATAACCAACCATGCAAGCCTATAAAGCATTTAAATGTAGTCCCAGGCTCAAATACATTTTCTTCCCTTGATCCCAACGTAAAGTACAGCAGCACAATCCTGAAGTGTACACCATGGAACTGCTGTGAAGTCTTTTTCTTTGTATGAAAGCTGGTGAGCAGAGCCCACTCAGCAACAAAAGGCAATCCCCTACAACCCTAGAAACAGGGGTTCATAGTAGACATGCAGGAAAAGAGTTGCTGGTTCAAGGACTTTTCTCAGGTATTAGCCACCTGCAGTTTGAATTGATCAGCCCATGAGAACGCAAGTTACAGATGCCTTCATGGCCAGAATGAATAGGTTGTGCCACAGTAGCCACTGTGACTGTTATATTTCTTTTTGTTAAGGTGAACCCATATTTAAATTATAAAGTTATTTCACAATTCAAAGCTTAGTGCCTAGAGCCACTTTCTGTGCTATAGAAAGCTACACTGTGATTTTCACGAAGAATAAAACCTGTATTGTTTACAGAGCAGGGCTAAAGACAGCTCTGCTCCCTACCACCTGCAGGCATTGAAAATTAGAACAAGTACATGCTTAATCATTTACCAGGAAAATGGAACAGTTACAACACTTACAATTACAAAAAAAAAAAAAAAAAAGGGAAAAAAAAGGCAATATGCTACAAGAGCGTCAAACATCAGCACCTTTAGACCTAACTCTCAAGGAGTAGTTTCTCAAGCAAAGCCTATCATTTGGTAGGAGAGATATTTTTGTTTTCTGACTAATCAGAGGCAGTGGAGACAATTGAGTGAGAGTCAATCTGACAGCAAGTGGAAGCTCAGCTTCTAGAAAATAAGTACAACTGAATTTTGATGAAAGCAGTGTGCTCAATTGTAGCATTATTTGTGTATGGCAGTCTAGGAAGGAAAGCGACTGGCAATTCCTGATTGGAAGCCTTTACAGCAAAGGAATATTTTAGTCTACTCATAACAGAAGCTTCTTGCCCATGAACTTTATAATGCTCAAGATCAGAGCCTGGCTAAAGTTTCCTTCTGGTGGGTTTTTGGTGAAGGTAGGTGAATCTCAGGGCAGCACCAAAAGGAACCTAAGTAGGTCTGAGTAAATGAGGTAGAATAAACGCATAAATATTTCTAATTGTTTAGCTTGTTTGCATCCTTATTAGTTGAGTTGTTTAACTGAAAGCGAAATAAACATAATGTAAATTAGATTTAACAGAGAGCACAAATGTACTCAGTTTATATGCACCATATCCTGAAATAAAGTGTATCCAATGTACCTGCTGCCTCTTAACAAATAAACAGCCACAATTATGTCATTAACTATGTTTCAGGAATTTAGGGATTCGTGTCTTTCACTTTAGTTCTTATATTTGAAGGCAATATTTCTCTTAGCAGATCAGCATCCTTCAGGATGTACAATTCTTGCACAATAACTGTCTCCTAGGACACAAGAACCACCTGTAATGCTGAATGTCCAAGAACCCGATGTTGCAAATGTAAGACACCGCAGGGGGACACCATTTTATCTTTGAAAACTGCTCCTCATGTATTCCAGAGTGTGGACACACTGTGCCTGCCAAGCAGCAATCAACCACCTGGTGCATTTGCCAATATCCACCTCCCTGAGCGTTCCAGGCTCAGACAACCATCAAATCCATGCTTTCAAAGCACGTTGGATGAATTTTACCCAGTACAGGCAAAGGTACTTACAATACAATGCATGCTCCCAAATATCCCAGTCTGGGAATTCTACCGGAGTCAGGCAGGGAGGAAGGGAGGGAGCTGGCCCAATGAATTTGTGTCACCCATTCTTACAAATTACTCCAGCTAAACTGCCTCTCAGTTTCCTAGAGAGGAATAAAATGCAGATCAGAGTCTCCAACCAAAGGCCAGATGCTCATGCAAATCTGGATAATGCAGATTATAACAGCATCATCCGGCAGAGGTGCTCCCCGAGGGCGCAGCTGCATCAGCAGCAGCACCAGCACGCTCCCAGCAGCAAGCCCAGCCCACAAGCAACCTGACACAGGTCTTAACAGCTCCTGCAGTGAGTAATCCTGGCATTGCTGAGCTGGCTGGGGTAAGCAGTGCCCTTGTTTTCACACCTCCTTGCTGCGCTGCAGCAGCAAAACTGGAGCAGTTCTCCAGCTCCAGCCTCGTTCACCTGAACTATTTGTGACCAGACTAATTTTAATCCTCCCCAGAGAAGCAGGCAGTGGGAGTTTCAGCCTGTCTCTTTGCCACCTGCAAAGATCAGTGCTCAGCAAAGTCTGCCCCTTTCCTGCCCTGCTCTCTTTAAGCTCCCATGCCTGGATGGGAGCAGAACTCCCACTATCACACCCACCATGGTCAAGAGAAGCTAACAGCAGATCACTGCAACAGACACCAGCCATCATCTTTATGCAGGCCTTCACAACTCCTATATCCTCATGTTTTCCTAGCCAAAAGAATAGGAATGAAAGGAAAAACCTAGCAGGAATTATGTATATCATTGACAAACACAAGAAAGCAGGGAGAGACAATGAGCACTTTTCTTCTTGTTAAATTAGAGCCTCTGTACTTTCTTTGAAGTGGGCATCCAAATACTGGGCTAGCCCAAAATTTTGTATATTGTGTGTGAAATATTTTGTCTTCAGCATTCTCTGAGTTCCATTTTGGCATTGGGAAGCAGCAGCACTTTGTGACAAAACATCCCCCAGGTAATTCAGGGAGTAAGTGCTGCAATTGTTGTGGAGAGGGGAAAAAAGTACTCAGAAGAGAACTGATTCTCTTTCTTTTTTGTCACATGGTTTACTGGGGAAAAAAAGGTTTTGTTCACCTGGTTTCACCCTGTAATAATGCCAAAATCTCTGCATTACTGATACATGTATCAGAACAAAGAAAAGGCTTTTGAGACCTACATGGGTCAGTCTGGGTTCAGAGTCAGGATCTGTGCCCAGCCACTACAGCTTCAGCATGCTTGGGGAACAAAAATAGAAAATACATATAATACATCCAAATAAAGGCTGCTAAGAGCTCTCCTTATTTCCTGCGAGAAAGTAAGAGCCTACAGGGGTAGAAATAAATTAGGTAAAAATTAATGGCTTTTTTAATTCTAACTAGTAAGCATATCACCCTGGGCTAAGCAAACTGCTCAAAAGAAAAAAAGATCCAAACCAAACTGAAACCCTGTGATTTTTGTTTTTCTGTAGCTGGGAATACTAATGCAAGAGCTCAAGGCAAATACATTATCTCCCCCCCCCCCAGCTATGCAGAAATAAATTGTTATGTTCATCACTGCTTTCTTCAATGCCATTTTAACAAGGGTTTTTTCCCCCCACCAGATTCCTCTCAACAATAAAATTTAATTTCATTTAAATAACGAAATAATGCCCCAAACAAACCCTGGGAAAGATGGACATTAATTAGAAAGCATTCAAGTCCTGGCTTTAAGATAGATTGGATCTTTTTTACCGTTTGAAATACAGATCTTTAAATTTTTTTTTCTTGTGGTCAAAGTTGCTAGTGAGGTGCTTCGAGTTCAGTGGCCCTGAAACAAGAGGGCCCTTGCACAACCACAATGCAGGATTTTCCTGCAGCAGTGCAGGTACACAGGCACAGAAAACAATGGTCTGCCAGCAGCAAAACCTAAGTTTGACAACCAAGCAAACATGTGCCATAATGCCCTGCCTGAGTGCTGAAGAATCTATTTAATTTCCCCTCTGATAAACCTGATTTCAGCGAGAAATCATAGAAGACCATCCTTGAGAAATGAGGCAGCAGGGTTAAGAGTAAAGGTGTTTGAGTCCCTTCCTGTTTAGAACCACCTGAAATGCTGACATTTCAAATTTCCCGGCATTGTTGGAGGATGCTAACATTTCCAGAATGGATAATATATTAATTTTAAATGCAAAGGCAAGAAATTTTAACACAAATTTTCCCAAGCATTTCTCCGTCACTAGAATCAAGCAACACCTAACAAGCAGATCTAATCAGCTATTGCTTTTCTGTTATCTGAGTTTGGCTTGCATGAAATTTCTCATGTAGATGAGAAGATAAAACACATTACAGCAATCCATCCCAACAGTTTTGTAAATGCAAGACAAAGCTCAGAGAAACAAACCAACCAAGAAATAACGCACTAAAAATGCTGTCCGTGCTGTCTTTCAGCAAAATAAGGTTGTAGGAATGCAGCAGTTCTCCCTTTATTTCTGTGTCATTCGACTTGGGAGATTTCCACAAGACATAAATCAGATTCATTTTTCCACTGGCTTAGAATGAAGTTCAATGTTCATGATCTTTTTAAAGCCTGTACCATCTGCAAACCTATCCAGACATACGAACTGGCACAGAAAGCCTTCCCTGTGTTACACTTCATTCGTTCCCTGTTTCACTATTACTACAAAGGAAGTCTTATTTACTACAAAAAAAAATTACTAGAAACACAGAATGCACCAACGAACCTCACATTAGTGGGGCTTTAAAAAACATTTATGCTTTCAAAATTGCAGAGAGAACCAGGCTCAGATGAGACCACTTGAGGGGAATCTGAAGACGGACGCTTTTCAAAAACTCAATTTAATCCAACATTTCCCACAGATCAGAAAGTGTAGGTGAAACATCTGACATCAAACAAGCAGGAGATGGGGAAAGCTACAGCGGCTGAACATGGTTTCAAACCTAAAGAAGTGGCACATTTGAGAGGAATGTTTTTCTTTTGTGCTTTCTAAAGAAACCCTGTGAACACCAGCGAGTCTCTACTGATGTTGAGCATTCCCCGGCCTAGGAACAGGTGTGCAGCAGTGAGGAAACCACCCCAGTGAGATTGCCTGAAAATCTTCTGAGGGTCTCATGTGCTCCAGGTCCCAGAGAAGCCTCTCTGTGTGGGGGCAGATGGGCACTGGCTCTGTGGGTGTCTGCTGACCCAATGGCACCACCAGAGCACTTCAAAAAAATATTGTTAAAAAAAGTTTTTCCCGTCATCACTAAGCTTAGCAGCTTAGCAGTGAAAGCATCACTGCTTTCAAGCAGCTAAGCTTGAAAATGTGAACTGGAAAGGGCTGAAGCCTTTGCTTTTGCCTGTGCCTCCAGAGACTTCATAAAAAGAGCCCCAAAACTTATATCAAATACTTTACCAAAAGAACCTCACAGGAACCATGTCTGTTATGGGAGAGGGGGGAAAGCAGCACAGAGAATCCTGGCTGGGGAGAGCAGACACCTGCACATCCTGCATCTTTTTTCCCCCCCCTCCCATAACTTTTCCCTCCTCATCACTGACCAGTCCTTTGGTGGAAGCTGAGTGCCCTTGGCTCACTCCTTCCCTGATTCTCTGCTCTTGATGCTTTTCAATATCTCTCTCCTCAGAGGCTGAGATTGTTATTGCCCACGCATCACACACCAATAATCTTGAAGCAATATATATCTCTTGCACAATCATGGCTGTTATTTGCTATATCTTGAAATGACTAGCAAGGATTTTGCATTTTGGGAGGAAGAGATTCATTTAGCTGGTAAGGTCGGTGTGGTTGTCACAACAGTGTGGATCAAATGTAGCCCCGAGGAGAAAATATGCAAGTACATTAACTCTACATTATGTTTTCCTCTATGGGAGAAATCTTGTTATTTATACAATACAATTAAGGCATATGTCCAACAATGCTTGCAACATAAATATTTTAAGAGAAAGGAAGCAATACAAAAACAAAAACTCACTGTCACTCAGTAAACTGCCTCAGAAATGAAAATAAACTTAAAACAGTGTAATTTTCCCAGATGAAAAGGAAATCATTAAATGAAACCTGATAAAAAAAGCAGAGGCAGGAAAACACCTATTCTCACCCAGAATTTTCTTACAAGACATGAAGATCTAGTAAATGCTTAGACAATTCCAAAACCTGAAAACGAGACACATAAGGGACAAATATTTTTTGATTTAGTGCATTCCAAGTCCTCCTGATGTCAGAAGGGCATGACTTGAGAGAGGAATGTTTAAGTGTGAAGAGACCTTAGGTTTTGGAGCTCTGGGCAATCACAACTGTTGGAATACAAAGTGGTGTGATAGGTGCCAGAGCTCCAGAAACCAGGGACTAATTGGTTTAGGCTGTGCCCTCAGCCTGGCAGGTATATTTGGCACATGATGATTTAAGCTGAATTCCTCTTATTTTGCATCACAGGTCATGCTTAAGTCAGTTGCCTACCTGTGGGAACACAAACAAGAATGTGATGATTGATGGAAAAACTGATAGGCAGGTGATAAACCCAGCATTCCTTTCCTTCATTTTTTATTTATATTGAATTAGTACCCAAAAATTCCACCTGGGATTAGAGTCTGACTGCTACTTGTTCAAGGGAAGAGCTGCAGTGAGGAATCCTTTCTTGCTTGCAAAATTTTAATAGAAAAAGTAATAGAAGTGAAAAATAGACTGGGAGACTAAATGGAACAAAGTCCTTCCATAACAGCCTGTTGTTTGCTTAGAGATTTTTTTGTCTTTTTATTATTGTTTTTTTTATTATTTTCAGAGAACATTTTTTATGTTACGAAAGCCAGATCCCTTAAACTAGGAAGACCTTGAGATGAAACCTATAACAATATTTGTCCATTTTCTCAGTGAAAATGGACAGATAATGATGACTTGAACTCTTCCCTCATCAAGATTTATATTTCTACTTTCACTCCCAAAAGAAAGGTTCACACCACAGTCTCAATGTTGACATCATTTGGCGCAATACAGTGCTGCAGCAATTTAATTGCTACAGTAAAAGAACCATAAAAGCTCAGTCCTTTTGGGTTTTACTTTGTTTGTTCTGTCTTCCATTTGAACTATTGGTGAAGTATGTGCAGCAGGCTGGGAGAGAGGAGAAATAAGTAAAGCTCAAAAGAAAAACCAAGCTTTTTCCTAGGAAGGTTCAGTCATTTTGTCATTAGCCATAATATTTTCAGGGTAAAACCAGCCCAATTTGTCCCTGACCCCACAGCGTTCAGCCTGGCAAAAGCCACAATGGGTCCAAAAGAAAGTTTCATTATTGAGCCTTCCATGATTGACATGTGGTATGATTTTCCTATCCCTCCTTTTGGTATTATTTAAAAGACACTGTCCTGGTTTCTGCTGGAATAGAGTTAATTTTCCTCATAGTAGCTGCATAGTGCTGTGATTTGGATTTTGGATGCCAATAGCATGTTCATAACTGAACTGCTGAGCAGTGCCTAAACTAAGTCAAGGACTTTTCAGCTTTCATGCTGCCCCACCAGTGAGCAGGCTGGGGATTCACAAGATAATGGGAGGGGACACCATCGGGACAGCTGAGCCCAGTTGGCCAAAGGATATTCCATACCATATGCTGTCATCGTGCTCAGCCTACATAGAGGAGGAAAGCTGCTGCTTGGGAACAGGTTTTCTGTTTGGTTGTCCCTTGTTTTTCTGAGTTTTATTTCGCCCTCTTTTTTGCCACTCTGCTTTTCTTTAAAATCTATTATTTTAATTTTATTTCATTTGTATTTAATTTTATTACACTGCTTCTATCTCAGCCTACCCATTTGCTTCCTTTTACTCTTCTGACTCTCTCCCCTCCCCTCTCCCCAAGTGAAAGCTGCTTTTGCTGGTTCCCTTGCCTTGGGTACCCAACCATCTTGGTTCTAACAGCTTGCTGTCACAAGGCTTGGTGGCTATGGAAGAGCTGCAGAGACAGCCAGCATGACATTTACTTTTTGTGCTTCACTGCTGCAAGGGGCAGTATGGAAAAGGAACTAGTTCATGCAGGGACACACGGAGCTCGGAGTGGCACCCATACTTGCCAAGGTGGCCCCTCACTGCCTGGGCAGGCAGCAGGACAGTGCAAAAAGCTGAGGTTTGTTTGAACACCACTACATGCTCTGGCGTGGACAAAATGGCCCTTACACAAAGGTTGTTCCCTCTACATAAAAAAACCTGCACAGTGGATTCACTCTGTAGCAAGTAAAATCACTCCACCTCAATTACTCCCACTTATTCCAGAGGAAATGCAGTGACAGAGGACGAGGAAAAGGCTGAGGCTGTGCTGTAAGAAGTGGTCTATATAGTTCAAACTGATATGCTTTTAGAGACTGTTGCTAAAGCTAAGCTAGACCAAGTCATCTGTCGCTGAAGAAGAGGGAGCTTTGAGAGTGACCTCGAGAGTGAAAGCTGCCATCAACCTAAATTCAGTGCCGGCAGGTGAATTCTGCACTTGTCCATCCAGAGCAATTCTAACTCAATACTAGATCTCCTGTTTCCAAAGCTACTGAAAATACCTCACTCTGAAGCTACGGAAGTATTATCAGAGTCTGCTGCAAATCTGTGTGGAAGGCCTGAGCTGAAATGTCCTATTAGCTTGATAGGAAAGAGACACAAGGGGTAGAAACACAGGCTGCCTACTGATGCCTGCATCACTGATTTCTCATGCAATCTCTCAATATGGTTTTATTTGTCATATCTGAGTTCATGTTTTCAGCAGATACCTTTAGTGTTACAGCGACATTAGTTACAGAAGAGGCCAGGGGTCTGAATGAGCAATGAGCTGCCTCATGTCAGTCATACAGTGGTGCAGAACACCACAAAGACACCCATAAACAGAAACTTTTCCTGTATTTGAAATAAGACAGCAGTGCTTTTCTTTTGAGTGGGAAACACTTAGAATGATGTGCCAGTTCTTGAGGATTTTATATTTTTCAAAACCACAATAACATAAAAGGAATTGATAGCAACTAATTTGTTTGATTTGCAAATGGATTATTTTTACATGTACACACCAAGGAAAATACCTTTTAGGGATCAGTTTCTTGATGAGATTTCATTAGAGCTATTAAGTATTATTTGCTGTTTGAGATAGTATCATCACAAGCCACCATTTCTATATGAAGGTCTTGCAGGAAAGAAACAATTCTGATTGCAAAAAAAGCATAAGAAGTTTTTGACATTGATTAAGTTTAGGTGTGCATGAGTGCTTGCTTTTCCATGTGTCTTCTTAGGCATGAAAACTGGAGTCTGCAGATTTCAAGTGGATGAATGTAAACACCCAGCGATAAGCAAGTGAAAACAGCAGAGATGCAAATTTTAAATGTGAACCCATTCCATGATTAAATACCGTGGGACTCAAATCATAAGCACTTACAGTGAGAATGGGTCAGCAAGATAATTCAGAGAGCGTCTATTCCCTTGAGCTACAGGGAAGTTTTGTTTTTTGCGTGTTTACTTGTTTGGCTTTTTGAGAATCTCATTACAAGGAAACATAAGTTACAACTTCCTTGCTGGTTATTAGAGAGCAGCAAAGGGCATATCTGTTCTCTGTTCAATGATCCGTGCAACCAGAGCCATATCCACAGCAAGCAAACTCAGACTGTAAGGAGCTGAAATGGCCAGTACAGCAAATATTTTTAAATGAATGTAGTTAGGGCTGAATCAAGGTGACCTATGAAGCCTGGTCCATAATACTTTCTCTTAGGAAAGAGAAACCCAAACCCCTAACCCTAACACAAATGCTAACCCTGATCCTAATGTCACCCTAACCCCTAGTCCTAACCGTACACCTAACGCTGACCCTATCTCTAACCCCAGCAGGCAGTCCCAGTGTTTCTGGTGCAGATGAGAGGCTGCCCAGGGGGTGTAATAACCACCAAGACCTTTCTGTGCTGTCATATTTGTCTGTGAGAAAAAACCAAAAAAACAATGTATTGAATTTTTGAGACGGAATCCAAATTTCAGCAATGAGCTCCTGGAAGAGAATGGCAGTTCTTTTCCACAGGCAGGAAAGCCTGGAGCCCCAGCGTTCCAGGTGAATACATGTTTCCATGTATGTTATAGACATAATTTTTATATGGAAAGTCTAGGGCTATACGGAGTTTATACAGACTACAAAACATGAAAGCAGTGCTCAGTACTCTTCATGAAGAAACCAGAAAGAATGCCCAATTTTATATTTTCTTTTGTTCCTACATTCAACACATCAACAAGACCATTTTCCCCAATTTTTACCAAAAAAGGTGTGTAATTTCTAGAAACAAGGAGTAATTGATCATGGCTCCAGTGTCTCTGGCACTAGGAATGAGAAAGTGTTCTCATCACTGAAGACTTTCTGCACTAAATTTTTGCAGCTTGGCTGGAGGCTGCTCACCTGCTTTGCATATGCAGAGGAAATTATACCCTGCAGCAGTCATCCTCCGCCGTCTGAGCACTGGCAAGGTACAATGTGAAGATTTCAGATTCATTAGGCCATGGATGCAAATAGGGGTTCGTGTAGAAAGATATCCAGGAGTGGTGGTAGCATGTAAAACTTGAGAGGAGGATCACAGGCATTGCCTACTCCTCAAGCACAGAGTAAGTGTCTTTGCAAAGGGTAAATCTCGTTTGTGCAGGAGACAGACTTCCTTGAGGGGCTTTACGAGGCTGTGAAGTACAACCCCGCAGCATCAACACTTTCGGCTCTATCACAAACTTCAACATTTTCTGCAGACTTCCAAGAGAAAACCATATTTCAGCCTGTCTTAATGAATTGGACATATGCATACCATACAGAAATCTAATAAAAGCCAGCCAAGCAGTGAAGAGAGGAGAGGAGGAAGCACATGTGACAGGCATCAGTGACATCTCTCAATACGCTGCTGAAAGTCTCAGGCTCCGTGGTAGTGGGCACAGAATCAATCACAAGTCTGAGACAAAAGGGGACCCCAGAATTTCACTTCTGTGGAGATGAAAAATATAGCAACACTCACCCATATCTTTTCAGCCAGGTTTGGAGGAAAATGAAGATATCAGGATGGACATCATTCTGCAACATTTTTCTTCTGTGATTCTCAACCTTTGTGGCTTCCATGCAGGTGTAAAGGACAAAGACAACACTATCCTGTAAAAAAAGGACCATAAATTAAATGTTAAACACTCTAATCTCATACTTTTTTCCACTTTTTAAAATCCACATAGTTTTGTTCAGCTGAAGATCTGACTTCTTTTTGATCCATACTTGTTTACTTCTGTTATGAGCAAGTGCCCCTAAACTGCATTCTTCAGGGATGAATTGGTGTAAACTAGGAATTTTCTGCTGGATATGGACAATGATTTATAGAACAGTTTTAAGGGGCCTCTGCGTCTCAGCCTCTGATTACCAGAAGAGAACAATTCAAACACAGCATTTGAGAAAGACCTGCTGCAACATACAAGTATCATAGTTTAGGGCACTCTTGGTGTAGAAGCATGAAATTCATAAACGTAAAAATTTTTTAAATGCCTTTCAATCATTGTGTGATTCTAGCCAGAAAAAATGCAAACCCAAACTACCAAAAAGCCCCAGAGAATAATGGGTTAGCATCATTCCTCCTTACTGCTTTTAGCTCCATACAGACATTGTTTATACTGCCAACATTACTTCTCAGAGATGGGTGGCTACAACCTAGAGGATGTTAAGTCTACAACATTTTGGGCCATCCTACCCCACTTTGTAACCTTTTCCCCCTCTGGTGCTAACAGTGACCGTGCTGGCACCAAGCCTGACACAAGACACCAAAAGAGAAAGCTCACTGCACCTGTCCAGCTCTCCAACTTGGAGAGTTTCCCAGGCTGTCCCCAAAATTTCAAGGAGGGACATGTAGTTGTACATGGAAAGAGAGAATTACAATTTTCCTTATGAGGTAATGGCCCTTTTTGCTTTTTTAAAAAAAAAAATTATAATTAAAAATGCTTCTCTCTTAACTATTATCTATTAATGAGTAACCTGTACTACGTTTTGAGCAATACTGTTTGCTTAAATCTCCATGCACTGTCTCCATGTGTGAATACACACACACAAACACACCACTAAGTTTTTTCTGTGATGTGTGCTAGCTAAAAACATCAGGACTGCCACTGCTTTGAGAGATTCAATTCTCTTTCCTCTCCTCATCTTCTCATTTGCCTCCAGGCACTCTGTAACAAATCTCTTTAGAACTTCATCTATCTCTCAGATATTCTGCAAGTGTTTTACCTGTACACAAATTTGTCCTCTCCTCTGCTTTGTGGGATAAAAAAAAAAAAACCAACAAAAAACCCTTCATATTTTGTTCAGAAAATGCCTGAAACCTCACTTCATGCTTATGTTGGCAACAGTTTCCTTGAAAAGATCTGCCTTTGCAACAGGTAAAAACCTTTTTAGAAACAAGTTTCAGCAACTGCATTAAAAAATTAAGAGACAACAAGAAAGAACAAAGAACTTGAAGTCTGAAAGAAATCCCAAATGCAGAAGTCCATTCAGGGCTAAATCTCAAGCTCACCAAAATAATGATGGAGCACAAAAAAAATGACATTGTGAACTGGAAAAATTATACAGAAATTGAAAACCAGCCATGATCCCTCTAATTTTCCAGTCATCTTGATTATTATAATCTGCACCTCCACAGTCTTCTTCCACTAATGCATTATCAAGTACAGGAGTTTTTTCTTGTTTATTTTGGAACACAGCTGTTTTGTTAATTGACCCTAACAGATGCTGTGATCACTGGTGCTTCTTAGACACTACCTACAGAACACCACGAGGAAATGAAATCAGGTATGGTACAATTTATTTTTTATCCCTGCAAAATGATTGCTCTAAGCTGGGGAAAAAAAAAATTTTTGGAGAATGCTGTTAAGAAACATCTTAACCTGTAGACAGTTGTCATGCAGAAAAATTGATTATTCTGCTGAAACTGCGCAGAACACATATAAGAAGAAAGAATAGGCTACGGTGATTGCTCATGCTTGGATTAAAAATATGTCTCCAACAAATATGAATACCCCAACCTACAGTTTTGCTTCAAAGGTTTGCAAGATCATTCACTGCTGGTTTTACAAACAGAAAACAATTGTAGGGTAGAAATCAGACTGAACATAACATAGGACATATTACAAGACTGAAAATAGCTTTGCACTTAGATGTTTTCCATAATAATAAAGACAGGTAATGGCAATGGACTGACATGTTTGTGACCTCTAAAAGTTTGCAAGCAGCTCTTAAGACCAAGGGAACATTCTTCTCTGTACAGTATCATAGAAATTGCTTCATTTTGTTAACTAGCTCTCTGTTCATGAAAGCTAAAAGAAAAGCTGGGTAGACAAGGGGAGAAAAATCAGTGATTTAATGGCAAAGTCTCAATAAAACTTCTGCGTACATGACCTGTCACTGTTTGCTTTGTATACGCCATGGATTTTTTTGCAATAGGAAAAATTGATCAGGAAAAAAGAAAAGACTACAGAAGGTAATATTTTTTTGCCAGAATGCCACAGATTCTATATGGAGCTTTGAATTTTGATATTTATGTTTGCCTTTGCAGCGGAGTCAATTAAAATTAAGGTGTTTAACAGGATAACGAGGAAGAGTGGTAGCAAGGGAGAAGGGAGCATATGTTCATTTATTTGAAATAATATTGTGAAGTGTTCAACATATTTAAATCAGTAAGGCACATATTCGCCATATAATTTAATTAGCACTTCCAGTAGATACCCTAAATGTTTCTAATGCACATTTTCTCTTCCATACAGTTATAAATAGTGTGCTTATTTATAGCAGCAAACTGACCAGAAGATGGCCCCATAGTGAATACAATGAAACTTAAAATTCACTCAAGGGAATAGGCTGATGTCAAAAAGTGCAAGCTCTATTTATCAATCCTGAAAAGTACATTAGGCTAGGTCCCTCTGAAGGGGTAAAGTATTTGTCATTGTAGCACTCCAAATTATTTTAAAATTCATTATGAACTAGATTGAGCAGATACAGAGATAACCCCCAAACTACTTTGTTACCTTAAACTTTAAAACCAGAATAAGTAATGCAAGTGAAAAGCTGACATAGCCATGTTGTATGCTCAAAAATTGGTTTTCCCAGGGAAAGGAAAACTCAGTTTTAGGGGCTAACCCAATGACTACTGATGAAACCCATAAAAAGAACTCATGGTAAATTTACAGGAGTTTTGCTTCATGCTTTCCTGTGGGGTGTCCTCAGAACAGCAGAGTCACAAACCTGTGCTTTCAATTCTGCTGCAATTCACCGGAAAGAATCAGAAAACCATTTCACAGCATTTACAAAGTTGTTCCTTCCTTTACAACTACTACCCTCTACATTTGTTATCACCAGTGAAAATAGACACTCATTCTGACCTGGAATGACACATGCCCCTGTTCCTCAAGATTTGTTCACGTGCAGGACCTTTCTCTTAGAACAATAGTGCTATGTTAATGTGATGCTATCAGAAATAGGAGATATAATAATCCATGAAATGAAGTAGTTTTATATTTCTGGTAGATGAAACTGTTAACTACAACAACAGGTGTTTTGTCGCTGTTTTTTTTTTCTTTTTTTCCCCAAAAGCTAAGGATTTAAAAAAAAGAAAAATTTGAACAAAACAGTTTAATATGACTGGAATAAATTATGGCAGTCTTTACACCACAACTCTGCAAAACCCTTTCTTGGAATTAAATTGTCATGCAAAGATACAGTGTGACTTATCCAGAATGTTAATAGTGTTTACCACTGCACCACTTTGGAGATCCAGGCAGAGCAGAGAGGAAGAGGGTTAATCTGGAGAAGTTTGAAAGCAACAAGGAGAAGACTCTTTGGAACTGATGAAAGCCAATGGAAAGATGGATTTACTTCCTTCACATAATTTCTGTTTTGCAGAGATGAAATGCACAGAGCAAATGGTACAAGGATGCATAAGCCATTATAGGTTAGGACAGAAGTAATGGCACCAGGCTGACAGCAATGTTGGCAATGGAGAGAACATGTGCTGGTTGACAGAAATACAATTTGGGATGGGTCAGGTCAGAGTAGAGGGACATACTTGTTTGGACAGGGGGATAATTTCTTATTGGATTCTGACAGTCAGTATCAGGTTCCCTTTAAATTAACATGTTGCTCTTAACAATAACTGAGGATTTTTTTTAAAAGTTAGTCTGAGACAATAATCATGATTTGTCTTTTTCACACACACATCGTGACCAAGCACATAAGATCTGAATAGCCCTTTTCATCAACGCTGGGAAAAGGCAAGGCAAACTTCTAGCTAGCTCTAGGGAAAAGCACCCCATTGAAATCTCCACAAGCTCTGTAGTCCCCAATTCTGTACACTCCACAGGGTACCTGCATACCTCCATTGAAGCCACTGGCCACTGGACAATTAGAAACAAATGTTTTCTTGAAGGCTTTAATTTTAACTCCATCCCCAACCTTCAAGTATTGAAACAAAGGTAATTAAGATTAATAGGACAAAGAGTTTTTACAATTAAGATGTACTCTAGAAAGGCAATAGCATAATGATTATTCAAACAAGGAAGAACAGTGCATCAATAATTATAACTTGAACCATTCATTTTAATTCAAAATTGGTAATATTAAAGTTGTAGTACTCATGGGGGGCACAAGGAATAAAACCCTGCTGTCTAGACAAAAATTCTTCCTGAGGGAAGACTGTGATTCACCCCACAGCTTTTGATCAACACATCCCAAGTGTAAGCAAATGTTTCCTGAAATAGAAAATTCTTATCACTTGTCACAGCATAATTGCAGCTGTTCTGATTTCAGATGACTACAGTACCTCCCTCGAAATTGCCAAAGTCCATTTCCCACACAGCTGGTATGGTACAGTCTAGTGGCTGGTGCTGCAATTACCCAAAATACTCCATTACCACCAAATAGCTCAGACCTGATTTTCACAGGTGCCCTTTACCCTGCCACATCAGAGAAAAATATCATTTTTTGCTCCATGGTTCAGCACAGAAGGATAACCCTAAGGACGCAGGTGAGGAGAGGCAATACCCAGAGCAGAGTGCCGAGGGCTGTAGGTTACCTGCTCCTCTCCATACTTGGCCTTCCTGCACGCAGGTTTTAAGAGTAGAGTAAGAGGAAACATCCATATTCCAATGCAGAAGGTTACTGGCATTTTAATGGAATATAATCTGAAATCCAACATATATTTTTGGAAGAACATAAATCGATTTGCAGAATTACTACAGATTTCAGCACTCAGGTGTTTCCCAGAGCTGGTTGCTGCCATTTTGTATACCAGTCCTTCTGGAGGAAAAGGCTATTTCCAAAAATGTCACAGTGTATTTGGAGTGAAAATTCAGATTACAATTCCCCTTTGAAATGAATTTTAGAGGAAGCAGCCTTAAATAGTCAGCAGGAAGAAACAGTTAATTTTTTTAAAATGAAGAATAGTTCAGAAATCCCCATTATGCTATGCCATATTTATAAGGAGTAGCACAAGAGGACTAAAAGAATCACATGGGTAAAATTACAGAATTTTAGACTGCCAAACTGTCAGATTAAAACCATCTTGCTGTAGTTGACTTTGAATGTTTTTCCCTGCTCACATGCCTCTAGCTCAAGAGAGGAAGCCTGACTTCCATATATTAACTGATAATTCTCCAAACTCTTTTCCCTGATACTAAAGAAAAGCCCCATACCTTCGGAAGCTTGAAAGGGAGTTTTGAAGGAGAAAGATGAAGACACAGAATGAAAAGATATTTGAAAGATGAAATTACCATTTAAAGATGTCAAAGTGTGATGTAAAGTGAGTTTCTCAATTTCTTTATGAAGCAGTCAATAAGATCACCTTCACGTTTTCTTCCTTTGATTCTTTGAAATATGGATTTTTTTCTCCCTGTGATACAAGTGTTAATTTTAGGGTTCATTTAAAATTCATAAACTGAAAAAGGTAATATTTGGGGGTTTTATACTCATACGAAGAATAATTTTGAGCAGTTCAGACAGCCTCAGACTTTATTCATGAGATGCAGCTAGAATTTTTATTATTCATTCACACATCAGTACTTGTAGACACTACACTTAATCTGCCACTGCCACACCTACAGTCATCACTCAACTTTTTGTGGTTATGTTTCCCTCCAAATACTAGGTGGCAACGATAGTTTTGTGCCTTTTATTAGCATTTATTGAAATATATTTGCTGTCATATATTTGTTCTTCCAATTATGTGATTTGAACTGAATTCAAACAGAGGGCACAGTTACCCTTGGATGCAGATTTGAAACAATGAGCTCGTTGCCAAAATAGCTGCAACACCAAGAAGGAGTTTCAAAAGCTCCAGGTAAGAAGAGCAGATCCAGCCCAGATTTTCTTAAGAAATCTCACATATGCATTTCAAAACAACAAAACCCAACCAACAAGCAAAAGAGCACCACCAAGCAAACAAAATCTTTGAATCAGCTTCATCTGTGATTTGTGCCCATCTCTTTAACATCATTTCATTATGTTACATGCACCCTCTCTCTGGTTTGTGCCTGGTGAAAATGTGTAACATGAGAGGCAACTGCAGTTGCAAAAGACAAACAGGCTTTCAGCATCAAAAGCAGCTGCACCCCAAGAGACAAAAACCTAACTCATTCCTGCCTCATTGACAGAGCTGAAGGACTTCCCTTCCTTTGTCCCCCAAATTCCTCCAGGAAATGACATCTTGCTAGTATTTTCTTCCACAAAAGCAGTGGGAAGTTTCCGTGTGACTCATCGGCATAGCTTTCTTTCAGAATTTCACTTTTCAAAGGAATGCTTGTGCAAGCCTTCACCGAAAACAGAGAAATCAAAATGTGCTTCTGGTGGTTTCAAAAGAGGTCACTCAACCATACTTAACTTTTTAAAGAAGCGTTGAGCAGTGGGTGGATTACAAGAAGATGGGCAGAGCAGGTAGAGCATAGCATTAGAGATCCTAAGAGAAACTTTGAAAGTAGAAGTTGAAAGCCATGCTAAATACAACACTTTTAGCAATACTACAAATTAAGATATCAAGGAAGGGGAAAATGAGGACGTTATGAGCCAGAATGATAAACTGAATCAGTTAGGATGGCAAAATGCCTGGACCATTGCATTATTACATTCTCAATACATTTGTGAAAGGGAATGATAAAAAGTGGTCTTTAACCCAGCAGCAGATCTATAGTTACATAAGGCTCCAAATAACAGGATGGAATTCTACTGGAAAAAAACTCGCAATTAAATGTGTGCCAGAAACCCAACACGTGCTACCTGCCTCTGATGAGAGGCAGCAATAAAATCTTGGTATTTTACTCTCACATTATTACTCTCTATTAAGCTGTATTTCTGTTAGTCTCTGATGTAAGGAGACACATACATTGTGCTATGTCAGGTCATGTCAAGTCCCATCAAGTCCCATGCTGTAACGCAGCCTGATGTAGCCTGACGTGGTACATATTAGTGCCAATGGAAAAAGTCTAAATGCCAAGCCATTTCCAATGAATACCCTCTGTGTGCTGGTGCACAGCGAGACCCAGATGGAGATTTATCCTGCAGCTCCGCAAAAATACCAGTCGTGAAAAGTTGTGGAGTTTCAGAGGGAGACAGGGAAAGAATTTCATAGAGCACATTCTGCAGAAGCAGACATCTATTGGCATTCATGTCCAGAGCTATTAAGCATGATGTAGAGACTCCATGAATTAGGGAAACTTAATTATCTTGGATGAATTTGTTTGCAAGACTGTTAAAATAATCCTGTGTTAAAATTATCCCTGCAATAAATGTGGCCATGAAAACATCTGCATTTAAGCTCGAAAGGAACTTTCTCTTCCCCTCCACACCTGCTTCTGTTGCTCATTGCTCTTGCTCCATTAGCACCAAGGATTTGTTTGGATACATCCTAGTGACAATCTTCAGTGACAGACTGTGTTTGGGTATGACCTTCCAGTTTCATCTACCTTGGTGCAGCCTACCCAAAATCTAGCCTGAGGAGCTGAACTGATTCAGTCTCTTTCCGCATTCACATTTCTGAGAGGTGCCTTCCTATTGCTACATGACAGCATCAGGTTCAGATGGAAAGAAGAGTACCAAGAAGTGAAAAGTATGCCAGGGGAGGGAGGGAGCGGAACAACAGATCAACCTGGAAAGCATCTGTGCTCACTGGCCCTGTCAGGGCGTGTACAGGCAATTAGAGCAACACTGATGTTCTTCTCATGGTGCAAAAACTCCAACACATGCAACTAAATTGCCAAGTCTTGGAAAAGACGTCCCCCCATCCCTCATTGGAGCAGCTTGATAAAGGACTCGGCTATGTCCCATCGCTTTCAATCATGTCCTTAGTGTCTTATGGAGACAAACAGCTGCTCAGGGACAGGGCAGGAGCACTCCATCACATCTATCCTTGGCTCAACTGCTGCCTCCTCTGGGAAACACGGTGGCAATTAGTAGCCCTGTGGATAGGACATTTGGAACAGCAGAAGGCAATTTTCTGACGGGTAATAGTACAGGACCCTCAAAAACACACCCCCCACCTCAGTTTTTGCATACCCACATAAGGCAAACCCCTTATACCATTTGCCTACACAATATTTATACATGAGAAATTTGCCATTTAGGTGTTTTATGGTGACTTAGAGGTGCAATGAAGAAACAAAGAGATCAAAGCTCATCAAACTGATCACTTCCATGACACTGTGGGATTGGAATATGCATCACTTGGAGAATCACAGACAGGTGGAAAACCTCGGCAGGTGCAAGACTTCAGTCCTTTCAAAGACTGTTAGCAACATTTCAAAGAGAAAATGATAGTTAAAATACACTGCACAGAGGCTTCCTTTTCATCCACATTAAGCTGCCTGACAGAGTTTCACCGAATTGTTTTTTTCATAGAGCATTCAAAGAGGAGAATATGTTGTCCTTAACTTTGCCATGAACAGAATTCAATCAACTACTTCAGTAATGCTTTAAATATTTAAATAGTATTGCTAAGGAGATTTTCACTGAGGGGAAGCATCTGCTCCTTACAGCAAGCTGCTCACTGCTTGGAGGAACACCTTTCCCAGCCACTTTTCAAGAACCAGTTGGAAAGAGCCAAAGGTGAATTTTGGCATGAATGATGACTTATTCATGCCAGTTTAAATGCAAGTAATATATTCCTGTCACCCAGACAGCTGACAAAATGTCAGTTGCCTTTATCAATTGTTTCAGTACGTCCTGTCAGCTGCCATCAATCTTTGAAATAAACACTATAAATAAAACTGCATAGGCAAATGGCTGCCAAATAAACCATGGGTTAAGCACACTTCACCTATTATGCAATTTGGTGCCAGTGGTGATTTTGATCAGAAGCCCAAGTGCAGAGTGAATACCGAGCTTTAGTCAGAGAGGAGGAAAGGCTCATTGTGATAAATTTACACAGGCATTCTTTGCATATGCTCAGAAGGAAGGCATGCCTGGACCACCTCAGTCTTACTGTTCCAGTGCCCAGCCACCCTCTGGGTGAAGAACGTTTCTCTAATTTCCAACCTAAGCGTCCCCAGACACAGCTCCAGGCCATTCCCTTGGGTCCTGTCACTGATCACCACAGAGGTCGGTTGGTGTGTGCCCCTCCTCTGCCCCTCACCATGAAGCGGTAGACTAGGATGACATTGTCAGCTCTCTGAGGGTTCTTGGATGAATCCCATCAGGCCCCGTAGATGTGTGTGGATCCTGCTGGAGCAACAGCTGCTGCACAATTTAAGGATTGACTGAGAGCTGGTCATTCTCGCAGGCAAAGTCCTCGAGCTCAGGGCACTGAGACCCCCTTGGTCCAAAGCATGCGTTAAACACCTCTGCCTTGTCCCTGTCACTGTTTGTGAGATGACCATCCTCATCCTGTAACGGGCTGATATTTTTACGATGCCTATTGCCATAAATATATCTGAAAAAATTCTGTATTGTCCCTGCAAAAAGCCACCAGACTCCTGGCACTGCCCATGTGATGCCCTCATCCCACCTGTGGACCCTCAAAGCCCACTCTCCAGCAGCTTGGGCCTCCATTCCAGCCCTTCTGCACCTGCAGGAGGTCCCACTACACCAGGAAGACCTGCTCCAAGCTCTCCTTTATGCAATCAACCCACAGGGGAAGAACCAAGGGTGAGGACTGCCCCTGAAAGGTGCAGAGGTGAATTCCACTTGCCCAGCCAGCCCCACTTGTGCTTTGGAAGCGCAAGGGAAAACAGCACTTCTCATGTGGTAGGTCAAGATGGGAATTAATGGTGGTGAAAAAAATTACAAAGGTGTCTTTTTGAGGTTTCTTATTTTTTAAACCCCTAGGAAAGGTGATGCAGGAAGAAGGTGAGGCCATCACTCTCAAGAATATAAGCAAGTAGATGAAGATTAATTTATATTAGGCTAAAATGCCTCCAATAGAAACATTTTCTAATGGTACATGGATATATATTAGCAGCCACCATCGGCCACTTTCCTAATTCTTTACAGACAAACCTTGTCACAGAAAAAAAATTATGCCTGTTCTTCCTGTCTCATCTGCCATCTTTCCACTGTGATGTAGTCAGCACAGGGGACTCAAAACAGCAACAACAACAAAGATTGGATAGCACCTCCTTTCCAAAACTAGCTGAATATTATAATGGCTAAGGTACAGAAGTAGATTGCCAGCCTGTCTGCAGAAAACAAATACCGAGTGCAAATTCCACCCTTTCGCTCATTTCAAGCTCTGTGCATGTGTTTTTCCACCCTGCAAGATATTATCTAGTTATTGGCCAAAATGCCAATTGTCTTTTGAATCCTTAGAGAAGTCATTGCACAGCTCCCAACCTAAGTAATAAAAATATCCCAAGGAATATGACAATCTATTGTTACTGAGGGGATTGATTTAGCAGTGCAGAAACCCTGCGATAAAAGAGTCTTAATACCCAACCCAATATTATAAGGATTACCAAACCACACCGATTCCAGGGGCTTCCCCTCACCCTTTGTCTTTTCAGGCTGTGTCTGTAACACTTTGGGAGCCATTGAATTTCAATGGCCCTTGAATTTCAAAGTGGCACTGCACAATTGTCCAGCTGAAGCTGGAGGTTGCAAGAGGGAAAAGAAACAATGGATTTCCCTGGGATGACTAGGTCTCAGATGTCAGGAAGGATGAATAATACTCAGCCCTCACATCTTAACCCCAGGACGGTTAAGTACATTATGATCCGTGGGTGTCTCAGATGAGAAGTCCACTAAACACACTCTTGAGGGTGACCGCACCGATGGGCAGGAGAGAGGGCGTTTGAGGGCTGTGCGCTGAATGACGCTTTTATTTCCTGTGAATATAGGTGAAATCAAGGCCAAGAGTGAGCTTGATAAGAATCAGGAGACTCTGTCCACTTGAACTGGTTTGGAAACATTTTCCACTGTCCAGATGTGAGTACAGTGAGTATAGTGAGTATATAGAGATAGTGAAAGGACAGCAAGTGCGACACTAAAGTTGTTTCAGCTCCATCACATGAGGGTAACTGCATTGCAAGCTAGGCAGAGGAGCAGGACAGCACTGGGTTTGCTTCAGAGTTGGAGAGATGTGGAAGATAGCCTCTTTGGAACCAGGGAGCCTCCCAGAAGCACAAATTATGTCCTGGGGAGGATGCAGTCCCTAGAGAGGTTACAACTGCTCTTAGGCTTTATACCACCTGGGCTCTCTGGACATGACTAATCTGGGCCTTCTGGCAGTTTCTAACCCCCATGGAACTCAGCATCTTCTCCAAAGACTGAAATATTCCAACACGATTCACAGAGATCATTGTGGCAAGTCCACTTCCATCTTGCACTTGGCGCAGGTGATGAGACTAACCCAGGAGGGCTTGGAAAGCACACAGTGCCATGGAAACACTTACCTGTGAGTCCTGAACTCACACAGGCACACTTCTGGTGCACCTGTCAGACTGTCGTGTGCAGAGACAGACATTAGGCAAAGGTGACACTGTGTTGCCCTTGCTGGCGCTGCTCTTGGCTTGCTGTCACAACATCATTTTGGCAGGGTTCTTTTGGCCCAGCTAAGTGCAGATTTAGGGAGGAGACACGAGGTCTCCTGGTCTATGAAACAGCCAAATTCCCTTTTCCATGGTTGGAAAAAAAAAAATCTCTGATGATTATTATTATTATTTCTATCTTTTGCCTGTAAAAACCAGAGTGAAGCCCTGGTCCCATGGAAACCAAGGGCAGAATTCCTACTGATATCACCATGGTCAAGGTTTCCCCTGCATTTTTCCAGATGTTTTGTGCTCCAAACTTGCCATCTTCATTCCCTCAGGCCTACCATATTGCATTTGACAGAGATTTCCCCCAGTGTCCTGATCATGAATCATCAGTCAGTATCCTAGAATCTGTTTGTAAATGAAGCTGCCTGGCATGGATTTCATATTGTGCCACGGTATTTATGTCAGGTCAAAAATTGCTGTGGGAATTGCTAATTGGAAGCACAGCCAGTGTCTGTTTTTCCCTCTAGGCAGACTGGCAGGCAACATAAAATTGAAAAGGGACAAGTCTCACATATCAATTCTTCCCTTCTTTTAAAAAACTTCTCCAGCCTGCTGGCTTCTTGCATTCCCTTATACAGACTGTTACCATCATACAGTCCCAATGCAACTTATTCCTGTGTTTTGGGAGCACAGAGTGACCAGGGTGCCACAGTCTCTCAGCAGTTCCACAAGAAAGGCAAAAGGTCAAATCCAAAGCTCCAGGACAGAGAAGATGGGGATTACACACATCTGGCACTTGCAGCTCCATGAACAAGAGGCGGGAGAACCTTGGTTTCCAGATGTGCAACTCAAATGCAATGGTTTTCCTGAATGTATGGAAACAGACTTCTCCCTTTGGAAAAGGATCATGGCTCAGATTACTCTCAGGATGAGTGTACAATGTTTCCTGTGAAAAAGTTGACTGGTGTTCCACAGTAACACTTCCTTTTTATGAGCATATTGAATTGGCAGTGAGATTTGGGAAAACCAAAAAGGGAAAAGGCTCATTTGTCCAAAGAAAAATTGAGCTTCTGATACAAAACATTATTCAGACCTCGTGCTCAGCCTCCATCAGGAGCATCAAAATTAATTATTTCCTGTTACCTGCAATGGGTTTATGCTGAATGCCAGAGAGAATTCAAATAGTTTACCTAAACAGACCACCTGGAAGGTATACAATTCCTCCATATGCTTTTAATGGAATGGGATAAATAAAAGCTTTGAGCTGACAAATATTTTTATGATTGGAGTTTTCATTATTAAAAAGAAAATGGTTAAGAAATAGTATTTGTAATTTTCTCCCTTTTTTGCCATAATATTGTCTCTTTCCCCATGCTTGTAATTGAATTCTGCAAAATTAAGGACTTAATCCAATAACTAAACAAATCTTTGTATGTTTATCAGACAAGCTATATTCTTCACTTACTAAATGTACAATTAAAATACATAAATTTTTAATTCTTATTGCATTAATTGGAAAGGTCAATGCCAATTATAGTACAACAACACTTAAACTATAGTTTAAAGTTTTATCTCCTTCATTATTTTCATTAAGGTGTTAAATGAAATCATTATTAAAGAATAAAGGAAATTGTCAGCAAACCAAGCAGGCAGTGTCTGTCAGTATTGTTAAATGCACTTCAGGGAAATTGTTCCTATGGATTCAGCTGTTATAGCAATTATCAGGATATGAGGGAAAATGGGTCTGGAAAATTCCCCACAACACTTAATATATATGTGTTGGATCTAATATCTGATTTAATGTGAAAGGAAAAAAAAATAACGTTAACAACAAGACAAAATCCATTTTCACCTTCCAGTCAGCATAATTGGTGATCTTAAAGGAAGGGGAAAATATGTACCTGACATGGAGAAGGTTATAGACTATGACAGCTTTAATCTGTTATTTTATTTCTCCAAGAAATGTTTCATTTACACTTGTAAATAAAAAATATTAATGGTTTTGCTCAAAGTTTAGGGCCAGTGGAAAGAAAGGCAACAGAGAGAGAGAGTCTTGGACCATGCCCAAGATAGAAACAAGACAATAACGACTTGAAATCACTCCAGCCAGACATGATACTTCATTCCAAGATCAGGAAACTGTGTGCACATCATTAAATATGCATATTAGTTAGTTAAATGAAGGTTGGGAATAAGACCTAGGGCTAGACAGGACCTGTGGAGCCAGGACTCAAGCAGATGTCACTGCACTGGTTATATTTTGGAAATATGTCAAGCTCTATTAAAAATGAAATTAAATTAAAGAAAGCTCAACAGGTTGCCCAAGTATAATGACTGTGGTGATGCCTGTCCAAATGTGCTTGTGCCTGAAGCCACAGTGCCCAAAGTGCTCCTGGGACAGCAAGGGGACATTAATTCCAAGCTGAATGAGGCAGGCGGGGTGCCTGTGACAGACTGCGTGCAGCAGGCAGGGAAGAGCACATCCAGTCGGAATTCCCAGCCCTCACAGATAATTTATCTGCTCAGATAAATCCTGGGGGGAGCTTCACTGCAGCCATCACCATCTCTTGAGAGGGGTAGGGACACGAGTGCTGCCCAAAATAACTAATCTGCCTCTTCCTTCCATCCTGGAATCATCCGAATTACTGAATTCAAAGCAAGGTACAGGGCAGACTTGGCTAATATTGTAGGATTTAAGGGTTTAAGAACAAGTGGGCTGAAAGAATGTTGAAATTCAAGTTTACCCTGACTGGTTTTACCCTTATGGCTTACATGGCCAAGGTACCTAAAGCTGACAGCATTTACCCACCTTTATCTTAGGCAGACCCAGAAATGAATACAATACTGATGCTGCTGCACTTATCTATAATTTAACTTCTAATACAAAATGTATAAATTTTAAATACATAGCAATCCTCGGAATATTGCCCTGCAGTACAAAGGAATTTCTTAAAAAGCTTCTGATCTTTTCATTCCCTGTTTAGGGACAGTAGGAACAGCTATACTGTGAGGCCGCTGTGTCTCCAAGGACAATCTGAATATTTACCTGAAATATATTTTGTTAACTGTGCATATATTTCTGTGCAGAACAAAACTTAACCAGCACAACTGCCCTTATTAAAAGAGGATTTAACACAAAATGGAAGAGCTGTTACAGCAGCCTCTGTTAGGGAATGCTGTTACAAGTTAAGGAAAGGAGCACTGGAATCACCCATGTCACATCTAGACAGCAGCACACGGGAATGCTCAGCTCAGCAGCTGTAAGGCAGTGCATTATGGCTAATGGGGAAAGGGAAAACAGTGTAGCTGCACAGCATTTCCAGGTGAAATAGGAATGATAGGCAAGAGAAGGAGTCATTGTGGAGGCAGAAAAGCAGGGAAATGTTCAGGCTGAAGGGGAAGGAAAAAGTGAAAGGTGATGGGAACGTGAAATCAGGGCAGACAAAAAGCAAAGTGTAATAATAATACTAATTGTTACAAAAGTAATCTAATTATAATGTTAAATTTAGTTAAAACTGATGCTTTCCAAAAAGATCTTCTTCAGACAAATTTTCATAGAGCACTGGGAAGTTAGACATAAAGGTCTTCAAGAGCCCACTCAAGCTCCCATTCAGAATGCCACCACAGTTTTCTGATTAATGTCGTCTCATGGTGTCCTTATCGTCTAGAAATTCTTGGCATGGACACAATGAAATAGGCTTTGATGATGTACTAGGTAGAGTTTTTGTAGCACCCCCGGCTCTGGGTCAGTTTTGGGTTCAGAGCTGCTCTCTGAACACAAAGCACTGGAAGAGAGCCAAGACTGGGAGAAGAAAGGTCATCTTATGCCTACTGTCCCTGTGGGCAGATAAAGCAATTTGCAGATGAGATATACCCCAGAGTGTGATTTTTCCTTACTGGAAATTCTTAAACACTGATACTAAATAGAAAAATTATGAGGCAGGGAGTAGAACAGTAATGCAACATGAGAAATGATAGAAAAGTTTAAGTAAGTCAAATATGGTCAAATAACATCTGTTTAGAATGAAAGTTACTAACACAGAGGATTGAATAAAGGCTTTGGCTGTCATCTTGTTTTTGTAATATTTAGGATTTGGGAAGGCCCTCTTCTTAACGCCAATTCTATTTCACCAAATCCCTGCTGGCTGCAGCTGCTGTCCATGAGAGGACACGGCACATCAGGCTGACAGCCAGGTCACATCCTGCTGATGTGACACTCCCTGCTGATGTGACACTCCCTGATGCTCTCCCTCTCCCTGCAGAACAGCAGTTGTGCAGGTGGCAGCACAGCAATATTGCACTAGTGCTGCATAAGCTGAATTTGGCCAGACAAAAGCTTTTGGTCTTTGAGATTACCAGTGTGACAACTTTGTGGGTTCCATGAGAAAGAAAAATAAAAGTACTTCTCTCTTCTCCCCAGCCTGTATCAATAGAAAGACATATTTAGTTTGGTATCACAGTTATCTATGAATTGAAGTTTAAGGCAGGACTTTCTTTTCTGGTTTTTGATTTACAAAGCCAGAACACCCAAGCTCTATGAACTCATCGTGGGTTTTTGCCAAAGAGTTAAGAACTCCTACTAATTATTGCTTATCCAATTACTGAAGTATTTATAATGACATTTTCTTCCTGGTCCATGCATGGACTTTTGTGCAGAGAAATAGGAACAAGTATTTCCCTTTCTATGTTTCAGCTTTGAATTTTTTTTAATTTTTTTTTTTTAAGGAACTTAGGTTTGGAACATGACAGACATGTCACAGGGGCTGCATCAGCCTATTGTTCAATGCTACTCACTGTACCAGGGGATAAAAACCTTCTGCTCATATTCCACCCACCCTACAAACAGGTCACGACCTACTCAATATTAAAGACAATGCACAACGGATTGTACAACACAAACAAACACAGCTTTTTGTATTGAAGGTGTAGCTAACCTTGCATATTAGAAAACAGTCACTGAGTCAATTAGCCTGTAAAAATGAAACTTATCTCTTTGCAAAGCCAATATGCAGTTTGTGCAAGTTTTACAGCCATGATCCCACTGGATGTGCTGTCTATCTCTTATGAAATTATAATTTTTGTCTGTCTGTGGAGTATCCCTTGTGATACAGCCTTTTAAATATGCAAAATCATGGGCACATTGCTACAGTACTGCTTTTAGAACTATTACACAAATATATAAACAATGCAAATGGTCCAGTTTTTTGTTGAATCCCTTACATTTCTCCCCTAAAAATTCTCAGTTTCCCCCTTTTATATGTGATCGTGCTCCTCTTATAACAGAAACATGGAGGAAGAGGAGTTATAAATTGATAACTAAAACAGCACAAAGGCAAGAGATCTCCAAATTTAATCTTTATTATGCTCTGTATGAGGACACATTTAACCCAACAAGCCATGTTGAAATAATTCTTCCTACCTATAGGGTAAGTGAGCAAACCTATAGGGGCTGATCTGTACACTACAGATTTCAGAGGAGTGTTTGTCTCCAAAAACAGTCAATATAACTTCAAGGGCTTTCAGTTGTAATTTCCCTTTTGTTGAGTCACCTTTTGCCCAGGATCTTGCGGTTACTGGACTGAAAAGTTGAAAATGTCTGATCTGTATATCTGAAATGGGGATGGGGCAATAAAGTGCCTCAACACACTGAATTCTGTATTCTGCTCTGCATCTTCAGTACTGCAAAGGGCTTCAGAATAATCCAGCTCTCCAAACAGTTCACTTACTGTGCTGGTATTAAAAGTTAAAATATAGAGGGTGCAGATGACAATGCATAAGAAAACAAAAGCCATAACTGGATGCCAATCTCAAATCCTTGTCTGGCAAAATGAATTTAAATGGCAAAGGACTGAAAAGGTACCACATAAAATATGCCAGTAGGCATTTTACTGCTTGAATCTTAATGGGGTTTCTTTTTTGCATTTATGTAAGTTCTTCAAAGATTTATTCTCTCAATTACCAATCAAAAGAACTCATAAAGGTAGAGTTGGTGGACCATGAAGGATTAGAGCTGTCTGCTAAGAAAGATGCATACTTGGCAGGCCCTGCACATTAAACAACTCCGTTTGACACCAATCCCTGGCTCAAAGGACGGTTGACAATGGAGGTTATTTATCATGAATTATTTTGATTTAAAAAACAAAGATAAAGGAATAACCACCCTTCCACACACTCAGCACTCCACTGTCCCCAGCAAAACCTTTATAGAGTCCAGATTTTATTAAGGTTTAGCCTGCAAAGACTATTTTTTAAATCTTGTTTATGGAAACCCAGGAGCTCAGGCTGGTAAAAGCTGAAAGATAAAAGCTGACTAGATTTTCCTTTCTCAATTTTCTTTTTAGTAAAAACCCCCCAAATTAGTAATGCTATAGTAGCTTCTGCATAAATTTAGTCTAAGACTTACTTACATATATTCCAGCAATGCTTAAGATACACATTTAATTTAGGGAAAATTTGTATGTTCTCTAAAAGTATTTCTTTTTATCTTTCTTGGGTTTCAACAAAGCAATCAAGGATGTTAAACTCAAGCATAAGAACACCCCATTCACTTAAAGGCTAAGTGGCAAGTCTGCTTGATGGGCTACACAACTTGCATGCCTAAATTTAAGTACATTTCATTGGACTGTGGCTTTCCCAGAGAAGTAGTCTAATATATTGAGTTATTTTCCTTTATGTATTTCACATCTGCCAATTTCCATAGAGGATGAAATCCTGAGTATACTCAGAGTCATGGAACGGCTGAGAAATTTCCACCTCTGGAAATCATCTCTTCCACCCATCCTGCTCACAGCAAGGCCAGCTCCAGCTGCCAGGTTTTGAACATCTCCAAGGATGGTGAATCCCTAGGCACTGTGCTCCAGTGCTTCTTTAAAGACTATTTGCTCTTCAAGACAATTAATATATAATCTAACAAGGATATATCAAAAGCTCACCAACTGTGACTTGTTTAGCTATTATTTTTAAAGCTTGTCCAGCAGTTTCATGGATACTGATCAGAGGATTTTAGTTTGTTATGAATTCCTACATAAGGGTTGCCAGCACATGTAAAAGATGGTACAGTGAAAAATGCTATCAAATCTTATTCCTTCCTTGAATTGCTGCTAATTAGGCATAAACAGCTCTAAATACTGTATCCAGCAGAAAATTCAAGGTGAACCAACAGGGCAGGATATTTTCAGACCAGGCAGGAATTTAGCTAGGGTTAAAACGTGCTCACGTTTGAAAATGCCCAATGTAAAAACCCTCAGTCCATCACCTTTGTGTCTGATAAAATCCACAACACCTCCAGAGGCCAGAAGAAGGTCCTGGCACCACAAGAGGTTTGGAATCCAACAGAAACTACCACCTTGGGGATTACATTATTTTTTTGCTGATATGCCCAAGGTGCAGGGAGCAGCACAGAGAGGACTCTTGTGCTGGTACCACCTTTGCCAGCCAACAGTGCTGCTGTGCTGCTCTTGGATCAGAGCTTGGGCTGCAGTGCGACCCTGCGCTGTGACATCGGGCAGGCTCAGCAGAGGACAGCTCCAGCTTGAGTGATCACCATGATGCTCCACTGAGCAGCAGAGACTTGCTCATTGACCCTGACATTCCCCCACAGGCCACTAATCCCAGAAACCCTCTTGCTTTCTCTCCTGAAAAGTCTGCCTTTGAATTAATCTGGCAGTTTTCTGAAGACAGAAAGCTCTTAGCTTTTAGGTCTTAGCTTGTTACAAGAGAGTGATAATTAGAAGAATCTTCAACTCCTTCTTTTCAATTCTGCCTGTATGATCCTGCCCAGATCCACAGATCTTCACTTCCCCCTTTGCTGTGTCAGGCACGGGGCTGTGATGAATGTGATTCCAACCTCATTTCATATATCCTTCTGACAGGCAGAAATATAAACTTTCCTTGGAGATTTTAGTCGTAAATCAAGAGGCAGTGTGGTCTGGTAAACGTAGCACTGGACAGGGACTCAGGAGACTTGATTGTCACTTCATTTTCCTATACATAGCTCCCCTTCCTTATTTATGCAGAACATAAAGTCACCAGGTCACTCCTAACTATGTACTATGCATATCAGCTTTAGATATATAAAATAGTCAGATTTGATATTTAATTAGAACAGTATTTGTCATTAAGATGGTAAAATATACTGAACTATGAAATGTTAGCAGACAAAAAACACCTGAAATAAAGCCATGATACATCATAAAGTCCATTCACAAAATTTTTTCTCTTGGTATCTGGTGTCATAATATTCTCCTATTCTAATGATGGGCTTTGCTATGTTGTAAAGATCCACTCCATATTTATGCCCTCCTTTCCCTAAGAAGATCTTTAAAGAGCTATTTTGTCAAATTGTACTAGAGAAGAGCAGTACTTTAACTATTTCATCACATTAAGTAGGATTATAAAGTAATATAATTCTTTTAAGATAATGGAGCGTTTTTTTTTTCCTGGAAAAGAATAGAAGGAAACTAGCATAATTTTTTTTCCCCACCATTTTTTCAAATGGCATTTTACCCCCTCTTTCATTATGTGGTGCATCATTACTGATGATATGACAGGCGACATATTGCTGTATTAACAAGGTCACAAAATCCCATTAGTGGTGAAAATGACAGAACTGAGTCGCCTGGGGACAAATAAGGTAGGTTCTCATGGAATACAGGTCTGTAGGTCTCAGGTTCAAATTTACACAATGTAGAAGAAAACTCGCATCCACTCTGCACAACTTTCACGGAGACATCCTCAGCTCCTTTGCTTAGACAAGAAAAAGTTCATGCACACAGATTTGTAATCAAACAGCAGGAAACAAAGAGCAGGTGTGGCAAAGAATAGGTAAACTTCTAATAATTCAATGAGAAAACTGAAACCAGATGAAACCTCCTGCAGCCCTTCTCTCTTCTTCAAAATCTGCAAGTTTGGCAGACTGAGGAACGCATGAAAAACATCTGAGCAGAATTTTGATTAGAGGCAGATGAAAAAGGCGAGCTGTCTTGCTTCAGTTCCTTGCCATAACTCATTTCCCTACAAATTATCAAGGAATTTCTCAGCAACAGACATGTAACTAGGTTCTCAGATTTTTTCCCTACTTTTACATAATTATCCTTTTTTGAATTTATCAAACACCCTAAAAATTATTGTCAGAAAAATATATTGCCCTTTCATTTTTTTTTTTTTAAGTGGTTTTGAGAAAAAATAGTTATATATAGCTGTTACTCAGCTACACATTAATATTTGCTGGGATAAAATCTGCTGACTCTCCTAGACCTGCCTTTCCATCCATTTGCGCCTGGCATGGCTAAAGATTCATTACAAAGGCCAGGGTTTACAGAGACTGGATGTGGTTGCAGACACTGTACAAAACCTGCAAGCCACAGAAAATTCTTTCCTTTTATTAACACTCTGTTGAAGCTTTTAAGCACCATTATCCATCCCACGCACACACTTTTTAGGTACAGCTGGCCTTTCACTGAGAAAAGGAAATATTTGCATCTCAAAGACATTTGCTGCTTATGAACCATCCCAAGGACTTAAAAATTTTTAAGGCAAACTGTCTTTTCAAAGACATTTACATAGGAACTTTAACACTCTTGTAAATGAACCAGGCATTGTGCATCATCTGTAATGAATTCAGGGAGTCTTACTGAGCACCTACGCAACCCAAGGAGAGCTAGATTTTCATTAGGTACCTTCTTAATGCTTAGAACAATCAGATCATGGACACAGCTTGGCTTTTCAGGCATTGCCCTTTATGTGCTTAAATTATTTACATTGACAAATATTTCAAATTTAAAGCAGATTTAATGCGGTAGAGATTGAAGGTTTAAAGAACAGGAATGAAATACTAAATCTGATCACATCAGTGTGAGTTTTGCTCTTTGCATTTCCACCAAAAGGGAGAATTAAAAACAAAACCCCTACGAATATCTTGGCAAGTTTCTAAAAGCTTTTCAGGATCACCCAAGAAAGCAATCCCAGCTCCAAGTGGAGACTCAGGACCAGCAGGTACTTGGAAAAGCATCTGTTCTCAGGGAGGGATTTTGCTGAGGGCAGCAGTCTTCTGTCTGCTTGGATCCGTAATGCCCTAGAGAAAGGAGGCTAGGGATTCCAATGGGAGCCAAAGCAGCTCATCACCTTGTGAAAATCAAACTGCCTGATTTGGTCTGACTGCTCAGAGCACAGGTCATGGTTTCCTGCTGCTTCCCTTTCGGCTCGGGACATCAGTGATGCACAGAACAGAATAAATGTACTGCTAGTGGGACTTCAGGGAGTCACTCACAGGGGCAGATTTCCACCTTCCTCAGCAAATTCTGCAAAAGGGGCAGGTGTATTTTGCTAAAAAGCATTCCACCTAATGGGCACCAAGTATAATAATTTTTCTCTGTGTTGCACTTTCAGGCTGTCAAAAATTTTGGCTGAACTTGTTAGTACAAAATGTTGAAGAAAAAGCAGCTTTTGAAAGAAATGTCCAATTAACTTCCTTTCCTGATTTTTATTTGTCCTGAAATTAGATTTTATCGGAACTGTATTTAGAAAACTTGTGCTGTGAGATATCTTTCCTCCACAGTCTGTCATTGCCAATGAGCAAAGGACACGTAGAAAGTTCTTGTAGTTGTTTTTTCTCCTATCGCTACTCAAGGTGAACTATGATTTCTTTCAAGAGCTTTGCTTGCAGAAAAGTAAGGATTTTGTGAAAGACACAGGCAAAAATATTAATTGCTTTTTCCCACTTTACTGACAGTTCCAATAGCAGCAAATGTTATTGCAAAGGAGCAAAAAAGCCTCCCACTGTCAACTGCAGGATCACATCAGTCCTGAAGTCAGCTCAACCTTTGCTGTTCCTTCCACCTCCCTTCCCCAGTAATGTCTTGGGAGGGTGCTGAGGCATCCTCTCCAATAGAAAAATTATGGAAAATGTCACAGAACATTACAATCACCAGGCAAATTAAGTGAAATGGTAAAAGCCATTCCTATAGGGGTGGAATCTTTCACACCATGGAAGGGAAGGGACACAAGAGCAGTAACAGGAAATGAGAAGGAAAACTACGTTTTTCCCCTTTTCTTCACAAGAGATGAACTTTCTTTAAAAAATTCTGTTTTCAATGTGAATTTTGTGCTATTAGATGCTGAGTTCATGCCTCAGAAATCACAGATAAGGCAAAAACATATATTTGCCATCTAGAATAAAATATTGATTTACTTTTTTTCTCGGCCAGCCTGCCAAACAAAATCCAAGCTAAAGCAGACTCTGTGGCAACTTGAGGTCACCGTAATTCTCTTTAGTTCTCCTCCTTGTCAAAAGCTATGATATCAAAGCTGCCCTTTTGCTCCCCTTAATTCTATCAAATGCACTTCCCATCTCCAAGCTTCCCTACTTTGTCAACCTAAGATGAAGAATAACTCAGCGACTTGGACTCAGAGGTTTCTGCAATTGTGATCTCAACCAGGAGGGCCAACAGAGGCCTCTTTGCACAGCTCCAGCCCTACAGACAAGTTGTGTTTTCCTGGGAGATGGAAAAGTATAATGTGAACGAGAGCCAGACTCTGGAGCACAATCAATAACAACTAAAAGTAATGTGTCAGATGGCATTGACATTGACACCGAACTTTTTCTCACAATAAGACAATTTTGAGGATTTCCTGAACCAACCTCTGTTTTTGGGTGGAAGCAGCCTTTTTTCCCAAAGGCACCTCTTACCTATGTATTCAGGATTTGGGATGTTCTCCTGGGAGAGAAACACAGCTAAATATTGGTCATTGCTAGGAAAGCACAAAGTAGGTGTGCAGCTGCTGGGCTGGTGCTCTTTAGTTTGTTTGCTTCTGGTTTGTTTTGCCTTTTTACATCTTGTAACCTCTAACTGCATAATTCCTGCCTAGATTTATGACATATTATTTCCAAACGTGTAATTTCTTTCATTACAGACAGTGTGAGATAACCACAATGCCCAGAGCTACATCACCCATGACTAGAAAGGACCTGTCCATCATGATCCACACACAGGAATTCCTGCTATGGTGGGAATGAGCATAAAGACCAAGTGATTAGTGTCTCAAATTTCACTATAGACTGTACTAACAGTTTAGAAAAAGCTTAAGAAGAAAAGGTTTTAGTCCAGAAAAGCCAGAAGAGAAGCCACTCTGGTCACCTTCCCACAAGGATTTCCAGTATAATCATATAATAAAGCCTCCTTTCATTCATTGCCTTTACCATTTTGTGCCCATCAGTTCTAACCATGTTTTTCCCTTCAAACCAGGGCCCCATAATTACAGACGCTGGCCACACCATGGAATTGGCCATTGCACCTTGTATTCTGGAGAACAGAAACGGTGACTTCTTGTAGGACTCACTAGGAAACTGGTAGAAGAGAGTGACCTTGAGGTCTTTTTCCTATGTTTTTGGGTAAAATAATGATAGTTTTCAAATCTCAGAAGAAAGGGAAAGGAGAATGAAGGCAGCACGTTCCCTCCAAGCACTGTCAGCATGAAGACTTCTATCATTACTAAAGTTTAATATTCAGAATATTGCCAGGAGTCTGCAAGAGAACACTTCCTAAAGCACAGGAAGTTAAAACCAAACACTGCTTTGAGTTTAGTTAGTACAGAAAGGTCTGAGCATAAGCCAAAATCCAGAATCTAAAAACATGTAGTCATCCTTGGATCCGGTATTGGTTTTGGAGTTAGAAATGCTTATTTTGATATTTTTAAGCAACCTTTAAAGAAAGAGTATTTTCCTAAGTTACCCTTTTTCTGACTCTTCCCAGCAAGCTGAATAGAAATTGGCTCCTTTCTTTCTTCTCCTCTTGTTAACAATGGCAAGCTGCGATACCCTGTAAAATGACTGTGGGAGCCAGCGCTTTCAGAATAAAGCATGAAACATCCTGAGCCTTGTCAACAACGCACTCCATGGCTCCAGCAATAACAAATCAGTGGAGAGCAGGGAATAAAACCCACAAGACCTGGCTCCCTTAACATCAGACAAACTGATTCTCAGACATTAAAGCTGCTTTTTTCTGGATGTCATCATCACAACTCTTTCGAATGACAAGATCCCAACATTTCACAAACCTCTGGCATTAAGCGGTCCCACAGAAGAACATAAAGGTGGAGTCAAACTGTCAGGCGATCCAGGGCTTAGCACCAAATATAAGGTTTGTATCATTAAAATGTTAGAAGGCAAACTTGTTTTTCAGCAGAAGGAATACCACCTGAGGTGGAGGGTTTACAGAAGTGACCAGCTGTGAAATAGTTGAGTACTCTGGCTGCTCTATCTTTAACAACAAACCTGACTGAAAGGACCAGTTCATCACTCCCTCCTTCCTGACAGCTCTGGAACACTGTGAAGCCTTGGATCATGAGTTTTTTACAACTCTTTTAATCCTGAATAGCAAACAGATGAAAATATATTTAAGAAAACATTTTCCTAGTGACTAGTAAAGTGTGAATGAGTGGTTCTGGGTGATCATTGGTAGTAGCTATCAACCTTTTCAGACATTTTTAAGACTGAAGTGACTCATGTGTCTTCAGCTATGTTGTAATCCAGAAACAATTTAGAAAAATAGCAAGAGTCTTCTTTGTTAGAAGATCCTAAAAGATCCAAACACAAATATTTCTGATTCTTAATATGCAAAGTGGTTAATTTATGACAAGCTACATAATTCAAAATGCTGTTTTCAAAATAAGAGCTTCTGGCCTACGGACTTATATAAAGAAGGTGTGTTGTTTATTGTTTTAATATACCTTAACTACATAATTGATGAAATGATTCATTCTCAATATTTAATGCTCCTGTACCCAGAAGACCATACCTAATCAGAACATGAGCAAAGTATGCACCAAGGAAAGACAGGAGCAAGAAAATATATTATTTACTTAAAAAAAAAAAAAAAAAAAAAAAGGACAAAAGTTAGCAGCCCCCCAACTCCAACTGAAAGCACAAGCACAAATGTTTAGACAGTCATTCATGTATTTCCCAGGGTGAAATTCTGCCACCACTCACCCCAAAGTCAGCCACACCTCTCCCCTGATGCAGTAGGGCCAGCATTTCAATTCCCAGGGCTTTCAAGTGAGGACAGGATTAGAGCACAGCCTGGCAGGCAGATTGTTAAAATTAGCTGTTTCTGGTGTCCATCCTCTCATGATCACCACAAAAATTCCTAATCAATTGCGTTACAATTAATTGCAGAAATATCCTGTTAAAGAAAGACAAATCTTTCCAGAGGTACCCACTTAAGAGGAGAATTTAGCAGCTGGCATAAATCCACCTTTCTCGACATGCCTTCCCTTTTTTGATTTATTTTTAATCTTGCACTTCTCCATTTTCCAATAGCTTTCATCCCTCGTTCCATACTCCTCCCTCTAAGGGAAAATGCAGGGTGACAGTATAGACTGCACGGCAGCAGGAGGAATGAAAGGTTTATTTCAAAGTTGCTCTGTTCTTTTTTTCTGTGTGTGGCTTTGTTAAGTACATACCATATTTCTGAAATCCAGCTAGGAAAAACTAGAAAAGTCTTCCAATTATAATCCTTGATATTTCCCCCGAAGCTAAACCAAAGCCCCTTTGAACTAGAAAAGTGTCTTTCAAAAATGAGAAGGGCAAGACCTGAACTTTTCTACCTGTAGTCTTCTAGTCCAAGATTAGAGTTGTGGGTTGATTTTTTTTTCCTCTTTTCCTCAAGGAAGAAAATACACTGATTTTTAATACAACTATTTTTAGTTAATCCAGCTTTCCTTTTTATCCTCTGTAGCCAATGCCTGCACCAGTCATTTGAGCATTATTTAAGTCATATGTCTACATCAAAAGTAACAGTTTCCCTGGTGTATATTTGCTGGCTGTGCAGGGGAGGTAAATAAGATTTTTGCAGTGCTTCTTGTCAAAAATCCCATTGTCACAGCCGTGTTTATTGATTGATTTTCCCAAGTATGTAAGTTATGGATTAGCCTTTGCTCACGTTAAAAAACAGTTTCCATTAGGAAGTCAATGCCTCGTAAGGCGCAGACGGATTTAGTGTGTGCGCATTCATCTGGCGCTCTCCCAAACTGCTCCGAGCTGGGGCTGTGGGTGATTTCAGGAGGGAGGGAATTCATCATTCCTGCTTAGGTGCTGGCTAATGGGCTTCTCCCTGCCACCCTGGGTGCTGCCCGTGAGGACACAAAAATTGAGACCCTGTGTGTGTTGGTTAGAATAACTACTCTAATGCAGGTGGTTTAGAAAAGTTATGGGTCACATAAACGTGAGTCTTCCAGCATGAAGTGTCATAACAAGGTGCAGCAAGGGTTTAATGCACAGAAAGTGAATCATTCCGATTTTTATAATGGCTTTTCATATCCATATGAAGAAAAACAGCTCAGTTTACTACATCTTTTAAAAGCAGCACGCTTTACATAAAAACTATTGCCTTTCTGCTTGATCTATGTTTTTAAACATAATATTATGCCCAGAATCTGAACTAAAAAGGTAATAAAGATACTGTCTTCTGGGACCAGGACAGCAATGAAACTTCCATTTTCATAACTCACCAACCCTGAGTACAGCTTATCAAATTTATTCGCATGGAATGTTTTACAAATAAACAAAGGGAAACACCTTCAAGTGAAATAATGTTCAGTATTTTAATTTGAGGTCTGCGTGAGGACAAGTAATCATGCATTTTACTTAATTACTTAAGCTTATTCCTTGGTTTTAATATGTCTCCAGTAAATTAGAGAAGAATCTTTGATGTTTTATCAGAGTTGTCTCAAAGATCATGCTACCCACTTTGTATGCTCCAGCAAAAGTCCAAAAGCTACACAGAAGACAAACTAGACTAGAGTGAGGGGAAAATCTCATGAAAGGAAGTCTCCTGGTACATTAGCAAAGTTAAGAGTGGATATTCTAACTACAAAACCTCTCAAAAGCCTTAACCAGAGTAAATTCCTTGCTATATGCAGGAGAGGCTGGATGATTGCTTGGGTAAAGTACAAATACAAAACTTTACACATTTCAATGCCTCAGGCCTCTCAGAGCTACAAGACAACGAGAAGAGTCTTCATCTGACTGCTAAAGTGTTTTGGTGTTCTTAGCCAGCCCATAATTCTGGCATAAGGACCTCTTACTGATGGAATGCCTCTCCAGTCCACAAGGAGAACTGCTGCGTGACGCCAATTATTTAGGCATTGAAGCCCCGAGTGTCACCAAGTTTAGACAATTGTGGTGGAGCCAACACTTCTTCCCACCCCTGCCAGACACATTGGAAAAATCCTACATCCAACACTGAGGGGCAACCAGGTACTGTGGTTTCCAGGGGCTGCTTGATGGAAAAGCAAGGAGCTGAAATGTGAGAATTCAAGAGACGAATGAGATTATTCATTGGCTGACAGGAGACTACCCTACTCAAAGGGTCCCCATATTTCTTCCTTTAATTCCCAAAAGACAGGACTGAGAGCTGGTACAGGATTTTTAACGAGTTCTCACAGAAGCACAAGGATGTTGGTGGGTGCTGGGCTCTCTCCTTTGCTCTTGTTGAAAGAAGAGAGCCTTTGGACCACAGCCTAGCACTCCTTTGCAATGGTTACCCTGAAAGATCTGAGAATGTCTCTTGTTGGCCTACTCAGCATGGAAAAAGCCACCCATATATTCTTTTTTGGATAAAGGAGAAAACAGAGCTACACTGCAGCAGTCAAAGCCTCTTTTCTAGACATGGATATGATGTGGAACACATCAAACATTTTAAGGTCACTACCCAAGAGAGACAGAAGTCACACTCTGGACTTTACCTACATTGTTTTACTACCTTTGCATTGACAAGCCAGACAATTTCCTCTGCTTAGCAAACAGCATCTCGGAGAGAGGCAAGCCTGGTGACAGCTTTCAAGTTGCCTATTGTAAGGTATGCGCTTCAAAATAATATGTATTTCAGGAAGTGCAAATTAAAAACATGGGCAAAAGTTTCACACAGAAAACATCCTCACTGTGAAGCAAAAAAACCCCTGCAACTGGTTAGCATTCAGAAGCACAGCTCTTTAAGCTGGTATTGATTGATTGATTCATTAGATGTATAGAAGTGCTATTAAGAGGGTGAGGGCTCCTATCCACAAGGGTAGGCACACTCAGCACAGCTTCAGAGCTCATCTCAAAAGCAGCCATCCAAATTAAAGACATCCCATCACAAGTAAATGCAATCACATAAGCGCTATACCCTTTCAATTGTCACTTCCATACTGTCCCACTAATTTCAGGGGCTCTTTTGAGGGGAAAGACTGAATCCTATCATGTGCCTTGACTTCACAATGTGCCCTGGCTCAGACACTGTTTTTTCACTCAGGCAGAGAGGAGAGGAGGCACTTTCAGACCAGGTGTCAAGAGCATTTGGATTAGAGCAGTGCCTGGCCCATCTTTCCTCACTCATTTTAATCAAGGAGGTTCCAATTCAGACAACCCCTGCTGATCACAGCTCAGATTAACATTGTAAGAAAACCAGGAGGATGTTAGAACTGCGATGTAGATAGGTATGCTGCTCATATGTGCTAATGTATGCACATCCCCTGAAACAGCCTGAAATTGCTTTGAGTTCATGATTTTTTTGCCAGCCCAGGCAAAGCTTCCACTGAATGTTACCAGGAACATTATTTGACTTGAAAGAGCGAGCGTGAATTTTGTGCATCCACCAAGAAATGTGAAATCAATTTCGATAATGCCATTGAATGTACCTTGTCTGAAAATTACTTTCTTGTGCTGTGGTTTTCCCTGTGAAACCCTGCAATGGTTGAACTGATAATGTTGGATCTGAAGTCTCATGACTATTATGCAGTATTACTCTCCAGCTGGGAGACTTGGCAAGGCAACACATTGACATCTTCATGAACTTAGCACTTCACATCAAGGAGAGGATGTGAGCCAGTCAACTTGACACTCTTAGTGCAATCTCTTTCAAATTGGCCCTTAGAAATCGTTACAATATGACTGGAAGCTCTTCACAGTCATATAAATAGGATACATTAGATTCAGCTGCCGCAAAAAAAAGTCAAAGGGTACTAATCATGTCCTTTCACTCAAATTAATATTGTCACATTTGCTTACTAGTACTTAGAAGATGTTGGTGAAACGTCTCTTCCATCTGTTTTGGTGCATATGTACATCATTAGGAGGAGTCTTTCATTTTATCTTTACTGAAGCTGTCCTTCAATTAACACAGAATTCCTTTCTAGCTTGCCAGATACTTTTAATGTTACAAATATGTGTCACACTAATATCTAATCCTTAAGAAATGCCTTCACCTCATTAAATTAAGTGGAGAACCATCCTAGGTTCATTACAATGGCAGGATTAAGGGAAATGATCAGAAGTATTTAAAAAGTATTTGACAGGGTTTTAAAGATGAACAGAAATTCTGAGCTCTTCCTCCTACTTACCTAGTCTGTATGGCTATGAAAGTGATTAAAAAACGATTAAAGATAAACCAAGAACAACAATAATTTGACACTTAAGAGCCTGCTTACACAGTCCTTTGTATTGAGCTGGTATACTTTACCTATTAATAAACTGCAATTTAGCTTGGGAAGAGAAAGGGAAATGGTGTGCTGCTCTCATGATCCATATTTCAGAAAATCTCAGAGAAAATATGAAAGTCTAGGCACACCAAGAGGGTGTGCCCTACAGGCATAAACTATCTGCCAGATATTCCCTGCACCATCATCTTCTGTTGATGCCAGGGAGATCTTAATTCCAGTATTTCACATTGCAAAAGTATTGCACAAGGAGATAAATGCCTTTTGGTATTTTAGTGCTGCTCAGATCCTCTATGATTTTACACTTTCATACCCACACCAGCAACGTGAGTCAAACTCCTGTTTGCATAACAGGTATGTTTCCCTACATGCGAGATGAGTGCACAGCAGCATATGGACTAACTGCAATTACAAAACTGCACAAGGGCCACTTCTGCACACAATGCAGCAGCAAAACCCCGCAGGATCGAAAATGGAGTGCAACCTTCATGCGAAATACAAACTTTGACAGCATCCCTGGCCACCAGAGACAGTTCCCAAGGGTCTCAGGTGTAAAACAGAAATTTGACATCAAACACCCAGCCATCCTTTCATTTAATTACTTCCTCTCATTTCATTAGCTCTGTGCTGGCTGAGTTGCATAAGCAATTCAACGGCATGAGAAGGATCTGTAGCCATGGAAATATTTTTTCTCTGAAAGCATACTTGCTCACTTTGTGAAAAATATATAATCCTCCCTAGCAAAGCAGTGAGGATATTGGATGTTTGAAGTAAGCAGATTGAGCCCTGGGTATAACTTTCACATTGCAGCCCACAGCGTGGGACAAAAAAAAACCAACAAAAAAACCAACCCAAAAAGCTCTCTGGTCCTGAGGGAGACCTGGTACAGATCCTCTCTGAAGGCAGCCCTGCCAGCCAGGTTTTCCTGAAGCAAAGGGGGAGCATCTTGCTCCTTTTTCTCTGTGCTTGGCAAGCATCGGGAGCCCAGATAAAATATGTGGGCTGTCCCCATCACTACTCTTGTACCTCTTTCCTCTTGGAGGAGCTGGCACCCGGAGGCAGAGGAAGAGGAATCCCTCATTTCACCCATCCAAAATTCAAGGACTAGTGTCTGCAGAATACATGGAAATGGCACCTGCTGTCTTTATGTGAGGAATAAGCCAGTCCAGGGTGTGTGTCACAGTTCTGCATATTTAAGTACAAGCTATGAACTACTAGAGTGTTAGATATGAGTCATTTTCCCCCCATTTTGCTAACAGAAGAAAAACCTAGTAAAGCTAATCTGTATTTCAACTATTTTCAAGAGGCAGCAAAACACACATTTGATAATCTTATTGTTTGTGTCGGTAGATTGGCAGAAGTTCCCACAACACGAGTTCCATGATAATAAAGATTCAGGCTCCCAAGAGACTTAGCTCTGCTCTTGAAATTAGAGGGTATCAGCCCCTTCACAGCACCCTGGGGAAAAAACCCACAGCAATACTTCATCAAAATTTAGCCAAAAGAACTGCATGTGTCCTATAGATGATTATTTTTTTCTTTCTTACACAAATCACACTCAACTGCACTTGACTGCTGATACCGGGAACAGGACATTTCCTGCAGGGAAGCGATGACTCTGCAGATCCCAGTCTATCACACAGATTTCAGACACCCATAAATATTTCTGTTTTGTTTCCATCACTTCAGGTCTCACACAAATTCAGCGATGAATTTACAGAATGAGGCATCTGAGACTTGTCGAAGTTTACTTTTGCATGGCAGATGGTACGCACAAAATTTGTTCTTGGCTATTACGACTGGATTACAGCAACCTGCCATGTCAGGTCGAGCTCAGCTAAATTCAAGTGTCCAATGAAAAGATACAGTATTTCACATTCAAGAACAATTACTAAATTCTGGGCTTTTTGCAAACTCCAAAGATGCGATAATTTATTTAAGCAAGCACTGCAGTAGATCAGGAGTCAAGCTGGCATCCCATCTATTAATTATCCTCCAGGGTGACCAGCAGGGAAAACTGTCAGTATCAAACCACCTACATCACATATGTCAGTGAGAGAAGAAGGGATGAATATCTACCTGCATACCACTTTTGCTCAAATGCCTATTTGAGAACAGAAGTGAGGACTTACAGCATCAACAGCCAGTGCCCAGCAGTCAAGAGCTGTCAACAGTCACCCCTAAACTGTGAGGAGATCTTTTGGAGCTCTAGAGTGCACTCTCAATCCCTGAACTTGTACCTTTTTTTTTCCCCACCTTGGAAGTCACTGTAGGGAAGGGATGTTGCACATCCAGGTCTTGCCCCAGCACTGAATCAAGAGACATCCCAAGGAGGGGACTGGATCCCAGTTTACACAATGTGGGGAGCAAGGGACCTGTTGTGACTTCCACCAGGTCTGTCACTTCCCCTGGATCAGAGCCTTGGAGAGCACATCCTGAACCTTGTGTTTTCATTTTGCCTGGAGTGGGAGGAGAAAGCTCTGCATCCACCTGAATGCAAAGGTAACACTCTTTGAGTTTAGGTGCTCTGAATGAACAGCACACCACGGTTTCACCTGCAGAGGTAAGTGCACCTTGGAACTAGGCACTGCTTCATCACAAAGACTGGGCACTCAGTGTTCAGCCCAGAAATGTGATTTTGCCAAGAGGCCTCAGGCTAGTTCTGGGCAGGGACTTATCCTTCCTTCTGGCAGACAGGAACCAACCAGGAAAGCAACCAGGAACAAGGAACAGAAGAGACAGGATATGGGCTGAGATGTGGGCAGCATATTCTTGGGCATCATTTTAACTTCTAAGTTCTTGTAGGTCCAAGCAAGCTCACAGGGCTTCTGAGCAGGTCACTGCTGGTGATAAAAAATTATTCAAGTAAGCACAACTACACGGTCACAAAGGGTTGAAGATGGGTAAGAACTTGTTAAACATATTACCAATATTTAAGTTGTTTTAATCTTTCCAAAGAGCTGAAAAAACATTCAAGAGGCAACACACTCTTTCCTTTTTCCTTTATCATTTCCTCCCACTCTCCCTCAAGCCTTTGCCCTGCTGATGGGAATGCCATCTCATGGTGCAACAGACCTCCTCATTTCCCCTACCCATAACTCCTCAGAAGCTGCATTTCTTCCACCAAAGTAACAGTAAATTTTAAACAGGACTTCCTAAATCCTTGGCTGAAACAACAAGTTCTCTTTTGCCCCATGCAGAGACCGTGAAAACTGCTGGCCATTCCAGCACAGCACTGAATGGGTTGCTTTGCATTCTCTAACCTGGCAAGCACACAGCAGATGCTCCTTTTGGGAAGAGCAAAACCCAGTGGTAATCTCTATCTTTTTAACTACTGAGCTGGCTATTTATTGACTACTGAGCTGGCAATTGACTGCAAAAATCCCACAGAAGCAACAGTGGAAAAGGGAAAAGTGGTGGAAGACAGAGCTGAATGTGATGCCATGGGTGGTACTTTTTACACCACTCCTGTCTCTGCAAAACACTTATCTTTGAGTGTATATAGTTTCCTCCTCAGCAACATTTTTTTCTGTATTCTTTCATTCTGCTGCATAATATCAAAGTATCTGAATCTTGTGATAAGCACTACATACTTAGTACTAATCACAGGGGATTTTATCCCCTTGTTCTTTCTCGAACTTCTCTTAATTTCTCTACTTGTTCCTGATTGGATCAACTATAATTGTTATATTGATTTTAAATTTTTTTCTGTCTGCAATTTATCAGCAGTATCTTTTCTATTTGCTACTGACTTTGACTGCAGGAACAGTCTGAATGAATCAGAATTAGGTCTAGTCACAGCTGAGCTGTGGAAACCTGCTGAGCCATTGTAGCTAGAGCCCTGGATCCCAGAAACTGTCATAAATAAAAGCCATTATGACTAGTACCTCATGCCATTTCTGACTGTGAACATATGGCAGCATACTCCGTATGGCCAAGAAAACAATAACTACTTTATGGACCTATCTGAATGTTAAAAAAAGGAGCTTTTCTCTGATGTTAGGCAAAAACACCAGAGCTCCTAGTTATTGAATGGTATGATTTCTAAACTCTGCTTCAAACATTCACTGCATCTCCCTCCTCTTGTCTATGAATGGAGAAGCCAGACCCAGTGGGAAGGAGGATTTCTTTTCTGTCAGAAAAGCAGGAGACACAGTGAGTGCAGCTCTTGCTCGCCTCTACAGGGCTGAGTGAAGTGCAGGAATCTTTATCCCCTCTCTAAGGCAAGTTTGTCTCAGAAAAAAAAAGTTATCAAACCATGGCCAGAATAAGTGATGCAAATAGGATGAATAAGATGTAACTGGGCAGCTCTGGAGATGGGAGAAGGCAGGAAGAAACAAAAAAGAGAGGGGAAGCAGTGGAGTGGAGGGAATGGGGATGTCCACAATGAAGCTCCAAGCACAGGGACATCTGGAATCATCTGCCTGCAGCCTCACGCTGTCCTAGGTAATAGAATTTCATAAAGTCTTAATTAAAACTCATCAACTCCTATCATAAAAACAAGTTGCAGGAGTCATGCCATCTGTACTACAGGAAATCTCCTAAATGTTCTGCCTGTTTTTACTTATTAAAATGCTGTTGTGTCAACAATGTCATTTCTGCTCAAAGAGCTCTTTTCCATTCCTCCTCCCTTTAGAGTCTCCTCCTCTGGTAAATCTGTAGATATCTGTCATATCCCCTTCTCAATTTTTGTTTTTTCTCACCTGAAGAAACCACACTTTTGATTTCCTTTCATAAGATTGGCTGCTAAAACTATCGTACCTGTCCTCTTTCCTCCCTTTCCATCTTAAATTAATATTTGTGAGATTATACACAGAAATGCACACAGTATTTCAGACACAGGCTGGAGCCTTGTACATGGTGTGGAAGTCACTACACTAAAGGCAGAATTTAATAACTTATGACCCCAATGAGCTTTTCCATAACTACATCTGCAGCTGACTAAAACACATGACCTGGCTCCCTCTCTGGTCCCAGCTCAAGCACCAGCTAATGCCTGAAATTCTTGTTCATGGTCCCAAAGTGCATATCTCTGCATTTTGTACTATAATGTTTCATCACATTTAAATGGTTCCTGATCTCAAGGTCATCTAATTATTTCTATATAATATGGTAATTCACATTTTTATTGTTAATATGTCCCACATCTGCACCACCAGGAAAAAAAAAAAAGTCATTAATTCTCTCCTACTTTTTGGTACTGAGGTCACTGATGAAAATATTAAATCATTATTATGATTATTTATTTATTTATCGAATTATTATGCCACAATCTGATAATTGCACTTTGCTAGACACTTTCTAACAGTTCTCCCTTCAGCATGGCCTTTTGCCAGCTTCTTCTGGACCAGCTTTCACCATCACTTCATAATTTTCAGAAGTTCACTCTAATTTAATTAAGTTACTGTAAGTTTAACTAACATTTTCCCATCTGGCAAACAGTAGACATTTTACAGAGGCCTGGAATACTGCTTACACATGTACTTTTTTTTTTCCTCCCCCTCAGCTATTCCATGCCTTAGAAATGGGGAGGACTGAGCCAGGGCTGAGTAGCCTTCAATCCTACAGAAATGTTGGAGCTATGCCACCAGGACAATGCAGCAACTTGGGGGCAGGAGGCTGAGAAGACCAAAACATCATTGTTCTCTGGGCAACCAGAGACTCAGGGCATCCATCAGGTTTGAAATTCAGCCTTCTCAGCATCCTACACCATGAGATTGCGAGGGAAATCCTGGCCTTTTTCCTTCTCCCTGACGGGGTGACAACAGATATCACTACAAGAAGGTGCCTTTGAATATTTCTTCCCTAAAATCAATTTTTCCAGAGAGGACAAGAGATTAAGGAGTTCAGCAGAAATAGGATTTCTTCCCTTGCATACACGTATGTGTTCTTAAAGCATCTTTCTTATTGTGCACAATAATAATACTGGAAACATTACTCTTGGAAATTATTGGTTCAGCAAAAATGCAGTAAAGTCCCAAGTGCTACATTGCTGTCAATTCCTTCAGTGCTTGCAGCTTTTCTGCAGCCTCCTAAGAAGTCTAAACTCCCATAGGAGCTATTCAAGATGACAGTCATATTAAAGGCCTTTGCAGCTTTTTAAAAAAAATTTTTTTAAGAAATGTCAGTGCTAATACCTGCCCTTTGTGCTGTTTTCCTCTGGTGTTACACAAATCCTGTGAGATTTTCCCATCTGACCTGATGACCAGACACCTTACCCTTGGAGTAAAAGGCATATCCATGCATGAGTCAGAAACAGAAATGTTGCATTTCTTGGCCTTTCTGTAAATGGAGGAATTCACACTTGTTTAGGCTTTTATCAGAATCTGTATTTGGAGAGTAGTATGGATGTGAAAGGGAAAAATAGTGGGTTTGGCACTGCAAGTGCATCAGAGCAAAGTCTTGTTGCACACCGCTCATCCTGAGAACCAGAGAGTTTGTGACTGCTGATTTTCATTTGCCAAAATATTTAAGATTTATGGAGTCCTGTTTTATGCTCCTATCATATTCCCATCCATGACTCAGACTTACTGATATTCTTTTTTGTAGCTAATGTTCTCTTATGTCAGAGCATGACATGAAGAACCTTTAAAAAGATGACATAAAATAGTTTACTTTTTTGTTCAAGGTAGACTATCAGGATTTTTAGAGCCATTTGCTGTTGAGACTTTGGAGCCTGGTGCCCATCTCGTGTCACCTGTACCACTGGGGACACAACTGACACTTTGCCAGTAAATATTCCCATATTCCCCTTTTACCCTTCCTGTCTAGGATGACTCAAAATAATATAAAGTCCGTGAACACACCCCAGCCATGCCTGTTATGCCCCCAGCAAAATTTGATCCAAGCTGTGATAGGATGGGTTTTTAATTGCCATGGGTTCAGGGAGTGTGGAAAGTTTCTGAGGTCCTTTCTTCCTCTTTGTTTTATGGATAATGCAGTTGTTAGCATAATATAGGCTCTAATACAAGAAGTAACAGAGCAAGCTGAGATGGTGAACTTAATCTCAACATCAATGCCTTTTTCATTTCATTCTTTATTAAAAAGGTCAGCTGTAATTAAGGTGCTTACTTATTTAAACACCTATAGATAAGGATGAATGATCTCTCTGAGCAGTGCCATGAACACTTAGATAAAGATAAGCTAGATGTTTTCCAAGTGGCTGGGTCTGATTAAATTTCTCGTAAAATACTTTTGCAGAACTGGCTGAAGTAGGCTCAGATTTCCTAGTGGTTATCTTTGAGAATTGCTGAAAAATAAGTGGAGACCCAAAAGACTGCAAAAGGATATAAACAATGCTCTACCACCATGAGGTCGAAATGAGAATATTATAGACTATACAGTTTCAGCTTTTGGAGGAACAATGAAAAAAGCTCAGAACAAAGAATGTATAAATAGTTGAAAGAAAAATAGGAAAGACAAGAAACAGCCAATAAGCAGTCACTAGGAACTAATGATGAAGACCAATTTAGTTACTTTCTTTGGCAGGGTAAATGGCTTGTATTTAGTGAGAAGTTACAATAGATACCAAATATCTTGACTTGGGTAAGATTTCTGACCTTATCTCCTATAACACCCTCATTAAAAAAAAAAAAAAAAACCAACAAAACCCAAAAAACCAAACCCAAAAAAACCTCTAAGAAACACAGCATAAATGAAACTACAGTATGGAAAGCCAAGTGTCCTGAAAAAACATCCAGGGGGTGTACACTGTCACTGTACAATCCCATGCAATACCTCTCTGTGGAGGGATGCAGTCTCTCCATGATTTGTTTCTGACCCAGATGATAAAATACATGTGTTAAAATGAAAGGTCTGCAAACATATAAGATAAGAGACAAATGCAAAGTTTTACAGTAGTAAAGTCATTACTTCCTTTCCTTTCTCCGTCCCTTCTCCTTGGGGCTCTCAAGGCCTCTGCGAGAGCAGCAAGTTTAGTTTTGGCCAGCATGCTGCTGGGCAGGTATGGAACACTTGGGGAAAAGTAGTGAGTGAGAAAAAGAGCCCAGTTTTCTGCAAAAAAATTGGGCTAGTTTGATTTAGGGAAAATTCTAAGAGGCAGCATATAACAGTGTTCATTTATGCAAAAGAACACTGTAAAAAGCTCTTACCCGTGACAAAGGAAGACAGTAAAAAGCTAATGAACTTCAACTACAGCAGGAGTAGATATTAGGAAAAGCTCTCAGCAGCAAAGATACTTAATTATCTATGGAATTTTTAGAAATTCCATCTCAGGAGATCTTTAGTAACAGATTCAGATATGTTGTCCATTAAAAGCTCCAATTTACGCATAGAAGATAAAACCCACTTTTCCTCTCTTATACTTCCTTACTCCAGACTCCGTCCCCAGTGCCCATCAGATTCCACACGTGGTGAGCAGCTCCTCTCCCCTGATGGAAGTTCTGCCACACTTTCACAGCTCCTTCCTCCATCAATCCACATCAGCATCCCTTCCTTTACCCATCTACTGTAACCCCTCCAGCAGATTATAAGTGCACCACATTTTCCCTCCTTCTGCATTAATACCCTTGCTTTAGCAGGCATCTACATCCCCTTTCACCTCCATACAAGCTGCATGTGCTTGCCTTCTGCTTGGCAAGGAATGATCCAGTCCCTAGCACACATCTGACCAGCCAGGACGTGCATTCCTCCCATCAGCTGCAGCAGGATGCATTGTCTCCACATCCTTCTGTGGGATAGGAAGCACATCCCTATGAAGGAGCAGGACAGACTCTGTGCACTTTGTTTATCCAGCAGATTTACTCAGCTGATGTATTGCAGGCTTTATGTCCGGGTTTTACTGCAGCTAAAATACTATTAGGTGAATATGGGCTTCTGTATTAGATTTCAGGACCAACACTTCCATACAGAGTTCTCATTCATTGATTTCAGATGCCTGCACTGAGATTGCCAGGCCTGAATGTTCAGAAGCACTGAATTTTAGTAATTACCTGTTATTTTCAATAAAATCTATTCCAAACATGCCTGAAGCTTCAGTGGAAAGTTGAGTACTTCTAATTAATACAAAGTATTTTAAACATGTGTGCTGTCCTGTCAGTACTGCCTAACTTCCAGTACATACCTCTGGTTGTTCTAAGTTTTACAGATACAAGGCATGTGCTGGAAAATCCTGTGAACATTTCACTGAAGCTGCACATTTTAATTAAATAAAATGTGATTGCCAATCAATTTATTTTAAGAGGAAAATAAGACTTACTTGAGCCTCAAAATTTCAGGCAGAGGTCTTGAACTTACCATCATCAATTTCAGAAGTTTGTACATTTTGCCTATGGCATACTTCATTCTGACACGTCCATCATTTTTCAAACGGATGTGTGCTGCTATCCAAAATCCATTACTTGTGCTATGAATTGAATAACGCTCTATTATTTACTTCTGGCATAGTATAATCAGACACATGCATCTCTGTTGGCTTTGTTGCTGGCTTTCACTTTCCAACGAAGGGGCCTGAATACATTAACTGAACATTTTAATGAATTGGTAACAGTAATGGGCGCTTAGAGTATAGATTGCTTTTGTAAAGTGCTACTGTATTGAGAAGTGCCTTGAAGTGTTGTCCAACGCTTAGCGAGCGGTTAAGAAAGCATGATTTATTTTGGACTAGTTTTATTAGGCAGTTATTGATAGCCATATAATGAATGATCAGTATGCAAGGAAAAGCATTCGATTGCTTCTCTCAAACCATTCTTGACATGTAGCGTAGCCAAAATAAACAACCTCCTTTCAGTGACTGCTTAAATCACAGAAGAAATTCCTACCAGCGCTCAATGAAGGTCCTTTTTTCTCTCTTAAGGCAATTATTGTTCAAGCATATTACAAAATACTGGGTATTTTTCACTCAAATGTCCATGACTCAGAATTATTCTGCACATGTGGTAAAGCGGGTAACTAATATCTCTTCATCTTTATTCTTCCCATGTGAATGCAGCATAGTGTAGCAAGACAAAACCCACGCAAACATACTCTCTTCATACAAAGAATGCAGTGGTTCAAACTGCAATGAATCTGCCCTTCTGTTTCTAGCAGTGGTAATCCTCCATCCCATGTTTCCACTCTGTTCAAAGCCACAGTAAAACCATATCTGAAACTGAATTTTAATTAAAAGCTAGACAGTTATTTTATCACAACAAATGCAAAAAAAGGAAAAAAAAAGGGAAAAATAAGCCTATGGTGTCTGACTACCTGCTCTCACCCCAATAGCTGCTGTCACCAACTAGAAAATTATTAATCACAGATTTATTCAAATTCATATTTTGAACAACATCTAAGCATGTTTGTGAAATGCATCACCAAGAAGCCATCTGTGCATTTTCAATGATACCATTTATATTTCATAAAACCAAGCAGCTGTTTTGCTGTGATTTTTCTGAGCCTTTAAAATTGGCTTTCAAGACCCAAAGCCGTTGAGGTTATAGAACATAAACCACAAAGCATCTATTTCTAAGTGTGCCTGGAAGGGTGGTGATGAGAAAAACTTACAAGATGCAGAGAGAAATTCTTAGAGCTTTACAATCTCGATTAGAATGAAAAGTAATTGTGAGGATTATTTTCACCCTCCAGCCTAATTGCCCAAAGTCTCTCCTTTTATTAGACAGGGTTTGAGACTAAAGGTGGGAATGCAAACCTGCACTCATGATAAGGAAAACAATCAGACAATATGTTAAAAGTAATTATTGTGTCTAATTCCATCAGAGTGAAAAGCTTAAGTTAATACTGAGCGTGTACAATATGGGTAAATAATTGGAAGAAAGAGCATTTTATCAGCCGAGTAATGCATTTCTAAGCACAGATGAGTTGCACTTACTGAAGAGCAGCTAATATTTATGTTGGAGGCAGAAAGTGAGTGAGTCACTGTTCTTTATCTGAGAATTTGTTCATTGCTTCTGCCTGAACCAAAATAGTCACGTTGATTAAAGTGGAAATGCTTACCTCAGTGCGAGCAAGTGTAACATACACTGCATTAAACACTCTATTCTGTCATTAACTACTTTTTACCTAAATATGATACTTTCTTATTTATTATAGAAAAGAAACTCTCCAGTATCTTTGTTCTTGTTGTTACACAAGACACCGTAGTGATGCAGCTTTAAGAGATTACAGATAGGTAGGAAGATTAGGAGGATTAAAGAGGAATTGTATCTTCTGGTAAAATCACTAAGCCACAGAATAATTCCAGTTGGAAGAGAGCTGGAACACCTCTAGCCTAAACTCTTTCTCAAAGCAGGATCAACACTGAGTTCTGAGCAGGTTGCTCAGGGTTTTGTCCAGTCAGAGCTTAAAAGCCTCCAAGGATGGAGTCACTGTGACCCCTCTGTGCAGCATTTGTCCACCTTTACAGGGCCAGTGATCCTGCCCCAACCATATTAGTCACCTCCTCTAAACTTTTCCCAGTTCACTGATGCCTTGCTTGTCCCCAGTTTGGATGCAGCACTCAAAATGGGGTCTAAGGAGTGGTATTTCCAACCACTTTCTCCACCATATGGTCAAAAATGTCTTTTGGCTACTGATTCTACAGCAAAAGTTCTATTGAATAGAATGAGGGAAAGATTCACCCTAGCTTTCTATAATTTGGGCCTAATCCGAGCTGGATTAGACTGTGCCAGGTGTATGAGAAGGTTATGCACTTCCCAAAAAAAATGCTGAGGCAGATCCAGCACTGCTGAAAATAGGCAAGCAAGTTGGAGATCCCTAGGGCACGGCTCAGGGAACTTTGCCACCACTTCCAGCACTCTCACTGCAATCACATTTTGGCAAGATATGTGACTAACCCTGAAGTGAGGGAATGTTCAGCTGAAATTTTTTAGAAGTACTTTGTCATTTCCTCAGTCTCATACAATGTCTGGAATGGGAGCAACACCCAGGGGTTGTACAATAACACTTAAACAATCAGGTTTATTATCTGCTTGTCTTAATTAAATGTTGCTATTTTTTCCCTGGAGGAAGAAAGTTTTTTTACATTAAACAATTTAGTTTGAAGCAAATGGGCCTCTAAAAGATATATCATTTACTCTGATTTGATTCACTCTGCTCAGAAGATTCCTGTTCATGACTATTAATATGACTTAGCCCAATCAGATACGTTTCATTTGTGTCCTACTTCAAATCTTTAGTTTCTCCCATATGTCAAAAATGTTGGGGCTGCTGAATGATAAAGCCTTGTTGCTATGGCAATTAGTTCCATTACCTAGGTGACAGTGCTGGCATAATGTCACCACTAAGGCGATATAACTCCTGAAGTATTTTTAGCTTCTGTTGCAGATGAACCGCAGTAAAACCACCACTTATCAATGAGCCAAAATATCTGCAGGTGATGGGAAGGAAGGTACAGCTTGGCCACTCTCTGTGCCACCTGGAGAAGTGCAGGTACACAGCAGACTGGACAAGTGGACCTCCTACATTCAGCAAGACAATGAGAGAATGACAAGGAATAACAAAGGAAACCCCACAGAGAATAATAATAATAATAATAAAAATTTTTAATAAAAAGCAAAGAGAAAAAAATTTCCTTGTCTGGGCAACTGCTGAATGAACTACGCCTCAATACTCCCACTACATTGCCCTCTCCTATTTCACTGGGGTAATATGAAGGCATGTGCTGCAGCTGCATGAATTTGCATATTTTAAGCCTTTGTATTATTTATTACACAATATTTAGTCACACTCTGAAACCTCAGTCAGGATTAAAGTCTCATTCTATCAAGAACTGTGCAGATAAAAGCGGTGCTCGATAGCCTCTGCCCTCCCAGAGCTTACAGGCTTGCAGAAGGGTTCGGTGATGGTGAGGCAAAAAGCAGCTTCTGCCATTTTCCGGGTTATCTACAATTTATGAAAGCTTTTATCTTCTACTCTCTAGTCACACCGATTCATACAGCCCGCAGTACAACTGAAGCCCACAGGTAGCAAATTTGGCAGTGATTAAAAGGACAATGATGGTAGCATCTGTTATGTTTTGGGTTTTTTCTCCTCCCTCAGCTTTGCCTCGGGTTTCTGGGGCATGCTGCGGTGTGCTGTGTTGGCTGCACAGTCAGCATCCAATTGCACCTGCTTTGACCAGGAAATCTGCATAAAATGTGACAGGATTTTTCTCCTACTTCTCTCTCAGATTAAAGTCCATGTTTTGGAAACCTGCCAGGAAATCTGTAGTTAGGGGAACACCCATAGCCACGTTAAAACAGATGAAGGGCTTCATCAATCTTTCAGCATTCAGACAGAACAACAAAAATGTTATTTTCACTATCACACACACAAGATTCCTCTTCCCCCTGCCAAGATAGTGTGTAAGCAACTAAATACACCCGAGCAAAGAAGATGCATCAAACAGCCAAGGAGAAGAATTCTCTTCCCTTTTGCTGATGAGGAACTGCTCCCAAAACAAATAAATTATTAGTCTATTTATTATTTAGAGTTATGAGGCTATGCTTAGAGCAAGTACTCCTTGATCCATAAATCATTGGCACACCATTAATTATCCACACTCACCACTTGCTGACTTAGTTAGTCATATAAATCACATGGCACCCTAAGCAGGCAAATGATAGTTGCTAAACATTGCACTTGCTCCTTTTGTGTCACTTTCTCCATATGTTCCTCTGCTGGACTTTGTCAGCAGCACTGTACCCCACTTGCACATCAGCAGCCTCACTTTGTTTATCCTTTTTCTGCAAGTATCCATTGGTATAAATCACATTAGCAGCAAACTTCTGAACTTGCCTAGTTCAAGATGTGGTCTCCATTCTTTCTGCCTGACCAGCTGCCATTGAGAAGCTGAAAAAACCCATAGCGATAACGCCATTGTGGAAGACAAAAAAAAAGGAAAGGGCTTCTCTGACGAAGATGCAGACTGACTTCACAGCTTTAGGGACTGTACTGCCTGTACTCCAAATTGTCAACAAATCACCAGAGGAATATCACATGTGGGCACACTTCTGACATGGTCAAAGGTCACATCAGTAATTTTTCTCTCACAGACATTAATATTTCATATTGGTCTTCTGCTGGGAGAGTCAAGTAAATTAGCACTGATGACGTGCCCTTTACTTGCTGATCTGTGGACTTCATTAAGGCTGCAGAAGAACACTGCTTTCTACAGAAGCCACAGCAAACATCTCTTTTACAAACCTGCCCGAGTATTATTTCTTGCATTTGATCCCACAATGACACTCTACTCTCTGAACACTCATTTCCCTCTTATCTTTTTTTCCCCTGACAATGTGCACAGACGACAGCATCAGTAGCCCACACAGCTGTGGGTCCAGGTTGCAGTTTTTCAGAACAGTTCAGAGAGGCCACACACAAGGCCAACCCTCTGTATATGTTGAGAGCTTATATAGTTTTGGATTTCAATGAACCACTGAGGAATATAAAAGGGATAGTCACTTGCAGCTGAGAAAGGGGGAATATTGAAGCTCATTTACGAACAATCACAGTACCCAGCTGGAGCTTTAGCAAATGTAATAGAAGTTTACCTAATCTACCTGCTCAGCTGACAATTTTCTTACAGACTTCCTCCAAGATGCACCCTCTTTCTTGCATTGTGGGCACATCAGTGTTCACAGAGAAAGTGACAGAGTTGTTCTTCTTGGGCCCCAGGATGTGTGCACCATATCTTTCAGTTCATTCTGTGCAAAATCCCTGTTTTGGACTTATGACAACCTTCACCAGATTGCATACTGACAGACAGAGCCAAATACCCGAGTTGGAGCTTTATACAGTAGGGAGAGAGGACTTTTTCTTCCTTATCAATATCTTTCTGCCGTTCCAAGGAAGCATTTTTGGACTGGGTGCTTTATTATGACACCCAGTTCCAAGAGTGCAACCCTGAGACAAATATTGAATGACTGCATATATGGCAAATAAACTGAATGTCTCAGCAGGTGATTAAAAAAAAATAAAAAAAATCAAAAAACCCAACCTTTTGCACTACACAGGAAAGTACATAGAAACATCCAGTAGCAACTACTAAGCCAAAAATAAGGGATGAGGCACTTCCAAGGCACCCCAAATTGCAACTTTTGTCCTTATCCCAGTGCTTGGTCTTGAGAACTGAGCAGCATTCTTTGCCAGCATCTCCTGTCAAATGAGTGCACGTGTGCTCTGTGAGTCAGAAGCTTTCAAAAGAAAATGTTCAGACTAAATCTAAGGATCATTTAACAAATGAATAACACTCAGCTACCTAAGGCAGAATCAACAGGAGCATGTTATGCTGTGCAGCAGTTTACTTTATGAGCTGAAAATTACAGCTGATAACACTGTCTAGCTCCTGTCATGAGAAAGACATTGAAATCGCTGACCTTCCACAGAACATAATCTCAATTCATTCAAAGCAGTAACATGCCATAAAAACCAGCGTGCACCAGTGGTACTGAAAATAAGTATAACCAGCTCTGTACATTGTAATTTACACATAATAGCCATAATACACCACCTAAACAAAATTCAGCCCAAATGAGCAAAAAAAGGGGAATGAAGATATTGTCCTGAACTGAGGTAAAGACATTTCTCAATACAAAGCTTTAAAAACATAACTCACTTGCTTTCAGTAATATTAAGATGAGACAATCCTTTAGCTTGTCCTTAGAGACATCTTAATTCAAGCTCTGAAGTTATCATATTAGCACAGGTAACAGCTATCAGAAGCTATGGGCTGTGATATTATCGGCTTGCTTTATTTATTTTAAACTTGTGTTAATGTTGGGGAGAGACCTGGGAAATGTGGTGGTATAAATTTCTTATGAGCTGCTCCTGATGTTCAAAGATGCCCAATTAACTAATTCATACTTCCTTTAATGAGAGAATCTCAAAAATGGGGAGAGTGCAAACAGCATGTCATCTAGCATCAATGGAGGGAAAATGTAAAATGGTTGCAATACCAACAGAAATGTCTTTAAACACACACTTCATGTTACCCTTGGTAACCAATATCACTGTCGTGCCGTATCAGTGTTCAGGGTTCTTCAGACAACTGCAGCTTGGATTATTCAGGACATACACACACACACATACAAACTCATTACCCTAAAAAGCACATTTCTGCCAATAGCACTTACAATTTTCAGCTATTGCTATTTTATTTCTTACTCGGTTGAGGAAAAAGATTTTTCCTTAGTTAATAATCCTACAGGTCAGTTTATGACAAGCAGCTAGAAACACACAGATGTCTTATTCAGGATACAAACTAAATCTCACAAAAATCTAATTTTCCACTAGAGAGGTAAGATTAAGTATTTCTGTTGATAAGTATCCAATTCACAGGAAGTGGTCAGCTCCACAATGACCATATTTTTGGTCTGTGCAAGTTGCTTTCCTAAGGACTGAGCTCCGCTCTCAGTGGCAGCAGGTGTTCCAGACATCCAGGGTTTAACCTGGGGCTGCTTGCTCCAGAAGGGACCCACAGGCTCTGTTCTTTCTTGGAGACTGCATCTTTTTGGGGTTTTGTTTACAAAAATAGATTGCTTCAGCAGGGCAGAATTAACCAGAATAGGATATAACAGAGGAAAAAATCTCTTTTCCCTTCTCCCTGTGCTGCTGCCCAGCAATGTGCTGGTAGAAGGAGGACTACTTTTAAAGGGGAGGAAAGGGCTTCTTTGTCTGCTTGGTTAAGGAAAAAATAACAGCCAGCTCTCCCCCGCTCCGTTTCTTTCTCTCTTTTTTCATTTGGGCCCCTCCACCACAGTACAAATTGTTGTATTTTTGCTTGTGCCTCCCCACTGCCCCACAGTTGCACCCATTATAAGGGGTGAAAAAAAGAAAGTGCTTTTTCTTTTCTAGCCATAATCTTCCACAAATCTCAACTATTCCTGCTACTAAGATGTGCCTTGGTTTCCAAGCACTTCACTCAATACCATCTGTACACATCCAAGGACAAAAATGTCCCTTTTTTTACTCAAAAGTGGCCTTGTATAGCTCTCAAGTTGCTCCAAGAGTTTGGCTACACAGGAGATTAGTTTTCTCACTGAGGAATATCCTATTGTGACAGCCACATATTATTCCCATCTTTTTAGAAAGTGGACAAACAAGAAGCAATGCATAGATTACCAACTGTGCTTAAAGATAATGAAATGCTCAATGGATTTATATATATCTCTGGAAGTGAGCACTGCTGTGCACTGTCCACAAGTGTTCTCACTGATCCTCTCACCCACACCACCTGCAAGAGGCTTTAATAATCTAAGACCCAACCGCAGCAACAGATGGTTTTTAAAAAAAATATTTCCGACAACAATCTGCCTCACTCATACCAACATCTTTTCACGGTAGCCTAAATGACTTGAAGTATAGCCACCTGGTTTTGTTTTGGGCATACTGAGTCATCATGAAAAACTATCCAAGAACACCGGGAGTGGCAGAAAGACAAGAGGGACTCAAGGCTGGGGTTGTTCTGGAGAAGTTCGTCAAGTTCTGGGTGTAGCTTTGCACATGCACCACTCGTGTATGGAAATACTTGACCTTCTTCTGGGGAAAGACGGCCGCTATTCTGCTGGTGTTGCAAAACAAAAAGGGAAGCTTGACCACTATTTGGGTTTGATCCTTAAGGAGGAGTAACACCTGGGTTTAGCTCACCAGTGTCCAGAAAGGTTGCTCTGCTGAGCAGCTGGAGGATCACATACTCAGAAGAGCTTAAAATCTGTGAAAGTTAGACCAGGAAGAGGATAGTGTTGTCTGGAATATAAACAACATGAAGGAAAACAAAGCAAAAAAATGTCATCTGAAAGACAACTCTATTATTTTAATGTCATGTTCATCCTCTTTTTGAGGAGTGGAAAATTAATGGCCAGAGCTTGTGAATGTGCATCAGTAAAATCAGAGTATTGGTGGCACTCCATGCCCAAATGTTTTAGCTCCATTTTTTTTTGCTCAGTGCAAATACCTTTAATGGACATTTTTGAGCACTCATTTTCCTCTCTTCTGCCAGTCTGAGATACTTAAAAATAAAGTATAAAAGAAGAAGAAAAAAAGAAAGTGTTATTGAGAAGGTCTGGGTAGGTTTTGCTGGAATAACTGAGCGTTGCTCATCAAGTGTGCTCAAACATCAGAGCATTTGATGGCTTATCAACACATTAAAAATACCTTGTCAGTAGTTCTTTTGTTACAGTATGGGTCCATAACATTTCTTCCTTCTCCAGAAATACCTGCTTAAGTTGTCTGATTGATCTTTAAGCACTTACAATGGAAAAAGGTCCATTAATGCAATTTCACTGTCATTGTTTTCAGAGCTATTGAACTGTAAAACCTGTGTGTGAGGCAACTGATGTGTGAACACCTCATCTGGCAACCTCTCTTTAAGGGAAATATTTCAGGAGGTAAATTTAGTTAAAATGTATATAATTAGAACATAAAAAGGCAACTTATTTCATGGAGCACATGAGATGCTTGAGAGAATACTGCTGTATGGTAAGCTCAATTTCTTTTCTGTATTTGGTCTTCACATACATACAAACAAACCTATACAGATGTATGCATATATATATTTTGTATATATTTCATGCAAAAATTGAATTTCTCCTCAAATTGTGCCGTGAATTACTCAGCTCCCTCTGCATGAGAAAAAAAAAAAGAAAACCAAGGCCTGAATATGAAGGTTTTCTGCATAATTGTGAAGTCCACAAAAATTACTGTTACATTTATATAACTTGGATCCACCATGGTTTTTGAATGTAATTGAAATCATTCCTTTTCACTTGTCAATACTTTGCTGCTCTGCACAAGAAGTTATGAATTATCTCAAAGTTCTGAAATCCACTCAGTACACATTTTCAGCAACATAAAGTGGTTTTCCTTGTCATTTATTTTTATTTCAGTTAGTCTATAAAATTCAATATGCTTGATATTAAAGAGGAAGATGGATAAAACAGTTGATTCACCACACTTGCCACTGGCATAGTGGAAATTACAAAAAAACTTTACATCAGCATTCTTTGATGTATTAGTTGGTCATCAGTTTCAATTATTTAAAAAAGGATTTGTGAATTATATGCTAGCAGTAGTGACACAGATGACAAAATAGTAAAAAAAAAGTCTTCAGAGGAGATAAAATTAAAGGAGAAAAAGAATATAGTCTGAGCTAAAAACTGCAAAAAATCCTGCATACAGAGCATCTGGATTAGTCAGTGACACGACTTGCTTTAGATCATTCGGTTATCTAAATATTTGACAGCATTCAGTCTTGAGTAAATATTCTAGAATTTGCAAATGCATTCAGTAAGAAAGAAAGCATCCTAAGGAAGTCATCATTCAGGTCAATGTCAATATTAACAGAGCCAGCACTCAGCTGGTCGTCAGCCACAAAGTCTTTACAAGTTACTGTGAAACCAGAGAGATTTATCTTCTCCCACCCAAACTGTGTCTGCAGTGATGGACTGATAACCTTCAGCTCTACCTTACCTCAGACACACTCTACTCTTCAAATCCCTTCTCAATTTCCCTAAGCTGGCCAGAAAAATCACACAAGGAGCACGATTAAACCAGTCTGGAATGTCCCTGCTTCCCAGACCCATTCAATTTATCTCCTTTGCCAGATTTTCTTCTTCCTCTCTTGCTGCTCCCTCCATCAAATGCTGGTGAATTTCCTACAAACTCTGTACCTTTCATAAACTAAGTAACTTGTCATGAGACCTGTTATCATCACTATTCACAGAAAGGAGGAGTTGTAGAAGCTCTAGGAAGGATATACAAATGAGTAACATTCAGAAAAAGAGGATGCCTAAGGAAAAGACGATGACAATACTACTCAGGGGACCTCCTTCACTGGATGCTGGTTCCTTTTGTATTTGGCAGCTCCATGAAGGTGTCCAGTTTCCATAGAACACTCCTGTGGCTGTCCAAGTTCTATAATACCAAGAGGAGGAAGGCTGCTGCAAACTTAATTTCTTATGAAAACATGCAGAAATGCTTAAGTTTAAAATAGGACCATAATCTTATTTTTTTCTCTTGCATTTTTCTTTAGCATAAATGATTTCTAAAGCAAAATAATAACATAATGAAAAGAAGAGAACAATGAAGAAGGGTTATCTTGTTTGGGATTTTAAGGTCTGTGCTTAGACGGGGAAAAGGGTTTGTGGCATTCATTTTAGGGAGTGTGAAGGGTCTTGATGTCATTTTGTTTGTTTTAAATATCCCAAGAAATTACAGAAGAAGTGATGAGTTAAAAAAACCCAACCAAAAACAACTAATCAGAATGATCAAATCAGGTAGCAAATGTCAATTTAAGACAAGGTATAATATGGTAAAGTTGCTGTTAAAAATTTGGAATGACCAGATAAAATTACTCTTTTTACAGAGTTCAGTTGTTTGTTTTTTTTCCCTTTACTGCTGCAGCTGCAGGCTGTCCAGCAGGGTCTGAGACAGAATTTTCCTTAAATAACTGCTCTTTCTCCCACTCATGCTGCTCCTCAGGTCTTGCTTTGCTGTGTGAAACAAGCAAAGCACATTCATTCCCTTACCATAGCTTCTCCATTCCTACAAGCCCTTCTTATCTTTTCCATCATGAATGCATTTTTAATGAGCACTCATAACAAGCTTCACATGAAACTCCAGATCCTGCAGGTTGGAAATTCTTCCCCTGACACATCTTCCAGTCACATTTGTCTTTTTTGCACTTGCTCGGTGTTATCAGTGCATGACAATCCCGTGGCCACCCAAAAGGCTCACAGCTGATGCACCTGAGCTGCGATCCAAGCTCCCACAGACCCACACTGAACTCATCACTGCACAAACTGCAGAGCAGGAGGCTCCTTCTCTCTCAAATTCTGCAAGGTATCACCGTCTGATGACTGACACGAGAACAATTCCCTGCACAAGCAGATTCCAAGTGAACTTACTAATTAGTGCAGATGTTGTGAAGGTAAGAAGCCATCAGAACTTGGCAGGAATAACTTTGGCATTAAGTTATTCGGTCTCTGAGTGACAAAATGATTTGTGGATGACTGTGCTGCGCTCTCTGCCTTTCCTTCTCACGCTCCAACACTATGAGCAGGAGTGTAATTTGGGATATTTTTCCTCTCAACTGTATTTCTTTCTGGTCTCCTGTCATCTTCTAGCAAGGATGGGAGTAAGAGGTTTGGATGTCACCTCTGTTCAAACATTGTGAAATGCAGCAGAAATGGAGCTGTTAATGACAGAGATAAAGCACAGCACAGAGCAAGGAGACACGAAAACACACAGCTCAGCTGGAAGTCGGGAGATATCTTAAGGAGACAAGTCATCAAGAGTGGAGCAGAACCTTATCCTAACCTCATGCTCTTAATAAAGCCTGGTGACATGGCATCAGGCATTTTCAAGTCCTAATCTTTCAGTTTGGCTTGGGTGGGGATGAAAACAGATGTGTGAGTACACTGTCACTGTGGCAAAGGCAGACTGTATAGAAAGAAAACAGAGCAAACACAGATGAATGTCACAAAACTTTCTAAAAGAGAGCTTCCCCTGAGCTGGATGAAAATATTTCAGAAAAATGTGGAGGCAAGCACAGCAAAGTGTTCTCCAAATGGTGTCTTCCCATGCCTGGAATTCAAGGATCTCCTATGCAGGCAGACACAAGACACTTCAAAATGAGCTGCAAGTATCTCTAAGACAGCCACCATCCCTTTGGGTGAGAGCATCGTGCTTGTCTTTAGGCTCCACTGCCAAATCTGAGCTGCCTGATGAGCACAGCCAGCCTGGCACTGTGCACACACTGACACAAGGCAGAGCACCTCACGTGCAGGGATGGAAATGTTATAATCCTGAGCAACAGGTTAGTCAGGGAGTGATGAGCCAAAGGGCAGAGTTATGAACAGCTGGCATTGTGACTGAAAGGGACAAGTAAACGGTGGGTGATAGCAATATTCCAAAGGCATTGCTTAAAAACCCCCCAGCTTTTCCCCAATGTGAAATTACAGGGACACACCAGGCAATACTCTGCTCATACAATTATGCAATATGCAGAGTGAGAGATGATTCCATCCACAGCACCCTCCTAGGGCCAATTTCCACCAACACACTTGCACAACTTCATTGCTGTCACACTCTCATTAACCCCGAATGGCCATTCCTGCTCTCTCGGTGGCTATGATTAATTAGTGTGCTTTGAAAAGCAATCTGCTCTGTGCCACCAAAACTGAAGCTGTGCATTAAACACACAGGGACAGAGCTGGGCCTCCAGTCTTCAGCTGGATCAGGACTTCTCCAAAGCTCTGCCAGCATGTTTTGTCATACCCACATGAAAATGTGAGCTCGTGTTCCAGCACAGACCTGCCTGTTGATGCTGCCACTACACAAGCCCTGTTTCCTTCTCTAAAGCAAAAGGACTTCCACCATGTCCTGGGGTGGCATAATGATATTTTGTATTCCCTATCGTTTGTATACTTGAGCAGAAATATGGTCCTGTAGCTTTAACTGTGTCCCGCAGCTGGGAGAAAGCTCTGCCCGCGGGATGTTTTGAAACTTTTCCCCGGCTCTCCTATGGGGGAGTGAGAGGGAGGAAGGGACACTGGTTTTTTTTAATTTGTTTTTTTTTTTCCTTTTTCCCTCAGTTCAGTTGCAGCTGCGGGTGGCTGGTGCTACTGGTGTGGCTGCCGCTTGGTTTTTTTTTCCTTTTTTCCCGGGATTTGTTTTTCTTTTTTCCATCATTTGTGAATCCTTTTCTTCGACTTACTTTCTCATCCGAGAACCTGAGGAGCCCCGGAGGACAGCAGACGAGAATCGTCCAGGGAGCAGCCGGAGGAACAGCCCCCGGGCCCTCGGGGTGGGGGGGACCCCGGAAAGGGGAAGCCACGAGGAAAAGGACACTAAGTTTATCAGCTGTTTATTCAGGTTTAATGACCTTTTTTCCCCTTTCCCTTTCCACTGTGTTGTCTGTTAATTAAACAGTTCTTTCCACTCTGGGCTGAGATACTCTGTTGTGGGGGAAGGGGTGCCAGAAACCTTGTTGTGGGGGGGGGGGGGGGCACCTGTTCAGAGTGCTTTCCACCTAGGATATTTGTCTCTAATCCGAGACACACCATTATGCTACAGATCATCCAACTGCACAGACTCTGGAAATAAATATAGGCATCAACATCAGCAGCCTGATTTTTTGATGTGTTAAAAATGTACAGCTCTAAGAGTTACTATACAGAAAAGGCTGAATTCTTTCTTGGTGCCTAGCACCTAAGTATCTAAATATGGATATTTTTTGATTAATTACCTGTCAAAACCCCATGGGTTTGCAATACCATTCTAAGAGATCTCTTTCCTACCTTTTAAATGCAGATCTAGGCTCAGGTGCATATGTTGATCCCTAAAGAGCCATTTCTGTATCAGATGATTCATTTTCTGCATATGATAAGGTACAATAAATGCAGTCACCAATAAACCACACCCCCTCACAATTTGCCTTGTGTAATTGCTACTTTTAAGAGCTTTGCACATGAAAAGCCACTGGTAACTTTCTTTTCCCACAGGTGCAGCCTCTCTTCCTCTGCAGGTGCATGTAAAGATTAGCAAAACATTGTTTGGTTTAGGTTTGCTTGAATTCAAACACCGTGGAGGAATCCCATCTTCCTGTACTAATTGATGGTGTGGGACTTTAAAGAGAGGAAGAACAAAACCCTCTGTGGTCTGTGTAGAGAAGGCACCAAAAAAATAATTGGCAACAAGCTTAACTGGAGGCTAAAGGTAAAACATAAATGAGTGGAAAATCCAGCATTGCCCACAATAGTTATTTTTGTCCCTATCGGGATTTTTGCTGTGACTGTAATCTCTTACAAATAAAGCCATTTACCAGCAGCACATCAAAAAGGCATTATCAGAAAAATCAGCGAGATAGACTACTCCAGCTAGAGCAGTGCATGCAAGGCTGCCCCTCTCCAAGGCTCAGATTTATGAGGCAGAAACATTGCTCCAGGCAGTTTGCAAGAATAGGTACAGGAGGCGGAGATTCCAGAGAGGAGGGTGTTGTGTTGTGGTTAAAGGTTATAAAGCTGCATTTACACGTGCTCTGCAATAGCTGTAAAATTAACTTAGATATTTCGAGAAAGGGTAAGCACAGAATCGTCAGCATGGCAGAGACAAGGGGGGAGAAAGCCTTTTTTTCCCTTTCCTTCAGTAAAATTCCTGTCAAAATGGAAAACAGGGGATTTATGTAGAGGTATCAGAAACAAAGTTAAAGTTTCATCTGCAGAGAGTTCAATTTAGAAGCAGACTGTGAGAGAGGGGGAGAGGACAAAGCGTAGGAAATTTAACATGCTTCCCAGGCACATGCTGTGACAGGATGATTCTCACCTCCTAAGGCCCGTGAATCAAAGGTATTGAAGATTCAAGCATTTTTCTCCTGGCAGTGGGTGGCCTCGTCCCCAAATCCAGCTGCCTTTCTGCATGAGACAGCTGAAATCATCTCCACATAGACGCTAGATTTATGTTATTATGCAGATCATATCAAACATATATGCTCTGCTGAGTTTTCTCACAATGTAATTCCCTCCTTCTCCGAGCTAAGCACATGTCCCATCACAAAAAATCCAAACAGGTCTTTAGGCACACCCCCAAAATCAATCAAGCTATTAGACGATTATAAATAGCCATTTTCTCTTTCTTTTCACTCCTCCTCACCGACTTTCATCTACTTCAGATTTTTTCAGCTCTGACCTGGAGCTCAGCTCTTTTCAGCAGCAGAAGTGGAGGACTAAGCTGAAGAGATCTCACACCAAGTACCTGCTGGATTGTTTGACAGTCAAGGCCAGAGAGTGACCACACAAGCTGACAACGTGACTATGAGCAGCAGTCCATGCAGTCAGCCACCTCATCCTCAACACTGACCAAAACAGGCAATTTTAGGCACAAATCCTCACAGTCAGTTGCACAAGAACATGGGGTCTTGTAATAATCTCTCCATTTAAGCCCAGAGGTCCCAAGATAAAAAGATTTATGTCCCTGTCCTTGATGTTTACAGAATCACAGAACTGCTGTCTACTATCCTGATGTCCCCTCATTTTCTACTCTTCCTCTTCAGTGAAGAGCCTCAGTTACACAGATGAGAAGCTTTCTACAGGACTAAATATTCTAGTTTTCTTCCTTGGGAGACCCTCAATTTCTGCTGCAACACTTCATCACTGGCCCTTTTTTCCTAGCCCAGATGTGAGCACCAGCTGTGCCTTTACCGCTCAAGATCTTGTCATTTCCATCAAAAGGAGAGTCTTTACTCCAAAAACCTGCTGCACCAGGATTTGGTTTTTGAAGCAATTTTTTTATCATTCACTTAATAGCACAAAAGAATCAGTGCACAGTCTCCCAGTGCTCATATCCACCTCTCAATGCAGCAGTTCTGCAGCAATTTAGTGGAAATAGCTTATTACTTAGTGATAGCTGGTATTAGCCATGCTGGCTTTTATGCCATGTTAATCTAAAATGGGTATGTATGAGTGTGGTGTCTCCATCTGCAACTCTATGAATGTGATTTAAAGCAGGGTGTCTAAACAAGAATTTAGGGGACTAATTGTAGACACTCACTTTCTAAAATGGCAGCATTAAAAAGCTGCCGCTTCATTTTGTAGCTAGCGCCAGGCTTTTCAGCAACTCTCTAAGTGCAACTTAGCGTTATTCTTTCAAAGATCTGCAACTTTGAAACAGCCCAGCACCTAAATATCCCAATTTAGACACCAAGGTATGTGTGTGGTATATTCATTTGGGTACCTAGTTCTTGGAAAGAGCAGCTGGAAACCACTAGAGCTTCATTTAAATGCTGAAGTAGGATCTGAGCTCTTCTGAAAACCAGATATTTAGGGCTAAAATCTATAAGCATTCAGGTCAGTAAGAATTATCATCTCTGTTGGGAAGGACACATTTGTTTTACTAGATAAAGCAGCAATCATTTAGCTGTTTTTCTCACAGCAAGAAATCCCATGTTTCATGAATTTATGAGCATGGCCAAATCCTGTATGCTTTATCTTCCCTCTATATTGCTGTGTGAAGGAAACAGGTAAGGTTTGCAAGAAGACAGAGAACTACCTGAAAAGCTGCTGTCAAGACTGCAGGTTTCAAATAAAACAGGTATTCTGAAAGGCTCTACTAATTCAGCAAGAATAACTGGAGTCTGAAGACTAAAAATATCAGCCTAAAGAAAACCCTGTATAAAGTCTGTGCTATTCTGCTAAACAGCTTCTACTCCACTGATGCTATTAGGGTGGTACTTCAAGCATTGCTAGGAAGATCTGAAATGTGTTGAGCAGTTTCCTTAGTTAGGGAAACTTATTTGACATCTGTGAATGTGCCATTTTTATATTGCATACGTAGCAAGAAAATACTGATTTATTGGCGTAGTTGGTTCCTGAGCAGAATAGATCTAGTGTGTATATTCAACTCAAATTTATCTACTACCCCGTGGGAGGGGTAAGAGGGCACAGCTTGTGCAATTGGAGAAAAGCAGTATTTGTTCCTTACTGGTTTCGGAAAAAAGCTTCCATTTTTTTATAAGCTCTGCAAATAACAAAGAGAATTCCCTGCTGAAAATGTCTCATCACACATTTTCTAGCAAAAAAGCTTTAATCATACCAAACACAGGGCTGACCATGCTCTGCCCATGCGTAATACCTGCCAGCCTCATCTTTGCCAAGATCCTGTCTATCCTATTAGGTAACACAGTTTTACTTCTTTAGGCTGGTGCATAATCCTCGAGGAACAAAGCTGCCAACGCTAACCATTTTATGGAGTTTCATACGCTATTTACTGTTTCCTCTCAAGGCCACAAGACTGAGAATGTTACACACCCACCCACACATACAAACACATCTTTCCTTTTAATTGCATTCCTGGCCCTGGAGATTACGGATCATCCTGGAACTGCAAACTGCGTGCGTCCCAAAATACCAAAACCAACCCCAGACGCGTGCAATCTTTGGATCTTTTCTGCTTAGGATTTTTGAGGGAAGGGGGGAAGACTTCTGATTTGGGAATGTCCCTGATAGGCCAAGTTTACCCCCTTGCAGCTTATGCAAGAGCTCTGACTCACTCACTGCAACCTATCTGCCACAGGATGCATCCTGCTCCCAGCACACGGAGGGGCTGCAGGTGCTTCCAGCCTCTTGTCACCTGAGGATTGCATGGCTGGGAGAGCAAAATGCACCCCAAAATTAACCTGGAAGCAGTGTGCACAAACCAAAGGTGAGGAGGATCCAGAAGCTGCCTAAGAAGGACCAATCCCTCGCAATGATGGATCATGGGAAGCCTTTCTGGAGGGTGAATACTGAAACATCAACACTGTTTCCTTAATGTATTCACAGGCAGCACCAGCTTGGATGAATTGAGAGCTCCAAAGCTGGAAACGCAGCCCACTAAAACCATTTGTGATGATGGGCCAGCTGCAGTGGAGATGTCAGTACAGCCAATGTCTTGGCTTGCTTCAACTGCCATTTATGTCCTAGCATAGTAAAATTGGCCTTTATTTTGCATTTATTGAAAAGACTTTCACACAATTTTTTTTTTTTTTTCTGTCAGTAGAACATATTTTGGAGCCTTGGTTGGTTTTGTTCTTTTTTGTAATTTTAATTTTTTTTAAAAGCCAGAGTCTTACAATCTTGGTAATTTCAATGAAAAAAGGAATGTTAACTACTTCAATAAATACAAACCATGAAAGAAGTGAAATTATTAAACTTTCTCCCCTCTTGAAAGCTAGAGATAATTTCATATCTGTGGGAGGTGCTGACTGCCCAACTGTTTGCTTAAATATGTTGTTTAAAGTATTCTTAATAATACTGTTCCCTCATAACACTGGGCATAGCCATTACTGCAACCATCAAAATTATTTTCATAATGAATGCAAGGCATTCTCACTTGATTTGTGTCAACAAGGAAAACAGAAAGCAGACAGAAAATAATGAATGATTGTGCAGTGTTTCTGTGATGTGGAGTATGAATGGCCAAAAAGGCCAAGCTAATAATTTCTATACTTCTAACATTTTGGTCCATCTTAGTTACTGTGAGAATCAAAGGTTCTTCATTTCTTGATTACCCCTGAAAAATGAACAAGCACAAACAGCCTCACTGTGCAATTATCAGCCCTCAAGTTCTAAGCTGGGGAAAAAAAAAAAAAAGCTCAAAATATACTAAAGAAGGTAGGAATATATCTGCCTTTGTAAACAAAATCACACTGATGAATAAATGGCATCCATGCTAATACTGCCAGAGGCAAAACTGCGACCTGAGAAGAAACATCAATCTCCTTACGTTGCTCTAGCCTCATTGGGATTGCTATATTTATTAATATCCAGATTTTTCCCATACATCAGTTGCTACTACTGCTTCATACTTTCTCCCCTGCAAGGTCAAAATGTAGCTCACGGAGTCTTACTATTAAAAATAAAAAAACCTGAAAGATTTGTTTCCAGCCAGCTCAAAGTCACCATGAAAAACAGAGATCTGCACGCAGAGCAGCCCAGAAAGGAGCTTCAAACTGCAGGAGCAGGGATACTAATAGAACCACACTGAAAGGTCAATACAGTTCTGAAATTAAATTAAAAAAAGAAAAAGAACCTGCTCTGTGCTTTCTTAGGTGTTCATGTCCATGTGAGGAGCAAGTGCTAAAGGAAGATAATCTCTCAGCTATTTATCTTGGTTCATGGCTTGTTTTCGGGCATAAAGTAGCCAAATTAGGTCACAGCCATGGTGCTGCATAAGAGCTTGTTATTACTGAAGCCGTACAAGTATCACCATTCTGGTTCACAAGTGTTCTGATAAGCAAGGTTTTATTTCTCATATTCACAGCACTAACTTCTTCTGAGTGTAAATTTGCCTGAGATGCAAAGTGGACTCAAAAACCCATCAAGTCTAACAATTTCAGTCAAAGCCATCAACTAAGATTGCCTCGCAACCTTATAGAAAATAACTAAATTTAGGATTTTAACAAGGTCCAGGCAGCACGAGTTTTTATTGCTTTCAGCTGTGACAGCAAAATTTGAATACTCATAGCTGTTTGTAAATTTAGGCAAGAGCTATAAATCTCTATCTCATTTGTCAGTTCAGTTAAGTTCCAGTTCTGCTGCTCTACTCAAACGTTTGGCAGGATTATCCTTCTGTGTTTTATTTCCTAATCTGACCATTATGGTAACTAATTTATTTCTATGTAATTTAATTATCTTTAGCTGTTCTGCATCCTTGGTGCTCTCTGACTGCTCCATCTCCAGATATTTAATTTTCACTCTTCTCCTGCATTTGAATGATTGCTCTTTACATAGATTGCTGGCATGAAAATGTTGCTTAACTTGTAGCATCTGCAGGCTGAGCCATTATTTTATTTCAATCTATCATCTGGCCAAGGGGATGGACCACAGGGCTTTGATCTTTGGCCCTTAGGGCTTGCATTCAGAAGCCATTATTTTCTTACTGATGTTAACAAAGTTGCTCTGCTCTTTCCCTCTCTCAGTTCCTGCTCCCATTCCACCACCAGGTGCTATTTGCAAATCAGAGAGTTTCCTTGATCCTTGCAAGTCCACCTTTAATTCATTTATTTCTATTTTAAAATCCTGCCAGCATACTCCTGGGAGATCCAAGTTGAGGCAGAACCTACTTCCTCCCCTTTTTGGTGCCACTGATCTTAGTATGAGTTTCACAGCTGAACTCTGTGGAATGCAGATTTCACCTCTACCTACAATGTAAATGTATTCCATCTTCAAAGTCCTCGCACGATCCCAGCAGCAGCTTTGGCTTCTCTCAGGGCAGCCTTTCCTCTGAGCTGCCTTCCGCTCCTGGTGCTGCTCCCCTGCCACATCCATCCCTTTTCCCAATACACAGCAACTGCAGGGTACAGGCATCACTTCTCCTGTTTACCGTTCTCCCTGTATCACCTTTCTCACAGCTGTTCTGCCACAACAATACTTGTAAAAGTGTAATAACCTCAAATGTGGCATTTGGATAACAGAGGCATTTCACATGAACTTGTCTTCAATTTAACCATGGGTATTTGTGTCTCGGAGGAAAGCAACATTCCTCACACCTTCCTTTTGAACATTTTTCTAAATTAATAAGTCTCAAAATAGAATAACAGCAGATAAATTTACTTATTAGACAACATCTGCCAAAATTTGCTGCTAACAGGTGTATGCAAGATTTATTTCTCCACAGTAAAGAAGAAATTCAATCTCCAAATGATTTCATTTGGCACTAAGACAGAAAGTTCTTTATTCTAAATACATATTTACAAGGTTTCCACACAAGTTTTACCTTTGTGGTATATAAAAAAAATAATAATTCTCATTTAATAGGCTGTTCTAAGGCCAAAATACAATTGCCAGATGATATCTTAAATACTACAAAACATACTCCAATTATCTGCTGACCTTTGAGAAAACCTACACACCTCTTCCCACTTTTAAGTGTTTTTACCCACTTTTTTTCTTCTTGGCTGCTTTCATCCTAACAGACCATGGAGCACCTCTCACCTGTTTTGCTTTAAAACTAGTCACTGCCCACTCTCTGAAGTGGGAACTCAGGTGCCACTCCCCAGTTTGAAGATATTTCAGTGGTGAGAGAAGGCTGAGTATGTGGTAAGATGACAGGATACAGGATTCAAGTCAGGTCTGGCCAGACCATCTACCAGCATGAAAGAATACTGACAGCTATTCTGGCTTGCTCTAAATTATTTATTTTTTTTAAAGACTTCAGCAGAAATCACACAGTAATTCCTCAGTGTGAGTTTACAGAAAGAACATGATGCCCACGTGAAGAAATCCAAAGTGAATTTAAGTCATCCACTGAGAAAAGGGGAGATTTTGAGTGAAAGCTGAAAGTCTGGTGGAGCTCAGCGGGGGCAGTGATCTGCCAGCTGTGCTGACCCTGCTCCCCTCGCACATCACTCCTCTGTGCCAGCCCTGCTGCACACAAACAGCCTACCCCAAGGCAAGATTCCAGGGACAAGCACAATTTATCCTGCAAACAATGCTCCTGCCTGCTGAAGGTGGACTGGGTTCAGAACAGGGAGAATATTCTGCACATTTTCCTCAGCTGTACCTGTGCAGACATGGGGATGTTAGAAACAGGAGCCAAGTGTCTGTGGGAATATCAGCTGGAACCAGGAGCTGACTGCAGACAGAAAGAACAAGAATGAGCAGGAAGGTGAGAGCATAAAAGTCTACAACTGCAGTGCAACAGGAGCCTGAGGTCACAACAGGGACTATTATTTTCTGGCGAGAGAGAAATAGTAAATCGATGCTTCATTCTGATCTGGTGGCTGGCTGACATCGATGGCACCCTGCCACCAGTGGCTCACATGACAGCCTCCTGCAGTATATCTTCCACACTTAGGAGCATCACAAGAAGCAGAACAGTTTCCACGAGATGTATTGTGTTTGTGTTTTCAGAAACCTCTAAAACCTCACAATAAAGCAAAACAAAAACAAATCCAAAGCAACAGCCCTAGCCTTCAGGTAGCTGTGTTTTCAGAAGCAAGGAAATTCCAGAATTGGCTTCATCAATACATCCTTAATTTTGTTTCTTTTCATCTTTTCATATATACGCTGTCTTAAATGCAGGGGAAAACATTTTATCACTTTTTAACAAAATACCTAGAATGTTTGGCATACACCTGGAATCTGTGTGGGTGAGTCTGGGTGTTTGGTTTTGTTTTTCAAATACACAATTTCACGTAACCTTCCTACTATGTCTACATACTTCAAATTGCACACCACTGTCCCAGAAGAAACTCGCCTGGGAACCTTGTATTTCAACTCTGTAAACAAACCCATTGCTTCACAGGCTGAAAATACATCCCAGAAGCCACACTCTGATTTCCTCAGCACTGCCCCTCAATCCAGCTCTACAAATGGACCCCCAGCTAACCAACTCACTCTAATGTCAACCAAGGAGTAATTCCGCTGTGCTCCGAGTGCTTGCTCTGCTTTCCCTGCCAATATCATCGGAAGCAGGGACAGAAACTACCCTAAAACACAGGCTGTGCTCCCCGGATCCTTGAGGCTGACCCTCAGGCAGGAGGGCAGGGATGCGTCAGCAGACCTGAGCTTTTGACAAGGTAAATTGTGAGCAAGGCAATGTGAAATTGCCAGGTACGAGTCACCTGCTGGTTATGACAAATTTTGTTTGCTCCATTATTGCAGGCAATATAAAACCAGGGCACTGCACAGCTTCTGCACATTCATCCATTGCAGAGAGGGATTTCTCACAGGGACATGTGCCTCAGGTATCATTGCTTCAGTGTCTACCCTTGGCTCCATTCACTTTTCTGCTTAGAGCCCTCACCCAGAAATGAAACACCAGCTCTTTTATAATTAAAAATTGGATTTTTTTCGTCTCAGCTACTGATAGCACTTTGTGCACATCCCGAGTTGAAATAAAAGGTCCCACAAATTGTGCCTCAAAGATACTCCTCTAAGTAGAGATCCGGGTGTTACAGGCCCAGATTTTGTCAGAAGTTTTCAATTTCACTGTAAAACCATTTGTGTTTTAATATAACAAACGGATATGCCTACATATTGGATTTTGTTGTGGATAGACCATCCAAGACAAGCAAGGTGGCATTGATTTTTTGCCAGGATTCAGTAACTGTAAGACATTCCAAGTTTACTATTTTTTCTGAAATATACAAAAGTGAATTGGCACTAATCTGTATTTAGGAGTCCATTTAAACAGGTAATGCTTGCAAGTGCTAATTTTGCACAAACTCTGGTAATGTTTATTAATGAAAGAGACAATATAGTATCAATTAGGAAATGTTCAGCATCTAGTTAATAATAGACAAAATAATCCCCTTTGGCTCCTCAGCTGTCTTTACAAATGTTTAACAATGAAGATATCCAAGCTCGAGCAGCCTAATTAAAGAAGCTTTTTCTCCTTGTGCACCTTTCTGTCCTTGAATGTTTAGCTCACACAGATCAACAATTGAGACTTACGAAGGTAAAGCCTAACTACACGTTCCCTTTCACTTCTGCACTGTCACAATATGTTGTCAGGGGCTACAAAATGACAAAAGCATCTCCAGCTCAGGGGAGACCAGGACACACAGCTCTTGCTGTGCAGGAGATGACATTCCTTCCTGATCAGCATCTATACCTTGACTCGTGGCTGCTGTACCACAGGAATGTCACCCCTTCTAATGGCACCTCTCCATTTTCTCATCTTTTTTTCATTTCTACCCCTGCACACTCCAGGCCTGGGTAGCACTCTCTCTAACAAGCTACGAGGAGCTGCAGCTCAAGAGGATGCAGAAACCCCGACGACACACCCCAGGGTCAGCCTGGGGCATGTGCAGGATTAGCAGTTTGGGCAGGCAGTGTTCTCCCTGGCTTCCTAGCAGCTCTGCACTGAAACAGTTCTCAAGTACTGGGAAACACTGAAGTCGCTCCTGGGAGCTGCAAGAGACTTGACAGCATTGCTTCAGTTGCCTGTTTCTGCTCAGCAAGGAGCTGCCCAGAGAGAGGCTTCAGACCTTTAAGCAGAATCCTTTCTTTCCAGGAGATACACCCTCTCTGTGTCCTTGCTGTCTCTCACTCACATTTCAGCTCATTATCCAGCTCTTGCACAGCAAGGCTTTAGAGAATCACCCCTCCTTCAAGGCATGTTTAGTTGAAATTTGCTGTCATTTACTCACACCATGGGAGGAACAGTATTGCACTACAGCCGTTTTCAAAAAATAAATGAATTACAAGAAGTACTAATGAATTAACACAATAATGATATATTATATTGTATATATTATTTATAGCATAATAAATAGAATGAATGGTCTTCTTTCTAGTGGCCAGTGACAGGACCCGAGGGAATGGCATGAAGCTGTGTCAGGGGAGGTTTGGGTGAGGTATCAGGAAAAGGCTCTTCCCACAGAGGGTGGTTGGGCACTGGAACAGCTCCCAGGGAAATGGCCACAGCACTAAGCCTGACAGAGATCAAGAAGATTTTGGACAATACTTTTGAGCACATGGTGTGACTCTTAGGACTGTCCCTGTGAAGGGCCAGGAGCTGGACTTTGATGATCCTTCTGGTTCTCTTTCAACTCAGGATATTCTATGATTCTATGAACTGCTGAGATCTGTTCTTTTCCCTTCCCTCAAACCCACAGCACCAAGATCTGCTTTTCTTTAGGGCTCTTCTCACAGGCTCGCATGTCATGGAAATTAGCAGACAATACAGAACTGTCTGAGAGCATTTTGGCAGGAAACAGTGTCAAATTAGCCAAGTTAACATGATAGATTGTGATAAATTGAATGCCTGGGGTTCTGCTACGTGCTTGAACTATGTGGTGCTGTGTATCACGGCAAATGTATTTCCTAAAAACCCCTAACTGGGCAATTTCATCCATATAAAAATGCTACTAAATATGCCTTTGCTTGTTGTCAGACACTTTCTTCTCCTTTTCAGCAGCTATAAAACATATGGTTTACACTGCTAAGAGCCTCTAAATCATGCTGTAATACCTGTGGGTTATACTTAGCCATAGACATGCCTTCAGCTGATGTCAATTGTTGTTACTGCCCTGACGTCAGAGCTGGGATTATTTACAGCAGCTGAGCATCTGTGCTCAGCACTTACCAAGGCAGGAAAATGAGAAGGGATTTGGCTCTAGGTTCAGGGGGACTTTAAAGTAGAACTGGGTCTTGAGAAATTAAAGACAGGCCATGACTCAAAATTGGTCCTTGTCTGTTTGAGGGTAGATGTATAGATGTAAAATAGTTACTCCTGACTCTCCTGCTCACTGCTCCTGCTGCCCTTTACCTTTTACAGCATAAACCCAAAGAAACATCTCTGACACAATATGAATATGTACATATAGAAATACATTTTTAGAGGTGTTTATTATTTGCCTCACCCTCTGAAAAGAGAGGGTGACAAGCACATTTCAGAGGAGCAGCTAGGGCAATGCTGACCAGCTTTCCTATGCAGGCAGGAAAGGCAACACTTGAAGAGCCACCTCCACACTATAATTCATCCCACCAGAGAAGAGAAACTTCAGCCAGGTCCTAACTCCCAAAGATGGACAGGAATGTCTCCTGGACTTTAATCACAGCAGGACTCCAGACTTCCTCTCAGGAAATGTTTAGTAGGAGCCTCTTTTTAGTAAGAGGGACACAGCAGTTGAGTGCTACAGCCTAGGGGTAAACTGCTTTTACAGCTGGGACAGTTTCCCAAGCCGCTTCTTAAGCAAAGTTCCAGGCAGCCCTCACAATATTCTAAGTTTTGCATTGCTGCACTGCAAATAAACCTCACAACAGAGGTCTTTGCAACTTCTGCACTGTAGTTTTATAATAATGCAAAAAAGGGTCAGGAAAAAAAAAAAAGTAAAGCATACTATAACCATCTGATATGAAAATAACCTTAACCTTCCCTACCTGCAGGAAGCTGTAGAACTCACAGGGTTAAAAATTACTTTTCAGTCTATCTCATTATGCATCCCACACACAAGAACTTATCTGACATGAAAGGGAATGGATGGATATAAATATAGTACATGAAGTACAGCATTAACTTCAGTACAGACAAACTGCATTAAAGACTGTCAACATTTAGTCTGGCACAACTGCTGTACTGCTACAATGTTTGGGGGAAGAAAAGAGGGACTCGGGTGGTCTCATTTGTCTCCTTCCAGTGGGTCATTCAAAACTGAATCCTGTGTTAACCCAGCCCAGATTTTGGTGAGCCTCAGAGGAAAGATGTTATTTCTGAAGGTGCTTGTAAGGGCAGCTTCGTGGGCTCTGCATTAGGAAGAGGCATCAGTTTGTGGAGCTCCTTGTGGGAGTGTAGTGGCTCATCTGGGAGATGCCTGTGCTGCAGCACCCACCAGGGATAGCATCTCCTCCTTGTGCAGCCCTGCTTTCACAAGGTATTCACAATGCAGGGGCTTCTTCGCTTTGCTTCTGTTTTAACAATCCTGAGAGCTTAAAAATTTCTTTCATTTAAAGGAGGAAAATCAAAAAGAGAGCCAGAAAACCCAATTTCCTATTTATTTTTAGTGCCACTTAATGTGCATCCTGCTAAGCCAACAATCATCCCAGCGTGAGCTGACTAGAAGCAGCAGCAGGTAGCTTCCTGGCTAGCTAGCAGGGATCAGAGTGGATAAAAGAGAAATAAAACTAGGTTTACCACTCAGAGTAAACCCAAGCAGGGGATTTTACTTGTCCCCCCACCACCCCAATTACAAAGAGCTTCCTTTTTTAATGGCAGGGGCCCTTAGCTCAAGATATAAAACCCTGAAAGATTTCACAAGACCAAATAACTGCTATGAAACCACCTCCAGTGGCAGGGCCTGCCTTCCCATCCTCATCTCTGCTTGCTGCAGACCCATTTCAGCATCACCTGGGGGGAGCAGCAGGAGCAGCTTATCCCAGACAGGAACAGAAGTGGAATTTTGCAGTGAAGCCCCTGCACCCCACAGAGACGCTTGCAGGTTTGACTCATATCTGCTGGCCGACTTTACCAGCAGCTGCTCACCAACACACAGGGCAAAAGGTTTAGGGCCCAATGCTCAAACACTGCCATAAAACTGTTCTTTTGCAGATATCTGCCCAGTGGAAGAAAAGTGTGCTCTATTAGCTGCACAGAGATGCATCAGCTTTGAAACTCCAAGGTCAGCTCTCCAATTAAAGATAAGCATGTACATGTATGGAAAAGCAAGAGGGGGAAGAGACATTATGCAAGGGCAACATTTATTTCGACAACAGCATTTTCAATTTTTTTCAACAAAATAAATGTTACATTATTGAGCTTTGTGTACTGGGGGAGGGCTTGCTAGGAAAAACTATACAGACAAGCTTTTGTGATATAAGCAACAATTCAAACCAGTTACCTGCCAGCCAAAATAATGCACATGCAAATGCCTTACTACCCAAATCAAACTGGAGAGCTGTGTTTTGGATATAGGACTTTGGAGAAATAAAAACTTTATCAACTTTTAGTCCAGAACAGTGATGTTGTTCCCAGGATGAACTCGCTCCCTGCTAGCTTGGGTGAGGGCACAGGAGGAGAGATGCAAGGACTGAAGGAGGCAGGCAGGGCTCCCACCTCCTGCCAGGAAAAACCATCACACAGCACTGCTCCTTTACCATGCCTAGCCTGCCATACTCTCTGTCACACATTCATCACAGATTGCTAGCAAACTGGTACTTAAACATTGTCCAATAGTCCATTCACAAGTAAAATGCATATTTGGCTTAATTTTTGTAAATAATCTGGGCGAACAGCTGAGGGTCTATACAGAGAGACTTTGAAGACACCACAATTTCCCCCCAGAGTTTATGGTTTCTACTACAAAATCATTCATCATAGGCACAAAAAAAGTGTAATAGGGCAGGTAAAGCATGAAAAAATGCTGGGACAAGGGCAGCAATATTTCACAAATCTGAACTCCTTAAGGTTTGACCAGCACAAAGTTACAATCGTGCATTTTTGCTAGAGTAAGAGCACAGTCTCCAGACACACAATTAAGTCTTTTCACTGTAAACTTACACCTGGGCACTAAACACAACAAAAGAAATTACACTTTGGAAGCGATCTTACAAATCGCAGCAATTCCTACAGTAACAGACAGCAGGCTTGAGGTCTGCCAAGCAACCTGCCAGGACACCAAAACATACTCTGCATTTCAGTAAGAGGAAAGTTAGTCACAACTTTGCACCTACCTCAGAGGAGACAAGCAGCAAAAAGCTCCCTACCCTTCCCCAGGGAATTTCAAGAGGCCAGAGGTGTCTCCTGGGAAGGCCATGAGGCAGGCGCTAGCAATCAACATCAACTCCAGTTCCAGATTAATTGGATTAGATTAATTACAACCACATGACTCTGACTGGTTTGCTCTCCCTCTCACTGTGGAAAAGCTACAGCCTGCTCTGCCAGGAGCTATGTATGGGACTGCAGTTTTCCAGGCAGGATTTCCAGCCCATGGTGATGGTATCACACACGTCTTAGTGCATTGGAAGACAGTGGAAGGCAGATGTGAGAAGCCATTTCAAATAATTTGCTTTTTATCTTGACAAGAGAATAACACCCAGAATTTTTACTAAAGCAAAATACAAGAGAAGGATAATCCACCAAGCCCTTTTACCTCTATACCTCAATTTCGTGTTAAGATTAGGTGACACAGAGATAAAGTCCCTGTCTCTCTCCTCCTCCACTCAGGGGGAAGAGTCTGCCCTCAGAAAAGTCAGATTAACCCCCTGGTTCACCAGGGACCTGAATAACAGCACCAATGGCTTCTACCCGTGCATTCTGCAAATCTGGTGACAGGAATATCAAGAGCAAGGGGACAATTCTCAGTGCCAAGGCCCACACTAGGACACGGCACAGGGCCCAGCAAACTGACAGCAACATTCGCAGAGGCTGTCAGACAACTGTAGCAGGACCTGTTTTGCACAGCTCCACTCACACCGTGACATCTAATGTCAAAAAACATCTGACACTTCTTGTCAGTCACCAGAGTCAGCCTGAACTCGAGGCATGTGCTGAGCTACAGGCAAGAAAAAGAACGGATGGAAAGCTGAGCCTGCTGGGATGCTCAGGAAAATGAGATGAAGTAGGCAGAGTGCATCCCAGGATAGCAGGCTCAACGCTGGCATGGTGGAAGCTGTAAATACTTTATGTTTTAATTGGTTTGCTTGTGAAGTGGAGAAAATACCTCACTATAATGGGCATGTTGTTGGTCTAAATCCATTCATATACCATGTACCTCTCTGAGAAGATGAGTGTGAGCACATTCAGTTCAAAGTCTGTGCAGCAGCTCTGGGTGAAAGCCATCTGGGCACACTGCTTACAAAATAGCCCATCCACGGTGGCCAGTCCCGCCTACCTGCAGGAAACAGCCAGAGCCCTGTCATCTGCTGAGCAAAGTGCTCAGAGGTGTGAGCATCACAGAGCCAGCATTGCACAGAGCACCTGTGAGCAAGGGAAATAGCCCATGCCCCCTGAAGGGCAAAGCAGTTCCTTCCTGGAGACCACAGTGATGGCCAAGGCAAGTGTGGGGCCTTTCACTGGCCTGGGCAAGGTCTGGTACCACCTGCAGCTTTCTGCTAAGCCCATGCAGAAATGGATCATATCGCTCCCAGAAGATGGATTGCCCTACAGAGAGGCAGCAAGAGCAGGCAATAGCTGTTTTCTCTGGCTTGCAGCAGTGTGTTAAACACCCGTTTGATAGACCTGCACCACTGCCTGCGGGCCAGCTCAGACTGGGCTCCAAAAGGCACCACATGGCTTTGTTTGAGGCAGGCTGCAAGGGTAACACCTTAGAGAAAAAGACTACAACACAGCCAAAATGTTCTGTTAGTTTTAATTAAGCTCATCACGCTGGAAAACTTGCTGATTCCAGGGAAACATTTGTCATTGGGATTCCTGCCTTTTATGTTTTGCTTTTAAGCTAAAAACCACCCAAAGTGCAAACCAGCAAGCGGCTAAGTGATCCTGGTGAGCTCCCCCTCAAGCTCCCGCAGTTCTCAATGAGCTCAGCAAGAGCCCATCTCAGCACTGAATATTGGATATGGTTTCCAGTTGGTCATGCAGGGCATCAAGACAACAAATTACCAGGACAGGAGACCTGTCAGAGCAGCCCTCTCTTGCAGGACTCTCTTTCACTGAAGTGAAGTGCGAATTGCAAACGGGACAAAAAGGCTGTGAGACGGCAGCTCCAGACAGGATTTGCTTCTCACTGACTAACTGTGAGTTCAGCCTTTTTACAGCCAGTGTCTGTCTCTTTACATATCATGCTGCTGTAGGAATTGCAAAGATAAGGAACATTTTCTCAGGCACGCATTCATAGCACAAAACAAAGAGGAAGCAAGGTACAAAATCGTAACAGAAAATGTAGGTCACGTTCAAAAATATTATCAGGAGTATGCAGAGTATATTGTACCTCTACAATGAGCTTTGCTTTCATGAAAATTAATTGGGCACAGATTTCCAGTGTTGCTTTTAATTTCTTTTGCCTCAGCTCTTTGGTGTCATATCTCAGACAGATTGGCCCTGCTATTCGTAAGCACTGATCACCTCCAGCACGACCACAGTGATCAGGAACCGCCCACTGAAATGAAGCCTTTGATATCTCAAAGACCACATTCTGCCTCTTGTCTTCAGGATGACAAAACAGGGGACTACTGAAGGCAAACCTGTAATCTCCAATGAAAGGGCCAGCAGGGACACAACAATGATTCTCCATCGGTGGTAGCAATGAAGGGCAATCACGGAAAGAGCCCAGGAAAGCCACTGCAAACAGATCTAATTTCCCCCCTCTTTTTAAATTTACATACTAAGTGGAATTTGACATATGGAAACAATTTCACACATTAGTTTCAGAGCAAAAGTTTCATTTAAACCCCTGAAGTAGAATACTGATTGCTCAAACCACATATTTTCCAATACATGGCCCAGCTGCAGATCAGCTAAACGTTCACAGGCATCACTCCAACGTCTCTCAATTTTCTTTCTCACTTCTCTCCCTGTCTGCTCTTTTTGCCTTCAGGAATCTCAATAACTCTAGTATTGTTTCTAGTTTCTCATCTATATTTTATCATCTATATTTGAAGATGAATTTATACAATGAAGGAGCATGTTTAGAACAAGGAATTCTCAGAAGTGCATTATGGGAGACAAGATCACAGCAGATATGAGAGTCAATTCATAGTATATATGATGTCCATCTCAAGCTCGTGGACGAAAAGTTGTAAAGGGAAGATGAGCCTCTTTTGCTTCCACCTTTTATATATTCTTTAGTCTGAGAGCTGGGTAGGATTACAGGGACTGGACATATGAGTATCACTGGAAAAGTAGTTTTCAAGTCCATAATGGAAGTTAGATAATTTTAGTTTAAGAAATGAGGGGTCAGGTATCTGTCACAGATAAACACCAGGGGATGGGGACACAAAGTTCCTACGGTCCTACGTCAGTACCTCTAAAAGTCTCCTGTGTTGGACCTACCCAGCTACTGCTGCAAAGTGGAGTCTCACCCAAATCCTAGCGCCTTCTATTTGATGAATATAGAAAATTTGACACCTCCCACGTCTATATTTATGCCATGCAAACTCATGACTACCCAGGTAAGTAATTCATGGCCCTGAGGAAGTAAAATCACAGATTTTCTAGCCATCGGTTTTTGCAGCTCCAGAGAATAAACGGGGTTTGAGCTGAGCCTCTGAGTGTGGTGTTCAGGGAACCTCAGTTTATGTGCTGCACATGCAGAAAGGGACTCCATCATAAAATAGTATTTTTATTTTTGCCATATTTTCTCTAAAAACATAGGGTATACAATCATAAACGAAATCTTGCTATACCTCACTGTGCCAAGTGAGACAAAAGCCCCAAAGCTCTCATAAAAATTAAACCAAGACAAACTGTGCTCCAAATCCCCAGAAAACAAGAAAAACATTGGAACAGAGAAACATAATCCACTTGGCTCCTTTGTTACTGCAGCACCAGGTATTTATGTTCTGATGGAAACTATGGTTGGTAATGTCATAGATAACACTCAGCAGCATGAATGGTAGCCTGGAGCAACTGCATCACTGTGTGTTACTGCATGATATTCCCTGAATTTCTGCATGTTGATGCTCCTGAAAGTTTAACACATAATGATTTGAGTGCAGGATATATTAATATGTCCTTTCAAAACTTGAAACTATACAGCTCACTTGCCTTTATTTCACGAGAACTTAAAAACCCAAATGTGGTCTTAAGGAGCTATGTTCTAAATAATCAGATAAAATTGTGTTTTCTGAACAGAGACACAGCTTTTGATGGGACTGTACCCAGATGCAAACACAGTCTCATATTATACAAGCAGCATTTCAAAGCACTCTCCACATACCTGTTCTATCAGGCTGCTCTGTGCTGCAAGATGAAACACTCCCTGTTATTTCTTCTTGCATTTCCTACAAAGGGATATTCTAGGGTTTGGAAGTAGATAGTGTTGTTGTTTCTGGAACAGAGCATGAAAAACTGCAGCACATAACTTACCTCAAGCCATTGATAACACGCCATTGTTCATCCTGCCCCACCACGGATAAATGGAAGCACACGTTCCGTAAGCTGGTGGATATTTATGTCTGCTGACTCCTTTGCCCCTTCACAGCTATTTCAGCAAACTAAAATTAAAGACATTTCCCAATAAAAAGATTACACAGGCAAAGACACAGATAATGATACAGCTGCTCAGCTGTTAATGCTGCAGCAGTAGTCATTGCTCAGCTTTAGTCGTCATATTAAAATAATTGACTGTTAATTACTTAGGCATTAAGAACAGTTTATCAACTCTACATTATCTAGCATGAAACCCATTGGCAGCTGGGCACTTGCTGTTGCTGTTTTGCAGATGTGGCATGTCATTTATTAAGGAGCTTTGTCTCAGTGATTGTTGCAATTTATATTAATCCCTTGAACTTTTTTCCCCTTTTATCCAACTAATGGCTAGTTTCACCTTAGTTATATTTTTCATACAAATGGACCTCCCTGGACCTCGTTTCGTTCTCTCCCACAGCACACCTGATGAAAGTTTGCAAGCGGAACATTTCCAAGGATGGTGCATTCTATTGGTGTGAACAGAGCCAGAGGACACACATGTGGGATAACACCCCTGAGTGCCAACAAATCCTGGCACTTGGAATCAGACTGGGAAGACCTAGAGACTGTGGTGTGCTTTAGAGAGGTTTCTTGCTTTGAGTGTAGCAGTGAAGAAACCCAGGTAGGTACTGACCATAGGTGAGCAATGTGTGTGTCCAGAGAGCTTTAACATCATAGATGGTAAAACAGCCAGAGATGGGCAGTCATTAGTATTCACTAATTAGTATGTCCCTGCTGGCCAAGAAATGTATGAAATTGAAACTGCACAGCTTTTGGTTTGGTAGTACAAATATTCGTTCATTTGGGTTTTTTAGTGAAATCACCTGTGACAATATGGTTTCTGACAATTCTAAGAACGTATATTAATAAACTCATAAATAAAAAAAAAAAAAGGAATTTAAATGGCCATGCTTCCCAGCTGCTCAAACAAATGCAACTCTCATGATCCTTACCCAGCAGATTATAGTAGACATCCTTTCCTGGCAGACTATATCATTATTTAATATGGTTGCCATCTCAAATCTCAGTGGGGGCTTAACTTCCCCTACAGGTTTCAGTTAGAAATTACCTGAAAAAAGAAACAAATATAGCTGCAATTCTTTGCAGAGTGCAGCAGACACCCCAAAACTAACACTGTGAAATCAAATATCCTAAATGAGGGCTGAAAGCTCAGCCCTGGTCCTTCACACTCTCTCTTCCCTCTTGGCAAAGGGGTCTTGGGCAAGCTGCAATCGCTCTCTGTAAAGCAGGAGCAATTCTATTTAGTTACTTTTCATGAGGAAGTGGATAAAACTCAAGATGCATCATCCTAGGCAAGACGAAGTATTTGTGAAAGCCTGAGTGGGAGGCTGGCTGCAGACCTCTGCTCTGGGGCCACGCTTGCTTGTCCTTCCCTTCAACCATGCGCTGGTGAGCAAAAAGCACACCCTTGGCTGGTGCCTTCTGAGCTCCAGCACAGCTTGTTCCATGGGAGACCATGATCCACCCTTAAGAACAGCAAAAAGGAGCAGGAGTTCAACTCTTCTACCAGCTGGAAAAGACTGAACAAGCTACAGCTTCATTGGAAGCTCCTCACCTCAAGGCTTTAACACCCAGAGTCTTTTATGGCAAATGCCAGACGAGCCTGCTGGGAAAGAAAAGATCCCACAACACGGAGCCCAACAGCATGGATGCTTGTTTTCCTTGGGAAAGAGTCTCCTTAGGAGCTGTAGGGCTGCTAGCAAGGTAACACCAGCAATTTTTGCAATTTCAAATAAATTTATTGGATGTCACAGAAGTTCAGATATTTTAAGCCATTGAGTCAAGCACCTCACTCTCCTCTGTATGTGTGAGGGAAAAATCTGGGACTAGATGTGTTGTTTTAGCATGGCAAGCAGTTTATTTCAAAATTGCACCACTTTTAGTTCCATTTGTAAATCTTTATAAGATCTATGAAACAAGACAGTTTAAGTGACTCAGCTCACCCATTCTTATGTTACTGCAAGGATAAACAACAACATGCTGTGTTTTGGGGGGATTTACGTCATTGAAGCATATACAATTCAAAGTTCATTTTACTTCAAGCTTCCAAAAGCTCTGCCTGTGGACTGAGTTCAAGCGTGCAAAATTTCAGCCTGCATGTATTTGCCAAAATTGTAATCACCTTAATAAGAAGGGCTTTGTTGTGGTAACGATGCACCTATTTGTGCTATAAACAGTAAGTAAAGTGAATTAGGACTATTAACAAATTCTCCTTTTGTAAATATAGGTACACTCTGAAAATGAAGACAATTTCAGGCTGAAAATAGAAGGTGGAATTTGAAAACTTCAATTTAATGGACCTGGGTGATGAGAACTGACCAGTGCCGACACGTCACTCAAATCCAGACAAGCTGCAAGCCTTGTCAAAACTTTTGGGTTGCTGTTGAATGCTTCCAAGTTGCTCCTCATGAAACAAATCAGTAATTTCTAGTCCATTTCCGAAAGCACAGCGATGCCCAGCATAGAGGTGGCTGTGCCAGCACCAAGGGCTCAATCTCAAAGCCTGCAGAGTTCCTCTGGAATACCCTCCACAGTGCAATTCCACCACATTTGCTCCCAATTCCCTCCTAACGCGTTATCCTGTGCCTGAACTCTGCTCGGGGATGCACAGCAGGTCCCTGGAGAGACAGAGCAGCATGCAGGGAGAGCACAGTGCAAGGTGCAGGCAGCACTGACTGCCCCTCTGGGCTCTCCTCCTTGCCTCTCAGACCTGCAGCAGCTGACCTTGCATGCTGCCCTCCCCATCACACCCTCTGGCAACACAGAGTTTCACAGCCACTGGACTGTGAAATAGCTCTTTTTTCATTTTTGCCTCCTTGACGAGCTCCGATGCAGGTGAAGAGAAGGAGGCGAGGCTGTGCTGGTGTTGGTGAGAGCTGTGCTTGCTGTCCTGTCCATTCGGATGGAAATGTTTCCAGCAGCAATGCAGAGGAGTAGAAGGAGCAGGCCATGTCCAGTCCCACTCAAACCTCAGATTAAAACAAAGACACATGAAAGAAGGAGAAAACTGGGAGCTGGTGGGTGCAGCCACCTGTTTCTGTGTGTTCTGAGTGCTGCTGTCTGGGGCAGGAGCCTCAAGGCCCTGGTGAACTCCCCATGTGGAGTCAGCTCTGCTGCTCCCTCCCTTCCCATTTCCTTTGCCCACCCAGGCAGCTGCAGGGAGGGGAGCAGCATCTCCTGCCTCTACTCACCTTGTGTCCCGCCCTTCCCTTGGGAGAGGGGATGCGCTGGCCACATGCCCCAGTGTGCTGGCCACCACTATCTCTAGGCAGTGCCTTACCCATCAGAATGATGCTCTCCTCAGAGGCAGGGGGGTGGAAGGAGAATGCTGTCCTTAGCTGCTCTCCATTTCCCTCCCACGGAGGTTCCCTGGCTCCCAGTCTGGATTACATGGCCAGGGGAGTGCAGGCAGTGCCGGCTCCACACGGATGAGTATTCCCAGGAGGAGAATGCTGCTGTTCTGGGTGGGAGAGCGCAGCCGCCTGCAGTCAGCAGAAGACAGAATTAATGACCTTTTTTACCTCATTAGCTGAACGGTTAGGCATCTGGTTTTGACAGAAGAGAAAAAACTCGAAGCTGCTGTTCAGTGTCTGGTGCTGAACAGAGGCCTTATGTCTACAGGGATTTTAGTGCAGCAATTTTGATGAGCCCTACATTCACCCACAATAAATATATATCTGTGCTCCTGGAGAAACCATTCTAAAACGAACTTTGAGTAAACCTTTGATAACTCTTCCCTTACTTTAAAACATCCTCTTTGGTTGACAGGATGATATCAAGACTTCAAATTGGAGCTGGTGAAATGCTCAGATCAGAAAGGATGAATTTATCTTCCCAGTAATCTATAGCTGCTATGTCAGACACCGTGCTGCAGTGTGTCCTGCTGTGTGCTGTATGCCACTTATAAAGCAATGATAAACCTTTCCAGAGAGAGCCTCACACAAAGTGTTTACCAGAATATAGATTGCTGGGAGATATAGTTAAAAGTTCCTCAGAAATAAGAGATGGGGGAGGCTGACCATTTGTGAGGAGGTCAGCAATGCTTTTTTTTGTTGTGCCTTCGTTTTGCCTTTTTGCTTTTTTTTTTTTTTTTTTTTTTTTTGGTTCCCCAGCAGCATCTAAGTGCAATAAAATATCTGTGAGAAGAATTGCTATAGCAACAAAGTATGTTCTCCTAATGGAGGCTGTGTGTAATAGCCGACTGCCGCTAGAACTTTAAGGAGAAGGAATGAAATCCATCACTAAAGCAGGAAAAACATTAAAAATTAAGATTTTATTGTTCCATGATTTATATCTACTTCCTCCACATCTCCAGATGATCTAGAGAACTTTCAGCAGTTCCCTGCTCCTGTTTATTGCTTCACACAAAAATTTTCAAGAACTCAGAAAAACAATGGTATGAAGGATCTATTATTAGTAGTAATAAAATGATACCGTTTTGCATTCAATAGTAGCAGAATCACTAGGAATATGAGGAATTAGGAGATGACAGCAGCACTGGCAGACTGCAGGTAAGACAACAGTTAAGGCTGACTCGATGCCAGTACACAGCAAGAGGTCATCCTTCCTGTCAAGATTCACACAATACAGAGAATGAGGGGGAAAGTGCCCCAGAGAAATAAGGTAACAAATTCAGAATCACTCAGCAAGCCAGTGGCAATGTCAGGAGCATGTCCATCATCTAATAAAGTTGTTTCTAAAGCTAATTTTACTGTTCTTGTGCAGTGTGATTGCCACAAACCTTAAGGTGGACTATGTTTACAGGGAGGGTAGTTTGTGACAGAGTTCACTGTAATTGTTTAAGTGTCCCAGGTAACAACTGGGATGCTCTATGCTCCATTCACCCTTAGTCAGGCACTAGGACCATCCTTCCCTTCCCTCCTTTCATCTCTGCACTTCAGACTGTGGTACAAGTCACAGCAGAGAAGCACAGGACAATAAAATGGGCAAGTTCTGACTTTCAAAACTATGACACAGGATACCTGGAGAAAGAGAAGATTGGTTAAAAACTTTAACTTCAAGTCACAAGTTTTCTTCTCTGCTTCTGGAATGATGAAGTTTCAAGCACCTTCAAAGATGTTTTATGCTGATGGAGATAGCCCTTGTCCTGTGTGGTAATTCTATCTAATACTGGCTTTGAACAGATCCTCAAGTTATAATCTAGATTGAGAGAAATTTCTTCTTCCGCAGATGAGCAAACTGCATTAAGGTCAGTGGCAAAGCAGGGCAAAGAAGCAGCAAGTCCAGAAAAGTTGATTCCTATTGCTCTGGTTGAGTCTTTGCATACTCAGGTCTGGAAACTGCAGAAGGAAAGCAGAAAAATCAAAAGACACTTTTAAAAGATTCTCTCCCCACAGAGAAAATATTTTCTGGCATATCTTTGTAATGAACCTTGTTATATATTGTCTTATTTATAGCTCACAAGTCTCCCTAACAAGCAAGATCCTCAGAGGTAGGAAAGCGAGTGTGATTTGAATAGAGCTGTATATCACAGTTTGATATTCCCACTCTGGCTATGATTTATAACAAAAGTGTAGCAGTATGGGTCAGCCAGGGAAGGACATTCTGCAAAAGAAACCAAATAAGTGAATAAGTAAAAGTTTCCTTATTTTTATGACAGACTTTTTTTTTTTTAAACTGAAAGGGTATTCTGGGGTCCCATCATACCAGACTAAGCAACAAGCTGTCTTCATTTTAAAATACAGTATCTTTTCATTAATTCCACCTCTAACATTCTTAAACAATGAATTGTATCAGGTAATAGTGAGAACAAGAAAATATGAGCGACTAACAATGAAGCATAAAAGTGATTCCAAAAATTGTATAATGATACACTTTAGATGTTTCCCATCTGTGAAAAACAAACAAAAGCAACACCAGAGTTTCTCTCAGACAGCAGAGGTCACCTTGGGTTAAAGTCCTGCCAATGAGAATCAGCTCAGGCAGAGCAGACAGAAGCTCCTTGGGTGGGAGAGGGCAGAGAGGAGGCAGATGTGCACTCTGGCCACGATTGCTCTCAACCTAAGGCACCGACTGCTGCAGAATTTCTTCTGGTGGACTGAGAGGAAATCTGCAACCTTCTAATTTGAAGTCTCAGGCAACTGAAACTCAGTAGGTAAAGCTGTCCTCACGTGCACTGTAGTTGGTTTTACAGGCTACAGCAGAACCGTGGCACATCCAAGTGATAATGGAGACTAATTTCTCCACCAACCTAAATGCACAAACAGGAGAGATCAAGGTTCAGAAAATCCAGGGCTGCCATCTCCAATTTGCAGTTGTGAATAGGAGTGCCCAGCGATTTGAGTCACGCTGTGCTTCCAGCTTCCTCTGGTCCCATGAAACTTTTATTGCTTTTTGATCTGTTGCCCAGCTATTATCACCTCCCGCTCTTCTGGGTAATCATCTCAAAATGAGAATTGTGCTGCTAGGTTGTTCCAAAGAGTTTTTGCACATGCTGATTCTCTGGGTGGGTATTCAAGGGCCTGACTGGACACAGAGCTTTCACAGAGCCCTAGTGCAGTCCTTCTTGTGGTGCCGTCCCAGTTTCCTGCTGGTTCCCAGCATCCTCACTGTTTTGGGTATCACCATGAAATCCCTGTTCTTCCTTAAGGGAGAAGGTCAAACGTGGCTATTGAGCTCCAGTTTGGGGACCAGACAAATAAACCACAGGCAGTCCAGCAACAACTTTTTGCGTTCAAGCTACCCCACAACAAAAAAAAGTTTTGAATGAGCCTCCTGCTTGTGTCCATTTATTCTAAAATGATGAAATTAGCTTTGTTTAAAAACTGAGCACATGTTGTGTTTCCTCCTGAAGGCTTAGCAAGCTTCTACCCAGGTGGGAACTGTTTCCCAGTCCCAGAAGACCGAGCTTGCATAAATGTTTACAAGTGAAGTTACTTACATTCTGAGTAGGGAAAAAGGAGAAGGAGTAGGGGGTTTAGTACATTTACTAGAGTTACACCATTCTTTAGTGTTTTTCCTACCTGCTCCACAGATCGGTTACCAAGACTAGTGGTCAGCCAGGTTTTGCTATCCTGTTTTCCTACTGAAAAAAAAAAATAAAAAAAATCCTGTTTTAATTGAAGAGTTCTATTATACTGTGTTTGATTTAACATGAAGGTGTAAGAGAAAAAAATGAAACTAAAGATCAACTCCTCAAGCAGAACAGTTATAAAACAAAGCCATAAAAAGTGCCTCTTCCATTTACTTTGTTTGAAGATGATCTCATTTGTATTGTGGGTACAGATTTACCCTGTTCAAATCAAATTTCTATGAATAGAGAAAAACTGTAACTGTGATAAACACCCACAATTATAGCACTTGATTTTCTCTTCCATAACTTAGCACAGCTTTAGCTGGAAAACTCTCTCTTCTCAGGAAAGGAAATTGTAAACCCTGAATTTTTGCACAATAGTTTGCAGGGTGTGTGGTGTGCTCCTCTGAGTCGTGTACACTGTCCAATGGTGCCTAAAGCAGACAGTATCAGTCACAGAATCACAGAATAGTTTGGGTCAGAAAGGACATTTAAAGAGCCATCAAGTGCACTCAAATCTACCGTCTATGTCATTGATAAAGACACTGAACAGTCCTGGTCCCAGCATTGACCCCTGAGGGGCACCACTTTTCACTGATTGTCAACTAGACCTTGAGCCATTAATCGCGATCTTCTGCATGGAAGTATCCAACCAATGCCTCATCCCTGCATCAAATCCACTTCTCTCCAGTTTAGAGAGAAGGATGTTGTGGGGGCCTGTGTCAAGGCCTTACAGGAGTCTACATAAATGACATCCATAGCCCTTCTTTCTCCACTGATGCAGTGACTCCACCACAGAAGGTCACTGGGTTGGTCAGGCAGGGCTTGTCCTTGGTGAAGCTGTGCTGGCTGTCCCCAGTCATCTCCCTGTCCTCTGTGAGCCTTAGCACAGCTTCTAGGAGAAGCTGTTCCATGATCTTCCCCAGCACAGAGGGGAGGCTGACGGGCTGGTAACTGCCATGCTCCTCCTTTCTACCCTTTATTAAAAATGGATGCAATGTTTCCCTTTCTCCAGTCACCAGGGACTTCACCTGACTGCCAGGACTTTTCAAATGTCATGGGGAGTGGCTTGGCACTTACATCAGCCAATTCCCTCAGGTCTCATCAGGTTCCATAGACTTAGGTATGTTCAGTTTCCTTAGGTGGTATAGTCCACCTTGAGTGCTGGAATGCACGTTTTAGGAGCTATGAAGATAAATTGTCCATGTCCCTTCCTCCACCCCCTTCTTAATTAAACAAATTAAACAAAGAAAAGTTAAACAAGAAAAAAATCATTGTGCATCTGCTTCCCTGCACTATGTGAAGTTTTTCTCCTTCTCAAACACTCGTTGGTGCCTCTTCTCCAGGTCTTTCCTAGGAGAAACTGTCCTTTTCTAGGAGAAGGGTTTTTAGGAGAAATGGATGCACACGGCAGAGTCTATTCCAGGGTAGTCACAGCTGCTAAAAGCTTTCCACATCCTGGATCAGTGATTCCATCTCTCCCACCCATGCCTTTACACCCTGTCTCTATGAACACAAAAAGCAAAACCCAGTCAAGCCCTACACCAGTTGTCTTCTTGGTACTGAGATTTCTGGTATCCCAAGTCCCAGGCGGGGACACCTGCTCCCCTACTTCCTCCTTCTACCCTGGGGAGAGAGGTGGCCTGAGCAAAATATAGTTGAGTACCTCAGCCTTCTCCTCATGTCATTACCAGCATTTGCTCCTTTGCGGGGAGTGGGATGTTGCTTTTTTGACATTCCTTTTCTGAAGAATGTACCTTGTAGAAGCCTTCCCTGTTATTCCTTGCATTCCTAGCCAAGTTCAGCTCCACCCATGCCCTGCCCTTCCTGACCCCACCCCTACACAATTGGACAGTGTCTCTATTCTCTTCCCAGGTCACCTGTCCCGGCTTCCACTGCCTGTACATTTCCTTCTTGACCTTTACTCTCAACCCAGCAGGTCTCCTGCCTTCCTTTCCTGATTTCTTACACCTGGCGATCAAGAGCTTTTACACACTATGGAAAGCATCCTTGAAAGATCTTGCCCCTAAGGGCAGTTTCCCAGGAGCCCTATTCCATAAGTGAGCCAAATACACAAAACAGTTACTCTTTGCCTCTTTGGTATTCCATGCAGCTTAATGTTTCCTGGTGAGAGACAGTGGCAGAAGACAAAACCTGCAGATACCTCTCTGAAAGCTTTCTCCTCCTCCTTGGATCTCAGCCAGCTGCCGAGGACACGAGTGCTCACTGCATCAGCCCTGCTTTGTTGTGCTCCGCACAGGCTCAGCTCCTGGGGGTGTCTGAGATGTGCTATGGGTACACAGGGAGCCGTTCTGCTTCCCTGGCAGAAGAAAGAGAAAGCACAGGAGTAAAATGGAAGAGAAACAAGTGGGAAGGTCCAGATCAATAGAGTCAGGGGTGCGGCTTTGGAGGGTAGGAAGGCCAGGATGGTGAAAGCAAAAAGTGCTCAAAAGGCAAAGAAAAAGAATAATATTAGAGGTTGAAGGATGGGTTAGATAGAAGAAAGGTGGAAAGGATGAAAACTGAAAATGAGTGAGCAATGGACACAACAGCAGAATGCAAAAACCCTTTGCAAGGAGCAAGCTCTGTGCATATCAGCAGTCAAAAAAAAGCCAAAGCTTTAAGTCTTACCAGCCCTATTTATGAGTGCCATTTTCCATATTTCTCTAAAAGCACTGAGAACTAGGGAATGAAATCTAGGGTCATCTATATGATACAGTTCATGAAACTTCACAAAGATGAGATGTAGATCTGTGAGAGTTGTAGCCTAATAGAGTAAATGCACACCTTATAAAATGTGGAGCACCATCACAACAATTCTCATTTTCAGGATAAGCCACACACTCTTATTCTGGCCCTCCTCATTTCATTGTGTAGGACAGTCTGCCCATTTTAATTAAAATACTGAAGCCAAATTTAGAGTCCTGGCTGGGGATATACTCCTATGAAAATTGTCTGTGGTCACTCAGTACACTGTAGGATTCAATACTTTTTCTTTCCTGTGTGTAATCTGAACAAGTGAATTGAAATAATTTACATTTTTCATAATGATCAGGGAGTTGAAATAAAGAAAGGTGATCATGAATATTTTAATTGAAGAATTAAATTATATTAAAATAATCTTCAGATTTCTCTTATGCTTTGTCAAAAGACACCAATACGATAACGGTATTGTAATTTTTAGAAATGCATTATAGATTCAAATATTCACTATTCATAAAGTTCATTGATGCCTTTTTTCAAAGGTCCTTTAGAAAAGATTTAGAAACTTGTTTAATCTTTGAAAACATTGTAGTTTGTGACTAAATATATCCACAACATAACTATAAAGATATGAATCTACATCATAAAATCAAAATCAGAATGCAGCACAAGATCAGTGCAAAGATTTTTCTTAAACTGACAATTTCTATTGTTGCTAAAGTTTTATGCAATATCCTCAGATGACCACACCACCTAATAAGTTTCTTACAGAATCATACTAAGGGTCCTTAAGAGTGGCACAATTCGCAGCAGCCAGAGGTGATGCTGGAGTCTGCCTTGCACCAAAATTTTGGTGTTTGGGTTCTTTTCACCAAGAATCTTGCAAGTCTTCAAAAAGACCATGCAACTCAAAACCAAATGCATTTCCCTTAGTGGAAGATCTGAATATCAGCTCAAAATTACACCTTCATTTTCGTTTCTGTTATAATATTCAAAGAATTTAAGTATTAGAACAAAACATGACTACATCCTCTTGGTGGTGGTGCAAAGTCTAAAACAACAATTTAAAACGTTATATATTTATAAATATATACCCCTTTAGAGGGCTGCCATTATGCTTCTGTGGCCTGACATCTACAATGACTACAGGAAGCTCCAAGACTTCCTGCACTGTATTTGAGCTGCTTGCTTTTAACATTGCTTTATGCTGTATAACACTGTAATACTTCAAAAACAAAACTAATACTCAAAAAATGGAATTACAGCAGGCTTGGCTTCTTGAAATGTGTATTATTTTCCAATGTTATGCTACTAAAAACTCCCCTATTTCTGATTATTAATTATTGTAGTTCAATTAGATAATTTTGTTTCTGCTCTGTGGATCTGAGAACATCCAAAGACACACTCCCTTTTGTCCATGAGATGCAGAGAGCAAAGCAGGAAGCCTTGTTAGCAGAGCAGTTTCTACAACACACTGATGAAAAACATTGCCATTTAGGAGCCATGTATATGAGTCTATGTTCTGTACAGATTTCTCTGACTCCCAGAGGTACAGGCCTCACGAGGGCAGATCCCTTCAAGTCCTAGCTAATTATATTTTCAGAGAACTGGGGCACTGATATAACTTTTAAGAATGCAGCAGGATATCCACAAGTAATGTGTCTTTCAAAACTTACCACTGGTCTCAGTAGGAGTTATGTCCACCATAATTGGGTGGTAAATCCCACTGCTCCTTGTGCCTGCCCCTGTTCACCCCTGGTAGCTGATGCAGGATGCAGATGAACAACTGCAAGATAGCAGCCAGAACTGCCCTCCTAGAAGGCAAAGGCAGGGCAGAATGAGTGCATGAAGGACATTTAGGCACCAGCACTGCTTCATCTCAAAAATTACTTAAATATCTGATGCTAAGTGGCCAGGAATTAATTTAATCTTTGGGTTGCTCACACAGTGCTGATCAAAGGGTCTATCCTTAAAAACAGGCTACTTGCAAGCAATCAGTATAATTGTATGTCAAGGGGACACATGGGCTTTCTTTGGAAATGAAGAAGAGCCTTTTATCTGAAAGGATAAACAAGCAACACAGAAGGGATTTTTGAGAATGAGATTTCACCTTCCCACAATTATCAAAACAGCTTCCCCCAGCCGAATAATCAGATCTAAACTCCTGGCTATCCAAAAAAGCACTGTCCCTTATCATCTTCAGTGGAGTCCTAGTCTGCCCTGCTCCTCACCTCAATAAAAGGACAGCTCAGCTTTTAATCAGTTTGCGAACACAAGGATTCATCTAAGAAGCAGGAGCTTGTGCTCGCCTCCCTCTGTTTGTAGCTGCTGCCCCATTGCCTTGCCTCGATTCCCCTGCCCTGCTCAGCACCCTCCACACTGCCCCCTTATCTTCCCAAACCAGACAGACAGCTCCCTCCGGATGCCAGCCCCATGCCACTGTTGTAGCAATAAGCTGGAGAGAGGGGGAGGATTAGAGGTACTCACTGAAGGAAGGAGTGAACGCCATTTCCAGGGACCAAACACATCACCTCCGCCACCCTAAGGTCAGTGAATAGCAAGTTGTTTCTGGACTTCCCTCCACCTGGAAGAACAATTATGCTAGCTAATCTTAAAATGCCTTTGGCAGCTGTCATCTGGGTTTTTTTTAATATATCCTTAAAAGTTTTCTAATGGTAAGTACACATGCAGTGAGAAATAATAGCCCTTTGTGTAACAAGCAATACACACACTTTGTCCAATCATTTTTACAGTGTTTTTCTCCATTTCAGGGGTTATTATCACAGAAGAGATTGCAAGCTGAGCCATCATACCACAGCTGAAGTGTTGCAGAGAAATGTTCCCTCTTTTTCTCCCTACCTCCTCAAGCTTTTTTTATTTTTCAAAACAGAGCTGTACAGGATGCTAATTGTGACCAGAATATTATTATTTCTCAAGAAACCCAGCCTAATCCCAGCGCAGCACTTGCTGCTCTGCTCTCAGATCACAGCCTGGGTGGTCCTTTCAGGCTTCAGCTGCCCTCCAAAGCTGCAGTCATCCCCTGCCACGGACTTCTGCTGATGCCACAGGTTAAGTATCACAAGGAAGGAGTCAGGCCCTGCATAAACAAAACAAAACAACAACAACAACAACAACAACAAAAACAAAAAAAAAAAAACACAAAAAAACCCCCCCAAAAAACCAAAAAACAATCAACCAACCAACCAACCAAAAAAAAAAATAGTGTCTACTACTCAGTTTTGATGCCAGGTAAGTGCTGTAGAACTAAGGAGTGAGAAGCCTGCAGTAAGAGAAATTCACTTTGAGACAACACAGTTGATGTGCTGAGTGCTCATCCTCAAAAATTTCTCCTTGGCTTACCTTGGGGCAGGTAAACTGCAGGGACAGACTACTGCAGGAGAGAGGGATCCCTGAGATCTTTGTCTCGGCACAAGATCCTGTGCTGCATTTTCCTGGAAGTGCCCAACCTGGAGTATTACAGTAAATGCAATAAAGAATTCTAAAGAGGAAAAACAAAAGAAATCCATTGAGAAGTTGGTTTTAGTACCAACCAGCGTTCACCAGTGTGAACCCCAGTGTTTAGAATGGGAAATGCTTGAGGCTAACTCTGAATACAGGCTCCAACTCCCATACAAAGATTGTGAAGGACAACATTGAATCCAAAGTACGCCAAAGATATCAACTCTAAATTCAGTTCTGGTCTATGCATAGTGCTTGTCTCCTTTCGTCTTTTTTTTTTTTTCCCTCTTACACTTCTTTTAGAATGCCTGATTGATGAAAAACACACACAAAATCATGACCCAACAACTGCCCCAACTATGATCCTGGATTAGCTCTCAAGATCTGTTGCCTTTTCTACAACTGGCCCTGGTGGCAAAGGTTGACACCTACCTTTTTGTGCCTGAATGTCCTTCCTCCCTGGGAGAACGCAATCTGTTCCCCATCAGAACTGTTATTTCAAATTCAGCAAGTAGTGTTTAAAGCAAAGGTCACCATTAGTTCTGGATGTGCTAATGCACTCTACTTATTACGGTTCTGTATCCACTCTATATTTCAGAAGATGAGGCTATTATACTTATTCCACCTAGGATTCTCAGTAGGCATTTAAAGCATGTTTTCATTAGCCTATAGTAGCCTCTATATATTTTAACAAAACACTCAGAGGATTTAATCTTGAAGTTTTCAAAATAGTTTTATTTTCTGATTTTACCTCTAGCCTATATATACTATTTAAAATTTAAAATTTTGAGTCCCATTGGTATATTTGTTTCAGTGCCTGAAATACATTAAAAATCTAAGTTCCAGCTTATGCTGTTGGAAGAAAAATTGAAGGTCAGATAATGTTAGGCATCCAGAGCTACCAAATGATTAAAGAGTGGTAGGTTACTTAGCTCCAGTGTGTGGCAGCTTTAACAGCAGAAATCTCTCTGCCATGCACAAAGAAAAGTAACCACTCATCGTATATTAGGGTTAGGGTCGTGTAGGATATTTGTATATACTCTCTTGCCGTTGACTGGCAATCACAACACACTATTTATCAGCTGGGAATTTTTGTAGTAGTCTTAAAACTGTGAAGCAATTTATAAGGTCATATGCTTTTACTCAGCATGTTCACATCCGAGAAGTAGGTAACAGAATAACTTGGGACTGAAATCTAGTGTAATAATTCAGAGCCCTTGAGACTCTGATTAGACCCTTGCTCTGTCTGCAGATAATCTCTCATTCAACTAAATGGATGGTGCTTTGCTTTGTCCACACAAAAATAGCTCTAAGACTTTGTATCTGAAAAAAGCAAGAGTTTGAGCTCCCTGATGTGTATGCAAGAAAAAAAATCTTATATTAACTAACAAAAGAATGAGTTCGGGATGAAAAATGCAGATGTTAAAGCAAATTAAAAAATGATTGGCACAAAATTTTTCCTCTAGTTGTAGATATTCTGGGTAGACTGCTCTCACTGGGCAGATGACTAATGACATGCTTCTCACTCTGGAATCTTTAGGCCAAATGCAGCTCAGTTACCCAAATTGAAATCTCAAGTAAATCTACTGATGTTACCATAGAGTTATGTCAGCTTCACTGAGAGCAGAATATGATGCCTTGTTTACTAAATTAAACTCTGAAAGGTACATCTGTGTGTGCTTTTTGACTTGCCAATAAAATAATTTTATGGAGCTAAATTCATGCAAATACTTAGAATTTAAATCCAAGGGAGGCCTTTAGTCTTGTATTCATTAAAGATTATGCATCATTTTACAAGAAGGTACTCAAAAATACAATATAAAAGGAATAAATTCACAGAGGTTTCATATTTTACCAAGTCTTTGTTTGTTACATGTGTATAACTGACTACTCCCCTAGGAGAAAAGAATATACGTGCCCCAGTCCTTGTTTTTGTCTACCTAAAAAATATCAATACATTTCTCCTCACAACAGCTGAGGGAAGAACACAGACAGCATTATCACTCTATCTCAAACCAAGCACAGAGTCAGGAGAAATCACTACACTTCCCAAAGGCCAGACTGGGAATGCAACATGTAAATAGGGAGAGAAATGTAGTTTTGCTGCACCAGCCCTCCAGTAGCCCTTGATCCCTTCATAGGGGATGGAACATTGTGCAAGGATGGGGGATTGGGAAAAGATGTCTGTGCTAACTCCCAGATCAACACATACAAAAATGAAGTCAGAGGAACTGTTGTCTTAAGCCTGTAAGCATCTATTTACATTTTTAGGTATATCATACCTGAGTGTATGCGGCTTATAGTTTGTTTCCATTCACCAGAGGCAGAGCAATTTATAAAGGACCGCTGCTTCTTTTCCCCTGCACGGAAAAATTCAACACTGCAGGTGAGGTGTTCGGCGAGTGCATTCCAGAATACAAAAATCACATCAGTCTTTCAATATGAGGATCACCTGCAGGCTTTCACACAATTTTTTATGCTTACAACAACTCTGTTTAAAAGAAAACTTAAAAGAATGCCTGGCGATGAAGGAATTCATTTTTAAAGCAGGCTTTCGGAAAAAAGTGGTGAAGGAAGAAACACCATTCATTTTTCTCAAAGAAACAAGACATCAATTCCACAATGAATACATCTATAAATTATCATTTATTAACTTTTTTAAAAAAAGCTTTCCTAGCCTGCTTTGGCAGCCCTGTAGTAATTCTCCTGCAGGTTGCACAATCATTCTTGATGATAGGAGGGAGCCAGTTCCCAAGAAACCTGCTTTGCGGCCTGTTTTTGGGATAAGGGAGGTAACACAAGCTCCGTGCATTTACTGGGGGTACCAACACGCATAGTACTTAGCTCTGAAGAATCTCTGCTTGGTTTAAATTAAAGAGTCTGCTGGAGTTTAGCACAGTGGATGAGCCTCCCGACTCACACCCAGCTCTTACAGCTTCAATGGCACTGGCCAGAGCAAGGAGACAATTGCCAAAATCACTTCAAACCAGCTGGCAGACAGCCACTGCTACATGAACTAGAGCAGCCCTCAAATAAAGCACTGCTTGCCAAATTGATTTTGATAGGGCAGAGAATTCAGGAACAGATTAGGCTGAGTGCAGGCACTGGGCAAGCCATAAATTCACGAGCAGCGCCATGCGGAGATCAGGAACTGGAGCAGCTGTACCCAGAGTGGGGCTTGTCAGGGCAGACGACTTTTCACTGCACCATCAAAGGCACAGCCATGCTCCCCTCTCAGGTGAAAGCTGGTCCCCTCATTTGAAAGCCTATCCATTTTTCTGAGACACTTTATCAACCTTCCTTCAAAAATGTTGAGGCAGCCTAAAAACACCCCACAGAACTGAACGTAGCTGCCAGTGGTTTAGTCTATCACTATCTCCTCACTCTCAGCTTCCAACCAGCATTACAAAGTCATTTATGCACCTGAGGATGTGTGAGCTGACACTATGTACTTTTTCAGGTGGTTCCATCTCCTCCTGGGTTTAATAACAAAAACATTTTCAAGCTGCACTGTCCGCAAAGCCCATCAATGTAGATCACATACGTGATTCTTTAATTTTATGCAGCAAACATCCACATGACTGGGTGTCTGCTACACTGCCCAATATTTTTTGTTCATTTAAAATGTGAATTTTCATAGGGAAATGCATAATGTGATCAGAATTTTTCTAACATGTAAATGAACAGCAGTCAGACTGGAAGCTGCTCTTCATATGCTGAATAACAAATACAATCCTTCCACACCTCCTTGCAGCATTCCCCCAATTCCCACTCAGCATCTTTCCTCACAACACCATTCTGCACTGAATACTGCCAAGCGGAACACACATGTAAGGAAAGCCAGGAATTTTTTCTTTGCCTGAGAAAAGATGAACTTCTGGGCTATGTGTATAAAGAAAGGGACGAACAGATGCCTGCTTAACCTGAAAGACACACGGCAAACGCGATTTCATAGTTCACAGTCACACTCAGTGCAGTCGATCCCTGATCTCCCCAGTTCTGCAATGCAAATCATCCCCTCTATGTAGCTGTGCCAAGGTGCAACAGCAGTGCTTCTACAATGGTAGGCTGTCATCATTCCAGGGAAATTCTTCAGCTGGACTTTTTACATCAGGATTGGAAAGGTGAAACCTATGACAACAACACAAAACCCCGACCACACACCCGCCCCGCCCCAAAAAAATCCCATGACCCAGAGAACTGCTGTTTTCCTTCAAAAGGGAGTAAAAGCCCTTTCTAGTTCTGAACATGACAGAATGTTTCATTTTCGAATGACTATGCAAGAAGTAGTTAAGTCATCTTTACAGAATGCTTTTGAAGAAAAACTACATAAATAGTTTCTCAATCCTGTCTCTCAGTGAAGAATCATGCAGCGCATTCAGGCAAAGGAAGGCTTTTGAGCTTCAGCTCTGTGGTGCTTCTCCTTCAGCACAGGGCTGTCTTTACAGAGAACTGATCAGCTGAAAACAAATGCAATGCAATACCCCTGATATTTATAGAGTACAAAAGGTGAGAACCTCCGATCCTGAGACCGTGTGACCTGCTTTGTGCAGACCCCCCAGAGCAGAAGACTTATGCCGCATCGCTGCACCGTGAAAGAGCCAGACGTGCTTGTGGCAAGTGGTTTATACAGATATCGGGCTCCCAGGTGCTTCACGGTGTTTTTATAGCTCACATCACCAAGCTGCAGCGTGGCAAACTCACTCCTCTGGGCTCCAGTGGCTGCCCCTGCCCAGCCTGCCGTGCTGTTGTGTTCGGAGTCAGCTAGATGGTGCTCATGGGGTGGCAGCCGATGCGCAAAGTTAGCTCTGGGATTTCGCTCCCGGCCTCTTCCCCCGCCTCTGGCATCCCACACAATATAAGCACGCTGTCACAAATGAAAAAGCAGGACCCGGAGGAACGGGATGGAGAGGGAGGTGAGAGTAAACCGCATCCCGGATACTGTATGAGCGCAGATCCTTACACAACTGCGCTGGCTTTCGAGGGCTGGGATGCAAGCATGGAACAGGCTGGCTTTGTGTCTATGAGCCAGCTCATTTACTCCTACCTGGCAGCCTGAAAAGAACACAGCACTGGCAATTCGGGAAGGGAGCATGTTGTTGGAGAGACGTGACAATTTGGAAGTTGTTTTTCCTCTGACAAATAGCAATCCGAGCTGTAAGATTCATCGTGGTCAGATGGAGTGTGTCTTTACGGATGTTTGAAGCTAGAATTAATTAGTAGCTTTTAGCAGTCTGTGAAGTTGCCTAGTTTTGCTGGATTAATTGCATATTGCATATAGCACCATGTAAAGACATACTGTGCTAACTCCCAGGGAATACGAAAAACTCAAAGTGCACGGGCACAGTTTGGTGTGGACATATCGCTCACAGATCCATTGAGTGGCAGAATACTTATAAATTGTTAAATCTGAAGATTCCACTTGGTCTCTTGGGCTGAAAGTTTGTATGAAAATTTCATTTCAAAATGACAAGCCTATATATACACAGGAATGGTTTTCTAAATAAAACCCTAGATCATTTTTTATTCATCTTACGTCTAAAATGCCCAGAGGCATAGCTCCATAAAAATTTTAAACTTTAAACAAAAGCTCCTTTTGAGTTGCAGGAAAACAAAACATTCTGAAAGCAACAGTTTATATTATTTATTGTGATGTTTACTTAGCAAGAGAAGTTGATGAGTTAATTCTCAGTGGAAGTGCTGAATTACTTTAGGAACAGAAGCCCAATTAATTAAGGATCATTTCCTATTGATTTCACTGTACTACAGTCCAGACACAGAGTACCTGCTATAGTCCCGTACAGATACACATAATAAATAATAATATACTTACACCAGTTACTGCTGTCCTGATGACTTGTAATTCTCAGCGAGGAAACACTTCTAAGACTTTTATGTGAACATAATAAAAGCCAGAATGTCTCTTCAAAGAAAGAGAACAGAAAAATGCAGAAGAGGCACTGTATACACTCCAGATAAAAGCCAAAAGTCAATGACAGGTCTAAAAGCAGACAAAAGTGGAAATATTTACATTTGTATTGGAAATGTATATCAATATCAATAGGAAAATGACAAATTTAATGCCTAAAGCTGGGAATTTTTACTTTATAGAGTGCAAAACCTGAATACATTCGGAACACTCACTGTGGCTAGACTTTAAGCCCAGATTCACCTCACAACTTCATTATGAGCAGAAATCAAGCCCTGGGAATTTCCTTATTGAACCACTATGATCAGCCTGCTGCATGGCCATGAAGAACCAGGGCAGAGGTTTTCTCTCTAGGTGTGTGTCCTGGTTCTGGGCAAGACAGAATTAACTTTTGCAGGAGCCAGGAGGGGCATGGCCATGACCCTGGGGTCATTCCATACCACCTCCTGCCATGGCAGGGGGATGGGGGGTGGTGGCACTTGCCCGGTTTTTCGGGGTGTGAGGTGATGTAGTGGCAGATTCCATGTGGTCAGCAATCCCCTGTGGAAGGTTTGCCTGTCTGGTACACTCTGTTATTTGTATTGTTGTTATTGCTTGTTTTCGCTTCTCATTGCTCTTTCCAGTAAATTTTTCTTATCTCAGCCCATGATCTTTATCTTTTTATGGGCCCAATTCTCCTCTCCATCCTCTCTCAGGGGAAGGTGGGGTGGAAGTGAGCAGGCAGAACATGGTCTGAGGTGTTTCAGTGGGAACACTAAATTGAGAAATACCATTCCTAAATCACAATAGTGAGCTTTTCCATCCTGGAGATGAGCTGGAGCCCCACTGTCAACAGCCTTTCCACACAAAGGAAAACAATGAGTTCCATCATCCCGGCTCTTACAACAACATAACAAGATTTGGGGTAGAGTTGTGGCTCAGTTCACAGGCTAGTTGCACTGCAAGATGGTTGAAGAAATACAGATGTGCTGGACTCAGTCTGGAAAATTTAGCAGACATTACATGCATTACTAGAATACCCTATGAAGAAATTCAGGAAGTCCAGCATTCCTTTGGTACAACCACATGTATTTGCAAACAGTTCACATAAAAAGATATTCGAGGGACAACTATGGTAGGAAGTTGTCTGGCTACACTTTTCAGATCTGTTTAGTTGAGTCTGACACCTGGAGCTGTGCTGCCTCTGCTTCCTCTTAAAGCTAAATTTTGTCTCAATCTGCTACCTCTCTCCACTCCCTGGCTGCTTCCTGCCCCGAAGCCCACACAGCAGTATCAGGTGACCCAGCTTTTGTGTTTGTACCAAGTCACTAAAAAGGCCACTGGGCCATAAAGATTTGATTTTTGCTAGAGGTTGTCAGGCTAACTACTAATTACTGTCTTGTACAGCAACTTCTCTTTCAGCTCTCACTGCCTACGCTGCCTCACTTTTTTTTTTTCCACTTAGCCTAAAGAAATGACAAGAAGCACACCCATGAAGCTCAGCCGTATTCACACCTCATGGTGTCCATCAATATTGTACAGAACAGCAACAACACAGGAAATAAAATACCTTTACTTAGACGGTGAGACTGAACAAGTGTCTTGAGCTCAGGCCCTATACAAGTCACGAAAAATAGTGCATAAAAGTATCAACTTTTAAAAGACCTCTAAGTAATTTTGTTAGCTAAAAGAGAAGGGGAAATCCTATCCTGCAGTTATGGCAAGAAGAAAAGGAAGCTGGGAGCAGTGCTGGATACCTCTGTAGCCAGCATGCACACAGAGCAGGAGTGCAGAATGCCTAAAACCAGAGCGTGGACTCACCAGGAGAGCATCCTCCAAGACCTGAGGTCAGGCTCCTCAAGAAGCAGCAGATGAATCCTGGATTTTCATGGCCAGGCATCAGGACTCCCAGGCAGGGCTGCAGGGAGTGGGGCTGGCAGCAACAGTGTTCTTTGAAAACCTCTAGGAAGGTGGAAAAGAAGGGGAGAAAAAGGAAGCTCTCAGAGCCTTTTGACTTTTGCCCATCAAGCTCAGCCTCTTTGAGCTCAGACTCAGCAGGAGGACCTGAGTTAACCACAGAAAATGGTCTTTACATTTCTCCTGCTGGTTACATTTCAGGTTTGCTTAGACAGCGGACAGACTTGAATGAGTCAGGCCATTCTTTGGCCTCAGGAACAAAAGGACTCAAGGAAGTGATCAAATCCAGTTAAAGAAAAAAAAGAAGAAAAAAAGCATTTAAAAATTCTAACCAATTATTTAAAATCAGACGTTATGTGAAAATAATGATTCCAGATGTGAGAGCATGTGTACTAAATGTGAAAATGAGATAGAAGGAGCTGTTTTTTCCAGTTGGGAGAAATGAAGGCTGAAGGGAGCCAATTTTTGTCTTCAGCTACCTCTAGGGGTTGTGGATAAGGGAGCCAGACTTCTCTGCATCTCTCACTGAAGGGATGAGAGGTGATGACAGCAATGGAGCAAGGGCAGCTATAAGTGGACACAAAGGAAAACGTTCTTCACTGTGAAGCTGGTCCACCACTGAAGCAAGTGCCCCAAGAGGCTGGAGGATCTCCATCCCTGAAGATTTTCAAAAGCTTAACCTTTACAACACTGCATGGCTCCAAGTCAAAATAAAAATTCAAACTGAAGTTGAGACAATTTATGGAGGAAGGCTGTAGACACGTGTCCTGTCTCTGCTGCTGCCACTGATGTATATGTTCCCTGTCCTTCCCTCCTGTTTCTTCCCACACTTGAGGGTGCCATGGATCCATCAGTGCAACTGCAAATGCAGACATTTTTGCAAACTCCACAATCCAGTTACCCAAATTAAATGTTTTGCATGTTTCAGCCTATTTTGAAGGTTTAGCATATGGTGAAAGGATAACACAAAGCTGGGCAAAGTACATTTCTAATACCCTGGTTATGAGGGTATAGGGTGCCTGACCTTCAGGTCTCAAACACAGGTCTAGGACCAACTAGATTGAGAGAGACAGACTGCTGCAGTTTATCATGTGCTGTTCTTTCCTACTAACAGTAAATAAAAGCCTGAAAAAGTCAGCTTCTGCATAGTGTAAACTCTTAGTGATGATTATTTTTATTACTATTAACTTGTTAACTCTGTTAATAGACAAGGTAAACAAACACAACAATCACAACAGTCTATAAATTCAATGCATAAACAGCAGTTACTCAAGGTTGCTTAATAATTCATTTTAGTCAGTTTCCAAGTAAATTTTAACAGAAATAAATAACAAAAGACCATGAAAAAAACAAAACCAAAAACACCACTGTGTGTGCTGTGAACTCCTGTTCCTGTGGAGTCTTTAATGTTTTAGAATATGATATGCAGCAGACACAGTAATTTATAAGGTTTTCCATACTTTTGTTTTGTTTTACATGTGTTCCTGTCCAACTGAGTTTTTGTCAAAGCAATTCTTAAGTTTTTGTGAGCAAAAAATCTTCGTGGTAGCAAAAAGAGGACAATGTGACTGCAGAGAAGCTGGCATGTAGCCAGGACACATCCAATCTGCTGGGCATCCATGCCTGCTGAGACTGGGCACTGGAATGGGCACTTCAGACCCAGGGCACAGGAAACCTCTCTGCAAACTCCAGCTGCACTTCACCATCCCGTGGGCAAAGCCAGGACAGTCACACAAGAGTTTGCTCACCTCAGACTTTGCCTGTGACACCACGGACTGCAGACACGCCCTCAGCCTTGACACTTCTTTTGCTTTTTAAATTTGTACAATTGTCCATCTCCTGGAAAATAAGGTAAGGACACAAGTGAGGAATGTCTGATGTATATTTTTTCTTAAACGCTTGCCACAACCACACCTTTTACCCTCACAGCAAATCACATTACAGTCAGAGTTTGTAATTTTTGATGAACAAAAGTGCAAATTTTCAATCACTTAAAATTGCTTCAACCTTTCCAACAGTACCTTCTGAATGCAAAGTCACTGTACAGCACCACATAATTTATGTGATATTTTATTATATCCACTGGTGCTTGTTCAGAACAAGCTTAATTACTACCCAAAGACAAGGGGAAATAAATAAGAAATGAAAGGAAAAATAATAATAGTCTGAGGTGTTGGTTTTTCTTACCCCTCAGAGTTCAATTTAGGCACAGTGGTTATTGATTTAATTTCATAGCACAGGCCCACATTGATAAAGGATAGCACAGGATAATATACACATAACAAGGGAAATTATGGAAAAATAAGGAAGTGGTTTTCTTAAACTAGTTTTATTTTGTTACTATATCATTCCACACAACGATGCTTTTCATTTATTAACCAATAGTAAAACATATTTTTATAAGAGGGAGGAAAATAAAAAATTGGAAATTTTAACACTGTGGATGGCTGAAAAGTTTCTTGTGAAACTTCGCAAGAAAACTATCAAACAAACCTTTTCTCTTAGGAGTTTTTGTTTTCCATGGAAGAGAGTGAATATATTTCTAAACTGAAAAACATATAAAAGTGGGGAGATAAAAAAAAAATCATGCAAAAAAACCAAAAAGGATTTTTGAAACGCAAGTTATTCCAATACCTCATAGAAGTTGTATTTTGGATCGTTCATATTTCTTTCCCATCTATCTGCAGTGAGCTTCCTCATGGAACATGGGACTGTGTGGTAGCTCCCTGGGAGAGTCCCATGGGACTCTGTAGTAGCTCCCTGGCAAGAACTTCAGTCAAACAGAGTCCTGTGGTTCAAGGGAAAATAATTAACCCCACATCAGAATGACAACATTTCAAGATACTATGGAAAGCTTTCAAGGCTCAAGGTTTGCTTAACTCTATTTTTTTCTTAAATAAAAGAGACCAAGGGCGAAAAGAAGCGTTTTCTAACCACAGCAGGTGTACTGCGCCTGAGTCAGTCCTGGTCTGTGTTTTTTTCTATTTCTTTGGTAGTGTGGAGCCCTGCAGCACAGGTGGGAGATAGGATCTGTACCTGGAAAAGACACAGAGACTCACAAGCCAAAAACCTGCCACAGAGCAGTCCCCCATTCAGTCTGACACGGATCAGCACTTCCCCAAGGTTAACCTGCTGACTCAGCAGCAACTGCTCCAGCAGGATTCCAGCAGGGACAGCCACCACTGAGGCAGGTGAAGCACTGTGGCAGCAGGATCGCCTTCCTGGCACCTACACAGACAGCTGGCTTTGGCTGGGATCCTAAAGGCTTATGTCAACATCAATTTCCAGGTTTTGAAAGATGTGCTCTTTCAAGCACAGGTGCAAAAAAAAAAGATGTTTTAAAAAACACTGCTGTGCGCCTTAACATATAAAATTTTACAAGCTAATAAGTTTAATTTTAGGTATGGCCCAAGTTTTGCAGTTTTTATCTAAATTGTCCATAGACCCTCCCCCTAGAAGAGGAAGGGCCAATGACCCCACGGCATTTTCTACAAAACGCTTCAAGCGTGACTTGGAAATTGTTGAAACTCTGGCACTCCATGTAAACACTGCCACATTTTGGGAGTCTTTTTCCATCCAAATTCAGTAGTACAGCATGAACTTGCCTCAAATAACAACACGGAGCAGCTCCCCCAGGGTGTAGATAATACACGTAATCACCACAGCCTCTGCCTATTCACGTTAACACTTCTTAACAACAGATGTAATCTTCAGTGAGACCAAGCTTTTACAAATTGCTGCTAATATGAATCACGCTTAACTTGTCCAAGTATCTCTTCTAAAAAGCTTATGTTTTCCCTAGAGGTATTTAAATTAGGAATCCTTAACCACTAATTGAATATGAACTTGGATAACTGAGCAGGTCATCTTTGCTTCTGAAATAGAGGATGAAGGAGTGCACTGTCCAGACTAAATGAGGTGAACACGTCTGATTTACAGTGAATAAAACCTTAATGATACGCTAAAGGCTTGAGGGGCATGGTTGCAACAGGTCTTAGGGTGAAAGGCATCAGGTGATGCTTTCAGATCTTTCCCAACAGCTCAAGGTCAGTGCCACAAAATGAGTTCAATCACTGCATTCATTTTCGTTGTTCAGGCACCTGGCAAATTAGGAAGGACTTCAGTTCAAGAGTGTTTTTTAAATTCACTAAGCATATGCTATGTTCAAACAGCATTAAGACAGTAAAATGATCTGACAAAAGACAGGGATTTATATATTGCCTGTTGCAAAAGCTTTCAGAGCAAAGAAAAGCAGGCTCATTGCTTTTAGTGCAATGAGTGCACCAGGTCATTGTCACATCTCAGTGCAGGTATTGAATTTGGTCTAATATTTTAGAAGTCTTGCAAAGCAACAGACTTTTACCTCTTATAAGGATTTTGCAGACAGTTCAAAATTGAACTTTCTAATACAATGGTAATGGTTCAAAAATAATTTAGCACTGTTTATTACATTCTATTTTGGTGTAGTAAACTTAGAAATACAGATATTTAACCAGACATAATGTTGTCAGAGAACTACTTAATCAGCATATGAACATACATTGAAACAAAAGCTGCAAGTACATTTATCCAGTTAGGTGTGAATATTGCCAAAATGGCTCAAATAGAGAGTGGGGAAATGGGATAGCAAAGAAGAGAAATCAAACCAGCAATGATCCCATAAATGCAGAAAAAGGACAGATAACAAACACAATATTAACTTCAAATTCATAATGTTCTGTTTTTCTGTGTGTTTTAAATTGTATCTTTGCTGCAAAATGCAAGTTTCTCTTCTTTGAACACAGAGATAACTGTGAGTGCTCGCTGGGGAGTACTGAGGGTATGCTTACAGCACAGTATTCAATCCATTTACATCTGAATCTATCTAAACCTCACCCTGTTGCCCATCACCACCAGTTTTCCTTAATACAGAAGCTGGATTTCTTTAGATATATTGATACATTTCAGTTTTACCTTTCTGTAACACTGTATGTGATGTGCTCATCTGTGGTAATTGTGGAGTTTCTGGAGATCTCTTTGGGTTTCCACCTGAATGGCAAGACACAACAATCAAGAGTGGTAAATAAGAGATTTCCTCATGCATTTGAGACAAGAAGTAGAAGATTTCACACAAGATATATATAGAGAATAAGATAAGCAGGGCTTGGTATTTCAATCCAGCGCAACAGCAGCCAGAGCAAAGACCCTTACAAAGATAAACTCTTGCAGGTAGAAAAGGGGCATCTCTTACTAAGGACTGGAATGCCCTGCACCAGGTCACAGTGGCTTTCTGAGTTGGACTCTGCTCAGCCAACTTTATTACAAGACAGGCAAAAAAGGATTCACCCTGCAAGAGGTGAAGTAAAAAAGCAAAACACAAGGCAACATCAAACAGGATCTATCCTCAAAAAGATTATCTTTGCTTTTAAAGCTACTTTGTCCTCCTTGGGGGTTTTGTAAAACAAGACCTGGAAAATGCAAATATTTCCAGTATTTCTTGCTCGAAGGGACGGTGCTTTGGCAGCAGAAAGTCTGTCCCAGAGCTCTGGCTGTTCAGGACTGCCCCTGGCTCAGGATCCCACTCTGCTGGCACATTAATCCTCCTGGCTCAGTCAGCAGTAGGAACTGGGCAGCCCAGGGAAAAAATGGCTTTGGGAAACTGAAAAGAGCCTGGAGGAGGAGACAAGTGAAAGCTGTGAGCTCACAGCACTGCACACCTTGGGTCTGGTGAGAGACTCCCCCAAGTCCTAGACCCATCCAGGCCAGGAGGGACTGGACAGCAGCTACAGGGAACAAGTCAGGATTTCTGTCTGGCAGACAAGAGGCAAAACAAAAATGCATTTGATAAAACCGTAGAATATCAGGTTGGAAGAGACCTCAAGAATCATCTGGTCGAACCTGTCTTGGCACAGTCTAGACAAGATGGCTCAGCACACAGTCCAGCCAGTTCAACACTGGGGAATCCACCACTTCCCTGGGGAGATTATTCCAATGACTGATTGTTCTCATCATAGAAAGTTTTCCTCATTTCCAAACAGAATCCTCTGGAGTAACTTGTACCCACTACCCCTCGTCTCCCTCTGTAAAAGGGGAGCTTCCGCTTACTCTGGAGCGATCCTGTAGATACTGGAACATGGTGATACTGGAACCTTTGGCTTTTATGAGCTTCTCTACCACAAAAACACCCTCTTGTAGAAAGCCTGACCTCTTCTTTGCTTGGCAGAATTCAGTGTGAAGCACACAAATTCAAGAATAAATATATGTGTAACATCTGTGCCCATCCCTGGAGGAGGACAGTCATGAAGGGCAGCACACACATGACAGCTTTGCAAAAGTGGAAGCAAAATAGAGGAAAAAACCTTATTTCCTCAATTTCCTCACAGGAGTCACTTGCTTCTATTTCTCCAGTGGCTAGTTAAAACCCAGACTAGATTTTTTTTCCCTGATAAACACAATACGGATTCCCATGATGCAGCTTCCCATCACCATCACAGAAGAATCTTTTCTTCATAAACTTATCATTTAACCAGGAGATGATGACACACTGTGGCAACTTTTTTTTAAAGATCCAAATATATCTGTAACAAAGAAAAAAAAAAATCTGTTACTGATTTCCAAGTCATTAGCAGATAAAAATCATGAAGGTTCCAGGAACTGGGGTTGGAGGAGGGAAATCTGCAGCCTCATGTCACCTGTAACAGCAGAGCATAATCCTCCCACATTTGGTAACTTTGCAGACACAGAGAACTGTAGAAGGTAGCAATCTTCATTTATCAAAAAGTTTTCTGACTCTGCATAACCCACAGTCACACAAATCCTTGAATGTTGTTTCCAGCCACTCTATTAATAAGCTATTTAGTGCAGGCGTGACTCTTAATTCTACATAACACTAACGCTGCCCAACACTCTCCCTTTTGGATGTGTTTTCAGCTGCCAATGGCTTTGCCAAACTTCTGTTCTATGCCACTGTCTGCCTCAAGTTAATTATCTCTGTGGAATATAGAATAAAAACATATCACACCATTCACCCACAGAACTTTGCCCAGATTAGAAGAAATTGTAAATGATCAATTGAAAAAAATTCAGTTATCCATCTTGTGCTTTGATGAAGGGATCTGAAATATGGCAGGAGGTAGGGATTTTTTTGGTTTAGAAATGCACCCATTGCTGTTGTAGTGAAAATCAGTACCACATCAACCACCTTAAAATATTTTTTATATTTTCCTTTACCCTTCTTATCAAGATACTTATTCTTAAGCTACTTCCAATTTATCACCTCACGTCCCAGGGCTGCTGTGGCTTAGTCTGTGGGCACAAGATTGGCAGGGGTGATTTTGTCTCCTGCTTGGATTTCTGCCTGACTGGGGCAGTGGAAAGCAGGACCACAGAGAGATCCCAGTGTCAAATGGGATCCCAATGACAAAACAGATGGGCTGGGGCTGATACTGGGGACTCAGGCTTGCTTCTGCCATCCACCTCTCCCTACATCTCCCACCTCTGCCCAGGCACCTTTGTTAGATGGATTCCTGTGGAAAGTACTTGCATTTGGGAAGCTTTTATGTTGCTTAAATGCTGGAGGTGGATTATAAAGAGGGAAGGACTGCTTAGAGTGTTTTGAGGTGTGGGAAGAAGGAAGTTGCTAAGAGAAAAGACTAATTTGGGCTCCTAAATGTCTCATTACGTGCTCATGCATATTCCTAGTCCAAGGCTGAGAAAGAAATCACTGCATATCCAGCCCTGACAGCAACTTAAAACCTGGATTCTATATTCTTTCTTTCTGTCTTTTCTCTCAGTGAGGAGGCAGGAGACCTCAGGCTGTGGCTTCAGCTACACACCCACTTGTTGGGAAAGATGCTCCTGAATGTGCTCACACTTCTGGTTATGGATGCACAGGAATAAGCAGATAATTCTTATGTCCTTTATCCTCTCAGGACAAATGAGCACAGCTGAAAACTGTCAGAGCCTTGAGTGCAACATTTAGTACTTAGACAGCACATCTGAAAGAATATGGTAAAGAGGGAAAGAGAAAAGACATAACTTGCTCCAAAGAAATAACATTCTTCATTTCCCTCCCACCTCCCCTTCAGTCACCTGCTTCATGGAGCAAGTGAGTAAAAAATCATGATCCAGAGGGTAATGGCTGGCTAAGAGAGGCTCCCAGGTCCACTGCAGGCTTGCTATGCTTCAAAACATAGCTCTTGCTCAGCACTGACAGCTGAAACCTCATCTTTGTAATCTATGGCCTGGCTGTGGAGTTCTCTGCTCTAATTATTCTGCATTTGTCTCTCCTCCCAGCCTGGAACAGGATTTCAAAGGCCTGAGACCGCTGGAACGGGGAAGATTTATGGAGTCAGTCAATGCTGGTTGCATTCTGCAGAACTTTGAATAAGAACCAAAAGACTATTTGAATCTTAGGAGGGAAGTTTCCCTCTGAATCAAACATTACTCACTTCCTGGTGCACTGAAGTTTAAGGATTAAGTAACTTTTCCCAAATATAGAATGCATCACACCCAATCACACACACACACACACACACACACTGCTGCCTTCCTTAAATGAAGCATCTGAGAAGGAAAAGGAGATTACAAATTTAGGAGTATAATGAGATCAAGTTAAATTCACACCATTTACCCGCCTAAGTACAATCTATGTCATTAGAAAAGATTAATTTTTTTGTTGCAATTTCTAATCTCATTATACCTTTTGTCACAAGAATGATTTATCAGAATTTCAATACTTAATGCCATACATTTTGTATATTCACTTAGCTTCTCCAGTATTTTATATTTTCATTAGCTGGTATCCACTCACTCATGCCATACCACTGAGCACAGCTATAAATAGAGAGCCCAACCAACCAAATCACACAATATTGAAAAGGTCAAAGCAGTATATTACATTACTATAACTTAGAGAATACTATTCACAAGGTATTAAAACTTTGACTCCTTATTTATGTGACAGTGAAAGTAAAGAAAACAGGAGGCACTGTGAAATGATCACATCATTACCAGACATCCTTGGGAAACTGAGGGACTGTAAACCCCTCAACATTATCTTTACAGCCTAATATAATTTCATGCTATTCTTTAGGTACAGTACAGGCTAAGTTAGGTACTGTATATCTTAAGTTAAGACAATGGTATGTTCACTACCACTTTTTATGTTTTTAAATAGAAATATTTAAGAAGTTCTCAAGGAATATTTATAAGCGCTTTTTTTTTTTTTTTCCCAAGTCAGAAAATTATTTTAGCTAACTTGTAAATAGATTTAGTCAGAAATTAAAAATCTGTGAAACTTCAGCTAAGGATTATTATTACTTACTCCTTCCCTCCACCAAGAGAATAAGAGAATTATGGCCTTTTTCTCAAATTCTATGGAAAGGACCTGTTTGAGCTCAGTGGCTCTGTCACCATAAAGTATTTTTAGAGTGACAGTGAGCACAGGCTCTTCTGCAATACATCCACCATCCTGTTCCCTCTAAAGATACCCGTGTCTGCACGGCAAAATGTGTGTGTCCAGACAACTGCACAGTACCCCACCTCTTTCCCCACAGCCCAGGATTCTTAAGAGGTCAGGTACACACTGCAGAAACACCTGAAAATCCTCAGTTACCCTCCCAGGCCCAGGTTCAGTCAGGCGTCTGATGTGTGCCTTGCATCACTGCCCCTGTGCTCAGTGCTGTTTGATGCTGCAGCCCTGGAGGTTTGGGGGATCAATTATAATGCCATTACAGGGGCCTTAATTCATGGAATTGCAATTAACTTAACAGATAACTGAGAAGTAAGCTCAGCTAATATTAAAACAACAGCAATCAGTGACCTAATTTCTATTTTATGAGCCTCACCATCTTCCATGGGAGAATACACAATTCCCAGTAGGCAAGAGGGGATGCCAGGATAACTCTTTGAGGACTATTCACTATTTCCAGTTTGAAACGCCATGTTGCAAGATTTCCTAATGCAGAGCTGGAGCTGACCTGGCATCTCTCCCTTTCCCCCACTGAGTCCCTGTTAAGAGATCAGAGAGGCTGAACTACAGGAAAGCTGCAGTGTCTGCAGGCAGTACAGCTGAATAGCCACATTTACCTGCTGCTGCTAGTTAGGTGCTTATACGGCAAAATGAGCCTGCAGCTTCTATTCTTCATACATGAGACTTGAAGGCTGGGCAGGGCTTGGGGATTTTTTTGGAGAGAGGGGGTGATTTGGAGGCTTTTTGTGAGCGTTTTTTGGTGGGGTGGGTTGGTTTTGGTTTGATGCCATTTGGGGGTTTGTTTCTTTTTCGTAGAAAAGTACCTGATAAGACTTTGCTTAAGGCCTTGTCTGCATAAAAATGATGTCCTGGTAGAAGTGATGAAGCCTCCTTCCCTGACAGTGACACCTCCAATACAGATGCTATTATTTTAATAGCAAGGTTGTGCACACACTGCTAAAACAGTTGACTGAGGAAGGGATTATTCTCTACCTGGTGTCAGATTAGAAAACTAAGGCTGTACTCTTAGAACTGACTAAATGTCCATAGGTAAGATAAGCAAGCAACTTGCCATGAAGGGGACTTTGGCACACCCCAAAACCTGCCAAAAATAAATGAAAAAAACCCACCAGGCTTTATCTTTGCTAGCAAAGGTTAGGCAGGAGAGAGCAGGAGAGGGAAACCTGAAGCAGTGTCTCTCCTGGCTGATCCATACCTCCTGCAGATTCCCACCCCGAGGGAATCTGGTGCCTTGGCACTGCTCTGGTGAGGCTCTGGGCCCTCTGGCAGAGCAGGTGGCAGTGGGTGGCTGCTCCACCATCCTCCCACTCCCAGCAGATTTGCCGGTGCCGGGGGTGTGGAAAGAGAGCTCCACCTGAGCAGAGAGAGCCCCCCCGCTTTGGGGAGGATGGCTGGAGGGATGCAGAGCACGCCTTATGGAATTCTGCTTTGAATCCTGCAGCATATGGAAATTGGTCTGCAAGAAAAAATGAGAAATATTTAGAAACAGTTGGAAAAGCTGTCATTGAAATTTATCCTGGCTATGTCTAAACATGGAAAAGGACAACAGAAACCAATGTTAACTTCAGAAAAATGTAAAGAGAACTGACTATGCAACAAGCAGAAGGCTCATTTCTTTTTAAGTATAAACAATCTGGTGAGGAGGAAGAAAGGCAGGACTGTAAAAATAAGCCAAGGCAAGTAAAAAATAATGAGGATAAAAATTAATAATACTCTGCATCAGTTTGCAGAGATTTTTTTCTTGTACAGCAGTCTCCAAATATAACTTTAAGGGGGAAACCAGACAAAATATTTCTGTTTGGAACCCTCACAGTGGAAAATGGCTTAAAAGGAAGTTGTGCTGGCGGAAGGGGATAGTCCTAAGCTGTGGACAAGCTTCTTAGACCCCTTCCTTAGGAGACTAAGCTTTCTATACTCCTTACACAGTCAATGACAAGAAACACCAACCGCAACAGGACAGTTCAATACCCCTAAATGCAGGTGACATGAACACCTGATGTACAGTAAGGATAAAGGCTGTAACAAATCTCAAAACTTGGATAATTTCCTTCAAGTTTTGCCTGTTTGGAGGCCTGAGCTGAAGTACAGGTGGAACAAACGTCGCTGCCTTCAGGAGGAGTTAAGGAAATGGGTGTAAAGACACAGAACCCTTGTTAAACCATTCTCCCATTTTTCTGTCCTCTAAGTGCATCACTGTGTGTTAAACCCCTGCCTTCCCCTGCAAAAACTTCTCTTTGGTATTGGGTTTTTTTTCCCTCCCCTTAGCTCTGTAATGTTTATTTTCATTTCAGTGCCATGGGCAGTCACAGGCAATGGAAGTTTCCAGGTTGCAAGCTTGCAGAAGTGCAGAGCACCCCCTTCTTAATCCAAATTTCCTCTCCCACCACGGTGTTCTACTGTTGGAGAGGTCATAGCCATAGGAAGCAAGCCTTTATCCAGAACAATAACACTTGCAACAGCAGCATCCCTTGTGCAGTGTCTCTAGCTCCAAGGCAGAAATTTTGTTCCCAGGGAACTTGTAAAAAAAATATTACAAAGACAGCAGGAAAAATTACTGTGGAAGCCTAACTAAATATTTGAAATATTCAGATTAACAATGACTATAAATAAGATTAGGGGCAGAAGTAGAGAATATAATTTCTTCTAATATGAACACCATAGCATTTACCACTTTTCATAGATGCCAAACAGGAAAGATTATCTAGATTTTCAAATGAGTTTATCTATGACCAATTGGCTGAATGGATTGACATAAAAAGTAATGTAAGATGCTGAATGTGAAGCATATTTAGTACAGAAACACCATGACAGATAATGCTGTAATTACTGTATGCAGTTGCTGAGTCAAACAATATAAATTCAATGCAAAGCACAACTTTCTTTTCCACAGCTTTGGAGAATCAGAGCAACCTAAATTCTCCTGTTTTTTTGGTTTTTTTTTAAAGTTCATTTCAAAAGTATATATGCATGTAAATTCCAGAAAAATCATAGGATTCTTCTGCTTTTCTTCTCACACTGTATCTGAGAAGACCAACTTTTTTCCTTTATTTCACTTTCCTCTGTAGGACTCTGACAGAGATGCAGCAACTCAATGCATTTACTTATTCTAAGCCTATTACCTAATAACTTTGCATAACTACCTAGGAAGAACTAAACAGAAAAATCAGTATGCTCATATTTGCAGAAGTAAGTGATCCTTTGCTTAACACACATCTGTGATTTTCAGCTGATAATTTATGTTCCGATCCCAACTTTCAAATTCACTGGTTACTCAGAATCCTTTCTGACAAATGGCAGCAACCATGTCACATCTTGTGTTTTTCCACCTTCTGCAATACACAATTTCTGGACATGATTGCAAGCAGTGGGAAAACCGCAGTTTCATTTTGGTAAAAGTTTCTCAATAAAACTTAATTGCTTACATATGTCTGCAAAAATTAATTGAAGAAATTGGATTAATAACATATTGATTGCTGATAATATATAGCATGGTTTAGGAATTTTTTGGGAAAAACAAAAATGAAAATCAGAAATAACCATTGAAAAATGCATAATTTATATAGCGTAATATATCAGTTTCTCAAATCATAATAGAGGAAGCACACCCAATGCTGTAGAAATGTGGCCTTGCCTGGCCTCAATGCACACGTGCTGAAGCACCATGCTCAGTTAAGCTATTCCATGACAAATGGGAAAACATAGCAGGAAAGCACCAAATTTGGACTCATAATGCAGCACATCTGTAGAGCAGGACATGAGCAAACTATGTCATGCTAGAGTTGACAGAGGAGGAAAAGGAAAAGATGTGGAACTGAGTTAAAGTACAAGTGCAACTCTTCATGGCTGAGGCAAGTGCAAGCAAGGATAATTCCTATAACTTTTCATTGTGTGTACAGGGAATGTTTAAATAATTTCATGATATTTTCCTCCCATCCTTCTCCCTCCCTTCCTCCACTTGCAAGTTTTCTCACACCACACCTTTGGTTTGTTTGTTAAGGTCAGCCATGAGACATCTTCCTACACACATGAATTAGGCCACAATGAATACTGTACACTAAAATATGAAACAATAATCTATTTCCTATAAATATCTCGACCAGTTAGCACCAGGAAAGCAAGGGAGGACTCTTCTACTTTGCAAGTAGGGGTTCCTGGCAAGGTGACATATTTTTCTCTTTCTTTAGGTTAAATATACTTGTTATTTACATGAAATCCATCTGCTACTACATCCTACATGCCCAACAGGACCATACAGTTTAAACATATCAAACTCACATTATTGGGCCATTCCATTCTGTGACAAGTTAAAAAAAGATTTTAGGACTGGGCTGTCAGACATGCACAATAGATGAATTCCCGGGTCAGCATGAACATACAGAGCACCCTAATCCATGAAAGAATACCATTAATGCGCAGCAACAAGTAGACATTAAAAAAAAATAAAAAAATCAATATTTAACCTTAGCTTTCAGCCCTTCCCATATTTTCTGGCCTTTCAGCAACTAAATCCTTTGGAGAGAGCAACAGCAAGCTAGGCTAAAAAAATTCCACCTGCGAATTAGTGGCCCATTTTTGTAAAGTGCTTAAAAGGGATACAGAACCATCTGTGGGAGAAGACATATTCAATACACAAGCAAAACTTTGTCTGGAAAAACTGGATAATTGCCAAAGTTAGTTGCAGCTCATCTACTTGACCACACATGTAGAAGGTTATAGTACATGACTTGCATGGGTGTTGGGGAAAATAAAGAATTATTTCAATGTTTTTAGTATTCAAAAGCAAAAAGAATAAAAATGTTTTAAAAAACCTGTGCTTACCCCCTCCACTCAAACAGATCTTCCATATATTGAGATTTTGTGTTATGTGGCTTTTACTCCAGTAAGAATAATGCTTAGGGAAGGAAGATGACACTGCCCATGTAGTAGGAAGAAAATAAAACAGCAGTGTTAGGGGCTTGGCAGCAATATGTACAGATATATTTCCTTTTAATGGCAAATACATATCAGATCTACCAGTCATACACACATATCTCAGTAGGTATGGCTACATTTTCCTCTTGATTTTGCTATCAAAGTGTTTCTTTGCCACATTTATATGACCCTCAAAAATATACACAGAGAAGCGAAAGGTCTTTTTGATCAGATGAGAGGCTCCTTTGCAAGTTATTTTTGCACATTTATCAAAAACCCATATAAAAACTGTCTCAAGATGTTCTCAAATTGCTTTCATACCTGTTTGGCTGAATTCCTGTTAGCTCTTGTTTAACTGCACATCTTGCTGTTGTCATTTGCACGCCTTCCACACTGCAGGATGCTGCAGGACATATTGTGCTTGCTGACAGATTTTTTGTGAAGGGAATCCTTGCAATCAGCTGTCCGACATATGAAGCTACATCTGACCACAGGGCATGGAATGAGGGAACTGTTTTTATGACCAAGGAAATCAAAACTGCTCCTCCATGAAGTTCTGGGAGGAAAGGGGCTGAGGGGGAAAGAAGCACAAAACCCCCCATCTCTAAGAGCATAATGAAAAGAAAAAGAAATCCTTTCTGAAGGCCTGAGGTTAAAAAGCACTGAGTTCCAAAATCTCAGAGGCCAATGGAAGCTGAAAGCATTTGACATCCATTTGGACAGATCCTATTTCTTCAATACACTGTTCAAATCTTACTATTTGCAGCACATATTTAACACACTGCGGCAATTGGTGCTAATTACAACAGCAGTATTTTGGGGATGGCTGTAGTAACCACTGCTAGCTGCTAAATGCAAGTTAGAGACCAACTTCAGAGCCTATTTAGTACACCATTTCCACGTGCAGCTTGATTAAGAGAGAAAATGACCCAATCTGTTGCAACACCCTCCACAAGAGCTACAGAAGCGAATCGAAGACAGTAACAGGTAAATAGATGATTCAGGGAAAAGCTGAATTTATACGTACAATACTGACTTAAGAATTTGGATTTTCCCCCTGTTCCATTTTGTGGGTTCACTCTCTTGCTCTGCTGAACAACCAGGCTTTGTCTTCTGCTGTGAGAGGGGAACATCACTGAAGCCAACAGGCACATCATCTGCAAAGAAAAGGTCACTGTTAAAAACCCAATCAAGATCCAGTCCAAAGTGTTTTGTCTGTTTCAGCGCAGGCTGGAACTCATTTACAGTGAATTTTAATAGGAATCAAACACCTCTTCCCTTGACAAGAAAGAATAACAATATGTACTACATAAATAGTAGTGGTTCACAAGTAACTTAGCAATATTTAAGTCAAGTATCTACATAAAAGCAAATAACATCTCTGTGCTATATAAAGTGCTAAAGCACTTAAATAATTCTTTCAGAAGACATGGCTGATTTATAAACACTGGCTTATTGTATGGTTTCGTCCAGTAGTCACAATTCAGGGCAGATCCAACCACCTTGTTCCAAAACACTTTACTAGGAACCTTCCCTCTAACCTTTGCAAAAACGTGCCCAGGACCCTCCATTCATAATTTAAGAGGCTTTACTTAGGCACCACCACACTCCTCAATGTGTAGGATTTACACACCCAGTCACAACAATATTCTGTTGTCTTGAGTTCACTCTGAAACCAGAGTTCACTCTGAAAACTTCTGGAAGTCCCCCATTTGTCAAATCATCAGCAAGCTTTATATGACCTTATTCTTCATTTTTATTCTTTCCCCAAAAAAACCAATGATCAGTCTAAGAAGCGTTCATGTAATATTTCTCATTGAATGACAATGTTTTAACAGTTCATCCTCAAAAAACCACCAAAAAAAGAAAAGTCTGGAGACTAAAGTCAGGATATGCTACTGTATTTGGGCAACAGAAACACTAGTTTGGTGTCTTTAGAGGGGTGGGGAAAGAACCTTGCATCTTACACGTGGTTTCATTGTATGCACTCACAGGGAATTTACAGTAAGAAAAAAGGAAGTGGCAATTATTTCCTAAATGGTCTTTCCATCTAGGCTAGAGGAAAATGCAGATTTAAAGTAGCTACTGCACACATAAAAACAGAGAGGATGTATCTCTATAAACTCCCAGCCTGTGCTGTTGTGGGCATGCTGAGACCACAGCAAGAGTCTCTGAAAGAGTGAAGGGAATTATTGTTACACACAGCTGTAATAATGCAAAGGTATTAAATCTCCGTGTGAACCTTTGCCATCCATTGCTTGGAACTTGTTTGTCTGCATAGAACCTCTATAGTCTTTAACTGTCATAGTAAAGATGCCTCTTCATCAAAATAATAAAACAAGATATTCACTTTTCTGTGTGCAGGGCAGCTCATAAAATCAAGGAGCTGGACCTCTACTTTGATGTCTACCGTGGCAGAGAGTTAACAAATAAATAGAAGATACTTTTCTGCTCCAAGGCAACCGAGAAGCCTCTCTGCTAATCTCCACAGAGCAACTGTACATGGCAGGAAAGCAGCCTGTGCTGAAGAAGCACCTCCCCTCCCACCGAGACCTTCCAGGTTTGGGCAGACAACTGAAAAGTAGTGAGAAGGTATAAAAAAAATCTCAAGATGTTCTTATTCGTAGAGTTTCTACCACTATTAATGCCATGTTTTAAAGCTTTCCCTGTTTACAAACTTTCTGTGCTTTTGTCTGGCTCCTTCAACTGAGCTACAACACTTCTGCAAAGTCTTCCTTACATCCCAGCCCCAACCTGTGCCCGCCATGGAAGCTCTAACTCAGGTCTCCTTTACTGCTGACTACAGAAATATTCTCCCAGCACTGCCACTACTCACAGATGTCTTTGTTTAACTTGAATATTCCTTAGAATCTGCCAGCATTTTCCCCTAGCTAAATTCCTACTAAATGCACTTTACTTCTCTAAGCCTCATCAGCTATTGCTCTAAATGCATTCCTTCAAGAGAAAAAAAAAATCTCCACCTGTCTTTAATGTGTGTATCAATAAAAGGAGGATTAGAAATCTGCACTTCTAGACTGTTAAACAAACTCCTTTCTGCCTCTATTTATTCAACCATAAAATGGTTATAATATTTACTACAATATCTCAAAGAACAGTTAAAAAGCTTAATGCTATTAATTCAATACTACTGATTTTGTCTTGCTACAGGGCATATATAAACATTTCCATGCCAGGTCGATATATATTTATAAGATTTATAGTTTATGGTTTGTAGTCATTAGTATAACATTATTTGCAAGGTACCCCAGTCCTATGGAGCAGAAAGTACTATCTGCATTATAGGCAGGATTATATTCTGATTTGCTAGTTATTCCTTTTAAGTAAGTCTGTAACATTTATTTTCTCCTATAGGGCAGTATTATTAATAAATATGTACTGCCAGTAAGCTTTAATTTATGTAAAAGCTCATTGTTTTAAAGAACTTCTCTGGAACAAAATTAATCCTTTTTTTTTCTTTCTTTTTTTTTTTTTTTTTTTTAAACATAATACAGAATCTTTTCCTTACAGCTGCTTTAGCAAGGTTTTCCCTTAGGTCTGTATATTACAGCAATATTTTCAAAAGAAAGTGGGGAAAAAAAAGCAAAAAGCAAAGAATCAGTAACCCGGAGAAGTACACACAACGTCATTGTAACCTAAAGACAAGAAATACTATTTCTAAAATTATAGACCTGAAGTTGTGCTTTAAAAATAAAAAACTTCCAGGTTTGATTGTGCAGCCTATATTTTCTATAACATTAACATGAGACCGTCTGCTGTGTCTCGAAAGGAAAGAGGGTTGCATTTAGCTGCACTAATCTCCTCTAGGAATTATTCTGCTCTGTGCAGGGGATGACTGTCAGCCATTTCCAGCACTAATTGGACCCAAGTATGGCACGACCTAATTTCTCAGCAGATACCGCAGAGTTTTGAGATTCCTGAATGCTTCAGCCTTTGGAGAGTTTTGTTGTTTTCTATTAGCTACAACTTCGCTGTCTCCGACTGCCAGCAGAGGGAGAAAATGGAATATGAAGCAGAGAACATAATACAACACACCATCTCTCATCCACACTACTGAAATAAATATGATGCGGTTTCAACCATTTCTTTTCTAGGGCAGGGTACACTCATTCTAAGTTCCCCAGTCTACAAGCAATCTGATTAATTTTGGTTGTTTGGTTTTTTTGCCTCTCTCTCCCTCCTGTCTTTTTCCCCCCCTCTCTCCCCTTTTGCCTTTCATCCCATGCAGGCGGAATCTTTATGAGATGTATAAATAGTGGAAGAATTATGCAGAGGGGTTTATTATGAAACTGGAAATCATTTCATTGACATTAATGGGAAAGTCTGTCTTTTGGAGAGCTCCACATTTCTAGAAGCCATTTCCTGTTCTCAAGGTCCCTTAATGCAACAAACCAGGGCAAGATGGGAATTGCTTTACCTCTCTTATGCATCAAAGACATGTGTACATGAGATGGGCTGCTGAAGGGCTACATTTTTTTTAAGTACTAGCAGTTAGTCTTTTATATAGACTGGATTCTGGTTTAGTTAACAATTTGTTAAGCTTATGGGCACACAAGCAGTTATTTTCACCAGAGGTGAAAACAACTTCCTCCTAAAGCTGCCCTCCCCACATCTGGGAAAGCACATACATGCACCAGGCTATAAAATACACTATTCAAATACAGTGCTTTCTCACTCCTTCCTCAGGCATAAAACCTGTTAGCTGTAAGAGAGACAAAGGGCAGACAGCTCTGGCTGCTGCCTCATTGCCTCCCAGCTTTTGGCACTGAGGCTTGGCTGGCTGCGTCAGGAGCGTGGTCCTCATTACACGGATCCTCACACTCCAGGTGAGGACACAGCCGTGACTGACAGGTCAGGATCCCACCTAATGCCTGGGGCTTGCACCATGTGCTTTAAATAAGGGACTGGGGATGCGTTGGTGCAGCCAAATGGTAGAGGCTCCCAGGAATAAACAACTTTCTTATTGCTCTCATATTCCTAGAGCCTGCCTTTAGGTTGCTCTGCTCTTTCCAGCTGTAGAGTGTTACACTAGCAGGTGATCACGGACCTGATAGTAAGTGATGGCAGTGCTAAGTCAAATTTCCAGATGTCTACGGGTATCCATGAATCATCTGGTGTCTGGGGAACTTCTAGTCCAAGGCTGAATTGAAGCAAGCTATGGAGACATAATTGATGACAAAAAAACTTTGTACACTTGCTGAATCAACAGTCTCATTGACAACAAAATCATTAGCAAAGGGATTAAGCCCAAGTGAGATCCTTGCTCTATCAGGAATCAAAAGGGTTTGATCTGGGACTTCTGCAAACAGAGCTCAGTTTCTTTTCCTGCAAGACTGGATTATTTGAAACAGAAATTGGGCAAACCCCTTTCTTCCCACTTATGTCTTGCTAGGTTAGAAGGACATGAGAGATTTAAAGACAGCAGTTTCAGAGGGCAAAGGTGGTCTCAAATAGGACTTCAAAAATGAATAAGAGGGAGCAGCTCAAATAATAATATAGCACAGGGGAAAAAAGCTCTACAGTGGTATGCAGAGGAGAGGAGTACAAGAATTAACATTTGCATTATGTGGGGGTTAATATGATAACTAAAGCCTGCTGCCATCAAAGGCCATTGGAATGATGCAGACATTCCCTTCACAGGGTGCTGGGGGAGGAAAAGGTTATCCATAACATCAGAGTGGGGCTGTTCCTGAGGCACAGCAACAGGAGCAGCAAACTGAGCATGCAGTCAAGGGAAAGTGGGCCATAATAGATTCAGGATGGAACAAGAGGCTTGCTGACAAGGCCACAGAGGAGACATGCCAGCTGGCTCACATCCTGTTAAATGACAAGTGGATAGAAAAAAAATGTCCTGAGTTTTCTGTCCTGTCTAGCCTGGCAGTGGGGCTGTCCTGCACCTCCATCCAGAGTGCTGCAGCTCTGCTGCCTGGAGAGCAGAAAACAAAAGCACAGCCTGCTTCTGAGCCAGGTCTGGGCTGGGGTCTGCACTGCTGGATGTAGGACACTTGCACAGCCAGTTTCCTTCCCTGCCCAGAGCCAGGAATACAGACTGCGTGTGTCACCAGGATTTAAGAGCAAAACATCTTCATCCCTGGGGGTGTAGATACCATGGGGTGTAGGGCAATCCCTCTGGGATGGAGCCCAGCTGTGTACCCAGGCCCACAGTGAGACTGCGAGAAGTCTGAGCTTATGCAATCCTACACAGCATCGGAAGGTGTTAAACTACAGAGGACCAATAAAAGTTCAGTCAGCATATACCTGTGTCACCTCTTCCAAAAAAGCAGTGAAAGGAAAACTACCACCTGCCTTTGGAGCAGGGATGCAGGAGCCTCACTGCTGTCGAACTACATTAATCTGACAATTGGAACTCAGCACACAGCAGTAGGCAATAAACTTCAAGGACCAGGCTGGTGCTGCTGGAGGAATGGTGCAGCTGGCTAAGCAATTTTTATCTGCATGTAAATTCTGCTGATTTAACCACAGCTTCCTCCAGGGATTTCTCTAGGATCTGGGTTTCTCTTATGTCAGAAGGACTTACCTGTGTGTGATACATGGCCAAATTCTTTCAAAAACTCTTTTCTTCCTTGTTGTCCCTGAGATGTGTTCACAGCTTCTGCACTTCAAACACTTGCCACACAGGCAAATCTGTTGAATATTAATTATCTCCTGAAAAGGCTCCTTTCCAGAAGCTCAACCCCACCACCTCAGCTAGCACCTACCCAACAGGTTTGTGCTGTACCACTGTGTATGTTTGCTCACATCAGCTTTGCTACCCATAACAGCTTTGGTATCCACAAAGGCATAGATATAAAGGAGTGGCTTGGATTTATCAGCGTGTGCCTCCAAGTCACACTGGGCCATGGCACCAGTGAAGCTCACACACTGTACAACAGTGACAGAACATAAGTCCTGCCACAATGATTGAGTTTTTAGGCATGAGAGTTCACTGACAGCTACTGGGCATGCTCTGATGTCCAAGCAGCTCCCAAATCAAAGCTGGCAGGCAGCTCACAGGCAGACTTGGAGATTTATGTTCTGCAAAAACAAGCCCGTGGATTTCAGTGAAGTCATTCCAGCATGGCAAAGGAAAAATCAAGACCGTATTGGGCCACAAATGGCTTGTGCAGGATTGTAGGTGTAGTTAATTCTGCACAGCAAGGAATATTTACCCAGATTATTTATTGCTCCTTTTCTTATAAGGCTGTGGCTTGTTTTCTTTCAAAAATTCATGTTCCTCACTCTCATTTGTAGCTTGCCAGAGGCAAGTAAAGTGCAGAAAATACACAGAAAGCAAAGGCCTACCAGAATAGCTCATTTTAGACTTAGACTGCTGGTGGCATTTGCTGCTTGTGTCAAGTGCTACAAATGGGGCAGGTATAGGGAAATGGTTTCCCAAGTGGTAAAGTCACATGGCATATTTAGAAAGGACTGATACACTTAGAGAAGCATGCAGGCTGTGAATGAGAGCCTCACATGCTGGAATCAGTGCATTTCATGGCATCCACATGCTGCAGAAAGGCAATAGCCAGCGCTATTGGGCTTACTGCTATGCATTCTCATCACTGGGAAGAAAGTGCAGGGTAATGGAAAGATTGATCTCCTGGAAACAATACTTAATAAAAAGAAAAAAAACCCTTGAAAGTAATTTCACATTTTCTAATATCATTCTCTACTTCTGCCTCATTTTCTTGTAAGCAGCTACAGAATCTGAAAATCAAGCTCGAGTCAATGGACTTGATTCTATTTCCATTCAATCAGTACAAATCTAGACTAAATTAACTGAAGTTTATGTAGAAACAAAGTAACAAAATTATGAATTAGACTTGGTCTGCGGAAGGGGTTAAGAAAAAAAAAGTCCAGCTTTAATCTGCTGGTCCAATCAAGCCAAGGCAAGAACAGTATTGGCAGAAACAGATAGAGAAGTCATGGTATTTTGTTTTCTGTGCGTAGATTTAGGTTTTTTCAAGGAGTCATGACACAATACTTGAATTTGGTGTTTTAGAGGGAACACAGCTAAGATCTGATGATGATTGCTCTCTTTGGGGATTTTAGTTTTTCCAATGCTGTGTTAGATCCTGCAAACCAAATTCCCAACTAATTTAAGTGGGTGTGACGCCTTTAATTTCAGTGCAACTCTATTAGCTCATAGTACTGCTCAGCACTGACATTTTCATGAAATGCATCAGTACAAGCCAATGCAATTTAACCACACAAGCACAGCAGTATTCTGTGAACTACAGAATAGAGACTGAACTAGCTCTATTTGTTAATGCTAAGACCAGAAAAGACCATTACATTATACAGTTTGATCTGCTGAAAAGCACAGCCCACTCACCGAGACAAAACCTCTCATTAAAATAGATTAGAATTTGATCTTGAGCATGTAAGAGAAATATCATCATTCTTAGATGGTTAAGAATTAGGAAACAGAGAATGGACTGAGCAGCACCCATGCATAACCATCCACTTTTTGAGTTCTGATCTCTTTACAGCTCTGACTGTAAGAGTTGCATCCTCTAGTTCTGCATTTAAGCAGGAGAAAAAAAATAAAAAGGAAAACAATTTAAACCACACTCTTTAAGACCTGCAGACAATTGACTGAAGTACAAGATATGGTAATTAGCTGAACAGGAAAACAAAATACACTGAGACTGAAGCTGAAAATTTTATCTTCCTCACTAACCTACAGAGTCAGATCAGACCAAAATACTCCTTGGAATGAATTTGAAAGGCTCCTTGTGTCCACACATCAGGTAAACTATCTCAGCATTTAATTATCCTGTTCTTATGGAGAGCCTCCTTTGTTTCTTCTCCTTCCTTGGGCCTGGAAAGCTCCCTCTTATGCTGAAATTGAATTAGTTCGACCTCACCTTCCAGCTACTGAACTGTGATATGCCTTGTAACAGTTGCTGTCGTAGCACTTTCCGTGTCTCAGGACTGATTTTCTGCCATGAAGTGCCCCTCTAATGCTGTTATTGAAGAGTCTTGTGCATGCAAATGGTTCAAAAGCCTGTGATAAACTGCTGTAGCCAGTGGTCCTGTTCCAATTTCACTGCCCCGTATTGCACAAGCCTCCTAAAAGGCCATCAAATGGGTAAGTCCCTGCACATGCTAAACGAGTGAGCACGGAACATTTCCTTTTATCATTGTTGAATCTGTCCATTGATTTCACTCCCGAAGTTTCACATCCTCTTTCAATCTCCCTTGGACATTATTCGCTCTATTACCAATCCTCTTTTCTGAGAAGGTCTGCAAGTCACAGGATTGTGTCACAGCCTAGCATGTCAATAGAAACACTGAGGAGCAGCAGGCTCCAGCTTTCGGGGGAAGCCACTAGAGACAGTGTCTCTTGCACTCCTGTGCCATTCTTTGGGTTATCTGCAGGCAAGGTGGATATTATTTTAATGTTTTATACATCTCACATCAGGCAAGTTGGGGTAGTTTTAAATCATGCTACAGTTTTATGGCTAAATCAGCATAAATTCAAGGGTGATATGACAAACAAACTTCTAAGATCTACCAAAAACCTTGCCAACACCCCATTCCACTCCCCCCACCCCCAAAAAAATGTGAAAATGAACAGATTTCCACCACTGTTAATGTTTTCATTACATAATGCCTAAAATGTCTAAAGCATCATTCCTATGACCATTGTCCCCACTACCTGCAGAGATCAGCTCACCTTTCCCCCCTGATCTGAGCTGATTTTCCATCTGTTGTACCACGTGGGCTCGTCCCTTGGTTGTGCTTTAGCACCAAGGCACTCCTGGCCACTGCTGCCCCAGCTACACCTCTTTTTATGTTTTTAGCACTTCCATCTATCAGCCACCCCACTGCCCTTCAACATTTCCATAATTTCACTGGCTTCCCACAGGGGACCAGCACACAACTCGCAAGCCTGTGAGCACAGGGAGTCACTTACAGAGGCTTCACGCCAAATGCAAACAGACATTTTCACATCATCCAAGCCAGGTTCTTCAAAATGGTAAATAATAACCATTTGCTCCACTCTTCACCAGAAGCGTGTGATATATAGCTAGAAAAATGTAATGATATGGTCTAAAAGTTTCTCTCTTCTGCCTGAAGATTGACAGTTTTCTCTGATGGTAGCTTTGGATGTAGAAAGCTCTCAGGAAAGCAAAGGCATTAAAAATAAATGCAAGATGCTTCATGCACGTTATAACATACTGAACCTTCAGAATAAATTATTTATACCAAAGGTTGGATGTGCCATAATAGCATCCACCCAGCAGCTAAAAAATGTATAGGAAATAGGAGAGCAAACCACAGAGATTAACAGAAAGAAGCCTGACAGCTATGGCTGAAAACCTGGTAGGAAAAATAATATAGTGTTTAACTGAGATTATTCAGAGAGTAAAGGGATGATCAAATCACTTGGGTTTTGGTTCTTTTCTCCCCGATAGTCTACAAAAGAACACAAGGACCAGAGAAGTTTGCAGAGTTACAAACTTGGTGCATTTGTTTATGCTGTGCATCTGTATTTCTGTGCAAATAAAAAGGGACATTGCTGTCAAGCCATCATTTCTAAAAAGAGGTAAAACTTGAGATTTCCCATGCAGTAATAATATAAAATATACAAATTCTTCTAATCAAATATCTTAGTTCTTACATTGCTTTTAGCATGATATTAACTAGCCCCTTCCAATAGTACGGTATTAACAAGATTAGCCTTGCCCAGGATACTTTCTGGAGTTAATTGCAACATGCTGCAATCAAATCACCTCTCCCAGGATAGGGTTACACTGTGGAAAAAAATCCATTGCATAAAGCAGCAGATAGAGCACTAAATACACTCTTCTCAGCTCAGCACAACACCATATTTTATCTCCATCTCCTTGCCATTAACATAAGAGACTGAAGCGTTGGAACAAAAATCCATATGCTGATCTGGGCATGCAGATCTTTTCACACCACGGCACAGAATCAGGAGATGGGAGCTAGTGAGGTAGAATACCAGGACGAACTTATCCAAATCCCTTTGGTAAATCCTTACTTCCACCATGTTGAATCTCTCTTTTACACAAACTGGCAATCAGCTCTCTTCATATCAAGCGTTTTGAATCAAGGGTTCAAAAACATGGTGCAAAATAATCACTGTATCATATGATTTTTAAAGTTCTCTTTGTATTCTGAGAGCTCCCTCCACCACCAGAGAGCTGTTAGGTCAGAACACAAACATACCCTCCCTGACACGGAAAACCTTTCAGTCAGAAACCTTCACAGTAAGTCAGAATATTACACTTGCAGTACATTGCATCTCTGTGAAACATTTGCACCTGATGCCATGCTGACACTGTCAGAGTTTGGGGGTACATTTTAATACAGTTTGTTCTTCCTTCAGGGAGGCTTCCTAAGCAGGAGAAGCCTACTAACCATGCACAGTAGAATATTACAAATTTGAGAGTTCAATATTCCGGATGGCAAGGCTCTACCATAAAGTAGGGCAACGTCTTATGTATCACAACCAAAATTTTACGCATGCAGAGGCTCCCCAGATCCCAAAATTCCATAACCTCCTTGCTGCAGAGATCATCACTGTGAGGCTGCAGAGAGCACACCCTGCAGCCCCCTGAGAGTGATCGGTGCTTTCCACGGCACTGCTCCGTGGCTGTGTGTGACATGGGCACGAGGAGCACAGCCAGGTGCACCCTTCAGGCATAAACCATCCTGCAGAAGGGAATTGTCCCTGCCCCATCTCCAGGGCCATCCATAGGCCATGCATCACGCTTGGTGAAAGCCCCTGAACTCGGTAACACGCGGTTTATTGTCCGAGACTGTCACCTAAATATAATAGCGCACAAACTCATCATTTTTACTGCTGTCACGAGGCTGAGCATAGGAGGGTAGGATGAAGCTGAGGGGCATGCTAACTTTCAATAAAGAGCCTGACACAATATTTCAGGGCTTTGCAGAATGGGCAACAAAGAGGCTGCTCTTGCACTGTGGGTTGCTTTGTAGGCTTCAAAGGCACGAGTGTCTACTTTGGATTTTTCATAGACCGCTTTGGAAAAGCACACACTCCCCAGACAATGGGTCAGTACTCCTCATTTCAGTATTTTGTGAAGATACTAAATTAAACAAACACTGCCTTTTCTCACTGTAAATGGGTAGAGAGCTCACAGAGAGGCTCTGTGTGTAGCAACTGCTAATAGTTTCAGCTGAAATCAGAAGCACATTTAACAAGGCATGAAGCATGGAAAAAAACTTATGAAGATAATTCTACAGCCAAACAAACTATTCAGACCTACACTACATTTCTCACCAAATATATTTGTATACAAAAGTGGGGGGGAGGGAATTTTAAATTTGCCATTGGAAAGAAAGTCCCTTCATGGTATTCTTAGATGCAATTCTCTTACTAGCCTCACAGTGAGTTCTGAGTAATTCCACTGACATCAAAACTACAGTGGTGTAAAAGCATGAAAAATGCGAGGACAATTGTATCCAATATCGAAACCAGAATAACAGGATGAATAATGAACTAATTGAGGCAGAGCTCAATTTGCTGGTGTAAAGCAAGTTGCAGATTTCAGTGTGGCAAGGTTAATTTACACCCGCTGTGGATGTTGGTCCATTGTCAGCAAATCCTGTTTTCTCACACTTACATTAACAAACCTGTTAGTAACACGGGAACAAATGCAAAAGTAGGTGTAATGATTAATTTGATGAAACTCTGAATTCATTTACTCCCTTAAAGCAATATGGTATGCCCTATAAAGGGACAGCATTTAAGTTTTGTAAAAAGCCATTAAAATCACAGTAGCTATTGAGCAAATTAGAGGCTCTGGCAATTATTCATCATTTCATTACAATTAAAAACTAATTGAAAGCCTAAGTAAATAACGTTAGGGTTTTATTCATGATGAGTGGAGAAAATAGGTTTGAACAGCTTATGGGAGAGACAGACTCTTGTCCTTTCACTAAGGGAGAGGATTATACTAAACAGTAATTTTTGCCATCACCAACATTTATGCTGCAGCACTAAACACAAAGATCAAAATGATCAGTTGCAGCACAGAAATCGGGGCAATGGCATTAATAAACCCACAGAGCCCAGCCGTCCTGAGCACCGCAGGGAAATCCAGCTTTGCACAGTTGGTGTTTGGAGGCACATATGTGACACAATTAGTATAACAAAATAAGTTTCTCCTTGCTGAAGCATTTACTGCAAATTGAGTCATTAATCTCATTTATAAAGCAGGCACGATGGCTGGCACACCGCGATTGGCCAAGGCGATTTCTTCTCATTAGTGTGTGAATAGCTCCATCCTGTTCACTTTAAATGTGGGTCATTTTAACTAAATATAAACACTTCAGCCCTGAGACCCTGCAAGAGCTGTTGCTGCATTTATATGAGCAATCTGAAGTTCCAACATGCTGGTGATGCTGTGCTCTAGCACCTGCCTGGGCTACTGCTTGGATGGAGCTACTTGGAGTGTGACTCCTTCTTCATCCTGGTCATGTTTCAGAGAATTTATCTTTTTCAGGGTAAGTTCTCTGTGGCATTGGATCCAGCCTCTAGTGCCACATATGCAATCTTGTATGAGTTTTGCAGGGCTAGGGGCAGTCCACCACAAATAAAAGACTTCTGCCAGTTCTGGAGAAAGTGATTGTGCTTTCTCACAGCAAATACAACTCCATTTCTACATGTGTGGGCAGGGTCAGCCTCTGGCTTGGGTAGGTAATCCAACCCAACTCAAAAGTCACTGCTTTCTCCTCCTTCATTAGGAATTTCCTTATTTTGGTAGACCACATATTGCATGAATAGAGCGAGACCAAGCTTGAGGATGGCAAATCCCTTGAATGACTTCTCGCAAAAATCTCTTTTTCCTGGTAAGGACATATCTGCATAAAAAAAGGCAATGCTAGAAATCTTCTGCATTCCTTGTAGGTCTTTCCTTCACAGACTTAATTTTAAAGTCTTCCTCCTCTGCATACATAACCATTTGGATGACTCATGCCACATTTACTTCACCTAATGTAATAAAGTGCCACCTTTATTACACCTTTATGCCACCTAATTATATCACCTAATGTAATAAAGTGCCACTCATTCCACCAAATGCAGAGAACAGCCCATCAGATCAGCACTGTGAAAATCTACAGCTCATCCAGGGAGGAGGGGAAACATTACATCACTCCTCCTCACAGCACAGACTGTTTCACTGCTCTTAACTTACAACACACCCTCGGGCCAGCTGTTGGGAGTTTCAGTCCCCATCGCGGGGCTCCCCCATCAGCAGAGTCACTGCTGGGTATGGTACAGTGATTTGGGAAAATGTGGGATCCCCTCGCCTAGAGGATGCAACAAACTCCAGCATGCCATAGCTTCTTTGAGATGCAATTCCCCTTTATTTCCAAAGGAAATCTGCTTCATTTGAACGGAGCAATCAAGTGCTAATAGTACAGAGGTACAATTCCACCCTTCTTCAAGATATCAGACAAGCCTTTTTTGTTTGTCTGAGGATTTTTGGGTTTTTTTAATTTGTTTCAAAAAAAACCTAAAACCAACTGCAAAATCAGGCTGATGTGATCATCGGGCTCCAAAAGTTCACATTTTAACCAAAGCAACAGGTTTGCAGAGAGGCTTAAAAATCTCCTGTGAAGTGAAGCACGAGGAGGTGCTCCAAAATGCCTGAAGGAGCTGCTCTTACATACAACAACTCAGCAAAATTAAGTTACCTACTTACACAGCTAAAAATGCAGAGGTTAGCCAGACTATGTAAGCCTCTTGTCTGCTTCCTAGGAGTATAAATACAGAAGTATAAAAATTTATGTATAGAGCTTATGGTGTTTCATCCTAGACTGATTTGTCAGTATTAATAAATGAAAATAAAAGTTTGGGCATTTTTTCACATCAAAGACTTGTGCTCTGCTCACATAGGGCTCTTCTCTGAAACACGGGTTCACAGTAGCAGCTGTAAGTGAGGGAACCTGCTTCCCATATGAAATTCTTTTGGATAAATTGCAAGACTTTGGGGCAGCGATGGTCAAATGCAAAGTGCTGTGTTCCAGCTTAATGGGGCCCTCTGCCTCTGTGAAGCCTCTAGACATTTCTTAGTTTAGCTAATCATAGCACACAAGTAATCAAATAGTGAATGTTCTGAGAGCTTAAAAATATTAACATTTTGAACACTATTATTACAAATTTACATCAGCCACTGAATGCCATTGATCACACTAAAATTGAAAATGCTGCTACTTTTCTCTCTCCTTTCACCCTTGGATGAAATAAAAAATGTGATGCTTTTCAGAGAGAAGGATCAGATCTCATTTACATTTGCAGACCAGTAAGACCCAAGAGATTTGGCTGAAGTTTGAATCTGGGACTTCTGAAAATAATCCCATGACATTATAAGCAATTGTGGCATCTGAGAGTGGGATTACCTTTCCTTACCACGGCCTTGGGTTTTGTGGCTGAAAGCAGGGCTTTGTCATCTGCTCTTTCACCTGGAGCTGCTTAACCCTCTTCTGGCAATCCTCCTGCAATCCTGAGGAAGGAGGTGAGTAACAACATTAATCCACTTCTGAAGGCACTGGCAGGAGTTAAGGTGCAGCACTCATTGGAGGCCTTGAATATTTACAATTGTAATCCACTGTGGCAAGTGTTTTCAGCTTGTGCTTTCATTACATTTCTAGGCAACATATATTTTTTTTTGCTGCTCAGAGTAAATACAGGGGCTCTGAACTATTAACAATCAGAACACTTGCTGTTGTTTGTGAAATATTAGCTGACCTACTTCATTGCAGTTTTAATTAGGTATTACTCCCATGCTGTTCTCGTCCCTGTGGGGATTCTACATTTGGCACTGATATAAGTGCTCCTACAGCATGGTGATTCACCAGGCAAGAGTCTGTGCAGAAATACATCCTTCAAGGTGCAGGAGCACAACGGTGTGCTGGAGCCTCACCTGAGCCATGCCAGCCTCCCATAGCAGGAATTACCAGGACAGTACTGCAGGTGTCCCAAAAGAAGACCATCTGGAATTGGTGCTGGTCCCCCTGCGACTACAGCCTAACCCCAGAAAAATCCAGCTGTACCAAAAGCACTGAAAGCCTGGGACTGCGCCCAGGGATTCATCAACTGCAAGCTTAGGTGTACTGTGTTGACAACTTACAAGTAATTTTAACTGTTTAATTTCCCAAAATAGGTCTCTTTGTGTCGTACCTCAACAACTGAAATAATTCCAAATGAACTATTTTTAGTTTAAAAGAAGTCTATTGAGGAACAAGAAGGCAGAGATCTTAGATTATTTTCTTCTTATACCCCTCAGTAGAGCCATGATAGCACAGTTATTTTGTTGTTTCACTGTGCCACTTCAGTTGTATGCTGCTAACTGCAAAAATGTATTCCCTAGGAATTTTTACAGATTACTTTTTTTTTTCCTTTTGGCAAGATAACACTGTATGCAAAATTTCACTGCACTATGTCCAAAAATAAGAAGAAATACATTGAGCAAGAATACGATTCCATGACACATGAAAAAAAAAGAGAGTTTTACACACATCAAAGTAATTTCAGAAGCAATTAAGGATGAAACACAAATCAGGGGAGCCTGTACTCCCATTGAAGTGTCCCAGGGGATAACAAACCCCTTAACTGCCACTCTCCTCTAATTATACGTAATGCAACTGTATAGGATGCAAAGGAATTGATAGCTATGGCTGCCTGCTGGCATTTGGCAACAAAAGAGAAAGTTAAAAGCTTCCACAGCAGTGAGGTTTTGAACTTCAAAAACATCAGGAGCATTTTTGTTAGCTTGTTTCCTTTTTCCTCTCAAAGGGAGAGATTTTGGGGTAGTATTCCTTAAGCTGTGCCTTGGATCAAGGACCTCACTAATTTTCACTGACCTGTGGCAGAAACTTTTTCCCTCTCTGTTTATGAGTTTCAAGAATTATTAAAATCAGCCTAAATCTGCCTCTCTTATCACTAAGAAGTTAAAGTGGCCACAGCCAAATCCACTTATACACTAATGTCACAGTCTGACCTTTTGTCATTAAAATGAAGTAATTTTTTCACAGAAGCATAGAATGGCTTGGGTTGGAAGGGACTTTAAGGATCATGTACTTCCAACCTCCCTGCCATAGGCAGGGACACCTTCCTCTAGACCAGGGCTGCTCAGAGCCTCATCCAACCTGGCCTTGAACACTTCCAGGGATGGAGCATCTGCAACTGCTCTGGACAACCTGTGCCAGTGCCTCACCACCCTCACAAGGAAGAATTTTTTCCTAATATCTAATCTAAACCGACTGTCTTTCAGTTTGAATCCATTCTCCCTTGTCCTGTCACTACAAGCCCTCTTCAAAAGTCTCTTTCCATCTTTCTTGTAGGCTGTTTTCAGGTACCCGAAGGCCACAATTAGGCCTTTTTCATTTAAAGAATTCAGAACCTGGGAAACACAGGGACAGAGCACTCCTACCTACTGAATAATGTGGACTGCTCTAATAATGAGTTACCCTGGTTTGGAACATACCTGTAATACTTTTGTGCACTCATTAGGTTTGGTTTGTCACAGCAGGGTTGTGCTGCTCTGCTTGTGCTGTGACGCTTCACAAGGGTTGGGTGACTTAATGAAGCAGCCTTTCTCCCATAAAACCCCCAGTTAAACCACAGCAGACTTCATGAAGGTGACATAAAATTAGCAAGTTTTGAAGCCTTTGCAGGACGATTTAATCACATCACTTTGTAATGATGTTTATAGAGCTTGTGTGGCAGGAATCTTTCCCAGTTACACGAAACAGAGCATTGGAAGATCCTTCTTCCCCAACAGCTTCCCTATTACTGCCCAGAAGTTGGTTTTGGGCGGCATCATTTTTTTATGACCCAGGAGACCTACAGGTCTTCCATCGTCCATCTGTCTGAAAGATAGGCTCCCTTGAAATCGCTAGAAACTCAATATTCCTGTCCCAGATTCCCCTGAGTGTTTCTGGGCTGAGCCCAAATACTCAGCTGTGGGACAGAAGTGCTTCTAAAAGTTTTGGGAGGGCAGGATGCTCCACCTGCGCTGTGGATCCACTTTAGAGGCCTCAGAGATGCTGACAGCTCTGTCATTATTTCTCCCCATTCCTTTTAGCATTTCCAGGACCACTGGAATTGCACAGATGAGACTGGAGAGAAGAAAAACCATAACAGGAATCAATTTATAAGGGGGGAAAAAGGCAAATAAGGTGATTATTTTGTATTTATACTGTCTGTAGCTTGTACAAAGACCTCCAAATTCTGTTCTATATATACAGAAAGCTTCACAGTGAACCTCAGTTCTATCTGAAAGATGTGAAATTTTCTATCTTAAACATACATACTTCAGTGGAAAATATTCAGTAAAACTCCCTTTTTCAGTGCTCTTTGCTTTTTCTTTTTTCTTTTTTTTTTTTTTTAATACTCATTGGAGACACCAAGAGGTGAAATACTGACTTGAGGAAGGTCTTTGAATGAACATGTTGCCTTCTCAAATCACGAGAGCTGGTTTAAGCCTAATTAATACAGGGTTTGCATGGGTGAGGCAGATCTCTCAGAATTAAAGTTGTCACAGCTTAATTCTGCTGCAAAAAGTTTGGTACGTATCTACTGCATATGCAAATAATCTAAGCATCAAGTTGTGTAGCAGTCAAGCCACTGTAGAAAGGGTGAAATTTAATCTCTGTGACTCCTGATAATCCTGACTTCTCAAACATAATGACAACAGTTCATCTCTTATCTACCTATAACACACCATGCCATAGCCGTCAGTCTTATGCTGATGGAAGTGATTGAGAATAACAAATCTGTGTCATGAAACACGAGTAGGGGAAAAAAAAAACCTGTATTCTGTACTTTGTTTTTTATTTTGGGGTTTTTTTTAATATCTAAGATTTAAAAATCACAATATACAAATTTAATAATAATCTGCTAATCCTGAGCTATAAAATATGAGCCATGTCTTGGAGGAAATGGAGGAGAAAGAAAGCAGAGATTCTTAAAGAAATGCCACCCACTAAAGACACGAGAGAATTTACTGTGGATGCTCTGCTAGATCCTTATCTGCATGCAGGGCAATAACAGACCCCTCTGTGGTTACTCCTGTTTTCATAGTTCATGAACGTCACATTATATTCTCTGTGTGTGGTGAGTTATCATTTTTGAATGAATACATAACAGAACCTAATGTTAGGGCGGACTCCTCCCACAAGCATATTTATTCTTATATTTCAATTTTATTGGCATTTCTGATGCCAGTGTTTCACCTGCTGGAATTCTGACCCTGCTGAACACGTAACAAAAGACAGTCATGCAACATTTTGGTCAGGCTTTAAAAAAAAAAAAGAAATCCATGAAAACATGCCTTTGGGGCATCAGCAGCAAACTACTGAGCATGATATGCTTGTAAAGGTGGGCTCAGCACTGAGCAAGGCCTAAGTAGGGACACTCTTATACCTTCAGAAAAAATATGTTGTAATGAGTGAAAGATGAATATGTTTTGCTTTTGTGGAAATATGTTCAGTGACTCACACAAGTGGGCAGTTAATTTCAGTTCTCTGGCTGCAGTGCCTTAAGTTATAAATTTCTAGGTAATATTCAGAGAAAGGAGTCGTTTATGAATTGCCTCATTTCTGCCTGTATTCTCTATTAATACTTACATTACTTTTCAAGTTACCAACAAATAACCAAAGATGAGAATCATGAAACAGGATCTGGGCTGCTGCTGTAAGGGGTGGAATATTCTGTAAGTAGAATATCTTCAAATAGGGGAACAATCCTTGCGAGGGGAGTGACTCACGTGCATTAATGTTTCAGGAGAAAGCCCTTGGGGCGTATTATACATTTTGCTTTATGGATATACACAAGATTATTTTATCTTTCATCCTATCCAGAGCATACTGAAATCAATGTATGCCTTGCTTTGATTTCACCGAGGTTTGAATCAAACTCACGACTGTAATTATGAAGGGCAAAGAGCGATCCTAATGATTTGTAATAATTTTGGTGTCTTATAAGCTGAAATGTTGATTTACAATGTTCATAGCCCATTTCCTTTTGCTTTGTGGGGATTGGAATTGATTCACACACCTCAGTAGGAATTGAATGTGATGCTCCTTTCTTTTTTTCCAGCCCCAGTAAATTTGTCCAGAGCAAAGAGCTATTTCCTTACTGGAGGGGCCACCAGCATCTGCCATTAGCATTTGTGCCAGGTCAGGACACGAAACTGATGCTGATGCCTTTTCTACGACTGTCACTAACAGTTGCCTAGAACTTGAGGGCATGTCTTGCTGGGGAATGCCATGATGTTCCAGCATATGCTATCTGGCACCACTCAGAGTGCTGGGGGAGATGAGGGAGGGTCACACTCACAAATCCTGCCAGCTGGTCAATCCTGCAGGCACCAGTGGCTTGAAGTGATGCTAAACACCACAGGTTGGACTGCTCTGAGTGCTCTGCCAAGTTTGTTGTAGTCCTGGTTAATACTTTTTATTGTTTTTTTAAATATGGGAAGTCCCTAAGTTCCTTTTCCTCTGGTTCCCTGCCACCATCTTTTTAGTGCTGCTCCTAGCAAGTGCCCCCAACTAATAGGAACAATTACAGATATGCCAAGAGTTAATTAGCCTAACACAAGGACAGGTTTTTCTGGCAAGTTTCCCAGGTCCTTGACTGACATCTTGGCATTGGCTCATCACAAGTGCTTCTCTGGTTTGTGAATGTGAAAGCATATTACAATGTGGGCCAAGGAGGGAGAAGACAGAGATGTTCCCCCAAGTGCTATGAGGAGCAGTGACAGATAACCAAAAACCGGGTTTCATACCTCTACCATTCTACAGATGAGATTTAATTATGAATTAGTGGATGAGCATGAAATAAAAAGCTACCAATGTGGCTATGGGGAACATGGTGAACCCTCCAGAGATACAAGTTTCCTTCCAATATTTCTTAAACTGTACATGATGGCCATTTTTACAGAAATACAATTTTGTTCGCAACCACTGAGGACTGGAAGTACAGGAACGTTATCTTGCAATAAATAAGTGTTCTAAACATTTTTCTGTGTTGATGTGGCTCTCTGTCTATTCTGTTCATGCCCATTTTCTACTATAATCTATTCACAACCATTTAAATCCAGAGAATAGCTTTAAAACATGTATTTTCTACTATGGTTTCAATATACTTACATATATGTTCTTTCACTGCATCTATCCAAGAAAGAAGATCAAAGCTCTTTTTTTTTTTTTTTACTTTGAAATGATAGCAATTAGAGAGTCTGTATTCAGAATGATCCTTGATGGTTTATGGCATTCCAATGGATTAAATGCCAGATTCTGATCTCATTGTAGGCAAGAGAGTGACTTGGACCACTTTTAATGTCTTTGCAAAGCTCTTCAGACTTGTTTCATAGCATGAAAACAAATGTAGTCCCAACTAAACTGAAAAATATAACCTTTGAGAACAGAAAGGGATGTCCCCAGTCTCCCTAAGTACTTTCTCTAACAGAACAAACTGACAAAATAAGAAAAATATTAGTGATGATGTCTGGTGTCAGAGTACTTAGAAGCTACATCACAGTTTAAAAAGCAAACAAACTAGCAGAGAAAAAAACCCCAACATTTCCAAAGAATCCATGATCACTTATTTTATCCTAGGATTTTTATGACCCTTCTCTATAAAAATAGTAAAAAAATATTTGGGAAATGTAGTGGCTTTGGGCAGTTGTTCCTTAATTGAGAAAGGCATTGGAGTTCAAATGCCTCTCTCAGCCTTATGAGAAGGTTTTACAGTATGTGCTTAGGAGGAAATATGCAAATAGTGAGGTTCAAGATTGAGCTATGAGTCCTACTCTATGTTCTGTCTTTATCCATCCTGGGATCTGCATTATGAGTAAGTGTTGGAATAAATCCTAATCCTTGTTTTGTTCATTTATGATGCCCAGTCTACCTCCAAATCCAGAAATGTCTACCTTGGTGCTCCAAGAAGCTAAATGTAAAAATAAACTTACTGTTTCAGAGGTACCTTTCTTTATAGCGCATATATATCCCCATTGCCCAGCATGAAGATTTGAAGATGCGTAAGGATTTTGAAGCTGCTTCTCCATCATTTTTCCCACATTTTCAGACACCTTCTGATTCTGCATTTGCATTTTCCCCAGTGCCAGCCTGCAGAGTGTGTAATTTTCCAAGGCCACCACATCACTCTGTTTAGCTGAGCAAGAAGCATTTCCAGGTTCGGTTTGCTCAAAATTCTGTTGTGTTCTTTCTCTTGCAAAAATGAATGTTCCTGGGTTTTGAAGATGGAATGCCTAGGGGAGAATAAAAAAATCAACAATGCACAATGTGATGGCAGTGGATGGGGAGTCACTGACTCCATGGACATGACTTGTCCCTCAGCACTTATTCTGTGATCTGTTTCTTTATAGTTGGTGCTATTGGTAATAGTCAACACTACTCCCAGTCCTTTCCTAACCTCAGTGTCCCACATCCTAATTTTCCAATCAAATTATGCCCACCAGGGAAGACTTCTCGTGCTGTTCTGTGGACAACCCCATACACAGAAATGCTAAGCACATTGTAGGAATCAGTGATGAAATAATTACTTTCCCATCTCAGCTCAAAACCTCCCTTAACCATGCATGACATAATCTACAAACATTTTGATCACATTTTGAAAGTAAGCCATGCTACTGCCCTCTCCAAGGATTTATGTGGGATTCAGGGAGACAATAAAGCATGATTCAAGCTCTTTGCACTTTGAATAAATTCAGTGTTATGGCCTAGACATATTAGTGGACATCATCCCCCTGCATTTGAGGAGAGATGGGAAGAAGCGTTGTGCTGATGCAGGTCACTGCAGTGTGAATGAACTAACCTTCTTATCCACCATTTGCACCCCTTAAAGACTTACTGGAATTTGCAATAAGCATTCCCACTTCCTTTTCACCATGGCAGTATGCATCACGGCAGCACCCTCATTTCTGTTGTATTAAAAGATTTATTTGTAAAGGTTGACAACCCCATTACTAGCCAAAATATCAAGCAAAGCTGATTTCCTTCAAGCTCTTTTCAGAGCTAAAACTTGAGGAATTGCTGATCCATAGGTTAAATCCCATAGGTACTGAATGCTCCAGTTCTAGTCAAGAAAATCACAGAAGGCTCTGAGGTTAGGACAAGAGATTTTTTGTAGTCTCCAGTAAAATTACCTGCATACTTGAAGCTGAACATCTGCCTGAGTGCTCTGTTGGATTGAAACCAAAATGCTTAGCACTTCACCAGGCAGGGCTCTGACAGTCTCAAGGCCAATGATTTTTACAGCAGACAGCCAAGCCATCAAAGGATTAAACAATACAGAAAGAATGCTGAAAACACAAACTTAGTGGCTTGCTTCCTCAAGAAGATGACAATGTGTACCCTTATCACAAATTAAATATGAAAAAAAAAGGTTGTAACCATAGCAGCTGTGAAAGTCAGGCACTCTGGGCACAGGATTTATTATGCCTCTACTTCATCACAGGCTGCATTCATTTACAAAGAAGTCCTTAACGTCAAGAACAAAAGAAACAAAATTTCTGTGAATGTTCTGAGTGTGCTGACTGCCTAATGCTTTGAGTGCCACTTCATAAGCTGAGCTGACAAGAAATAATAATATAATTAGGCAACAATGACCTTCAGGTCGGGCACTTCCTGGCAGTTAACCCAGTCTTTAACCTGGCGGCTCAGCTGCTCTTGGAATGTGCCCAGTCCTGAGGCTTTCATAGCTATGACAACTGCAGGAGTCCTTAAAACAAATAAATTACCATTTTTATGTGTTGAAAAGTTAAAAACTGAACTGCACATTGCCATGGAGACAGTGTGCTATTTAGAGCACAGAGATTTTCCGAAGAGTGAGAGTCCAGTTTAATATCCAACAGGAAAGAATGTTTCAATCTTTATGTTTTGTTAGATTCATAATCATTGTACTTTGCATGTAGGATGCACAGAGATAATGTTAATTGATTCTTTGAAGTAATTTGTGCATTTTGGAGACAAATCCTGGCTATCCTAATGGAACTGTGTATTCTGCTTTGGTCTGCCCCAGTTCTTACACCACCTGCTTTCTGTGATATCTTATTACCACAGCCATCAGAAAGGACAATTTAAGGAATTGTTTAAGCATCAGTCAACAGAAATACTGTAATAAACTGCCTTGAGTTTGTAGGCTCTATATCATACACTGAGTGCTCCAAATTCCAGGTGTCCCAACCTGGTTTAAATTCTCTTTTTTAAATATCTTTTTGCGGAATAGGAAATGTTCCACAAGTTTTCTGATAAGCACAACTGGAGTTGCATTATCAGGATGGCAGAAAAATGCTTGGTATTTACAAAAATAGCATGTTCCAAAGAATTAATGCATTTTACCAAGAAATCTTATTGATTGAAGAAGTCACTGACACTTTGCATCCATTAATGCTATATTTTAAATGTTTTTGTCATCTTGTCTAGGACTAGAAAACAACACATGAATGAGCTTTTGTTGTAAATATTGATTCTAAAGAAACCTATTAGACAGAGACTCTGAATGTAACAAATGTATGAGAAGAAAAATAATGTGTGGGTTTCACTCGCAATTATCACACACAAAGAGTTTGGCCAGTGCTTCAGTCTTGTATTCTTGGATATACCCTCTGTTTGGCAGACCTGGTTTGGGCTGTTTTGGGTTTTTTTTGTGTTTTTCTTTTAAATAACTTTTTAAAATAAGCAGTGACTTGTGGATTACAAATGATTCAATGCAACGTGAGGCAGAACATGATTCAGCTGCTGTCAGGATGCCTCAGAGGGGCATGAGCTTTCTTGAAGGACCTTTGCAGAAAAGTCAAAATACAAAGCTACTGAGCAGTCCTGCTGGATATCTAAAGATTGATCTGAAAGGAGGAAGGGATGGAGGGGATGAATATTCTGATTTGCATACAAGTTGTAGAGGAAAGCATATGTAAGACCATGTGCAGAAACATATTGCAAACAGTGCAGTATAGGCTATAGCAATAGAAAATGAATCACTACTCATATTAACAAAAATATATGAGACTAGACATGGGATGCTTGGATTTCTTTTCCTTCTCTGCAAGAATTCTTTCAAGGCCTTCTAGATCCTTTTCTGTCTTTCTCAACACTAGAAGTATCTGGTTTGTTAGATCTAGACTAGGTACAGGCTTCTTTTTTTTTTCCCCTTTAAACGTAGAGCACTAAGGTGCTATACAGTAATATATTACACCAGTCAGACCTCAGGTTAATTTTATTTTTTTAGTGGGTGTGAAGGCACTACCTATTAGCTACTTATTGATATCCTCTTAAAAATTTCTTTATGAAATAAGCAGCACTGCAATGCCCTGGATATAAGCAAAGATTAATTTTCTCAGCTAAGCTATAAACCATGAAAAATATCCCATGAAAACTAATATGATAAATCATCATCATCATCAATGAGCCCATTTGAGAAAACCACAAACTGCTGTCAAACTGCAGCTATTAACTTCTGTATTTGAGAGTGTTGGGCTAAACTCAAGGGCACCTCAGGCTAAGGCTGTCCCTCTGACTGAGGAGAAAGATCCCTTTTCAGAAGGCACCAACATTGGGGCCGGGTATCACACGAGCATCTCAGGCTGGAGATGGGACATGACAGATGTGGACATAATCCACAGTCACTCCCTTCCCACAGGGATAGCTTCTGTACTGAAGGAGCTGACCCTGATTTTGTCTGCTCTTCACACCAAGCTCAGACCTTGGAGCCACAGCTGACAGGGCACAAGCCTGAGATGATAAACTCTTTTCCTACACTAGCAGACTAATACGTGGGCTTGGAGCACAGGCAGAATGAGCTCATGTCTGCCCACAAAAGACCTTTTAAATATATTTAATATTGGTCTCCAAACACAAGTGCTAACCACAATCAGCCATCCCAGTTCCTTCTTAGCAAAGGTGGCCAGTCCAGACTATGAAAAATCATCACATAACTGCAAGATAACTGAGAAGCTCAGGCTGATGCAGCCCCAGAACAAGATACCTTGGCTTGGGACTGTGCCAAGCTTTGTTTTATCAGCGTTCAGAGCTGTTGTTGTCTTGTGGAAACAAACACCACCGAAACAAAAGAGAGATAAAATGAGAACAGTGATAAGGGCTTCCTTAATTTCTCATATTCTGAACTTTCATTCTAGTGGTGCATTTCAGACTCACCTTAGGGCAAGTAACTGGCAAGCCTTGCAACCACCTCAAAAGAAGCAGGAGAGATTCTGCATATCTCTCACAAAGATGCTGCCATTTACCTGCCCTTTGCATTGTCTTCATTTGCTTCTCTTACATCAATAAACTGCTCTCTCTCTCACACACAAGCAATCTCTGTCCCTGCAGAGCAGGAGATCATACAAGACCATAAAGGAAAGAACACAGTTATCTTCTTGTATTTTAGCAGAGAAAAAGGAAATTGCAAACACATTATCTCTCCAGAAAAAAATGGTGCACTGAATTTAATAGTTATTCTGGGACTCCAGGGACCTGCGAGTGTGTGCTCTGGGAATGGCACCAGATCATCCTAAATGGAATCCAGTTTCTTAAGGGAAGATATTCTAGTTAGAATGAATGTCATGTATTGTTTCCACCTCACATTTTTAGAGGCTCATATGTAACCTCCTAGACAAATCATACATTCTGTTAAGAGAAAAAGACGCTTCAGTTTACCTGAACCTTGCTCTTGAAATTTGCTCAAAGATAAAAAATTTCACTATTCCACCATCAAACATTGACAGTACAGAGAGTATCAGAGACTGCAACCTGGGCCTTGAGTAATTATACAGTAACCACTAATATTTATTGAGTAAGTATTAACTAAGACCTTTGCCACTACTGATACATGCAAGGTGGCATCCTGCTGTCTAGTTGCCTAAGGACACTTGAAATGACACCAGCTCTATCTCCCAGGATACTGGGGACACACAATAATCCAGAAACAAAATTAAATTTAGCCCCCCCACATATCAGCGGTGCTCTTTTGAGTTACCAGATCTCTGTGTCTCAGCAACAACAAAACCAAACCATATTTCCAGTGATCAATGAAGACAACTGATTTTCAAAATATTCAGGCAAAAGCAGGTCTGGTTTGAAAACTGCTTTTCAAGCTTCAGCTCTTAAGGAATGAAAATAATAAGGAGGGGGAAAGGATAGGGAGAGGGAGAGAAGCTCTTATGAAGATGCACCTGGGTTTGTATTCATTTATGTCTGGTCCCGTCTGTCATGTCATATGGTGCCATGAAGCACAAACTGATTTCAAAGGGAGAGAGAGAGGATCTGTCTGGTGGTAGCATATGATCCATTTGGGAGTTTTCATAGAGAAAAAAAATTGAAATGACAGAATTCAGAGGACGAAGGGTTCTTTTTCTATTATTTCTATTAAACTCATTAAATTGCATGAAAAATACTGTGTTTGCATTCTGGCATTTTCAGCATTTTAAAGGTAGGTGTGATCAATAAAAAACTCACTGCCCAAAGGGTGATAATTTCCCAATTCTCAGTAAAATCAGGGAGTGGCAGATATTCCCACTCTTTCAGGATTTGTGCCTCAGATCATCTCTTTCACATGTTGATGCAGTAGTGCACAAACAGTTGAGGCAAAAAGCACGACAGAGAAACATCAGGTTCATATATTATAAAACGCAATTTCCTTCACTGAGGCCTTAAGGCTCTTTAGTTCTAGTAATCTCCTTTCTAATGTTTTATGCACTGCTTCTAATAGCTTGGTAGACCACAGAAGGAAAATTCTCACTTCAGAGAACACGTGAGATAAATGTTGAAGCTAATGGAGTGATTCTTGCCCATTGAAAAGAAAAAGAAGCATCCTAGTACATGTCCTTAGGCCAAGTAAATGATATTTAGTGTTACTTCTTAATCTTCAGCAGTGAAAATCTATTGCATGTAGCCCAGGGCTAAAATGAATCAATCAGACATGTAAAATATTGTTGACAGTGATGAACTCAACCTGCAAAGAACCAAGAGACACAGTCTTTTCCTTTTAAGACTTTCACGTTATGTCCTACGAAGTGCAAATAAATTCCAAGTCTGGAGAGTACGCTGAGTCTGTAAACCCAGCCCAAACAATCCTGATTCCTGCTCACTGAGTTGCTGGTATTAAAAGGAACCCGTTGCCTGGGGCTCATCATATGTGCTCAGAGAGCTCCACTGACTGCACGCTGCAGCTTTCCCCTGATTGCACATCCTGCTCCCAGGCCTAATTCTCTTGCCTTTTTTTTTTTTCCTCAAGAAGAAAATGCTTGGCAGCCCCAAAGGTTAAAACAGCATTTTAGAAAATCTTTACTTATTAAGCGATGACTCCCACTAGTTTGTGGGAAATATTAGATAATATGACCGCTAATGTTCAGGCACTACGTGTCAATACTTCCAGGAGCCTGATAGAAAAATCTCACCACCTTGCCTGACCTCTTCAGTTTTTCATCTTGTAACATCCTGGTGTGATATCACAGCCAGTAAATTTTTTCTGTTCGTGCTTGGCAAGGCTCCAGATGGTTTTTAAGTCACTTGTTCAGGCAGAAGAAGAATGGTACATTTGGGATGAAATTATCCTGGAGGGCATTTCTGCAATTAGAGAGATGAATGGCCCTCGGCTTTAATGAGAACACCAGGTACACGTTCCATGTGCTTATTCAGAGGAACTCAGCTCACTCAGCCAGGCAATGTAGTGCTGCTAAGTCAATACCTGTGGAACTGCAAACACTGCTTCTGGAGAAGGGGCTGCTTCAACTCCATGTTTACCTATAAACAAAACACATCCTAGCAGGGGAAAACATCCCAGTTGCCATGAGTATTCTGCCTTATTCCTCCCAGCATGTTAGAGCTGCTTTTAAATTCACAGTAGAACAGTGTGCTAGAAAATGCTGGATGGGCACGAAATGCAAGATTAGGACATTTATATATATTACACTTATAAGTACACCCATGCCAGACAGCATGCAATTACGTCTCTCAAATCTCATCCTAACAGTGAAATTGTTTTTGTGCTACTTGAACAGAAATCTGTTCTCTAAACCCTGTTGCTTTCCTGTGCTTTTTCAAGCTTCATGAGATAATATTTTTTGCTTCATATCTACAGCTTCACAAACACAAACATACTAAAAGGACTGTATTAAGATTATAAAGACAAACTCTCTTAGTTGAGGAAAGGAAGGAATTAAGGCTTCTAGAGCTGTCCCAGCTCAGATTCCCTTTTCTATGTGGATTATGATATAACCTTTGATGATGCAAGCATGTTTTTCCACAGCATTTTTCCCGTCTCCTTTTGTGCATATAACAGGCTGCACTCACTAAACGAGCAGCAATCCAATATTTCGTTTTCTGCCTGTTGTTCAATGTATCGCCCCAGGCCTTATTTACTTCACATTTACAAATGTGGTTCTGAAGACAGAATTATTAATATCCTCCTGGATGTTTCTGTGCTGCTCATCATTAGTATACGTGAGTGCTTCACAAAGATCATGCTATTTATCTTCCCAACATTTTTCAGAGGTGAGGAGTAGGAACCATCCCTGTTTTACAACTTTCAGTTCGCAGCTTTCAGACCTTTTTCCCCTTCTTTTTCCTCCACCACCTCTACACTTCTTGCTTTTGTCCTTTTGCCTCATTTCATGTTGTCACCAGCATATGCAATTCCAGCTCTCATTCCTGTGACCAGGAGAAAGAAGCCCCAATAGGAGCTTTTCTTATTGGAAAAGGGAAATAAAATTATTCCTTTTAGTTGCTAGCACTGACATTATATGTAATTACCAGACAGGTGATTTCAGTCCTCCACTAAACCAAGCAGAAGCTTTGGAAAACTTAGTGGTCAAAATTATGAACTTTGTTGAACTACAGCAAGCCAGATATTTTCAAAAGCTTGTAGCTTTTTCAAATAGACATTATAAGAGCATTCCTAACAGCAACTCTATGCTCCATTCAAATTTCAAAGCCTCACTCAAAGTGTGAATATTAGAGTCTCTTGATGACTCACTCAACTTTTCTTTTTTTTATAAAAGGAAACCTGCTTTGTCATATTTCAGTTGTAAAAAACCCTAAACATTCTTGTTTAAAATTATATATATGTAAATAAAATTTGGATAGTCCTGTTATAGAAAAACCTGCCCTCCAATTAATGTTTTGAAGAGCTATAAACTCTGAGCCCTTTTAATAGGAAGTGCTTGATAACTTTAATTATAGAAACTGTTATCAGCCCTACCTGTAATACATGAATGAACACACATAAACTTATGTCAACTCCATAACAAGGGGAAAAAAGAATCTAATAAGTAGACTCATGCACTTACAGAAACATGAACATATATAAATATCTTTAAATTTTCATTTGCTTAAATAAAAACACCCAGGGGAATTCTTCAAGGGAAAATACATAAAGGAGGAAAAATCCCTAAGTTTTCTGAGCAATTTACTGCATCCCTTCTCAAATAAAATTCCACACATTGAGTCCTCTCACAGCTTTTGAAAAAATGAAGTAGCTCTTGTTACTGGTGGGCAAATGATCAGCACTACAGTAGAGCTGAATTTCTAAAAGCATGACGGAGAGTGTTACCTGCTGGTCCTCTTGTGGTAATTACAACGCACACCTTAAAATCTGCCCGCACCCTCTGTGCCACTGTAACTGTGTGCCTGACTCTCACCCCACGCCTGTTAACAGTAATAGGAACACAATATTTTACAATGAAGAGACTTAAATTGTGAAAGACCCAGGTGGCCGTAATTGTATGTCCCAAGCTGCAGGACACTGTCACCAACGTCCAGGGCAGCACAGCAAAGAGCCCGTAGCCACATATTTGTTTGTGTATTTGGGGAGATTTTGGGTTGTTTTTCTCTTGTTGTTTTGGTCTTTTTTTACACAGATGAGATCAAACCCGATATCTATCAGTGTCAGACTCCCTCAGGACCCTAAGGCTTCTTCCATTGTTATCCTTCTGTACAGCAGGATACTGTACAGAAATATACTTGGATAACAGCTGTACCCACTGGACATTTCCTCCATCCACACATTGCATCCCAAGTCACCCTATAGACTGGAGATGTTACTGCTTGGTCACCTTGGAGAAATTTAGAATTACTGTAGGAAAAAAAATAAAACAAAAAACCAACCAGAATCCCAATGACAGTAAAGATCTCCCTCTAACAGAAATAGGATACTTGATGCTAAAAATCTTGAGACCCTTCAGAACTCAAATCCAAGTATTAATTTACAAAAATACAAAGCATGTAAACACCATGACAAAGCATGTGTGTATTTTTTCTGGAAAAAAAAAAATCACTTATGATGCCACGTTTTCAGGTTAGTAGGCACTCTCAGACTTCTAGCAGAGGCTGCAGTTCACTATTAGTGCTTTACCTCCGAGTTACAGTCACAGAAGAGACTCTTGGGCTGGGAAAATAAGCTGAGTTACACACTTCTAGGAGGGAGCTTCCTTGAGGATTCATTGAGTTTCAATCTCATTTCTCTATCCTTCATAGAAGTTCTTGACATTTCTTATCAGACTATTAACTACTCTCACCTCTTTGGAAACATCCATATGTCTGACAGGTCGGATGCAGCCCTCTTTTGTGCTTGACTGAGCCAATTGTTAACTCCCTGAGCAGTAAAACATTCTTTCTGTCCAAGGAGGCTCTACCTATCTCTTAACATGAAGTATTTCAAGGCATTAAAAATGCATAAAGCATGTCAACCAGTTATTACGCTTTATACAAAAATGTATTAAAATATAGATAGATAAAATTACACATGGCAGAGTCACACAAACCATGTGACTGAAATTGGATTACAAAAAACCATCCCCAGTGGAGTAGATGGGATCCTAATGAGTTTGGAGCCATGAGTGCCCACAGCTGTCTGGAAGGAGGCTGGAATGTTATGAGCAGCAGCTGCAAGCCAGGACCTGGATAAGTCAGTCAGGATGAGCATTTCTGTCCCCTGGGTGCTGGTCCAAGCTGGGACACAGGGACTGGGGCCTTGACTGGCAAGAGTGTGCCACATACAAGGGCCTTTGGAGAGAAATATTACTGTAAAAATTGTAATATACTTTCCAGGCCCATCCCACTTAGTAAATATATTTCTGATTCTGTCACTAAGTGATGCAATTATGTCTCTGCCTCTGCTTTATCCTACATTCCACCACGACAGCATGCCCAGCCCCATCAGCCTTTCATACCTGAACAGAGCACAGCTCCTTTCTACATAACCTTTCTGAAAACTGCTTTTCAAAAGCCAAGGGTTTGTGACCCAACCACTGATTAACTTGAGCTAAACTACATTTCTGCAATCTTAGACTTGAGCGCTAACAAGGTACACCAGAGTGCCCACTAATAGATTTTAAGTGCAGTCCCCTGAAAGCTGGAAATTACATGGCAGACAACACACTTGGCTCACCAGGGCTGCAGGAGGAGTTGGATGCCAAGGATTTACTACTTTTGACCCTCCATGAGTTCAGAATGTGGTCTAAGTGCTGTCAAATATGGTTACACAAAAGGAAGAGAGTGTTGCCAGTGCTGTTGGTGCAGGTGCTCAGGCATCTGGAGAACATTACCCAGATGTGTTCCCAAGGACACTGCAGCTGTACCCTTCATTTTGCCTTGCCCACCTCCTGCGGGCACAGGATAAGCCACAGGAGTTTCTCCCATGGAATTGTGTCAGATATCGATCTCCTCTCTGTATGAAAAACATTGGAAGTGGTTTCTTCCATTGTCCCCATCAGAACTACTGTCAATCAATGAGAAGGAAGACATAAAACTAGTGTGGTACCATATGTGCAGCAGCAGGAATTTAGCTGTGTGATGTACTTCTCTCTAGCAGGGATCAGGCCCTCCAGCAAGCCCAGCCAGGCCTTTGAGGGCAATACCCTCAGTTTGCTGTACCCACAAACTGGCCAGAAGCAAAGAACTGATTTTTCTTTTTTTCTCTCTGCAGACTTCTTCAATACAAGCAGCCAGCTGTGGTATTTATTGATTGTGTTGTTGGTTTCTGTAGAAACAGATATGAAGTTAATTAAGATCAAGGGTTAGAGCTGATAAAAATTGATATTTGCAATGCAGTTCATCTATCATGCACATTCAAATTAGTTTCCCCAACAAGACATCTATGGTGGAGCAATGGTGACGGCTGAATCATTTACAAGAATGTTAAGAGGAGCTTAAAGCTGCTAAATTTGTTTTCTGTTTATCCTGCTGAAAATGTTTTCCTTTGATAAATAAATAAAAACTATTTTTTAAATTTGCTGATCTTGGATTTAATCACCAGAAGGTCTTTTTGATCAAAAGCAATCCTCATTACAACCTGCTTGCCAGTGTTCATTTATATTAACACATTTTCCCAAGGAATGTGTTTTGCACAGCTGCAGGAACACTTGTCCAGGTAAAAGGAACCACTTCTTTGCCTCAGAGGTTGTTATTCCTGTCAATTTGCTCCATTAGGTGTAACAATGAGCTGAGTGCCCTCAGACCTCCTTGTGGGGTGGTGTGCATGTGCCAAACCTTTGGGTCATTTCAGCTCTTAGCAGGAGCCAAAAGTGCCCTCACTTTTTACAAGCAGGACCATGGAGAGACAGTTCCCAAATCCAGGTTATGTTAACAAGCTGCCTGCATTTTGACAAAGCTGTCCCAAAACCACAACTATGATGCTATTGGTTCTGAATTTTCCTGGTGCCTCCATATCCAAATAACAGTGCATTTAACCTCTTGTATTCTCAGTGCTTCCTGTTTGGAAAGATGAGACTTACAATACAGCTCCATTAAAAAGCAGAGGGGGGAAAAGAACTCCCTGACCTGCCCACTGTACTCTTGCTACAGCTTAATCATCGTGTCAGCTCACGGTGTGCCATATTTTCTGAAATAGAATAGGAAAAGAAAAACAAAAAATCATGGATAACGCAGTACCTTACCCTTGAATCATGCTTTCACATTTCAGATTCACACGGAAGGTCCTCTCCAAAATGAGTTTGCAATCAATCCAATGAATGAAATTACCATGATATTTCTGTGACCCTTCAAAATGGCATGAAAGCCACAGTTTGTGTCAGAGTGAGAAGGAGATTGCAAGTGAGATCTGAATTCTGTGTTTCATTGCATTTCCCCAGAAGGGCTTTAGAAATGCGCCAGCCTCAGCTGAACCTCCCAAAGGGCTGCAGGAGCACATGTGCCCCAGGGAAGGGATGGTGGTTTATCTTTCCTCTCCCCAGTGCCTCTCAGTTCCCCCTGTGCCACTTTCACCTGACACTCTGGAACCAGGAGGATGAACCGACATTAAAACAACTGAGCATTAAGGGGAGCCCCCACCCCACCCTGCCCATGCCAGGTTTGGTACAAAATGCCACAAAGAAAGTATAGGCTCTACTCAGAGTAGCCTCATGTATTCCCAAAAGGTTTTCCATCCTGCACTCATCTTATGCTCTCCCCAAAATTATTTGGAAACTAGAGCAGAACAGAGAGAAGGGCCTACAGATTGGAGGAAAAGGAACAAACAAACAGACAATAAAAAAAAAAAGGGGGGGGGGAATAGAAAAAGGGGGAAATAGAAAAAGAGCAACAGTTTCTTTCCCCTTCATTTCGATTCCTAGGCCTGCTGCCCCATTTGGACAAGTTCAGGCACCAAGAAGAGATCACACAGGGACTAATCGGGAGATCCTGTAAGAAGAAGCCCAGAGCTGAAGAAACACCACCCAGAGGTGCTGGCAGAGCTGCTGCAAGACAGCACAGCAAATGCAGAAAAGGCTCCCCTACCTCTAATATTAAATACGAATACAGCTGTGTAACTAAGATCTTACTCAAAGCCACTCTCTTCTTGCCTTCTTTATTTTCCCTCACTCATCTACTATCTGGAAAGCCTTTGCTAACTTCTATGGGAGATAAGGACCCTAATTCCCTGGGAGATAAGGACCGTAATACCCCTCATTAATGCTTGTGACTCATTGAGTGAGGCCAAGACAATCCCGTGGAAAGGATTTGATAGAGAAAAATCTGTCATGTCTAGAGATGCATTTTTCAGGGTACCTAAAGATAATGCCAAAAATGTTTTTACTTCATCTCCACCATCACATATTTTAAGGAGATGAAATACTGCCAAAAAAAAAAAAAAAGGAAAGAAAAAAAAAAAAAAAGAAAAAAAGAAAACAATCCAGACCATTTGTGGATGGAAGTTTAAGAGAGTTTGAAAAAAAATATTTTGAAGCTCTTTCATATTTGTGTTGCCTGCCAAAGCAGGTGTGTAATTACCGGCTATGGAGAGCTCAGAGGGAATCATAGAAAACCATTAAAACTGACCAAAAATAACTCTTTTATACATAAAGATGTCAGAAATGTGAAGCTTTAAGTCCTCCAAGGGTTTGAAGGAAATGCTGTCTCACTGAGAAGCTCAATTCCAGCCTGGAAAGCACACGCTTTTGGTTGTGAGGAATCCCATTGCTTCCCAGCTGAGTGTTTATCTTGAGCTGCAGAAGCAGTAAAAGCCCTGGGACAGGGCTGATTCCTGTGCAGCTCTGGCATTGGGGAGTGATATGCACTGCAAGCAGCCCCCCTTATGCTGCAGAAAAGCAACAATAGGACAGAAAACCTGTCAGAAGAGGAGGGTGCTGCAAAAATGGGCTTCATGTAATGGAAGAAGGCTCAAAAATCGTAAGTGCCCAGTAAAGATAAGCACCATCCAAAGAAGTGTTTCTCTAGAATCTCTGTCACAAAGATCTTGAGATTTACAGAAACAGAACCAGAGGACATTCCTTGTGAATCATCCCTGTGCACATCATCCTACTGTATAAGCATTTTCATAAATTTCAATATATTGTGTCTTAAAACCAGGTAATTTTGGGGAAATAGACTGGCAGAAAATTTAAATTCTCTAGCAATTACAAGCTTCTAACATGTATTCTAAAGTTACCTGTGGTTGTAATGTCCAGATATGTTTCTTTACACACACGAGCAATGGTGAACTCCTCTCTCTAGAATAACTCTTCCCAAGTGTCTCACCATTCTCTAATAAGTGGTGCAATTCCTGAATGTTCTGCCTGAGCAACACTTCTCTTTCTGTACTTTCCCCTTCATACTGCTGGTAAAACTTGATAAAATAGATTTGACAGTCACCTTCTCATACCTTCAGCACCGGACTAAAGGTCTCGTAGCAGCAGCATTAAAAAAAAACCCTTTTGCAACTTTATTTTCTGTCTCAGACTGACCCAGATACAATTGTCTGTGGTGTCACAGTTTAGGAGCTGGCCACAGTGACCTGCTATGTGAGATGCTTCCCTTTTATGATAATACCAGAAGGAAAGAAGATGAGAATGGCTTGGGCAACAGGTGTCTCTATTCTTTTGATGACAGCATCTTTTGTTCCTTGTTCTGACACTGTTTCTTTTTCAGTCTTTTTTCAATGACAGGTCTAAGGGCATGCTCAAATAGAATTTTGACCCAAAAAGCATTTAACCACTTTTTGCTAACCTTTCAGCTGTCAGAGTTGTAGTATGTGGGGCATCATCACTTCAAACTTTATAAGTTTGTTTTCTAGAGAAAAGCTCAGATTGACTACAGAGGAATTATTTTATACTGAGTACTTTCACTATTTTATAGACATTTTGTTCCAAAACTAAAAACTCTTTATTACATGAAGTGAATTTAAAATGTTCAATGACATTAAATTTCAGGTCAATATAGATTTGAAAAATTGAAGTACAATATGATCTGAAGAGAATGCTTTCTGAGGGAGGATTGTGTGACATTTTAGAAAGCATAGCTATTTTCTAAAGCTTGAACTGAAAACAAACAAACAAAAAACCGCACTCTAAGCCACATGGAAATATAAAAGTTATAATGACACATTTTAAGAAAGATAAAGCTTTCTCTCAACAAAGCCTGTGTAACAAAACATCATTGAGCAGCCAGGAGTGCTGATAGCAATCTTACTACATCAGGGATAAATCCCTACAGCCATGAAAACCTCCTCCTTTGCTCACAGTTCTAGAGCATCATTTCCAGAGAAAGGGAAATGGCTTCTCATTTGGGAGGCTTTCCTCATGCCCCTGAAGCTGCCAAGGCTCTGCCTTTGAGAGATATCAGCATTATCATTGTATTTTGTCTCTATCAGGTTCTTCTAATGATGGTTTGGCACTGTCTGGTAAAGAATTTTTTTGACAGGTCTTTCATGATCCCAAAGATGATTAACCCATTCTGTCACTACAAATATTTCTCACCTCAAAAATTCCAAAGCAGGTGGTGCTCCCAATGTTATTTAAGTAACTACATGGTATTTTTGGGCAAATGAGTCCCACCAACACATGCAACAATGATCCAAAAGCATTTTCTCTCCATCTCAGCATTACTACATTCCCTGAGTCTGTTCCTGGTGCATGAAAATATTGAGCTCAGGAGAAGACAAACAAGAGGAAGGAAGCACAAACTCAAAGTTCTATCATCCTGAGTTTCAGTGTATCTGCAGGCCAGCTCTGTAGCTAAGCTGCATGTGGTTTGTATTTAATTTCCCCAGGGATTCAAGGAGTAATTAAAATAGATTATAATTAATGACTGACCGAGCTCAGAACTCTTCATGCACCTTAACAAAACCTGAAAATAACTGGAAGTGTTGACATAAACAAAGCCATATGCTTATTCATCAAGACCAGGAGCCAGAAATATAAAAGAATAAAATAAAATTTAGATAAACCCCACTCTTAAAAGCTATTGATGTGCGGTACCTTGAGGTCTGCTAGGGAAAAAATCATGCAAAGTTTCTAATAAGTTAATGTTCCTGAGTTTTAAGTCTAGGAGTTTGGTCCTTTAAATACCCCTCATTTCACAGAACCAGAGCTGTATTTCCTTATGGACTTTTCTCAATTTGTTCATAGTAAGGCCCTTAAGCTTTAGATTAAGCACTTAAGCCTATAATAAAAGGGACACAAAGAAAATAGTAAACTGTTAATTTAGATAATAGTGAGAAAGAAAACCCTGCAGATTACATGCCATTCTAATTCCTCCCCCTCATGTCCAAAGCGAAGTCTCTGTGGGTTTTCTACATTCGAGTCCTCAATGCAATAGAAACACTATATATCATGGACCCCCTGCTCTAGCATATAAATCCTGAAAAGTGATGGAAAGCAGAATGAGATGACAAGCCTATTTTTAATTCTCCACCATGCAAAAACCTAACAGGATAACCCAGAGCTCTCAACACTAATGACTTTTGTGATATAATTGCAGACCACAAAGCAGCAACATAAAACGAAGCCAGAGGTTAGTCCATTTGCCACCAGATTTCCAAAAAGGATTTCAACTCACCCATGCAGAACCATGGAGGCAACATGGCGAGCTGGCTAACTCTAGGATCAAAGGATTTTCAGCAACAGGAATATGGCTGTCTCCAGGAAATTTGCCTCTGCCCTGAGAGAAGACATGCACCAAAAAAATCCCAGAGGAGCCAGGCTGTCGCAGCACTATAAGCAGGATACTGAAGTGGCAGCTGTGGTTTCTTCATCCTGCTTCCAGCATTTTCTGAAGAACTATCAAAACAACACATCCACTGTATCCCTGCTGTTACATCCAGCCCTGCCTCTGGAAAGAGCCAGTCAGCAGCACTTCAAAGCCTGCCCACCCTTTAGGTCACTAACCCAAACCTGGACACAGCTGGTGTCCTGCTGGAGATGTGGGAAACAACCTCCTCACGCTGGTGCAGACCATGGGACATGCACTGCCAGGGCTGTGATACCACACGGTTATGCAGTGGGCACGGATCTGCTTTGTTTTGGGAACAGCACCCTGGAGCATTCTGTATGGAAGCTTTGGCTGTGCCATGAGCAGATGAAGAAGACATGGATGTGCAGGATTTGTTTGTATAGGGTGGGCATTCATCCAAATGTTTACTGCAAGCCACCTTCCAGGAAGACAAAGTCCCTCCCCCAGCAGCACCCCTGCTGCCACGCTCACTCCATGCCCACTGGACTTGCAAGCACGTGCCAATGTCACATTCAATAAACCAGGCCCTCCACACGGTGTAAAAGAAGGCAGGACAGAGAGGCACTGCTGCCTCACAGCGACGAGTTTCCCTGATTCTCATTTTTTGCAGAGATACAGCCTTTCATTTTTACATATATTCCATTGTAATTTGACAGTTGCATTAAATCCTTTTGCTCTTAGGAGCAAAATGCACACAATTTGCCTTCGCTGTAGCACTGATTATTTGGTGTAGGTATAGCATGGCCTCGTGTCTCTACATTAAGAAGTATTAATCTCCTCTCGCTGTCATCTTACGGAAGCCTTTCCCATGTCTCTGATAATTTTTAGCTCTCCAGACACCTCTGTTTCTGCTGTATGCGTCAGATAAGGAGAGAAAAAGGCACGGCGATAATCTCTGTTTATATACTATACAGAGAAGCTGTACCCAGCAGAAGGAAAAAAGCTCATAGGGAGGGACTACGGAAACAGCGCTACTTAAAGCAATGCCACACACCGCCAGTGAAGGCTTATAAAATAATGAGATTTGTAGCAACGACTCCAACTGGGTATTATACACTAAAGAGAGAGATGTTACAGCAGCCCGTCCAAGGAAAAGATTTAGTGGTTATTTCAGAGGCTCCTGAAGCATTCAGCCTGATGCGCAGCTACATTAACAAAGGAGGCAAATAGGATGCTAGAGTGCCTTGCTAGAGGCACGCAATGCACGTCAAAAGGCTGATGGTTAAATCACTAAAAAAAGCTCTCCACATGGGCCAAAAGTATAGTTTTTTTTCCACACTTGCACTAAGTTGTAGATAGCAAGTAATTACCTGCAAGTAACTACCTTTTTTCCTTCCTTTAATGCTATTTTTCTTCCTCTGCCGATACCTGTCCAGTGAACACACCATTCATAGAAATCCCTGCCTGCATTTATAGTGACTTCAAGCCAACAGTGTTGGATAATGTTTGGTTTATTTCTAAGCAGTTCATTGAATGAAACTGCAGCATGAATGAAGCAGGGGCCTGGTTCTTCTCCCTTTTGGCTTTCTAAATTAAGCAGGTCACTGATGCACCTTAAGTTAATAAGCACAAACCTTCCCAGATAAGGATGTAGCTGAGTCTCTTCTGTACTGCTGCAAGCAGCCATGGTTTGCTTCTCTCCAAAAATACCTTGGAAACCAGCACAGTTTGTTCCTCCGCTGAGAAAGAAATATGTATGGCTTTGTTCAAGAGAGCAGTAAATAAAATGAAGGGGTGGATGAAAACAAACACCTCAAATTGAGCTGAATATAAAGCAAAGTGAGATGGTGAAGATCACTTTTAAATGCTGCCAGCATTTGAGAAAATGAAGTCCATCTGAAGGGGGAAATTTTCCTCTCCGTTATATTGCTCTAGATCAAAAGCCAGTGTGACTGATTGCTGTGTATAGGACAGATGTAATTGGAAACTACATGCAGCCTAGGTATTTCCAACCCTGAAAGTTAACAGGGCAAAAAAATGGCCTAAAACAATAACCAGGAGCTATTTCTAAAAGAAATAATCCTGTTTAAAACAACAACATTTGAATTCTTATTTACCTTCTCACTTCTGAGACCTTAGGAAGTACATCCTATTTTCATAGCTTTCTCCGCCAGCATGGATAAACAAACATATACACACACAAGCACATACATTCATATATTCAGAAAAATATTTTTGAAATCACCTGACTCCAGGAGCCGAAAATACAAGGGAAACACCAATGTTGCAGGACTTGCAATAAAAGCACAAGTTCCCATCACAACAATTAATTTTTTCAGACTAGACTGTTGAATATTCTTGTCTTAAATAAATAGATGAGTGTTTCAATATTTCTTCAATGATCATGCATCCGGTTTTTAGTACAGGACAAAGCAAAACTTGCCAGTGGTGCCTTAAGCAGATCTGGTTTTAGCTTATTACTTACACTTATTCTCTACCTCGATAGTAATCCTTGTGTACTACACAATGCAAAAAGAAGCAAATTCTGGCATGCAGAAAAGAGGGAAAAATATAAAAAATTATGAGTAAAATTCCATTGTGGAATTTGCACATTAGACTCATGGTATGACGAGACATTTGTTTTCCTTTTTTTCATGGGAAGACTTTACTCAATACTTGGAATATGGAAAATTGTATGATAAATGGATGCCTTCTATGCAATGAAAAAAAAATAAAAGGACCTAGAACAAACAGCTGCCTTTTGAGGGCTTAAAAGTACTTTTTTACACCTCTTTCTGACATCCCCCAAGGAAGCATTTTGTTCTTTACACACTTCTAAACCTGCCTCAGTAGCTCATCTTTCTCTTTTGTATCTCTAAAGGCTGATGAGTCATCAGCTGGAAGAACAAAGCCATGTGGCGGATTTATGAAACATGCTCAAAAATTTTGTGGCAGGTAAAAAATAAAATAAAATAAAATAAAAAACAAAAAACCCCCCAAACAAACAGACAAAAACAAGAGAAAAAGGAAAAAATTAAATAGATATTTTCACTGTCACTCAACAAGCTCATGAAGAATCCCTTAAGAGTAAGTCCAGATAGTGGCCTACAATCAAGATGGGAAAAAAAAAAAAAAAAACCAACATTGTTGAGAGCAGCGAAAATGCTCAAAGCTTTACAAAACAGAAAATATTAGGATGGATTTTAATTCCAGAAGTAGAATATCTATATTGTTGTGGAGAAAAGACTAGATTATTTATAAATGCAGCAATATCCTTCCTAAGTGCAAATTGAATAGATATATTTAGCTTTCTGCAGAGATTCATGAAATTAGGTTCAAATAGAAGAAAACTGGCATGTGAGTGCCGTTATTTTTTATGATAAATGAACACTGAAACAAGCACTGTTTATAAGAAAACATACACCCCATGCAGCATAGTGATGAGCAAAACACTCAGCTATCCTAGGGGAAAAAAAGGCACTGAGAAACCTTTCCTCCTTTGTTTTATGATTTATCTTCGTGGCTCTAAGAGCCAGCAATTGCATCTGCCCTGTAAGGTGAGGAGCCAAGAAGAGCACTTCCGTTCCCTCCGGACTCTGCAGTCTCTATTGCCTTTGCAGAGGCTATGGAGGCTGCCAGCACTGCCTTGGGCACTGGAAAAGAGCTCATGCACTAAGGTGTGCCCGCTGGAATGGGTTTGGAATGCTCACTCATCATCCCTGCTTTGTCTCCCCTAGAAGTGCTCTGGAGGTTTGTTTCTGCCTGAAATGCAGAGCAAGCTCAAAACCCAGCCCATGGGCGGCAGAGGTGGAGCATGGCAGCTGACAGGTGAATTTATCCCACTCACTGGGTCACCAAAACCCTAAAAAATGGAGTGGTTTTGTCCTTTCCCCAGCTCTCAGCCAAATTGTACTGACAACAGACTGGTCGACATGGCCTAAAGGAAATTCCCATACAAAACCACTTTCATTGAACTAGAGTTAAGCTTCTAAACAGCTGTTTATTGCTGAAGGGAAAAACCTTAAGACAATACTGGAGTTTTATCTAAAAACATTAAAAAAATACTGGGAACTGAAAGTTCAGATTATAGAAAAAAAACAAACAAAAAACAAACAAACAAAAAAACCCCCCACAGAATGCAACAACACAGCTATTTGCATAGAAATGTATATTTAAAGTCACTCAAGAAACTTTGTCCTCTCAGGTGTGCTATTCACCTCTTTGCAGCATCTGTGTCTTGTGCAAATGAGACACATTTTGATGGAAGTTTTCACTAAAGCCGAAAGAAGTTCAGAGTTTGTAACCAGAGGAAACTTAAGCCCACTGCCTTGAATCAGTTTTCCCAAGGAGATAAGAAAATCTAGTGCACATAACATTGCAAGTGCACAGAAACAGAGTGATAGATGTTCAGACCAAAAGACCACAATAAGCACAAAGTCTGACCTCCTGCATAACACAGCATGCAGACTTGAACCTGTGTCTTTGCCTCAAGCTCTGCTTCAGCTGGAACATTCCCTTTAAAAAGATGCTCACTTTTGGTACAAATATTTGAGACGACAGAATATCTGGGAATACCCAGCTCTGACAGTGCTCTGTGACATGTGTCCTTACAAATGGGAATCTAATTTGTAGAGAAACACATTATATCCTTCATTGCTGTGCTCTCTTTGCAAACTGCACTACTTTATGCCTTGTTCTGTCCTTATTAAGTATTTACTTAAACTCCTCAGCTAAATGCATTTCCTGTCTTCATCTAAGTGCTTAAAATGAATGTTTTTCTTCACAGATTTTGTTTTCAGACCATCTCTAAATCATTCTAACTTCCCTGCTTCCCTCAGGTTTCCTAGAGGAAATTCTAGTTGTGGAAAAAAAAAAAAAAATACACCACAAAACCAACCCAACCCTGTTAAAATTGAACAAGTGACCTTTGTAGCCTTTATACACTCTGAAAAATTCTACTTCTCCCTTAAGACCAAGGTTACAACCTCCTGCTTTTAGTGTGTGTCTCTAACTGCTTGATGCTTTTAATTAAAGTCCCGAGTCCGAGAATCAAAGGACAACAAAAAAATCTCAGCTTCTAGAAGGGCTCTAGCCCCCATGGTAAGCAATAAAACTTGGACATATGACCCAATCACCACAAAAACACAGCCTCAGATGTGAAATTGTTTCACGGTTTTAGACAGCTGAATCACATACTCGGATGCACAGGACTGGAAGCACACCATTACTGACTAGAAGAGGAGGAATCTCCTCCTGCTGTAAATGGCCATCCTCTTCCAGAACACAGCGGGAGGAGTTTCTAAGCAAACCCTGCAAACTTGGCCTTCAGCAGGCAGGTTCTGAGGCAGAAATTCCTTTTGGCCTCACATTCTAAAGAAGTAGAAATGCTAAAAGGAGAAGCTAGACCCCCTCTCCAGTTCCAACAATCTCACTTCCAAAAAGCAAGACCCCAACAAAGAAACCTCTAGGGACAACATGAACTTATAATGGAATGTCTGGCCTTACCTTCCTGAGAGACCCCCATCTGTAGAAGACAGACACTATTCCCAAAGAGCAAAACCAGCACCACATTCCTTGGAAAAGGACTCCCAACCCAGGCATGAACAGGCACGTTTGAAACTAATCAGGTGATCCTTGGCACAGGTTTCCCAGCTCAGGACGTGCAGATTACAAACACCTATCAGCTGCAGCTCAGAGCTGAGCTTGTTGAAGCAGTCAAGGCACTGTGGTCAGTAAGAAAAGGATTTTGGCTGAAAACCTTATCAGGTAAACAGATAGCTCTTTACACTGGGTCCACAGCACAGCTTGGAACACGCTGCAGCTTCCTAAATTGCCAACTAATGCCCTGTTATCCCCAGCAAAGGCAGGCACAAGCCAATTCACTGGAGATTTTCCATTCAATGCTGCCTGAAAACATTTACACAGGAAAAAACAACTGAAAGCAGCCAAACAAACCTTTACTCTGTCCTTCTACTTCTCTTACACACAGCAAATTCCTATGGCTGGTAGCAGCACAGAGCTCTGCAGGGCATGGGGGACTGAGAGACAACTGCTGAACAGCTGGGCGAGTAAGAGATTTCACTGCTTACCAATTTCGGGAAAGCTAGGCATAACAGCACTATTAGGTTTGTATTATGTATCACTAAAAATACTAATTACAGAGGCCCAGACTTGAAACAGTTTCTCAGAAGAAGGTGCCTACAGCTAGCATGTGGAACCAGCGTGCTTTACAGGGATACACATTCCCTCCTAAGCAGAAACAAACGCGCACAGTTATCATCATTTAGAAAAGACAAAAGCTGCCAAAGCCAAGGAAGTGCCATCAGTGCTCTGGAAAGAGGCCTTTATTGTTTGCTACTAATTGCAAGGAAAAAAGAATTCACAGACATTTCAAAGCAGCTGCTGTCTTGTCCTTAAAAACTCCTTCCACTTAGAAAGGGAGATTTTAATTTTAACAGCTTTGTGAAGATTTTATGGCTCGCTATCATCCAAGGCCATTCAGATGTGTTTTTTCGGTATTGATTATATTGTGAGGTTGAGGAAAAAAGGGTCTGAGAAGCTAAGAGAAAAACCCGGTGGGTCTCTAACTAAAGAAATTACTATTTAAGTCTCAGCAATTTCTGTTACTTTAAGGATTAGTTCTCCCCCACAACACACATTGGTCTTGTTAATTTTACTGGTAAAAATCTATGCAGACTCAATTGCTCAGGAGACTGCAACTTGATCCTTTGAAGCTACAGGTTCCAGCTGCTGCAAATCATCTGTCGAGTGAAGCTGATTTACATTAGCTGAGAATCTGGCCTGCTGTGGCTAAATACTCCCCATCTGGTTTAATCAGTCCCCCCTTCTGGAAAGCCCTAAGGACTGTCGTTTCAAGCAGTATTTGTCTCCAAGACCTTTGTAATGTTGATATTGTGCACACAGCCAGGAATATTTTACACAGTGGTGGGCTGGGCACAGTCTCAGTGATGGGGGAACTTGCTAAATGAGGCTCAGAGGGTGTCCACCTGTTCTGCAATGTCCTGCAGAATTTTTGATTTCAGAGGTTTCCCCAGCTAAATGTTCCTCTTCTGAGGTGTTGATCCTGCTTTTATCAGCCAGTAAAAGTGGCAGCTGTTATTGTGTGCATCTGACTGCTGGGAGCTGCCATCATTGTATTTGTGGCATTAGATGAGAAAAACAACTAAAGCATCTTCTGTGGAAAGATTTTACTTCATGTACTTCTGGTTTCCTCCTATGGGGAATAATGTCTGTTTTTCTGTCTCTGGATCTCCAACTAATATTTGGCCATCGGTTTAAAATCAGAGAAGCTCTGCTGGGGCAAGTAGTGAGTAAAACCAAGGCTTCATTTAAATCTGATGAAGGGAAATGCAGATCCAAAGATACATCACGACTTTGGAGTTCGGGTTCAGCTCTTTGCTCTGCCACAGATTCTGCCTAAATAAGCTACTCAAGGTCAGATCCGCAATGGGATGCAGGCAACTACAGAGAGGAGGAGGCAGAACTGAAATCTGAAAAAAATTTACGCACAGACCCTTCACATCCCTTGCTAACAAACTTGGAAGGGCCAACTTCCCAGGTCCAGTTCCTGCACCTGCCCAAAGGGATTCAGACATGTCCGCCAACTCACAGGAGCATCTGAACTGTCTCTGCCCAGAGGGGCTGAAGAAGGGCATCCTCACAGCTATGTTACAGCTGCATCATTATGCAAAAATGATTTTGGAAATTGTGTGTAAGCAGGAAATTGTGTGTATCCATACCAGTGTAGCCGGGGAATTCATCAGGAATCACCAAAGTGGGTCCTCGTTCATACCCGGAATCCAGTATATTCCCCAAACATTATCCCCAGGTAGTACATTGCAAAGATAAACTCCCTCTGCTGCTTGTCTTGCTCTCAAATGATTTCTGATGTGGGGAACAAGTTCAGTGTAGGAAGGAAGGGAAAGGGACATTAAATTTGCCTTAGCAGGCCACTAAAATGCACACTAAATGTACTGAGAAGAAGGAGAGGTCTCCTTTTATTTTTGAAAGAGCTGAAGGAACCCTACCAAGCACTGGGAACTCAATGGTGTGCTCATCTAGAGGAGGGCATGGCCAGAGACCCAAAGCCAAAACTCCCTGAAGAGCTGGATGAGGTAACCAAGATGTACAGTCTAACACCTACCCCCGCTCACAACATTTCCTAGCTGGGCTGCTCAAATGAGAGATACACAAGAGCAGTTGTTTAAGGCAGCTTTTTTCTCACTAAGCTAACTATTTTGGCTCCCATTTAGAAAGGATGAGCCTCTCCTATAAACAGAGGCTCCTCTAAATGGGGGCTAGGTGTCTAACAATGTTCAGCATCCCATATGGGCACCAGATGACTGCAAGGTAGGTTCTGCAGTACTGTAATTCTTTATTAGATTTGGCCTTTAGTGTTTCAGCTCTCCATCTGTGAGATCAGGATAAAAGCACTTCCCTGTTTTGTAGCTCATTTTCATACCCAATTGTAATTACTACAGAAGGATATTCAACACTGCACCACTTTCCCAGAGCAGTTACCAACATAGTTAAGCAGGAACAAAGCACAATATGGATGCTTTTAATCTGATTTTATAAACTTGACACATAACTTTTGGCATAATTCTGTAAGGAATTGGTTGGAGCTTAAATGACACTTCCATTTCACTTCCAGGGAGATAACTACATTCATGGCTAGGTAAACGTGCAGGCAGCCTTGTACTGCCAGGCACACAGCTCACAGCTTCACTGCTACTGGTGCCCAAGAGAGCCATCTGATTGGAATTTAGGTGTGATTAACCCCACTGGATACCAATTAGCTCTTCTAACCACAAGATCTATCACAGACTATCAGTGACTTTGATTTTCTTGAAGCATTGCAAACCGCGGTGGCTCAGGAGCTGTTCCTCAGGTGCCTCATAGATAAAACTACAGGTAGTAATCTTATCACCTGTCCCTGAAGATGTCACCTCCCGTCATCCAGCTGAGCCCAGATGTCATGTGACAGACGTGGATCAGAAACCTGAAACATTTCCTACTCCCAGCCCTCCTTCCTAGCAGACTGCTGTTCCTGCCTGGCAGGGACAGCTGCAGAGGATGCTGGTCCTTGTGAGCCACCCATGCTTAACTGGGACCACACAGCTCCAGTCTGGGCAGGAGCTCCGGGTGCAGTAGATGGCTTTCAGCCAGATCTTGGGCACTCAGTCACCTTTAAACAGCTTCTAAGCCACACAGCAGCAAGGCTGGGTTTGAAAGTCTGGAGATGCACACATACATGAGCCTGGATAGAGCTGAAATGTTTGCACTGGGCAGGCACAGTTAACATGCAGCTCTCTGTGATGGATCGTATATATGAGCCCTGAGGTACCTGAGCCACCCGAGCTGATTTTAACAATGGAAGTGGAGTTCCTAGTCTTCAAGGAAATTATTAAAATATTGCCCTTGGAGTTTATTGAGAATTTGTGGATCTGTGAGCTTTTTGTTTTTTCAAGGTCTCCCTTGACACCTACAAGGGCATGCTGTTAAAAGTAATAATACTTTCAAAAACCAATAATTCACTTTCTGGATTTTGCTGTTGTGACTCAGCAGCAATTTTCATTTATGTCTCAGGGAAAAGGAACTCCTTTCTTTCCCCTTTGACTTGGAGCACCGTGGCAGAGTCAGGGTGTGATCATGGTGTGCCCCCCTCCCTGTGTGTGTCACTTTCAGTGACAGCATAACACAGCACATTAGGCTTGGAGCTGCTGCAAGCAAGGTTCACGGCCCTCTTGTATTCAGCTACCACAGCTACAAGGATGAGAAGCCTCGTGGACAGAGGGAGCACATAGCAGGAGGCTGTAATGGCTTAAACCACCTCTGTGAGATTCACCAGAGCTCCTTCTGTCAGGGAGCCCTGTGCGCTGCAAATGAAATTTTCATGAAATGGTGAGCAAGCCTCATTAACATCTCCCCGAGAGAATGACGGCGCTGGGTAGCAAACAGTGCCTCCATTCAGGCAGCTTCTCCCACCAGCCCAAATGCTGCTCATCCCACTGCACGCTTTTGCCACGGAACGGTTTGTTCCCTGCGAACACGGGGCAGATCCCACCTGGCAGACGGATAAATCGTGAATGATTTGTAGTGGTTAGAGGAACATTGCTTCTGACTGAAAATACAGAGGTATTTTTAGTGTCTGCAAGAAGTTATTTGGACACTAGGACTGCATGTGCAAACAGCAAGGCTTTCTTTATCCCATGGGAACATTAATGAATTAGGTGATGCCTATGAATAAGGTAAAATACTCACTGTTAGTTAAAAAAAAAGGGAGTGGGGGCATCACATGTGTAAAATTCTTTCCTTCTGTCTTTTTTCCTTTCCTTGTTCTCACTTTAGAAACGAGAAACAGCTTTCACAGCTGGAAGACAGAGAGTTTTGCACATTAATAGTCACAGTGAAGGTCAGTAAGTCTGACTCGCTCAAGTAACAGCTGAGTACATTGGATCTCATTTCATTTTATTGCAACGGCAGAAGCAGTGCTGATCAACAGAGTCATATTTCCTTTTCTTCAGCATAAGAGGTGAAGTGATTGTTCCATGAGACAGCAGTGGGGCAAGGGAAACAGGAGAGGAGCAATATACCCAGCAGTGCACTCACTACACCTGTGCCTGGGCTTTGTCCTTCCTCAGTTCTTCCCCTTTTAGTGCTAACACTGGGGTTACAGATAATGTGTTTGGGGTATTTCAGGGTCCCTTACATACTCAGAAAATGCAGATAACCTGCTTCATGAGCACCTTCTGAATGGGAATGCTGAGAAAAGTGGTCCTTATTATTTCTGTACTGAGTATGCATAAAGAAGAACTATACTGTTCAGTGTTGGACATGTCACTGCCTGAACTTCCAGGGATAAAACAGGAGGAATTCTCCCTCTCAGAGGCCACAGAGGCTTTCTGAATCTTTCAAGTTAAAATAATGTGGGGGAAGCCTTTTGTGAGCGAATCCAAAGGAACTGGGATGCAGACAAGAGGAGTAAACTCCACTAATATCCTTGAGTGGCTTTCAGCTCCTAAAAGCCTGACAACCTTGCAATACTTCTGTGTTGGAGAGAAGTATCCACATTTAACAGCATGGAAACAGAAGTGAAATTACTGCATGAGGAGTCTTAGAGGAAGCCTGCAATATAGAAAGGGTCAAAAACCATTTCTTAAATGTGATGTTAATTAATTTCCTGTTGAGCCCTCCTTTGTCATTGGATCTCCAGCAGTTCTCTCAAATCCATTCAGTCCTTCACTCCTTTACTGTAATACTGCTCCTAAGATAACACTGTAAGGTCCCAGTTGCTGGGACATTTTGACCACAGATAACTGAAAAAGAGGCAAAGAGCTCAGATTGTATCAATTATTGTCTCGGTCTTGGCCAGGACAAACAAAAAACTGTATCTCTGCAGAACAGCAATTATTGTTGACAAAATCTGGGTGGGCCTCCAAGCATATTGCACTAACTTTCCTCTGTACACTCCTTAATGCTTCCTGGCATCGATTTCCTGCATGTTAACAAGACTGTTAGAAACATAATAGGGATGTTGCTAATAACCCCATGCTGGTGTTTGTTCAAAAGTCATCAGAAAGAAGTAAACCTGCCCCCAAATGCCAACGAGAGCTCACAAAGCTGCTTCTAAGAGCAGCAGGCACTCCTCCTGCCCGAAGAGGAGCTGCCTTTCCTCCTGCTGCTGCAAGAAGCTGCCTGTCAAGTGAAACAAGCAGCTCTAGACAAGCTGTATTTCTAAGAAGCAGCAGATTAAATATATGGTCTGACCTGGTCCATCCTCCATTGCCGGGAAACAAAGGGGCATCTGGAAGTCAGGGTGTCAAGGGCATTTAAAATGGTACTAGACACTTGTATTTGGGCTGCCCTGATGCCTAGCAATGGAGAATTTTCAGATGTGGGTGTCCTCAAGGTAATTTCAGGGATGGAAGTTCAAACTTTAAATTCTGCCTTGGTCAACTTACTTGACAGTTTTACTGCAAAAGTTTATAAACTGAAAGGGGGAAATAAAAAAAGTCTTCCTGAATACCCCTCGCTTATCTATGAGGAGGGGGAAGGGAAAGAGGAGGCTCTTATTTAGCTTGTTTGTAAGGGAGCCTTGCCAAAGCTCCAGGCCAGCGCAGGGAAGGTGTTCCTAGCAGGGAGCATCCTCTAAGTGAGAGCTTTTGCCTCTCAGTGACCACGGCAGCAGCTGCTGCCTCAGCTAAGAGGTGAGTTGGCAGCCTGGATGGATGAGTTCGTTCATCAGGGACAGCAGCAGGACTCAGTGGCCTCTAGATCACCCAAACCAGCACTTTTTAGTTATTAGCCACCTGGGAAGGAATTAAACTCTGGTCTGAAAATGAATATTTTTATGCAAAATGCCAAATCCCTCAGGCTTCTACTCAACTTTCCTGCTTCTGCAAAGAAGTGCTGGGAGCATGCACGTCAGAGCAGTCATAACTGTGGAAAAGAGAGGTTTTACATCACCAGTGGGAATTATCCTGTTGTACCATCTCCTTCACAATCTGATTCTGCTTTTTATTTTTTTGGGCTTTTTTAGGAGTGGGAAACATTGATTATACATTTATGCTGAGTTTTGCCACTGCTAAAATGTGAACTGCAATTTTGCCACAAAATGCAGTATTTCTGAATTATTGCACTTTGAAGCCCCAGAGGAGCCCCAGAGGAGCACTTCTGAGCACTTTTTATTTTAGGTTGTTTGCATTTTTCCCTAAGACCAGCCAGCCAGATCTAATACATTCCTGATGGAGCAATTTGTTGCTGTTGTCTTTTTTGTGGAATGACCTACACCCACACTCACGAGCACCTCTAAATTTCTCAACTTTTGCTAAGATATTCTTAAACCAAAGAATTAAATAGCTCTCTTTTTTTTTTTTTTACCAACACACTAGATGAGCACACCAGACCCCAGCTGTCTTTGCTGTACCATCCATGACAGGGAACAGAGAAGTTACTCTGCACAGGTGTTCAGCAGCAACAGGAGCTGCTGCTGAGAGCAGCCCCGGGGCAGTGGCTCCAGACAGAGCAGGAAGGCAGGGAAAAGTGGTTCCTCCCTGGCCATTTTCCCCCATTTCCCTTTCCATCCCAGCGAGAACAGCCACAGAGCCAGGGAGGAAATTCTGGAAGAGGCAATGTCCTGCCCCCAGGAAGCCACTGCTGCTCCTGGTTTACTGGCAGATGATCACTGCTCAGTATGTTCCAGGGATTTCCCCACAGCTGTGCTGCACTGCTGGACTTCTGCTCACACTGATCATCATCCAAAGCTCTCACTGAAGCCGATAGCATTTTTCCCAGTGACTGCACAGGGTTTTGGATGTGGCTCATTACAGCCAGTAGTGCTGGCTGCAGCCAAAATCTTGGCCTGCGTTTTGCAGACGATGGGAATAGATGATCACAGTTATTCTTTTTGACCATAAAATCAATGCAATATCTTCCGATATTCCTTCCCTCCCCCTAATAGGGAGCACTTGTTCTGCTTTATTCCTGATCAAGTTTTCTGGGAAATATTAGGTTTCATATTGTTTTTTTCTCTCTGAAATGTTCTCACTGGAATGCTTAGACATCAACACATTTATATCCAAAGGATCCTGAAGAGGTTAGCCAGAGGTGATTACATCTCAAATGATGTTGTACTGTGATTGCTCAGGATATCAGCTTAAATGAAATAATCTGCACAGGAGAGAAGAAACAGTAAAGCTAAGGAAGGAAATTGCTGCTATAATTACTAGAGTATTTCTCTTTGAGGTATTAGAAAGAAATGTTTATAACATAAAAAGCCTGAAGAGGATGGCATGAAGCAATTACAGACTGGATGGCAGTGCCTCTGTTTCATTCCAAGCTTCCTGAACATTACCTGCACAGAAAGGAAGGGTAGGGCGGTAGCTAGAAAATAGCCCAGACTGATCATCTTCCTCAGACACTTTATAATTAGTTAAAAGGGTAAAAAGATATGAGACAGGTTTAGGGTCTCTGGCCATTCAAGTCATTCAAGCCTTGCTTTCAGCTTCTATAGTGGCACAAGCAGACCCACAGCCAGCAAGGGTACGAAGGAGAAGCTCCTAACGAACAACTGCCTGGCTTTTCTCTTTGATCATTTTTATCTCTCTCCCTTGCCAGGCTGTCCTGAACAAAAACTGCTCTGAAATTGCCACAGCTAGAGCAGCCTCCCTGTGCTAAACAAAACAATGCCAGGCAAAGTTCTCATGTCTCCTCTCCAGCTCTTTCACTGTTTACAGAAATAAGAAATTCTTTATTGGAAACTTTTGGTAGCACTTTAACATGCAGGTAAATAATTGTGTGAACCTCACCAGGACAATACACACGATGAAAAAAAACAAATTAAAATATAATCACCCGATGGAACATTTCCAGGTCAAGAGCCCTTCTTAACTCACTGAACCCTACAAGTGGCCAGACATTGGGTCATTTTGGGCATCAAGCACAGCCCCGAGGCATTCTCTGGTTCACAGATGCTCTTGATACCAGGGATTGCAGGATTGCATTTTATTCCTGGGGTACATCAGTGTAGCAGGATCCTGAGCACAGACTGGATACAGGAATTTTTCTAACCAAAGTCTCAGTGCCAGTGATGCCCTTAAGACATGAAATCCTCATGGACTTGGCAAGGGAGCTGCAAGGTAGATCTGTTTTAAGCTTTTTCTTCAAATTTTGTACAATTTCCACCAGGACACTTTGACCAGTGGCAGCAAAGAGATTGGAAATTCCTTAGTTACAGGATTCCTCCCCATTTTCCCTCAAGCCACTGCATCTTTGAAGCAACAAATTCTGGAGGAAAAGAATGGCTTGCAACACAGAGCAACTACGGAAAAGACACTAGGAATTGATGAGCAGCCCAGGTGAGCTCCATGCACCTCTCTTCAGAGCAGTGCCTGACGATTGCTGCCCATCAGAGAGGTCACTCTGGCCCGGTGGATAGGGTCAGGATGAGGTGAGGATGAGTGTATCACATGCAACAATCACAGCTAATGAACCAGGGGCACTTCCAAGGACACAGCCCCTGTTGTGCCCTGTGCTGTCCCCCATGGATCAGGAGTAGCAGCACAGACTGGTCATGGCAGAATGCTGAGAAACAGCCCAGCCTTGTTTTCCCTCTTTGTGAACAGCCCCCATGTGCAGCTGCAGACCCTGGAGGACTTTTGAGATCAAAGCAGCATTTGTGAAGTGATGAGCACGGACCACCTCGAAGTGGGGAAGCTGGGCACTCACACCAGGTGATGAGCAGCAGGACTCCATCAGCAGGCCCCAGTGTCCTGCTTTGTTCAGCCCTGGTGTATGATTCATGATTTAAAATTCTATTTAATTACAGTAATTGGGTTTGGCTGGGGCGGGGGGCAGCATTTGGTTTGTTTCAGACACTTCCATTTTCTCTCAGCAGCAAGAGCAGGCAGTGGATGGCAGGAAGAACAGAGAAATTCCTGCAGCCATTCCGGTGCAAAGCCGTGCATTTGAGTTCAGTGTGGAAGCACTGCAGGCACTGAGGGCAGGCTGAAAAACAGAGCTGTGCAAGCCTTCCGCTCTTTAAAAACAAGAACTGCAGCTTCTTTTCCCAGCAGGGATCCTCTGTGTGCATTCCTCTCTGTCTTTTACCTCTCCCAAGTCCTGCTCTGTTGCCTCTCTCTAGAATTCCTCCTCACCCTCTTGCAGCACTTCCAAAGTACACAGAGCCTAGAGCAGACATGAAAGATGGATTTGTTCCTCTGTGCCAGTTCTATTTAATGCACAGATATACCATCCTGCTCTCAACACAGAATCTTACTTTTCTATCCAAGAGCACTATAAATACAGATTCTTCAACGTATTCGTTTAAATTTATTATCCTGAATTGGAGCATCAAACATATAAAATTGAAAGTGTTTTCCTTACTAGTACTTGGTTTGTATAAAACTTCCTGAATACGTTTGGAGCCATGGATGTAAAGACACTGAAAGAGAATGTGTAGCTGAGTGAAACAGCCAAGACATAAGGGAAGAAAAGAAGGAACTGTTACCCCACTTTAGAGAGGCTTGGGAAGATTAGCATGACTTGCCCAAGGTCATAGAGAAACTCTGGGGAACTGAACCGGGAGCACTGCGGTCCCAACACAAAATCTTAATTACCAAATCCAATTTTCCACTTCTCCTTTCATATGTTTTTTCTTCATACATTAAAACACTTCACATAAGCTCTTTTTTTTTTTTTTTTCTTTTTGTTTTCCCCCAGGAAGTATAGGAAAAGCAAAGGCTGCAAGCTGCCCTTGTTAAACTAGGTTTCACAGCCAAACAAATTTAAAATGATATCTCAGCAAGATTTTGCAACCTGTCTGCGACAAATAAAAGGACTTTCACCCTGAAAGCATGTGAGTGCTCAGGAGGACTAGCTGAGAGAATTTAGCAAGGCTCCTAATGAAAGAGATGAGCTGCAATATGTATATGCATGAGTTCATGTATTATTTAAACCATTCTGATCAGAATAAGCATCGTGAGCACAGTACTGAAAGTGTCACCAGCATTCATGCATTGAATAACTTGCCCTCATAAAGGTATAATAATGTGCTCATCAGTTTTGTTTGTACTCCCAAAGCAGTAATAGCATAAACAGAAAATAACCCTCTATATTGCACACAGCACATAAATATAAATCTAATTATATCTTTCCTTGACATTATGACCAAGAAATGACGATGGTCACTGAAGTATAACAGATTAGATCAAGTGTACTCCAGAAGGCCTTTGTAAAAGTCTGCTTCTATGTTCAAACCTAGCCTGGGATTTTGGGGGTTAAAACAGATACAAAATTGGTTAGCCTGCCTCAGTAACCTGGTGGTAGGTCCTTTATCTGCGAGATGGCAGGTTCAGATTACAATTTCAAGGATTCTGACAATCACTCAGTGCTTGCTGCCACACACCACGCCTCTGTCCACAGACATCCCCCAGACTGACCATGAAATCAGAGTGCTGATGGCTCCCTGGGAAGGTGTCCTATCCCCATCGGTCCCAAGGAAGGCCATGCCACACGAGGTGGTGAGAAGGATGAGAGAGAAGAGAAAAATGGAGGAATGAGGTAGCTCTCAAGGCACACCAAAAGCACCCTGCCTCTGTCCACACACACTGTATTGAGCAAAAAGATGAAGTCATACAAGCTAAAATCAGGGCATAAAACAAACAGAAATACCATCCACAGATTTTTTTTATTGTACTCAAACAGTTGCCTCAGTGAAAGATTTCTATACTAAACTGACTTATGAGCTGTGATCTCAGTCTTTTGGATTTTTTTTTTATGTGTTAGTGAATTGTACTTTCATGTGGGAAACTTGTGCAGCAGCCTGTTCTTGCTGGTAAAAGTGGCAGGACTCCCACTGGTTTCATTCAAAGGTTCAGGCTGTTAATGATGACTCAATCAATCAATCAGTCAAGACATGAGAAGCTGCAGAGAGAACCAGAGCCAAAATTGGTTTCAAAATTCAGTGAGCTCATTTGTTCATCAGCTGAATCAGATCCACTCTCTGGAGTAGTGAGGAAAGAGGCAAATCTCTAGGACTCTGTGGGTAGGAATTTTTGGGATGCACCATCAGTCACTGATTTCACTGCAGTTCCTGTATGTTAAAAGTTTCAGGAGAGCAGGATAGTGCTGGCTGGGCACTGGGACATGAGCAGATGCAGGGGGGAGCACCAGGACAGGAGAGGTCAAGGTGGCCAGGACACCACAGGAGATTACTCTGGGTTTTGGGGATCCAGCAATGGCATATGAGCTTGAAATTGCCAGTCAGGCTAGGGGTGGTCAGAGAGACAAAAATGAGCTGCCTTAGAAAGATGATCTGGTCATCTACAGCAGGGTGAAATCAAACCTAGGGCTCTGTGGTCTATATTTAGGAGGGGAGACCTAAGACCTTTCTCCTCCAGGAAGTACTGTGAGAATTCACTTATCCCATTTGGCTTTTTATGGCTGGAAGTTTAAAGGATGTTACTAATCACATTGTGCTACCAGTAAATGCTGGATACACTTATCTTTATAGTCTATTATTGGAAGGGGTTGTAGAAAAATTATAACTCTCATCTTGCTCTGAAAAGAGCTGCTTGCAATTGTCAAGCTTTTACCTTTTTTTTAAACTAAGACCTTGAAAATTAGCTTATATAATAATTACATTGAAGCCGCCTGTAAAGTCTGAGGAAGAAATACACAATAAATGTTTATTTACCCTGCAACTGTACGTTTCACTATATCTGTTCTATTTTCCCTCTTTAATAGATAAACAATACTAGATAATGTGAAGACAAAAATGAGGTATTTATAGCACTGAAAAACACAAGGTTGCTCTATAATACAGGCATGTTTAGACCCAAGTGAAAAAAAAAAACCCAAACCTAAATAATGGAAGGTTTATTGTAGCTACATTTAAGCCAGGTGTGCTTAAGACAGTAGCTTAATAAATGGAGCAAGGTATAACTGACAGAAGTTTATCTACATTGTTTTGTGTCTGCAGGTTTCCTGTTATGCAGAACAGCTTGTATTCTTTAATATTTCAAGCTCAGAAGGGAAGAAGCTTTATAAAAGGAAGGAAAAGAGGAGAATACAAAAAGCTATCCAGCACACTGTATAGTACTGGGTCTTGTCTCTGCTTTTTGCCCAGTCTCTAACATCCTAAATCTTCAAGACCAGAATGTTTAATGCAGATGCTGCCATAATCAGATAAATATCAGTTCAGTGCATCCCACTGATGCTGCCCAATGAATGAAATGATGTTTGTTTTGATCAGGCCTTATGAACTTCCCAGTTTGAATAAATCCTGGTATTACAGGCTCTACATATGTTCACAGTTCCCATGGACAAGAAATAGATTTGCTTTGTTGTTGTCTTTCTACTTTCCAGTGGAGAAGACTGGCCATTGTTCTGTACATGACAACATTTTTTGGGGAAGATTTAAAGAATTAAGATTAAGACTCAGGAAATTTGCATATGATGACCAGCTCTGCAATAGGCTTTTTCCAGCCAGAACACAACGACACAGTGTGGACACTTTTTCTGGGCTCTCAACTCTTTTTCCATAGCTGTTGAATGGTTCTTTCTGCGCTGGCAGCAGCATCTCCAGCCTCAGTCAGTACCAAGAGCTCTCTGATGAAGGACTGAACGAGGAAGGACAGCTGGAGAGCAGCAGGATCAGCAAGGGGCCAAGAACCTGGGAATGAGGGGGACCCACCAGAACCAGTACAGAGAGAGGCTTTAGGACCATCAAATCAGGCAGTGTCCTCCAGTGAAGCACACTCTGGTCACACAGGGTGACAAAGGAGCTGGGGATATTCACAGGACTAGCATTTCATTTAGGGAATGTCCCTTAGATGAATGTATCTTCAAGAAAGAGTGGAGTAGCCTCTGTGCCTCACATAAAACAGGAGACAAAGTATTTTTCTACTTCAGCTTCAGTTATGTATTAATAATGGAAGACTTTCCAGATGGAAAATGATGAATATATGCAAAGTCTCACCACAATTTGAGTAGGGCTTTTTAATTCAATGAAAGCAAAAAAAAAGGTGTTATGTGAGCTGTCTAGACTCTTAAAAGGCAGTGGAGAACAGAATTTATGGGTTTTTTTCACACAAACCTCTAAAATTATTTATATATTACCCTCTGAAAGGATTATTTTTATCAGATACTTGCAGAAGTATCTAGAATAGACTTTTATCATGCAGATAGTTAAATATACAATGATCTTCTGTGAAGTGAATCCTATTCTACTTTCCAAGAATCTCTGTTTATTTCCATGTTTTTAATGATCTTAAATTATGATAAGGTTTAACTCTGTCAGTCCTTTGACATCCAAATGAAAGCTGGAGGTATTCAACACCTGAATATTCATTTTAATAAAAAGCAACACTTTGAAAGAACAAGAAAAACAGGGTTGAACTGGGATAATGGAGAGATCAGCCTCATTCCGTTTTTCTGTTGCTCTCAAGAACATAAAGAATTGACCAGTTTGTTTCAGTTTGGCAAGAGTCAGTAATTCAATAACATCCCTTATAGTGATGAATATGCCAGTGTCAGGAATCAATGACAGAGAGTGTAAAACTTTAAAAAGTTAGTGAATTATTTAGGTGTCTCTCTTAATTGAGCATTTTTTCCAGGTATGTTTTTGAGTAGCCCAGTGCATTTGGAGAGCTGGCTATTTTTTTTTTTCTCAGTCTCTGTATTTATTTCTCCATCTGCCTAAAAGTCCAGTTAGCTGCAGCTAAGAGCACAGGCAGGAGATTTAACATAGATGAGCCAGAATATCTTAACAAGTCAGCACCAATATCCTCAGCTGACACCATTCTCCATCACAGGCTGGGTATTTTTTCCCCAAAGTCAAGGCAAAATGCATGAGCCTCAACCTCATTCATTATTGCTTTAGCTAAGACACAGAGGTCTTGAGGCAATCTCCAAGCACGCACACATGTAGATACAGTGGCTCAGTTAATCCATAATAGCTTTAAAGAGCCCCTGTAATTCAATCCTGTGGCCCTACTTCAACACAGACTGGCATTGTTCTTCACTAATTTAGCTCTTCATGGCCACTCTGCTGGCTTTCATCTTGCTTTTGATGAGGCAGAGCCAATGTGAAAGTGTCACTGACAGCAGTATTGTTCTAGGATATACTCCTTTCTCACCCTGTACAGAAGAAGACAGAAGGGTAGACGAAGTCCCAATATCTGCAATTGGAGCTAAATTAGATACAGTTACACTGACATAATGTTTTGTGCTCGTTATTTTATCCCTCATTTCTTCCTAACCTCTCTTGCCACAAGCACGTTTTGCCCAGTCTAAGCAGCTCCTCTGCTAGAAAATGTGTTGGCACAATTTTTGGAAGTATTTCTGCACCATAAACACCAGCATGGACTGGGTACTAGTAAATGGAATATACAGTCAGCCTTCCTAAAGAGCTCACTGTGTGTTTGTGAGAGCTGGACTGCATTAAGGTGTCTGTATGGGCTCAGGGTTTGAAACAAATCTGATGTTTATTGAGAAGCAAGAATAAAGATCCTGTGTCTTTCATGGAGAAAGAGGAGTGAAGGGCAAGGAGGAAAAAGGAAGGTGAGATTGCCCTTTTTCCCCTATGTACCTTGTGTCTGTTATATCCCCAAGGAGGTGGAAAAAAGAGCAGAGCAAGTCTGATTTGGCAGGAAGCAGCTGATCCAAGCTGAAGCAGTTTGTGCTATCCATTTGATTTGGAAATTCCTGTCCTTCCCTTAGATATACCTCTTTCTGCTACTGTGACAATAGTTTCCTGCTCAGAGATCTGTCTCTGTCCCTAAACAAGAAATGGGACAAGCCTGTGTAGAGCAGTGCAAAACAAAACTAGAAGGGCTGATTTAATTTCTCCTGCCTGTTTTGACTTGAGGGGTTGGAAAGCACTGCAGAAGATTCTTTGTAAAATAAGGTACTTTCCTATATTGTGTTTATCCTGTTAGCCTTTTAATCCCACCAACTTTACATGCAGCAGATTTATTGCCACCATTTTAGTTGTGATCTGGTCTTGCAAAAGGACCCAGTTCATCTGTAACTTGGTCCTGTCAGTGCTGTCTGTTGCTGTAGTAACAAAGTAGTGCTATACACCTTCAGGAATCAGTGCTGCAGAACTGCTGACTTTTCTAATAAGGAAAAAAAAAAGGAGAAGATAAAAGACCCTTTGATTACATCTATCATTCTTTGTGTTGCAGTTCTGTAACAATGGAACTTCAATGTTCCTTCTGAATAAAAAAAAAAAAAAAAGAGAAAGCAGGACTTTCTCCATTGTGTGAGGTTGAAGGAAGGTCTTAACTTTAAATCCCAGTGACATGGACAAATACTGCTGGGCTCAGTTTTGTGTTGGTGCAGTCACAAAAAATTCCAATGAAGCCTACAGAGTTATGCTGACATAAAATGCCTCTGAGCAAGGCTGGAATCAAGCATCTAACTTCTCCAAAGATGCATTGGCTGTTTGACCTGTGGGCTAACCTGCAGACATTTTCTGGGCCACCCTGACACAGTAACTCTCCACCTCTGCAATGGCTCAGATGTTTGGCAGAGCCCCAGTGGTGGATAAAAACCTTTGCTTCTAGCAGGAGTCCTGTTAATCGAGAACATCTCCCTTTCATTCCTGCTTTCATTCCCTGCCACATACACTGGATAATCAAGAAGATACCTATCTCTGAACAATGCAAATTCAAACATAAATTTTTAGCAGCTGCTTAAGTATTTGCTATATTGTGGTTTTCTCCTCCTTTTCTCCCACTGAGCACACCAGCACAGCTACAATTATTCTTGTACACACAAGTTGTGTCTGTGCTTGGACAGACACATACTAGCACAGGCAGCGAGATCAGACTGAGCAGCAGATGCTTTCAAAATTATAATTCCTTTCCACATTTATCCCTACATGGGTATAGGTATATTAGGAAAATAAATGCTCTCAAAACATACTCAATAATGACAATATGCTGGTGAAACATAACCTAGACAGTTATTGAATTTTAACTAGGACAAAAAGCTTAGAAGAAGTGACTCTTTTTCCCCTACAGTAATGTTTCATATGTTGCAAATACTGTTACTTTAATGAAAGCCTTGGGCTTTGCAGGCTGAGTCATGTACTTTGAGTGCTTGAAATGGACACCACTGTAGCAACAGAAAAAAAATGACTGGACAGAATTAATGGGTTTCTTGTTAGCTTTGTTTTCTTTTTTTTTTTTTTTTTTTTAATGAGCCTTTTGTGTAAATTTTCACAGATTATTTTAAAACTCCAGTTAGAATGATTTGCCATCCTAATGCTCAATTATTTGAAACCTGTAATGCCTTGCATCATGTAAGAGATTGAAAGATGACTATGGATTACCTGAAAATTGATTATCATTTGATTGTTCTTACTCAGCATTAGAAAAAATTCAAAGCAAAAAACCCACAAAAATCAAACATGAGGGAAAAGCATATGCAGTGACATAAGCAATTCTCTGATTCCAGAAATTCCTGGCAGATAATAGTGGGAGTACTAAAGAAATGTGGTTGTTCATTGAAGGAGCTCCAGCTGACAGTGTTCAATACGCATCTGAAAGAAGATGAGACTTCACAAATCAGACTCAAGTGGAGCCCTGGGATCACCCTGCAGCAGAGATTGAACACGCCCCACAGGAATGAAATTGCTGGTGCTTTGCCATTGCTTCCAGAGGAATTGTGTCTTTTTCCCTGTTTCAGACACCACAACTATGAGAGAAGCTGGACCATCCAACCTGCACTGAGCTCAGGGCCATCCCCAATCCTGGGCTGTGTTAGCTGCTTGCCTAGCAGTCAAAACAGACCATACAGAGCATCTGCACAGTTTTTGAAACCAGTTTTGAAAATGGCAGTGTCCTGTTTGTACAAGTCCCTGTTTCATTAGTCTGCATTATTTATTGCTGTAACTCCAGGACTTTCACATCTCACCAGTCTGCCAAACTAAAAGCAAACTATGAAAGGCCACTAAGGACTGCAAAAGTAAGTTACGTATCCACACGAGCCTATTGTCCATAATAGGAAGTCAGATTGGTTTTAGGGTCTTTGGATTGGATTTTCTATCTTCAGCATTCAGGATGTTCAGGGATGTATCCTCCCTCTCAATCTGCTCTCTGTAGAATTTTCTAATATACTGATTTATTTTAGGTACTATGGACTCCCAGGAAGAAGAAAAAGAAAAAATCCCTCCTCCCACTGAAATGAATGGGAATTTTGCCTCAGAGTATGCACTGATGCCAAGTTCTCTTTTTTGAGGCAGGGATTTTGCTGGTGTGCAGCAGTGTGTGTGCAATGGTTCCCAGGGTCGAGTAATCTGAAAGATTTCAATCTGTCAAAGATTTCATGGTGGGAGCAGAGCAGCATAAGATGCAAAGACTGCACTCACATGCAGGTCTGGCAAAGCTTCCCCCCAGAAAGGCCCCAGAATATTGCCACAACTTTGCTCACATGCACTAAAACCTTCATCCAGAACATGTACTAACTGCAACCAAGAATCAGATGAAAAACAATTCAAGTTTATTTTTGAAGTCTCTAAAGTTCTAAATTAGCTTAGATGATAGCAAAAGCTCACTTAATGTGACTAAAAACTGTAAACTCATATTCCTGTTGCTGAGTAGAACTGTTCTCAAATTAAATTGAACTGTTTCTGAACAAACTTATGTTAACAGAGACTGTTTCTATAATTAGCAACCAACTTTTGGCAAAATGTAATAATAAAAATAGACTTCTCAAGATTTTTTTGGAGCTTAGGCAAAACTTATAAGCAGCTACTTACACACAAATATGGTCATTTACAAGAATTCAGACTTAAAAATCTTTTAGCATCACTCTATATCGTCAGTCTTTGATGCCTAACACTTAGAAATCTAAAAGAATTAATGATGACTATTCAGAATACTTGTATAAAATGTTCATAATAATATGCAGTGTGCCGGGGGAAGTGTAATCATTCTGTAGTTAAAAGCAGCAATGAAGTCTCAATCTTAATGGAAATGGCAGCTTTCCTGTCTGCAGAAGATACAAGCAAAGATCTCAAAATGTAGCCCAATCTCTTGTGGTTTCCCATGATATTTTTAATACTGACTACATTGGGAAATGTATTGCAATTAACTCCTATGCAGGCAAGAGATTATTTTGGTGAGAGCAACGCTAGAGAAGACTGTCAAAACTTTGTTTAAAAGCAGATCTGTCTTGCAGAATCTGGGTATAGAGTTTCCCAAAGACTGAGTGTGGTTCTGCCTCTGAGCAGCGGCCAAACCTAGTCCTGCCCCAGCCATTTCTCCCAGTTCACCTCCTCCAGCAGCTCCAGGTTTGCTTACACAATTCTTCTACAAGTTACAATTGCATCATTGTTGATCTCAGTGTTGGTGACATGGCTCCCTCATACAGTACACCTACCTAAAAATACTTCCGTATTTATCTCAACTTGTTCAAAGGAAACAAGTCTTTTAAACCATTATTTCTTTAGGTCTGAAGAAAAGGGCTGAGGGGATGCTATGTAGTAGTGTTGTGGTTAAAGAGGAGGCTGAGGGCCAGAACTACAGACACTGAGTCATGCAAAAATAACAGGGAGGCCTCTATGTCTAACAGCAATTTTCATTTGGGGCTGGGTACTAAAAATACCCAACTTTTCTTACAGAGAGTTGTTACAAGCACACTGGAATACAGCAGTTCCCAAAGGGTGTTTCAACACCAAAGTTTTCTTTAAGATTAGTTCTGAAGCAAGTCCAGCTGTTCCCACTCACTACAATTCACAGAGCACTCTGCATGAAGGACTGGACACTTTGCAGATAAATAAAATTAACTGCATGAACACCCAACCACTAATTGGCACTCGGTCTGTGTGACCAGAATACAACAGGTTCAAAGAAAATCCTGAACTATAACATGGAGGTCAGGCCCACAGCATCAGCTGCCACGGCCTATAAATTTAATCTTACTGGACTATACTTGCTAGTGCAGATGTACTCTAACCAATGAGTCAAATCTAGCAGCTCATACTTAGACAAAGCTCTTAAAATAGATGAGAAACTGCTATAGGTGATGACTGTTATACTTGTGCTATCAACATTTCGAAAGACTTCCCTAAAAAGAGCCTGAAGACAGGTATAAATGAGCTCCCAAACAAATTTAGCCTTCAGGAAAACTGAGCATAAACTTGCCTTTCCCAAGCACCAGCCAGCAGCACACCAAGACTTAAATTAATTACCTGAAATTCTTCTGTTTCTTCTATGAAGATTTGCTGGTAAGCATGAGACAAACCCTGCTTGAATTTTTGTTCATTTTTCTTCATTTCTCTCACAGGAGTATATTCTTTTCCTGCTCCACAGACCTGCCCATAAATCAAATACAAGTCAGTAAATATGCATCTTTGTATTGGTTGCCAGCAGTCCCAAATCTAAAGGAAAATCTCTGCACAATTAACTCACACATGGAGTGAAGGGTCTGGTAAATACAGCGAGTGTGGTGCTTGCTGGCAAGACAGCCCTTCTGCCAGGTGGGATGATGGAACAAGCCTGATCCCTCTCCAGGTGTAATCAGCAAGGAATTAAACCACCTGAAAGGCTGATTAGAAGACAGTGGCAGATGGGGTAGGATTTCCCACGGGTGTCTGTTTGCATTATCATTTTCTTCTCTAAGATTTTTCCATTTTGTTCTGAAGCTTGTCTCTCTCCCTATGGTTTAACAGAGCATGTTGCTGGATCTCACCCCGAGTCAATTTTCTAGTTCAAACCTTTGGGACCTGGTGTCCTAGAAAGTTAGGGATCCCTGTACTGCTGCGGGGTGAGTTTAATGCCTATGGGGAGGTTTCCCTGCCTGGCCTCCTTCCCCAGGCACAGAGAGCCTGAGCTTCTGTCTGGTGTGAAGCACAGGCAGGCAAAGTGCTAAAGGAACACTGAAGTTACTCCTAAAGAAATTCCTGAACTCTTTATGCCATTACCTTTTTGAGAAATATTTTTTTTTCCTTTGAGGCATTTGGCAACAAAGGAAAACCTGTGCCTGCTCCAGCTTTGCCAAGCCATGAGCCCTGGGGCAAGTTCCCTATCCAGTCCTGCCTGTGAGACCCTCACAGCCGAATTTTCCTCCCTTTCTGTAGCTACACCAGACCAGGACCTGCAGCTCTCATGTCTGCCCTCCTCACACCTTCCCATCCTGAGAGAATCCCGAGGCAAAGGCAATCCTGGAGGTTTCTCACCTGGACTTGCAGCCACAGTTTCACTTTCAGATGGTTCTGGCTGCGGTGGGACACATTTTGGGAGCCACTCAATGTGTTCCCACAAAGCAAACTGCTGTACTATTCCTAGGAAATGTGTTTCAATTTCCAAGAGAGAAGGAAGGTTTTCTGGAAACAGCTGATCATCTGCCATGCAGCAGGTGGCTGTGTGAAGCCTGTCCAGTCCCCCAGCTTGGAGGACACCTGAACAGCAATCTGGGCCCTGGTCCTGGAAAAGCCAATGCAGCCACACAGCCCATGCCTGCGTTCTGTCAGCTGCATCCCAAACTGGGGCTGTAATAGAAGCATTTTGCTGTTTATCATCCAATAAATGTTTACTGGCTTATAGTTGGGCTCACTCATAAGAGCCCAGCCAGCGCGCCAACAGTTATTTTTAGCTGCCCAAATTCCATTTCCCTGTGTTATTTGCTGCAACCAGACTGACACATTCACGTTTTGATAGCCTTGCTGTTGGTCCCTGCGCTTGCTGACAAACGAGCTCATGTCTTTATTGTTTACCAAAAGGATGTTGTTGAGGATTACTGACCTGGATTTCTGCATCTCTCAAGTGTATGCCAGCATGAAATTACTGTCCTTAAAGGCAATTTACTCACTGAAAATCCCATACCCTTTGAAATAACTCTACCCCTTATGTCACCCTTTTTTTTTCTCCTTAAAAAAAACCCCCAATGTCTACAAAAATCAAGCCTGACTGGAGGAGCAATGTCATATGGAAATCTGTTTGTTCTGAACATAGGGGTCTACAGCTTCCTCATGAGGGGAAGCAGAGGGGCAGGCATGGATCTCTTCTCTGTGGTGATCAGTGACAGCATCCAAGGGAGTGGCCTGAAGTTGTGTCAGCGGAGGTTTAGGCTGGATATCAGGAAAATGTTCTTCACCCAGAGGGTGTTGGGCACTGGAACAGCTCCCAGGGCAGTGGTCACAGCACCAAGCCTGGCAGAGCTCAAGAAGCATTTGGACAATGCTCTCAGGCACTTGGTGTGACTCTTGGGGTGTTCTGTGATCCAGGTGGACCTTCCAACTTAGCACATTCTACGACTCTGTGAAATTAAGACATTTCGTTTGTGAATATTTCATGTATAGTAGTCAGTGACTGAGAAAGAAAAAGAAAAGGGTCAGTCTTTCTGTTCCAGTAGTCAGAGTTGGTGGCCGAAGTCTGTCAAAGACTTTCAGGAGGAAGAAGCCTCCAAAGTAAATGGGTAAAGGACTGGTTGAGTTCTGGCCCTGCATCTCACAAAACTGAGCTCACCTGTGTCTTTTCTGGAATTTCTAGTTCAAGGCTTAACCCATGTGGGACATTTTTGGTTTCATGAAGAGCAGTGACCAACCAAAGCAGTTTCAGTCCATCCAGACAAATCAGAGGCTGGCAGGTAAGCAGTTTTATCATTCCCAAGCATTTATCAATTTATAAATTGAATTAAATGCAGTGTGGATTTCTCTTTCTCCCCACTCCCATGAGGGCCAGAAACATTTTAACACTGAAATACTTACAGATTTTTAAAAAGTGCAAGCTTTAAAATAAAGCAAATAGCCTGCATTCCAAAAAAAATTGTACTGACAAATGTGGCTGACCCAGCACAAGCACCTCTAAACAGGTCTGTACTGAACTTAGAAGCAAATTTCTATAATCAATATGAAAATCTGACCCAGAACCCCCATTTAAAACTGTTTTGTTGAACTATAAAGATTTCACATAGGAGGAATTAACAAACACAATTGTCATTTGCAGCCTATGTGTGCTTTATTTCCCTTATTCTAACTCACATTTGGGGGTTTTGTTTAGTTTTTTTCCTTTTTTTTATCAAGTTGTGAAGGGTTTTTAGCTATTTGACCACAGTCATGATTGATGATGGAGGCCACCACTTAGAGTGGCCAGATAATGATGAATGATGTAGGTACTGAGAGGCCATAATGATGTTTGTAAAAGGGAGAGTATGGAATAAAGGTAAAAAAAATTAAAAAACCCAAAAAACCAAATACTGTAGAATTTAAAAGTTTAAAATTAATGTGAGTTGCTGTTAGTTTTGGTTGGGGGTTTTCTTCATAGTAGTAGTAATAGAACAGAAATCACTGTTGTTATAGCTCTTTCAAATGTGTATAAATCATTTTCCTAAATGGAATATTCAGTATTTATTTAAGCACACATGCAAGACCTAATCTCAGTATAAAGCACTTCAGAACTTTCAAAGTGTTTTATACCAACGGAAGATAGGGGCTGTTTTTCTCCAGATATTCCTGAACTTGAATTATCTAAAATACTTCAGTCTACACCTAATTAAGCAGATGAATAAATCTCATTGAAGTCAAAAAGCTGCTGATGTGATTTAAGAAGATACAAAGTTAAATTCTATTTGGAGCTTAGATCCAAAAGCTTAACTCCATCCCCATTCAGCAATACATTTAGGCAAGTTTAGACACTCACTTAAATCAATAGGATTAGATGTTTGCTTGAAGTTGCCCATGAATTTAAATGCCATGCTAAGTAGGAAAGCACTTATGTAATGGATTAGCTCCGGTTGAAATTTTGTAATTATTATCTAGGAATGTTTTTAAAGACCTGAAATACATTCATTTTCCCATTATTTTTGAAATCATCTTCTAGACAAGAGAAAATATTTTCAGTTTTAACTTTTCATCCCATTACCTCACCCTCTTCCACTACAGAATGTTATTTCCATTACAGAAATCAAAAAGGCACAAAAAAAGAAGCAATTTTTTTCCCATACAGATAAAGAGGGGAACATCAAGTTTTAATTTTTTGATTAAAAAAAAAAATACTAGAAAATTTCAAATTAAGCAAGTCTGTGCAAAACCAAACGATACACTGATGTCATTCATACTTTTCTAACTGGGCCAGTTGGATGCAAGACTTGTAGAAGGTTTTTACTGAAGTGTACAAAGAGCTCTGTGCCCTCTCTTTCCTGATATGAATGTCTGCAAATTCATACCAATTTATCAATGTTTTTCACTTCAGCTTCCAGATGAACAGGTACTCCCAATCTAAGAGCAAGAGAAGAAACAAGCCAGCATTTGTATTAAGAAACATTTTTATTAACAAAACAGTAAATTCCACTTGCTTAGCATTTCCAATAATGAATAAATTGGCCTTGCAACAAATAAAAAAATTGTAAATATCTATCACAGAAAGCACTATAAGGTTAGGGGCATTGGGCCTCTCTTTGATGTCTTAGGGTTGAAAGTTTCACACGTTATTTAGTGTTTTGTTAAAAAAGGCAACACAATACAGTCATAGAAATGAAGCCATCTCAGTCAAACAAATTAGGTTATTATAGAGAAAGGATCCAATTTTATGTTAGGTAGTTGGTGTATGTCTGTTTGTTTGTTGCTGCTGCTGTTTTTAAACAAAAATGAATTTTAAATCCACTTGCTGGCATTTCTGATACATCCATAATTTTGGGATTTTTTTGTTAAATTATGAAATTAAAGAGGAAAAAGGAGAACCTTCAGAAACAGTGTTAAAATCGTGTTTACTTATTTTAATAGTAGCAGATCTTTTTCTTTTTCTTGATGTATGGATTTAGTTAAAGATTGATCTACCAAACTGCCTGGAAGTTGGCCTGACAATGCTATTTCATTAATGCAATCAATACCAAGCAGAAAAGACCATTTCATCTCGCCCAAATCATATTCTGTCATGTCCAGTCTCCTGTCAACAGATTATTCTTGTTCTTCTCTGTGTCGTCAAGCACTGAAATCTGAACACCACCTGGCTTTCAACTTCCTTCCCCTCTCCAGCTGAAGTCTCTTGCTTCCAGCAATGACCTCCAGTAACACTCGCCCCTGCCATTCCCTGAGTACAGCTGTCTTGTAAAAGTGGGAGAAATTATGAGTGCCACAGGTGAACAACAATCTAAGAAATGGACATCAGATGGATTTTGTGGTTTGGTTTTTTTTTTGTCGTTTTTGCATAAATGCTAATGAAAATAAAAAATCGTTTCACAAATGCAACATGACACACCTTGATGTGGTTGGCAAACTTCAAGAGAGGTGTTTTCATGTCAGCTACATGTATTTTTAAAGTGCTCTGACTCCCAGATAGATAGCTGTACCAGTTTCCAACTTTTTTTCATCAGCTACAGTGAGTAACATACAACAAAATGTTTTGTGTCTGCTGTTTAAAGCTAATTTTAAATTCCTCCTTCCTGTCTGTAAAGTGTGAATATCTATATCCCTCCCAGGAGGCCTTCTGATGGTTTGTTTGATTTCTATTGAACTACCCTCTTTCTGTCTAATGCATTCCCTTTGAACTTCTGTGTAAATAAAATGTTATGCTATGATTTATTGCTGTGAAACTAATGAAATATTACTAGAAAAAAATTCCAAACTTAACGTGTAAATTACAGCATTATATTTCATGTGCTTAACTAAAATGCATTAATGTTTTATATATGCAAGATAAGCTGTGTCACTTTAAAACATAATGAACTTATATCTGTCTGGTTATGATGTCTTGCACTACTACACAATCAACTTAGCTAAAAATACTTTTTCATATGTCAAAATGCCCACCATTGAAAAATACTATCGTGCACCTCAAGAGTATTTCCTTTTTGGAGAAAGGGATAAATTCTGCAATAGAATCAGCCTGGATAATGACAATGGGTATTTTTAGATCTTTTACCACCCAGTGCTGTAGTAGCTGCTGTTCATATAACTGAGTGCCAGATAAACACTATATGATACTTCCTAAGATTCTCAATAAACTCATCATTCTTGTAATTTCTAAGAACAAGGTTTCTGTAAGGCAAACCATGCTCTCCAATAGTGAAGCTTTGACTGGAAGCCAAAGGCCAGTTTAATTCACTAAATATTTAGCTAATTAATGAATGTATATTTCTAGGAAAATTGGCCGTTCTGATCAACTTCATTGATGCATATCAGGAGCAAGAGATGGGGATAGAAGGGAGAAGACAAATTACAGTAGAGATATATTTTTGCTTTCTAGTCCACTTCTTTCATACAAACTACTGAAACTTAATTGCAACATAATAGAGCTGTACAGGTAAGAAAAAAATTAGCTGACTCTTATATACATTCATACACATCCCCCTTAGTATAACCACTACACTGTAAATTAAAAAGAAAAAAAAATAAAGGGGAAAAAGTCTGGGACAATTTATAATGGCTGCAAAAAAACTGAAGTATGTCTGTTGCTCCAGATGTCATAAAACTCTCTATACCTAGCAACACTTATAACATTGAGTTTACCAAAAATGGCTGAAGAGCAGATATAGTTTGCATTTTCTATACAACAGGCTATAAAACATCACTTATCACAGTCCAGAAAGCACATATAGATGTGTTTTTATATAAACATATGTAATAACATATTAAGCGTGCATGAAAATTTCCCAATGATTGCATCTATGCCCTCTTGTTTTTCTTTTTTTTTCTTTTCTTTTTTTTTTTTTCTCTTTTTTTTAGTGGAAATGTGCCTTATATTCCAGATTTTTGTTTTTGTTTTTGAAAATAAGGCCTCCGTACTATTTTCCTCACAACCAGAAAGGGGCTTTTTGAAAGTATTTCTACATAAGTCTTCAGAAAAGCCAGCACTTTGTTTCAAAATGCAAGTTTCCAATCACTGCTTCACTGCACCAGACGGCAAACTCTTTATGTTTGCTTGTTGAGTCACCATATATAATGACAGTCTTCTCTGACAATAAGACTAACTTACTTCTCAAGAAAGCGCTAGCACTTTGGCTAAATCCAGAATCATAGGTAGCTTCTTTTTTCTTTTTTTTTCCTGTTTTGTGTTTTTTTAATTTGTTTTTTTTTTCATATTGTGCCTCGATGTTGTAGTAATACTCCTTGCTTTATGAATGCGTGGTGTCATCATTGTCTTTCAGAAACGTTCCAGCAACATAAAGACAGGCAGAGTAAATGAAAACACTGTGGATGTTAGGGAATTTATCAGCTCCTGTTTCTGAAAAACAAGAGCTTGAAATGCTTGTTTTTAAAAACAGTCTTTCCTTTCTGATTGCATTCCCTGTCTTTTCTGTTTGTTTGTTTTTGAATGTGCTTCATAAAAAGTAAAGTAAATAAGTTTGTATTATGTCTCAGATAAAATGAAGACTATTTCTATACAAGCGTTCTTTTAGCTGTTGAGATCAGACATAGTACTCCTTATCCTTATTTTTCTTGTTTTTGTTGGAACTTTTAGCGCTGTTGGGCTGTTTTTCCTTGATCACAGCCCCGTTGGATTGTGCTGAGTTACTGATGTAGTTTCGGCTCTCATCCACGTGATAGGATCCTTCGTCTCGATTCCTGTACTTGTACATGGCATACAGGAGGATGAGGATGCACAGCGCCGCCGCCGCCACGATCCCGACCACCATGCCCGTCGTGCTGCTGGATTCACGGATCACCTCGGACGAGCCGGGGTACTCCCTGCCTCCTCCTGCCCTCGTAGGGTTTGCTGTGGGTAGATAACGAAAGAAGGGAGAGGTTATCATTGGGGTGGCACATCGAGGGGTCAGTCATGTCTGTCATGCGTTTTTATAGCTGCGCTCCCTGGGCCAGGACAGCCTAGCCATGTGTCCCCCCTGCCACCGGTCCAAAACCAGCTAGGGTTGCAGCCCATTCCTTTTTCAGGCTTTTAAACTATGAAAAGGACAGCAGGGAACGTCTCATTTGAGCCTTCAAAGGTATAATTTGTCCCAATGTGTTATTAAGCAAATAATGCCTAAATAATCTGAAATAACAGGCATGCCACAATTTAAACGCAGGCACATGAACATCCCGGAGGAAAGGATTTCCCTGTCTCTCTCCCTTTCTCTCTCTCTCTTTCTGTAAGGAACAAAAAGTGACACTATACTATTTATTGAGAAGGCAGTGATGATAAGACAGAGTGGAGGAAAAAAAGAAAATAGCTGATAGCGTCCAATAAACTCACTACAAATAAGGTATCCTCAGCTCTCCTGTACACTTCCCTCAGCAAGCTTCTCAGTTCCTCCTTTCCTTCCAATATTGTCTTCTCTTTTTTAAAATCAGTTATATTTACTCTTAGTACTTTTAGAGAACTATCCAACCCTACCTTCTCTTTTCTAATTCAGAGTCCTCCTTGAAGATGGCTACACTTTAGAGCACTTTTTTACTTAACTTCTCCCGTTACCTCTTTTCATCATTGATGCCATTATCAGATGTTCCTTCAAGGATTGCTTTATGCCCCAAGAAAACTCTCAAATTGCACAGAGCAAGGACTCAGCTTCGTAAGAACCCAGCTCTGAGGCCAAGCTCTGGTCTTTTCAGTTGTGATATGAATAGAACTGACCTATGTCTTCACACTGTAAAATCTTCTTGATAGGAACTATTGTGCTGTCTGGCACATTTTGTCCCCTTGCACAGCCATGTGGAATGAAACCCGAATTCCAGGAGGAATTTCTGGGTTAAATGCTCACAGCACACACAATGCTGATACGTTTTCCATGATCTCCTTTCTTCGTTGCATTTTGCAGCAGGAGGGGAGGCAGATCTTTGTACAGAACCACTTTAAGTGGCAATAGCGGAGACAGATCCTCTCTAACTTAGAGAGTGTCATGGACAAAAAGAAAGTGATTTGGGTTTATGCAGTATTCCTCTGATTACACCAGCATTTCCAAACTTCTGAGAGGCTGTGTATCCTCAGCACTGCCAGCCCTGGCTGAGCCCAGGAGAGCCAGGCTGGTTTATAGAAACTGCTTTTTAAATCATTATGCATGGCTAAAAACTCAATCAGTAAAATATAGATGCTAACTAACAGTACTAACTAGTTTTACAATATGTTTATAATGCTAACTTTATCAGGCCCTGCCCACTGGTAGCATTTTAATGAAGTGTGTTAAAGAATTGTCTTGCTCCAAGTCCACACAACCACACTATGCCCCATGGTCTCTTTTTTTTTTTTTTTTTGCACTGTAAAGGCATAATAGGAAGATGATGATTTTAAGGATGCTACATTAAAGGTAATGTCAGCTAAACTATCAACACTGGTCAAAAAATTGCAACAAGTTTGGACAATCAGCATTGAAAGCAACCACCAGCTACAGACATCTACAATTGGCCTATGAATAATAAAACATAGCAAAAAAGTCACAACCCCCCAAAAGGGTAAGTTCCTTCTCCACCTTCGTATTACTCATCATTTATTTATTGGTGATTTGTGTTCTTACTGCTGAAACACCACTTGCTGGCAGTTATTTCAAATAGGTTTAAAGAAGTTGACATTTTGTTTGGCTGAAAGAACAGAGGCAAAACCGTAAGTTTCAAAAAACCCCATATCAAATAGTATTTTAACTTCTTTTTCTCCTGCTGAAAGTTCTTTGTTGTTATGAATTGGTGCAATTGGTATTTTCTGCGGCTACACAAGAGATCTTGAAGGTTTTAAGATGTTTTTGTCATTTCAGGGCAGATGCCACCCTGCTGAGAAAGGTGGTCTGTTCCAAGGTAGTCAGTGACTGGTTTAGGTCCTGTTTGTTCACTGTAGCTATTGTAGAAAATGGAAATTCTTTTACACACAGGGTGTCATTTACTGTTTTACAAGAGACAATGCATTGTGTGCAGAACAAAGACTGAACATTTCCATAGTGAATGAAAATGAGACAAAGTCTTATCTTACCGCATGTGATTTCAGGAAATTAATTTCTGTCTGAGAAATAATAGAAGCCACTGAATACACTGTCAATACCTGATGGATTAACAGCTGCTCTTTCTCTTTAAGATACATACATTTGGGCCAAATACTGACAACTAACTTTACAATTAATGTCTACTAAATGACACTTAACAGCTTGCTCAGAGGAAAACATTCTAATATTGCAACCTAAAAAAACCCATTTAAGGTATATTTCTCAATGTTACCTAAATTCCTGCCTCTCACCTGATGGTTTCCTTTTATTTTAAGAATGTTTTCACAATTATCTCATTTAACCCATCTGTCTGAGAAATATTTCAACCACTATATTAATGTTATTTAAACTTATAACATTTCAAAGCATCTGTTGTTGCATTTGCTTGGACTTCTGGAAAAGGAGCCGTTCGGCAAGGAAAAGGACTTCTTGTTATTTTTATTCTATTTACATTAAAATATGCTTTTAACTTAGCAGAGCCTCTCCAGACAGATGAAGGAGGGGGAAATAGGAGAGTTTTACAAAGCACATAGGTTTGTCTGTGAGCACTTTAGATAGGAACAGCTAATGGCGTACACACCAAAGCGAGTGTCCTACTCTGAGACAGGGAGGAAAAGGCCACTGGAAAAATAGCCAACCTTAATTTCTTCTGAAATCTATATAAATAAATAAATCAATCCACATCCGTAACATTGCTGAAACAGCTGCCTTCTCTTTAAGCTGGACCGTGGTTTGACTAAGACTGGAGTCAATTCCAAGGGGAATTTACCTGGATTTTTTTCCCCCCTGCAAGACAGGAATTATTGCTAGGGACAGCAGATGATCTCAATGGAGAGCAAGTGAAGCTTAGAAGAGACTGATTTCTCAAAGCCTCTTCTACCACTTATGAAAATCTTTGCATGAAATAATAGCAATTGAACACAGTTTTATACTGTGTAATAATGGATTAGAAAGTTATTATTCTTAACTGTATTTCTAAGTGGTTTAAAATTTAGTGGGAAAAAATCTAACTATTTTCAGTGCCCAGTTTTCATTAATACTGTGAAAAGAAAATTGGAATTGCAGGTTCCCATGGTGTTTGTGAATTGAAATTAGCAGACTGAAAAACAAAACAAAACAAAAAATTATAAAAGGACCCCAAACCTGTTTTCTTTACATTTATGCCTTCCCACAAACTGTGAATAGGAAATTACTCACAAGACAGAAATGTTTAACTACTGCATTTGCAATGAGGCATGAAGGCAATTATTTACAGGACACATATTAATTTTCACTCTGTGTGCTATCATTGTAGACCTGTTTGTGGTCGATTTTCTGCAGCATGGATGGATTCTGGTGAACTGGTTTCTGTGCTCGCTGCAAATTCAGTGCCTCACTACAACGAATACATCTGAAAAACAAACCCCAGCACTTCCTCTGCAGAACGGGAGGGGTGGATGCAGCCTGGCTTCAAAGCCAGTATGAAGTTCTGCTGCAAACCTATGCAAGAGAATGGGTTCAGACCTGCCCTGGCCTGAGCTCAGGGGTATTTCAGCCTAATCCCCTCCTATCCAGCAAGAACTGGCTCTTGGGGAGGTAAGAAGTGGCTCTCCAGGGGATGTCCCTCAGTGGCTGAGGGGATGGAAGGGGATGGGATGGAAGCAGTGCGAGGTGGTTCCGCACGCAGCTGCTGTAGCTCAGGGACAAACTGTGCTTGACAGAGAATTCTTAAGGTATCTCTTCTACTCTTTGGCGTGCAAAGCCAGCATATAACACATTAAAATACCTCTAAAGTGACACCAACTAACTTAGCTGGTTGCAAAAATAGGCTAGCAGTGGAACACCATCCATAGCTAAAAAGGTTGTTTTGCTAAGAAGCTAAACATTCTCCCTGCACTGAATAAAGTACTTATTTCCAAGTGTAATGATTTGTCGTATATTGACTTCAAATCATTTACAAATCCTGTCACCTCCTTAAGACTGCAGGTTTTGCAAGTAACTTCTTTTTTCCCCTGTGGCTGAGAGGTGGAAGGTTGTTTTCTCAACCTTTTAAAATGTCATCATAAGTCTAAAGGGAGATAGGTTAGTTGGTTGTACAGTGCCAATTGATGGAGCATACCAAATCAATGGGGTTTATGAGTTACTGTGCTCTGCAGGGCTGAGGGGAATATTTCACAGTTTCATAAGAAGCTTTTGTGAAAACATTTTCCACAAAACTAAATTTAATTTTAGCCAAAATGGAAAATGTAAACCAATATATCACTAAATGTTTTTAGCAGCCTTCATCCCTGTGGTCTTAGCCCTTTTATTAGTATATTATAACATTTTCAGTTGCATTGCTCCTCTTTTAGTATTCCTTCCCTCCAAACAAGGATTCTTTATCCTTATCAGTTCAGGTGTCCTACCTCTCCCCACTTCTACATTTGTCATTCGCCTTTGTACCTTTTTTTAAAAATTTTCTACATGAAGTAATTTTCCTGGTTTTGTACATGTTCTGAGAAATCTTTGGTAATTTAGTACTTTGTTTCAGAAATTTTGACTGACTATCAGATTCAGTAGTTAACCTATATTTTAAATCGAAGTATTCCTAAGTGAGGAAAAGAAATGTTTTTGCAAATAACATAAGGTAAGGCAGACAAACCAGAAATATTACAGTACTGACAGCATGTTTTCAAGCTGGAGCTAAGCTTCAGTAATTGTGGGCCACCAGTTCAGACAGCTAAACTGGGATCATTTGCTCGGTGAGTTGCCTGCAGCTCTTGCTCCCAAAAGACTCAGAGGAACACCAGTCTTAAAGCAAGAAAAGAGCAGGGACACTGGAAACATAAATTTTTGGTGGCAGCTAACTGTAAGATTGGCTTCACTGAACCAAAACTTACCGTGCTAGCAACAGTGACATTTGGGGCCCACTGACTGTAGGAAAAGTTTTGCTCTGAGCTTTGCGAGATCAAGGTTTCATTGCCTGCTATTTTTATCATTGTCATCTCATTAAAGAAAAAGGCAAAAAATTCCAAACCTCCTTATCTAGGAACCAGTTTTCAGCAGGAGAATCCCAAAATGCAGTTGTAAAGCGTGAGGAATCTGCTGGCTCGGGCTGCAGAGCATGGAATGATTCTTGCTCATGAAATGAGCTGGAGGTGCAGACACCCACATTCATCTCACAACTGTGGGTGATTCCCTGATTTTCCTCCTTCACTGAGCAGTTACTACATGAGCAGATAAATGTACGCCACAAACATTTTATATATATGGCTTGAATGTTGAAGCCGAAAGCACCCTGCATTCAATTTGTTCCAAATACTGTCATCAAGTCAGAGCCATTACTGACAAAGTTGATAATATGCCTGGGAAAAGAAGGGGCCGAGCTTTCAAGACATCCAGAATATGCATGCACACACACTGGGAATGCTTCTGCTATAAATACTGAGCTACACCCACTACCCGAAGGCTCAGATTCAACATGCAGATACAGCTACACTTGTTCAGCCCGAATCCTGTTACTGCCTAAACCTTATATGCTTCTCTGGGAGTGGGAAGAGAAAGACAAATGGAATTCAGGATTGATGTGAGTTACATTTGATGTAATTAATGTTCTTTCTCTCCTGATAAAATTATTAAAATTAATAAGGCTGCCTTGCTTTGCTTCTCTCATCATACTCTATAAAACAATTCTGGTGTCTCTGATGATAGTACAAGGAAAAAAGTTTGAGATATCTATAAAGCTTTGTTTCCTTTCAGAATATAATTCTTGTGCTTCTCACTTTCATCTTTCATTTGTCCCTTTTCTGAAACTTTTTAAAGGGTACGTTCACAAGACATGCTGTATCTAGATCTGAATCTACTGTTTAAGCCAGTTCACACTTAAACCATCAAAGTCCCAGATCTAGACCACAGCCCTTAACCTTAGGAGAAGCGCTGGTTTTGAAACCTGTATAGAACAGCACGTCAACAGAGCAGAACAAGGTTTCATTCAGTTCTTTATATAGTCAGAAGGAGATAGCCTAAGGTTAGACTATTTCAGGTACATGCATCCTCATTATAGGTTACTTTTGCCTTGCATTTTTCCTTCTTCCATTTATGAGCCATATCCTCGGAGAATACCTATTTCTCAAACTTGTCAGCATTTGCAGGCTGTCAGAGGACGACTCACACACCACAATACCCCAGTGCTCCTGCACAGGTTTAAATGAGCTGGGGGAGAGAGCTTGAAAATTAGTAGCAGCAGCCTTAGTGGAGGTGTGCTAATGAGAGTTCACACTGTCCTGACTGCTAGAAAACACCTCCAAGAAGTTCACAATTTGTTCTTGTTTCCCTTGCCTGGCAGAGGGGTCAGCAAACCAGTTCACTGCCTTGGTTACTGGTTTGAGAAGCTGCTGCTGGCATGCACCAGCTACCCTAGAACACTGTATTAATTGAATTTATCAGGTATTGGAAACTTCCTGTAGAATTTGAAGGACCTGATTTAACATCTCATTGCTCAAATTCGGTCTGAGAAAGCCTTGGCATAGAAATTGAGCAATAGAATGCTAATTCAGGACAGTATTTTGGCTATAAACCTTTTCCTACCTTCACAAAATATTGTCTTTCTTCTTCTACCTTTTTCAACAAAACAAGGATGAAAAATAGTCCTGAGGAAAAGTGGTTGTTTGGGGTTTTTTTTCCACAAAAAGAAGAAATTTAATACATATGCATTACAAGGCTACAAGAAAGAGTTTCAGTATAGTGTCGACAATACAGTATGCAAGAAAATGTATGCACTAGATGTAGCAAATCAAACTAGAATGAAGTGTAGCTCAAGGAAAACAATGAGGTTGCATCAATCAAGGCACCAGTAGCACATAGCCTAATTTCAAACAAACTAGGACTCATTTATTTATTCAACAGTCTATGTGCAGTCTTGATCCTAAGTTTAAGCTTGATTTAAGAGACCAATTTTTAGGATTATACACTTTAATTTAGGATTTTTAAGCAGATTGACATGAAAATTAATGGAATTGTTCCAGATTCAGTCATCTCTCTACTTCATCATTGTGTAAGTAAATCCTCTGCCTTTCCAAAATTCCGTATTGAATCAGAAAAAAGTCTCAGTCAAGGCAACAAATTACTTGCCTGCTTCTGAAAACCTCAATTTTTCATCACTAAGTTACTTATTTTATGTATTTTTCAGCCAATGTCAGTGTGAAGTCCACCCGTGGAAAATGTTTTGAGAGTCCGCATAATCTATATTTGGCCTTATTTCATTGTTTTCAGTTAAGGCAATATGTTTTAGAGGCTATTCTTCAGTTCAGTGGTTCTTTGGTTCCACATTGAAAATAGCTACAACTTTTTTGAAAATGGTGGAAACTGCTCATAGTGAAGGCTGTCAAAGAACATACATCTTTACTTCTGTGGCTAACAACTAAGAATCACAAACGATTTAGAACTGCCTACAATCTATTTTCATGTATTAATGATATAGACATGGCCACTGGAGCTTAATATGTTTTATTACTGAAAATCTTGAGTACCAGGCTTGAGGACCATGTCTGCTATATTGAAGAGAGCATGGGCATAGATCTAATTTCATATTTTTTTTGGTGTCTGACAAAGCCACTGCATTCACAGACAATTAATTTTTAAGGTCTATGTAACACCTTACCTGTAAGGCAGGTTCTTTTTTCAGGAATACCAAAAAGAATAGGTCAAGCAACTGCTCATATGCAAGCAACAGCTTTTCCTGCAAATTCTTCTAGGGAAAATCAGGAAGGTAAGCCCTCAGTTAACCTGAACTAAAGGACATGATATTCATGGACATTTCACTGAAATGTCTAGGGGATGTTTTACACTGACAAATCTAGGGAATTCCTCAGAAGTTAGTGGATTTACAAACGAGTGATGTGGAGGTCCTGCTTTGCTTCTCTACGTGCACATCCCGATGCTGTCATTGCAGCAGCATCTTGTGCTTCAGCTTTGCCTGTGAATACCTTCAGAACTGCCTCGCTAGCTATCTTTAACATCTTTAAAAGAAAGAAAAGTAGCAGACCCTTCTTTCTTTGGCCACTCCTTCAGGGGCACTGAGAAATGTGTCCATTTTTCATGAATTATTGTTTATAGAATGATTACATTTCTTGAAACTACTCGAAACATTACCACCCGGTTTTGTCTGTGGAGATGTCTAACTCCAAACAACTGAACGTATACCAGCAGGACTAACAACTGCCACTTCATAAATTTCTCTACACAAGAATTGCCCTTTCTTGCTGTCTGTGTATGTCTGAAGCATGAAATAAAGCTTTAGGTGCTTCCACATGAATAATAGCCCCAGTATTCGCACTGTGAATGTTTGCTAGCTGGGATTAAACAGCAGCAGCCATCCTTATACAATTCTTCTGCATGTTACAGAAGCAAAGAACACCCAACTTTAGCAAGGATATGTGTGGAATATGAATGCACCCTCAAAGTTCACACCCAAGGAAAACCGTTCATCATTTCCGCACCGGCAAAGAAGGTCTTGTGCGAGTTAACAGAGAGCTCTGTGTGATTTATAGCAATCTGATGTCAGTATTTCTCACCAGCCACAGAGCACGGTGAGCTGCTGGGATTACATGGCTAGAAAACCACAGTGTGCAGGAAAAAAGCCAGCTCCCAAGTATCCATCTATATTCTTCCTGAGACTGGGAACATATGAAAATCCTAAGGGCAGGCTAGAACCCTACAGTTCTACTCAGTATTCCCAAGTTTCAATGGCATGGCTGGCAAAGAGTAGAGGTTGGCATTGGCACAATGGATCAATCATAGTTTTTAACCCTGCTTTTCTAGATGATTTAGGAGAAAGAAAAAATGATCAAATTCAAATTAGAAATGCCATATTTGTAATTCACTGTGACAGATGCTAAGACCTCAGCCTGTTGACAAAGTAGTTCAGTTCACAACAAAATAATTTGGAAAAATGCAACATTTACTTTCTGTTCCTCTGGAAAAGGTTTCATGATTAATAAAAAAATTTAATAAGCTTAACTAGTATTTCAACTTCAATTGCAGGAAAACTATTCTATATCTTAATCTCCTCAGTTCTTTTATCCATAGCCATGGTAAGTGCCAACATTTGGAAAGTTTGTAAATAAAGCAAATTTTTCACCCTGCAGTAGTATATACAGAGATGTCTATGTATATTGCAGCTAAACATTTAAAAGTCTGGTTCAAGACAACCCAGTGATCTTTCTAGTACTGGAAATGCATATAGGACTACTATAGAACTACAGGATAATTGGACTGAGGCACAAATATTCCCTTTATGTCTCAAACCATAATGAACACAGTAGCCCTATGAACTAACTGTAATTTTATTTTTCTTTGTTTCAGCTTCTTGCACAATGAATTCCATGAAGAGCATTAAACAGGGCACTTGCAGTGATGTATAAATTATAGGAGTCACTTCACCTCCTACTGCAATGTTATCTTGCTGCCAGATGCATCAGGAATACAGTGCAGTAATTCGTGACAGGAAAAGAAAAGCAAAACTTCTAGTAATGAGCATAAACCACTCACAATCTGTACTTCACAGCCCTGCCTGTTAGAAAAACAGGTATCAATGCTGGGACCAAACCTAAACCATCACAAGGTGGCTGAGAACATGTGGTTCTGAGCCATCTCAATCTGTCCCCACAGAGAAGAGGACACACACGTGTGGGAAGCAGTCTGCACGCAAAGCCCCACAGTGTTCTGCTCACAGGACACAGCCTTCTCCAAGGCCGTGACTGATCTGTGAGAATCATCTTCAGCTGTGGCTTGTTCCCTCTCTAGGCTAAACTGGTGCTTTGGACATTTCTGACTGGCACCAGTTGTTTTCTGCAATGCAATTAGCCTGGCCAGCATGCAGGAAAATTAAAAACATGCTCAAAGATCAGTCCAGAAGCATCTATCCTGTTAATCATCCTTACTTAATAATATGGGAGAATAAATGATCCCATTTATCCCTGTGAATTATGAATTAGGGCTAAGAAAAGTAACCAGTGCCAGCAGCTGTTATACATGACTGAACTCTGTCCTGACTATTCTTATTCCTTTTACCTACAGAATGGTAAAGGACAAGATCTGATACCAATCAAAACTGTCCTGGGAAGTGGAAGCCAAAAGCTGACAGACAAATCAAGAGATGATGAAGTATTTTCTTTGGCTGCAACATGTGGAGTTCCACTGGCTGAAAGGCACTTGTCTGAACCTGAAGAAAAACCCTTCTTTCACTAGGTTATCTTCTACTAAAATTTCCAAGACCTGTGAATATTCTGGCTTCAAGACTGCCAAAACCTCTACTTACTCCATTTCTGCTGGGGCTGTCTGGAGAAGTTTTCAACCTAATTGTGAGCTTAAACCTCTGTCGAGTCCCAAATTGGAGAAAGATGTAACCTAACCATCATTTGCAGAAAAAGAACGGTTTGTGTGTTTGTCTAAACTGTAAGTCTTTTTTTCCTGGTTGAGATTTCCCTGCCATTAAACTCAGTGATTTCACTTCATTTGACCCAGCTCGGACCTCTCTGCCTTTTGGAACATTTCAATAGCTACAGAAGTGGTTAGATAATAGCTAACAAATAAAATACCAGCCCAGAGTAACTGGAACAAATAAGCTGTGTAGAACAAATGCTCACTGAAACTCAGCAGAAATCAGAGCTCTCTACAGAGCTCAGCAACGGCTGGAACAGCAGTCCTGATGTGCAGAATGACAATTTGTCCACCTGCAGTTTTATAACTCTTCATGTAAAATCAGTAAATTGTCCCAGGTACTATTTTTTGGATAGGTTACCAACTAAAATTTTTTGAAACTTGTCTACAAAATGAAAAGGTTTTATTATATCCTCTGTGACATTAAGTTGAGGACATATAAACTTTTTTTTCACTATTATTATTATAATCCTCAATCTTCATGTTGTTATTGGTATTTAGGGGAAGGTGGAGAGACTGTGAAAGCAATACTTGGTGCCTTACTACACAAAATATAATGCAAAAAAAAAATATGTTGACTAAGTTTTGCATGCTAATAAATTTGTTATGACTTCATCCAATTATGGCACATTTAGCAGTTTGTATACCACAATGAAATCTGCAATTATAATTTTTGTGACTTTATGTTCCAGACAAGATGATGGGATTGCTGCTCAGCAGCTCCTAATCGGGTTTACGTTTTTATGTCCCATACGAAATTTGTTGCAAATTGCATCTTTCCATTTATTATTTAGAAGACAGGTGCACAGAAAGCAAAGCTGGTGGCGGCAGAGTGGGACTTGTTAGCCACTACAAACTGCAACATATTTGTACTAGGAGAAAAGCCCTATTCTATGCATAAATCTCACTAATTAGTAAAATCTGGATAAGCAATATTTTCTATGAGATATAGGCGTACCATATTCAAACTGTTCGTTGAATAGGCTCTCATTTGGAGCTGAGAACTTTGGTTAGAAATAAGCATATTACGGGCAATCCTCACAGAAATATTCAGCTATGGCTCTGTTAAAACTGCAGGGGCTTTGGCCATCCCTTGATTGTATTCTTGGTAGAAAAGTGTGGACCACAGAGCTCTGAGAGCATCATCTCTTGCCATGAGATGGATTCCTTTGCTGGCTAACCATCAGGTTCCTAGACTACGGCCTCTGAAGTGAAAAATTTAGAGTAAAATTGCCCTAACCATCATATATCCAGCCTCCTAAAATTAATTACCTGTCAAGGTACACAAGTTTCACTGCTATTAGTGAGGATGCTGAGGAGAAGCTGTAGAGAAGCACCTTTGGTTTGTGAAAAGGGTTAAGGGGAAAAAGCCAAACTGAACCATGGGAATAATTTAAATGGAGGGACATATCCTTCTGTATCTCATATTCCAACTGAAAAGAAAAACAGTCTCTAGTCTCTCACTGCCAACAATTTTATGCTTCTCTCCCCTAAGTTCCAACCTACAGTTAGGAATAGCTCAAATCCACATGGAGACTGCAGTATTATGGAGATTGAGCAGTGCCTACCTTACTATTCATGGAGAAAGGTTATTCATAACACTGACTAAGATTAAAACATTTTACAGAGAGACTGATATGCGAGAAGTTACAACTTCAGTAACCCCTTTGGTTCAGGTAGTTTCAAGTTATGATAAAAGGACAAGGCTGATGAAAGCAAATTAACAGCTTTTAAAAGTTGAGAGTGGGAGGACGAGTGACATTTTGATGAGATGAATGACAGAGAAAATGATCCAGACAATTGGGATTATGCAGAACATAATTCCTGTGCCAATCCACAATTTTTAAAAAAAGCAATAGCAGCTGGGATCAGAAAAATGAAACAGTAAAACCATTCTCAAATAAATAAAAAATGAGAAGTGTAGCTGGGTGATGAATGTTAAGCTAAAACAGGAATGCTGAACGTTCACAAAACATAAGCAAAACAACAATGTTTTGCTGAAAAACTAACACTCACATCCCTCTCCTGAACTGTAGTTTGGGCAGAAACAATAACCTGTCAGAAAGTTTCATTTCACCTCTCCCATTCTTGCACCCACCAGCTAAATGATTGTGCATGGCTCAGGACTACCAAACACTGCAGCCCCAGAGCTGAAACTGCCTCAGAGAAGAATTATTCTGAAATTTCATTGGCTTTCAGTGAGCCATAAGGCTGAGAAAATACAAATACATCTTTAATACCAAAGCTGCATTCCCAGAGGAGTTGGAAAATTATTTAGTGCTACGTAACCAATATATTGCTTTAAAATTACCTTACAAAATAAAATAAAATAAAAGCCCCTAAGTGTTAATTTATCTACTGAACAGCACTGCCTGAGTTAAGTAAAGCAAGGAAACAATTGGCATGAATGAGCTTAGAGCCATATGAGCTACTGCACTGACTCATACTGGACAGAACAATCTTGCTAAATTCAGGAATTTGTAAATGAGAATGCAGGAACAGAAAAAAATTATTGCCGAATATCTTGACCATGATGTCTGAGGCTTCTGAAAATAAAATGTCTCCCTGACAGATACAAAACTCTGTGAGAGTAGCCATTACTGCTCAGTTTTAAGAACAATCATTCCATTTCATGGAATTTTGAAAATTACTCTGAAATCCTTTAATTGGAAAGTGAAAGAGAACAATCCTGAAGTATTGTCATCAAATCTGTAAATTGGTTCCTGGAAGAGCTCAAGTGCCATCCCGCAGGTCTGTCAGACTCAGAGACAAGTCATAAATGTCTCTGCCCTTACTTCAGTTTAAGTAAATAACTCTTTCATAGGGATATCAAGCTCTGTGTCTTGAAAAAGGAACCACTCATTTGCATATGAAGCAAAATTTCATTTGTCTTAAGGCTATGTTTCTCCTGCCCCAGATTTTGGCATGGTACTAAGATGACTCTTAGTTGCTATTTGCATTAATATATTAGTCTCAAATTAAATCGGTTTCTACTCAAGCTAAATATATTACTGTACAATAAATAGGTCTGATTTTTTTTTATATCCAGTGATGTAGTAAGTACCAAAGATTACCAAATTACCTAAGACAACTAGCAGTGAGCATGCTACTGAACAGCACAGAATTCAAGGGAATAAGGAGCATAGAGATATATCTATATGGTGCCTATGGCTGTTCACTCATGAAGTGTAAAAGCTAAACCAAGCCAACAAAGAAAGCAGGAAAGAACTCATTAGACTGCCTAGGATTATTTTAAAGGTTATAGAGTAACACAATTTTTCAGACTGATACGGAGTTTTGCAGTCCTTTCACTTCTGTGATAAATGTTCAGATTTTTGGAGAAGGTATGTAGTATTTAACTAAACATAACAGAGTGCAATTGAACCTTCTGGAAGAGGTCGCCCACAGAAGTTGTGGATGTCTCACCCCCTGAAGTGTCCAAGGCCAGGCTGGATGGGGCTTTGAGCAACCTGGTCTAGTGGAAGATCTCCCTGCTCATGGGACAGCTGTCCCTGCCCAGGGAGGAAAGTATAATTAAAGGTCTCTTTCAACCCAAATATTTCTGTTATATCACAGAGAAAAATTGTTACCAAATCTCCACTATTCAGTGGGGATAGGAAAGACATGGTGAAAACGCTACAGAGTTTTTGTTACACGGAAAATTCTAGAATGTCAAAATATTTTGTTTCTAGTTACAACTAAAACTCTGAATAGGCTTGGCTTGGAAAAAATCCATAAAACAACTTGAAATTTGAGACTGTTGCATTCTGTTTTCAGGTTTTATCTGTCTATACCTATTTCATACCACAACCAGTAATTCAAAATGAACTCAACTCTACCCTCCAGTGCCTGAAGGCAGCCTATAAGAAAGACGGAGAGAGACCTTTTACAAGAGCACATATTGACAGGACAAGGGGAAACGGATTCAAACTGAAAGACAGTAGGTTTAGATTATATATTGGAAAAAAATTTCTCCCTGTGAGGGTGGTAAGTCCCTGACACAGGTTGTACAGAGAAATTGTGGATGCCCCATCCCTGGAATTGTTCAAGGCCAGACTGGATGGAGTTTTGAGCAACCTCATCCAGTGGAATATGTCGCTGGCCATGGCAGGGCATTTGGAACTAGATGATCTTTAAGGTCTGTTCCAATCCAGACCATTCTATGATTCCATGGCGTAAAACAACATTTCAAATAAGGCACTTTTATCTTATTTGAAGGTGATGCTTGAGGCATAAACAATGGCAACACCTTCTTGCTAAATGAAACTGCACCTTCTTTATCACAACAACACAGTTGCAGGGGCCCTAGAAGGCCCTTCCTGGTCCATCCCCAGGTCCACAGCTAAGCCATAACTTTGCTCAGATCATGATATGTGCTCCCATCTGACGTCTTGAAACAAATTCTCCCTCTTTGCTAAGGTGCAGAAAATCCCCAATTCAACGTCCCCTTGTGATGCACGAAAGGACAGTCCTGCTGGTTGGGACTCAGGGGGACTGGAGCATGCAAATATGAAATAAAAGAAAGTAATAAAAAAAGTTGACTAACCTAACCCACCTGAGCTCGGCTCACAGGGATCGATGTCCTCGTCATCGCTAGGACATTCGGCCGAGGCCACCAGGATGTCATCTGTAGTCTGCAACGAAAATAAGAGTCAAATAGATGTACTTGAAATGACTGAACACATTGTAAGAGTCTCACCAGCATTTCTTCTTTTTTTTTTTAATTTTTTTTTAAAATATATGCAAGGCCTAGAGCATTCCAGACTTAAAGTGTAATAGTGCAGTGACACTCTCCAACTCCGTATTAATGGGACTTTGCTTTTCAATTTTCACTTGTCAGGTTTTAGAGCTAAGTAAAATATCCAGTGTAGGCACTTACACATTTTAATATTTTTTTTTTGTAATACGGACAGAAAGTAGAAGGACAGAATATGTATATTGAGGCTGATGGTCTTCCCTCTTTATCTCCAGTATCTCTACTATGATATTACTGAGAATACTGAGGGCATTAAAAAACAAGTCAAAATAATGAATTGCCTGCAGTGTAGCTGTTAAAACTATTATAAATGTAGTGATGTTTTCTCCATTAACTGGACTTGCTTTCTCAGATGTAGAGTCAAGAAAAAGGAAAAGAAGCAAACATGTCTCTCACTGAGCGGAAAACTATTTAATGAAATGAAAGTCAAGGAAAGAAAACAATAATAAATTTATATAGTGCTAAAAATTATTATGCTATTTTCTTAAATAAGTGAAGTGTTGTGTGAGTGCTATGTTTAGGTCCAAGGGCCAAAATGCATTTGGACAATTTTTTGTGTAAAGAAATCAAATAAATCAAGAGAAAGGAGACAAACCAGGGGATGTATGCTATAACACACCATAAATAAAAGAACTGGGGAACTCCTATCTACTGCTTCTTACAGTGAAAGACCAAGGAGATATTCAATGAAATATTGAGGCAATCAATCAGTCTGAACCTGAAAAAAATGAATATCTTTTCAAGCCACCTCTGAGAACAGTCATTTAGAAATGTAATAAGAACGTCTACAGTAATTCAGGGAAATAATAGCAGGGAAATATAAACTGTCATGCACCTGGTCATTTCTCAAGAAATTACTAAAGAGGTTAGGAAGAAGCTTTTCCTATGGGTAAGACATTTCATAACTGTCCATTTCAAGCTTCTGTTCACCTCACTGAAGGAAACACAAGGAGAGAATAAAACACTACATTATATTGAAACAAGAGGCTAAGGACATAGGAGGCAAAAAGCCATTCCTGGATTCCTGTATGATATATATGCCAACGACCCATTTCAGTGAAGGTGAAACTTTTTTTCTTTATCTCTCCGTGAGTGTAGAGGGGGGACATAAAACACATGAAAGTTTTCCTTCATCAGTTTAAATCTGACGACGTAAAAATTTTATTTCTGTGCAGCAGGGCCAAAGGCTAAGCCATGTTGTTTATCATTATTATTCTAACCAGAGTTTTAAAGCAAAGCATATTACAGTAATAGGCTTTACTTTGTCACGCTTCAAGAATATTAATGAATATAAGCTTTCAGCACTTCTCTGAAGTAGGAAAGTGATACACGAATACATTCATTAATATGTGAGGCATAACAAAGAAAAGCCCATTATAATAATAATATATTTTAGAGGTAAAAGACTGAGGCATAACAGAATGAAGTAACTTGCTGAAGGTAATCAAAAAGGCTATAGACAACAGCTATGCTCCGATGCCATAATCACAAAAATTATCTTTCCTTATAGCTGAAAAAATTTGTAGCCAGGGGAAACAACTGTAAATCTGAAATACTGCCAAAATTAGTTGGCAGATTTGCAAAATTTAAAAAGACCTGAAAAAACCCATTCTAGTTGTCCTTTCTTTCTACCATGTAGAAAACCAAATCTGGGAAAAAAGCCAGCTATAAACATCCTCTTGAATTTCCAAAGTCCGTTTCCTTTCCCCAGATTATAACCATTTAAGCTTGAAAACCAGTATCTTAGTCTCTTTGAGGAAAACTACCAATGGATTTTTTAAGTATAAAGGAACCAATAAAGCCTGACATAAGAAAATATCTCTGTACTGTACACCCCACAACTATTAAGTATAAAAACATAATAGTAAGTACATAAAGTATCATACATCTCCCAAAGTTTCAATTTGGTCAGTGAAGCCAGAGTGTCAAATTTTATCTTCTACCCACGACACTGGACAAGACTACACTTTTATGACCTGTAGCTGGAATTCTGAATATTTACCAATGGATCACTGAGGAACTCTACACAAATACCATTAAACAGACAGGATCACATGCATACACCATAGGCACAGCAAGAAATGGTCTCAGGCCTCCTGGTCTAACTGGAATTTTGATTAGGGGTGCTTTGGTACATGCACAGATGAGTCACCCTTGTAACTTGAGTGACCTGAGAAGAAATGATCAGATAGATTTATGTGATTATTGCAGTGTCTCTGATTATTCTTGATATAGGACTGCATGGTAAGACTTTAAGTAACTCTACTTTCAAAATTCTGGTAATTCAAAATTACCAGAAAAATAATACACTTTAAGTATCTTAATGTCTGGAGATACTTTGCTCAATTACTTATAAGAGTGTGTCAAAACTGTCTTTATAAAGTGACACTAATTCCAATCTATAGAAAAAGTATTCATACTTCTACAAGAAGAAAGGGTTGTTTTTGAGTGATAAAAATGCATGCATATTATGGGTACAGAAATGAATAGTACCTTTAAAAAATGCGAATATAACACGTCAAGAAAGATCTCATTAATTCTCAGAATATTAAAGGAAGTAATGTATGTTTCAGAGTCAATACTTGCTATAAAACTAATTTTCTTGCATGCAATAAATCAAGTATCAGTAGTTGAATAAGAAGCAAAGTGGTAAGGTGATGTAAAAAGTGTTTTTCTTCAGAAAAATATGTCAGGAAGAATTCGAGTTTAGGCATCAATTAAAAGATGTGTCACAACCTCCCCCTAGTCTCCCCTTTCCCCAAACCCAAATACCTCTTTGCTGCTACTCATACATATTTTTTCAGAAAAAAGGGCAAAGGAGCTGTGAAAGGTAGGTGAGATGGCAGTGACCAAACTACAAATGAAAGCCATTTCTCTGCTTGACAGAAATCAAAACGGGATTCAGAATTAGATAAAATGCTAGAGAATAAAAAGAATACATAAATTAAATACTGTGGGCCAGTTACTTTCTGGAGTTCTTCCTCCAGAGGAGCTCTGACTGATGGGAATTTACCTGCAGTGAGAGCAGGATTTAGACCTAAGTGTGTCAGACAGCCACGGGGAGCAGATCAATAATGCAAGATAGAGTAATACATTTTACTTGCTGCACATTATCTTTTCCTCATGCTTTTTAATTCGGATGGGAAGATTTTAAAAAAATCCAGTTCTCCTCAGTGAATTGCCATTGTTGCTATTACTATGGCTAATTTACAGGACACTGCTTCAAGCATTCTCATTAATCAAGGATTTAGAAGTCAGTGGAAAATCCCTTATTTACAGTGAGAGCCTAATAGGATAACATCCAACTGGTATCATCATCATACATGATCGGATTAGAATGTCTCTTGGGTGAGTTGTTCAAATTTGTTTAAGAAGTGATACTCTAGTTGTAAGAGATTAAAAAAAAAAAAAAATTGTAATACTAGGTGTACAATGTGAAAAGCCAGAGAGAATTTCTTTTAATTGCTTCTTCTTTGTGCATTTTCAGAGATATTTCAGATTCAATTTGCAGATATGACTGTACGATTTAAAGTGCAGTCCACTGTAAAATGTGGATTCGTAAAAAGTTGGACATCTGTACACATTTCAGAAAAAGGATGGTAGAAAAAGCTTAGAATATTAAAAAATAGATCCAAAAAAATCCCACATTTAGTAAAACTAGAAGTGGCTGCAGAATGTTGGTTCTGACAACTATTCAGGGGTGTGGCCTCTGCAGGAATAGGTCTTGCTTACATCAGCTATGTCTGCTTGCAAAAATAAAGAAATCGGGATTTGTGTCTCAGCCAAGAGACAGTTTAAAATATCACCAATCTGCCACCTTGCCTGAGGAAGGAAATGGTGACTATTTCAAGAAAGCTCCTGGCCAGATGAAAAAATGACGCTGTAGTCATGGCTTAAATAGAGTGACAGTCTGTAGCTATGGATAAATATCAAGCTGCCTCAAAGGTTACTAACACTGGTTCAGGATTAGTACCAGAAAATATGGCTGTGCCCTTCTAATAGTCCTCTTTGAGTGCCATGTCATTAAAAGAAATAATTGCAAATGAATAAACAATACAGGAAAGCAATTTTTTATTATTATTCATATTTTTTTGCATGACTGAGATTAAATACACACCACCTTATTCAGTTTTTATGTATGAAGTCTACTATACCTGAGGGTACGAGAGAAATATGACCTAAAAATTAAATCACCAATCTGAGCTGTGCATTCATTAACAGTATAATGGATCCTGCATATTTTCTCTTGTAGTATTGCACCAGCTCTCCTTTAAATCACAGCACCCTACAGATACTCTGAATATAGTTTATTCCTTTCTTGTCCAATAATATACTTTATCCAATGAGAACTGCAAGTAAATCCAAATTACACAACAGCTAAAAACTAGCAGTCCTAAATTATTATATGAATTATAACCAGCACAACCTCTTGTGACTACTCTTTAAATTATTTTAGATGAGAACTTCAGCTGTGTAATTCAGAATTACCCTTATTTATTTGCACAGCTTTGCTGCTGAATCATACCAGAGGCCAATGCCATTGTGCCTGGTGCTAAAGGCAGCTGGAAGGCAAAGGTTCTGCTCTGAGGAGCTTAGAGTTTGATTTGGGACAACAAATGAGTGTGAGAAGGAGCAGAGGATGAGAAGGGTCAAGTGAGGATGCTACTGAGAGGCGCTAGTGGCTACACAGGCTCTGATGTAGCACATTTTCCAAAATTACGCTCCCATAGAGCAGGAAGGAAGGTCAGAAAAAAGCAGGCACAGGAAAGCCAGGCAGGAGCCCGAGACTGGCCAAGGAGGTGCTGGGAGCAGATGGTGCCTGGCGAGCACTGCCGAGGCTGCGAAGCCTCTCCGGGGAAACTCCGTGTGTTTAGAAGCTCTGATGTGAGGGAGATGAAGACAGGAACGGTGACACAGAGAGAGGCAGGCAGCACCGATGGTTAGCATCAAGGGTATGGAAAAGGCCTGGAAGGATGGAGCATGGGTGTGTTGGGAGGAGAAGTTAAAAAAAAAAGTGAAAAATTATTGGTGAGGCATGGGAGCAAAGGGGAGGAGGCAGAAAAAGCGGAGGGCCAGCGTACAAGGGAGTTAATATCAAGAGACTGATTAAGTGAAGATTAATAGGTAAGAATCCAATGACTGTTAGCAAAGGACTGTCTGAAAACATACTTTCAGATGAAGGACTAGGAAATTAAACCTCTAATTCTTCTTCTTCCCCTTTTCTGTAATGCTTAATTATGGTCTCTGCTTACTTCATTTTTCCTCCTGAAAACAAAGCTTATTCAAATACTTGCGATTTAGTTCAGAGAGAAGCAGCTACAAGTGATGTTTAAACATAAAGGTCTGCTTCAAATTAGCAGAAGGGAATATAGCTAGAGCCATGATGTAAACAAAGGTTTTGGGAGCCCAACAGATATACACTACTGTCATCTTCATTAGCTGTGGCAAAATTTCCTTGAAAAATATGGTTCATGCAAAATCCACAGAAAGGACCTTAGAGCAGTAATTTTGTACTTTTGCACTGGATGCATTAATTTCTGAGACAGTGAGGGACTTTCCCAAAAACCAATCCCTTGCATGTATTTCTTTTCCCCCTTTTTCCCCTTTAAATGGAGGAATAAAGTAAACTAAATCAATGGGAATGCTGGCAGAAACCATCAGGGCATGAAAAATCACAAAAGACTTCATGTGGAAAAACTCAGATTTCATTTCTCAGGATGGGATTAACCGCACAATTTTCTAGCCAAAACTGCATAATTTGAATTTAATTCTCAGTGTATGAAGCAGATCTTCGTGACTGGTTATTGAGACAGTTGCGGAAAGAAAACGCGAATGTGTCACATTAATCAGGTGTACTCCTCATCTGATGCTAATAACCTCCCACTGCACGAGGCAGTTTGCTGGGAAAGAGGCAATAGTGATGTAACTAATATCAGCTCTAGATGATTTGCTGTTTAGACAACAGTATTTAACCTGCTATGGGTCAGACAAGTACATGTGCATCAATTACTGCTCATCCACCCACATCCAGAAAGTATTTTCATCAGCACCGTGTTACTGGAAAATGTTATTTCTGGACATGGGTATTAAAATGCTAATATTTCAAGCACATGCACAATATTTATTAAATCTTTTGCTAACTGCTGACATATTATTACCCTGTAGCGTACAGTAACTGAAAATCGAAACACTTTCTCAAAACTAGCTCCGATCTAATTAATACTACCATGTTATTTCTTGAATTGTCAGTGGCGCTAGGAGAAAGCAAAAGCCTTGATTAATAGGTTCCTCTCACGGGAAAAAAAAAAAATAAAGAAACCTTGAGGATACAGCAACTAAACACAGTAAGGCCTTTCACTCAGCGAAATGAGTGCTGCAGAAATTAAACTCAGAGGTGAAGGTGAAAAGCTCAAGACGATGCCTCAGATGCCCTGCAGGGCACTCCAGCCTCTGTCCTCAAATCCCAGCAGTGATGGGAACACATCTGCTCCACACAGCAAAGCAGAGTCACCTCATTTCTGGCCTCCAACCCCCACATACAGACAGTTTATCTTTCCACACAACAACCTTAAACTCCATGGAATTCCACGCAGAGCAGCTCTTGTGGTACTTCTCCAGCCACCCTCCTCCACTCTAACATCTAAATTCTCATGGGGAAAAAATTGCCACAAATAGCAGCAGGAATATATTTGAGAAATGGATTTGTAGTAAAATAATGTCAACAAAATCGCGTGCCTTTAAGCTCTGAATTTGAAGTTAATTGCTTTGGTCAAAGTCTTAGAGGCACATGCCTCATCTGTAAAGAAGCAGAAGCAGAGCTGAGAAAATCCACATTCTGGCAAAGCTACAACGTTTCACCTGGACAGATAGCTAGGCAACACTCTGCACTAATCTTTAAAAATTAGGGTATTACTAATTAAAAAATAAGAAAATAATCCAAACATTTTCCTATCAGGTCATGTTCCTTACCTCCTGCAACATATGTTAGTTTCAGAGATGTAGACCAAAACCAATTTCTACATTAACTTTATTTAAGAATGTCACATTTCTTGTCCCCTTTTGAAACTTTTTGGAGTTGCTGCCTGGAAAATTATTTCACTGTTTTCCCTACGCGTTTCTCTCCCAGCTGGGTAACTAATGAAAATGCACACATCTTCATTAAGACATTTTTCACTGGCCACTCTTCCATATTTAAAGGCCTTACAAGGAGATATGTAACAGAACATTCACTCTGTAACAGCGGGGGCTGCCTTGGACTTCTCTTCTTGGAAGAAGCTGATCCTACACTAGCTGTGGTTCTTGGAAGCAGAGCAAGCAGCAACCACACAGTGACAGAGTACCAAGAATGGGAGAAGAAAGTTTGTTTTTTGAGGTAATTTGTTACTTGAATCAAGGAACAACTGAAGTTTACCATGAATGCTGCACTAATGCTTCAAAGCAGTGCTGGCTGCAGTCAAGGGTGAATTGTCCATCTTCCACACCCTTCACATCAAGGCCAGCTCGTGTCATAAGAACCTGAGCATGAGGAGTCATGTCAGCACCATACATATCTCTGCATTGATTAAGACCTACATTTGTTTTGCAGCGCCAGATGAACAGAGCAGGGTTTGACTTCCTTTCCAAAAACCAGTATGACATTGTCTTGCTTCCGACTGCTGCAGAACTATAGGTACAGTAAAAAGCCAAAACTGCATCTATCCTACTGGAAATATTGGGGACGGGTGGCTGGCTAGGAATAAACAATGTATGAGCTCTCTACCACGTGTGCATTGTTCCCTTTGCTCCATCCTGCCCTCTCCCTCCCTTCTGCAGCACGGCTGATGCAAACAGGAGCTCACTCCCTGCTCTCAGGACCCTCTCTGTGCCCTTGGTCACTGCTGGCTCATCCCTCAGCCTGCTCTGCCCCAGCGCCTGGAGCAAACCACATGAGGATGCAGGCACAACTAGCCCAGGACCAGTTTTTCTCTCATTCTGGAGGAAAAAAAAACCAAAACCAAAACCAAATGAAGTAACAAGGCACAAAACTGGACTTTATCCCTTGAAAGCAGACATTAATATGCAGCATGCCAGGAACCAAATCACTGGCACCTAATTGCATAATGTCTATTATTTATGCTGTGCCATTTGTACAAGCAGTCATGGTTGCTTGGATGAAGAACAAATGAGTCACCACCTTACTTCTTTCTCATCTAACTTTTAGACTCACAGTAGAGTAACATTTCTCTTTCCAGAAATAATTCTGTTGGCTAATTTTCATTCCGCGATAACAAATAATTCTGCCATGGATCGTACTGATTCAAAGAAGGTATGCTACTTTTCAACTTACCTGTTTCACCCTTATCTCCCCCAGGTAATGAAAATAGGTTGAAAACAAGGGACAGGTAATCTGTGAACTCTTTAAAAAAGTCCCTTGTGCTTTCTTTCCAAGATGATTTCAGAACATCCATATTCCTCTCTCATAAAGACCGTAGTTCATTCCAGAACAACAAAAATGTAGTTTGATTTTTGTTTTGTTCTTACATTTGCACTGAGCCTAAAATATATGGAATAGAATGTGGTTGATGAAATGCAATCCTATTATTTTCTCCTAGGCAAGAAAATTATTTTGCTTCTAAGTGCGAGGGAAATATTTCTGGGCATTATGCTTTTATTTTCTGGTATCATTTTATTTTTAGCCATCTCTTTTGCTGAAGTAAACATTTTGGTCTCCATTAATTCTGAACTCACAAAACACAGTGGAGACTTTTGCAGACACTTTTTTGTATTAACTCAGAGAGAGACTGTGCTTATTAAATGGCAACATTACAACAGTGATAGCAACTCTTTTAATTTATATTCCTGTATTACCAATCACATGTGCAGAGATTGTCGAATTTTTGGAATATGAGTCTTGCTGCATTTGTATTCATCTCAGAGAACTCAGGCATAGCATTATTAAAGCCTTCAAAATTGACAATTTGAGTTTTTGTTGGGGAAAAGGGGTTGCTTTTAATTGACCATTGAGCTGCTAGCATATCCTTTTTTCTTGTTGTTGTGGGTTTTTTGGTTTTTTTGCAATTTAGTCACATGTTTTAAGACCATTTTTAGCAAAACTTAATAAAATTAGAGAAATGGCTGGAATCAACTTTGGACACTTTTAAGATTTGGCTGGGCTAGCTGATCCTTGAAGTCCCTTTCAGTCTGGTATTCTGTTATTCTGTGATTCATTTAGTTATGAAAATACAGCAAAGTTAGAAAGGTACTAACTATAAACTACACTTCCATCTTTTTTATACAATTACAGAACTGCCAGTTTTACTTACCATGAGTATCCCTGACGACTAAATTGTACCACACAAGAATATCTTGTTCTAGTGATATCCACGGGAATTTTGTAACTGGTCTCAAAAGAGTGGAAGGCAAGGAAAGCCCTTCACAAGGAATACTTCCTGAAACTCACATGGAGTCTCTCTTCTCACTCATGTTTTCAAGGTGGAAAAAGCTTTCCTACCTTGTTTCAAAACACAGAGCACAACATTTTAATTTTAGAAAAGATGTAGGAAACTGCTTAAACTACTACACTTGTTTTTAGCCATTTGGGTAAACAAGCCATCTCTTCTTCCTCCAGAGACATGTGAGAAACTGAGGCAATAAAGAAAACATGGGATCTTCAATTTAACACTGACCTACCCATACCATGTTCTTCCAATTCATTTGAGCATGTCTTTGGCTCAAGAGAAATTATTTTAAGTTGGTCAGACCAGGTAAGCATCTGCTAGTATCCCTCTCTCAACCAGTTTTCCTCTCCTAAAGGAAAATGACCATCAGTTCCACTGACAGCGCTTTCCTCCCTTGAGTCTATTTAAAGTTTTTGAGGGTCCAAGAGGGTACACTGTTCCCTCCCAGATATTAGATCCTTTGTCACATTTTATGCCCCAGTATCACAGTTTTACAGAGCTTCACCCAAAGCAAGGAAAGCAAAACTGAAGCTATTTTCCCACAAACCTGCCTTTAAAACACGGCCTTTTCAAATATTAAGCTGTTCGTACTGCTATGAAAAAATTCCCACATTTCCTTATCAATGTTTTAATTTAAAAATTCAAACAACAATGGCAGGACCAGGGAAAATACTGAGGAAATAATCTACTGGTTCTGCAGGGCTGAGAAATGTTCTACAGAGGAGCTGCATTCTGCAAGCACAACTTGGTAATACTAACAAGAGTTAGTTAGCTACACACGCACTGGAAAGAGACAATGCCTAATTGCCTTTCAATTAAAATAAGTTTCATTAAAGCCACTGTTTCAGAGATACTATTCATTACGCTGTTTCTGAAAGTGTGCCTTTGTCACAGAGGTATTTAGGTTTGTTAACGATGCTTTTATTTTCTAAGTAAGAGCAGTCAAAATTCAGGTGAGAAACACGCTCCAGGGAAGCAGCAGGCTTTGCACAGCTGGGAGATGCTCCAGGTGAGTGCTGTGACATTATGTACATGCAGATGTTATTTACAACCACGCTGTTGACCAGGAACCTTCCTTTTTCATCGCATGTAGGAAAATCTACCTAGGCTAAGAAAAACTGTGGCTCATGTAGGAGGTCATTTGGGTTTGGGACCAAAAAATATGGTCTTGCTTTAAAGGATAGGTAATGGATTTCCAAACAGAGGAACAGAGGCCTGGGACACAATTTCTCCTGTGCTGTCCAGAGTGTTGATGGCATTTAGGTGGTGTGGAGGAACAGACCAGACTTGAGCAGGAAGGAGAGAGAAATCAGGCTCAGAACGAAGACAAGATGGGATACTGAGATGAAGAGCCAGGATTGTATGAAAAGGAACTGAGATAAGATGCTGGAGGATTTGGGAAGAGAAATGAAACACTGTGCTTGCTATTAGGCTGGGAGGACACAGACCATTACAAAGGGAAGAGAGGATGGGGGGAAAAAGAGCTACAGTAAATCAGCAAATGGCACATGGAGAGCCATGGAGAACTGTGGGTGTGGGAAATTTGGGATAAGGACAAAGGATGCTGGACCAGTCGTTGGCAGGAAAAATTACAGATTTTTAGCCATTGGAACAGGCACTAAGGTTTCAGCTTTCCTTTCACTTTCAATCATAATCCACTGAACATTCTAGTAAAGACTTCAACTTTCCTGCGGACATCTGGCCCATTGGGATCCATCATTTAAAGGAATAAGTCTAAGACAAAGATTCACCAGATGAATCCACAGACTCCAGCTGTGCCAGCTGTCCATTTCAGGGTGTCAGTTCCATAGTGCATAGTGGAACATGTTTCTGCTGTTTGTTTTGAAAGGAACTCGAAAAACCACAATACAAAACATTTGATTTGGAAAATTTTAAGTGTGAAAGGGAACGAACACCCGACAATCAGGGGGGATGCCAGAATTCGAGTCTGACATGAAGCTTTAATTCACATGGCTTGTGTCTGCGCAGTCTGATGCCATCTTAAATAAAATGCTGGTACAGATTAATAACAACGTGTTTGAATGTCAGCTGGTGTAAAGCCATTCAGTGCCAGAGAAACAAAATGTTCACACTTCAGTTGTGCATCTGGCCCATAATTTCTTTCTGATATCATTTAAAACTGAGAGCCCAAACCCATAGGGAATTATCTTAAACTTGAGAATGCCTAAGGCTACATACTAATCGCCGTTCTTACTGCAAAATGGCACGTTCTGAGTCATACCCCAAAGACAGTTTTGCTGTGAGGTAGTCCACAAAAAATATAAGTCAAAATTATTAAGTCACATAAAGTCTGGATTTTTGACCTTCATTATTATATTATGAGCAATAGCTAGGAATGGGGCAGAGAATTTAAAATAGGAGGCAAAATGAGAAATTATCCATCTATGCACACCCCAGTTATTCAGTAAGGCACTGTATTTTGACAAGGTCTTTCCATTCCCTGGCAGGAACCAATCAGTTATCTGTTAAAATTTCTTTTCATAAGACCTTATATTTGTTGAAATACAGCGAGGAAAATACAAGTACAAAAGCAAGGATATTTCATTTGATTGGTGTGCAAACAGAAAGATAGTGTAAGATTCCTCTTTAAAAATAAAAAGGGTTTCATAAGACCCAGGCTCAAACTCTGATGGGCGTCTAGAAGTTCTTGCTGGTGCAACTAAAACATTCAGCTGACTCCCTAAATAGGCATGCTATGTCAGGAAAGGCTATAATTAAACTCCCTGAGTCTGTCACTCCTGTCTATATGGGAATGTTACTGTGATACAAACGAAGTTAATTAAATCTGGTGTAACTCCCAGGTGCATAAATTTTGCTGGGAAAAGACCAAACATTTTGTGTGTAGCTTTGGAGCGCAGGGTAAGCACCTCCAGGCAGCCCATGGATTTGCTCTGTGCACCCACAGGAGAAGGTGGAACTGCCTGGGTTCATCTCTCCACGTGTCCTGGCAGCAGTGGGATGTGTCAGACCCTTCACGGGAACAAGCTGTTACACTCACGCTGACATCTCGCTGTGTCTGACTGCAGAGCAAGCTCCACTACCCTGCAGCTCTACAGATTTAGCTCTCTTGCCTCCAACAGCCATGTACTGCTGGCAGGAGAGCAAACTGTGAGACCAAAACGATGCAGACGAACATGTGAGAAAACCTGAATTCAATCAGACCATTGCAGTCCTTCTCCCACTGCTTCACCGTGAGGCACCCAGGCAGTTTGTCACTGTCAGCGTGCCCTGAGTTCCTCCTGTTGGACAGCAGCAAAGGGTCACATTCAAGTCCACATTCAAGTCTCTTAAGCTTTTATGAGTCTAAGGAAACTTCAATACTGTCTCCCTTCAGCATTGCAGCACAGCACCTTAGTACCCGATGGCGGTTTTTTTTCTTTTTTCCCTTTTCTTTTTTTTTAACATCTTTACAAAAACATGCAATCACTAGACTCTCCAGATTCCCCAGATTCTTTAGATCTGAACAAAGCTATAAAACTGCCTTCACACATTGCCTGTTATTGATTTCTCTCGTCTTTAGTATTCTGTGGTGTCACGCAAGGGACTCAACCTCCTCCTCCCCTGCTGTTCTCCTGAGGTCTGTCCTTTGGAGCACGGGACCTCTCTCTTCTCCCTAATATCTCTACAAAATCTATTTTTTATAACCTCTGCTCACCTCTGTCTCCCTACTGAAAGATTTCTAATTAGCCTGCTCGGATGATCGAAGTCCTCTGTTGCCCTCAGCGCTCTCCCTTTTGCAGTCATTGTTCAGATTTCACTGCACCAGTTCGAGAGCCTGGCTGAAATTATTTCATCTGTTGCTCTCTGATCATCATAATGATAATGGAGTAACACTCTTGACTTAATGTTGCCCATGTATCATGAACTTTAATATCTGTAATAAGCTTCAACACCGAGGAACAGATTTTGAGCTGCTTGGAAGGGAGAGGAGCACAGGAGCTGCCTGCAAAGCACTGCTCCATCCCTCTCCTCCTGGATCAGCTATCAAAAAAGTAGACCTCAGACAAATATGAACATTTTTCACTATGACACCAACCAGGCAAGTTCTTCTTGGCTACCCTGTTGTGCAGCCTTTGCCATTTGGGGCATCCTTGCTAGCTTTATCCAACATCACAAAGCAGGAACTGGGATCCAGAATCTGGCCAAAAACCATTGCATAAATGCAAGTTTTGTTATTAGGGTACCTCAAGGGAGCTGGATGCACACAACTCTGTATTTCAGGGCTGTAAGTCAAAGATTTCCTAATATCAAGAGAAATAATCTGCATCACAATGTGCAGCAATTTGAAATGAAAGAAATAACAACTCTGGAACCTTATTTTGACTGATTTTTACAGAACATAAATGTAGCATCTAAGCACTCAGGTGAAGAAAAGAAAAAACTACACAAGTTAGTTGAGACCGCCCACAGAGAATTTCTTCACCTGATCACATCAATTTGCAAAGATTAATTGTATGGAAGGAGCCACATAATGCTGAATTTCATGATGAATGGACACTATGACAGCAAACGATTTCCCCTAATGTTCCATTATGCTTCTCAACATTTGAAATTTAATTACTTGAAGAAAAAAAATAAAAAAGGCAAAAGCCATCAATAGCCTCACCATTATAGTGTATTTCAACTTGAGAAGGCATTTTGTTTCATCATAAAGAAAACTTCATGCACAAACCCAAGGGAGGCAAATCTCAAACATTATGACAATGTTGCTACAGCAATTATTTGTGGGAATGTGCATCAGTGGCAGCTTAGCTCTCAAACCTACTGCTCAGCTCATGCATGCTGTTCATAACCAGAATATAAACTGCCTGGTGCTCACTGTATCCTAATAAGAATTGTAAATTACTTGCAGTGATGTACTTCCAACAACTAGGAATGGAAGAATAGTTTTGTTACTAATACTTAATCATGCTCAGAAAAATCCTTTATATCTATGCATTCAGTTAGAAATTTCAACTGCTCCTTTCTGTGAAGGCTAAGTCATATAAATATATTCTAAAAGCAATCAATTACATTTCCTGAATTGTTGTGCATAATATATTATTCAAATGGGGTCTGCACGGAATAGTAGTTATTTAAGATCAGATTAATATTTGGAAGCAAAGGAAGAAAAACTTAGACTGAGGCAAAATTTTGTTACGATTCAGCATAAACAAGCGGTGTGAAAATGCAATGTTCAAGTATTCTCAAAAGCCCAAGCAGCAGATAAAGCAGAATTATCTGAATCACCCTTGCATGTATTTAGACCATTTAATAATACTTCACTGCTCAGCTAAACTAAATTTTCTGGCTACATTCATTAAAAATAAATGCAATTGTGCAACGCTTGTGATATTAATGGGAAGCTTCATGCCTGAAATCAAAACCTCAGAGCCAAAGTATCCCATACGTTGGGAGGGTTTAGGTTTGAAGCTAGTTCAGTTTAGCAAAACAATCTATGAACAGAAAACTCACAGACAATGGACAAACTACCTCTGCAGGCCAGACTCTTTGGGGTGCTCAAGTCATATACTCAGCCAGCTACAAGCACTTTCTTCAACCCACCGTACTTTAAGCCCCAATTAACTTTATTTATTGGTCTTATACTTTAAAAATGCTTCAGCAGCCAGAACAGGATGGGTCCTAGGAGGGCACAATGCTTAATTTCACAATGAAGTCTTTGATAATGAAAGATCCATGATGGCACAAAGTGAATGCCCTACATAAAACAAGGCCACAGAGGAGCTGGCCGTGTTCTGCTTACCAAAGTGACAGCCTCTCACTAAACTCCATCAGATACACAGCAAGGCAGTTCCTTAAGATTTTCTTCCCAGTATCTGCAGCCTATCAACTCAGCATACACATATTTCAGCATGTCTTAATATTTTGCTTCAGCACACCGAAAACGTTGCAGCCTCCCTCCTTTGTTCTTTACAGCCTTCCGTAGCAACGGCTGAATTAAAATAGGTCTGAGATATCTATTTAAGCAAATTACACTCAGATATTTGGGAGGTTGAAAATCTTAGGGAAAAAGCGTATGTTTCTGAGCCAAGCAATAATTTTCCTTTTTTTTTCTGGAAATAAAATTCACAAGCCCTTTTTCAACATGAGAAAGTCACAATTCTTAACCTCATCATCAATATGTGTAATAGGGTAGTCACTCCCTGTAGTATTTTTACAGGTAATAGAGCAAAGGCATTTTCTAAAACATACTTGACACATGCTAATGCTCAGCCTGGAAGTGCCTGCTTTGTTTTCAGAGTATACAGATTGTACTGTTAACCCCTAGCTTTTTTTTTTTTTTTTTTTTTTTTTTTTTTTTTTTTTTTTTTCCCAGAACTCCAGACAATAAAACTAGTGGTAACTGATTTCAGTAATTTGCAGAGCTGGTCTTTAGCTTCCCTACCCAATTCTCCACATTACAAATAGATGAGGAGAGGATGAGGTTAACATTTAAAAGTACAGTTCTCTTGATGGGTGACAGAAATGTGGACAGAAAGCCTCTACAGTCCCAGAGGCTTTACTGACTGTGGAAAACATGTCTAGAAAACTCATCTGTAACTCCCACCCTATAATATGGGGGACACCCTCACACTGAGTGATTTGTTCCTCTTTTGCAATCTTGAAACTTGGCTCCCATTTTCTTTATTAGCCACAGTGCCAGGTAGCTGCAGTGCTGTAGACCCAAGGAAAAGCCTCTCCTATCCTACCACTTGCTTGCAAACACACAAAATCTTCAAATGCTCCCCAATCCTAGCATTTCAAACCAACACAGAACTCAGGAAATCTCTGTGTTCTGTGATGGCAATGGGAAATACATGTTTTCCATTAGATGGCTGCTATTTTCCTAATTCATATGGGGTTTAGCACTGGAAAAGCAAAGGAAATGAAAGCCTTCCCTGCAGTCTTAAATCCTTTTCTGGTTATGGATTTCCTTCAGGAGAAATTGCCACCTTGGTGTGCTCAGCTCTGCACTTTTAGCTTTATGCAACAACTTCCAGCTAAAACAGCAGGACAAAGAGTGAATGGTTTCTTCCTCCTCAAATCTTCTGCACCCATGGCTCAGTTTTGATTAAGCAACATCAAGGTGGCTTTACATGGAAAGCACCTCAAGGAAAAGGCAGGCACCAACCCACCACGAGGAAAGGGGAGGCTGGTAGTCTCCAAGTGGGTAAAGAGGGAATAATAAGCATTTTGCTTCCTACAGGCAGGGCAGGGGCCCCAGCCAGCAGCTCCCACTTGCCAGTGAGCAGGAAGGACACTACCACCACTCCACTGCCCCTAGTGCCATCTCTCCTCTGCGAGCTGCTGCTTCCCCAGCTCAACAGGGCGCGGCAAATGCCGGCAGACGGGGTGTTTACACTCATTCTGCTCTGAGAGCTAAATGTGCCATTATAACACGACGCTAATAGCTAAATCTCAGCTCTATGTGCCAATTTGTACTTAAGGAAGGCTGTTTTTCTCCTGCATCAACTTAACAGGAGCAGACTGAGCGTTAGGCGGTTCTCGTGTACACACAAGATGCACCTACGGCAAGTGCCGCCACCACACCATGCTGCAAACCAGGAGTTTTGGAAATGCCAGAGCAAAGCCTCCAAGAGGGGATCATAATCCTCAAATACCGGCTTGGAGATGGCAGACTTCTCTCCACGGCATATGTAGTCATAGTGAGCATTTGCAGTATTTATTCTCCATTAAGCATGTAATGTAAGTATCAAAGATTGTTTGTCTTCTTTTACGACCAATCTGACCTCGTAGTTAATAAAAATAAGGAATACCTTTTTTCATCAATATAGGAACACATGTAGATTGATATTTATCACTACATGGCCTGCTTAGAGCCCTTCTAGTTTTCTTTGAAGGATCACAAATTATTCACAACACTGCAGGGTTTCTTCAGTGATAACATCTGATACATTTTATATAACATCCTTGTTTTTGTATCTGATATCAAACCCTATAAACCACATCATTTTATGGGGAACCTGAAATTGGATTCCTCTGCAACAGAACATTTCCTCCCTTGACTGTCTGCAGCACTTTATAAAATATTTATTTATAAGATGCCTAAAAATACACATAGCCCAGCACAGCTTTAAGATGGAGAACTATTTAGCAGTCATAGACTAGATTTCATACCACAGGGTTCTTATTAGGCATAGTTGCCCAGAAATCACACTTATTTTCTGAAACATGATTATAAAATATTTTCATTTCAAATGAATAATTCAGCTCACTGAACAGACAAAATTATATAATTTTTACTTCTTCAAGGTTCCACAGCAAAAGCTGTGCTCCAAAAACATTCCAAGGACCCAGGTGAACAACCCTGTCTCTTTCTGTCTATTTAACTTTTATTTGAAAACAAATTTAATTACTCTTTGTCTGACACACATCACATACTTCTGGTCAAGCTTCAGCATGAAATGCAGAGATGCTGTTTTGGGCCAGGCATCCCCCAGTGTGATTCACGGGATGCTGAAAACTCCCTGGGCTTGGCTGCCTGCATATAAATGAGCCAGGGCTCTTCTCCGTAATGCAAATGGCAAGGCAGCCCTCTTTCCTGGCAAATTAAGGCAGTGACAAACACTTTCTCAGCACACTCAGAGAGGCATGAATTCTCCAGGGAAACAGTGTTTTGCACCAGCAATGGAGAAAGGCAGAGACACAGAGCCACTGTCCCACCCACCGCTACTGTCAGACTGCGCTCACTGGGAGTTTCTCAAGTGAAGCACCAAGAAGTCACCCACTGATCCCACACATTTTGGTCCAACTGGATGTCCCAGCTCAGATGGTGAATGAGACTGGCACTTTGACACTGTGATGGGAGGAGAGGGCACTGGCAGCACTGCAAACCTTTTCAGCGGGATCATCACGATTCCCGGTTCTTCTGCTATGGATGTTGAGGGGTTCATCTGTAACAAAACCTTACCTTTCCACTATTGTACCATATTTTCATTTTTAAGATAATGAATTCCTCTGTGACACATGAATCCCCTCCCAGCATTCAGGGTTTTCCACTGAGGTTTTCCACTCTCAGTGGGGTTTGTGTGAACACACCGAGGTGCCAGCTGTTACTGCGTCCACACTGCGGTCGGCTGAGTCCCGCTCTCCACCCTTTCCCAGGCTGTACTTCCCAGGAAACACGATCCCTGTGCTAAGGACACGCCTTGACATTACACAACACACCTAACCAGAGCAGGCCTGCCATTAATCCACTACAATATTTTAGTCACAAGCACATCTGTTGCAGCGTATTTCGCCGTGTTCAAGGGACTAGATAAAAGCCTGTTGTCCATTGTCTGTAGGCATGCAACGCATCCATCTCATGCAAAACAACAGTTTTGCTTTCCCAAAAGCAATGGAACTGAATGCAACTGAGAATTTCTGCTTGATGAGTATAGCAATCTTAATTGAGATTTAATGTTTACTTTACCTGGCTAAGCACAGAGCAAACACCAGAGAAATTATTGGGGGGGGGGGGGGAGAAAAAAGAGAAGCTAATTAATAGTGGTTGAAACTAGCTTGGTTCAAACAATAGGCTGCCCAAGTGACGGGGTGTGCCTGCACAGCAAATGCTTAGCCTCACAGGTAAAACTTTGAACCCTCAGGTGCCTTTTTTTTTGCAGCATATGAACCACTCATTACAAAAGAATACTTTAAAAGAAAGCATAATCTTACCTGCAGACGAGGGAATGACTAAGTATTTAATTCTTCTTTTGTACACAGTGAACTAGAAAATGGGCGGAGTGAGCACGTGTGTGTTTGGGGGAGATTCTGTTTAAATCCCTGCAGTTCATAATATCAGAGAGATACAATCACAATTTCACAGCTGCTTTCACATAGGTCACTGCTGTATGACTAAAAAACACATTAAAATGTCAGTTTTAAGACTGATGAATAGTTGTGTTCAGCTTCAGACCCTCAAAGTCTGCACTGCCTTTCCTACATCAAGAAGGGTCTAGTCCTGGAGATGCCATGCCCTGCATGCAGTGGTTTTAACCTTCCCACTTCCTCTTGCTAAAAACCAAACGCATTAAGAAGCTCTAGAGATTCAGGGAACTCATTACTTCTGTCCCAAGTCCAAGCACTTAGATCAACTCCCCACCCACTTATGCAAAACACACTTTGCAAAATAAAACTAAGTTACATAAGTCCCTGTTTTTTTCTCCATAGGCAGTCACCCATGGCCTCCAAGAGCCTTTCTTTTAGCCCCTCCTGCTCTGCCTGATTGGTTAGGGAGCTACTTTAGCTTGGAGAAGCAATGCTTCAGTGCACAGCTGAGAGCTGGGCCGGTGCTGGGAATACCCAAGAGAAAAACACTACTTTAGTGACAGCAGCAGCTGCTCAGCATTAAAACATAGAACCACGCAAGCAACAAATAGCCCTAATTGCTCTAGATAAGAAAATTATCTGCAAAGCGGAATGACAGAATCTCTGAAATACATGAACACAACCTTATCAGACATGGTACCACATTTTCTTAAGCAATCAGGATCTCCTTTGAGGACCTGCTCTATTTCTCATGGTGGTTGCTCTACTTTCCTCTTTCCCAGAGTTTTTAGCTACTGGGGATAATAAGAACGGATTAATGACTGATTTTAATGTCATGTAACGATGGCAACATACATATAATGCAATAATTATATAAGCAACTGTCTCTATAATCACTCTTCAAGGAATCACTATCTACAAATCTGCCACTTTGCCTTTAAAACTACAGCCCTAACCTGTCAAAATCAAATTGGATTTTCATTAGAATACTGCAGAAGTTAAGCAAATAAGCTACAGAACCATGTCTTGCAACAAATCAATATTTCATGCCATAATTTATACTGTGGAGAGCCAAAGTATAGAGAAATTTAGGTAAAACAGGAACTTTCATTTTGTTGTGTTTTTTTGACTTCTTTTCCTCCCCCACAGAAGTCCAGTGATGTTTCAGAAGTGCCAACACCTACAGCAATCCCTCTCTTGGGAGCTAAGCTACACTGGGCATTGAAGAGTTTATGGATTTCAAGCAGATAGGAATTCCTGTATCTGAACTACACCACTTTTGTTGTTCATCACACAAGAGATACTAAAGCACAAGGATATTGAAGAAAGAAAGGAGCTGAAGGAATAAAATGCACAGATGCTCACAAATGCAAGAACCACTTTAATCAGAAGTGGCTTCAGCATCGTGCATCAACTCCTGCATCTGAGTCTGCTCTTCGTCATGAGTGTGATTTCCCTCTAATGGCAGCATCGAATTTTTTGTTTCCATTAAAGGTTCAACTTTCTTAAATGAAAGATAATTAAAATAATTTCAAAAATCAAACAGCAAAAGACAGAATTGCTTTACAAGGAAATTCTTTCCCTAATTGCTCTTTAAATTGATCTCCCACTTCTGCTCCCCTCCCATAATGTCAGGTGGATTTAAGTAGAAGTTTCCATAAGCAGGCATGAATTCCTCTGGTATAATTCCATGAACAATGTGTTTAGGTCTTACTGGGCATTACCCCCACTCCTGCCAGAGGGAATTTTCCTGGGATTGAAGACCAAGGTATCTACCAGCCTCTATGTCCTTAACAGGCAGTTCTGCAGAAGTTCAAATCATTATGAGAGAAGCCCCTGGATCAGGATTATTTGGCCAGTTGTTCCACTATTACTGAGACATCTAAAGTAAATGTACTGTTGCTAACAGGCTACTTTGGTTCATAAATAGAAATATTTCTCAGCTAATGGATGTCTTCCTTAGGATGACTGTGAAAGGCCAACCCAGTGGACCTGAGACATTGTCAGGGTCAAACAATCTTTGTAAACACAGATATATAGAATCAGAATGCATCATGAAGCCCCCCAAAATATTTTACTCTCATTATTATAATAATAAACACAAAATGGTGATGACTTTTAAAAACCACCAACGCTGAAGAAGGATCAGCAACCTGAAAACTGCTGGTGTCAGGAAAGAAGCATCTGAAAAATGTCCAATAACAATAATCTACTTTAGGCTCAGTCAGGAACTAGCAATGCAAGTTCTCATTGCAGTAATATAACTATGTTTATGCTTATGGTTTGGATTTGTAATTTGTTCGGGTCTTTCTACATTAAAACAATGCCTAGTGAAATGACAGCAAAATAAAACAGAAAAATATGTTCACTGTTCAGCATTTCTAAACAACTAATTTAAAGGTCCAAATTTGCAGCGCTGGGCATTTTTTCCTGCCTGAAGCCGTCTAACACATTTTCACTGCTAGAAAGGTCCATCTAAAACTGTAATGCTGGAGAACTTTGGGAACAGACTGGACTTTATGACCCAGAAATTCTTTTTCAGTCGTATGTTCTCTTGGGTAACTGTGAATAAGTTCCTGTGTGGGTGAATGAACAACTATGAGCTTTCTGTAAAATCTGTGTTCTCCTGATTTCTTCTAGACTTTCCCCAAAGTGATAAGCTTTTCAGTCCATTTTTTTCTCTTTCCACAAAGTCTCATATCAAAAAGGTTTGAAGACCTTGCTAAGGTATATGTGTCCCAGTCTACTAGGCACCATTTTCTCTGCAATATTACTTTGGACATGGAAAATGGGTTTTATGAAATAAAGCTCTCCAACAGTTTAGTTGCACATTACAGTTTCTACCACATAATTTTCATATTTAATATAAACATCTCTGTCCTAATGGCTACATTAGGTGAACAAAGTGGAAGGCATATCTATTTTATTAAACCTGGCCAAAAGCTGGCTAAAACCTAGCTTTGTTTTAAAATCCCCAATTCAACACCAATGTCTTATATTAACTCATGCATCTCAAGAGCCACATGCAGAAAAGTGTTTCTAATGCACCTTCCAAAGGTTGGCTGAAATAACACCTATATTAAAAAAAAACTGCTTTGAATGCACACCATCTTTTCACTTCTCTGGTTGAATGGATCTCTTCCTGTTGGGAACTTTGGATCTCAGCTACTTTATTTTGAGCTTGACATTCCTCACACTTCTCCATGCTCTGCTGTGGTAGCAAACTCTCCTCTTCTGCTGCCCATTTGCTCACAGGCAGGAAACTCCCATTTTGTGAAACACCCCATCAGGCATCTTTGCTACCTGATTGCTTCCAGCAGCACAAGGGCACTGGACAGATAAATGCCAGATGTATCATGAGCATCAGCTGAAAGAATCCCACCCTGCCTTGCCTTCGGGTTCCCTGGTGAACTTTGGCACCAACCAACTGCAGATTCAGCTGCTTTCCAGTTCTCCAGGCTGCTTTCATTCCTCCCCAGAGCAGCCCAACTCACACCTGCTTATGCTCTTGTTACGGCATTGGGAAAACACAAACTGTATTTAACCATCTTCAGCATCACCACAGCCCTTCCTGGGGATAAACACACTACAGTGGGACTGTGCAGATTGTCACAAACTGCTTCTCTGTTCAATACTTCATTCTGGCAAACCTCATTGCGATACAAAGATGGACAGTAAACATCAAGGAATGTGTGCTGTAATCCATGGAGTCAATGCCTTTTTACATCTATTCAAGACTTGCTGGAATTGAATGTTTCATAAAGAAGAAAATAAAACTTCCCTGTTGCCTGCTGCAGCCTGAATCCTCTTGCCGTGCATCCATGTGTTACCCTCCCTCTTTGGCAATAGTATTTTGGTACCCTTCTCATGTCCCAGAATACCACAAGGATAAACTGTTAGGTGTCTGAAGAGATTTCTCTTTCTGGAAAGTTAAGATGCCCTAGCCTTCATAGGTTGGTTTTTTTTTTAAAGGAGCTACAGGATGTTTTCCAAGATTGGTTTCCCAATCATCAGCTCATATGATAAACATTATAATGTTCTACAATCTAATTAATCCTCTCTTCCATCACCTCTAATCCACTAATCGGTGTTTACTACACTCAGGTGCTCCTGAGGATGGTATCAGTTGAGAAGTTGGGAGTAGCACATCTGTCCAAAGAAGAATGTCTGTCTGAAATCAGTTTACTCCAATGCAACCTTTTCTCTTTGCATCAGGGCTGAAAGCTATCTGTGATCACTCTCAAATGCATGAGCTGTCCTCCACAGCTGAATCACTGCAGGAAAAATGGGAGATCATGTATCAAATATTTTTACAACTCCACCTGAGCATGAAAACACGCACACACATACTCTCTGCACAAAAGCATCTTGTTTTGGAGGAGAAGCTGTCAATTAGCTCTCCCCACAAGGCTAATTTATAACTCCCTGTGACTTCCACAGCTGTAGCCCACAGCTGCATGCAAAATTCAAAGTACCTGCTGAGGGACAAATCCTTTCAGAGACTTTTCACTTTGTTGTTCTGGATAACCTCTCATCAGTTTTCTGCGCACAAAGGCTGGTGGGTGACCTTGGAAAGGGTGCCTTCTGCACGGGCACGGTGTGCAAAGGCAGGAGTTAAAGCCAGCAGGCTTGTGGGATCCTGGTGGCAGGCAGACGGTTGTAGAACACTGGCTGCTTTGTTTTAAAAATATACTGAAAGCACTGAGACCCCTTCCTCTTGATAGTGATATGACTCTGAGTGGGAGTACTGCATATGAGCTCCTGGCATAATGTGCAATGCCAGAGGATCAGGTATGGAGCAAGGGCAGATGCAATGATGCTCAGCTGAATTCTCAGCCAGAAAGAACAGACAGAGGATGCAAGTATTGCTCCCAGAAATATCAAGGTGGGGGGGGGGGTGCTGGTTCTGAAATGAGAGTATAACACTCAGTCTTCCACAGTAAATGAGGTTAAAAAATAAAATGAAGAAGAGACTGTGCTACCAAGGGCAGCAGAGACAGTACAAGACTCTTATTTTGAGATTTTAATTGGCATGAAATTGATGGTAAGGAGAGCACCACTGTTTCCCCTGATTTGACCTCTGCAGTGCGAGATAAACAAAACTTCACTGATAAAGACTTAAAATGTATCTGGTACTCAGTCAGCCACCTGCTTCATATAGACAATCTAATAAAATCAGAGATCCCTGGGATGGAGCCAGTGTTTTGCTCCATTCAGCATCCAAACCTGGCTGGTTTCCTCTGATGGAGAGATCGTGGATTGGGCACACACCCCATGCTGACAGCCCAAAATCAGGCCACCAGCACAAGGGCGAGCATCACTGCTCCTCCACCTTGAAGAAAATTCACCACCCCTGTGAAATTCCTCTCTGCTATTTGGAAACTGAGAGCATCTGCTGAACAGAGCATCCTTTCCAGTATTCCAGAGCCAGAACACCTTACATGGAAATCAGATCCAGCAATTGATGGAGCTAGTAACATTTTCAATAACTCAACATGAATTCAGGAAAAAGAAGAAAAAAACCCAAGCTTCTTTTGACTGCTGAGCTCACTAATCGTCATAGCTCTAAACATCATATTTGGCGCCCATGTCTAAGTTATAGCACCACCCTCTGAGGGCAGAGACAAAACCCAGAACATATAGAACATGTGGTAGTTTCCTTAACTTCCACTCCCAATCATTTTGCAGGGCTCACAGGATAGTCCTGCTTTTCTTTTCTTCCAAGAATATTGTTCCCCCTCCCAGTTATTAGCATTAATGCAATTGAGCATACATCCATGCAAAACCATTCCCAGGAGGAAGAAATGTCATCTCAAAACTAACAAACAATCAAAACCATTAACAGGATGAAGAAATGTCGCCTCAAAATTAGCAAACAGTCACTGGAGGAAGAAGTCCACCTGACCCCAAAGAAGCAACTCAGTGACTCATTGGCTAATTTCAGTCCATACACTACATGCAAAACATTGAATTGAGTGTAACTCAAATACCACCTGGAAAATGGAAGCATAATTACACTTTTTCTAACATACTTAATTATCAGACAGCTTTAACATTCAGGATCATTTCAACTCAAAACACAATTTATTTGTCATTCCCAGGACCCTCTATTAGGCAGATGTCCTGTTCTGAGATGCTGATACTAGAGGAAAAGCCCAGTAGAGAATATTCAAGGGAAAGGAAAATTACTTTTAATATCTGAAAATGATGGCAGTAATGTTTTAATGTAAGACCACATGAAATAAAAGACAGTTCGCAAAGCTCACCATGAATTGAATGGGTGTTAGTTTAACAACGATACAAATTTTCTCCAAAATGGCAGAATAATGGGATTAATACATGTTTTGTCCAAATCTTTCTTGGATCCTCAAATTGAGTTAAAATCTAGAAATTATCTGGCATATCCATAAATGAATGAGGAACATGAAGTTCCCAGAAATACATGAAGGATCAGGATTTTCTACAGTCAAGGTAGAAATAGAGGTAATCCAACACTTGCAGACTGTTTGGGCAAGGAAGTAGGACCAGAAAGAAGAGCATCCACAGTGCCAAGCCCTCAGCTAAGCGAGAAGCAGATTCTAGTCAGGCTCTGAATGATGCCAGTCTCCCCATTGTGAGAACATTGTTTAACTAACATTTTTCACAGCTTTATCTGCTCTTATGCTGGTTATCAACACCACTAAGGCAACATCTCTCCATTTTGCTCTCCATAGCTCAGCAGTAGTCCAGGCATATGCCATGCACTGATAGTTTGAGAAACAAATGAACTGCTTATAGTTCATTCAAGGGGAATAACATTTTTTTCCAGAGTAGGCTTATTACTTAGCGATCTCAAGACGGTTCTGTCTAATTAATCACAAATAAGTGAGAAAGTTCTCTTGGAATTGAAATTAATTACAGTTGAGGTAGGCTTCCAAAAGGAATTAGTCACTTCCCGACTATATTTTCGGATTATTTACTCAGGTTACTTTCAGTTTTCCTATTTCAAAGTACAACAATGCCTGAAGTTGAAAAGCTAACTTTAATCCTTGAGGCCACCTGGGTACCTGGCTATAAAAAGAGTAAGACAAAGTCTACTGGAGCAGTCCAGTCAGTCTGAGCACAATGCAAGGCAGAGCAAGGGTCACAGATCAGCTGCCAGAGCTCCCCTTCCTACAGTGGCTGCGTACTAGAAGAATGCTCCCACTGTCATAAAAGCTGCTGCTCACTCCTGGCTCAGATAAGTCACCTAAATAGCAATGGGGAACAGATAGTACAGACAGTTTGGACACAAGAAAATTGTCTCAGACTTTTTCAGGACCAGGTTACCATCTCAGTCACCTATTTTAGGCTGCCAGAAAGCAAAGATTAGACAAAGTGACAGATACATTCCTATGGGCTTAAAAGTTGCTATTATTTCCTTTGTAACCGTCTGGTGCACAAAAACAGTGAGACTTGAATGTCACACGTCCTCCCCAGTAACCCTGAAGGAGTATTTTGCAAAGGTCGCCTTTGCAGCCTTTTCAGATGTCTCTGCTACCACTTTACTTACATTATTCCCTAGATATCCCCAGAAGAAAGGGGAAATATGGAGCAATAGACATTTGTTGCACAGGTAAAGCTGCAAAGGGAAGAGTCAGGGCTGGTAAAGATGACAATTGTCAATATAGCTTATGGATAACCTGGGGTTTTACTTTATTCATGCCTCTAGGTAAAAATGGTGCAACAGGCAACGTAGCACTTAGGATACTGTAGAAAAAAACCCGAATTATGCTGATTCTCTCAGCTGTTTCATGCACCCGGACCTCTGCAAGAGTTTGCAGAAACATCCTACTGTCTGTTAAGTTAGCTAGAATGGCTTCAATAAACAGAAAGAGGAGAAACGTAAATGCTCTCCTGTAAAGTCTCTTCCTAACCAAAACCGAACAAGGCAACCATAATCCAACATGCCCTGAAAATGCCAGGGGACTCCTGTGGAGATCTCCCAGCGGTCCAGACCGAGTTTAAACTCATTTAAAGGATCCAAACTGTGTCTCTCAGGGCTAATCTTGCAGATGAATATGGGTGTAGAACCCTAGCACTGTACCCTTTCTGGCCAGGATGGCTCCGCCGACGCAGTTGTCAGCGAGGGCCCGGGGCTGCTCAGGCTGTTCGGGGCAGATGGACATCCTCTAGGAAATCACAAGCTGCACTTTTCAGCTTGGCTTTGCAAACCTCCGTGAGGCTGGCATGGGCCAGGGGAAGTGAGCTTCCCCAGGACACGGCGGTTGACGTTGACATCAACCTCAGAACAGATTTATTTGCATTTGGCAGTGCGGCTCACCGGAAGGGATATTTTTACTGGCCTGCTCTGATTTTGGCTGGGCCATCTCCCACCCCTTCCTTGCTGCCACCTCACTGATGTAAAACATCGAAGAGGTTTGTACTTTGCCCATGTACTCATTCCTCAGCTCCCCCAACTTTGGTGCATTACTGATGCTTAATACCAGAACTGAATGTACCTGTGTTACCCGCAAAGCAAAATTGTGACTTTTCATTCGCTGTCATATCACTGTTATTAAGCAATTCTAACATCAATTAAGGGCTCAAAAATATGCTTTATTCCCAAATGTCACATGAACTTCATTTTTGCTTCTACTGTACAATACAGCCTACATAAATAATGTATATTTGTATGTGTACTCTCTGTGCAACAACTTTCTTAAAGATTTTCTGGTCATGCATGATAAAACAGGTGAAAGCCAAAAGCCATTCTCCACCTCTTCCGTGAAGTTGTGACCCAGGTGTACATTCTGCTTTGAGGGAGCTGTAAAAATTGGTAACACTCTAATCACCCTTTTTCTCATATTGAACTTGCTCACCAACTTTGCTAACTTAATGCATTTGCTTAACAGTTGAAATAACCCCATTAAAAAAAAAAAATGAAATTCCAACAAAACTCCTGAATGACTAAGGTGGAGCAGCACTAAAAAGCACCAAAAACAAGGCACTTTTCTCAGCCTCCAGTATGGAAAAAAATGTAACAACAGCATAGACAGTGGTATAGTCTTCACAATGAGAGTGAACTAGCAAGGGAATTTTGAAATAGAAAGGGAAAAAGAGAAAAAACAAATAGAAAAAACAAATACAAAACCTGTGGAAACTTAAGGAAAATAATTTAAGCCCTTACTTCATGTAATTTAGTATTGGTTTGCAGCCATACAACAGCCAATTTAGAGAAACCAGTGAACAAGGCACAAACATTATTGGAGCCAGGAAATGCAATTTTCTCTGTGCTAAAGTCCACAACTTACTATATTCATTTCTGGATTTGTGCCAAAAACATATGGCCAGGCTCAAACCAGAAGGTGTTCCAAGGTCCTGGACATTACAGACTCAGCATGAGAAATGCCTCACCACCTGCAAGCTTCTCAGGTCTTTACTGGCAAGGAATCATTTAGTTCGTGGGATGGAATGTAAAATGAATCATTCTGGTGAAAATGCCATCTTGCTCATTTCCCATTTAACTTCTGATGTACTTTAAGCAACAATCACCCAAGATAGCTGGGTTTAGAAATGGATTCATACGTCCTTACATACTTAGACTTTAAACTCTGAGCTATTCAGACTTCTGCCAGGGGTAGCATGTCAGTGACACTGAAGTCAGTGACAGCACTTCCAAAGACCTCAAGGATGGTAGAACCTCACCTTAATCCACCTTTTTTGGAAACCCAGCCAAACTACTGCACAGTACTCACCAATGGGTCCACAATGTTCAGATTTCCTGCACATGCAGGACACACTTTCTAATCCTTGTCCTTCTGCTTTTCTTTTAGAGGTCGCACACTTTTTTTTTCCTTTCTTTAGTAGAGAAGGGCATTCTCTAGAATTACCATTCTCTAGCAATTCAGTCAAATACATAATTAGAGGGGGGAAAAAAGCAGTACTTCTTGCTAGTAGCAATCTGGATGTATGGGCACAGAACAACGATTTGACCTCCTTTGCAGCATCCCTCCAAAAACTAACCAGACATTGCATTTGGGCTGCACAGAAACAGTCCCAACAACTACTTTTCCAGAGGAACTGCAAGGGCTCTTTTGCTGCCTCCTGATGTACAGCCACCCCACAGTTTCAAAAAGCTGTTGACTCTAAGTTTTGCCCCTGGCCCCTACTGTGTCTCATCTCAATCTGGTACTTAGATTGGAGGCACTACCTGAAGTTTCACCCAAAAGGGATTGAAAGATATGATCTGAAAAAAAGGGATTAGCCCTTATTAACTGCATGTGATTATATAGCTTAATCTAATTATGCATCCCACTGGCGAAAAATGAACTATGGTTCAGATATAGACAAAAAAGAGAAAGCCAGTGTGGAAAAGCATAGCGAAAGACTGTAATCACTCAAGCTACCCCACAAGAGGAACTTCTCATGCTTTTATCAGACTTTTCCTGCATCTGCTGGTCAGAGTAACTTGCAAGAGCAGGGTAAAACACTCTATGGATTGAAAAACCATGTCAGATATCTAAAAAACACAGAGAGAGCAATAAATCCAGAAGTTCGAAGTTATTACTGTCTGAATATCTAAACAAGTGTAAAATTAATTTTGTGTCAGAAAAGCTGATCAGTTAGTTGCTGAAAAACAGCTAATGCATAAGATTTAGTAGCATGAAACAAACAGAATGACTAAACTTTGTAGCAATATGTTACCACTAAAAATAATTATAAAATATTTCAAGCTACTGAAAATGTCAACCAAGAAGCATGAAAATCATTTACTCTTCACCAACAAGTTCTGTCTGTCAGCTTCTCCTTGGATAAGATTGAATTTGGTGCTTTCTTGAGCTCTTTAACTCGAAAGGCTCAGAAAGGTTTCTTGTGTGTATGTACACACAGCCCAGCCGAGCTGTGACCCCATCTCCTGCAGTGTGAAGACATAAGGAGCTCTGAGGAGAGGAAACAGCTCCTCTAAGTAGTGGCAATGGGTGACCCATGGCAGAAGGGTGCCAGCAGAGTGAGAAACCCTTTTACTATGTGGAGCTGCTATAGTTGACATGGCTGTTGAAAGAAAAACCCACCATGATTTTCAGTAGCTGTGATGAGAGGGAGGACAGATGAAGAGGTAGTGGTCCCAGATTTCCTAGAGGATATATCCCACTTGGACTGCAGCAGGTTGTTCTCTCATTTATGTCGCCAAACTATGGTATTTTAGTTAAATCATCAACCTGGCACAGAAGCAAGTTCAGAAAAATGTGATTTTCAGTCTGAAGCATCTGTATTCTGGTCTGTTCTGTGCACCTCTGTTCTCTGCTGCTCCACATGGGTACCTTCTATAATGGCTGAACCTCCTCTGCATTTCCCCCTCACAGTAAAGCCATGCTGACAACTCTTAACTTTCTGTGTCATCTCAAATGCACAAGGTCAAAAAATAAATCCTCTCGCACTGTGACTGGGATTTCTTGCTAAATCAGCATTACTCCAAGATATAAAGCACAGTTGAGTTTTTAAACATTGTCCTTAGGCTGTTTGTCTCCTCTGAATTCCTGTTGAATATTGATTTGGGATTTAAAGGTCCAGCTGCCCACCTAATCAGGTTGTGTATACAAACTTTGACTGATTAATGGGTTATTCTAAATGCGCAGCTACTTCAAGGACTAAAGAACATGGACAACATGAACTTTTCTTCTCTTGCTATATGCCACAAGGTTTTAGATCAAACTACACCTTTACAGAAATACAGGCTTGCCCTTCAAGATACAACCACCAACCACGAATTTGCTTTTTCAGACACATCTAAAGCAATTTGGCTAAGCCTTAGTTATAGGCAATCTTAAAATGCCAGAAAAATTACTTGGTATTAAACCTGAGACCACGTGTTGGCTTTTGAGATATTCATAACTCCAGCAGACCTTATATTAAGCAAATGGAATTCATTTTGTACACACTATCTAGATGCATCTCTCCACAGGTGAGCTACCATCTAGGCAGGTTTAATGGACAATTCCTCAGGCTGCCCTGGCAATTACTCCTGCGCTGACCTGGAAGGATCATTAATATTAGGGAGTTGAGGTGCAATTCAATTTCCATTCTGGCTCAGCCCTAAGCTTCTCCTAAGTGGATGCTGTCAGCTGTGTCAAATTATATATGATGCCTAGGTGATGTGGAGGATTATTAGGAAGGGAGCTGGGGACGGTGAACTCAGCTCACAAAGTTTTCAGCCTGAACTCAAACAGTGACCTAAGATACCAACAGGCCAGGACTATTTGGCATGGTAACAACCACCCAAAATATTTTTTTCTGGGGTAAGATGCCATGGGAAGAACAAAATCAGGTATTGATTAGCCCAGAGCAGCAAGAGAAGAGCTGTTGTATAGAATGGCACATTAGGTGATTTAAGTGAAAACAATTAAAAAACCCAAGAGATGGGTTTTTTTAAAATGACAGAACTCTGAGGAAGCCCAGCTAGCAAACGCAAACAGCATTACACAATACACCCGGTATGCCAAAACAAGAAGGTTTGATGCTCAGCCCCACAGCTGCAGCAATAATAAAAAAGAAATAAAATACCTCAGATCCAGTTCAGCCTTTTCACAACCACGAAAAAGCCCCCCAGACCCATAACTTTTCTCTCAACACAACAGTTATAACCTGGAAACCAGAATAAAATTGAGCTGTCTCCCACACTTTACTATCCTCTGACTCATTTGAAAGAAAACAAGCGCACCAAAAAAAACGCTTTCACCCTTTCCTTTCTAGCTAATGGGGGAAAATGAGACATTGCTGTACAGATGGAAGCCGCTGATTCCTTGCTTTAAAAGCCCTTTAACCTCGTTTGGCAACCCTCATCCTCACCTTTGCCTTTGCCCACTATCACGATACACCTGTCCCACCTGATGCCAGCTCTGGCTTTGCCGGCAGAATTCCCATGGTGCACGCAGGCGCCAGACTGCCACGGCATTTTAACTCTTCTTGGGGAGAAAAAGGAGCTGAAAAGATCACCAACCTCCCCAGAGGAGCTGGGCACTCTCACACAAACACACACCTTTCTGCTTGTTTTCAGGTAACATGGAAAGCTTTGTAACCTGTGCTCATTTAAATTAGATGCCTTGGAGGTTTGTTATTTTAAAAACAAGCAAATAAATAAATAAATGGAAACACCTCGCTCTTCGTGTTAGAAACAAGCAAATAAACAATCAACCTTTGAGAAAATACACAAACACTTTCATTGTCATAAGCATGCAGCGATTTACCCTCCCCCAAAATATTAGAAGGAACTCATTTAAAAATGAAGCAACTTTGCATTATATATCACCACATTTTAGTCCATCAGATACAGTCATTCATTTATATGCAATTTTTCTTATCAAAACATGCATATAACTCACAGGAATTCCCGTTGTGCAAATGCTCACTGAAAAGAAATCAAATCAAAACAAGTACACACATACGTACACACACACGTACACACATATTCTAAGCCAAGATGAAAAGCATGCATGGTCAGGGTTTAAGCACAATTTAAGCCAAAATAATTGCTAGGTTATTAAAAAGAAAGCAGCCTGGCAACTATTTGAAGCAGGTTTTATTCATGCTTTTATTTGATTCTTCCCAATTTGCCTTTCCTTTTAGACTCATTTGCAGCAAACATGCTCAAAAAAGGAAAAAAAAAAAAAAAAAGACTCTATTGTTTAAAAAAAAAGCAGAAGAGAAAAATAAAAAACCAGCAGCATCCATGCTCTGGGTACCAAAGCGTTATTTTCTTGGAGCAGAAAAGAAAAAAAATTACAATTTTGAAGCTTTTCTAGATTTAAAACAAATATCGTGCAGAAATTTGATCTCAATATTAATGACATGCAATCTCCAAGGAGATGTATTCTAATTTTTTTTTTTGTTTTAAAAAAAAGTAATTTTCAGTAAATCGGTGCAAATGCCTTTTTTGTTTTTTTGGTTTTTTTTTTTTTTTTTTTCCTTTCTCCTCCTTGCTGTCAGCCTAAAGGTATCTTAAACCCTGCATGCGGCAGTGCTTCGCCTGTGCGCTGCATCGGCTGTGAGAGAAGAAGCTACCTGCGAGTTTTCACAGTGCCATCTCATATCCATGTCTGCCTGGCTACCCTGCGTGCTTACGGCTTTTTTTTTTTTTTTTTTTTCCTTTTTCCCCCTTTCCCTTCCTTTCTCCCCCCCCCCTCCTCCCCGCTTAATTCTTAATGGAAATCCTAGGAAATTGAGTCCATCCTCTGAAATCAATACTGGTGACAGGCGCGCTGCCTGCCTCCGCGGGAGCCGGGGATGATAAATTGCCTGCGCATCCGCCCGGCCTATCAGTGCCCGGCGCTCCGCCCGCCCATGGCCGCGCCCGCCGCCGCCGCGGGGACACCGGGGACGCCGCACGGCGCTGCGGAACGGCGCGGAGCGGGATGCGGCGCGGGCGGAGCAGGGGATGCCGCGGGATGCGAGCAGCGCGCAGACGGCGGGGGCGGCGCGGCTCCTGCCACACCCGGAGGGAGCGGTGCGACACCGACCCCGGCACCTCGGTCGCGTTGGCGTTTTGAAAATCCCCGGGGACGAGCCGGCGACGCGGCGGGGTGGAATCGCGCGCCTTGGTGCCGGAGCCGCGCCCCCGCCCCACCGCGGCGCTTCCCGGCGAACCTGCCGGGCACATCTGCCTCGGCCACACACGGGACAACCCCATTTTATTTTCATTTGGCCCAGGGAGAATTTTTCCCTTTTTTTTTCCCCCCCCCCTCCCCCTTAACCGCTTCCACGAATCCCAACAGTTTTAAGATACCAAAGGCGCCCGCCTTTAGGATTTTCCAGAAGCCTTCAAAACTGCTGTGAATAATGGATGTCTAAGACAAGTGAGATATGAAAAAGTCAGGTGAAACCAACCTTGCAGTTCCCCTGACAGGACCCTGGAGATGATAAGCTTGCCCTGACATTCTCTCACACACCCATTTCAGTGGCATCATGTTGCCCTTTCCTAAAGCATTTTGAACTAGCAACACCATTTGATAAACGCACATCACTGCTAATGGCCAAAGCACGTGGCAGTAAAACAAAGCTGATGCAGTGCCTTGATACACCTCATCATGAAAAATAAATTGAAATGGATTGATAAGATCTACTCTGTATGAAGAATATCTCCCTCCTCTCAACAGAGCCAGGTTTGACCCTAGGTTGTGTGGCTCAGTATATTTGGTAGATTTGCATAGTATTACCCAGATTTTTATATGCAGTTATTAAATTATAAGTGTGTGCAATAAGTGTCCACTACATTCCTTTCCTGATGAAATGAAAAATAGCAGGCAATGGACTGCAGCAGGGCTGCTTGCTGGACATGAGGGCTCTCCACGTACATTCATTTGGCTGCAATTCAGTCACAACCAAGATAGTTCATGCTGAAAGAAACACGGCACGGCTTGTTGGAAGTGGCATTCCTATTTGTTAAATGTCTGTCTGTGCGACATTAGTGGTGCTAACTAGAGGAAAGTCATTGCCCTGAGGCTCTTACACTTGCCTTATGGTGGAACCTGACTCCTGGCCCTAAAGCTGGCAAACTCCAAGACAGTGTGCTAGCGGATGGAGCAGAAAGCACTGTGCTCACTTGTTCCACACATTGTTTTTTAGGCATGGGCCAGCAAAATTAAAAGGTCCCCTGGAGCTGAATATCATATTTTGATAGCTCTCACATCTGTAAATCTCTCAGCTTTTTCATTCAGCGCAATTCCTGACCCTCTACCCAACCTTGACCCTGCACCTTTCCCCTATGTGAAGACAGCAGAGGACACTTTCAGGCCATAATTACATATTTCCTTGTCCAGTGTTTTGTGGCAATGGTCAAACCTTCAGGCCTTGTTTGCCGATCCCATCTCAGGGACCAGGCCAGAGGACAGGGCAGGCAATGCCTGTGGTCGGCAGTTGTACTCTCAGTGCCCTTCTGGCATCAGCATCTGTTTCCCTGGATTGCCTGACAATAACTCCTGTCTGGGCTGTGTCCTCCATGAAAAGAGTTCATTTGGGGGGCAAAACAAATAAGAAGAACATTCCTATTTTAATTGCAAAAATTATTTAAATGGGAATAATAGGTACCATTTCAAGTGGATCAAACAATGTGGTCCTTTCACATTCACTAAGTCAAATTTTCATTAACCCCAGCATGTGCCTTCCTGAAAGACGGTACTAAATTATCTATAATATTTTGCTTGAGGCTTATTTTTCCGAAGTGTGATTCTACAATAACACCATTAACAGTAATTGACTGTCATATGTCCTGTGTGCTGTTATTCAGGGGACCAACCAATGCAGCAATAAAAGGAATGGTATAAAGATGGATGACAGATCCCAACTCCGCTCAAATGCTGAGCAGATGTCTGTGAGGATGAAATGCTGTTTGAGAAGCCTTGCCTTGAAGTGCCTGGGGAAATGCTGCAGAGCACAGCTTGCTGTGAGCTGTGCTCGGTCAGAAAGCCATATCCTACGGATTCTGGGCGTCCAGCAAAAACCAGCTTGCAGGAAAATTCCTTCTGTTGGAGTATAACCCTGCACCTAACCAAGTTCAGGGCTTTTTTGTTTTTCCTTTCATGGAGATGCAGCTGATGTGCTATGGTGTGATGTGGAAATACAATAGACAGTGTGGTTAGGCTAAAGTTTACCCAAAGGATGTGAAGGCACTTAAGGGCTTAGTGTGGCAAAGCACTGAGGAGTGCACCTGACTTAAGTGCACTTAAGTACTTGTAGCTTTGCATTTAAGTAAACTGCTGAGTGCTTTGTTGAATCAAATCCAAATATACAAAAAACCCCACGAAATGCAAAAAAGCAATGAACCTGAATTTGCTTGAATACACACTCTCAAGCTCTGCATGACAGTTTTGCTGAATGTATGTATTTTGCTAAATATATATAAAATATCACTTGAAAACCTGCTTGTCAGTGCAATGAAGGATAGGAAATGAGTTGTGTAGCATATATTTCACAGAAAGGGACATTGTAGTAAATATCACAAAGACAAATCTCTGTAGTTACTAAAATGCAGAAACAGCATTATGCTTGAAAAACATAGACAAAAAAAATTTGTGTAAAATCCACCATACACAACTGAGAACAGGAGACGCCAAACTTGTGATTTGATTTAGATCTAAATATGCTACATATTTCATTAACTAGACAGGAACTGCACAGACATATCATCATTAAAATCCTTGCTAGAGCACTGAACAGGCAGTTTTATAAAATGATTGTAATTTTTCTAAGAAAAAGATCTACTCAAGAGCAAAAAAGCCCCCAATTATTTTATATTGTTTTTTCTAGGTACCATTTTATCAAAAAAATTGCATCTGCAATTCAGACACAGGTGGAAGCCTTCAGTTCTTACACTTCAGCCTAAGGGCAAACACAAATTAAGCTACTTGAGATGAGAATGAGATATTTTATATATCATCCACCACTTCAAATGTGCTTAATGAACGTGAAAGTTCTGTGAGCTTTAAATATAAAAGTCTGTGTATCCTTAGGGATTAAATTGTCATTTCAACTTGAGAGTCACATCGCTCTTATGGCCAAGGTGAGCCTTCACTGATGCCCTGTTATCTGCAAACCCCTCAGTATTGTCCTTGGGAAACATATTTATCATATTTAACAACTTTTACGTGGGTTTGCTGTCACAGTGAGTTTTAATTTCATAATTACTTGTGCCAAAATCATTCCTATCCAGAGAGAGCTGGTATTAAGGAAGAAGTATTAACTGTTTCCATGGGAGAACTGGGACAGTGTTTGGGATTTTGCCAATGTGACATCTTCACTTTGCCCCTGGAGACTGCTGCAGTCCTCCACTTTGCTAAACTACCAAACCCTGGGAAATGGGTGTCAGTGTCAACACTTTCTGTCATCTCTGTAACACTTAGTGTACTTGCACCTGTGACAAAATTACCCCCTTCTGGCAGGAAGTCTGCAATCTCCTTCCCGGAGTTCTGAACTCTCCCATCAGGCTGTCAGCCAGACTGCACCCATCATACCGGCTTGCAGATACTTCGATTCCCATGGATCACAGGAAAACAAGCTCGACAGTGATGGAAATCTTTAAGAGAACTGCCTAGAACTGCTTAAAAGGTCAAGGTCCTCCTCCTTTTTAAGCAAATGGAAGCAGAAAAACTGTCACTAGGAAAAAAATTACTCTCTCAAGAAACCATAATTTAGATCAATCGTACCTGTTTGGAACTAACAGCTGCCATCAGACTTTAGTTCCCGATTCTATACTGTCAAGAAACAGATTAAATGCTCTCTTTTTCCTGGGCACACATATATTTTCATTCTCTGCTTCCTCTTGCCTCCCACTTATGATTCCCTAACATTTTTTTCTGGCCTTTCCAAATCCTTCTACACCTGGTTAATCAACAGTGTCATAATAATACACAGGGAAAATGATGACATGCAGCTATTATCCTAATTATATAGAGCACCTTTATTTTGTCTCAATTGTCTTCATAAATTATGTTTCTTACCCGTGCAAATATTAACACTACTTGATTGCTCATACCTGTCTGTTTTAGTCATAAGTACTCATTGCCTTTTCTAGGGTGGAGGGTGCAAATTGCATGGGAAGATACACAGATACAGATGTAGGAAGGGGAAAGAAGTCATCTATTTATTTGTATCAAAATCTTTTCCAATGATGATTAAGAGTGAACAGCTTCAAACCTGTATTTTTGAAATGGCAAAATTAAACATTTGTGAAAGAATGTTTAAAGCTGAATGCCTGTAGAAGAAAGAAGAAATTTTGCTCCTAGCCTGCTACAAAAGCAGACACAAAGAAACAATGTATGATACCTTTCTGTGGGAAAAAAATAATCATAGATAAGACAATCCCAGAGCAGCATTCTGAAATTTTGGAGGTATGAGGCCCCTGATTTTCTAATTAAAAATAATCCAGAATTACAGTGTCTAACTATTCACAAGGACTCAATTTGCCCCTGTAGCTACACAAAGGATACCAGGTGTGACATGCAGAATTAATTCACCCTTGCTATGCTGTGCTGGCTGGGAAAAGGGGTTTAGTTTGTGAAACATTCAGTCTATGAAGTATTGAGGCTGCCTTAACTTTCACACGACTGTACACTGTCTAAAAGACTTGTAGAGACATTATCTGCCTTGATTCCTGCACCAAGTGCCCCTCTGTACAGGTCATAAAGCCCTAAATAAACTAGCCCTGAATCCCAAAGGTGATTCACATGGGACCCCCATACTTCTTTTTTTTAGGGGGCAAAGGGAACCCAGAGCAACAATGGATTGGGTCTCTTTGATTTGTTATTTTAAACCAACAGACAGCGATATTACAGGTTCTACTCTCATTTCAGTGAGTGTCAGTTCAGGCACAGGGGTTTATTAGGGAGCCTGAAACATCTCCAGAGGATCAGCAGTGTCAGCGAGACCGCAGCATTCAGATGGGCCTGAGGAACAGGGCAAGGCTGAGAGAAAAATTCTAAATTACCTAAAGGTTTTTCTCCTCCTGCAAACAGCAACGGGATCCAAAGCAGAGGGGAGAAAGAATGGCAATACCTGGCAGCAGCACACCAAGAATGTGTGCTTTCCAGGAGAAGCACATGAAGTTGTAAATGTGAAAACAGAAGTTGTGGGGAAGGGAGTATCAGAAGAGAGAGGTCCACATCTGCCTTTTGCTCTTTGTTCTGAGAGAGCATGTCAGAGATCACGTTTTCTTCCCCCAAATAAGAGCAAAGAAAAGAAATAAAAATTAAAGCCTTTTTGTTCTTTCCTCCTGGGTACATAATGCACATCTGTGTGTGCACAAATAAATAAACTGGGAGCAACTGCAGTCGAGGATATTCTGTAAACAATAAAGCTATTTATACCATTTCATACTTCTGTCAACATTTGATGTTTCAATATGATTGTGCATTTCACAAATTTTTAGATTCTCTTGTCACCTTTGGCAGGGTCAGGAAAGGTTTTATCCCCTTGTGCCAGCCAGCCTCCTGTATGGATAACAGGGGCAACTGCCTACGCCAAAATGTATGCAGGATGATGAAATCCGTACTATGAGACAAATTTGTACCTGTAGTTAGGGGAGCAGAAAGAAAGAAAGAAAGATGAAGTCTCAGTTTCCAGTGTATTTTCTCCAAGTGTGGTTTTGCCTGCTCCATCAGAGCCATTTTTAGCAGCTGGGGAATCCTTCTTGCAATTTCAACATCTATAAAACAGTTGAAATCTAAACCCAACAGAGTGGAGAATGTAATATACTGGGTTTGATTGATCTGGATCTTTGGGTTTCCAAAACCTCGTTGGTTCAAAGAAGATTGCTACGAATATATTGTTTGTTCTACTTCAAAATCATACCTTTTCAGAGACACCCACATAGCTTAGAAATCGACGTGCAAATCCATTCAATTTTGGCCTTCCTACATTTTGCAGAGTGGGAGCGTAAGGGGGGGAAAAAAAGAGAACGTGAAGCCTTCCTTCTAAATTAAAGGTTTCATATCCTAATAAATAATTTCTTTGGCTGTTAGTAAATGCTTCCATTATCTCCTAACGTGGAGAAGCCCGCAGAGACTGGGTGTCTGCTTTATCCAGAAGATTGTTTTGACTGTTCCATCAGGTAAACAGCCGAGCCTGGGCCACATCTCTTTTGTGTGCTCCATGGAAAACGAAAGCTGCTGTGGAATAACGATGCAGACACTCACAAAATCACACATAGGGTGATGCTGGCTGTTCACCCAGCTCAGCTCTTCTCTGTATGGAAGGAGCATGGCTGTCCCCTGGTCACTGTGGTGCTCAGAGCTTCCTTGAGCCTGTGCCTTGGGTTTTATGGGAAGGATACCTGACGCGGATAAAAGATTCGAAGGGTAGCTGGGGGCAGCTGAACCTGCTGGAAGCTGACAAGGATGAGAACACCAAGAAAGAAATCTTCTAATGAAGAGCTAATTAATGGGTGCAGTTGTGTGCTGGTTATCAGGAGGGCTCTAATTACAGGCCTGGAGGAAGACCACGAAACTAAAGAAGAAATTCACATTTTGGAGAGAATATCTTGCTGTTACATCAGCCTTCAGGTAATGGGAAATGAGGCTGACGGGCTGACAAGACTGCATGCCTCCATAAAGCACAGGGCTGCTCACCTGCCTCTCTCCCAGAGCCAGGTTTAAAAGGAAAGGGATTTTACCAGGGAGGAGAACTAGAAGAGCCATGCAAACTACACCATGGTCAAATCAACCCACAGGCAGAACTAAAAGAAATGGGAACTATTTCATTTCTGAATGAGAAACTCCCATTCTCTAAAAGGGCATAATGACACAAAACTAGCCCTTGATACCTGGACAGGTCTAACAAAACAAAACAAAAACATCCCCAACAAAATGGGAATTTGAACACTTCGTGAGAATTATATGATTTTCACACTTTAGTTACATTGCTCTTTTGGCTCAGCCATTTTGCCATGGGCAAGAACTACATGGAGTTGGGGGGGCGTGGGTAATTAGTTGGTTTTTGTCTGAAGGGAATTGCATTTAAAGAAAGAGATTAGAAAAAAAAAAGAAAATAAACCCTACACAAACAAGGCAAACCTGCAGAACCCATAGGAATTTACAACAAGAGTTTTGTGGATCATGGAAAAGGCATTAAATGGCTGGTGAAAAACCCTGTACCTTCAGAAGTCAACAGCAATTCTGCCAGGATTTCAATCCTTATTTTTCAAAACATCCTATGGTTTGTCCTCAGCTTTTGTACCTCTTTGGGAAGCACAGTGAGAAGCCCTTTTGCAAGCAGTGTCACTCTCACCTCGCCAGTCAGTGTGACTGCAGGGAGAGGCAGGGGATGTCAGCACCACTCTGCTCCTACACAAGACTTGCAGATCTGCACACACTGTTAGAGAAACTGTTTTGAAGGTGGAATACACCAACCCACAATATTTTTACAGAAGACCACAGGTAATTTTTATATATTGAACTATTTATATTCATCTCTATAACTACAAACCTAGTTAAAGCCCATATTAGCCATAACTTTTATTTTACTGCGACAAGACATGAAAAATCAAAAGCATATTTCTCATCATGGAAGAAAAAATATTTGAGTTGTATTTTTTGTCTGATTATCTGTCAGAGAGTTTGCTTGTGCAGGTCACGGTTTTGTAAGCAGTGAAATAAGCTCATGATGATAAACTGGAAATTACAATACTCATGTACAAGGCCACACACAAGCATGTACACTCTACACGTTGGAAACACCCTATTTGCTTTCTGCTTTGTTTACTATCAAATCTTGTTTCTCTTTCATGCTAAGAGACAACTAATTAGAAGTGTACTAATCAATAGACCATTTTATTATCCAGTTCAGCTCCGAATAATCCTCATAATTTAACGAGCTTCTGAGCAGGCCAGCAGGGAATATGCAGAGAAAACAAAGAATCTGACAAATACCAAGGGCTAGTCAGTACAAAGCAGCTTTCAAGAAAATAAAAAAGCTACCCGAGATTAGTTTTAAGCAGTGGAATCAAAACAAGCATAATGCAAATCTGGTTTTCCTTCTTTCCTTTGCAGCAGAATTCACAGCTGCTTTGCCCAGCTAAGCCCTGGAGGTCAGTCAGCTCTGGCTGCTGGAGGTGGCATCTCTGCCTGAGCCAGGGAGAGCTCCATGGCCACAAGAGGGGATTTTTTTGTTCAAAGGAAGGAAGGGAAGGAGTGCATTATCCTCCCTCAGGGTTCCCCAGGAGGTTTAGGTTTCTCCACGGAGCTTTGTGGAGAAGTCCCAGCACAGCTCTGCTGGACCAGCAGCATCCTTGGGCAGCAAAGCCAGGTGCTCCCCCAGCTGCCATAAAAGTGCCCTTCTTTATGCCACTGGGGAAGTGGATTTGTTACCTTAACTCTGACAATAAAGAACAACGAACATACTGTCACAATATTCACGTATTCACAGATTACAGGAAAAGACAGTTATCTACTCAAACCACCTCCCCCCTCTGTTTTTATCAAACAATATCTTTGGATTTTTTTTGGCATTTTAGAAGTGTATATTTATTTAATTGAAAGCAACCAGGATAATTATTCCTTGTCTATCAAAAGTGTTTTCTGTGCTTTAAAGAAGACTACAGAATAAAAAGTAGGACAATGCAGAGTAAACCCCTTAATTAAATAGTCCTGAACGTATTTTCTATGCACTTTCATTTCTTTGACAGCATAGCTGTTCTACTTCCTCATTCATTGTTAATGAACTAAGCTTATCCTTGCTTGGTCTTGCTACAACATTAAAACAATAAAAATAAATAAAATCAGCCTAATGTTAAATTTAAGCTTTTAGGTCCATAAGAAATATTTACCACTCAAATCACAGTCAAGTTTAAATCAGAAACTTTTCAATATTTAACAAATATCTCTGTAGCAAATGCATAAATCATCAAATAAATAAGACAAGGAAGGACAGAAGCAGGCTTAGAAATAAAACTAAAACAGAATAGAGATGTAAATGCTTGTGTATATATAATAAAAAGTCAAAAGTCACTGTGTTTCCAATTGACACAATTTCCATGTTCAGCTTATTTTAACGTGGAGTCCATGACTGATGATCCAATTAATTTCATTTATGAAATCATTTCTAAATGTTTAATTAGTGCAAAGTATAAGCACAGTGCCAGCTCAGAGGAGTCTGGGGTCTAACAGGTCCAAAGAAAAGGTTTAACAGCCCTTCAAAGTCCAAATTCCACTAGGAGAAAAGTCTTGAGTACAGGTTACTGGCCTAACATTTATTTATGTGTAAAATCTTCTTCAGCTATTTTTTGCCTTATGCCATGCCAGGTCAGTCTCACTTATGTCTGCCTCTCAGTAGGACCATTTTCTCTGAGCAGGAGCAGCTGGAGCAGACCCCTCCCCAAGCCTCTTCTGCCTAGGAAGGCAGAGCTGGAGAAGTGCTCCTGGTTCAACTGCATCCTCAGCATAACCAGCACAGGACCTGCTCACCCAGCAACCACACCAGTTCATTTTTCACTGTTTGACACCAAGATTTTTGACTGTTCCTACTGGAACACGACTTTCTCAGTACCCTCTTATTAATCCCAGCTTAATTTTATCTGTGGCCCTGTTTCCTCTCAGGACACTTCAATCCTTTGGCATAAACAGTCCTCTCCCCTCACTCATCAATTTAGTTTCATTTCTAGTCACTGTTTTCATAAAGTCACAGAATGGTCTGGGTTATAAGGGGACCTTAAAGATCATCTTATTCCAACCCCCTGCCAATGGCAGAGACACCTTCCACTATCCCAGGTTGCTCAGAGCTCCATCCAACATGGCCTTGAACACTTCCAGGGCTGGGGCATCCACATCTTCTCTGGGCAACCCGTGCCAGGGCCTCACCATCCTCACAGGGAAGAATTTCTTCCTAATATCTAACCTGAACCTACTGTCTTTCAGTTTGAACCCATTCCCCCTTACCCTGTCTCTACATGCCCTTGTAAATAATTCCTCTCCCTCTTTCTTGTGGACTCCCTTCAGGTACTGGAAGGCTGCAATTAGGTCACCCTGAATCTTTCTCCTTTCCAGGCCAAACCATCCCAGCCCTCTCAGCCTTTTCTCATAGCAGAGGTGCTTCATCCCTCTAATCAGTCTAGTGCCCTCTGGACTTGCTCCAGCAGGTCATTGTCCCTCCTGTGCTGGGGAACCCAGAGCTGCACACAGCACTGCAGGTTTGGCTGTGTTAAAACAAGACATGTCCTGGTAGGGGATGGAAATATGAACAAGATCTTATCAGACAAGCAGGATGCAAACTCTCAGTGATCCTTAGTAACTATCAGATCCTACAGTAACTATCTTAATGTTATTTGTTTTTGGAATATAATGGGATAAAGACTCACATTTCCAGTGGATGCAGAGTACTGGCTTGCTGCAAGTGTCCCATGAAGCTGGGGTGGCTGCTTGGTGAAGCAGTACCCTTTTTTTTAATCTCACAGGACAGGATCTTTGGCAGTTCTCTCTCCCTTGAGAGGGGCCAGCAGTACAATTGCCTTTTCCATGGCCACACCACCACAGCTTACTCAGCCTGTTGTTATTTAGAACTCCACACGCTTTTGCTTCTCTTTCATTTCTAACTGATGAACAGCTACTGGATCCTGATGAACTCATCTGTTCACTCCTACCCCAGTCCACAGCTCAACACCCTCATTTTCTCCATTTCGGCAATGCCTGCTTTCTTTCTGTCGTACCCAATCAGTGCACCTCTGCTTTCTGAGCTACTCCTGGGCTACGTTTTTACAGCTGTTCATTAGCGAGTCTCAAAAGAAGAGACAAGACTTGCAATCAACCAGCTCATCAACTAGAAGCAAAAGGCTGGTTTTGTGCTCCTGGTAGGTTGCATCTGAAGTCCTGGCTTCATCTTGTAGCTACCTAAAGCCTTCATGCCGAATCAGAATTTGGGAGAAGGTCATACCTACCAACTTGTAAAGAAAACAAGAGCTACAAGAACAGTCATGCAGAACGCTAGCAAAAAAGAGAGAAAGAAGATGCCAAAATAATCTGCAAGAGCACTGCCCACACCACCAGAAGGAAGAATGATATATATCTCCGTCCCCACAGATAAAAGGAAATATTTGGAGTAATATCTTTATTCTAGCCCACAACAGTACATCTTGTTGACATATAAAATTGATCCTAATAGCAAAATACATCCTCAGTAAAATGAACAACTCTTTGGGTTTTTTCTGCCGCTGTAACAGATAATTGATTAATAGTGCAGAAGCCAAGAAGAAATAGCATGTATGACACCATATTCGTATTTTTTCAGACAGATTAAGTAAAGTTTTAAGGCCTCATGTTCCTTCTTTGCAGACTGGTAAATTCCATCTGTTAAAAATGAGTTTCCAGTTGGCACACAGAAAATGACTGCACTGTTGTATAAGCATCTCCACTAAGCTTTGTCATTTATTTCTGTAATTAAAACCATTTTGAGAAAGACGTAGTCAGTTCAAGCAAATTACATGTTATAATAAAACAATTCTAATAACAACCCTGAAGTTATTAATGAATACTCAAATCTATATAGGAGAGTACTAACTGGAGTAGCTCCTGAACAGGATTATTGCTATTTTCAGGCTTCTAAATGTGTAAATGTGTTTTCTGCACAGAATGTGGCAGTTACATTTGCATAAGAATCATAAATCCAATCCAGAAATGTAATTTTATTTTTCTCAATAACCAGTCTGTTAATTTATCAAGGGCTCTGAACATCTGAACTGGTGGAGCAGAGGATAACGATATGTCTTTTTCATGGGATTTAGTGGCTAGAAACAAGGAGGGAACTGAAGGATGAAATTTTTGAAACAACTTGTATTGATTGCAAGAACACTTTTTTACAATTTCTTAGAGATGTCTGCCTAGTGTTTGCCAGCCTCTCCTCACCTCTCCAATCCCAATAAATGCATCACAGAAGTAATAAAATTCTGATTAATTGTTTTGAAAATACCAAAAATTCGTATCTCCCAGAACCCTTCCTAACAGAACGTACTGTGGCTAAAAGCCTATTGGCAAATCACTCCACACAGATGCCTTAAGCATGTGCTCACACAAAGAGCCAAAAAAGCAACTTCTGACTAAGGGCTTTTGCTTTTGGAAGTGTAAGTATTGCCAGAAAAACTTCCTCTCTCTTCTTCCTTTCAAAGGAAAATTTACACTTATTGAAGACTATCTCTGCCCCGGTACCTTTAGAAGAGTTAACCCCAGCAATTAACACCCTGACCCTAAAATGAATTCCAGAGGGACCATGAAGTTTGGTCCATGGAGAAGCTCTGGAGATATTCAGCAATTTGATTCCAGTCAAGACACGCGATAAGATGAGATGATGGCGCAACCCACTTTGGCCAGAAAACTCCTTCCCATAATTTCATTGAGACTGATGAATGAGACAACACTAAGGATCATGACCTCATAAATTTGTGGGAGTTGTGACCTTTCAAACACAAGATGATAATTCCTAGATCGGTTATCCTCTGACAAGGACAGGCTATGAAGATAAAGCCCATCATACAATAAAATGATCATGCCCTTCTTGACATCAGAAATCTCCTGTTAGGAAAGGGCTACACAAATGCACAGTACTGTCATTGTTGTTTTATTACATTAAAACCTCTAACTTCTGCAACAAAAATAAGTTCTTTTAGAGGCACTGAACACAACGTTCACAAATAAAATATTTTAAAAATGAAATAGCCAAACTTTCTGGTAGCTGAACAGTGGGAAGAGCAGGATACAAGAGCCACTGTTAACAGTAAGCTCTTGAGGAGTAAGATGAGCTATTTGCAAAGGTATGCAGCTCCTAAATGTATGTGTGGTTAAACATCTTGGTCTCTAAAGAAATTCCTATCATGAAAGCCTACAAAATTGGCTTATTTCAGTCTAAGAAGCAAAAGGAAGGTAATTTAATAGTGACACAGGGGGTTATGTTCCTGCATCTTTTCCTCTTACAAGTGGTGGCTTTTCATGAACACTTTTACAGCTGAAACCCAAGAAATACCTCAACCAATTATAGTCCCAGTGCTGAAATTTGACAGGTGTAACACATTCTTTGCTACAAAGAATAAAGCACCTTTCTCAGAGGCAATTACTATATCTTGCTTTGCAAAGACCACACCGTGTTTTTATTTTGAGGTAGACTAGTGCTTTGACCAAGTGACTGAATGGTGACTTAACAGTCTAAAATTAGCTGACCTATCCAAGGTCTGAGCTGTGTCATTTCACCTATGACATCAAAAAGAAATGGTATCCAATGCCTTTCCTTCTCACCATAATTAGAAGCCTTGAGGATTTGCTGGTTTTTTTTTTTTAGATGATTAAAATATGCACCTCCACCAAACAAAAGATCTAAGCAAATGTGGTTTCTCTATGACAGATGACTAAATCACAAGAAAACTCATATAAAACCCTGATGTTACAGTAAGACAAAGGATGATTGTGATTCTTTTAAGTAAGTGAATATTTTATATTTGCTTTCACTCAAAAGCTTTTAGACACCTCTGTTCTTGACCCCTTTCTCCCTTCCTCCCATATTTTTTTAAAACAGGGTAAAAGAAATAAAAGCATACAAAGGAAAGAAGGAAACAAAGAGATTACATAATTTTTGGCAAAAAAATGATGCTGCAGATTAAAAATCAACTGGAAGCAGAAATATATGGACAAACACAAAAGAAAAGACAGGTTCCATACGAATTTGCTTTCACAGGAAAACTATACATCAAGCCCCTCTGGCGTCTTTCCTGCTTTTCCCTGGCAAGCACAGAAAGGCTCACCAAATCAACAACCTAACTAGGCTGGAATCTTAGCCTACATGAGTGCATCAGCACCAGGTGAACAGAGACTTCCATGGGCACGGTTAGGTTGCTGGAATGAGACACAAGATCTGCCCAAAACAATAAAGCCTCCTCCTGCACCCACACTTGTGTGCACCATATAAAACTCCTTCCTAAAAGACATCTACTTGTAGCATTGATGTGAGGATCCCACTTCTACAGATGCTGACTTACAGACTTGTTTTGAAAGTTTCTCTGCTGAAATCAGTCACCCCAGTGTTCCCAGGAAGGAGGAAAAAGGCTGTTATTACTGCAAGGGAACAACAGAGCCACGGGGATATAGCAGTTGGAAGGATGTTGCTAAAGTTCAATGAGAAATGGCAGCTTGAGAAATGTTATTGCTTCAGAAGAAAAAAAAAAAAAAAGGGTAAGTTTGAGGGGGAAAGATAATAATGATTAAATAGGCTAACCATAAGGGAGGAGGGATACAGACAGCAATCAAGAAAAATTTTTCAGTAGAGGAACAAATCCAGAAGTATGGAATTAATAATGAAAAATAGGACAATTAATGAAAAATACAAAGGAAACACATATGGAAAAAATTAAGAAATGGTCTGTCATGTGGGTAAGAGTGAACACAGAGGTAGACAACAGCATCAGATATATTATGCTACTAAAGCTTTCTATTTCCCCACGTCCCTTTGCTTTTCAAATTCTTGCCAAACGTTACCTCATCTGTTTAGTTTGGGCTTTTTTTTTCCCTAGTGTGCAAACTCCCATTTCTCATCATTGTCTTTTCCACTGCAGACAACAACCCTCTTCTCTAACCAGGGCACCATCAGAGAGACAATGTCATGCACAGCTGACTGTGTCTTCAAGTGCTTTTGTTTGTATTTGCTAAATGCATTTTGAATGTGTTCTGTTCACCCACCTCTTCACAGCAGAAGCTCAGGGAGATGAAACATTGAGAAACGTCTGTTTTACAATCAGTTCCAGGCACATGCACACACTCCATATTTCTATAAGGGGTTTTAAGTAATCAGAGGAAAATGGACACATTTCATACTGTTTAATCAGTGGATAATGCAAAAGCACAAAATGTCTCCTTTGAAAGTATTCTGCCATCTCTGTAGCCCCTAACCTACAATTCTTTTTGAAGAAAAGAAGCTTCAGATTGTTTTGGCATCAAAAACTTCACTAAAATCCTGAGTAAATTGGCTTATTTACTTACATACATTCTTTGTAACATATGTTCTGCCAAATAATACAGTTATGCTGATAAAAAAGTGTTTCTCTTACAAACTATTGCAGTTTGCTTCTCTAAGATTCAAAGGATGTTCTAATGGAGTTAGGCCTCTTCACTGTGTTAAAATAATCTGGACCTTCAACACTGTAAGCACAGATGTATTCACACCTCTGCCTTCCCCTGAAAAATCCCCTGGTTTGGGGGTATTCACTGTATGGCAGAGCATACGGCAAAAGATGACCACAGAGGTGTGCGTGTGATTTGAAGTTTGCCACTGAGATACTTCAACCTAAACCAGAATCAAATGCAATTTTCACAGCCTTCCTATTAAGCATCTTTGACCAAAGATCAGCCTATTTCTGATTTTTAGCCACTGTTCCTTTCACTGCTGAACCTCGCCCAGACGGCCTCATCACGTTAGGATACTGCCCTTCAGATTTGCTTGATAATGTGCCTTGTGCATTTCATAAATCAAGACTGAACTCTTCACTTTTACAAATTACTCCTGAAAATAACCTCACTCATCTTCTGATGATTTGGAGTATGATCTGCTCGCTTGATGAAATACTAGGATTTTTCCTTAATGTGTCCTGGTCAAATTCATAATTATAACACATGTTCTATTAAATGTTCCATGCAACAATTAGATGATAATAACTTGAGGATTCCCCTGAACAAGACAGAGAAAAGGATCTGTGGGAAATCTCCTCTTTCTGGCCCACTGTTGCAGGACTGGAATCTGGCTAGTCACATATAATTTCAGAGAATTGAACAAAGTTACAAAGCTACATTATACCATCAGAAGGAAATTCTGAGTAAACTCTTCAGTGACAGGAGGTTCAGAGGCAATCCAGAAAAAAACAGCCTCCTTTGTGGAGAATTGTTGAAATTACTCAGACGCAGCTTAACTTCGTGTCTGGTTTGACAGGGAAAACTGCAAGCTCGAGAACTCTGCCACTGAGATTTCAAAGAAAAAATAATTTAGGTGCACAGAAGCTTTTGTTAAGTAGAGGAGCACTGGATTACTTAAAAAATAGAAAAAAAAGTAAATTATTTCTCACATTCTGTTTAACATCTTTCTCAGTGACATCAACCTGTTTGACATCCAGAGGAGGGCCACAGAGATGACCAGAGGAGCACTTCTCCTATGAGAAAAGGCTGAGAGAACTGGAATTATTCAGCCCAGAGAACTGAAGGCTCCAGGGACATCCTATTGTGGCCTTTCAGTACCTAAATGGGGCCTACAAGACAGATAAAGAGGGACTTTTTATAAGGGAATGCATGAAAGGACAAGGTGGAAGAAAAATTTGCCTCTGCATTGAGGGTAGAGGGGAGAGAAGAGATGCAGACAAGACAAACTAGTGCATAAATCATGTCTATGAATAAATGCATCTAATATAGTAGCAGTGATATCTGAAGATCATATAAGGATTATTCTATCAAATTTAATTTGTAAATATTTTTTGTTTTGTTTCAGTGGTGCCACAGAAAACTCACAGAAAACTTGGAAAAATCCAAGTTTACAGGATGGTTCAAAACCTATTGGAAGGCTATAATTTTCTAGTAAATTATAGTGACCTTTTCTTAATGCTTAGGGAAGCAATACTCAGGCTATACATTTTTCAAGTAGTACAGCATCCTTTTAATTTAGGAAAAAGCATGCACAGGATTTGCAGAACAATCTAAATTATTCTGCACTTGTCAAGATTTCAGGAGTCACATCTATTATTGTAATATTTTTCCCACAGAGTGCTTGCTTCACATCTGCACAGAAATAGTCCCTGAAATGTCAGAGAATGCGGAATCTGGGTGGCTGCTTGTTGACTCGTGAGCTTACAGGTTGCCAGCCTCACACAGCAAGAACAACTGCAAGGCCAGATGACAATCAAACCCCACTCTTAATTACTTCTGTTGCTGAGTCCAAATTTATGCCCAGCTTGTGCTGAAGCGGTGTCATGCCACATCTCACTGATGAGTGTCAGGGGACTGCGTCCTTCCTCCTCGACCAATATTCCCAGGTATCCACAGGGATAAATTCAGTGTGGGCATTGCAGCAGGTGCTGAGACCTTGCTTGAAGTGTGTACATTTGCATGTCAGCCTAGATAATATACTTGGGCATGGCAGGCGAAAAAGAACATAAATCACTGTCAAGACAGGCTGCTGTACTCCCTGGAACACTCACAGTGCTTTACTGAATCCAGGTGCCTTTTTTTTTTTCCAAATGAGGTTTTGATTAAGAATTATTATGCCTCAAAGGCTTTTAACCCCAAGCCCTCATCTTTTTGACTGCCACTTCAAAACATGTGTTCTGAGTAATAAAGTAACCTCACAAGAGATTACAACCACACAGGCATTAGCTAATCCCACTTGAAATAAACACAAGAAGCCAATGGTGTTTGTCAATCTGACTTTCTTGTGCAGTCAAGCTACATTTTGTCTGTAAATGTGTTTTTAATCTGTTACTTATATATTTGCTATGAAGAAACAAGCACACTTTTTCTTTCATTAGGCTAAAGGTTGAAAATAATCTTGAAGTATAAATAGCATCAGACAGGAAAAATGTTAAAGGGTAGGAGTGGTCCAGTAGGTATAACTTTAGGCTCATATTATTTTTCAAACATAGAAGAATAAATTTCTTCTAAGTGCCTGGTGCTGGATGATTGGCTATTAAAAATGGATCATTAGAAAAACAAAATGACAACTACTTCTGTGTGCTGCAGTCTTTCTCAGGATCAGTGTTCTGCTCGGTTTTGCTACCCTTACATATCAATACATAATTTTCAAACAAATCAGAATCTGTTGACAAAATGAGCTATACGGTTCCAACATTTAAAATTTTGCAGAGCCATTAGTTAACTTGTCTCACAAAACCAAAAAATACACTGCACAATGTGCACAACTCATTGAGTCGCTCAAAAAATGTAAGCAGGGAGAGGTTTATATGGTAGAAATCCAATACAGCCTTTCAAAAAAGGCAATCGTATCTTCACTGTGCCTTATTTTCGAAGACCAAATGAAGCATAGCTCCTTTTCCTATCACTCAAATTGGCCATTTTCTTTCATACCTTCTTGTTCTATTATTTGTGTCACTGCAGCTAGAATTGCAGGATTTATTTAGGAACAATACTTTATCAATCATGAAACACGAAGCACAGTCCAACCTCACAGAACATATGTTTTAAACAATGTTTTACACCTCATCTTACTTACAGAAGTATAAGAACTGTTAGCTTGAATTAGGGCCTTTAGTGGTAGCTATTAAACATTAAGAGCCCTTTTTTCCTGTACAGTCTCAAATTTTTCATTTTCTGTTTCATTTTCAGTGTTATTTTATTACATTATTTTATAATGGGAAGACAATCACAAGGCATCTTGATGATATATGTTATAGTGCTCTTTCTCATCCAGATAGAGAAAATGAGTGAAGCATTTCAGGACAATTTTCCAAAACTTCTACCATCTTTTTCTCCCAGACAAAAAAGTGGAAAGTGCTGTTTTCTTTAAGCTTACTTAAAAAGACTTCCTGCTCAACTAATCCTACTTCCATCCTATTTACTTCATGTGGAGGCTAAAACTGAACCTATATGGTTACAATTTAAGGCATCAAAGAGAATACTAGCCCCAGGATATTTGAAGAGAAAAAACCCACCAATCGAACCTCAAAATCCCAAATGGATTTACTTTACACGTTCACAAAACCTTTTAAGCATCACCAACACAGAGGCATAAAAATGACATCTATTTCCCAGTTGGGGGACAGGACACTCTAAAATGAGTCTGTGTTTTGTGGATAATTGGCAGTGGAGAACATCTGCCCTCCTGCACTGCTTGAGGGACTATAGATCTTGTGGCTAGTGGTTCACGTGGATGGACTACAGGGCAGCTTTATCACCTGCTGATCCAGCCATGGCATCAGCACTTTGATGGCTTTGTCCCCAAGAGCCACCTCTTTGGTATCTCCAGAACACAAAATCTCATTACTGCTTGTGAACCAGAAAAAAAAAAAAATACTCTAAGTCCTGTGCTGTGTGAATGTAACTCTTCTCATACATGTGGGCTAAAAAGAGACTGTTTGGGAGGCAGAGCAAAGGACAGAGACAAGATAATTCATTAGCTGGGTTTATGCATTGGGGTAGGAACTCCTGGGACAAACACACTGCACTGTTATGAGTCCAATGGGAAGAAAACACGAAGAGCAAAAGATGCACAGAAATGGAAAGGTTTAGCAGCTTGGCACAGGAGGAGGATGGCGAGGCAAGTTGAAAGGTTCATGTTTCAGCTTTCTGCACAATTAGCACGCCTCTCTGGGCACTAATTTTAATCCTCTTGGAGAATGTTTCTATTTTAACATTGATTGGCAGAAACGCTAGAAAAAAATAAAGAAACATGTTGGCTTTGACCCTACACTTGAATTTCATGAATTACTAGCAAAAGATATAAATTGAATGACTGTCAAGCTTCTATACCATATGACAGGTGTTTCTAAAAGCATCTCTGAAGCCTGACACAGCTGGTTACAAGAATAGACTTGTCAAAGAGAGGCCAGAGACAGAAAAAATGCTTGATCCTGAAAGCAGAAATATATAGTAGAAGTCAAAGAAGGGAAGTTTAAAAAGAAGCCTTCACAAGTATCTTGTGAAATGGCTGAAAGGACTTTCAATGGCTAGTTTTTCTCTCCACATAACTAAGGAGACGGACCAAGGTTTTTACTTGCATTTTTCCCAGGTAGTTTTATTCTGGATGCCTACACACACAGCTACTCAAATTTACCGTACCGTGATTTATCAGAGTCAGGATCTGGTTCCATGTGATCCTGAGAGTGTCCACTTTCCAGGAAACAGGCATAGGAGGTACTGGAAATCAGGCTTGAGTTCCAATAGCTCTTTGCAACCTCTCCTGTGAATGCACTATCAGTGTCCACAACCATTAATATCAATATACATTAATATAAATTGAACTCAGCTAGCCACATTAAAAAAAAGATGTTGGTTTTCCATCTGCACTTTGCGCTGTAAAGATAAAGGCATCTGTTCATCAGACAAAAATCAATGACAACCCCAAACTTGTCAAAAAAAAAAAAGGGGGGGGATAAAACCCTACCAAATTACTGCAATTTTCTTGGTATATAAACTCAATGGACTCCTCTGCCATGTGCAAAAAATTGTAAGGCATTATTTAAAGGTGAAGATATTTAAATGCCTGGGGTTGCTAAATTCAAGTTTTTCTTGTTTCTCAATCTGATTTATTATTCAAATGCTGTTCTTCTTTGAAAAAATCAAGGCACTTTTTGGTGTCAACTGAAAATGATAGCCCAGAAAAACGAAATAATATCAAATATCATGTTTTGAATGATATGTATACTACATTGTTAGGCATGTGTAAAAGATTGAGCACCAACAACATATAAACACTGAAACTCAGTACAACGCAACCATAAAATATGTTGGGCAAACCTCAAAACACCAATTGGTATACAAACTACTTGATAGCTAATAAAATACTTGACTATAAAAAGAAGTATTATTTAAAGCACAGTATGTGCAGAAAAACAGTTGCAATATTTTGCACTAAATTATGCAACTTGGATAAATACTGGAAATGCAATGTTGTCAAATTTATACCAAAGTTGATGCTGTGGGACTAGTTTGAAGTTCAGCCATTCAGCATGAGGTAGGTACTAGGCAGAATAAATTTAGTTCTCAACTTCAATTTACAGCTGGTAGGAGAAGCTTTCCTGCAAGGGAATAACATCTCTGCCATCAAGAGTGGGTCATAACTACCTGATTCCCTGGAACACCCATGACAGGAGAAAGATTACATCCAATAAAACAGAAGTCACCAAAAGTCCCCAATTCACAGCAATTGATTCATAATCTATTAAACGAGGCAAATGATTTACAAAGGTCTCTCTTCACTCACTGTAGGGAGTTAATATCTATAGACTGAAGCGGCATGTACAGTTTTTCTAGATTAGCAAGGATGGCATATATTATTTACCAACTTGGGCATTATTATTCTTTTGAAGCTTCCATTTATGTCCAAAGACAAGCTATAAAACAGAGGGAAGCAGAGCTCTTCAGACTCACCGTTTGTTATTAACAAATGACCTTCTCATAGGTCTTAGAGTGTCTTGAATATGCAAACTCCATTGTACTAGAACACCTTCAGCCCCACAGGAGAGCAATAAAAATGACCTGGGAAGCCTTCTATTACAATAATTATTCTAGATGAAAGTACCAGCCATTTCTGAAGTTTATTAATACTCTAGTGTATATTACTAATAAATCAGTGTATTAATAAAATGTCATGGTGACACTTCTATAAAACCATTGTTTTAGTCTTTTCTGGCACGTACACATGTGGCCAGTTTTCACTGTAAGACCTTCAGGTCTTATGGTATTTGTCACTGTTCTCTACACTCCAGCCTTTGCAAATGCATATATCATAATTTCACTGCAGTTTTTAAAAAGATGATTTGCTAGCTCTCTGGTCTGCAGAGCAGAACCTGAAAGTGTGAACTCTGGGTTGCAAAATGAGGAAGTTATAGTTATGGCAATACTACAAGGGTTGTGCCTACTTTTTAATTGCATTTATCTTGAAGTACTTGCATTATTTGTATTTTTGTCACATCACCTAAAAAGATAGGGGCATGCCACAGAAGAACCAGCAACAAATTAATGCCTGGACTATGATACATGGAGAAGGGCTCATATTTGGTCCTTTTTTCTTGGAAACAGCAGGAAACATCCTCACTGCTGCCCCTGCACAACTCAGCACCAAGCTGAAGGATAACTTTGTGTCTAGGCCACTGCAGAACAACAGGGGACATGAGTTGTTTTCAACACTCAAACAGAATTTTAATCTCCAGGCATATCCTGCCCTGCTTTTCATCTGCAGAGCTCTCCTTGTATTACTAAAAGCATCAGCAGAAGTCAGGAAGAGCTATAGGGTCTGTAGGATTCTTCCCTCCCACTCTCTAACTCCTCATCTCACGTGTCTTGGTTTCCCAAAGTCTCAGACCTGAGCAGATGAAGACAGGAATACAGGGGAAATTATTCCAGATGCTGTGGCTCAGTGTAAACATATCAATCATGACAGGCCATTTCTGATGCATCATAACAGCAGCTGTTCAGTACAATAAATTATACTTAATATGAAATACAGTTTCCATTTACAGAATAAGAAAAACTGTAAGTTCAAACCAAGAGTCTGGAATTGCATGAAGCATAATAACCTATCCAAAATGCTACTAAGACAAGAGAAAGGCACCCTCTAAAGCACACTGTGACCTTTCAGGGAGATGATATCCAGTCAATTACATGGCTGCCATGGAACTCAGACTCTCTCAGTGAGGTTGATGGCACATGACCTTAACAAGGAGCCATTTGATATTAAAAAAAAAAAAAAAAAACAACCAAACCAAAACCAATGAAAATCAAAACAGCTGGAGGACAGTAAAGGGGAGCCTCATCGCAGTGCATAATAGTAAAGCAGAAAAAAGCATGTAAAAAATTGCAGTGCTTATGTCAACAATGATAAAGGAGGAAGAATTTAGAGAAGAGAAAAAAAATAAATTGGAATAAGAAAAGAGACCGAAAGTCAAAGGCCATGCCAGTGCCAAAACACAGCACAGCTTTGTAATTTTTTCAGGGAGCATAGCAATGTAAGGGATCAGAGTTTGATCCTTTTTTATGGCCTTGCAGTCTTCTCCTGGGTTTATTTCCTCTGCTACCACATCACCCGGCATAGGTTCATCTCACCTGTTGTTCTCACCTGTAACTCCTATCTGTACAAGTTACTGGGAAGTCAAAGCTGTCCCAGCAGGAGCTAAGGGCTGTGCTGAGCCAGATGGGGAAAGGATGTCCCAGGTAAGCCCAGAAGCTGCAAAACAACCTGCATGAAGTAGCAACCCTGGCATGAGGTGGCCCTGGAAGACTCAGAGGTTACACACACACCTGAAATCCTTGTCATGGTGAGCTCTTATCTTTTCCATGACATCCTTTGAAAACATGCCCGTGCCAGCCAGTGCTGTAGCCACTAAAGTGCCTTATGTGCCAGATGTTCAACATTTAACCAGCGCCACAGCTAAGTGGTATTCTAACAAATGAAGCTACACATCAACTCGGATGCTTGCAGTTTACTTTATGCAGAGAGGCCTTTAAAAGCAGCTTGTTTTCAAAATCTGTAGGCAAATGTGAGCAGGCAATGATTAGAAATGTGTTTTTAGGGTCTGTGGGGATCGAGATCGGGCCCTCATCTGGGAGCTGTGAACAACAGATAACGCCAGAGGGGGACAAACAAAACTGCGGGTGGATTTACTCTGTGTAGCTTGATACTGTGAAAGCAGGTGCAGTGACATGTCTTCATTATTACTTAATCTTTCCATCTCATGGATATGGGGATTGGGACAATGATGGGGATTGGAACTGTGGTGCAGAATACTGAACTGAGATAATCTAATTTACTGTAGTGTCTGCATCGGTATTCAAACTCAGCTGTTCATGAAGCAAAACAAGAAAATACATTTTGCCCCTTTTCTAAGCCGTTTTTTGGCTGTTTCAATTATTTAACTAAGCTGCTCAGTGAAAATAAATGCCAAAACAGCTTTGCAGAAATCTTCCTCTCAGAAAAAAAAAAAAAAAAAAAAACAACAAAAAACCCCAACAAACCACTGAGCACAAAAACACGAAGAAAGGCAGAAAGATGAAAAACTTATTTCATTCCAAGCATGGATTGACTGCATATAAATTAATCATACTACATAGGGAAGGGAAGAGCAAATCTCCCTGAGATATAATTGTGTCATGTATCACAAAACAGATTCAGGGCACACCATGGTGGAACTGAGCATGAGTGACAGCAAAGGTGCAGTGCTGTGGCAAATGCATTTAGGATCTTAAAAAGAAATAAATCAGCATTTGTTGATAATTACCTCCGAAAAGAGAAAGAAAAATAACTGCAGGACTTAACAGCACCTGCTCTCAGTCAGTCGACAGTGGAGCACTAATACTTATGATGAGGGAGGGGATGCTCTACTTCCTGCAGAGATCGAAGAAACTATGATGATACAATATGAGAAGCAATGCGAGAAGGGGATCTGAAGGGGATCATCAGGAAGTCAAAGAATAAGACAAAGATTTTTTTAAAAGCCTTCAGGTGATTTACAGAAAACAAAATCTCTTATTTTGTAATGCCAGATTTCTATTTCTGATCATTTAAATCGAAGGATGCTGCTTTAGCTTTTAGGAGAAGAACATAACTGTTGTAATGGCATACAATGATTATCAAAGAAGGGAGTGTCAAGGCCAATAAACATCTACCACAGAGACAGAACTGTAGGTAAAGCAGGATCTCAGGGCATCTTCAGACCCTAGGACTACTTTGCCCTAAGTTAAAAGTAGCCAGGCAGGAATTTGCTCACAAATTAAACCATTATTCTCTTCAATGGAAAAAAACAAAAAAAACAAAAACCAAAACCAAACAACCCCCAAAAAACCAAACGAGAAAAAACCCCAACAAACAAAACCCTCCAAATAGGGGTAAATTTTCATAACTAACTGCTGCTCCCTGCACCTTTTTGCTGGGGATGTAGTCATTCACAACACACCACTTACACCCTTACAAATCATCTCCATGGCAAGCAAAGCTCTTCAACCCTGTGAGCACAAATGCACAGTGGCTGCTGTGAGTGTTAGTAAAATATATCCTAAGCAGTCCGTTCTCCTGTTCCTGTTCAGTGACTTTTAGAGAATTGTAGGCTTCCTGGACACAAAATTACTAGATTGCAATCTGAGGTTATGTTTTTCCCACCTACAGGCTTAAGCATGTTTGTTTTACTTTGGAGGAAACTTCATCAATACTTAATACCCAATGACGCGACTTCAAGAGAACTGCTGTTCCACGTCTTATGAAGTTTTTTTGGACAGAGGAAGGTTCCTCCATTAGCTTTTTGAAGTTCGGTGTTTGAAACCTGAAGCTTTTGATTAATTTGTAAAGGCAATTCTAGATTTACAGCTGCGCAAGAGAAGGAGAAAGAAAAAAAACAAACCATTATTCTGAGCTTGGAGTTCTCAAGACAACACCAGAGCTCAGTGGAATTTCTGATTTAAAAAAATCCCATGAGATGACAGCCTCAGTTAAATGCGACGGAATGCAGTGTCTCCTCTGTATAAAGGTATACACCTGCACAGAGGAAACAATGGATGGGGAAGCAGCCAGCTTGCACTTTGTGTTTGCATCTCATCAAATCTCAGCGCTACTTTCCAGCGCAGCAGGCAGTTAGCTTGCCCTAATTACTGCCAGGGAGACCCAGATGCTTTTGTCAGCTCTTCAAGCACGGAGAAAGATTACCAGCAGGCAAGCCAGCCATAGGATCAAGGATGGCTCCTAACAGGAGGCTTGTAAAAAATCCGCTAATACTTATGTTCTCTACCGAACGGAAGAAATCTAAACACCTTATAAATCTGAGATCAAGCCAGACTATTCATACACAGGATTATCCTCCATGCTGAAGAAACAAACACTGTCAATTAAAGAGAGAGTTATCGTAACAAACTCTTTTTTGTGGAATTTGTCCAGATACAAAGCAGTGCCCTGAGCAGGTAGGAAGGCACAGCCATCCAGCAGATGTGCCTTTCCCTGAAGGGAAAGGATGTGACAAAAAAAAGTGGGGTCCAGCATTTCCCAAAGCGGGGTGTGAGTTCAACCTCTTCCCGACTCCAGTGGCAGAGGAGGCTGGGGCCCAAAGGATTGCGGCCGCTTTACCTACATGGGTGCTCTGAATTAAGTAAAAGCAATTACTATTTTTCACATTTTGAAATTACATGGAGAGGATCCTCCATTCTCTTGCAAATTGAATTTCACAAGCTTTCAAAGCAATTTGGCTTAAGCTTGAGAAATAGACTCAGCAGCAGCTCTTTATCCAGCAGTGGTGGGGGAGGCCAGTGCCTCTTATCACTGATTTCAGCAGCTGGTGGAAACCAGCATAAATTCTCTATCACCATACAAAATACAATTACCTTTTTTACCCTCCTCATATGAGAAAAGAAACAAAAAAAACCCAACAATTGTTTGTTTGAAAACTAGGACTGCAGGTTAACCTGAAATACTTTTTTCTGTTCAGCTATATGATTTTTAAAAAAATGAAAAGCCTGATTAATGCAGTTCAGGGCTGTGTGTGTTGTAAATCTGTAACCATTTGCTGACCTATTATATATGGTGAAACTCACCTGGATCAAACACGGTTTTTAACTACAAAGGTGACCTCAGAAGACCCAAGCTCTTCCATGCCCTGTCTCTGCTGATGGCTGATTCTGAACTGGTCACTTTGGCTTCTGTGTCTGCAAAATCAGCAGAGCAATCCCTTCTGCTTTGCAAAAGCCAAAGAGACACTGATAGGAAAGGATGTGTTAGAAATGAAATACTAGCATTATTGCCATTCCTTTGTTAGGAGTATGATCCTATTTTGAGCAAAAGAACAGAAAATTTGGAGGGAGGATCCTCTTGTTGCCACAAAAGCAGTCAAATTGGCATCAGATGTTTCTGTGTAGGCAACAGTGTTGAGTCCCACATGACTTCAAGCAATGCTCAAATAATGACAATATCTGAGTCAGAAAATTTGTTCTGCAAATTAAATGCACTGCCTGAGATGGCAGGATGATATTCAGGGAAAGAGAGTCTTTTCCCAGCACAGATCTGTTGCTCTTAATTTGTGTTGTATAAATGAACACTGACTTTGGGCCTAAATCTTTGATCATTTGCAGATGCCATAGCACAAAATATTGGGGTCTACCTGAGTAGCTGGTGGTTAAAGATAGACTGCAAACCCAGGTGGTTCACCATTACTTTGCCCATTTTTCATTTGAAATTCTCAGCTCAACAGCTCCTGCTTTTTTTTTTAATTTATTTTTAAATGCACAACAAGAAGATTAGAATTTTATAATTCACATTCCTCTCTCTGCTACACTGATGCCCATAACTGAAGTCAATAGAGTTGTACCACAGTGACTGAGAATTTGGCTTGATACATCAAACAATTATCAAACAGTTTTGTTTATTTGCCAAAGTCAAGGATCTGTTACCCTTTACTTTCTGTCCATGTCTAGTGCCAGGATAATACACATTTCTGATCCAACCCTCAGAGCATATTCATTTGTAAGTAAAGGAAAAAAAAATTAGAAAATTAAGAATTCGCTCTTTGACTGCTTTCAATGGTACTAATAGCTTTTTGTCCTTCTTTGAGAAACAAAAATGTAGGTGCTCTGACAATACTAGGAAAACTTGTCAGCACAGCCAGGGAATTTCCTCTCTAGTCCATGATTTGCAGTTTCCTCTTGGTCAAGAGTGGCTGCAGGTTTTTCCATACAAAATCTGTGCTTTCAATGGATGTTTGCACTCCAGTTCCCAGGGCACAAGTGAAAACCAGCATTAAATGAGAGCTTTGCTGCCAGCCCTGGCAGAAAGGACTGACATCCTTAGCAGCATCAGCCACATTTATCCCCAGCTCTTCTTCATCAAACTCAGAGATGGAAACTTGGAGAGAGCCATCAAAGTTTGTAGGGGAGAAAGTTATTCTAAAATGTATATTGTGCCATAATATGCCATAATATTGACAGATCTGAGATCTGCTTTTATTTATGGTTATGTGTATTCATGTTTTATTTGCTAGCACCCTGTATCTTAAGCTTCACCAAAACTATGGGATATTCTAAGATTAATTACTCCTATCAAACTTCTCAAAGTCTTCATTTGTCCAAACTTCATCTTTACAAAGAAAGGCCTTGCAGCCCATAAATACCTTCTATTCAAGATTCAGCAGATCACTTCTCTCCCACAGGAAGTTAAATACAGGCTCTTGAGGCAAATATGACAGCAGAGTATGTAGGAAAACAATCTGTCAATTATTCATGTATTTTTAACTGTCAGTAGTATGGTACAGCAAATGGGAAAAAAAAGGAGGAGAGCTGACAGAGTAACGAGCCATCCTCCCTACAGAGCACCAGTAAGTGTTCTGCTGGTCACAAAGAACCACAATTAAGAGAATGCTGGCATTGATAATTAATGAGCTATTTAAAATGAGCAAATCAGAGTACACTTTACATGCCCTATCACCTGTGGGTGAGATTTTGTAGAATGTAATTCACAGATGCTCTACTTGGACAGAAATAAAACAGTTCATTCATTTCATATTTTTGTTACAGAACAGTGGCTCAGATATCAGAATCACACCTCATGTCACATCTTAATTAGAGAGATGAAAGAAAACAGAACTCCTTCTGTAGGGAATGAATGAGGACTGATTGAGATTTTACCTTTAGACCTAGGTTAAGACAGCACCAGAACAGACATTATTATTTCTAATTTCAAGAAACAACTTAATTCAAGAAAAGACTTTAAAAGCACATGTTTAAATCCCTTCCAATCCCAGCATTTACTTAAGAACATGTTTAAAGAAAACACATATTTAAATATTATCTTGAATTGGAACTCCACTCCATACTGAGGCCCCACATGCATCATCTGAAAAATCTCATATGCCTTATTCATCAGCAATAGATTTTATAAAATTTCCTTGTACACTACCCCAAAAAATAAAGCAATTTCAATGATTACAGCCAATACTCAGGAAATGCACCATTACGGCTCTATCTTACTGTTAGCATTTGTAAATAGAATTGTGCCCACACTGTGACTTTCACCCTTGCCACTGCATTTTTCTCTTTTTTCACCAAGGAATGCCAGATAGGGGTTTTACTCTAAATTCCTATTTTTTCCCATGGGCATATGGACTCTCCTTGTTACCTGACTGAAACACCTGAATACCCTTGTTTTAATATTTATGTATTTTTCTTCTTTTTTTCCCCTTGGCTCCATCTACCTAGGTCATGTGAGTACAGTTTCTTACTGATGACCTTGCCTTGCTGAAAAGAAAACCTGCCACCTGGATTGTTTTGCTGGTCAGCTGAACAGCATGAGCAAAGTTTGCAAGCAATTCTGGGGAAAACGTGTGCTTAAAACCCAAATATGAACTGAAATATGAACAGCTATATATTCAGAAAAGCAGGGGGAAAAAAAGAAGCCACACTGTGTTACAAAGCCAGTCTTGTTAGGTGATCCAGCTCATTTTACCATCGAGCCAGGGCTACAGAGGGAAAACAACAATACACCTTGCCTGATGTTCAACACTAAGTTAAAATCAAGCCTTGCTGCTTCTACAACAATGCTGGAATTTCCATCTACTAAAATTAACAATGTTGCTCGTGCTCATCATTATTATTTTAATATTGCACTGGAAAGAAAATGGAATTGCCATATGGTGGAATTATCATGTCAGACATCTGTTACCTCCCTCTTATGGAAAAAAACCTCACTTCAATCTATTCACAGAGTAAGCAAGCTGATAGCTATTATTAATACATAAAGACATTTATTACACAAAGATGTTAAATTAAGTGTAGGATTAAATTAATTGTAGGATTTTCTTTAGAGGCTTACCTGCATAACACTAAAAACATAGATAGTGGTCTCTATTTCTGTGTGGACTCAATACTACAAAAACTATCGCAAAACTTTGAATACTAAAGTCAGTTAAGATTGCAGAGGAGGCACTGCCTCAACAGATTTGCAAAGCTTTTCAAACAGTTGATTGAAAACATTGGGCTGATCTCAGCCATTTACAGATTTATGTCTAATTAGATGAATAGAATATGCACAAAACACTTTTCAAACACTGGTCTTATTTGAATTATAATTTTGAATACTTTTTTTTTTTTTTAATTTGCCCATTATTAACAATAAGGAATAGTATTTTAAAAAAATTTCACACAGAAATAGGTTTGAATAGAAGTTTTTCTTTTCTTTCATTCTTGGTATGCTCCTAATAAAAATTGAGAAACTATTTTGGGTCACCAGAAATGATTCTTCCACCAATCATTGGGGAAAACAATAACCACACCCTGATCCCTTCTCTCCTGCATATGGTTTTAACCATGACTGTCATTTCATAAGGAAAATACTACCACTGCCTTTCTCTCATTTAATTATAATATTTGGCCATTTTGATCACTTTAAAAAATGTTATTTCTAAGACTATCCCTGTGTATGGGATCCAAGCTACCACCATCCACCCCAGGGAGAGGAAATGTCAACGTCATTATCAGGGAAATATTTGAAGTGTTTATGCTATCCTAGCGGCAATTTGACATCACCTCACCATAAAAATGTAGCTAAAAACTTATGTTTATACACTCGAATGCATATGCAAATACTTTAAATTTTAGAAGAAAATGCACATTTAGCTACAACTGCTATCCTAGGCTGTGGGATATGAAGGTATTGATAATGCTTTGGTATGGATTAGATCAGTTAATTACCAAGTCCATCACACCTACAGAAAATGTATTCAGACTGTCATATTCAAACCTCTGGGAGCCTGGAATTAAGCAACTAAGCCTTAGTATTAATGTAAGGAATTATCAGCTTTCCTGAACACATTAAGTCTAGATGTATGTCCCTACAGCGTTCAGTAAAACTCCCAGACACTTAATTTTAGTGAATTTGTAGCCTCGTGAAACATGGAGACAGAATCTACACTCGTTTTGCCAAAATATGACCTGAAATAGACATAAAGAAGGGGGAACATTTCTCTTCGGAATTTATCAATGCCAGCACATTTGTGAAACTCACAAGAGAATCTGGATGGGAAGAGAAAAGCAAATGACCTATTAGTCACTGGAGTCAGCTGTGGCTGAACCTCACTCATGCTATTCCCAGCATCCTCCCAGTGTCTACTCAGCACAGATACTGATGCCCTCCTTTAAAAAGCTGAAAATAATATGCAAGTGTCATTTAAGATACGTCTAAGGCCATTTATTCTGACCTCATCCTTTTTTTTAAACTCACGAAAATGTCAGATTCTTTTCTGCATTTATAGCGCTCTGCTGGGGGCTGAGAAAAACCTGCAAGCTGATGGCCATTTCAAAAGCCCTGTTGACCTCTTTAGTCCTTCTTCTCGACAGAATCCACCCTCAAAACCCCAGACATTTAGGATGTGGCTGTATTTAAAGACCTAGAAAGATAATACAGAACATTATACCTTCAAGTGTTCTGTTCCCCAAGTGAGCCTCTCTCCTCCAGGATCTGAGGGTACGGCAGCACCAAGGAATCTCTTTGCTCAGGGTTGCTTCTACATGATTTCTGCTCTTTCCAGAACTACTTCCAATTTACCTGCTACATGTTTTCCCAAATCCTGGTACATCCACCACTGTGTTTTTAGATACAGGCACAATCCGTAGTGACGGATCTGAACACATCAAAGCCAGGAACGGATTTCATCCTCACCCCATCATAGTCTCACAGCAGGGAAGTGCTCAGTTATTTATTAATGGAGAGGACCTGAAGGGAGATGGTAGCATCTCCCCTCTGTAAGTATACAAAACTATGCCTTTGATTTCTGTTTACTTGGTGAATATATCATTACATCCTCTGGAGTGGACTTAAAGCAAATGGTTCCTATTTCTCAGCCCATTCCTATGCACTTCTAGGAGCGAGAGGTATACTTGGGTCCATGAAGCAACTTCAGTTCTTCTCTTCCTTCATGCAGATGCCCCTGCCTATCATTTATGTTCCCTCTTTGGAAAAACTGGCAAGTCTTCGGGGTTTTTCCCTTAAATACCTTTGGAGACTTTACTGTTCCCCTTCACATCAAGAAAATTCCAAACTAATAACTTTGTCTGGCTTTTAGAAGTGTGTGTGTGTATAAATGTATGTGTGTGCTTGCAAAACCATACTTCAAAAAAGAGACATTTCAACAGAGATTCATTAAGTGAAAGGAAAACTGTGCAAAGAAATAAACACTGCATGCAAAATTATTCGTAACAGAACTGCAGATGTTCTAGGCAAAGAGCATGAAGACATGACTATTAGAAAGTGTCTAACTCTGAAGCAATGCCAGCATATAAACAAAACATAAGTTTCAGCTGTTCGAATCAACTGTTGATTACTAAATGAAAACAAATATTTAAAGACAAGTTTAGCTAACAGATTAAATTAGATAAATCAATAAATCACAAAGTACTTATTGAGTTATTTGAGACAGACATAGGATGTTGATACTACCCACAGGGGAAAAAAAAAAGGGTTTTGAAGGAACCTTCTATACTAATTTATTAACTGAAAGTCCCAAGAATTGTTTGATTAAAGAAAATGATCTGAGTGTATGAAGCAGGCGTGCCTGTGAATGAAGCTTTGGAATTAGTAACTTGAAGTGAGCAGAAAGGTTTCACACATTGCTGTCACTGTCGTCTTTAGAGGAAACCTCCAGTATATCACACAGCTGCATCGCCTAAATTTTGAAGAGCTCTGATGCATGCTTGATGCTCAACAAAACATCGCACAACAGCCTGCCGCAGTCAGGTCCTTGCCAGCCACACATAAAAGCAGGCTGAACACTGCAACTTTCAGCAATTAGCCTGATTAATTAGATACAGACAAAAAATTCATCTCCCACAGGCTCCATGTGCCATGGAAACACTTGAAATCCATTGGCTGGCTGCAGCAGCAGGACTGACCCTGCTGAGTACGCTGGGGGGGCTGCAAGTGTGGCAGCACTTTGAAGCTTTATCAGGGCAGGGTGCCTGCTCTGGGCTCTCACCGCTGAGAGAAGAGGGTCACACCCTGAGTCAATTTTGCTTTTCTTTCCCTCAGCTCTCAGGAATCACACACAAAAGAAACAGAATGTATTATTTCATGCTTTCTGAAAGGAAATTGTGTGAGCCAAGCTTGTAAAACACACAGTACTTCAATCGTAAAAATGCACCAAAGGAAGTGGTTAACGAGATCTTCAGGCTTAGCACAGCTCCAGAAAATGATAAGGGGACTGAATGACTCTCGCTTTCTTTTCATGGGAGAACAGAAGCTCTGAGACACAATGCAAGGATTTCTATCCTTCAAGGCTGCTGAGAATCAGTGACAGTAAGACCCAGCCCTTTTCAGCCATCCCAAGTGCAGCAAAGTGCATCACAGCCATGTGAATGTACAGTTATGGGGCACCAGCTCAGCAACAACCACTTGTTCCACCTGGGTGAAACAATCCCATTTCCCTATAATCCTGATGTTTGTTTAGCGTGTAGGCAGGCACTGAGAAGAACAGTGAAAGACACAGAGCATGAGGGGGAACCAAGGGTCCTTCATATAGCAGGACCCTTCCTACAAAAGAGGGTGGAAAAAAGAGTTGTGACTGGGAGAGAAATATTTCTCCAAATCACTGCCTAAATTTGGGTGTGACTTTGCTCAGCAGTCCTTTGATGCTATGTCCCATTTTATGCAAAGGGATGGTTTAGAAATATTACTGTCCTAACATGACATGAGCAACTTACTAGGAATAAAGAAAGGCAGCATGCTTTGAAAAAATATTGGTACCAAGATGATGTTTGCTCTACTAAATTTCACCATATTTAAAAATGGTACTGTGTCAGAATGGGTAAGATCAATATGGGTTAAAAAACCATAATAAAGCAAATTGTGATAAATGAACTTGGTCATTTAAACATGAAAGAACAGCCAAATTAAAGCAGCAAGTGGCCTGAGATCCTTTTTTCTCACATTGAACTTAAAAAGCAATTATATTTGCAACTAATTAATCAGCAATTTATGCAAACATCTTGCCAATCTTTGGATTACTAGCACTGCTGCAATTTCATTTACAAGCAGAATTTTTCCCTGTGTGCACACACTATAGGGGATCGTTTCAAAGCAGTGCTCAAAGTTTTAGACATATCCCACTGGCTGAACAGAAACTCCATGGTTTGGCTTCCTTTTGGAGGGGATGGAAACCCATCCCACCTGGAGGGTGCCACTTGAAGTTAAACTACAGCAGAGCCAAAGACAAACCCGAAACCAGTCTTCTCTGTATTGTGTAGTGCAGTAGGAATAAAGTATCACTGCTGATCAGATTCAGTTGTTTTGGAGCTTGTAGTTTTCCAAGCAACTGGTTAGGATTTGCCTTTGGTGCTCCACTGTGCTCCAAAGTGCCTCTATGATCCATTCCTCTCCAACAAATGCCAGCACCAACCAACAGTAAGTTCTTCTGAACTGGGTACAAAGCATTTCCAGAGGTGAAATTTTCTTCAGATTATAGAGCTAATGACAACCTTTAAGAGTTCTATGGAAAGGCGACATGCACAAAAGCCTGTATTTCCTAAGGAGTTAACTTGCACATTAAGGATACTGAGAGAATATTTATACATAAAACTGTCCTAGGATCAGATTTTCAAAAACTTTGATGGAACATAAAAACACCAATGAGTCCAAGGAACTTTTGAAAAACTCATCCTAAGCACACACATATATTTTGTTTTTAATGTTTGCTTTTCAAGCACAAACCAGGGGAAGACCTGGCTCTGCAATATCCAACAGAAGACCAGGATGGGCATCAGAACTGACACATTTTGGCTTCTCTGAAAGCTTAATATCCTTGAAACCTTTATGCTGAAGCCAGATTTGACTAAATTGGTCAAGGGATTCAATATTTATTATGAGGGACAGACAGACAACCATGAGATCATATAAGTCATGCTTGAAAAGAAGAAACCAATGAGCCAGTCCAAAGAGGCAACTGTACTGAATACTGATTTTTTAAAGCCACCCTATTGATACAACTTCAGTTCTCCAGCTGAAGAGTCAATATTCAATATGCAAATATTTTGCAGTAGAATGGGAAAGTCAAATATGATCAGGTAGCGAATCTTAAAACAAAGATGGAGAAATTTCATGTTCACTGTACCCTCTTTTCAATATTTTAGAGATCTTGAGTGTCAGTGATGTTGACAATTATGTTTTAAAACAATTAATCAAAGGATCAAAAATCACTAGAAAAAACTTAAAATTCTTAATACGATATTTTAAGCAAACAAAAACCAAGGAAAAGTGTATGGGTTTGATGCAGATATCTAAATTTCTGTCAACCTGAAGTTAAAACATGTGCACTTCATAACTACCATTTTGCACAGAGATCCTCCTGCTAATGAGATTTTTCCTGAGCACTCCAATTTCCCAGGATCTGTCATCTAAGGGACACATATGGGTGCTGAGCACTGGGACACTGGAAGTTGTGGGATTCACATTACGCTAGTGAGCATCTGTTGAGTCAAATCCTCGTGGTTTTATCAGACCCCTGGGGAAGAGCGTTGCTGCTGGGGCTGATGAATTGGGGACAAGTTGGTGTGACTGTCCAGCGAAAGGAGTGGAAGCAGTGTGGATACATGGAAAGAACACAACACCTGTGAATAGAAACAGGACTTTGCAATCCATGCAATCATAATTTTAAATCAAAATGGATGGATAAAACTAATCCTCCTATTAATATTGTCTGCATACATTTAATGATTACTGTGTCTCCACAAAACATGTTCACATTTGGGTAGAGGTTATGTATTCAACTCCCATTCTTAAAATTGAACCCTTTCCATGGAGAACAACCCTGTATTCTCCAATGCTTGTTTTTTTGGCAGGTGAAGTCTCTGAGCCAAGCCTGTCATTGTCCTCTCTACAATGATTGCCATTTAAATCTGCTGCTTCAATATATGTAAGAAAACATACCCTTCACCTGGTGTATGGCCTCCAAGGCAACTGACCAAATTTCAGTTCATTGATTTAGTTCTGCGTGACCAAAAATCAGTGCCTATTGTTCCCAAACATGTAATCATCTCGCAGAATACAGCAATTGCTGCTTAAGTAGCTTTGTGTTATTGATAAGAGCCCACCCTGATGAGAACAAAGAGGACTGCCAGAATACGTTATGGAAAATAAAAAAAGCTCTTTTGCACACAATTTTCAGAAACAGTTTCCAATGCATGAGAGTAGAGGCTGCTCTGTGGATGGGCTATCATAATCAAATCCTTAGAAAGGGATGAGAAATGAGCATATTATTCTTGATTTACTATCACTTCATTTATGATTTCCAGTTAATACAGATTCACAAAGCTGTGCCAAGGAGATACTAAAGGCCTGATTGGGCTTTCCTAATTCAAGCAAAACCCATTCTCTAAGTCCTTTGGAAGCCTTTCAGGCTTCTGCCAACTCTAGCAATTTTTATTGCAAGCCTTGCAGTACTCAATGTTTCGCTTAACATTTCAGCTCCTGGAGTTCTACAACATGTGAATCTTTATTTTCAGTTTTAAAAGATGTTTATCACCTTCACGACTGAATGGAAAAAGTTGCAAATGAGACTTTAAAGAAGTGTTAAAAATAAAAAAGAAGAAAGAACTTAACTGTATTATTTTCCTGAATAACTCAATAAAAAGGTGCTTTCTTAGACCAAATTTATGATTTCTGAGTGCACACTTATGGCTCCCCAAAAGTTAGCAACATGTATTTTCATTTAATGCAAGTCCTGCTCTTGCAAGAATTAAGCTGGGGGATCTCTTTCCATGCTCATAAAGGTATGTAAAATATTGAGCCTCCTCCCATGCAGTGCTGGGGGAGTTAAAGGACCTCTCCTGAAATCCTCAGCTCCTGTGCCTGTGGCCATGGCTTCCCCAAAGTGTCAGTGGCAAAGTGAGGAGCAGAGCAGACACCTCACTGACCATCCAGCTGGTGCCAGTTTTGCACCAACTGCTTGGCCAGGCAGCCCAGTCCTTAAATTGCCTGCTTCAGAGGCTGCTGGAGCTCTGTAGTGATCCTACAGCCATCTGAAACGCCCAGATAAAAAAAACAACAACAAACCACAGGGCAGTAGAGTGTCCCTCCCACAACGGCTGCAAATCTGCACACTTGTCAACACTGAAACAGCACAATGCTTGCTTGATTTCCCTCTTCCTCCCAGCTCCTGATTTCCTCTTTTTTCCCCCTGCTCCTTACCTGATAGCTTTTGTTTATTCTGTGAGATACTGGAGGCAGGGACTTTCACTTCCTCTGTGTTTACACAGTGCCTTGCATGGAGGCTGACAGCTCGAAGCCATTATAATCAAAGGGGGAGTAGGGCGGAGGATTTAAGGCACTAAGGAAAATGAAGCATTCACCTGCTATTGACATTCAATAAGCTTTGAGTACCTTTCTCCCCTTTGAAAAATTTACATTTCCAAGTGCAATAATTAAGATGTCTGTCATCACCAAAACATCCATTGTTAAAATATTTCCAAGCTAGGAAAACCTTCATTTAGAGCAGAATCGCTAGTAAAAAAGCGTTTCTTTCTCAGAAGCATTAAGACTTCGTTCATCTAAAATCATGCACAAGAGTATTCAACATACTTTCTGGAACTCCCATGTCTATCTTGCATCATATATTGCTTTTGTTAATATCTGTAAGGAAGCAGGGATTCTGTCAAAAAAGCATGATAGGTTTTTAAAAAGAACTTTCCCTATAAATAGAGATTTAAATGATCTTCTTTAAGTATTGCAATCTCTAATTGAATTCAATACTTCTGCAAATGGAGCAAACAATCTCTGACTGATTGGATCATTTGCTTCTATTCTATTTCAGCCATGCACTGGTTTGTAGTAATGTAAGGTTTTTTCATTAGCAATTGCTGTTCAGCTGCATATTTCCTTCAGTAACCTAATTAATGCAAGAGAGGTAACTTTTCTTCTAGTGCATTACCATATGTCAATGCAGTTGACACTCTTACAGAGGTTATATATAAGCAAAAATCAGAAAAAAAAGTAAAGGACAAAAATGAAAGAGAATGAAGACATTAAAGGTAGATTTTTTCATGAGATGGTGAGTGCCCTTCATGTCCATGGACATCAAGATGGAAAGTGATTACTCAGCACCCTGCAGGACAGACCTCTGGGACTCCCATGGGTCACGAGCTCAGAAATTATTACATGCAGGTAGAATAAGGATCAGGTATGAATGAAAAGAAGAAACTTTGCCCCTAATGTGATTCAGTAGCTCCCTAGGTCTTTGTTGCATGAATAGTATAGCATCCCGCAGACAAATCTCAGCCCTGACTTTGGGACGTTATCAATCTCTTGATATCGAATCGTAGGCTTGATGGCAGACTGTGTTCCAGTGCAGTCCCTGACTAATTAAGTGTATGAAATGACACACAGAGATTCTACCAGGCAGGATATTTAGACATAGGTGAAGTCAAGAAGGACTCATTTATACACTCAGGATGCCCCAAGTGCTGTAGTGATGTTACCATGGAATGCTTTCCTCACAAATGTTGATTTCAGGCTCCTAAACTGGGAGTTTCCCATCAGATGCATGCAGTCCTTGTTCCAGCCAGGCTAACAGGTGAGAGAGGCTGATGGAAACCTTCACCCTCAGAACGTGCTCTGCACCTCTGGGTGCTCCTGGAGCCTGCTGGAGGCTCCTCATGGTGGGGTATCAAAGAGCTCACAGTATTTTGGCATAGCCACTGCAGCCAGAAAGGGATGAGAAAATGGCAGTGGATGTTCTGGCAGAGTGGATGTCCTGACAGGCCACATCTTATTTCAGGCACCACAGTCTAGAAACTGATCAGCTTTGGAAGATCATTTTGCCCTAATTGTCTGTTTCCCTTCTTGAGAAAAATTTACGCCTCATCATAGCTCTTAGCTTAAGAAAATTTTTGTCCGAAAATATCCCATTGGAACACCTCAAAAAGTCTTAGTGGCCAAACATACAAATAGTGTGTAAATTATGCTGGGGAATACTCCCAGAGACTGAGGCCAGCTGGCAAAGCAATTATACCAATAAATTCCTTCTGCCCACAGATCACGCAAGGTGGCAAATGAGAATGGTCCCTGTGACATTTTTCCTCCAAAATTGTGCCTGGGAGTTACATGAGAGAATGGCAGAGGCCAGCAGTATTCTGGGAACTGACAGAACAGTTTAACTTTGTTTAATTTTAATTTAGTGACATTAATTTAGCCCAAATTCTTCCACACTCTGAGGGTGTTCTGCACTTTCAGAAGCAGATCTTCCCTTTGGTAAATTTGATAAAGCCTAACATTTTGTTTCTGCAAAATACTGAGGTCAGACTAGTTGGATAACAGAGTGCAAGGTACTATTTAAAATAGAAATAATTACAAAGAAAATCTAATGGTATTTATTAAAACTCTGTAATTTACTACAATGATCATTAAAACCCCCTGCAACCTGCAAGTAAAAATGCCTCTTTTAAGGCCCGTTTTTTAGCTTAAATGTACTGCTTAAAGTTTGTTAAATAACAATTTTTACTCTTACTTTACTGTAGTTTTTGGTCCATAGTATAAAGTATACAAAGAGAGTACAGACAGAAAAGCTGAAGCGTCAAGTTTGATGTCCAATCAAATTCACTCTATGACTTGAGTTTTTACACAGAAAACAGGCAACCTGACCTCAGCCTCTGTCTAATCTGCATGTGCTTCATTCTTGAGAAAATGAACCTCATTCAGCACATCCTGTCCCTCCCTTGTGATGCTTTTTGTGTTCCTTGTCCTATTTCTGGATCTCAGGAGTGTAGCTGTCATGGCTTAATGGCATAGTAGGCACACAAACAAGCACGTGAACCAAATGAACATAAGAAAAGCTTCTAGCAGCATACCTTTTTTTTTTTTTTTTTCCCCTTGGTTTGGTAGAGGGTTTTTTGTTTGTTTGTTTTGTTTGGGTTTTTTTAAGAAAGAGTAACTATAAAACAATCTTCCCTGCCACGGGAACATCTTGATAAGTTTTAGGTTTTCAAAGCACAATGTCTGAATGTTGTTACTCAGGGTGGATACAAGACGAGGGTTCTTAATTCACTCACCTGTTTTTCCCCTCTCCTTTTCCCAATAATTAAATTCCCCCACATATTATAGAGAGATCCTGACAAAACCTGAAAGCAACTAAATATATCACCAAATTCATGAGATGCAAATAACCTCAACAAACAATAAACAACAGCCTATGACTTGGAGCCTGAGTCTCCCATGGTGAAGAGTGCTCCTAATTCCCTCTGCTCCCACTCCCTCTTATGAGGAAAACTGCCAGAGAAGATGATCAATTGTGGGACTATAGACAGTGCTAATTTCCTCTTTTCTAGCCTCTTGCAACTTTTTGTCTTCACACCTCCTTCCTGTTCTCTCATAAAACTGGCTCTCTTTTCTCTATCTCATGGATAAAGTCACCACTTCATTTCATTATCTCTAATTCCAGACATCCTGCGTTGCTGCACTGAAAGTAATCGATGTAAGCCATCAAAGGAAGAAAGGGTATTTAAAAATATGCACCACTATGAGGATGGATGACAGAGCAATATAACTCAGCACCAGGACAATCTGAACTGGTAAGTTTGCCTAATTCAGAAAAAGAGCAAAGTCCTTACTTTCCCTCTAAATGCGGATGAGCATCACATCCATGAGCCATGTATGGTACAGAACTTTTAGCTGTAACCCATGCATTTCTTTAACAGGAACAATTTCATCTGCAGAGGGAATGCGACAAAGGAAGCCACGCTCAGAGGTGTGAAGATATTTGCAAAAGGCGAGGAAGCCAACTAACCTGACCAATGGGTTCTTTGGTCGGAGCCTTTCCTCTTCTGGCGGTGCTCGTGGCCAAAGTGGTGGTTGTTTCCATGACTGACGTGGACATCTCCGACTGCATCGCGGTGGCTGTGGACTCGGTTGTCATAGAGGAAGGCACTTCACCAACAAGTCTCACATTTCCTTCTATCACGATGTTGGCATCGTTTTCTGCTGCCATATTCAGAACTTTCAAGCCATTGTAGTAAAGACCAGAGAGCTGGCCTTGGAAAGGGTGGCCACGTTCCTTGCCTCCAATTTTTATGGTTGCTTGGCTATTGAAGATTGTGAGCTGACGCCCTGTGAAGATAATATTATATACATGCAAAAATGTTGACTGTGAACGCTATACTCTTACACGAGTGATAACAGATTGTCATGGGGTGAAAAATGAGAGCAATAAACTATAAGAAAAGGATTTGACTCATAATTCATTGCTTTTTAATGAGGTGTCCATGAAATGCATAAATTTTGAGAGTATTTGTATTTTTCTTAATTTACGACGTTTTGGGATTTATATGTTTTTGCTAAAAGGCCAATCAAATATATTTGCAAATGTGTTTGGCGTTACAAGATATACCCCTCTCTCTTTTACCTGAAAGCAGTGCTAACCTTTTGGTGTGTCTCTAGAATGCCAGGTTTTCTAATTCCTTAAGATAACTTTTTCTTCGAGTCTGCCAACATTTAAAAGTTGTTTTTTTCCACGCAATGCAGCATAGAGCCTATAGCTTTATGTACAAGTTATGTATGTATAGACATATACAAATATGTATATACACACAGACAAAGTTTATATATATGCCAACAAGTCATTAGGTCAAGTGAATTTTAAAGAATTTATTCAGTAATCTGTCACATCTCTATGTAAGTGAGTATTTACATTTTTAATTAAATATTTCCTTTTTGTATTTAAATGTTTATTTCCCTTCAACATACACACTGAAAAGAAACACATGGTTCACACTGAGTATCTCAGAGGCAGATTCAAAAGTAGATGTCTGATTGGCTTTCAGCAAGGCTATAAATTAAAATAAAAGATTTTAGATGTAAAAGCGGCTTCAGAAATGATACACATACCGATGGAGAAATCATGGCACATTTCCATTAAACAGAGAAATCCTCAGCAACAGTACCACTCTTAGTAAATAGAATAGTCACTTTAGCAGATTGGTTTCTGCTCACAAAAAGCATGCACACAACTTTAAGTTCTGTTTTAATTAGTGTTTGTTCCAAAATCCCCTTAGAAGGTTGCAAACGTTAAAGGGACTTCATTTTGATTGGCAATTCATATTGCCCACTATTTAAGATACCTACAGTTTAAACAAATTTTTTTTCAGGACCATAATGAAGATATCGTAACTACAGATATTTTTAGTTAATAATTTAGATGCTGGAACATGTAATATAATCTATGAATGATTTATAATTTTTGGTTAATGTTTGCTATGAGTACCTTCATAGATTGAGTTAGTGGATTATATTTAACAGTCCCTTTAACCTTAAGTTAACAGGGTAAGATTATTAAACAGCTGGTACTTCTAGAAATGTATAGAAATTATTATACAAGGTATGCAAATATTACTCTATATTTTACTTTTTAAAATTTGTTTTAATTTAGTTTTACTGAAATTTATTTTTTATGTTTATTAGTGTTACAATGAAGCACTACTTGGTTATGTTCAAATTATTTTTTTATTTGAAGTTTTAATCAATGTTTTTTACCTTTGTCGAGTAGCCATTCATCAACTACTCGACCAAGTCGATATGGAATTCGCTGTCTAGCAATCGCCAGGCGCTCGTTATCATTGTTTCCTTTAAAGTTTAAAGAGACATTTCATTGGTTAAAATCTGTAAGGTCAAAGGTTAAAAGTTAATACTTAAAGCTTGAGCTATACAGTTGCCACATGATTTTTTGAAATTTGGAATTTTAAAAAGTGCTACCTAGAACATTTCATGGTTCAGACTTTTCATTCATTCATTTATTTTATTTTAGCAAACAAAATTATTCCTATGTTAATTGAAAATTAGAAATCTGCATTTGAGCTAGGTTATTAAACTTATGTTATAGACAGACCCAAAAAACAAATTTAAACATCATCGAATGGCTTTACAAAAAAATGATAGTTGACCTCAGGGTTTTGTCTTTTTTGATGTTTCTTATTAACTAGTTAAACATGTTCAGGTGAAACAGGTTTAAGTTTTCAAAAGACATCCAACCTCTCAGTCCAGGTTAGTCATTTAAAGAAGAACACAACTCTTAATCACCACCTAAGGCACACTTACTTCTGTCTAATAATAGTCCTGCTGTAACTTATTCCTAAGCAGAAAAAAATACACACTTCTTCTCTTAATTTAAATAAAATCCAGAGATTCAAATATACGGTACAGAACAGACCAGGGCATTCACTGTTTGTACATTCTCTTAAGACTCGTTGACAATGTCTTGAAGGAACACCAAGGCTTTGACAAAAGTGACTTGCTGAAAGGTAGCCTGGTTCTGAAACATGGAAGTGCTTTAAAATTTAGCAAGAGGCCATCTGTGGTGGGGTTTCATAAATTAAGAACTAACCAGAACTCAGCAATGCAAAGGACAAACTTGTCATGTTTGCCAACTGTATCTATTCTCAGTCTGTGCAGAGATCCTAACTTCTTTAACTAAAACAGTGACATAAAATAAGGCTGGTGCAGTCAGAAAAATAGAAGATGAGGAATAATTAGTGGAACACTTTAAGTATTTATTTCTAATTATAGTTTTTTGTGTTTGAGTGATATAGTTGTGATCCCTCAGAAAACCACTTAGAAAACTACTTAGGAGAATGGCAAACCTAAGTATTTCCTTCAATGTATAGGCTTTTGGTGGCAGCAGAGCTTTAAACCAACAATATATTTTTCTTTCATTGTAATGGTTCATATTAGTAAAGAATCTGAGAGGTAAGAAAATGCAGATGAGTAAAATTCAGTCATTCATAATTCATGTCCAAATCCAAAGTCAATCTTATTGGTTCAAACGTGCGTGTTGTCTCTGACTGCAAAACCCACCAAACCAACCAAGGACTGAAATCCTGTATCTGCAGTGGAAACGTAAGCACACACGGCAGTAAGCCCACATAGTGCTCAGAAAGATGTTCTTGAGCTAGAAGGATCTTACTGCTAATTATCAAAACAGAAATATTATCCAAATTCAGGCGACCAGTGTTCTGGTTTGTCACAAAATTACAAGCCATAACAGGCTTGCAGGGAAGAATTGGTACAATAGCTCCCCAAAATTGCAAATGAAACCATGGTGGTTTTATGCAGATTATTCTGCAGTGATGAGAACTGCTGTTTTCCACGTTCCATCCCTCACTTGGTTTAGCATGGACATCATTCACCATGCCAGAAGCTGACCTATTTGCTTTTGAGGAGATGGCCTTTTCCTATTTGTTCCCTTTCCAGTACAGAATCATAAAATGGTTTGGGTTGAAAAGGACATTTGAAGATCATCTACTCCAACCCCTCTGCTATGGGTAAAGACACCTTTCTCCACATCAGGTTCCTCAAAGCCCATCCAACCTGACCTTGAACCCTTCCAGTGATGGGGCAGCCGCAACTTAGGACAACCACAGAAGGTGGTTCCACAGCTTCTCTGAGTAAATATGAGCTTCTCTGAGAGCTTCTCAGTGTATGCCATATTAAAAAGTGTGTAGAGATAGATAGATAGATAGATAGATAGATAGATAGATAGATAGATAGATAGATATAACAAATGCATTTTGTTCATATGTACATTTTTCTCTGATCCTAATGTTTAGAAATCTTTTCCGTAAAACAGAACTGAAACTCCACACCAAACATTTCCTTGAAACGTTCCCTTTTGTATTTCTCCAAGAAAGTGAAAATTTAGAATTAAACACATCACAACACAACCTACTGTGATGATGTGAGAATACAGAAAGTTTCAATTTTTTTTTCTTGTCTGATCATCTTTAAAATTACTTCTCTTCATCCCATCCTCCTTTTGTTACAGGAAACTTCCTGTAACTAAATGGAAATTTGAGAAGTACCAGAAAAAAAAAACCCAAAACATAAGAAATGCTATGTGATCAACACAGGAACCAAGATAAGTGGTATGATCCTACATGTTTCTGTTCTGGATTCGTATCTTCCATCAAAATATGTGTATGTATATAGATGTATACCTAATGCCTATTAAGTGAGTTAATAAATTATATTTTCTGACAGGCAGTTACTTTGAACACATTTAGCTTTTCAATAAGATGTTTCTACCATTTTTATTGAGGCATTATAAGTTGAGTCACTGAATACATGAGAGAATGTCCTATTTCTTAAAGGTTTCCTTAAAGTAAATGAATCATGAGTTTTAGTTAGGGTTGCATACAGTTTTTTTTGGTTATCTATATTTTTAAAAAAAATTGGGGGAGTGAGTGAGATTTTTCTATGTCATTTATAAGAAAGGCTAAGTTGCTCAAAAGAGGTCTGTGGGCATAAGGAATGCATTAACATAATGGAAATAAATAAGTCTCATGAATAGAGATCATCATTCACTCATCAGCTTCACACACTGTTACTCACTGGATGCCTTTCATGAGCAAACCCCCTCTAGATCCCACAAGAACAATTGTGGCAAAGTGTTTCCAACTGCCTATATCAGGAAGGTATTAAACTGTGATGTTTATTCACCCAGTAGGTGTAAATGGGGAATATTTGGTAAAAGGACCCTCTGCAGCCACTAGACTGGATCCTAAGTCTTTTTGTGTTTCTCTGTTGTAATTCCATGACCAACACGGGATTTATCCTAGGAAAGGTCTACTGCTGCCTCCACTCTCACTACTCTGCAGCTGCTCCAGAATATCTCTATGCTGATCCTGGAAACTCCTCTGTGAATTAACAGCACACATTTCATCTTGGCCAGCTTATACATTTCTTTGAATTATTTCATTAAAACATACAATATGTATGATTTTTGAGACTATTATAATGTGATTGTATCAATAAATTATGTTTTATACGAGCTGCAACAGTCCTGCACCACTGGGAGCAAAATTCAAATGAAAAGCAAGGAAATAACAATTTCATTTGTAAAGGTCACACAAAAAATAATTGCTGATTACATTAGCCCATTCCTCATCAGAGGAAAAGTGCACTGTGAAATACATCTCAATTTGACACTATTACATTAGCTTAAATTCTTCTAGTGTATAATATAAATGGAAAGGCTAGGAGGAAATGGTGTGGAACTTATCTGGATTTGGTTTCAAGGAGAACACATGGATTTAGTAATGATGAAACCAGCAGACACATAACAACTACATTTAAAAAAAAATATACATAGAATTGAAAATAATGGAAACTCCATTAAAAAGTGACAAAAATCCTATTACTACATCATGAAAAACACACATTTTTTCAGTAACTGCTTTTTCCCAAACAGCTGGTTTGGGTGATCCACTCAGCTAAAATGAATCTGGATAGACCCACTGAATTCAGTAAAACTGAATTCATCTTATAATCTCATCCCCAGGAGAGAAATCATAAATACCACAGATTGTTTTTCACAGGAGTATTCAGTGCACATTTTTCTACCTTCCTTTATTTATGCTTGTTTTTACCAATATGGTGAACCACAAGGAACTTCTTCAGTAAAAACACTCCCAAGAAGGTTAATAAATTTTTTCATACCCTAAATAAACCTGTGGCTTTGAGATTTTATTTCTGTTACCCATCTGAAAGATTAAGTGCTCTGGCAGGCATCCTTTCAATCGTAATTCATAAAAAAACCCCTGATGTGCCTAAACTTTAATTGTAGACAGCGATGTGACTATCCAGCATCACTCTTCCAGGTTATATGGCCAAGATTTCTTTGATTAAAAAAGCTGGGCAGAAATGATTCACTCAGGATGTGCACCATGACATTGTCTAACCCGATTGAATTCTAGACGGCTTCATTCTTCTGCCAAACAGACAATATTTTGTCACAACAGGGTGTTAATTCCATACTGGCAGAAAGGCTTCAAGGGAATAACAATAATTCCAAAGAATCAAGGTAAGCAGAGAAGAGCAGCAAAGGTCAAATCTTTGAGTCAGAGCTAAATCTTGTGTCACAACTGAGAAGAAGCAGTCCAAAGAAACTTTAATCATACCTTTATATCTATAGGTCAGCTGGGACAAACCAACTATGTGAACTTCACTAATATGTATTTTATCCCTCCTGATTTATTATATTGTCAGGGCTGGAGTGTAATTCTATTTTGTGCTCTGAAATAAAGGTGTCAGTTATTGATGTGAAATAGCAGCATCCTTGAAAGAGAATAAGTAAGAAGGTTGAAAACCATGAGTCTGTGAAGAACAACCTAGACTAGAGAATATTTTCTTTGAAACAAACCCTTTAACAGAATACAAATTCACATTGTTAGTCCCAGTAATCTGTTAGAGAAATAAATAACAAAGTGATGAAACCAAGGTCTGTCTCCATTTATAAACAGCCCTCTCTTCCTAATTTTTCTCATCATGGTCTTGACACTGCTCTTTCTGAATCATGAGTCCTCTGACATCTGCAAGAGGAAGACAGAGACCCATACAATTCCTCCAGATGCAGTTAGGGATGAAAACCTGACTGAAATGTCAACTTCATGAGAGCGAGCCACAGCAGCTCTGGGATACAGGGGCAAACAGTCCCCAAACAGTCTCACATGGCCAGGAGATGAAATCACAATCTCAGTAATGGCCCATACTAAAGTTCTTTCACATCATCTATTTCCGTTATTGTGCACACGTACTTGAGACTGGGTTGCATGGGGCAGAGAAGTGGTCCAAGTCCATCTCAGGAAGTCACAGTGTTTGTGGGGGACACTGCTCTGACCTGTACTTTTGCTGAGTGCTTGCAGACTTGTCTATCCAGTGTGTGACCCAGGAGTGAGCTCTAGATTGATCAGATGAAGGTGTATGAACTTTCCTGGTGCTGAAAGATGTCAGCTCTGCTTGTTCCAGTGTGTGGGCAGAGACAGAGGAGGATGCAGAGGTCAGCCTCGAAGACTTTTGCGTGAGGAGTTACATACCCAGAGGCTGATGTGGTCCTCCTCCAGGGCTCAGAGAGAGGGTACACACACAGCTGCAGAATGTGAACATCTTGAACAAACCTTACCGTCAGCTCAGGGAGAAGATAAGAGAGCAAAGAAACTCTGAAGTTAGAGAAAGAACCTGTAGCAAATAAGCAAGAGTGCAGCTCTTCAATGCCTTACCTTCTTGAGAAAATTTAACCTATAAAGAGAGAAACCACCGTGAAGCATAACTCCTCCAAACTTTGAGTGTCAAGCCTGGCAAGTTCATATTAAATGATCGTAATATAATATGACCCTTTACATCATACAGGAGCTCCCAAATTCCTTATAATGAATATTAAGCATCCAAAGAGATTATTTGATCACAGAATGATTGATAGGAATCTTCAAAGCAGAGTAAAATCTCTCACTGGTGGCTTATAACTCTGCTAAAAACAAAGCAAAACTTAGGTTTGCCTCTAAGAAGAATATAATTACTAAATTTATTGAAAGATGTATAAGTAAGTTGGTTCCCATTCCTTTTTTCTTACAGACTGCACCAAAACATCTTATATTCACCTGTAAGCTCCTTATTTCATGCTTGCATATTAAACAAAGTAAATAATGTTTTTACAAATTTCTACAGGATTAAACTGAGAACTCTCATTAACCTCTCAGGGGGAGCTGAACCTTCACTTCAAATCAAATACCTTCTGCCCTGTTTTGGTTTTGATAATTTTTCACTACATTAATTAGTAATTAAATGAAGAGTATGTTTTTCCTGATTCTCACTTCCTCACTATAGTGCAGTATCTGTCTCACTTTGGTGTATTATATCAAAAAACATGTAAGAGAAGATGAAAAGCAACAAGAAGCAGATAAGAAAACATAAGACTTGTCTGATAAATTAAAGGTCATATTTTGTTATCAGGACTTTTTAAAAGATCCTTTTTACTACCTTTACAGTAATTAATATTGTGGGAGTGCTGCTAAAACAGGCAGGAAAATTGATAGAAATTGTTGAAGAGGAATGAATTGTTGCAGGTATAGTACCATGCCCCACATCACCCCAAGAGTGACATTTTGCAGTTCTCCAAGGTAAAAGGACTCTGAACTGTTTCTAAATCACAATGTCACAGCATTTAAGCTTATGTTTTCGATATAAATTAAACCAGAAGTTAAGTCTAAGCAGTTTCTTATTCAATAGATTTTCAACAACTGGAAAATGGAGAATATTTCAAGCCTATTCCATTGAAAATTAGTTAGATCTGAGATTGCAACTGCTGAGGGTGTTCTACTGACTTCTGCCCAGGTAGCAATCCAGACAATCTTCATTTCATGCCAGCTAAGAGGTGCTATATAGAATGTCTCTTGACGGAAATAATACACTATATAAATGAACAATGGCAAATGAGAAACACTGTGCTCAGCTCTTATTTTAAACTCCCACTGGGCTGTAACTCCTTGAATATCCAGTATTCGGGTAGAAGGCATCCATAAGAAAGGACTTATTAACTGTATGGTAAGTCTCCTAATTAAGTTTAATCACCATGTAAGTTCTGAGATCAGAAGAGGACAAACTGTCAAAAGGCCATTGCTCATATCATTGCGTTTTACTGTAGTCAGTGAAAGGCTTCGGGAAAATCTATTTTCCCCATAAGTTATTTGTGGACAATTTGCAACACGAAAAGTTATCTGAAACAATTGGAAAAAAATCTTTTGGAATTAAGTCCTGCTCTTGGTTATGTGGTTGATAAGAGAAAATAGAGTATTGGCCTTCAGTTGTGATCTCCAAAGCTGCTGCAATTGGACTGCTTTAGCAGTCTGTTCAGGGGCACTGAGGGTGCAGATAAAGTCATGCTCATTACATGACCAGATTAATAAGAACTGTAAGACATCCAAAGCAGTCAGCATCAACCTTCATCAACAGCACACAAACTAACTTGGCTGCAATTGTAAGTTTTAAAAACATTGATTTCATGTTCTTTCACAAAACATGAAGATGCTGGAGTTAACCCCTATGTCCCAAAGACCATACAGGTGCTTTGCCACACTTGCTGCATCTGCCCAGGCTGTATCATCTTGTTCTCCTAGGGATAAGCATAATTACACACAAGCCACCAGGAAAAAAAAACAGAGGTCATTATTTGGACCAGAGTTTGCCAAGCAGAAAAAAACAAATGTGCCCATATAGACAGAAAATGGCATTTAAGAGATAAAAATCTGTTCTGTGTCAGCAGTGCAGGCAAAAAAAGGAAAGAAACCTAGCCCTTGGCCAAAGCAAGCTCCAGACTTTCAGTTCTGTCTAAAAGTGGCATTTCAATTTGTGTATTTAAGCCTTGCAGACATTTTACTATAAAAGAATAATCTATTTCAAATGGAAAGGTTTAAACTTGTACATATATGGGGGTTTTAATGCTTCTGGCAAGACACAGAAACAGAAACTGTAAATAATAGAAACAGATGCTCACTGAGATAAAAGCAGAGTGCTTTAGGACTGCAGAGCTATAACAAGAAGTCCACCATGCAATAACATAATGGCCATGGGTAGACTCCCAGCAGAGACTCAATTTTATGTGTTAAAAGTTGAAATAATTTGATTCCCTATTTATAAATTTAAAAAAAAAAATTAGCTAATAATTTCCCTTCAGACTGTGCTATGTTGCATATCAGTGTAACTTTTGATAAAATGCATCTCATTTTCTAAAATCTGCAAAACATTTCCAATTAGCTAAGCATTTTCCCCTAGCAATTATGTTTTACCTCAGGTTTTTTTTGTGTAGTGCAACTTAGAATACTGAGAATTGTTGTGAAACGTTTGATTTTGTTTTGAGATGGCAATTTGGAAGATAATCGAAATGTTCATTGCTCAGATGCACTGAATTTCTATATTCAAAACTCTTCTATAGTTTCCTTCTTGTAAGGTCTAAGAAGTTCTCAATGAAGGGAAAATCTGGTTAGCACAACACATTTATCACCTTCCTGAAATCTGTGCTTCATGACCTCTCTCACTCTGTGTGTAAAAATGGGACAAAGACTCACTGCTGAGTAAAGAGCTTGTGTAGGGGATTAGGCAGGAGAAATGCTGTCAGTGTTGGTAAAAGCCACATCTGTGGAAAGTCCAAAGGCTGTCAGTGTTGGCACAAACCACTTCCATGGAAAGTCCATTTCAGTGCACCTTATTCTTCAAAAGTCCTTGAAGACACACTGAGCATTGAGCATGGAAGCAAGTCCCTGGTGCCTTCCTAAATCATGGCCTGAAAAGGTCCTTGAAGATACAGAACTCTCCTTGGATGTCTTCAGACAAGAGATGACATCGAGGCAGCCTTGGGCCTCTCCAAGGGAAAGCCAGTGCCTCCAAAGCCATTCCTGACACATGTGGATCTGACCTGCACCAGCTGCACCAGCACATCCCAATGCTTTGAGCTCTTGCCCAGGGCACACTTTCTTGTGAGGAGCTGCTCTGTTTTAAAGTCAACAAGGCCACATTTTGGATGGGCAGTGCAAAGCTGGCAGCTAACTCTACTCTAATGTAGGTCTAAATTTATTGGCTTGATTTTTCAGAGCAAATCTGAGCTGAAACACCAGAATGCAGAAACAATCGATATTGAACTATTTAAGCATACATGAATTTGCAAGGAAATAGATAATCACTAGTCAACTGTCAATATGTTTAATTTTTCATTTTGTTTTACAAAAAATCCATTTGCTGATGCAATAGCCACAATGTAGACCTGAAGTAGAAGTACTTTGAAACACTTACAAAATGTTAAATGGGAAAAAAGATCAACTTTAGAAAGAAAATAGCTCTGCTAGCACAATTTACACATCTACTTTTTCTCAGGAAACCACTTGACCTTTTAAAAACATACTGAAACCCACTATGTTGAAATTAAATAAGGCTATTATCATCTTTCCAAGCTTTATGAACTCTTGTAGCTTCTCTAACACGAAGCACTAATGCATTATTAAATATAATGTAATATGCTATTTAAATTATTTTTATTTCTAAATGATGGCACTGAGAAAGGTGAAGTATTAAATAAGCATCTATTTCAAAGCAGATAATACACTAACAGCTAAAACGTGCAGATGACTGACTAATAAAATATTAATGCATTCCGGTTTAATAAGGATATTTCAAGACAAAATTCAGGGCTCTGAGCAGGAAGGACTATATCAGTCCACCAATCAATCTACTGTCCATCATCACCCATGAAAGTACTGGCATGGACTCAATGGGTTAGATGAGAAAAGGAAGCTGCCTCCTGTCCTTGCTTTTATTCATATGGTCACAACTTTGCTTCTAAAGCAGAACACTAAAACTTAGAAACAAAGTTTCATGGCTAGGCTGAAGTATATTCAATTAACACTAAAATATGTCTAACTGCCAGGATGGATTGTTACCACTGATAAAGTACAAGGCTAAAACAGGATTCAGACAAGGACTGGAGTAACATCCCTTTTTGTTTTCTGCACAGAACACCCATGGTGCTCAAATCCACAGAGCTATGACACATAAGGGAAGTGTACAGGCAGCAGATTATTTTTGACACACTCCTGCAGCATGGCTCATCTCTCCAGCTCAGCTGGAAAAGCTGCACGCAGGCTTGCTCTGTGGAATGCTCCTTAACTAAAGTCAGCTACTGCAAAAATTACATGCAACAAACTGTGAGCTATCAGATAAAATGGATAAGCAAGCAGCTAACTAAGAATCATTCCTTACATATCACGATTTATGGATGTATAAATATACGAAGCTGAGAAAGAGAAAGATAAATGATATATTAGGATTTAAGTAATATTTCTCTTTCTGCTCCTTTGCAAGCACATTCTCAGTTTGATGCAATAGGACTGACATATTTAAGGCATTGCATAGCTGCTGTTTAGCAGAGTAATGCTTATGGATATAGAAATTACACCTGGAAACATTTTTTTTTCTACTCTGACTTTGGTTCCTGGAAAGCTATTGCTATATCTGCATTATGAACACATTGCTACTGCAGCATTATTCTTATATTGATAATACACTCCTAAGACAGAGGCCTAATGTCAACTGCACATCACAGGATATGACTATTGAACCACTGAATCAGGTAATCAGCCATAAAACTATTCTTTGGTTAATTTATATCCTTTAACAGGCTCCATCAGGACTTCCAGGAAACTACCTTCTGCTGACGTGATAACACACCAGGGAGGCAAATCTCTTGGAAGTGAATTCCAAGGCTCACGTTGAAATTCTGTGCTCATTTCTTCTATGAATTTCTTAGTTCTGGTTACAGCTTTCTAGGAACAGCTAAAGAGCACTGTAAGCATCTCCAGTTTTCTCCTCCTGAAAGCACTTAGACTGTAATCAAGTCACTGCATGGTTTTCTTTTTGACAGTATAAATCACTTAAGATTGTGCCTCTCTCGGGATGTTATTACACACACACTGATTTGTTTTCTTCCGTAGAACCACAGACCCCTGGTACAGACTTTGATACCTGTTCCAGAGCTCATTTCAAAGTGCTGAAAAAGGAGGTAAAATCCTCCTCAATTCTGAATGCTTTAGCCTTTTGTGCCCACAAAGTGATTTCCATAAACTCCTTTGTCACAGCCTCACATGATACTTCACAAAGAGCAACCTGGAAGATGAGACCCCCACAGGTGTCTTCTTGGAATTGTATTTCCCCAGGACACTGTCTACATTGCCATAACCTTTCTAGAGCCAGAAGAGAACCCCAGTGGTGGGGGGTTTCCAGTCACTGAGTGCCCCTCACTGAGAACCATCAGTTGCATGCAATACTGAGCTTATTAGCTCAGGCTGACTAATGAAAAATTAACTATATTCACTGCTCACCACGTGTATGAAGAGTATCCACTAGCTTTGGGGTTGAAAACAAGATATGTGGCTGTTATGTGCAGGCTCCCCCAAGTCACTGCCACACTGTAACTACAGTGTTGATCCTCTATGATTGAAATTTGGCTCTTAAAGGATGATTTTTACACACAGGATACCCGTGAGCACCAGAGAACTTAATAAAAGGGGAGGAGCAGCCCTGGAACTGAGCCTGAAACTTCTCTGCCCAAATCCTTTATGTGTACCATATCCTACCTCAGCTTTCTGGAATTGATAGTGAAGCCATAGCTGAGTTTGTATTTTAGTTCAGGCAAAAACTCACTTGAATTTGCATGAGAGAAATTCCAGGACAAGGACCCTAAAGTGAGATGCTCAAGAATCCTTTAGTTGAAAATTGCTATGAGGCAATTTCTGTGTTCTGTAAATGAGAGAATACTTTCAACATTTAGCCCTATAACCAGCTACAGTTATATTTTTAGCACCATTTGTTCTTTTGAAAAGGGCATATTTATTCTTCTCTCCCTATTGTGCAACTGTAATTTAAAAAATTTAAACCTCTGCTCTATTAATGCCCATCAGTTCTGTAAAACAGGAAAATCAAATTGTCTTTATATATACTTAACCTTGACAAAATCATGTTTCATTTATTTTTTTAATGTCCACTAAACCCAATGCTGCACCAGAAAAGCCATTTAACTCCTTAGAAATAGTTCACTGAGGAAAATAAACCATTCACATCTCAATTAAACCAATTTGTAAAGGCATAATTTCACTGCCTTTAATTTAGTTAACTTCTGCATGTAAGGGGTTGAAATTAGGATGCCCTTTACAATGTTTCCCAATGTTTCATGCTTCTGATACACTGAGTGATATTCAATTTCGGCTTCAAATTTATTTAAAATGCTGTATACTACACAATCTGACCCTTGTGAAGCTCATAAGAGTTCTAGGTTATATAAATCATACAAAGGGTTTTTCTTTTTGAGAGGTAGGATAGACTGAAAAAAAATAAAAAGGCCTCTGGCTTAGCTATACCTTGCTAGGGTCAATGTTGCTCTTCGAACACTCCTGGAACACTCTGAACTTAATTGTATATGCATGATATAATACAACAGTAGAATTTGTTGCAACCAAGGTGCCATTAATCTCAAATCCAAAGTATGAAAGAAAAAAATTATCTTGACAGTGTGGATGCTGCCGTTGCAAGATGGGGCTTGTTTGTTGTTTTTTTTAACCAAGAGGGCTTAAGACTGAATAAATCCAATCACACCACAGGATGAAGAGATGGGTGTACAACCTCTCTCCCGTGTTCACAGGGCACAAAGGGGAGAAAGCGAGTCTAAAGAATGTTCATACTCATATGTTCCAGACAGCAATGATTTGTGTCCTTCTGGATACCTGCTTAATGCAGTTCTCTCTCTGGAAAATATATCTAGGACGGAGCAAGTTGCTGTTTTCCCTGCTGCAGTATGAATTATAGTGACTATTTCTGAATTAGTTAGTTTAATGGAAGTTCTTATCCTGCAGACATAAAGTACTATACTGTTGTCACACCTCATGCCACCAGTAAAATATATTGGGGACACATGCACGAATGTGCCCCAAATAAAAAAAGTCTCATCTTCTGAGAGCTCCTAAAACACAATAGCACTCCAGAGAAATTAATTTTGTTTTCCATATGATAGATTGTCTGGTTGGAAGGCTCAACACCACATTGATTTGTTCTGTCCTGGGAAAGGCTCCCATCACAGGCTGACTCCAGGCTTGCCCCAGAAGATAATGGAAACAGAGTGCAGAGCAGAGGGAGCACACAGCACTGCACTCTGCTCTTGCATGCTCAACCAGCCACTGGGAGCTGCAGTGTGAGCCTTAGAGCAAACCCAGCTGTGTGCTCATCTCGTGAGGCATCTCAGGGAAGGGGCACTGTCACAAACATACCAACATTATTGTCACACAAAAATGGTTTTACTGGGGCGAGTGAATTATCTGTTTGGCTCAGCGAGTGACAAGTTATATAAAGTCCTGTGTAATGAGAGAATTGTGAACCCACTGGAGGCTGGAAGGGAAAAATACCAAAGGAATCTGGTGTCCAAATCTCTGCACTGACAACACGGTCCTGCCACCGGGAAAGAAAAGAAGAATGACAGATTTCTTTTAAATCATTGATGCTATCAGAGATACCAGCATTATATTGTTAAGGAAACTATGCAGCTAAAATTCCTTGGGAAAGAATTTGAGTAAATTGTTCTCTTCCTAACTGACAAGATGTTAATCCTCCATTTCTAACTTACCCTGCTAGATTGGGTGTGATGCTGCAGGTTACACAGAAAACCAATGTCAAGACAAATACAAGTTCGTAAAAGAGCCTCTAAGTATTTGCAATATTTTATCTTTTGTGATCTGACTTTTGGGAATTGTTAATAGATAATGGCTTTCCTGAAGGGGTGAAAGGGGACCATCTGTGACAGATTTGCCATGTCTCTTTCTTAGATCTGTTTTCATTTCCATTTCCTTCCTCTAACTTGAATCCCTGGAGATTGTTGTCTTCAGAAATTCCATTTCCATATCACCCTGTGCCTAATTATGGTAAGCAGGTGTCAGCCCATCCTCTGCCACAAGACACAAAAAGAGCACATCTCTGTCTCTTTCAGTATTTTAGAAACGTTTTTCTGAATCACTGCTCATTTGACATTTTCTTTCTCCTTCCATTGTGCCACCTTGCTGTATTTAACTGAAAGGTGTTATACCTTCTGTGATCAGGTAATGACAACTGTGCCACACATTTTATCAAGATCTGAATTTAATTACAGGATCTAACAAGCCTAAGAAGGGATGAGCCTTTGTATTTCACCAGGATATCCAAGATGAAAAATAAAGGGGAAAAAAAAAATCTGTCTGCAGACTCAGAGAAGCATTATTATATAGCATTATCTGACAGAAAGACCTGATAAGCTGTCAAATTAAAAAGCTGATTTGGGAAATTTTACTGAAACCACTTTTTGAAAAGAGACTTACTGTAGTGCTTTGTTTGGGTATCACCTAGGCTCTTTATTTAAAGACAGCAGCAGGATAGAACAATTTCATAATCTCTCAAAGGGCAGCAGTGCTTTTTTTCAAAAAAATAATTCTTTGACTTTGGGTAAGCTGTAACAGAGGCTCACCGAGAGAGAATGGGAAAATAAATGGCCATTTTTGTTAACATCAATCTTTCACATCAACAATAAAATTATATGGAAAGTGAGACCTGTGTGCATGCTGCCAAATACATTTAATCATAACTAAAGAGCAGTCAGAGCTGTATGAAATCAGAAAAACATACAAGAAATCAGTTATGTAATTAAAAAGGTGAGGTAGCACACTGGCCTAGTTACATCCATCACTTAACTGCTGGTTTGTGTCTCAGGAACTATGATGAATTTTTCATGTATTTTGATTCCTGCTTCTCCCAGGATGGTTTCTTCCATCTTTACTCTGGAGAGCTTGCTGAACTGAGTTTCAAATAATTCTTTGTCTTATTTTTACTTCTCCATGCCATTATTTTACACACCGATATAATGCTTTCTTTTATTCATATTATAACTGAAAATTATAACATGAATATAGGCAGATATCAGCTTCCTAGAATACTCATTGAGGATTTTGTCCCGACAAAACCAACAAAAAATAGCACCATTTTATCTTTGCTTTGGCTAAGTATTGGAAACATCATAGAAAAGTTAATTGTAGGAAACATTTTTTGATTGAGTGATCAGGAGTTGACTTAAATTAATATAACGATAACTAAAAATAACCCTGCAAATCAGATTCTTGATTTTAAAAGAAAAAAATTTGATAAGGCAAAGGAAGTCAGACTTTGCAATCAGTATAAGGGGCTGGATTCAGCCAGGAATGACATTGGAAATTCTATAAGGTAAAGGATTAAAATAATTTTATACATAAACATATATATATATACATACATACATATGATAGATAGATAGATAGATAGATAGATAGACAGATAGATAGACAGATAGATATTTGAACTTGCACCTCCAAGTTTAGAATATACAAGGGGAGACTTACTAGACTGAACAACCACACTATCATAGGCTATATTACAGGAGGTTAAAACCCCACACTTGTTCAGTAAAGAAAGCAGAGCCTTTCAGAATTAGAAAGATAAATAAATACACAAGTAAAGTTGCCAGAACTTAAGCCCAAGGAACCCTCCAAGGGAAGAAAAATAAATTTAAAAGCCAGAGATTCTTAAGGGACATTAAAAAAACAAAGAGATCACAGAGACAAGGAAAATCACTTTGTAGTAAAGTTGATGATCCAAGGGAGAAGACTGAATTGACTAACAGGAACGTGTCTAATGCAGATCTCCACATCTCAGAAGAAAGCTGTGTACATATTCTTAAAGAACTTGTGGGGTAAAAAGTGAGAAAGATGATCTCTATCCCAGAACTTAAAAATAAGAAGACAGGATTTTTTAAATACAGCTATTCAATGGGGCATGTTACTTTTAGTAGAGAAAAGATAATGTAATAGCTTTACATGAGAAGAATTTAAAAACTACCCAGCTGAAGTATTTAGTCTGACCTGAGCCATACATGGTGCTTTAGAACAAACTTTAAAAGAAATAATTGAAGACATGGAAGCAATTTGAAAATGAGATAAAATGCAAAAATTTACCAAATCACATTAGGCTAGTTTAATAACTCTATTCAACAAGCTCACTAATTTTCTAGATGAAGGAAATTAAGTATATCTAATTTATCTGGATTTCACTAAAACATTTGATATGATGTCATGTAGCAAATAATGGATTAACTGTGGAAAAAATACAGGAGTGTAAAATTGTATGGTAAAAAGCTGAATGAAAAAACCCAAAAAAACAAGGGATAGCATTGAACATGGATTTTTTTCTCTCCTCCTTCCTCTATCTCACATAGAGACTGATATCCTGCTTCTCTAACTATTGACAGGTTCTGAATACAAGAGCTTTTTTTTTGTCACTCCCCAGGCTCCCATCTTCCCAGGATGCATCTCCTTCCAGGAAGCAGCATCAGAGTTGTCTTCTCTCTACAACTCCCACTCCATTCGGTGTCTCCTTTAGCTTCTTGGTGAATCATGCACACGGATGATAATCAGGCATTGCCTATCACATCCAGACCTGCCAATGTGTCAGCTATACCATATTCTGGCCCTTATGTTCCCTGCTGTATTGCCTGTATTTGAAAAATAAAAATCCTCAAGAAATAGTAGATGGGTCAGATCTACCGAAGCTCTCCAAGTATTTTGGGGAACTGATGCCATCTAGTTGAACGAGTAGACGATCTGCATGTGCTTAAGTCGAGGAAACGTGATAAACTCGATGCTGAGTTCTACACGGAGTTAACAAGAGGAATATCATGGTGAATTGCCAAACTGCATTAGACTGTGCCATAGGAGCCACCACAGAAGCTACTGCAGACATAAATGCAAGGAAAAACAGGGGTTTCCCCCCAGAAAAACTACCCCAGTGAAACTCCTAAGAAAGTACCCAAGTTGAGTTCCATAATCCATTGTTTTTTGCATTTTATTCACTGATCTCTGTATAAAACACCAACCACACAATGGAATCTGTAGATGACCTGAAAGTGGACACAGTGGTAATGTGAAGATGCTGCAGATATCAGTCAAGAGGAACAGAGCCCTTCTCAGTTAACAGAAGTGACACTAAAGCTTATGCTACAAAGTGCAGATCACATACTTAAGAGATTGGACCAATCACACCAGTTTTTGCCATAAATTGGGATGAATTCCCAATATAGATTCCCTCTCAGAGGGAATTCATGAGGAAAAACATTCAACAGGTAATCAGCTGTAGAATGACATTGACTTTCCAGTTCTGAGGTATGAAAAAGAAAATTAAGACCTTAAAATGCAAATTAATGATTGCATTATTGTCTTCCTATCTCTTTGGCATCCTAGTGTTCTCACTACTGTCCATTTTCAAACAGATGTGCAATAGAAAGCCAAATTCAAAACAAAAAAAAAGCATCAAAGAAAGGTCATTATGATGAGCAGAGAAATGAGAAAACTATTCTGAAAAAGACATGTAAGAACAAAGTGGGATGAACTGGAAAGTGCTTGGACTGAAAGGAAAAGAAAAATTCTTAAGAGTAAGATGTTTCTCCTAAGCTACTCTCTAAGAGAAACAATTTATGCAAAGAAGCAGACTTGACCCAGTACATTTTAATTTCTAATTTCTTAAGCTCTTCTATCACTAACCTAACTTTTAAATACACATGGGAAAAAAAAGAAATGGGAATGGGGAAAAAATGCCATCCAAACCACTAATCCTTTACAGGGAAAGTGGGCCATTGATTTAAATATAGTTCCATTAATATTTTCTTTAGCATTCTAAACATTTGCAGAACTTGTTTTTTGACTGATAATAAAAATAATCCATGAGCTCTCTACAGCATTAACCCTTTGTCTTGAACCAGTGCAAGCAATTAAAAATATTTTCTATGAAATTTCAAATTATCTTACCCATGTACATTATCTTCCATAGATCAACTTTGCTTTTACTGCTACAATGCATATCCAACAGAGTAAGTTGTTTTTGTAACTCTGGGATAAGAACGTAAAATGCTTTGTTTGATTCAAATGTAGTTTAACCAAAGATTTTGTAAAACCTCTCATTCTAAAAAAAAAAAAAAAAGCCAAATAAATTGCACCAAAAAAATCAAATTTCAGAAATGTAGAAACTTGGGGGTTTTAAATGCTTGTATTTTAAAATACCTTTTTGAATTTTTATACCTTTCAGTTTTCCATTTTGTTTTTTCATTGGCTGTTAAGCAAGCATATTTTTTTTAAATTCTTCATTCACTAATCTTTTTCTTCTGTAGTAATCTTGAGATTATCTCTAGTACAGCCTGTATCTATGGTTTTCTAACTTTCATATTTTAAAAAAATCAATGTTATTCAATATATAACAAGTTTTAAATCATCATACTTCCATTGCAAATCAATTGATTTACTCCTTTGATTTTCATTAGGTGGGAATCCATGCCTCTGTTCTGCCTAAGGTAGAGCCTGATCCATCAAAGAACTTGACCTTTACCACCAGGGCTGGGTAATATTCTTGAGTATTTTCACATGGAACTTTATCAAAGACTTTTTGCAAATCAAAAACCCCAAGTATGTTAACTCATTCATATTTATGGCCCATTATCTCCTCCAAAGCCAGAGTAGGTTTAACTATAACAGGCACCAGCAGACCTTCCCAGATGGAGAGCTTAGCACCAACAGAAGCCCAGGCAGATGTGACTCCATGGACACATGAAAGGCCATAAATATTACTGATGAGTTTTGCTTTCCAAATCAGGGAGGATGAGACATTACTTGGTAACAAAATAACTACTGATTTAGCTGTTTTTTTCCCCATTCTCTTTTTACTAATTCCATCAACTAAATATTTTAGACCCAGATCTTCCACATGTAAAGCCTGATTTTATACATATGGCATAAATTTATACATAAAGTGTTTACTTGCACATTTATTTTCCAAATATTCCCAGATGGAGAGCTCCTGAGAAATTGTCCTGATTTTTCCAAACACTGTTATCTCCAAGAGAAGTAAAGTATTATGAGATATCCTTATTACATTGGCACTGCTGGTCTCCCACAGCAGGAAAATAATATCCAAACCAGGAGCCATGGGGCAGTCTGTGCTTCACAGAAGCTTAATTGCTGTGAACAGAACTTAAGTCTTTTCCACTGCATTTCCCTCCTGGGCAGAAAGGCAGTTTTTATTTTGTGTTTGGGAGCCAGTAATGAGAGACTCCTCCAGGTCTGTAAGCTCTGCATTTTATCAGATGGTGGTGTTCCTCATATCCTCTATGTCTTACCATTGGGACTGGGGGATGACAGACCTGAACGCAGGAGTCAAAAGTCTGACCATTGCAAAGGAATGCACATGAGAGAGAATTAAGATGAATTCTTTTATCCAAAGGAGGAACCAAGTGAGAAAAAAGGTACAGGCAATGAGCTGCTGGACAAATAAATAGCAGTCAGAAGCTTATGTTATTTTCCTGTGAAACACCCTGAAAGTCCTGTGTCCTAACAGCAGTGGCTAGGGAGGTTTGAAAACTTGCTCTATGGCATATACAAGGCAAGGCAAATACTGACTGATCATTCACTTGTTAGATTCCTAAATCACCTTAGCTGTTATCATTTTGCATGGATGTGGTGATAACACTCTGTCCATTTTATTAGAATATTCCATGACACCTTTGTGAAAGTGTTTGAGATGTCTCCCTACCACCACAGTTACACCTGCAAAACATCTTTGATTCTCTTCAGAAGTGGCTGTAGGGGCTTGAATTTGGGAATTTCTAAGGCAATAGTAAGCAAGTTAGGCAAGTACATAGATTGCTTGGGAAATGCTAATCCAGTCCTGGAGAAACAAATGTACTAACACAAATGCCTCCTGTTAACTTTATAGACAATCTGAACACAAAAAACCCAAGACAAATGGATGCCATTTACCCTAAGTAGGATACATGGTTATAGTTGACTCCTAGCATTTATCTTAAGGTCAGGTGTACCCCAAGAAAAGATGACAGACCCTTTTTCTATTTTCTAGAATAGGGGGACCAAGAAAAGCATTTAAATGACACACCCCCTTCCCTCAGCCCTTGGATGCTGTGCGGGAACAACCTTTATCCCAGGGATCCAGAGAAAGTCCCTAAAGACAGCATGTGTGGTCTCAGCTGTTTAATCAAAACCACACCACCAGAAAATCCCAAAACCAACTGACCAAAAAAAAAAAAAAAAGAAACAAAACAAAAAACCCAACCAAAAAACCCCTACAAAACCTAACCCAGAAGTGTTCTATATTACACCAAAGCCCTAAGAGCTGGTGATTGCCGTATTGCAGAGGTACTTGGCAGTAAGCATAATGTCAGTTCAATCTTCTGCCAACATACACGGACTCTCCCACAGGTTCTTCTTTGGTGTCTATGCTCCATCATGATTTAGACTCCCCCATCACAGAGATACTCCTGTTCCAGTAGCCTGGCAGTGCTTTGGACAAGCTCTTTAGTGCAAACAGCGTGAGTGACATGCTCATGCTGTCAGATCTTGGTCTGTCAGACACATCCCTGACATGTCCTGACCCATGGGGTACGCGAGGACAGCTGCCACAAAGTTTTGCTCTTCTAAGGCTGAGCAGAGATCCAAGGATGACTGGGAGGGCATAATTTTAGATATTTGCCTACATCAGGATGTATCTTCCAAACTGCTGCAAGGTCCCAGGAACTGCTGAGCATTCGCAGCAGACTGAACAGTTTTAGACCCGTTGCCCAATATCTAATAGGTCATTTTCTATATAGAAAACTCTGCATTGGTCTGATTTACAATGGAAGTCGTGAAGAGCAAATCCTCACTGGTAAAATGATTAGTTGTGCTGTGTGTTTTAAAAGAAACAGCACTGGGCAAACTGCCTTTGACCACAGAAAGCACAGAGTTAGTCTCAGAAAAGTGATTCTGAAATTCTTTCACAATAAGTGGTGGTTATTGTGGTTTTAAAATGTCCTCTACCTTGTTTTGATATACTTTCTCAGACTAGCAAAATGCACACACTTCACTACCAAGAAAGAAAAATCAGATAATTAAGAAAACTGTTTTTCATGTTAAATAGATATGGTTATGAGCATTATTATGACAAAGATTTGGGTTTTTTTTTTCTCCTCCCTATTTGATCTTCTTTGAAACAGATTTTCTTTCAGGTAAGGAAGAAAATGTTGTTTCAAATTAAATAGAATGCTTTGCTCAGATTATTTAAGTCCCCTATAAACACTGGGCAATCTTGACATGAAAAGTCAGAACATTTTATTTAGAAAATACTGAATTAATAATTTGATATTACTAAAAACAATTTCCTTTTCTAAAAAAAATTAATTTGAACCATAATTTTTAGTTCAGTTCGACACAAATTAACAAGTGCTTTATTTTATGCACCCTTAGGAAATCTACATTTCAGTGTAGAAATGTGACCTAACTGAAGTTACAAGAGCAGCCTCCTCACAGAAGCAGCTGGAGCTGCTATTGAGGTGCAGTCCCATCACCACAACAGCAGCCAGACTGTTGGGAAGGGCAATTAAAACCAGATAGCGAAGCAGACAAGATAAGCCACAAGGAGCAGAAAGGATCTGCATGGAAATGGGAATAGTCTATTGATTAGGAGCTCTGAATGACAGTCAGCAGTTCTCTCATTCCTGTTTAATATGATCATAAATTAGGCTGCATCCAGATAGGTTAATGTGAATTCACTGTCTGAAAAATAGGTCAAGATGAAATACTAAAGTTCTTTGGGAAGGTGCAGAGGGATAATGATAATTCAGCGAAGACACATAGCACTGAATTTAGTTAAGAAAGATGGAATATATCAATTGAGTGAAGATATGGGCATCTTAATCAGCTATCAAAAAACTACAATGTGCCATTCTCAATCACAGGGCTACCCACCAGCCACAAACACAACGAGAAATGGGGAAAGCAGGATGAACATTTAATAAAGGGCAGAAATTGAAGCATACATCCTCATAGCTCTAACATTTTACTCAGAGAAGTAACAAGAAAGAAATTTCAGAGCAAAAAAATTACTTTGATGGTAGTCTGGAAGAACATATATATGTAAATCTAAACCTCTGTTTTTGAAAATCACCCAGCCATTTCAGGATACTGAAATCTTCACACTTGCCTAGGACTAAAACACATTTTTCCCAACTATATTTCAAAAAAACAACCATCTACCTTAACTAGGATAATCACCTTCTACCACTCACCCCTACCTCTTTTCTTTTACAGCTCTCTCATTTCACACCTACTCAGATATAAATTGAAGGTGCATTGGCCCAGAGCAAACTCAAGTCAGGTGGGATCAAGAATGATGTAACAAGAGAGAGACACCACATTCTGTTCATCTTCCAGGGTCACTCTTCTGCATTTTATGCAGCTCTAGGATAAAACACACAAAGCCACTATGGAAGCTCTGTGAAGCACTGCCATGGGATACTTTTTTTTGCAAGGTACCAACTGCTCTTGGGCCTTGGGTATCCTTACCGACAGCACTTACATGGGGCTGGATGAAGGATACACAGGCAAAGAAACTGGAAAATCCCGAGTCTCTGACCAGAAACTTCTCTCAGAAAATCTTCACCCAACATTTGAAGACACCAAACACAAGCAAGCAATGTCTTGTAACTAGATATTCCAGCCTGAAGTGTAATTCAGAGAAAAATCTTTCCTCATAAGGAAAGACCTGATCAGTTGGTATGCTTTAGACAACCAACTGATTATTCAATCTTGTTTCATTTTTGAAAAAAGAAAATCCAGGATATTTAAGTATAGCAAATTTACTAATTAAGATGCCTAATCTTGGTTTTATTCTTAATTTTTAAAAAAACCAAACCAACAAGACTGGCAAACCTGATGGAGCAGCATGGAAACAGAAGAAAAAGGTACGGCTAGATGGTCTCCTTCTGGGAAGGGAGAAAAGAAGGTGAAAAGTAGGAAGACAGCAGCCAAAAGCAATGTTATGGCATACAGGAGCCAATAAAATATTTCTGTGCGAAAGGCAAAGAAAGTTACAGGCCAACAGCAGTCTTAGAAGATCCAGCAATAAAGCAAGCCAAGGGATTCTGTACCTCAGCTAATGAAGCAAATGAAAATGCTTTGAAATGCAGATTGCACATAGATTGCTCATGGAAGCTCAGGAAGATCTAATTTTTTGTTTTTCAAAGAAAACATCCAGCCTTCTTCCACTCCACTAATCCCATGCCAAGGAAATCACTCTATATTCTAAATTGATCTTTGTTCAGTATAAACAAGTTCTGTGTGCCACAAGCTTCTGAACTCAAGGCTTCTTTTTGTGTTTAAGCCTGTCCAGGAGCTCCTCATTCATCCACACAGACTTCCTGGCACATTTGCCTGACTTCCTCTTTGTTGGGATACATCCCTCTGGAGCTTGGAGCTGGTGAATTCATACTCATTGTTTAAATAAAAACCAAAAGAAACAAAAAAAATCTCAAACCTATTTGAGCTGCATAGGTCTTGAACACAAACTAAGACAAGTCCTCTCCAGCTTCCACCTTCTTATTTCAGCAACCATTTACCAAACACCGCAAAATTAGAAAGCCAGAGGGGCACAGGGGAAACAGGAATGTCTGAAAGATCACTGAACATATTTCATTCAGTATCCCCCTTTCCCCCAAGAGTTTTTCACCTCTCATATATGTGTCTAACTTAGAAACAATTAATGGCTCTAATTGCCAGAGCTGTCATTCATTCAGAGCACATTAGCACATAGGTGGGTTTTTTTAACTACTGCTATAAATAATTTCTTTTCCAATACTTACTTTCATTATTTTATATATTCTGAATTATTTCCAAGAAATTATCTGAAAGGTTATATTTCATGTGTGGGTTTTTCAATTTTTTTTTAAAAGTCAGGTGAGTAGCTGGACTACAGCTGAAATGGCAACAACAATAACAAAAGAACCCATCCTAAAAAACAATAATTAGTCCAGGGAATGGCTTATGCACTCCTTACTAGTGAAACACGTCCTGCTGCACTCCACCCCAAAAAAGAAAAGATTTCTACTTTTAAACCAATACATCAGAACTTTCATTTGCAGAAAAGGCATTCTAGTTGCATATTTGCCTTCATTTACATCTCTAGATTTGCTGCCTTTTGCTTTATGTAAACACACAAAGCAACTGTTAAGAGATGACATGCAGATGTGTTAAGTTACCATTAACAGTTCAGTGGTCCTACCCAATACGACAAGGATTGCGTATATGAAAAACCTGTTGCCTTTAAAAACGAATAAAATTAGTAACACGGTAATCCCCAGTGCATGGCATTTGCATAAAATTAAATATGGGCCTGCTCAAGGCAGCTCTGTCTTCATACTAGTGGCCCTGTTCAGGTAACCAGCATAAATAATAATAATATGCATAATCTGCATAAATAATATCCTGTAGTTTGCATTTGAAGTTAAGGCACCTCAGTTTGGTTGATTGGTTGTACAATCGGTAACTGCGACACTGTTTGGTTTATGTCTGCTGGAAGACTTCTGCTAAATTCATAAGCTTCAGATTGCTGTAATCTTGTAATCAAAAGAACACAGACAACCTTTTCCTCGGTAAGTGTTTCACCCCATCACTTGGGGATAGATTTGGGAGTCACTTTAAACTGTGTAGCTTTTGTCAAAGCCTTTTATCCCCCACCTAAACCAAAAATGCAATAAAAACAAATGAAAGCAAGAAACAAAGCTACTACTTCATGCCTTGATAACTGCATTTTTCCACTTCCAGTAATAGCTCGAATTCTGGCGTTTAAACTCACCTAGGAAATGCCATCATCATAAACTGTACATTGCTCAGGAGTCTTTAACTACTTCAGTAGCTACTAAAACACTGCAAAGAGGCTGATATTGCACCAGAAGAGGAGCAAAACGAGGCAAACTCGAGGCATCCCCCACCCTCTCAGTGCCAGGCGTTGGTGTGACGCCTTACCTGCTGGGTAACGCTCGATGACAGGCCAGTTGTCCACCTGTAGGGTGGCATTGCCACCACTCCTTGTGAAGCGAACCACGTGGTACTTCCCATCGTTAATGATGGCATTCATCTCTTCGATGGCGATGTCATCCGTCCCAACATTAAACTTAACTCCGATTTTTCCCTGGTGCTGCATATTTAAAATAAAATAAAAATTAAAAAAAAAAAAACAGGAAAAAAAAAAGAGGAAGAAGAAAAAGAAAAACTAATTAAGAGTTGTTTTATATGAAATTGAGACAGTGTGTCATGCAGGGGAAGATTTCTAACACCTTCCCTCCTCAGATGTAACTTCTGAAGGCTTGTGTGTGGCAGTGACAAACCTTCTGACGGCTTAGTAAGTCTGGGTTGCCTTTTTGATGGATAATTGATATTCCAAATGAGTTACTTCACCAAATTGAGCTCTCTCCTTTTCCAGGAGATTCAGATCAAGATGATGAGGGGGGGAAGATGGAGGAAAGCTCAAGGTTTCTGTCTTTGTCCTCTCCCTCACCTCCATGAGGATTAAAAAAAATTTTCCTTTTAGACTTTCAAAACAGAAAGCCTTGCAGTGTCACTTGGAAGAAATACAAGAATTTTCTGACCATAAAAGCCACGTGCCAGCCCTACTTTTACTTTTTTTAAACCTCATTCATACTCAGAGTCTTCACAAATGATAATGACGAAGGAGATTATTTTTTCTGTTGGAGAGATTTTTGGCATCACTTTGTAGTGATTCTGAATCATTAAGCCAAGATCACTCTCACTGATTAGCAAGGACTTCCCTGTGCGGAGCCAGAGAGCAGGGAAAGGCATTTGCTGACACAGGGATGGTGGTATTGTTCCCACTAAGGGCGCAGACTCATTCTTTTGCTGGGATTTGCCCATAAAATCCTGTGTCTGAGTGCGCTTAGGGCTAAGGGGACTTCCCACACACATCCATACCTGCAATCAAGGCTGTAGATTTTTCAAATGATTGTCATATTGGCGTGTTTTCATTTTTATTGCCTTGTAATTATTAAAATGTTCACTCTAATGGGACACCTGCATTTTAATAAAGTCTTTTAAGGTCTATTAAAGTTTAACTTAAAGGCTTTGCAATATTTTGTTTTCTCCTATAAAATCAATTCCACTCTTCAATAAAGGTATTTATTACATTGAGGAGAAAAAAAGAAAAACACTGCACAGTATGTGATTAGGGGTTTGTGCATAATAAGTGGTAATTGTATCTGAAATTTCATGTTCTTGGTACTGGTATATCTTTCTTTAAAGTTAAAAACCTTCATGAAGTTTTTACATGACCAGATGAAACACAATGAAATATTTTACTTTGTACGTCTTGGTCATTCACATCAAATTTTCCAGAACCAGTTTCACCTGTCCAGCGGAGCTCTTGTGTCTGCTCCCTCTTTGTCTTACTACCCCAGCACCGCTTCCTGTAGTAAGTGTATTCTGCAGCTCCCTGTCTCTGGAAGTTCCCCACGCAGAGAAAACAGGAGTCCTTCACTTTATTTTATTCTCTTTTTAAATACCTGGCTTCATTTTCCAACAGTGTTTGCATACTGCAGGTACACAGCTGAGCAGCTGCTGAACACCTTTGCAGCTCCTCACCATTTTGGCACGACATTACCACCTCCCCAGCTATGATCTTTTTTTTTGAAACAACAGAAGGACCATTCCCTGGTGAGATTTGCAAAATTACTCTGAAAATTATCTTTTGTTTCCTCAGTAAATTGAACAATGTTTTAAGCATTCCTCTTTTTTTCCTTGTGGATTGTTTTAACATTTCTTCATTGACTGCTCCTACTTTTCCATGTCTATACAGTATCAGTAAGGGATCCACCTTATCCAATTCATGCTCATCTTCTCTTGCCTCTGGTGTGAGTTACATAGCAACTTCCCACTTATCCTGGAAAGGTAACTGTAGCTCTTAATTTCAGCAGTTTCAACTAGGCTTAGAACAGCTTTTACCTGGTTTTTTCCCCGTGGATGCAGTAGCTTATTTGTTTCACCTGTTTCATTCATATGCTTACTCTCTTTACACAGAAATATATTCAAAGAAACGTAATATTGTCCTGGCTTTTAAGCAATCTCCTCTTTTACTCATTTTTGAAATGCAGAAAACCAGCATGTAATGATAATGGAATATGAAACTTTTCATAGCACTTTCAAGAAATCAAAGGCTCTGAGGATTAAAAAAAGCTGACTAAGTTTACAGTGATTCATAATTATACTATTCATAACCTACACTTTATATTCCAGCTACCGTATTTGCTATATACATGCATATACATATATAATTTTAGATTTAAAAGAAAATGACAAAGAAAACAAAACAGCTTTAAAGTGAATACGAATGGTGCAGGTAAAAAGAAGTGGCATACAAGGCACATATATCAGCAGTTTTTCCAAAGTTAGAGCATGTGCTGCTGCAGCCAAATCACCCTTTGTGAATGGCCAGGTACTGGCAAGTGAAATGAATACTTTACAGAGTTGAAAGACTTTCAGCCTTCCTTTATAGATACATTAATTTCAAGTGAAGAAATTAAAAGTTTCCCTGACTTCCCTACATTTGCACAGAAATACTGTGCATAGACACCAAGCATGCAGATGCAATAGCAAATATCACCCTAATAGCTGATAACAGACTGTAGTGATTTTTTTTCTTTATTTCTAATAATCTGTGTAGCCGAGACCATGAAAAACTTCATTTTTAAAAGATACACTTCATTTTTTCCACACTTCTCCAGCACCTGTGGGCATCTGTGTAACCTTCCCATAAAACAAGGCGGCAAATCTGTGTTTCAAATTGAAGATTTCCTTATTATTATATCCATACTTAAGTTTGACTTCTGGACATCACAGAAAACATTATATGAATGACAACCCCATTGTGCACAGCCCTTTGGAACCACAAACCAAAACATGATGCTGGAATAAGCACCTTTCTAAGTAGATAGGGGGTTTTCTAAGCCCTTGCATAATCATGCAGGAGTTTGATTCACTGCAGTCCTCCCCCACTGCAAGATAACATTATTTTTCATTTGTCTTTGTCACATTATTTTCATTTGTCTTTGGTTAAGACCACGTGTGCACATGTACTGTGTGTTTATTGTGGATCAGGTGACATAACCTGCTGAGATAACCTGACCTCAGCCCTCAGCTTTGTTATGCTTAATCTAGTGGTCCTGTAACCTGTTAGAAAAAACTGGTTTCTATTTTTCCTCTTTTTGGAGCAATATGGTAGCGCAGAAAGGAAAGAGACTGATACAACTAAAGCCTACTAAATTACTGTTTTCACTTTGCCAGCCTCAGCTGCATAGTAAAGCAGTAGAAATTTTTCCTTTATCACTTTATTCATTCAAAATAATCTCAGGAGTCATTCTTCCTGTCAGAAGCAGCCTCAGAGAAATGCTGAATGAGAGGTTCCCTCTTCAGCACCCTGCTGATGGGCACTATAGAAATGTCTGTGCACCAGGAAATACTGCAAGAAGTCAGCACTGCTGTTGAATGATGCTATCCCTGCCAATGACCCAAAACAGTACAAGCAGAGATGTTTTTGCCCACAAGCAAAGATGATTATTTCAGATCTCCCCTGGTAAAAATCAGCTCTGTGCACAGGGCCCACAGAAGTCCACTGCACTGTTTATGGTTCTCAGCCTGTGTTTTCTTTTTCTCAGTCTCACCCAGTTGTGAGAGAACACAGCAATGAAATAAATTCCTTTTCCTGCTGTGCCTTTATCTATTCCAAACTGCTAAGGCCACAATAACAGAGTGGAGCCGTGCAGGAGGTGGGAGAGTTTCCAAGAAAGGCCGAAAGAGAGGACACACCTTCAGGAGAGGAGGGATGCATTTCAATAAGTGGTTTAAACACTGTTTGTGTCTATGGAAATTACTTTGAATTTCAGACCCAAAGGTAGTGTGAATAATGCAAAATCCATCACATCACCACCCCTGCTACCTGGAACAACGCAGCACAGGGACCTTGGATAACCTACAGACACTCCATGACACTCTGAGTCCCAAACAGCAACTCTCCAGAAATGCCAGACTTTTGGTTTGGAAGAGCTTTGTCCAGGTAGCTGTACTGTTTCTGAGGCCAGGGTAGCTTTTCTTTCTCCTGTGCCTACACAGGCAAATAAGTTAATTTGGTGTTGGCTGAAGTGTCCCTGTACATTACTGCAACAAGCAATGTAGGCTTTGTTTATAGCTTAAATTCTGCTGTCCAAGCTCCCAGGCTAAGGATAAATATGTTAATGGCTTCAAAACAGTTGGATAAAACCATGAGATAGCTCCAATTCTGTGCTCCTGATGTGCTCTGAAACTCTGGGAGCTTTGACTGCTCAGATAGTATAGGATGTGTATGGATGCACATGTACATACCAATCACTTCAAAATGTTTTGTGTTCAAAAGCTCTGGCAGCTCCTGCTGTAATCTAGCAACTCCAGTGGAGCATTTTCAAGCCTGTTTTATGAATTGTGTACTCTAAATACTTAACAGACTTTTGATGAGGCACCAGGAATGCTGATGAACCCGAGAACCAAGCAGGAAAGGTGGAATGCAAATCAAGCCAGCAGCTGACATTGCAATTTGTTCCCTGCTGGACTCCAGTGCTACCAATCTGCCAAAATGCAGTAAAAACAATGCTAGTACTATATATGTATATATATACATGCCCACACACATGTATACATATAAATATATATATGGAATTGATATTTCTTATGACATCAGCAAGGTTTCGCCGCTCTCTGTAGCAATAACTCTGGAATTAGTCAAGCATCAGTGTGTGCAAATTTGGCACAACAGCAGATTCAGAACACACTGCAAACAACCTAAGCTCGTAATACTTACAACCTTTAACCACTTCCAAGGAAAAGCAATAACACCGTGACTCCCACAGGTGAACAAATACAGAAGAAAAAATTCAAGTGTGCCAGCTTGCGTTTTATATCATCAGCCCCTGAGGCACCACTTTCGGATGAACGCAGTAACAAAGTCTTAGAACTAACTGGAGGTTTACTTTGACTTTATTGAAGTGTAGTTTTCTTGAGTTTTATGAAGAAGAGTGAGATCATTTTCACTCAAATGTAACCAGAAGTTAATATTCTATATTATAGAAGTCTGTGCAAAATAATTTTAAAAATCTCTGGATTTCTCAATCTTGTAAGGAAATGCATTTTTAAAAATAGTACTGCTTGCTTCAGAAAGTGAGGGGAGGGATACACAACACACAGAAGATACATCTGAACTCCAAGACCAACAGAATAACTAGATATATTTTAGTCTAATATATCATTGTTTCTTATTACTAACTAGTATCTTCCAGAGGAAATGCTTCCTGGAAAAGACACAGAAAATATAAACCATCTGGGAAGAGGTCTTTGAAAGAATACATCTCTTATATTCCAGTGAAAGGATTTAACTTTCTGAATACTGAGTTTTAAATTCGTTCTCTTGGGTTTTACGTCATTAACCTAACACTATTTGTTGTTGTTGTTGTTATTTTTCTCTAGGAGAAGTGATAAAATATCCAACCCATTTTTACCAACATTAACCTCTTTTTTTTCATTTTTAGTCAACTGCAAGTCGACACACCACAGCAACAGGCATTCTCCTGTCATACCTCATCTTGAGGACTTACAGTCAGGTTTTGTGCCCTTTCGTGAATTCAGAAAGACAACCATTTCCAGGGATGGATTAGAGCTTTCAGCACATCAGTGCTTGACACACTGCAAAAAATGCAGGAGGGGCTTCAAACCTTTATCAGAGCAAACAAAGCAAAACTGGCAAACAAAGTTACTACTCAGAGGTTGGCACTTCAAGCAAGGGAGCAAAGATTTCTGCTGATGTCTGATAGGATGCATCCACCTGGTATTCAGTCTTTTGGCATCTGACAAGTGTGAAACTTTGGTTTCTCTTTCTTTTCCCAAAAGCTGGTCATGTGTAGCTAGTGTGGAAAAGCAAAGAAAACAAACCAATCCATCCAAACTTTCCCTTTTTCAGGCTTCCCAATGAGGACACTATGCTATTCCCAGTGTCCTTTCTTGCAAGTTCTCACCATTTATTTTTACCATTTATTTTCCCAATATTTGTTTATTTCTTAAGTTCACATCTTTGTAGACCTTAGCTTATGAGAAAAAAAACAAAACAAAACAAAAACAACAGAACCTTTTCATTTTAATCTAAACTGCTAGTTCTGATAATTGTACAGAAAAGTTCAAAACCCAAAGCCTTGCAAGATACTGTTGGCAGACTAAGAGAAAGAACTAGGAATCATGTTAAATCATCACTGGGCTTGAGTGGTGGCTGGAATCCAAATGTGGCCCTTGGATTCCTGTGAGAAGAGCAGTCAGATCTATGATACCCATTTGCACACAGCCATTGGAAATGCAATCCTGGCAACAAAATGCTGCCTAACGCTGTGCTGTGCCACTGTTCATATTATTCATAGAGGAAAAAGGTCTGCAGAACCAGAAGTGTTACCAGTATTTCCTGCAGCACCTGTGCATGCTCACCTAAGCAAAGCAAACACAAGCACACCTTTTTCATCTACACCAAGATCCTTCCAAGAGACAGTACAAAACAGATCGATAATCATAAATATACAGCAACAAACCCTTTTTTCCTTTCCTAATTTTGAGATCCTCAATTAATTGTCTCATGAATTTTGTTAAAGAGACACGGATGGAAAATTTGCATCATATTTCACTCTCCCATTTTACTCAGTATTTCTGTAAGACCCTTTAATAAACCTTTACATGACCCCAATTTCATGCCATTAAGTTATCTAGGTTTTCTAAATCGATACAGAAATAATAAAAATTCATTGTTCACCAGATGTCCCTGGTTGACATATAAGAAATAGCACTGTCACTGTAACAGCATTATGTATGCAAATATATACAGATGCTACCAGAGCTACTGCACTCCTAAATGCTGGTCAATAAAAATTAAGCAGCTTCTAGCCTAAAACCAATGACCCTTAAAAGAGATAAGTGAGGTATGGGCTCAGAATCCCACTAATTTACAAAGGACGTGCACCTAGAAAAAGAGCCACCTAAGTGGCACAGTAAGTGGAAGTAGAAACATGTGGCATAACACTTTTTTGTGTCCCAAAGTGCCACTTCTGTGACCCACAGAACAAAAAGCCTGGAAAGAAGATATCATGAGAGCGATCATTCACTGGCCCAGCATTTCAGGGCAGGAAGCAAGTACTCTTTACCACAATGAAATAATGACTTGTATCACTTTTCTGCTTTAAAATCCTTACAGTCTGCTTTAAGGTGTTATAGGAATTCAATTTATACATAAAGCTCAGTAAGCAGAAAATATAGAAATATTTATAAATCTACAATTCTGACACTTCAGCTCTCAGTCTTTAGTCTTCCTGTTTAGTTTTAAACATTGTAATTCTCACTGCTATTTATTATAGGTGTATTATTTCAGGTTACCCTGATGATGAATTCCTGAGACAATATAATTACCTGAACAACCAGCCCCCAAAACGCAATAGTTATGAAAGACATATGGTGTAGAGCCCACAGCAGCAGCATTCTGCATCTTATTATCCACTCAGCATCATTACTGCAGTTCACAAAATTAATTATTTTCTGAGAAAACATGCAGTAAAGAACAATTTAAGTAGCCAGCCCTTAATATGGTATTTCTTTCAAAACCGAATGTTTCACAGAAATACCTTGACCTTGCCAGTGCCTCACCCAGAGGTTTCAGCTGTGATGAGGTACTATGGATGGTTTGAAGTGATGCTGTTCACCAAATAGAGCATAATTTGAAGGAAACAAAGCCTTAACTACTGGCCAAGGTAGCCCACAGGCTTTGGCTTTGCTCTGCACTCTTATTTTCCATGTGGGCAGACATCTGGAGTACCTTAAATATAGGATGTCCAGCCTGAGGAATTCCGTATTTGTTGGAAGCTCCAGCTACTCACAAATGGCAAACACTGTTCCTCCCCACACATACATCAGCATGTAATTCCAAATGGACACAGTGAGATTTGAAAATAAGGCTCGTTTTCCAGTTTTTCTTTGTGGTGTTATACAGAGATTACTAAACCAGTGTTCCTGGAACTTGATACAGTCAGCCAAAGGTGTAAAATGAACGAGTAGCACCTTGATATCAGTACAACCTAATCCACACTGGAAGTTGTCCTGGCTTAAAGGCATTGATTTCTGTGTTTAGAAAGGTTTCACAGAACTCTTTTGTGTGTCTGAAACAAATCCAAAGTCAGAGTGAGCAGGAAGTATAACTGGGACCAGAAGTGAAGAATCAGCAAATTCTCAAGCAGGCTTTCATGCTAAATGATTAACAGCCATATGATCAACACACATGCTCATAAAAACACCAGTAATTATTTTCTGAGAATCTAGGTCAAAGGACTTTTCATATTAAAGGCTTGTAGGGAATTATTAAAACCCAAAAATGGCATTAGACACCCAACTCCTATTGAGCTTTAATGAAAAATGAACACCTACCTGCCATTCACATCTTTGATAAGCTTGCCTTTAATATTAAACCAGGGTCTTAAATATTTCCAGATGCCTACCACAAACATTAGGAAAACATACTTTTCAAAGACCTTAAATGCACACTTTTTATTCCTTTATTGTTCTGATTGTCTGCATGTAAATATATTTCCAGAATTGTTTCTTAACTATTGTTCTCTTGCTTTGGAATCACCAGTTGGAAATAACCTATTCCTAATTCATCTTGGCTGCTAAGTACTCAGTGACATGGGTTTACATGAAAGAAAATTGAAAGGAAAAAGAAAAAATCCAGTCAAAGAGTTTTAAAAGCTGGGCATCTGAATAGTGGACTTAGATGAATATTTTCTGCCTCCCATCTGTAAAATAAAGAAAGTGTGATATTCTCACTTCAGAAAATTGTCTATCTGAAGCAATTTATAACTGAAAACTAGTCCAACAGAAGTAAAATGAAAAAAAAGGAAAACACACACAAAAGATCAGCTACTGGTCTATGAGACAAATACAGAACTGAAGTGAAAAGCCCTCGCAAAAGGACACACAACGATGCTGTTACCAGCCAGCAGAGCTACAACATGCCAGAGGTGGGACGTGGGCTCCCTGGAAGAAAGGCAAGTCCTGGTTGTTGTCCCATTCTCTGAACAGTCCTATCATTTCCAGCTTTCTTCCTTTTATCCTCAAGTTTGGAGCCATTCTATGGCAAGCTTTAATGCCATGTATATTTTCCTCGATGGTACTAGCTTCCTTTATCTTAACTTTCTTCATCTCGAAGATCTTTCAGAATCAAAGCCAATTTGACAATTTACTGGTGCACTGTGCTACGCAGTGCAGAGTAGCCTATTATCAATGCTACAACAGAGGATCTCACTTCTTTTTGATCACTTAATGCTACAGAGCATGTAAAAATCCTTACACCGAATACATGTAGCACATGAAGTGATCAAACAGCGTTCGCTGACTGGACTGTGAAATCCCTCAGGTAGCTGGAAGAGGAAAGCAAAATCTGATAGCTACCTCTACGCTCTCTGCTCCTGCTGCTAACAACCACCAAGGTTTGAAAGACATTGTTTTGGCATCTTAAAGAAAACCCAAAACAAAACACCACCCTGTGGAAGAGAGGTGTTACAAATGAAAGGGCTCTGTACAAGAAATCATTAGTGTTTGTGAGCAGCCTCTACAAGGAAGAAATCTCCTGGGGGAAGCATTGCAAAATAGCAAGAGCACCTTCAATAACATACTCTACAATAATCAAGACGTTCCTTTATTTTATTTAAGAAGAAATCTGCCAGATAACTGAAAAGGCTGACCACAAGAAAATCAGAAAAAAATCAAAACTAAATTTAACCTAGTCCAAGGGAGCTTTGCCAGACCTCAGTATGCCTCTCTGAAGCAGGGAGCAGTCACGAACTTTGTTTTCCTTACTGGAATGGTCAGTAACAGGCTTGTACGATGTCCAAATACATTCATGTTCATGAACGCAATGCTATTTAAAAAAAAAAAAAAAAACTCCTAACAATATCTAAATACTTGCTTTACAACATGTAAAACAACAGCCATTAACAGCCAAAACTGCAAAATGCATCATTATCTTTGAACTGCACAGGGGAAGGGAACAGCATCATCCTTCTAGTTACTCTTCACTTACAACAGACTTTTATTACTGTTGGAAAGCATCACTTTGGAAATGGGGCATGTTAGGCAACCAGAAATCAAACATTTAGGGCAGCATTTGAGCCTCACTGGCAGTGTACTCCTGATTTCTGCCCTTACTGCATCTACTTTCTTCTCTTTTTGTTTTTGTTATACTTGCCAGATACTTGCCTCAGAAAGTTAAAAGTCAGAAGGAGCTCCACAGAAGTCAAGGCTGCTTTAGAAATAGTAACATGCTAAAAACAGAGCATCTCTCATTAGAGTTACTTGTCACTTTTTCAGAGCTTCTGCCTCGTACTGCTATTCTCACACATTTCACTGTGGAAGAGATGTGATGGTAAAATATTTGAAAGACAGCTGATGCAAATTATGTGCTTTCCATTTTTATATATATTTTTTAAATCCTGTCTTTACTAAGATGAAGGTTTTGCTAGAAAGAGCTTAGTAGAAACCAGACATATAATGTTTTTCCTTTTCATACTTCTACAGCTTTAATGATAGTGAGGGACTATTTGAAAAAGAAAAAAAGGTATATGAATAATATTGCTGCTATTTGGTCAGATAAGCTTTTGCAACTACATCAGGGCAGCAGAGAAAAGAACGGGTGTCTTTGAAAGGGAAGGGGGGGGGGAAACCACTGAAAAACCTACAGAGACCCACTGGAAATGGGACTTCCTAAAAACATAGCAGAGGAAAAAAGCCTGAATCTTAAATAGCCTCATGGGTAGCTTATGTTTGAAATATCTTGTGATCTGCAGCAGACAGCCCAACGTCTTGCTGACTTTGCTGGTGTCACAGGGGTGAGATTTCCACATGGGTGAACAAACCACTCGAGCAATTTATTCAAAAACATTAGACTCAAATTGGCTTTAGCACAGCACCAGGCAAAGTAGGTGTGTGTGCATGGCTGTGCACACATACTGCCTTTCTGACATGCTTCTCTGCTAAATGAGGTAACTTAAAGGCTATAAAAAGAAAGCCCTATTTCTTTCCCTTCTCTTATTTTTTCCAAATTGTTCTTTGCCCACAAATAGTCTCATTAAGCAGTAATACCATTAGAGGACATCAGACACACATTTTTTCACCCAAAGTGAAGCTGTAGCTTTTTGCCACTTCTGTTTTTCCAGTGCCATTTCTAACAGGTCTCTGGGATCCGCCAGCGCAAAGGGCATTTGTGACTGACAGATCTCCCCAGCCAACATTCTCCCATTTCCTCTTTCAGCTCAGCAGAGCACTGTGCAAGTGCTGTGCCCACCCTGCTGTGAGGAAACTCCACAAACTCCAGCTTGCAGAACACTCCACAAGCAAGGAATCCACCGGAGCTGCTCTTCCACTAAGCTCTGCTTCTTATATTACACGAGGACTTACTTTGACTCCGAGACAATTATAATTATTTTCTGTGCTGCATCCCACACTCAAACACTAAACTTGAAGCAGAAAGGCAGGTGCTGACAATCAGCCCCTTTCCCACCTGCTCTCACCAATATAAACACACCATGATCTGCAGATACCTGCAGGTACCTCAACGAATACTCTTATATCTCCATATTTGAGTTATGCAGAGGTACACAGGGAGTGAGGAGGTGAAACAGACCCTCCTCCTGCCCACTCTCCATGCAGAGGGGTAAGAACAAGGATTCCTGATTAATTACTTATCAAGGAGAATCACCTTAATTAGGGTCAAATTCTTGGAAGACAGCTTAATTAATTCTTTAATTTCTGTGTGTGAACACATTTCTTTCTACAAGTCAATTGATTTGGAGCTCTATCCACACTCTTCAATTGTATTTTGATTTTTTTAAAGGAAAAAGAAATTAAAATGGTATCTTTTGAAACCAGTGCATCTGTTCGGAGGAAGACCCAAGTGTCATAATGAATTAAAATTAACGTTTCCTGCATTTTTATTCCTGTTATCCTGCTGAAACAATTATTTCAAAGATTGCACTGATAACGGGATCAGAGCAGTTCTCAGCCCCTGAAACTCCTGGTTGTGGTGCTGATCCTAGTGAAAGAGCAGGATACATTCCCAGACAGAGAGGTACTCAGGCACACAGGAAATCTTGTGCAGTCACAGGTACCTGTCTGTATGTATGTGTACCCCAAGGGAGTGTAGCTGGCTTCTGTTCCTTCCCATTACTCTCATAACAATTATTTTAAAAGATAATTTTTCTATTAAAAAAAAAAAAAAAATCCCCCCTCTGGCATGGGGCTGAAATTATTGCATTTGGAAAGGTGTCACGGATTCACTGTTTCAAACTATAAAAGTCCCATGACTTGTATTTACCTTTTGTACTTATTAACATTGATACCAAATAAGGAAAGGTTTTAGCTTGACTCTTTGCAAGTGAGATGGATAAAAATGGGAAATGTGTTTTCCTTGTAAACAATTGTTTAGTTTTAGAAAGTAATGAAACTCAATATGAAGCCTCAGGATGCAGCTCACACAGAGATGGCCTATGATCCACTAGAGAGGCTTGCTTTGAAAGCTTTATATAAAAAATAAATAAAAGAGGAAAAAAATACATGACCAACTACAAAGCACTTAATACTTTCCTATTTTTTTAATAAAGGAACTCAAGACACGGAGGTAAACCTTCCATATATAGTGTCTAACTTCTCTGTTATCCCTGTATCTGTCAGACAATGGACTTAAGGTTTGCTGGATACAGAAGCAAACAAAAATTGTGGGGAGCAACACACTAGGAGCAGTCTTTAGCCCTGCAGATGGAGTTTACGATTTGTAACCTCTTCACTTCTTTCCTGACAGTTTATAATCTGCTGATTATAAATCCACAACATGAACTAGATTCCAATTACTCATGAAACCTTTTTGCATCATATCTTCAGCCATCAAAACAAAGAGAAAAGCTGTCTTTGAGCAGTCCTCAGCTCAGAGGGATTTAGACCCATTTTAGGAAACACTCAACTGTTATTCCAAACTACAGGCTCGTGGACTTTGTACTCTGGTGACTCCAGGCTTTTCAACCAGGCAATTCCCACCACCATCTTTCACAACCAGTCCAAAAGCAGAAATATATCTGCCTAATGAATATTTCTATACAGTTTCCAGCTTTTCCTTCACCTCTCCCCTCCTGCCCAAGACTTCCTGGACAAGCTGAAGTTTTCCAGCTTCCTTGGTTTCCCTTTCTGGGACACAGCCTGACAAAGGAGGGACCCCACTCCACACCTGCCCTGCTCCTGGAGAAAAAGCCATGTAAAAGAGAACTGTAATGAGAAGGGTCAGGTTAGCAGAGCCTGACAGGGCCCTCAGGGATCTTTGAAAACACATTAATGATTACAATGTCCACACACTATGGTGTTACAAGCCTAGTCCTAAAGAGGTTTACTATGAATCAATAGCATTAGCTTATGAAATTAAAGCTTGCCCTCTCCTTGCCCTCCTTCTTCCTTATAATATGCCTTGCAACCCACATACTGTCCTCCTGACCCCCCAAACTCCACAAAACATACTTTCCAAGGGAAAAATGGTAAAACATGAATACAAAAAGTACTGTGCATAGTTCTGCCTTTCTGCCCCCTTTGGGCAATCCCTTTACGGAAATAATTGTTGGTAATAATTTGCTTTGCTTTAAAAAGAAAATAAGTAAAAAATAACAAATGCAAATAGTGAAAATAATGCAGAAATACATACTGAATAATTGTGCAGACTGCAAAAAATCATTTTATATTATGTAGACTTAGAAGAACAATTCAATGTAGATATTGTCAGAAGAAAAAAGTATTTTATACCTTCTTGCTGCTATTTGAACAGCTGCAGCAAACAGTTCTAACCAACCCAGTGAGCCAAATCATAAAGCTTCAGGCAGTCACAGAAAACTATTGATTTTAAAAAATATAAAAATAAAAAAGCAGCTTTTTCAGCTGTAAATTCCTATTGATGTGTGACAAAATTGTGCAAGTGGCATTCACCAGTATAGCCACTGTGGGAAAAGCCAAGATTGCAGCTTCTCTGGTTAAACTCCTCGGAAGTTTACTGTGGTCAGCCCCAGCCTGCTCCATCCGAGCTTGGATCAAATAAAACACAGCACATATGATTCCCAATAGCGATAATCAAAACTGAGGGTTTCAGATTCTGCTGGAGACAAAATTACAGGAAGAAGAAATGGGCTGGATATTTCTTTTTATTGCTGGGAAACAGATTTCTAACAACAAACTATGTGGATTTATTTTATTTTTTGAAGTGAGCTCATCTATCCCATGTTGATACACCACTGGTTGTTCCTTTCCTCACCCTGACCAGCACTCAGGGCTAAGGGAACAGGATCCCTGCTCACCTTGTACAGTACAGGCCTTCATTCCCTACAAGGAAAGGCATTTCAAAAGCCAGGGCTGGGCCATCCTAAGAAAAGATGACATGAGGCTGAACTATATATGCTATCCCTCCCCTCTCTAAACAACATCTCACTTGTTTTCCCTCCTCCTTACGGTGGAAAAAGAGAGCTTATTCCCACTGATGCCCAAGTCCTCTGGTCACCATCAGGTGGGACAACACATCAATCAGTGCCTTTGGGTTGACATCAGCCTTTCCAGGCTGGAGGTATGTCTGAAGAACAGGTTGGGCCACTTTCTCCTGCCAACAAAAGCTTTAAAGATGGGATAATAAACTTTGTGTGGTGTCTAAGGCACTCGATTGCAAAGCTGCCAGCAGCTGGTGTTGCATAAAACACTACAACCCAATTTTATTACTGTTTTTACTCATATGACCTAGAATGGTTTGATTACATCTGCCCATAATATATTCACATTTCTGGCTGAATATACTGTGAACTTGCACTCAGTCTCTCACCTTAAATCTGCTGTTGAGAAAACAAGAGTTGGGGAGGTCCCAGGAGTGCAAAGTGATAACAGTTTTTTAAATTGTAGGGTAGGAGACACAGGTAAATATTTCTTTTGTTACACAGGTAACAAAATGACCTGCTGAAATTATACTGTCAGAGTTTCCAACCAAATGCAGCAGAACATAAAAGGCCTCTGCACTTGACCAGTGCCTGATAATTCAGACATTCAATACATGAGAATAAATCAAGGGTGGGTAGAGCCACACAGCAGCTAAAAGGATAAAAACCATTCACTGCTTTGTAAACATTTGACAAAACAACTTCCTTCTGAACCTTCATTATGGAGCACAGCACCTAAAAGAGAAGAGATGGGAAGATCCAAAGATTTCCTGGGTTTTTCCAGGAGTTTTCCTGCTCTTCCTGCTGCCTGCAGAAGCTGCTCTGTTTTCCAGCTGCTTCTTTCACCACTTCCTAAGGGTGGGACGGACTAATTCCCATGTTTAATTTAATCCTGTAATCCTTGGAAACTACTGTAGCACTGTTTCCACCTTCCAGAGTCATTCACTGGAGAGTTTCTCCAGGTTTTTTACCAGCAGTGAAAGGGGCTGACAGAGGAAAGTGCCATCACTTATCCTGTGAAATGACCTCGCCGCTTCGTATTACACCAATGAATACATAATGACATCATGCATTTAAAAAAACCCCCCAAAAAATATAAAAAACCTTTCAGTCTTCAGGATATGATTGCCAGAATCCCATTACAGATTCCATGGAGCAGCAAATGGCTGGTGTTTATTATTAAATACGACTGAGCCTCAAACCCTCGCGGAGTAAACACAGCCAGGACGGATGTGAAGCACTTGCCTGCACCTGCCAGTGCTTGTCTCACTCTTGCAGAGGATACAGAAAGCAGCACGAGCATCTCAGGGTTTGGAGACTCCCAACTTAATACTTTCTAGGGCTGTCGACTGCCAGAGTAATTTTAGTATCTCCATTTCGGTTCATCTCTTGTACAACAGGGATAACATCTACGACGCCAGAGACGATGCAAGGACATGGTGCTGCTCCCGAAAATACGATAACAAAACCCACAGAGATTGGCAAGAACATGAAGATCTTTCAATCACACAGCTCGGTCTGCAAAGTGCAAGTCAGGACACTTGGAAAAAGGCAGATTTTTTTGTGTGCCTTTGCACTTTTTCCTTTCATGCAGCAAAATCCTAAGTCTTTTCCAAAGGAAATAAAAGCCAAGTCAAACCAGATATATACTGATTAATCATGTTCATATTATGTCTGGAAAACATTTCTGCCACCTTCTCTTTGAGAAGTTATATTTAGAGTTGGGGTAGGAGCATATTTAGATGGAAGGGAAAATACACAGAAAAAACTGCACCTTTAATCACATTTCCTGATTAGATCTTACCAGAGTGCTGTCTGTCTTAGTGCTGCCTAAACACGGAGTAATAAATGCCTTCAGTGCTCACTCTCATGCTCTCTATCCCTGTCTTCTCTGCAAGTCAATGGTAGGGTCATAGGTATGAACTGGCTTTTGTTTTTTGGGGTTTTTCCTGATTATTTTTGAGTGTTTTTTTAGTTTTATTCCTCGGCTATAAGCATAGGTCACAACTCCAGGCACAAAACTCCTTCCTGGGCAAGGGGAAAAATTGAATCAAAAGATCATTTTTTGTATAAGAATCACCTTAATAATCTCTTGAACAAGGGTATGGCTCTAGGGAGATAGATAAAACAGTGAACAGAAATGTGCAGAAAGGTGCATTTGATCCCTTTCCTCTTGTTTATACTGACTAGAAGGCAAAATGGTCTCTATCAAGAAGACATAGAGGTTATAAGAGTAAAGTATCATGAAGATCTGCAGTAATCCAAGCTTAAAAATACCTTGTTAGTAGAAATGGGATTGAAAACTTTGAGGATTTACATGCCTCAATAAGCAGTTTTATTACTTCCATACTTTTAACTTATTCACAATGTGTACTTGGACTGGTAAAAACAAACATTTAACTAGATTTTTTTTTTCTTTTTTTTTTCTTTCTGAATATAGGTGCACATTGAAAAACAAAGAGGAAGGCTCAGTCTTCCAAGCTTTGTAGTATTAAGAGCTTTGTTAGCAGAAAGAGAGAGGATGTGAAGAAGCAACAATCAGCTTTATGACAGGCACTTCATTAACCCACATACTTCACAATTTTCTCACCGAACTAGCTGCTTTTCCTCATCTCTCAGCAGGAACATAAACAGCAAAGACTATCATAAGCTGTTATGCTACTGGAAGACTGTTAATCTTACCAAATATACCATGGAGCATTTACTGCTACATATTTATTTATTTAGATTTAGAGCCTGATTAAAGAGAAAACAAAACAGATATATCTCGAAGATGCCTCTCAACTGATACCTAAATTGCAGCACTTCACTTGAATAAAACTCAGCTGAGCTGGAGAATTTAAAGAAACCAAGTGTTTTACCCCACCAGCAACTCCTGCACATATTATCTAGGTATTGGCAAAAATACATCTGTAAGAAAATACCAGCCTGTGTTGCAAGCAGGATGGAAGGAGAAGGGGTGGGACCAGCAGAGCTCTTTCGTGCCTTGAACTGGACAGGACAATTTGTGTCTGAGCTCGCACAGGGAGGGATATGATGGTGGAAGAGCTAATCCAAGTCCATGCGGCACAGCTCCCACGGGAGGGGACTGCACGCACGAAGAGCAGGGCTTGAGGTCAGCTTTGGTTTGGGATCTGGCTGTGATTGAACAGTCAGTTCAATCAATTGCTCTAAACCACCTGCAGCATGACCCCATATAACCTCCCTCTCCTCAAAGTGGAGCTTTGCATTGTGCTGTGACAGTAAGAGCCCTTTCTGCTGGAGAGGGGGCACAGTTGGTGAGGGAAGTGAAGATGTGTCCATACAAGAGGTGGAAAGCTGGGAAACAAGATAATTAACACTGAAATAATGCAATTATTCAACTGCAAGAATAAAGGGCAATCAGTGGTACAATCTCTTTGCTTTTTCCCTGTATTTATTTGTTGTGAATCTGAGCGAATGTTGCTCACAGTGGGAGATTTTTGATGGCGTTCGGTAGGCTTTGATGAGGCTCATATTTGCTCATTTGCACAATGTATTTATCTGCACCACCGACAGTGTTGAACAGCATGGAGCAGCAAAGTCCAATGAATGCTTTAAATAAACCCCCACTTGTTAAACCATCCTCAGCTCAGAATCAGGGAGCTTTATATAGCAAACAATACCTGAGTCATTCCTCTGGGAGAATTATGGACTGAATGATGAGAAGATATTTCCAAAAATGCTTAAATGGCTATTAATGGAAGTTGTGCTCCTAAGTTATTTAAGTGCTTTTGAAAGTCCTAAGCAAAACACAGCTCAGCAATGGGAATCACCAGATGAACATTTCTGTTATTGCAAAAACAATATGATAGAATCAAATTCAGCAAAAATGAAAGGTTTCTGCATTTATGCCAGCAAGAAACTGATTAAAGCATTATGTAGCAGAATTATGCCTGCAGAATCATCTACTCACATGAGCTCAAACATCTCCATAAAGACCACTGCATTTCCACAGCTGCAGTGTGCCAGAGGGCTTTGGTGACTCCTAGTTTAGTCCAAGTTGAACAAGGGCAAGTGCCAGATTCCCTACCTGGGACAGGATAACCCTGGGTGTATGGACAGACTGGGGAATGAGATGCTGGAAAGCAGTGCCACAGAAAGGGACCTGGGGGTCCTGGTCGATGGCGAGTTGGATATGGGTCAGCAGTGCCCTGGAGCCAGGAGGGCCACCCTGTCCTGAGGGACATCAGGCTCAGCATGGCCAGCCGGGCAAGGGAGGGATTGTCCTGCTCTGCTCTGCACTGGGGAAGCCTCACCTCAGTGCTGGGGGCAGTTTTGGGCAAAAAAGACATTATTGTCTTTACAACTGAAAGGAGGTGTAGCCAGGTGGGGGTCAGTGTCTTCTCTCAGGCAACCAGTGACAGGGAAGAGGAGATGGCCTCAAGCTGCACAAGGAGGGCAGGTTCAGGTTGGGCATCAGGAAGAATTTTTTCACTGAAAGACTGCCTGTTCCCAGGGGTGTGGTAGAATCCCCCTGGAAGTGTTCAAGAAATGACTGGATGTGACTCTTAGTGCTGTGGTTTAGTTGGCATGGTGGTGTTTGGTCAAAGATATTGGAGATCTTTTCCAACCTTAATGATTCTATGACATACAGCTCAGTGTCAACCTGAAGACAGGTTGTCAACTCTGTGACAACCTGAAGAGCAAAAACATGGAGTGATGTCTTAGGCTGACCTTCCTATAAGCCCTGGAACTGTAATGCAATCCCAGAATTCCTGTTCCACCTCAGGAGAGTTACAGGCTATGAAATTCCAGTCTGTGACTGGGACTGTGTGAGGCAGAGCACCACTACAATGCTGAAGATTCTGTAATATAAATTTAAATAGCAGTATATCATTACACCATTCAAAATAATGTTTAGTTTTTCAATTGCCAAGTCTGGCCTTGGTTAAATACCTTCCTTGAAAAAAGAAATTGCTTCTTTCAGAACTATTTTTTCTTGAAATGGCTTTATTTCCAAGGCATATTAGTTTCTGATGCATAAGCATTTTAACACCCCCCCACTGAAAACAGTCTGCCAGAAAATTTATAACCACCTTTTCTATTTTTTTCCTCTGATTAAGCACATTTTCAGTTGGAATGCATCAAGCTGGCAATGCTGGTTTTATCTCATTAGAAAGTGTAAATCCTTTCTGCATTACTGTTCACCTGGGTACAGTTTTTGTACTTACTGGTACAAGAGTCAGCAAGTATCAGGCTACAGAGAGACAAAGACTGCAGGGAGAAGAAATCTCTTCCCATTAACCAACCAAAAATGGGGGAGAAGAGAACAAACTTTCATACTGAAAGGCCATGTTTAAGTATGAGCATCAAAAAGCAATGAAAAGAAGTAAAATCGGCTATGCCTGTAAATCTTGGCTTTTTGTAGCTTTACATGTGCTGCCTGTACCACCACTATTACAGAGTTCCTGTGAGGCCTTTTGGTTGTAAAAGTCTTTTCTTCTACTAATTCCATTAAAAAGAAAGTTTCAGGCATGAATATTTGATTGACGCATTATTGGGAAAAGTATGAGAAAACCAGCAGTGTCGCATTAAGCTCCACTGCCACAGCCATCATTTTTCCCAGCATATCTCTGTATCTTCCCTGCACTGTGAAAAGGCAAAAGGAGAGAAAACACTATGCTCATTAGGAAGAAAAATGGAAGCAGCTCTTCTGAGCACCCCATCTGCTGCCATCGTGTCAGAGATATCACATTTTACTGCTGTCACCAGCAGGTGCATGCAATTAGGTGACAACAAAATGAACTATGGCTTCCCAGTGACTGTTTCGAGCAGATTTCAGACTGTTGGCAAGTGTGAGATAACAGACTACGGGCATTTGCCTCTGAATAATTCCTGGAATTCACATGAAAAATGTACAGGTGATTAATTTGGGTGTAGAAGTCGACTGCAAGAAGTGATAGACACAGCAACTGCGACAAAGCAGAGGACGACGGAGGGCATGGGCTGGGCTAATTCAGGCTATTGCAGTTATTATGAAGACATAATAAGGGCAGTCTGTTCAATTCTGATCTCATTTACTGTAACGTATCGGGACAATCAAACCCAAAACAAATGCACAGAAATACATCCTCAGTATGCTGATGGACTAGAGACAGAGCTTGGATGCTTTCTTCTAATGTCAGTTAAATATTTTGTTACTGTTCACGACTGGTCGCTCATTAAAGAAGGGTTAATGATCATTAGAAGCTCACCAATTTTCACACAAGGCTGATTTGTTTTGGGTTGTGGCTACTGTGCAAATCACTAACAAAGGAACAGCTGAAATGTCTGTGCTCCTGTAATGTTGCACAGAAAAGGGAGGAAGCCCCAGTGAAGCAGGCAGAGCAGGGATGGTGTTCCTTCGGGAGAATGTCACAATCCTCAGGAATGGAGCTGTACTGCCAGTGACTATTCATGCACAACTGTGCAACAAAAAGATGGCAAAAATTACTGTAATAGCAAAACCATTCTTCCCACCAAAGGCTTCTTTTGGAGTGCTGTGTGTCTCCTTTGTACTGAATCGCCTGTGTTTACAGCACTCCATTCACACTTGCTGGGGAGGATTCCTTCCCTCCTTATCTGAATGCAACAATGAAGGAAAAATACCTTCTCTTCTGTTATCTAAGGTGATAATGGAGGATTGCAGAAACTTGTCGGGGGCTGTGAGATGCCTTCACAGCACTTGCAGAAAATCATCACCCAAAACATGAACAAAGGCTAATTTTTCAGGTTAAAAAAAAAATCTTTGGGGACTTAAAGAGCACAGCAAGGCAAAATATTTAAGTGTATTTGTTAGCTTTATCTGAATGCTAAGAATTTTAACTCCTGGTAGGCAATTCCCAAGAATAACTGCCCTGTTCTGAATGACAAGCTGGTGTTCACCCCTTATGGCAGAAGTGCTCCATCATTTCAATTCAGTAATCAGGAGTGGCAAAGCCATTTTTACCATGTCTGGCATAAACCACTTCAAAGGGATCAATGCAGGACTGCAACATGCCTGGGCAACTTGCTTTAATTCAAGCCAGTATATAAATCTTATGATGACAGAGGATTTTTTGTTTCATAAGTCACAGCTTCTTTTAGGAATGAAATATCTACAGAGATCATCCTCTTTCTTCAGTCAAAAGTGTTAATGTAACACTCAAGCAAAACTGTTCTCCATGCAGATGTTTTCTCCTTAAGAAGAAGGGAATACAGATTTTGAAATCATATTGTATCCCATAATTATACTGAAAAAGTTAGGGAAACTGGGGCATTTTCAAATAGGGTAAAAATGATAGAGCAGCTCCCTAAACCACATCTTAGTAGGGATGTATAAATTACACTTTAAAGTAACAACAGCAGTTTCCAAAGCAAACAACAACTTGTTTCTGACCCCTGTTACCCTATTGCGGGTCTCACAATATCTGTTCTTTTATTTTAAGAATTTAGCTATCAGAGTCATGACATGCAGAAATTTCAATTTTTTTTTTTTTTTAAGCTACAGCTATGAAAAACACAGCTTAAAGTTCAAGCCAGCTGAGGAGTTTAAAAGGGTCAAGTTTACATTTTTTTTTGCAGATTCACATAATGTGATGATGCAAGTGTCATAGTTCACATGCTGAAAGGCAATAAAGCATGTGCTGCTTGAGAAAAAAACCCAACTGATTCAGCTATAAAGAAAAACTTGCACTAATAGGCATCTGAATTCACACCACTAATTACTGCAGAATATAAAACACCATTTCCAATAAGCAGAAATGAGTACAATTATTTTTTATAATTAAATGTTCTGACTCAGCAGATGGATTCTGTGCCGTTGCCATTGTTCACAACTTTCTCAAGCAGCAATGCAGCTTTTAATGGGAAGCTCAGAATGCACTGCACCAGGCATGTCTGTAGATGTGACACTATTTAGAGAATGGGAAAGTAAAGGGGGGAAAGCTCCCTTTCCCCACCTTGGCCCAGCAAGAATTAGGTAAACAAGCATGGGTGAAGAATCATCTGCACTGTTTCACCTCCACAAAGACAGCATTTATCTTCCTAATTTCAAAGCATGCTCTTTGGGTGCTAATCGGGTGCTCTCAGACCTCTTCCCATTACAGATTTCCACAGAGCAAATTCACGTCTGTGAACTCACTCTTTTGGCAACAGCCTTGCTGGCAAGAGGGAAGCGTGAGGCAGTGTGGAGTCTCCTCAGTTAACTTCCTCAGCCCGCAGTTGGTCCCCAGTCATTCAAACCAAGGCAAGGATCTAAATCTAGGGCAGCTCTATGAACTGCCTATGCAAATCAGCTGCTCTGCCTGTAAACTAGGAGCAGGATTTTCACCTCCCACTACTCTGATGTCAGTGCCATGGGAATTCTGTGGAATTCAGAGTGAAACAGCTCTTTGTTTCACTTTGACCTGTGCCTGTGCTATAGCGAATAGACGCCTATGTGCAAGCAGCAACAGTGCCAGGCTGGAAAAAATCCCAGACTTCACAGAGGACAGCACTTTGCACGATAACCAGGTCTCCCAGACATAAAATGCTTTGATTAAATTGGGGCAGCTCTGAGGCAGGCAAGCAAAGGCACTATCAATGTTTTCTCATAAGTAAAGATATTAGTGAAGATTCTGACTTGAGTAATATTTTCCAGCACAGCTGAGCTTTAAATTTAATGAGACCCTCATTTATATTCTGGAAAAAGGAACAGAAAACGGCACATGTACTGGAAATCAGCAACAAATAACATCAAGGCAACCAAATAAAAACATGTACTGGTAACTTTTATCCTTGTGCTCCTGGCCTTATTAAAACCCTGGCTGGAGCTGCTATCACAGCAGCTCTACCCTGCAACCCTAACAGGTTGTATCGATAATCTCATTGTGCAGCAAGAGATGCAGGGAGCCACTTACTGAGTTATGGCCACAGGGACAGACAGCCCGAGGGGCTGCTGCTCCTGTGAGAGCCGCAGCACAACCAAAGCTGGTGTCTGATATAAGGAACCACACAAGGGAAGCAACAGCTTTTCCCTTCTCTGTCTCCACTGAGCTTAGAGGGGATTGCAGACTTCCTCAAAGGATGGCAAGAATGAAGCACACAGCAGAGAGGGTGGACCAGAGGGGTGGCTACAGGCAGTAAAGGCAATAAAATCCAATTCCACATTTGCCATCTAACAGGTTTTTTAATATATGTCTTTTCACCCTATGACTTTAATATTAAATTTGGCAAGTAGGCAAGCCAAGCAATCAAACAAATCTGACAGAACACGCTTAATATAATATTCCCAAAACAAGCCAATTGGAGTCACTATGTAGGACTCCCTTTTGTTGGAATATATGCTTGTGTGTCTCACATCTGCAGGTAGTTCTATAACATTAATGATAATTTATGTACCTAAGGAGAGAAGTGACGGCATCAGTGAAGTAAGTTTCTGGTTCAGATATAGTGGTTATGCTCCTGGCTGCCCGGAAGAAAGCACGCGAGGAAATTGCTAAACATATTTTGCTTCATTTCTTTAAGTTATAGCTGGCTGTAAATTACATTTAATAAACCCATTATTTAAACCCTTTCGAGAACATTTAAGCACCAATAATGTTTACTGTGCCAAGGCACTGTGAGCTCTTATAAGCCATGTATCTTACTGAAAGTCACCGGGCCAGTTCCATCGCTATGATTCTCATGAGCTTCCTTTGGTTCTGGCAATTAGGCCATCTGCCAGGAGCTGAAATCATTAGCAATAAAAAGAAATGCAATAGCTCTGCTTTGTAGTCCCTTCAGTCAGTCCTGGTTCCATTAGCCACTGGGGGCACCCTGAGAATCAGGTGAACAAAGAACAGCAACAGAGGACATTGTAAAAAGGGAGGAAATTTTAAAAGAGCGCTGCAAAGTCAATGGGAAAACAGAAAAAACAAACCCAACTTGTTCACAATGAGATTCCTTTCAGAGCAGCACTAGGGATTTTATCATGTCCCTTTTACAATGTCACACTCTGGTCCTCACCACTGCCTCTCAAACTTCTACCCTTGTCTTGCTTGCTCAGTCAGGCATTTGATCAAAACCATTTCCTGTTATTTATATATGTGTGCATAGGCACACATGGATCACATTCTTGATTAAGGCTTTTAAGCACTGCTGTGATTCAAATAATAATACTAATAATGGATTAACCAGCAGTGGACATTAGTGCAGCTGATGATCTTTAGCCTCCTGCCTTGAGCCTGCAGGAAATCAGAAGTCTTTGGTTGTAATTGAAGCTGAGATGTAGAGAGAATGGAAATTCTGTTTGATAAAGGAGTTTGGATTTTAGACCTCTATTGTCTAAAGCAGCATGAAACCCGAAAATTTCAAAATCTTCAGTGAGAAAATAAACAAATCCAATACATTGAGACCAGTCTGATGGAACAGCACTTTCCAACGAGAAAATAATTGTATTAACTTTTTTCCACTTAGCAATAATATCAAAGAACATAATAGTATTGCTGCTAAACAATATTCTCTTTAAATGGCCTGGACAGCGTTGCTGAAAACCAGTGGGCACTAGCGTGAGCCAGTGGCAGTGTACAGCACAAAACAATCCCCACATTGTTCAGAAAATTCCTCTCATGATATACCTCATTCTTATATATGAAAATTTTAAAAAGGTCAATATAAACACAAGTGTACAGTGAGGAAGGACACATGAGCATGTTCACAAAGTTCTGCCTTATTCCAGAAGACTAAAGTTGAAGAGTAATAAAGTTTAAGTGACTATAACCACTCACAAAATTAGCTATAATTCAGCCATGGAAAAATGTTTATGGAACTGCCAGGTTCAGGTCTCCAAGACAACAACGAGCACACACTCTCAACGCCTCTTTGAAAAGAGGTTACAGAAAACCATGTTCCTACCTAACCTCCAAACACAGTATTCTCTTATGCAATAAACATACATATATTCTAATTTTTCATTTTTATCTTGTACCACTAAGGTACTCATGCCCCCTAAAATCATGAGACTTCCCTCCAGACCTGTGGGGAAAAGATACATTGGATGATAAACCCGTGGATGATCTTTGTTCTATGAGCCAAAGGATATGCCTACTACATACTCAATCACCCATCTATCTTTCCAGTGCCTCTAAAAGAGTGTTTCCTGCATACCTCTGGCAGCAACGTAAAAATATTGCATTAAAATAATATAGTCCGCAGAGCAAAATCAGAAGTGTATACAGAATAAATAAAATGGCAGTAATAGCAAACATGTCTTTGATCACATTAATCACAATAATTTGTTTTCTTCATCAGTTAGCAGATGATTCAATAAATACACTACAACTGTAGAACTTAATTCTCAACAAACCTGGGTTCTGCATGGGCTTTTGTTTCTCATAACTGAAAGCTAAACACCCCGAGGGAGCATGTCAGACCCCAGGATTTCACTCAAGGGTGTTTGTTGTAAAATAAGCTGTGTTGGTTTTGCTTGGCCCAGTTTTTGGTAGCAGAGTGGCCACAAAGATGGCTCCTGTGAGAAGCTTCTGGAAGCTTCCACCATGTCCAGCAGAGCCAATCTCTGATGGCTCTGAAGATGATGGACATGCTGCTGGCCAAGGCTGGGCCAATTAGAGATGTTAGCTACCCCTCTGTGAAAACACATTTAAGAAGAAATCAAAACAATGTGAGCACGTACTTCTTTTTAGCCAGAGGAAGAGGAGGTGGTGAGGATATGTGAGGGAACAACATGGAGACACCAAGGTTAGTGGAGAAGATGGGGGAGAAGGTGCTCCCAGCACCAAAGCCAAGAATCCTCTGCCAGCCGTGGTGATGACCATGGTGGTCATCACCCTAACCCTAACCTCCCTGCAGCCCATGGGGTCCACGGAGGGTGCAGAGATCCACCCAGAGCCCACGGGGAGGTGCCCACGCCAGAGCAGGTGGATGCCTGCAGGAGGCTGTGTTCCAGTAGGGGACCCATGGAGAGAGAGGCCTTGCTCCCAAGATGGAACAGCCTGACCTCAGAGCTCTGCACCCTGCGGACAAGGGACTCGTGTTGCAACAGCTTTGGGAGGATTGTCTGCCTGTGGGAGGAATTCACACTGCAGCAGTTTTGGGATGACTGATGCTCGTGAGATTGGAACCATATTGGAGAGGCTCACACAGGACTGTCTCCCGTGGGAGGGACAGGGGAAGGACTCCTCTCCCTGAGCAGTGGAAGAAGATCATGGTGATGAACTGACCCAAATCCCCACACCCTGTCCTCCTGCACTGTCAGTGAGAAGGAGGGAGGAGTTGGGGGAAGAAAGGGTGTCCTTAAGGGCTTATTTTAATTCTCATTATCCTCCTCTGACTCTGTTAGCAATAAATTCACTTCATAACTCTAGGCTGAGCCTGTTTTATCCTTGGAGTGTTTCCTCCCAGTCTTTACCTCAACTCATGACCCCTTTTTTAATGTTTTTCTCTCCTCTGCCCAGCTGTGGCAGGGGAGAGCGAGTGAGCAGCTGTCGTGGGTGCCTGGCATTTGGCCAGTGTCAAACCATGACACAAGCAACCAAAGCCAGTGGTCAAAGAACACAAATTGCCAAACGTCAGACCACATGCATTACGTCTAACATCTCCCATGCAAAAGGATAAGGTAGCTTTTAACCAGAAAAGACATTGACACCAAAGGCAGAACTGATGGCCCTTGAAAAGCATATTGCTGCTTTCTGGTATCTCTACTTGCCCCTTCCTTCCCCCACAACTATCTCAGTAAAGCCAATTTTAGCACTCCATTTATACATGTGCAAAATGCACATGTGAACTGTTTAGGAATCAAACAGAAAACAGTTATGAGAAACAGCCACTCTATCAAAATAAAAGAAAAAAGAACAAACCACAAAATTTCCAAGGACAAGATATAAACCAAACTAAAACCAAAAAGCAACCAAACAAAACCACCAAAACAACAACAAAAATCTCTGTCAGAACGGGCTTAAAGTGCCAAAGAGAAAAAGAAATATTGCAGCATTTCATCAGTACAAAGCACTTGATAAGACTCCTTTGATGTTTCTTGCAGAAGCTACAAAGAATTCAGAGACAAAGAAAGAAAAGTGTGATGCTGCAGGATGGGAGGTGTCAGAGTCCCTGTCCTGGCAGTTTGATCCAGTGGTATCTGCATACAATGCTGTCCTCACTGTGCATGTATTCCTCCAAGATCCTCATCCCCAGAAATACACCATTATTCCAGAGCTGTGTCATTTGGGAAGAAACTGAGACAAAGCCTGATTTGCAGTTATGATTCAGGAAGAGCAAAGATGTTTGAAAGCATGAAAACTAACCCAGACCAGCCATCCAACCCCAAATACATCTAGGAGTCAGGACCAGAAAAACTTGCAGGAAAAAAAAAGACGAGCAAAAAAGACAAAAATCTCCTGCAAACCAACCAATGTGACTGTTATTGCTGAAGCAGATGTCAGAGGCAGTTCAAGCTAAAAACTGATGCTTGATGTGAGCCTTCAAATGTGCCTGTGAACTGCACGGTTTTAATCCAACCTAAGCCAAAGCTTTATTGTCTCTGCTTCACAATAACCTGACTGATGTCAATGATACCATACAAAAGAAAATTAAGGCTCCAACCTTTTGTTTTTATTGCCATCTTCATCCCAATCAAATATTTCTCCTAGGTTAAGTCTCTCAAGTGTTCTCTCACTCTCTTTTGCAGCCAAAAGTGGTGTGACCCTTCAGATGAACATCTCTCTTTGTCTCAACCTCTGAGCCCACTTCATTCCTGAAACTGTTCAGGGCTCCCGCAGAGACTTTAGCACTTGGAGATTGAACATTTTTTAACCCTGTTGCAGTGCTAATACTTTTCATCACCATTACACTGTTTCCATCTAAACCAAGAGCTGCCTAGCCTTCCTTATCCTCCATCTTCGCTCTTAAGGACTTTAGTCCTTAATTGCTAGAATTAGGTTATTTCACTCTCATCCCTCTTGTGACTGCCACTGTGAATGCATCAGTTCAAGTGAGGATAATATGGTCTTTATTGTCCAAAAATCCTGCTATTCCACCTTTCTAGATGCTGCAGATGATTTGCTAGCATTTTCTGAAGCAGGAATATAAGACGAAGGAAGCATTTTCACCCAAAACCCACTGTCAATACAGAAATTTGATCAATTTCTCCAGAATCCTTCACAGTCAATCCATTTGTTTCAACAAGTTTGTAGATTCTACCTTTGGGCTCCTGAGCATGCAGAAAGGAACATGTGAGAAACCTTGCTTTGCTTATTATATTAGGTATAATTCTTATCAGCACCATGACAAACCCGATACAAAAGCTGAGGTGAGATTTCAGAACTACGCAGCAGTGGGAGTGCAATTAAAAAATGGATGGGGTAATTCCAACAGGGCTGGCACCTTTGGCCAAAGAAAAGGAATCATGAGTGTCCTTGTGCATGTAGAGCTTAGACTATCACAGGTTTTATCTTTGCAGTAGAGGACAGATTGAGACAACTTAAGGAAAAAGCAAAACAGAAAAAAGGACAAAGAGAAACATTCTTCTGAACACTCTCCTCTCCAGCAATCCCTTCTGTTTCACTGGGTTTTAAGGCCATTTTCCCCATGGGTATTGTGGAAAAGCCACAATGACTGGAGAACAAAAACCAGAGTGCAATTTCTTGTGGTCAGAAGAGTAGGAGCCTTTCAATTGCTACTGACAGTATGAATATACATTAGTCATTTTTACATTCATAGACTTCAGACACACAGAAGCTGAATGTGCCACGGTCATTCAAATGTATCCTTCAGGCACAGAAATATCCCTTTTGCTATTTTTTTCTTTTCTCTTTTTTTTATGTACTTCTATTGTAAACAAATGCAAATGGTAAGATGACATATTAATTGTTATATGGAAAGCCCATAGCAAACTCAGTTTCAGACATGAGCTACTTTACTGTGTCATCTCTTTTTGATGATGCTGGTGTTAAAAATAAAGAATGAATCATTAGAAAAAACAGGGCAAGCTAAATGAATCTTGCAGAAATTGCTTCTCATGCTCAGGTATGCACCCACAAACTCTGTGCGATGCAGAGAAACCTCAGGTAGCTTTCAGTGAACATCTCTCCTTTGACTTCTCAGCTCAGTAAATCAACTTAAAGGGAGCTCCACAGTGCCACAATAGATTTCTCCTGACCTCCAAGCAGTACATTTACAGCCAGCTTGAATAGCCTTTGTATCCCAAACTGCAGACATGAAAGTTGATATAATCCTTGAAAGCTTACCAAAAGCATTGAGACAGATATCTCTAATATTAGATAAGAAAAATAGATACCATAAATCCATTAAAAACACTCTCTTGTTTGGAACCCAATGACTGTAGCAATTGGGTGTGGAGTACAGACTGAATACAAAACATCTTCTGCTCTTGGCTTCTGGTTTACCCAAAAGGTGAAAATAGAAAGGAAAAAAGAAAAACCACAATAGCATATAACTTTTTATGCAGGTATCCACAGGGGGAGACTTGAGTGTTGGTAATCTCAGACCAGTTGCTGTTGAACAGTGACTGTATCTGCTCCTAAATTTAGGCATTATTTGAGATATTGCTCACATGTCTGGGCATCTGGACCGAATGGACCATTGAAAAGTACAGCTGAGAGCTACCACTGAGGGCAGTATTCACTCTGATGGCACCCAATGGTACACTGAAGCATTTAAGAACTCAAGAAAGCATTCCAGAAAACTCTGGGTAACCTTCCTTGGCCACCTAAGGCACCACAGTTTAAACCAGACATTTCCCCAGACAGTGAAAGCTGGGTTTCCTTTCATCTCTTTCTTGGCCAGTGTGACTAATAAGGGTAATCACATTAGGATATTTTTGATTCAGATTTTAAGCATTCTTTCACTAAGTCCTCTCTGAGTCCTGTTTTCCAAGTGTGCTCAATGTTGCGCCAAGACATTTAAAGAAAAAATTCGTAAAAGGATTGTTAGAGGAAATGGCAATAATTCCTCAAACTGATGAGGAGCAACCCTGCATCTACTTGTCCTTCACCCACATCACTGCAGAAAAACAAGTTCCATTTTTAAGCAATCACACATTAAGGAGCCCTCACAGACAAAGGCTCACAACCTCCTAGTAGCTTTTTTACTAGAACAGTGCTTTTTAAATAGCGCAGCACCATCCCCTGAAGAAACTCCCACCTAAGGACAGTGAAACCACAAAATTCCCTTTCAGATAACATCAAGAGACTCAGGGCAGGGAAGTCAAATGACAAAGCAATATCTGGTTACTTGGTGTTTATAGCATTTTGCACCTTTCTGTAGGAGAGTGGCACATATATGAATTTTCTAATTGGTTTTCAGGCAAATCATTCCACTGAGAATAAACTTTGAGCACTTACAGGAAACCGGGGAGCTGGACTGGATAATAAAAATGCTACTTTGGCTCTTGAGCATTTTGCACCTGCATTTTGAATACTTTGTTAGCTCTTACTCATTTTGTAACTGCATAATGGTTGAACGACGCTTTTACTTATGGCAATTCCAGTTTATTTATGTTGGCTCCACATTGCCCAAAAGCTGGATAGATAGAGTCAAGCAGAGGGCTATTTTCCTTATGAATGGAATGAAAGAACCAAGTGGAAATGAAGTAGCCCTCAATGTTACTTTCCCACTTCTCCATATAGGCTGTTTTGTGAAATGCATACCTCAGAGTTGTGAAGCATCTTTGGGTCACTGCTCATTCAGGCTGAATTTCAGTACAGCTTTATGTATAGTTTATTACACGTGAAATTTAGGAATCATGTTTTTGAGGCATCTTTACTGCCATATTCTTCATTTCTGAAAGGAATTACTGGAGACAGAGAAGAATAAAGCTTGAGATCCAAAAACATAAAGTGATTCATTGAGCAAGCAAGCTTGGGTAGCTCCAGTTCCTTAGCAAATCCATCAAAGCCAGAGCACAAGAAAAAGCAAAACAGCAAAATAGTATAAAAACACCTTGTCTGAGGTCCCAGCCTTCCAACATTTTCCAAGAGCAGTTTAAGAAAAGAAAAGAACACTAAAAGAAAGAGAGAAACTTTGAAACTAGGTAAAGTTTTTATTCTTGCAGTTGAAAAGGAAGCAATTCCTGGAGGTCAGCTCCATCAAGGAAACTCAATTCACTGTTCAAGCCCGTCACTTTCAAAGCTGTGATGCACCTCTTAAGAACCTGAAAGAGTCCTCTGCTTCTGCATAAATCACAGTGCAGACAGTTTCTTTCAACACATTCCTTTCTATACCCATTTACTGGTGTGGTGACGGGCTGCTTAATGGCATAAGGCTGTAAGTAAACAAGTAAATAAATAAATATATGCCAAACAACAAAATCTAAGCAGAGAGATTTAAACTTGATGCAAGGAGGAAAATAGAGATGATAAATTCTGGTGGCAAAAGGTGGCTTTTTTGAAATATTCAGTGAAATGAACATAAGGAATTCAGTTGTGAAGAACAAAAGGAAAAATGACTGGCAGGAAAACAGCTCCCTTTTGCAACAGTAGTGCATTTGTGAACACTTCAGCAACTCCTTTCCCTTTGCTTCTCCCAGTTTTGCTTGTTCCCCAATATTTATACAGCTACAAATAAACTTCTTAAGGAGGGGACAAAGCTGCCAAACAGCAAACACCACATTAAGGGAGCGCAACACCCAGCACAGAGGGCCAAAGCGAGCTGCCCGGCTGGTGTCACACAGGGGAACTCCCTTGCCATCACTAATTCCCAAAAAATGAAGCAGGACTGGCAAATAAGCCAGGGAAGAGGCTGAGACCATGAGGTGCTGCTGTGATATTGATATAGCCTTCTTGCAGGGACTACTGACACACAGAGAAGAGGGGCTGCAAGCCCAGCAAGGTTTCTACTCTACTTCTTCCCAAAGGCTTCCAGCAGGTTCAGACTGATCCCACAGGCAAACCAAACATCAGCACCGAAATGCTGCCTTGCTTTTTAGGGCAGGGAAGACAGAGATGCCTCATGTTGGCTATTTTAGCACCCATCAAAACACGGACTGAAGACAGCTCTATACTGTTACAGGTTTCCCAGGAAAAGTGAGAAGCTCATAGACTTCCCATGCATTCAGGCAATGAAGGTTGTTCATGCTTGGGATAAGGCTAGTTGAGATCCTTGGACTTCAGTCCTTTCCCTCTTTTTTGTCTTTAGCTGTTACAGACTACAAGACAGAAAACTCAACAGAAAATAATTTAGCTACTCGTATTTCTTAAAATTGGCTTCTGCAGAAGGAAAATGATGCTACATGGAGCAGAAAAACACTTAATTTTGGGTTTTTTAGGCTAGTGGCGTAGGGTCATGGGCTGAAATACTTCATACATTAAAGTCTGATTCTGCACCTCTTGGGCCCCTGTTTTTTTTAAACAATAGCTCAAGCCAGTGGAAGGCTCTTCAACAGATACTTTTTATGTGCGGCCCTTTTCAGAAATTTTATTCACATGAAATCTCTCTATGTCAGAGGAGCTACAATTACCAGGAAGGCACACCCCAGCTACAAGTTCAGTGGTACCTGTTTCCCTGACACTGTGTAAAATATAACACCATTTTAATTCATTTTTATAAGAGTCTTTTAAAAGGACATGTCCTATATGAAACCCTTAGTGCTCCATCTACCAAAGGAAGGTTTTTAACTCAGTTTCCTCATATGCCAGTGCCAAAAGCTTATCCAATTCTTCTCTTGAAAGCTAAGGTTTTGCTCTCAGAAGAACAATTTTATGCTGCATGCTTAAGCTAATTTTTGAAACCTATAACAATTAAGTCAGGTTGAGCTGCCTGATGATGAAATATCTTGGCGTGATCCTAGTTAAGAGGAAGACTTTGTCTTTCCATGCACTTTATTGTCCTCTAATTCTAAACAAATTGTTTTCATTAGTCAAGAAACTATGGACACAGTAGGTATTGGTAATACGCAACAACTATAAAACTGGGTGAAGAGTGGAACTAAGCACAACTCTAATGTATTCCTTCTGCTGAGTCTGTAAAAGTGGGGTTTAAAAGCACTTTTTATAGATCAGACTTTTTGCATGGGTTTATTTGTGGTTAGGACTTGTGACAAGGCAACACTGTCTTCAATCAATATTTGACAGAAGCAGCAGGGATGATCCTTTCTAACTGAGCTGAACACACTTATGATGTCATCTGGTGTTTTTCCTTAATTTGCGGTTGTTCCAGCATGGAATTCTAGTTCTCACAGCTGCTTTACATCAGGTGTTTCTCGTTAAAAAATCCTTTGATGCAATTCCGCTGACTTGAACTGCGGTTGCCAAAGGCTTGGCACATCTGCAAAGCCCAGAGTATTCCCTACGTGTCTTCACAGGCCTCAGTTTTCCAGTCCTTGCAATTCTTGAGCTTTTAAGAACACTCTCCCTCTCTTGCTACAAGCTCATGACTACTTTTCTTTCCATTGGGTGACAGTCAGTGAGTAACTGAATAGTAGTTTTAGGCTTTGGGTGGGATAATATCACTGAACTCAGCTGGAATTTTGCTTCTGGCAACTGTATAGCCAGGAGCCTGAAGATTTAACATCGTTGTTTGCCCCACAGCAAAGGAAGGTGTATTCTTAGCATCGCAGGAACTCAATTGAATTTAACAGAGCTCATCCCAAGGGGCAAGAATCCCTTGCATAAATACTGAAATTTCAAAATAAGGTGCCTTGAAAAGCTTCTCCATATCTGAATGCCTGCACAGTATAAATGCTCACACAGACATGCAAATTGCAATATCAGGTTTTGAAAGTTTGGTCATAAAACAGATCTACCCTAATGATTAGAATAGAAAATACTTGGTTTAGAATTTTAAAGAGTTTCAAAGAGAAATGAAGCTAAAATACAACAACATACAGAAGTAACAGTAACAACAGCAACAAAAAATTATGGTGGATGAATCATAGTCTCCTAGTCCTGGCTTGGGTTTGTCTGAAGAAGAATAGGCTTTCTGGGACTGCCAGATGAAGAGCATAAAGCAAAAACTCCAGGCAAGTCTTCTGATTTAGAAAAAATTCATAGCCAACTGACTAAAAGTAAAGAAGCTGTACATGCCACCAAATGAACGGATGCTACCACTTGGAAAGAACACAGTCATTAGTTTTATGAGCTGACATTAATTAGCTCTGTTATTTCTATTGGTACCAGTTAAGCTCTAGGCAAACGCGCCTTTCATGTTAGATACGGCATGTGTTTTCAGAAGAAAAGTTAATTTAATGCTCTCTCTAGTTAAATACTATGCTAATCATTATTAATGCTGGGCAATTTCGTAGCTTGAAACAATACCAAACAATCCGAGGACTTAGTTTGAAAAATACCTGTTGTGTGCCCAGTTTGCTAATTACAATTTAGGATGGTTTGGTGTGTAAGGAGCAGACTTTCCCCAGGCAGGTCACCCCCTTCCCCCAGCTGGGCCTGCTCTCTGCCAATAACAAAGCAGGGCAAACAAGGGCAAGGTATTTACAGCCCGGGAGGAGAGTAGACACTGAGAACCTGATATGAATCTTTCATCCTGCTGTCCTGATCTATAGCCACCTCTTCAGTCTGTCTCTGCAGCATCGCTGGGAGCTACATCAGGAGGGCTGGGTCCTGCTCTCAGAGTAAAACTGTGACTGGACAGCCTGAGCCCCACTGCTGCAAGGTGCCTACCTGCAGAAGATGCAACAGGAGGTTTAGCCTCCTTTTCTGCAAAAAAAACCCAAACGTTTTCCTTGAATTTTTTACAGGGTTGGTGGTGGTAGAAATAAAAAATAGTCACTGAGCTGCAGATGAGCTCTGCTGTATTTAACAGAACCTTTGTGACTCTGGTTAATGAATATTTTACATGAGGCCAGAAGTCATCCAAATCAGGACTCGAAACAAAGATCTAGGATGTCGGGAAAAGCGGGCAAAAAAAAAATGCAAATTCTGCAACTTTGTCATTAGCTGCAGACTTGGAGCCTTCATTTCATTATCTCTAAGTGCCTAGCTGTTTGTGCTGCTGAGAGAATCTGCAATAAAAACAGAAGCACAGATGTTTTGCTATACCGGTCTAGGCAAAATATCCCTTGAGCTGTAGTTCTGGGCATTATATTTAAAGGGTGAAAAAAAAGAAGAGAAATAGAGAAAATTAAAATTTCAGAAATTAGACTTCACCAGAGGTCTGTGTTTAAAGAAGGGTAGAAACTTTACCCACAAACAGTCAAGAGAAAAGATGTCTGAAAGAAACACAATAGCAAGAATGGAGGGAAAAAGAAACTTCTAAAGGATATTTTAAGGATGGTGAGGGTGACCTGGGAAAAGGCATCTTAGGAGTTCTCCTATCATCAGTTATCTGAGTTTGATGTGATCCATAAGAGGAAGGGCAGAATTTCAGATCCATAAAATACACAAGGCAATTTTTAGGAACTTGCACCACTAGAATAAATGCGACTCCCTTCAACCCAAAGAAAATTAGCATAATACACTTGAGAAAATAGTTTACCAATGTAATGAGAAAAGAGTAATTAGCATACATAGAGCATGTAAAATCTTAAGGTGAATTTTCCCCCATGAAATGGCAGGTCTAGAGCCAATTGCAGCTACTCATATCACAATAAAATCTGGCATTTCCTTTGGTGTAGCTGCATATTCTACAGGAATGGTAATGACAACTTGGATTTTATTGTGTCTAATAAAAGAGTCTCAGAACAACATCTTAAGAAGTAATTTAACTCATTTACACACTGGATAAGCAACCATTGTAGCTATAATATCATTATTTTAAAAATTTAATTATGAACTATCAAGGTTCAAAAAACCATGGAGGGAAGAAGAGCAATGGCTGTAAAACTCTGTGCAAAATAAACACCAATTTAGACATCAGCCATATAGCTCTGGCATCCAACTCAGAATGTAGTTCCACAGCTTCAAGTTGTTCTATAAATGTGCATCTTTACATTCTGATTGAAGGAATAAAAGCACAATTTTACATCAGTGGAACCAGGAATCAGTGATACAGCCCAAGAAGTGAATTTCTATTTTGTTCTGTGTTTGGAACCAGGGAGAAGACAAGGTTTGGGTGAACCACTGCTTTCTCCTCCATCCTTTCTAGTGCTCCTCATGCCACTGCAATTAGCACTTATTCATAACCTCTGTCAGATGTTTTTTGTAAAAGTTATACCAGTAAGCAAAGATTTTTATTTTTTTTACTCAGTCAATATTTCATTACTCTATACACTAGAAACTCAGCAATAAAAAAACTCTTCACTATTTAGGCTCTGTTTATGAGACAGAATAAATATTCTAACTCAATCATTGAGAAATCATGAACCAAGCACCCCAATTACAAGACTGGTTTAAAAATATACTTGTATATTTGTATTTGTTTGCAGTTTTCTGGACAGCAAGGCTCATGTTTCCAAATTTGCTTCCAACACAGGGATACACAAACACATGCCTTTAAACAACAGCTGAGATTCTCATAAAGGCACACATCTGTAGGAACTAGGGCTTTGTAGAAGCAGCAATTTCCAAAATCCATGGCAAGACAGAATCAGCATCAGAAATGAGCAAACGCTTCCAACACTGACCTCTTGCAGAAATAAGAAAAGGTGCATCGGGCACATGTTCAGGCTACTCAGAGCAAAGCAACATGAAACTTAATTTGTCTTCTGTGTCTTGCTAGATTAAATTCCCGTTTGTGCAGGAGATTAAAGTGAAATCTAAGCATCTCTGAACATAACATAACTTAAATAGCATTATAATTTTTCACTTGCTCTTTGAAGAAAGAATAATTTGACTATGAGCAAATATAATAAACCCCATCAAATATGTTAAAATAAAGTGCTCATTAAAAATTATTCAGTAGTCTTTACTAATTTAAGTAAAATAAATAAAGCATAAAGGCAATGAGGAAAAATACAGAAGACCTAAGCAATCAGATGGTTAAAGTTCAGTGCTTCCAACTGCAAAAGTGGAGGCAGTAAGAACCACAGGTGCTCAGATTCTTGGAAATTCAAACAGCAAAAAACATGAATCACTTATTTCAGTAATAGAACAGTGAACAAAAGCACATACCAAACATTTAAATAACTCCTCTCCCTCCAAACTCAGCGCTTAAAGAGGAAAGAATAAAACAGAATGAGAGGAAGATGGCCCAATACTTTCCAGGAGCAGCTGCTTCAATCTCTGATTATTTATTGTGCATGCTTCTTTCCAAAAGTTACCAGGTAATTACTAAAAAGGGTGACATCAGGCACTCTACAGTATGACCTCATGGTTCAGGATGCTGAACTGGTCAACTCCTCCTCACAACCATCTGCTTTGAAGAGCCATGTGCTTTCCTCATCAGCAACAACCTATACCTGGGAAATCATTCCCAAGGTTATGACTTATGGCTGTGATATGCCAAGTAGGTAGAGGAAATAGTCTGCTCTCGGAATCCAAAGTTTGCTCAAGGCTTCTAGGTAGCTGACCCTGGGGAAGAATGGGAGCTGCGATTCCCCAGAGACACAAGACTGATTAAAATACACACCGCAGGAGGAGAAAACAAAACCACCACCACAACAACAACAAAAAATAATGACAACCCAGCAACAACACATGAATCTAATAGAAGAAAATTATTCCTGAGGGCTACAGAGGTAGTTGGGAAAAAGATTCCAAAACATCTCAGTTGGAGAGTTCGATAATATCGGCATGCAAAATTTAACAGCATACACCAAGAATTAATGATCTGTCCTTGAAAAGACAGGCTTGCTCTGTTGAAGCAGGAATACTTGAGACAATGTTCTGTTCTCTCAGATCAAGAAATATTTTGTGAGAAAAGAGAAAAAAGGGAAAACAAAGCCTCAAACTAGCTCTATAAATTATAGGTCTAAATTTCTTAAGAGTGAGATGAAAGAGCATGTATCCTGTGTGGGCCCCCTAGGAACACTGTAGCTTGCTGGGAAAATGCCATTTTTCCCCAGCAGGATTCCAGGGTCACTTGGATGTTTTTGAAACGCAAGTGGAAGCAAAAAAGTACAATCTTTCAAAGACAGTTAGTGGTATCTGATACCTAAGATCAAGACAGAAGAGAATCTTTGAAATACTAGAAGTGAACCATCAGATGACTTATATTTATTTTTATTTTTGGATATTTCAGTGTGACTGATGTATTGAAAATACGGCATAGAAGCTGAAGCTAGAAAGACCAGAGGTACAAAAGCACATAGCCTGGGTAGATATATTTGGGCATTACAGGCAAGTACTCCAAAGCGTTTGCTCCAAATAGGTCATGGTAGGCAGATTTTTTTCTTTTCCATACTAATAAATGTCTATCAATTGTTCTGTCTTCAGAACATAACAGACTCTTAGCAGATGCTCCTTGCAGCTTCCCCTTACAAAGGGGGCAGAAACGCAGTCTGATCCCCAGCATGGAGAAAGTAAAAATCCAGAGCTGGAAAAATGCTGGAACAAACTGAAGGAACTATGCCCCTGTGTCTCAGATTTAACTCATGGTTTTCTCTCTCTCATCCGAATCTGAAATTCCTAAGGTTCAATGCCCCTTTCTCCTAACCCAGGAAGCATTTTCTTTGATAATTACATTTACAGCTGCAAAATTAGCAAGGACTTATGAAACTCCAGACTGGACTAACCCATTAACAACTATATCACTTCCCTGGCCCGCACAGTAAGGAAATGGTGAACAGCCAATCCAACAGAACAAAAAAGGAGCAAGGTCATTTTTCTCAAAACCTATTTCTTAATAAAACATTTATTTGGCAAGATCAGATATGGAAACAAGCAGGACTCTGGCAGCTGATATAATATTTATTATCTTTTATAAGTGAATCACAATAAGAAACATTCTGCCCACTAATCTTGCACAAGCCTAATGCTCATGCGACAGACAAGGCTGCAAAATCCAAATGGATGTGTTTGTACATTTGAAGTTTTCTAATTCTGTGTATCTTTTACAGTCTCCAAAATTGCTGCTACTCCTTTAAATATTAAAGGTCACAATGTCTTTAAACCATCCTGGTTATTCACCGCCTTTAAGCCATTCACAGAGACTTCCATAAGGAAATTGTAGGTTCAGTGATCATGGTAAACATTCACATAGATTTTACTGTCAATTTTCGTGTTCACTCCAATACTACTTCACTGTAGCAAAAGTATGCACATATGAAAACTAACATCAGTGCATGCTTTGTATATTTATCCTTCTATGGTTCATGATCTAGCACCATCTTGCATCACAAAAAATATTTCAGAGTGCCTATTGGGACACTCTCATGGGAATTTTCTCCTCGTTAATGAGGCACAAGCTGGATTTTAATACTTCTGTCCCAGTAACACTTTACAAGGAAATTGTTTGTCTCCCTGACTTTCCTTTAGCCATTTATCGAAATATTAAACACCACATAGTGACATTTAGTACCATTCTGTACCATTCACATATAATACTCATGTTAAGGTAACATCCTCATGCCAACAACAAAACCAACCAACAAAACCAATATGTGGTTTTGCTCATCTAGAGAACTAATTTGATGGCTCTTTGCTAACACCCTGGGGGAGCTGAAGTCCTCACTCAGCCTATAAAAATATTTTGATGTCTCAAGGATAGCAAAACTACAGGAAATTTGGATGTCTTATTAGGTTGTGGGGATTTTCTCTTTAGCTGGGAGGTTGGTTGAATGTTTCAGAATTCTATTCTATATGATTTTGCTATTACGACCACAACTTTTGTAGAAAAGAGACTTGAAACCATCTTCCTAAATTACCTCTATCTTTCTTCTTTCATTTCTGAAAATTAGCAAAAGGACTGAAACTAATTATCCTCTACCTGCCCATTTATCAAATAGATGAGCAACATTTGAGAGTACAGTTGTCAAACAGATTTCATGATTACCTTAGCTTAATTAAGAAGAGGGAAAGCAATGAATCTTAGGCTAATTAAACAGACATCCTCAGCTTCAAAGCCTTTTGCCTTGGTCCTTGTCTGCAATTGCCCAACTCAAAAACAGAACAAGTAGAGAGATTTGATTAGGACAGGGCTGTGTTTCTAAGCCCAGGCTAGCCCAGTGCAATGCAGAGCAGCCACCAGAGAACTTGCATGTACCAAACCAAATCCTTGCAAGATATTATCTGTTTTACAGGCCCCGGTTGATAATGCATAGCTAGACACACAGGTTTTCCTTACCAGAGAATTTAGACTCTTAATTATTTTTTCTGTCACTTTCAGATACTGTTTCCAGAACTTTGAACAAGACGAAGCTACCACTTATTTAAATACTTTAGTAATTTAAACAGTATAGGAATTTAATATAAGACTAAATTTTAAGAATTAATTTAAAAAAAAAGAGAATTCACCTTTTGATCTTCTAAGTTAGAGGGCAACAACTGGTCAGGCTTGAGTTCACAGCCAAAAAGTTAGGTAAAACCACTATCTTGTATATACAAGTATTCCTTGATGCAATTATTCATTCCAGGTCTGAAAACTATATTTTCATGTCTGAAAATATTTAGACATGGTTTAATTCAAATGGTTTCCCATTTTGAAAGCACACTTTTATTTATTACCATGAAAACATGAATATACCAGATGGGAAAGGAATACTCTGCTAGTCTTACGAAGCTTCTTGTACACAACCATGCCAATGTTCAAAATCACAGCCTAAAATAACTCCCCTCTGTTCATCACACAGCCCACAGTAGGCAAAGCCTGTCATTCAGTGACAGTTTGAAGAGACTTTATTCCTTACCTTACTGGAAACATACCACTGACTTGGCAAACAGCAACTTTTCCAGGAAGCCTTATGCACATACTGCTGACAGATTAGCTTCGCATAAGTAAACCTTATGAAACCTCTCTTATGTCATCCTTCCCAGAACCGGGTACTTAAAGAACATACGAAAGGCAACTTAAAGAAAAATATTGACTCTGTACGAGAATTCTGCAGCAGAAGAGAAAGAACGCTGTTCTCAATTACATCTTGTGCGATGTGCAGAAACTGTGGCATTGTCTTTAGAAGATAATGTGAAAGTAGTATTGTATTGCAGTTGCTATGAGTATGCAATTGTGCATGAACTAATAGACAACAATGATCAGGGATGAGCAGCTGTGATGAATTTCAAATGGCTAAGTTTCATACATTTAAAGCTTTCAGGAGGTTGGTTAAAAGGAGCAAAGCTGAGAAGATACAGCTATAGCAGCCATAAATACCTATAAAATATCCAGCAATGGAAGCTTCTGCTTGTTAATCTCACAACCAAAACTACAAGAGAGATCAAAGCAAGAGAGAGGAATTACTAGGGCTGCAATCAATCCTCTAAAAATCAAAATCATGCCCGGTAATTACAGAATTGATTACAAATGGATGTTTCTTAAAGAAGGCAGGAACGAAAACAAAGGACACACAAAAGCTGTGGGCTAGAAATAATGCTGGGTGAGTGGGGAAGGAGGGTGTGACACCTGGCACTTAGGAAAACCATTTTCATTAGAACAATATTCATTCCACTGACTCCTAAGAGTTCTTGTAGATCTTGTGGTGAGGATAAGGCACTTCACAACCCTCCTGCTCTCCTGCTTTAAAGAACAGCACATCAAGGGTATTCCTGCTATCTCTTCAGTCCAGAGATCTCCAGAAAAGGAGAAGAGAGGGAAAATTATCCCTTGATCTTTCTCTGCACAGGGCAGACCTTGCCTGGGTTCGGGTGACAGGGCTTCTTTCAGCTTCTCCAAATGTGCTCCTGTGACTGAGCTAACACCAGAGCATGTCCTGCAAATATTCAAGAAGGATCAAGCATTGAAGAACATGCACACAAAGACCCAGAGATACCGAAGATGAGTGATCCCATCTTCCCCAATACAAAAGAATAAAAAGGGTCAAATGGGCATAGGCAAATTCTGGTGTAGGCTTTGGCATGGTAAAAATTAGTTGTAATGCAAGAGAACAAACAGAAACTGCTTTCCTAGGCTTTCTGAAAGGCTTAGGCTCTGATACTGGCAATGATGCACCAGATTTGAGCATTTAGAGCTCTCATGTAGGAAGAATCAGATGCCTTTGATAGCAGGATAAATAACTGTATTTGCCAGTTATGACCAGACTCCAACGCTTTATTACCACTTAGCCAAAACCTGTGCCAGGAAGCCTGGCATGGCACTGAAGAATGGCAAGAGTAATTTATGCAAAAGTCAGTGATGTGATGAGGAAATGTCTACTGGGGAATGACAGGATGAGAAGGATCAGATTTCTTAACCAACTAATGATATTCTTGGATGTATGCTATTTAAAGGAACTGTAGATAATAATGTGGACTCAAGTTCACAGCAGACAAACCCCATCAGGATCCCATCCCTGCTTAAGCAGTGGGGTGCTAGCAGTTCCTTTATTTCCTTTTCCATTTAATGAACGATGTCTCATCATTTTATTAAAGGAAACACAAGTGATTGTTTGGCTTCAAGGCTGGTCTATGGACTGCAGGTCTGGGTCTGTGTCAGCTGAGAGAAGAAACGCCTGGAGGAAAATCAGTCCTTTGTAGAATGGCTATTAAAGGATAAAGGCAGAAATGAAAGGCATCAAGATGATAAAGAGTTGAACAATTTAGACGACTTTATTTATAACAGGATCGTCCAAACTTAGAAGGAAATTACAGCATCATGCCAGAGACACAAATCTACCCAACAGCTTTAGAAATTAAATGCCCAGGGCCAGACAGTTTGCTGAGTGCCTGAAGACTATGAAGGAAAAGGAGCAGAGCCAAGAAAAAAAGCTGTTAATCTTAAGGAGTAAGGCGAGCTATTCCCACATGATCCATCTTCCAAAACAAAAATAAAGTTAATTCTCACTGCACCACCGAGTGGCTCAGGGTCCAAACACTTCCCAAGTCAAGGAACAGAGTTGTCCTTCGCACCAGGAATGGTTACACACCAGTACAGTCACAAAAGGTCTTCAACACAGCCCCAGCCACCAACCTGCATGATCAGTCCCAAAGCATTAGCTAAAGCTGGAATAACATGTGATAAGAACAGACTGAATAAACCAGAGCACTGGCTTTGTAAGGAAGGTTTACAGTTTGCAATCTGTTCTGTCACGGAATTCTTAAATGGTAAACAAGTAGGAGCCTGCAGCTACATTCAGAATTGATTATTTTAAAATTTATTTCATGTTGGTCAAGACCTTTCATGAGACATTATTCAGAGAAAAAGGAGAAAAGGATAATGAGTTCTGAATTAATAACAACCTGAGAGAGAAAAAAGGGATAATTAATGGCTGCCTTTTAGAAGAAGATTACTTACAAGGAAGTCATTTCAGTGATCAATACTGTCAAATACATCTTTTTCAATGATTGAGCTCTAAAATGCATGACAAGATTAGGGAATACACCCAACAGCCTAAGGTACTTTAGTACCTTAAACTAAAGAGAAATTTATGAGAAATCCAAATTACTTTGGAGCAAAAATGTAAGTCCAATTAAAGGCAGTGGCATATATAATGAGAATGACGAGCTTATCAGAGTCATAATTTTGGGTGACTTTAATATGGGACCAATCTACCACTATCCTCCTTGCAATGTGCTGAAGGAGTTGAAAAACAACAAGAAGAAAAAAGCTGCAGAAAGCTGAGACACACACACACAAAAATCCAAACAGAAAACAGCACATCAAATATTCAGAATATAAAACAGGACTGTTCCCCTTCTGCATTGAGTTCAAATGACTTCCACCCCCCCCGAAAGAGCTGACTTACATACTTGAGTCTGCTCACTATTCCAAGCTGAAAGCTGTTTCCCTGTCCAACCCCAAAATCTTCCCAATAAAGTCTAGACCTAAATATCTGAGAAAGCACCATTGAAAGCATGAGAGCGCTCCTGAGAGTGCTTGTTTCTGACTTTGGGAATAACCAGACTGATAATAGGAGCAAGATCGATAGCACAGCTCACGCGTTTGCATCTCCTGCAAACGCCCACGTCCTCAAAATGCATCACTTTGCCCACTTCTGCCATCTAATAGGGTTTCCCAAAGGGAGAAAATATTCTGAAAAAGTAACTGAAATCCTACTTCTCTTTTTAACCTTTTTAATGGGGTCATGCATCACAAAAATCAGTAATACAGGAGCCTCATCTTCATAACTAATGTCCCTTTTGAACCCTGGCCATCATGCTCACTCTGGCTTTTTTGTTATTCACCTCTAAATGAAAGAATTTTTTTTTTAAGGCCTATATATGCTAGCTTTTCTCACATGGAAGGGTTAATAAACTAAACTTCCTCGGGGGGTGGGGGGGGGGGAAGGCAATGCAATCCCTAAGCCAAAACTGAAGCCTGTGTTTCTGTGCATGGAAGGAATATCAGGAATCCTCCAATTTGGTTTCCCCAGGACTATGCTACAGTTAATATTCCAAAAGCCTGCAAGCCTGGTGCTACATAAGTGCATTATTCTGCCGCTGCAACACACATATTGATGGAAGCTATGGCTGAAATAGCTCATTTTGGAGCTTAATGATTTCTAACAGGAACCAGAAAAGTCATTCTAAAAGCAGCAAACTTTGCCAACAGGACATGACTTCCCTGGAGCAAATGCTTCAAAATCAAGTGAGCAACACCTGGCAAGAACCTTTTGTTAAATACCTCCATCTATCAGATTAGCTCTTCATCTTTCAAAGAGAAATATATTCTGAAGTATAACCAAGTCATATCTTTTATTACATCCTTGCTCTTTCAAACACACATACACATTTGATTTATGGTTCCAAACAATCAAAAATTTGGGCTTCCAACTTCTCTAAAATTCAGCTTTTAACCTAAATTTCCTGCAGCAGCTACAAAGCATTGCACTCAAATACTACATTATGCGTTCTTTGTGAATAACCCCTTTTCATTTGACAGGGGGAAAAGAAAGGGACACACTCTCTGCTGAAATAAATTTTATGTGCATCTACTGTCACTGGTGAAGTTGTGACCATTTATACTAAAAATTGCTCCTCATGTAGTGACTGTGTAATGCCTTCTCCCATCTTCTTGACAAACGGCTGCTTTCATGGCTTAAAATCCTTCAGATTTAGATACTAGGACCAAACATCCGCAAATACGATGAAGGTGACAATATTTACCTAGGATATTTTACACTTTTATTACTCTTCTGAGCAATTATAACACAACTTTCCCCCTTGCAGCGGTGGCAGTTCTGGCTTCAGAGCACTGCCTATATCTATTAGTCAGTGTTTGCATGTATTGTCTCCTAAAGCATTACAGATTAGCTGAGTATTAGCACGTACAAAACTGAACACACACATTTTTAATCCTTTTATGCGTAGCACATTTATTGGACAGGCTGCTCACTACTACTTTGTAACTAACATTCACAGCCAGAGCAAAAAGTCTTGTACAGAAAATGGCAATCAAAATGAAATGATGTCGAAATAGTCCGATTCAGTCTTGAAAATTTGAATTTAAAAAGAAAACAAACAGAAAAAACCCCAAAACAACCCAGCAGTATTCTCCTTAACTTTTCCATAAACAGTAACCCTCATCTTTCTCTCTCGAAGTCACTGTGTTTAACTCCTATGTGTTGAGCCCAAGAGGAAAGACATCAGCAAAAAAAATGCCTCCTCGTGGAGTGAGGAGTACATTCAAAATGGAAATAGGATGATAAGTGAATAAATTGCAGTGCAGCAAAAGTTAATCTGTTTCAGAGAAGACAACTTGCTGCCTAGTAATACTTGCTGCTCAAATCTGAAACCTCCTTCTCTGGTAACACCGGCATCACTGCTTGGGTTATTCCTTCCCTCATGAACTCATCTGAATGTGGCACAGAGCTGCTGTCTCTATCAGAGGATTGCCTTTCTCACCCAATTCATAAACATGATAAATAATTAGTTCGAGGAGATATTACTAGCAGACCCAGAAATAAATAGAAGGTTTTTGTCAGGCTGAGAGTAAACGCTACTAAGATAGAGACAAGCAAGTGCCATACAGCATTCATCATTTGTAAGGTAAATGACTTCTTCTGAATTCACTCAGGCAGAAAATGAACAGCTGCCAATGCTGATCAGAGAGAAATAAAATGTTGCATCTAGGGATGAAGCGTGGTTTGGGGTTTTTTACTCTCGTTTTCTTTTTCTTTAGTTAAAATAATAACTTTCCTCCACAGAAGGAGAAATTTCGGCTTAGAGGTCAAAAAGAAAAAAAATGGTTTCTCAGCACAGCTGTGATGTGCATGGGGCACTGTCAAAGTGTACAAGCTATTAGCAAAGCAGTACTTTATCCCATTAAGTCCTCTACATACAGCAGAATAGGAGGAAAAAACCCACCCCCTCCGTCCTTTCAAACTTTCTGACATTTCTGGCACTTGCAGAGCCCAACCAGGACCTACAAGTCACTTCAGGAAAGTCTGTGTCTGCAGGAGAAAAACTCCTCCTGAGGGAGGGAAGAAATCAGACAATACCTCCTCCCAAGCATTTTGGCACCCAGTTTTACGTGGGTAAGTTAATTTTAATGGGATACCAATCTGGAAAGATTTGCTGTCTTCACAGTATGTTTTCCAGGGCAGACAGAGTCCTTACTATAGTTTATCTGGGGGCAATACAGCAAAGAAAATTGAGTAAAGAATAAAAGCAGAGAGCATTGCACACCTAAATTTAACGTAAGCAGTAAGCCCTGTTTTAGTCATACAAAATATGGGGCTTTTCCCACTCTTTTTGTAGCCTGTATTTTCTTCTATTATTCTAAACACTGTAACAATTAACACTAGATCACCTCCCAAAAAAACAATTAATAATTGATCCATCCTGAAACATTTAAAATTCTTATAAAGTTCCCTTCAGTACAAATGCAATTATTAATTAACATCTTGCTGCCTTTCAGACTTCCAGCAGGTTCGGTGGGGTTACAGTAACAATGGATACAGTCAAAAGAATAAGTCCTTACCAGTCAATTATTTGCTCTGTCAGGAAAATTCTCACCAAAATGCAAATGTTTTGAACATGAATGTCCTGAATACTGATTCTGTAACACATATTCAAGTTAACAAGAGTGATGTATTGAGGTCAAAACCTGTAGTGATTTCTGAACCTGTACTTTCCTGGAATTCTAGATGCTTTAAACTTCATATAAGTCTTACTGATGACATTTCAATCCAATATGCACTGAATTAGGTTTATTGAAAGCTCACTGAATTCAACAAGTTACTTGTAGGAAGGATTTCTCCTACAGGGGGAATCTGATCAAAGTACGTGCACCAGTTAGTTTGGGAGACAGGGATGGGAGCAATTTTTCTACACTATGGAGGGTCCTCTTACGTGAATTTTCTTCTAAAATATAACTATCCTTATTGGAAAATAGAGTGTGTTTTGTTTTAAGGAGTAATGAGAATCTAATCAGATTCTTTCATAAGAGAACTATTAGCAGAGAGGTAAAGGACAGCTTTTAAAACTAATCTCTTTAGCAGCATTCATAAAGATAAACCCTTCATACTAATCTAAGAGAAACCTTTTTTTTTCCTAATTAAAACAAAATCTTTACACCCAAAACATATTTCAGGACAGATCAAATGGGAGAGCAATCTGTTTCATGCATGTACTGCCTTAAAAACCCTCAGAGCAAATAACTGAATCAAGACATTAAAAATTTTAAGTGAATTACCAAAACTGTTCTTGACACAAAGACAGCAGACTTCCGTAAAGAAATTATAGCAGAACCAATCTAGGCTAAAAACAATCAATGGAAGAAACACAAAGCAATGCAACCTATCCCCCATTTTTTACAGATGTTAGCCTTAAGGTTTTTATTATACTACACTTGCACGCTTTTATAGACTTGTACAACATTGATACAACATTTACACTACATTGTTTTAAAAGTAGACAAAGAAAATAAAATTCCAGGTGCCTAATGTCCTGGCTGGTGGCCTGGACTTGACATGCCGTGGTTTCGCATTGGGCTCAGCCTTCTGCAGGATGCTGGACCCTTGTGGATGTGCCAGTGTTTGAGCTGTGTTTTGTCCTCCAGCTTGGAGGGTTGGCATAAACTGCCAACTGTTTGGCTTTCCTCATTCCTAGGGCCCAGGAGAAGTTGTCACCCAGCTCATCACCACTTGGGTTCCCACCCCTAACTGCTTTACAAGGATGTAAAGTTGTTAATGGTTTTCTGTGCTGTTTTGTTTGGTCATGGCTGCCAGAATCACCTGATCAGAGAAAAGCTGAGCAGAACTAGCCCAGGCCTCATTTAACCTGAACTGTGCCATGGGGTGTTTGTAACAAAAGGTTTGGAAACCAAGGGTATTTTCTGCGGGATGCACACCAATGCCCGAAGTCAGGAAAATCAGAGCAGGAGTTAACGTATTTCAGGGTATAATTTTCGTTTTGGAAACCCAAGATATCAGAGCAGAAGTTAATGTATTTCAGGATATAATTTTCGATTTGGAAACCCTAGATATTCAGCAGTTGAGATGATAGGGATATCACCTTATCAGGAAACACAGATAATCTTGTAGAATCTTAGCATCAGGAGAAACAAAATTCATCACACTTTATCAGGGAGAGGTCAAGCAGAAGTATCCCCTCATATATGTAAGACTGACAAGAAAACCAGTAGGACGAGCTTTTTTGCAGCGTAATAAACTGTTCCTCTCGTGCTCTGATAAAGTTATTTTTACTTCTATTATCCTGAGGTTAAAAGACACAGAACCAAGGTTACCCCGCCTGCACTTAGGTTAGAAAATGGCTTGCTCTTTATTTTCAAGTAACCAGATAGAATCTGTTCAAGCTTAACTTGTTTTCTTAGTGAAAATTCAGCTCACAGCCTCTATGACTACTTGTTTTGGTATAATGCAAGGGAAGCTAAAAATATAACAACAACAAAAAGATCTTTTGAACAAGAAACTGATGCTGGAGCAGAAAACCATAACGAGGACTCCAGAGATCTGAATCCCTTTCTGCTGGCATGAAGGCACCTGGAGGAAGCTCTGGCTCTGAGTCAGAGTTAGCTTTCCCACTGAATTTGATGGGATAAGAGCTCACTCCTTCCCAACTGCTGGCAAACAATTTTTGTACACTTTTTCTGTACAATAACAACAGTGTCTCTTCACCTCTGAGACGGAAGCCTTTTTCCTTTGAGGTCACACAAAAGATGTGACAAAGAGAGGTAGCATTAAAATATAGGTGGGCTGAGCTTTTAAAATCATCCGATTACTGGATGAGCAGAGACCAGAATATGACTCCTTGGGCTGCAACCTTTTAAAAAGAGGTGCAGTGAACAACTTTAATGCTGAGCCAATTGATTTTGTGCGCCTTCCAGGTAGGTCTTGTATATTATGGTTTTGATCTGCAGTCAATTATCCACTGTAATAGCATTAAATTTCAATGTAATTAAATTATTTTACTAGAAAATGTTCATAATAGCATTAAAATAGAGTCTATTTAAGTCAATATGGCACCACATAATCTATAAAGTAGTCATAAGCACTATCCACAAGTGCAAAAATGATGAAAATTAATGCAGACTAATGCAATACAAAGTATATGGATACTAGAAACAATGTAGGCTGCTTGCAACAGAATGACAATAAACGAATTCCTTACATCAAAATTATTTCACTTGGCTACCATGGGTTGGAAATTACTACAATGTCTTTGGCAAATGTGCACTCAATCATCATTCCGGTTTTGATCTCATCAAGAAGATCTGTACAGTTGTCCAAATATTTCTATTGAACTAGAAAAAAGAAGAGAAGCTATTTCCCTTAATAAACTACAAATAAATCCTGCTCTTTCTTAATAGGAGTTAATAGATTATCCATTTAATTCAATAGGAGAATGTGTTTCTAAAAAAGTCCTTGCATAAATTTCTTGTCCTTTCATTGCACCTCAGTGCAATAGGAGAAACTATCTGTATATTAATATTTTTGTTTTCCTTTGAAGTGTTGTACATATTATTATTACTTAAATAATGACCCTCTAGCTTTAAACATATTCCTTTGAGCCAGAGTGGGCATTAGAGATCTGCCTGGGTCTGGCAGATCTGAGATTAGACCCAGGGACGTCTGCAACCTTTTTGGAGCTGCAGCTGGAGGCCAGGCAGGACAGGCCGGGATGGTGTACACTTGGTAGATCACAACACCAGTGATTCATTCTGCACAGTCTACACCCAGGTTAAGCCAAACACCTGATTATCTATTAATAACTTAAGTTCTTACACCTTTCATAATCTGTTCTCAAGGGATTTATGCAGATCCCTGTGTTTTGTTCAAGATGTTGCAGAACATATCATTGGAATGCTCCACACTCTGTATTCCAGCAAGTACCTTGATCAATCGCCATCACATTTTCTAACCTTCTGCATCTTTCTTTACTGACAAATAAAGTTATCGAGCTGCTCAGAAGACAACAAATTTCCCTTCCTCCCTCTGCAGAAATTTCATATAACAAAATCAGCTTGTTTTCCTCATTGCTTTATAAGGATTTGAAACAGATGATGTCAGCCCTGAAAATTTCCTGAGGTTTCTATACAGTTTGACATTTGCCTGTCAATATGAAGAAAGATTATACACAAATAAGAGTTATTTGTTCTGAACAGTTCTTCAAAATACACACTTAGTGACTCTCACAGCAATCTGTCTGCTGCATGTAAGCCTAGCATTTCTCAACACGCTCACAAAAATCTGCACCGTGAGCCCTCATTAATTCAAGGAGATAGAAATTACAATTGTTATTCTTCCCACTATGCATAGAAATTAAAGTTCCGACTCGAGAAAGCAGAAGACTTTAAGAGTTTAAGTTAAGAAGTTACCAAGTGTTAAACAAGTGCTGTGGTTCCTGTGAAAGGTAACAGGTAAAATTCATTTCCTGGAAAAGTTAAATAGCACTTCAGCAGCAGCCGCCTCTTGATCACTTTTCCCTGGGGTTTTGATTTATTGATCTGCAACAAAAGCATCCCTACCAGAAATGTCCACCAAGAGCTGTGCATCCTAATTGCTGCAGGTCGTTCACCCTTCCAGTGTGGCACAGAGGAAAAGATCATTTATCAGCTCCCAGCAGCTCACTCCTAAGTGGGAGTGAGTTGCCTAAGTTACTACCGCACTTAGTTCCACATCTGACAAACTTCAACACTTGTGGAATAGGTGTATCCCATCCCACATGGGAAAGATCCCAACTACTTCATTTCTGTTCATTCTGCAGAGATACAACCAACTGCACTGTTCTTCGCACCACAAGATTACTCAGCCAGGACACACACTTTCTCCATCTCTACCAGCAGATGCGGAATCCGTTTTTCCCTGCAACCATCCCAAAATAGTCCCCAAGAAGTAGCTAATGATTTTTTGCAACCTAAATCAAAATACATTTCCCTAGATGATCACACACAAAGCAATAATCCCTATTCTTTTTTTTTTTAAAGGAATACAGCACTAATTATAATTTTTACAGTATTTTCAAAGAATTATCTTCACCTGAAGTATTTTCGCATGTGTTCCAGTTTTAGATCCTCTATTATGCCCATACTTTATTTTTTAAAGGTAAACGTCTCATCTTTTGTATGACCTCACAAGATAGAAGTTTAAGAAATACTCCAAATAATAAGCTCCTTAAAAAGTTGCAGCTGTTAACCAAAACACAGTTGATCCTGAAAACAGTTCACCTCGTAAGACAAAGATTCACTAAAGTCCATAGCAACACGAGGTTCATTTCTCCTTCCAGCTAACAGATTCCATGAAATCAAATTAGTGAGGTTTCTTCCTGTACTTTGTTACTATTTACAATTTTTCCCTCCACAAAGTGAATCATGACCCCCCCTTGCCACTTTTCCTTATTTAAATTTTCCTTTTCTTCTAAAAAATATAAATTAAACTGAATTAAATAAATATATTGTTGCATTATAACTCTCATTTCAGCTTTCCACTCTCCTTCCAGCTTTTTCCCCACCACACAACAGCTCGCCCAAATTTTCTATTTGGTCTGAAGAAAAAAGACTATTTGTTAAGCAAGTCCTTTTCAACCTCTTCCATTCTAGCCTGAATATGTTGAAAACTCTCTGCCAGCCTTCCTTTTTTATTAATTTTTTTTTTTTTTAAAATCAAGGGTAAGATATGCACATATTTTGTTCATGCTCTTCATTATAAAAATGATAGTGAGGAAATTAATTAGAAACATATGAGTAACCATAATTTTTTCCCCTCCTCACTCAGACTTCCCTTTCATGAATCTGTCACAAGGTAGCTCTAGACCTCATCCCTTAACAAAGAAATACTGAGATAGTGCCTTAGGTTCATAAAGCAATGTTTACATAAGAAACAGATAATTAAGTTCTTCTGAAAAAAGGAAAAGCTGTAAAATTCTGATAAGGGGCTAAAATTGCTACTTTATCCAGTTTGCTCAGCACATTTATTAATGATATTTTCAGTTCTTGTGATCCTACCAACAGCAAAACCTGAACATCACAATGCAGACTCACAGGTATTTTGTCTTGGACCAACCTTAACTACATGTTTTTCATGTATTCTCAGCTTCATTTTAGAATGGATTTCAGTTCAGAAGAATAAAAGTTAAGTTGACAAACATCAAATTTAAGGAAGCAGACAAACTTTTTAAAATTAACTGTGTTCCACAGCAGTGAGAATCATCAGTGCATCATCCCTGTTTCTGCTCCATGACTGAATACTGCTCCAGATCCTGAACTTGTGACCATCTCCTGAACAAAACAAGTTATTGACAGTCCTGCAGTCCCTTCTGAAGGGGTGGGCAACTACTCAAGTCCTTGGGGATGTCACTATGGCGCCAAAATCCCATGCGATTATAACACTGCAGTGAAATAAAATGTAGGGTACAACCCTGCCAACTTCTGAGCAGCACTGAGAGCTGTGCTCTGTAGCATCTCAGAAAAGGGAGTGTGTGTGCACACAAACCAACTGGGTGTTTATTATTATTATTATTAATAATAATGATAATAAATTACAAGGGCTTAAATGGATTATCCACCACCTCCTGATGACTTCTCCAGTTCACAGCTCCTCATTAGAGTGCAAGTCAACTTCCACGTGCTACTCAAGACACATCTGCTGTCTAGAAATACTGGAAGGTCAAGGCTATATCTCACAGGACATAATTTTTGTCTGTTAATTGTTCTACTATGGGGATCAGTACAATCTTGTAGTCAGTGCAAAAGAAATATTTACAGCAAATAGTACACAGAGGACTCAAGTCTCTATTCTATATACAAGGCTATGGACCCAAAGAGATGAATCCCAGAGTCCGGAGGTGATTGGCTGATGTAGTTGGAACTATTTGATCTTTAAGGTCCGTTCCAAACCAAATTATTCTGTGATTCTATAACTCTGCACTTGGCATAGCCACATATATAGGACAATGCTAAGCTAACAGCTCTGTTCTGGTACTTCAAAAGAGTATTGGACATCATTCTTTGCTAGTGAAAATGACAACACAAAACACAATCAGCAAAATTGAGGGCAGCCAGGAAATACCGAATGGATTTCCTGGACATTGGAGACCTAAGCATAAAACCCAGAAAATACCTGGCCTACGTATCCTTGCACTAAGGATGTTTTTCTCTTCCTTCCCATCTCCTCTGGCATTTACATCTGTGTTTAGGGCACACTGTAGGGAAGAAAGCTGTCATGTAAGATCTGGTGGAATGATGGGATGATAAAGATTGGATGAGATGCGAGTGTAACACGCACAATGGGTAAATCCTGGAAGAGTGAGCACACAGAGCCAGCTGCCATATCTTCCAGCTGTTCACCTGGCTGACAACTCCTAACTGCATCCAACCACCAGAGACCATGGAAACATGGAAAAGGGCAGACAACAGGAACACTGTATCAGATCCCGAAGCAACGGCAAATGTAACCATGTTTTTGACCATTTTATATGAAGGTTTTCATGTAGATAAAGAACAAATTAGTCCCCCAAATGTCAATGTCTTCAGTGGAAAAGGAAATCCAACACAGAGTAACTGTCTACCAGATCATGCTGCGTGGTCTCTCCGCACAGAGATCCACACAGATTTCTATCAGAAATTTCATATGCCATTCATGACCTATTAGGATACTTCGCATTGCAAATTTATGGGATGAAAACAGCCCCAGCAAGTCCCTGTGCAGGACAGACAAAGCACATAATATCTACAGACAAACTGAGGCTCTAAAAATCATTTTCAGGGTTGTGCACAGCTCTGAAGAGGCATAAAGGGCACAGCTCCAAGGCCATAGGGAACGAAGGCACTGCAGTCACGTGGCAACCTCTGCTGAGTCCAGCAGCCATGTGCTGCTCATTGGAGTGCATCCAGCAGCACACCTGATAATGTATACATGCTGATAAACTGACAGAAGGAATCTGATATGTTTTGCAACGCTGCATAACTTAGAGCTGTATACAAAGCACCTTCCAAAGCAATGACTTTAGACAGGCATCCCACACGGCTGTACCCAAGCCAGGAGCAGCTTGGATTGGCAGCAGCGCAGCCTGCTCAGTCTGCTCCTCCCGACGCTGGCTCTGGGAGCAGCGAGATCCCACTCCCCATCCCAGCCTCCGGAGGGGCTGCAGCTCTCAGACAAAGCAGTGTTGGATTTGGATGGAGCCAATGTGCGTGTGCCTACACGTGATTCCATGGCACACACTCATATAGGGTGGACAACAGGGCTAATAACCACACCTCCCTTCAGTAATGGAAACACAACTGCAGAGCACTTGGAAAGTGTTCAATCAGAGGCAGAGGAAAGATTTCAGGCAAGATTTAGTCCAATATTATGAATCAGTTACAGCAGGACAGATTAGCGGGCATTCACACGTGCCTTTTTCTCAAGTGGGACAGAGCCTGCTTTTCCACCAACAAAACACACTCCTCATAGTGCTGAGAACAGCATTTGTGCCTAATGAGACGGAAGGCAGAATGGATTGCTCCCACTCTCCCATGCTCTGTTTCATCTCCATAAACACAGCCAAAGTTAGTAACCCATGAAGGTAAATACCACCACCACCAAGGTGTCTGTAAAGCACCATGATATCCAAACAGAGAGCTCTGTGTGAAACACATCTATCCGACTAAGCATGAAATTCTGGCACTGCTGAAGGCAGTGGGAATTTTGCCAATAATTTGGAACAAGGAAGGATTTTACCCTCATCTTCTAATTATGAAGAAGTCCTCTGTGAAATACAAGAGAAGGTAAAGTTTTTTGCCTTGTTTACATAACCCTTTATTACTAAATATCATAAAGCTTGCTCTAAATTAAATCATGCAAAATTTTAGAAGTTACAATTTGCAGCTGAAGAGTGATTCCTTAAAGCGATATCCACATGGATAAATACTAAAAATGGTGATCAAAACTCCTGTTACTTTTATCACTAGAATTATTGCTACCGGGCTGAACATTTCTTAAGAGGATCTGCTTCTCATATGACAACAGACTAAGAGCTGGCAACAGAAGCATAGATGTTAATTGCAAACATTTATTGTACTACCAGGGTTTACATTTAGCAGCTGTCAACATTACTGACAACTGTAACAGAAATCAGAAAAAACGGAATTTTTGCCTGCCAGAAGGGCAGCTGGTGCACAACTCACTATAGTTGTTCCTTGTTTGTTAACTTTCAAAGTGTGTTAAAAACAAATCTTTCACCAGGATTTATTTAAGAGCACTCTTTACCTTGCAAAGAGGAACTTATTAGTAGGCAACTACTCAAAAAAAATATTTCAAAAGATGTGCTTCCAGCACTGATGCAATCCATTGCTTTTCAGCTTTGGTGAAATTAGATTGCAGAGATATCAAACTTTAATGGGCTATCTTTTTTGCAGGAAAAACAAGCTCAAACACTTCAACATAAAAATACGGTAACAAAATGATGCTGCCATAGTAGTGTCAGCATTTGCTTTTAAAAATCATACCTACATGGACTTATAAATTGAGATATGGCTACACTAATAAGCTTTACCCTGAACAGAGCTGCTGCAGTTGTCAAGACTTTGTGACTTTGCGTCTCAACCAAGTGAAAGGGATGGGCCAGTCCAGAGGAGCAATACAATTTTAGTGGATTAAGGATGCTCTCCATCTAGCTATCTGATTCAGCAATGTGCCTACAAGTGCAGTGGCAGATACCAAGGCCACATCCAAGCTGAAGATCAGTGCCACTCAGATCTTCCAGGCTGGAAGGTCACAAGAGTCACTGGCTTGCTGCCAGATGCTTGGCCTAGGAAAGTCTGATACAGAAGGACAATCTATAATCTGCAACCATCCATTTTGCCTTTGGAAACAGCTCATATAGAACCCCACCAAAAAAAAAAAAAAAAAAAAAAAAAAAAAGCGAAAAAAGAGTGAATGATCAACTCACACAAACTAAACTAAGCACTTCAAGGTACTGCTTCCAGGATTTACTATAAGAGTTGAAGATGTCTCGTTTGCTGATAGCTGAAGAAAGACAAACAAACAACACCAGCCAACCAAATAAAAAGGCGCTCTGCGTCAGTGATGGGTTTTCCCAGAATGAAGGGAGGAGATGTCCTCTCCTGGGCATATCTGACAGCTTCACATGTCAGAAGAATGGCTGAGCGTGGGAACACATTTACAAAACACATCTCAAAAGATGTTCCAGTCTTTTTATTGTCTTTTGGCAGCTTTTTCTTTTTATATTATAAGCTTACTATTATTTAAAACTTTGCAAACATAATCCTTTATGAAGCAAAACGAGTCTTACAGCACCTTTTAAGACTTAGTATCCTAATCCTTAAATCATAGTCTTTAATATTGTGATTATGCACTTGCTAAATAAATAGAGCCTGAAGAGATTTTCTACTTCTTTACATATCTTTTCCCATATGTGCTATTTGTCTTAACTATTTTTTCTTCCCTTTCCTTGTGCAATATATTTTTACTATATTTCTCATATTTCTACACAGTTTTCTTGCAAAACATACCAGTGAACGAGCGAAGAAGATGGAGAGTTGACATGCATAATAAAATAATAGTGTGCCTGCATTGTGGTGGGCCAGTAGGACTTGTCATCCCAAACTTCAGTTGTTTCCTATTGGCATGAAGGCATCCTGGACTGCAAAACCCCAAACTTTCTTGTCATCATTTGTCTACAGTTGAATCTAATGTTTACACGTGCCATTCTCTCAGAGCACGTTAGGCACATGGTGTCTCAAACAGGGCTTATTTTATTCCTTGTGAATGAACAATTGGTTCTGACTTTATCATAAGACATTTACATAGTTTACAGAAACTGTGTTGTCGGGAAGGATAATAACTAGAATTTGTGATTGCCTTTCTCATCATTATAATTTGCCAAAATTCTGAAGGCCAAGAAGCAAATGCAATATTTTTCACTTGGAAACATGCCAGCGTTACTCGTGTTTGGTCTTGGATGTTTACTAGCCTTGACAGACGTACTTGGAAGCAGAAACAGTTTAAAGGAAACCAAGTTTCCTAAGCACACCTTTTGGGTTTGAGCCTCATTACATCAAATGATTTAGGAATTTCAAAATCACCCAGACCCTCATGCATAGAGGCAAAATCCAGCTGCCACCTGAAGATTCTCTCACACATCACACCTTTGTGCCAGAGACATCTATCCAATGGAGACTGTTCCATTCTCAGGATAGTGTATTGAGGCAAAAATAAATATTACTGAAATAGCTTAATGACAACAAGATAGGGAGAAATATTGGGGTAAACTGAATTTTGGCCAAAGTTCTCAGAATATTTGGAAACTACATGCTTCTTCAATGCTTTTTCATTTCATTAAGCGAAGGACTAAAAGGCTGGAGAGCATAGCTCCATGGAAGCAATCTGAATCACTAAAAGACTTGATTTTTCCACAGATTCCCTTCTCTGCCACTTTCACACATCCTGGAAGTTAATCAGCTGATATTTGGAGAGTGCTTTTAAGCTAACAATACTTTAGGTAATTTGTAATCTCTCAATGATCTTTATAGGCATCAGAAACTGAGCAGCTTAGAATGCAAATGGAAATTCTCTGTCTCGACCCTGTGCAAAACCCTGTGCAAAAGCCCTTGCTCCTCACTGGATCTGCATTAAAAGGCAGAACACCATAAAAGCAAATCTACTAGCAGAAGGAAAAACTCACAATTGTTCAGTTCACGGAAGGTTTTAGATGTTTGATATTAATCAGCAACTTCCTAAGAGGCTGATGCACTTCATAGTACATAGAAATATTTGTGTGACAAAAATAGCACATAAAATGCAAGCCTGACTCAAGCATTCAGGGAATTCCTTTCTACCCTGGCAAAATACCTTGCAGCCTAAAAGTTCTTTTTGACTTTATGGCAAAAGGAACACTGCATTCAGTGCTTCAGTTGCAGATAATAGCACATGACTTATTAAACCATAACTATATTATTACAACTATTAGTTATAAAAGAGAAATTTCTTGCATGGAAAGTCTGAAATTACTCCCTTGTTAGCAACTAAAGCGTCAAAGTTCATAAAATATGAAACATTACCAAAAATACTGAATGTGGCACTTTCAGTGTAACTATTAAAATGCTTTCATTGACATATAATTTCATTTTTAGTTCACTATCTTAAAAGTACTCAAATTGCACAGGAATGTTCAGATATATTCAGATTGCACTGCACAGTAATGAGGACAGGATTTCTTGCCTGCTCTGAACTACTGTCAAATGTTATTCCTGTTTGCAAGCAGTGTCAGATCACTTTACTCTCCAATACTTTGCTGCTTTTCATGAAAAAATATGAGAAAAGTAGTCCAATTTATTTTTCCTGCCTCGGATGTGAGCTAAGTTGTGCTTCTACCGCATATCTATTCAGAGTTCCCAAAAATACAGAAAAACAGAGTAAATCTCTCCCCAGAAAGACAACGATACAATTCACTAATCAAGCAAATTACACGGAATAGGAAAAAAAGTGGATGCTCAGTTACTGATGGCAGACTGAGGCCATAAAAACACAATAAAACATCTCTGTTTATTACCTTTTTATGGGAGTGTTTTGACTTTGGATTTCAGTATCCCACAGAAAAACAGATCCATTACAGAGCTGCAATTAGCATGCGCGTCTTTTGCCTAAATCCTCCCTGTTCCTCAAGAAGGTCTGCAGGCATTACCCAGCGTGTCTCTGCTTTGATTAAAGCATGGTAGCCAGGATGCAGAGAGGCCAAACGGGAGCCAAAAAGAGCTCCTCTGTGTGTGTTCCCTGCTCAGGAGGTCACAGATGGAATTGGATGAGGGGCACTCATCACAATTTGGCTTTTGCTGAATTGTGTTTCTTTCTGCAGAGCTGTCCTGAATAACCCGCTTCAGTCCTTCCCAAGAGCCAGGCTTTCTCCAGACTTTGTCTCCCTGATTCCTGGGAGCAGAATCACAGATCATGGAGCACTCACTCCACTACATTTCCTGACTTTTCTGACATATTTCCTTCTAAAAATAAATCAACTCCTCCCGCTGCAGCGAAGCAGAAGGATGACCACAGAAGGACGCATCATGCCAATATTTTGAAGCTTTTATGAACTACATCATTAAGCGATGACAGTAATTTGCTCAGCACAGCTCCCTTCCACTGCACATCTTGGCTGCATTTTGTCTGTAGCTGAAGTAGGCTGTGTTTGTTGACTCACTGTGGATTCAGATTTTCCCCACATGCTGTACATCTGCTGCACATGCCTGCAGAGCCCCCACCCTTCAACACCCACAGCACACTGACACACTGAGTAACAACATGTGAAAGATTCCTACTGAACTTGGGCATGAAAAAAATCTCAACCCGATTATTATTTTACATCTCCAAAACAAATCTGCAGGATTTGTTATTTAATATGAGCTAGTTTTTTTCATTTCATAGTAGTTTTTGCTACTGTACCTCTCCTAAGACGTTCAGATCAAATGACACCCTTTCAAGTAAATTTTCAGTTTTCTTCACCAATTTTTTTTTCTTTATTGAATGCTTTTTAATACACCCTGGCCCTAATCCTACCATTCACTTAACTTGCCAGCTGCTAATTTCTATGTGCAACTAAAACCTGTCAGTAATTGGCACATAGCACTTCATTCACATGAAGAAAATCTGTCAAACATTTTTGTTATAATGTAACATGAAAGCAAAAATAAGTGTCTCTGAAGTTTCATAGACTGAAGTATCTCTCTATGTTGGGAAACTTAGCATTTTATGAGAAATATTCCAAAAGAAGCAGCAGATGGAAGGAATAATTTCTACCATTAGGAGGACAGCATGGGTGAAACAATCATGAACATAAGCTCAGGTGGGGCATAGCTTATCTGATTATTTCCTTTTTGAAGAAGCTTGGTCTTCTGGACAGGACTTGATTTTAGAGAGGAGAACAGGTAAGCTTATTTCTGTGGTTTGTTATGTAGGCTTTGTGTAACACCAAGCGAGACCCAATTATCCACATGAAAATAAGAATGATACTTCCCTTTCTCCCACATTTTTGTTCCTTAGCTGTTCAGACTGCAAACTGCTGCAGGCCTCTCTCTCAACATTATAATAAAAGGAATAGCAACATAGTCATGGGTGTTAAAATTAAAGAGACTCTTAAAATCAAAACAAAAAAAAATTACAAACAGATGATTATAAACCTCTATGTCCACATATATCCACACAGAAAACAAAACTTAATTCTTGAATTAGTGCATAAGCATACTACCTGTCATAGTCTCAGGTAGATTTTACAATGAACTATCTTTCTCAGGACTGCATATATTTCCTTCCCCATACATAATTAAAGTTATTCCTATTTTACATCCCATAAATATTCACTGATGCAAGAGGGAAAATAGAACACTCTCTTCCCAAGATGCTGACAGGACCAAGCAGAACCTCATAAGGGATCCCTTCAAAGATCATCTTCTCATGGCCAGAGAAACAAATTTAAATGATCTTATGTGAGCCTACTGTTAGCAACTGCACTCCTGAATTATGCATGATTCTTGACTGCTCATAATATGAACAAACTACAGAGTTTCATTAGTACATTTCAATTACTGTACACATTCTTACTCCTTGTTTGTTACAGTTAATTTTCATTTTTAGAACATCCTTGCACATTTGCTATCAGCAATGATGCCCTGCTCAGAAAAAGTCTTATTAGACTCCTTATGCATTCTCTCTGTGCTGCCCCAAAGTGTACAAATATAACTATAAATTCTAGAAAATTCTGCAACTTTATGTCACATACCACTGGTCTTCTGCTGCCTGTAGGAATAATTTTTGCCAAAACAAGAGTTTGAATTTAATCCAGTATCTGAAAGTTGTGAAGCATTAATGTCACTTGATCTTTGTAGGAGTTAGACACACACACACATTACCACAGTACCTGCAAAATATAGCAAGACATATGTTAACTATAGCCTCATTTTGACCACCTGTCAAAAATCTTAACACAAAATATGCCAGAAACTAAGTTGCCACTGGTCAAAAAGAAAAAAAAATAATTATACAACAGCCTTATGCTGATGCAAGTATTTTGGAGACTTACCCTTGCTTCGGTTAAAGTGATATTATTCAAGGGAATGGAGCTGAATTCTTTGGTGGAATCAATACAGTTGTGCCAATGAACAGAAATGTCTTCCTCCACCCATCCTCCAGAACCAGGAAAGAACCTGACCCTCTCTTCTTTGGGTTAATCATTGTCAAAGTTAATTTCTGCCCTCGAAAACTGTAGGACACCATTTCTGAAAGGGTCCTTCCTGCCTGTGCAGGCAGCTGACAGCTAAGCAGCCACCCATGGAGGACCCATGGAGCCTCTGGGTACAGCTAACCTCACATCAGGGCTCCTCTGCTGAAGCAAATCTCCCTGGTGTTCCCATTCTGGCTGAGATGGGAGCCAAAGCACGGTGTCTAAGCATTCCTGAACTGGGTGCCTTCGGGACAACGGCACACTGAGCTTCAGGAGTGCTCGTGTCACCGATGGACATTCAGTAGTTCCCTGAATCAGACTAATGCCAGCCTCAAGAAGAATATGATGAAGTGTGTGCAGGGTTGGTTCAGGTCCCCTGCACCACCCATTCCTCTCTCCAGATCTGCCTTTCCTGAGCTGCAATTCCTGCTAGTTCAGGTGTAGTCGATACACAGATGGGCACCGTGCACTGAGATCAAGCACTGCTGCACTCCAGCCAAATTCCCACTGGCTTGCACTCCATGACGAGTGCAAATCTGCAATCTAAATCAAAACTACACCTGCAACTCAAATTTGGGCAAGGCCATGTGTCTGGGAACCAGGGAATTCCCACTACATTTGCCAGAGCGGGTGACCTTGCAGAGGCAGAGGTGACAGATGCTGTTGGGTGTCACCACCGCATCCATCACAAAACACGCTCCCTCCTGCAATCCAACACCAGCTTCGGCCCAGCTCATTTCCCATTCCACACCATTTCCTCCTGAGGTTTCTCATCAATAAATAAAGAGACATGCTGCTGCCACAGCTGCTCTGCACCTACCTAACCCCTCCTTAGCTTACAGGCACACGCAGCCTCCCGCCCCCAAAACCCACACCAACCCACACCGCTGGCAGAGCCACTGATGGAGCAGAGATACCGTCAGTGTCCAAGAGCTGTCTGTTTGCATGTTAATAGGCAGAATTCTCTTCGCACCGCCATCGTAAATCTCCATTTCAAACGCTGATCCATACAAATTTAGAACTGCAATAAAACATTTAACTTCCTAGATTATAAAAATAGCTCAGGTTTTAAAGCTGTCAGAGAAGTAAGAACTAAGGCATGAATTAGTGGGCGCAGAGAAAGCCAGAGAAGAAATATCCATGTTCAGTGAAGACACTTTCAGATCCTGATCAACATAAAAGTTGAGTAATTAGATACAACAGTAAAAATTCTGAAAGCAGCCTGAAATGCCATTAATTTGACAATGAGAATGTGCATGAGGAATATGGGAGAATATAGATTATCTGTCTGGCTATGATGTGAGGGAAACTTGAGCCTGTCTGCCCAGTGCTGGGTGACTGCCTGAGACCATTCGCTGTCCCACATCGACATAAGACAAAACCTGGGAATTCCCAAGATAAATTTTGACTTCAGCAAGCCAGCACAGAAACACAACAGAGAAAATTCTTTAAGAACTTACATTTCAGTTCTCTTCCTTCTGCTTGACTTACCTAAAAGCATTAGAAACATCACATTTTGAAGAGCATCCACATTTTAGCAAAGGAAGGAGAGTCGTGTCATGTGCCAAAAAAAGCTATTTCAGATCAGTCTGTTGGCCATTTATGCTTCCCTTTCAACTTAGGCCAAGTACAAATGCATCTAGCATGAAAAAAATCTCATATACACAGGTTCCAGACCTTGAAATATCAGCTTTAATTTTCCTAGTGCCTCATTCAGGTAAGTTTGAGGAATGTGTGTTTCAATCCCGCTTCAAATCACCAAGAACAGTAAAGTTTTCAAATCCATAATCAAAATATCTCACTTTCACTGCAAATAAGGTGCAACCCAAATAGAGGTGGACAAAACTGATTGTACTAATTAATCACTTAACCAGTTAAGGCATACAGCTATAAAGGTCTGGCCAGATCATTATCCACTTCTGCCTTCCTTAGAATTTATTCCCTCCTTCTGTGGACCCCATCTCTCCTAGCAGCCTTTTCACTGTACTCCACAAGAAAACTGAGCATGAGCCTCCCTTGTTTTTCTAAAAAAAAATCTCCAAATTGTTCACTGAGCATGTAGCTTTCCAAAATATTTAACCTTCAAATGTTTATTCACAGACCACTTCTGCTGAAATGCCCACAAAAGCCAGCTCACCTGGATTGATCCTGCAAGTCGACAATGACTGGTACTAGATTCATTTATCCATAGACTTATAAAGTTGTACACTTTTATTAGCTTACATACATTATGCTCTCTCATTTTTGTTGATACACTCGGTTCTTTGTTACTCATTACATGCCACGCTTTAATTCATGTAATTCAAATTACAACTATTGAAATAGTGAAGTTATTTAGGAAAAGTGACTGACTGAAGCTGTCATGATCATAAATCTCTTCAGTATCAACAACCCCCAGAATAATAAGAGCAAGATTTTCAAAGATCAATAAATAAACGCATAAAACTGAGTAATCAAAGTCAGTTTACATTTGACAACTCAGTAGCCTCTGCATCCCTGAAAATCTCTACTAGGTGACTTTGGAAAAAAGAGCATGACCTCCTCAGCCACTAAAGAGGCTTTCTGGAAAATACATGCCTTATCTCTATGTTTATTTTCATCTCACACCTTTATAACCTTTCCATAAAGTATGATTACAGCCTCAGGTTTTTTTACAACAGATTTTAATTAGAATTACTGATGAATTAATTAGAACTACTGCTCTACATGAAAGCAGTTTTAGTTTGCAGTTGCTATAATGCTGGGTTATGTTTGCTTATGTATTTTATTTTTGGCCTTGGTGATGATTTCTAAAGATCCTAACAGAAACAGATTTCAAACTCAATAATGGAGACAGAAATAAAATAACAGTGAGAGTGATGTGCCATGCACTCCTATTTGACCAAGTGCACCCACTTCATCAAGAGTTAACTCAAAATGCTTACTAATGCAAATAGTCCACTCAGAGCATGAGCTGACTTCAGCAAGTGCTCATATGTAATGTTTAATGCTTACTTACGTGGGCAGATAGCAAGAGTTTGGTTCTACAAAATTAATGATTACAGAATCAGTTTATGCAAGTATCAGTTCCTCTTCAACATATGACCATCACTGTTATGTGCTACAGTCAAAATTACAGACTAAATTCTGGATGTCACTGTCAGAATTGCAATCATAATTACTAGGGCAGTTCAAAAAGAAGACCTCTTATTATCATTCCCTGGTTTGTTTGCATTTTTTAATTATTATTTTTTATCTGGACAGATTCTTCTAGTGAATCCAATAAAATGCAATACTATAATTCACAGCTGCAGTGCTAATGGCTAGAGAAAGAGGAAACCATTAAGAGACAGCCTCTCTACTGCTGAAAGCCAGTAATAATCCCACTATTTCTCATTTTTATGACTGCATATTTTATGAATGATAATCTGCTCATTACATATTGCCATAAATATTTTGGTTTAGCAATGAAAATAGGCATCAATAAAGTATACACCCTAGAAGCTTCTGTGCTAATACTTCAGTGTCTATTAATGTATATCAAGGTAATATTTTCCCCTGGCCCCCCCCACTGGGTAACTATGTGAACTATTATTTTTAGCTAGAAGAAGTTAATGCATAACTTATGTACTATCTGCAGCTATAAACCAATTTTTGTCAGATGCCTGAAATCATACTGAATCTGCCTCATTAATTTTCCCCCTGCTGTACAATATTGCCATCCAATATATTAATATTCCTACAGCTTACCTAGTCTTGACCCAACAAAGCAATGAGAATACTGTAAATTTTGCATCTGAGCACTATTTGCACTACTGTGTACTTTTACCTTCACTCAAGCTATTATAATCATAGGTGGATGTAATTCAAGGTACTTAAGAATTGAGGACAAGCTATAAAACCCACTGAATTTTAAAAGCTATTTTAACCTATTTGGAAATACTTTCTTTTCAGCTTCATATATCTCGGGTCTATCTGTTAGCTTGAAAATTCAAGAAGTACCAGAGGCTTTTAATCACCTCTGCAATGACTTGAGACTGACACCATTCCTTCCTCCTGGTAAAATTAACTTTTATTAACTATTCTTTTGAATTACAATTCCTAGTACCAGTTTTAATACCATAGACTTTAGCAACCTGGTTTTAAATTTCACCAAGGATCTTTTTTTTTGGTTGGTTGTTTTTTTAATTTGGTTAGCATGTATTACAGCAATAGCTCTCTTATTCCACTTGTGAACAAATTAAACCAATTTTCAAAATTACCTGGTAGCTTGGTACAAGCCAGGCTAGGTGTGGTTCCCAAAGGAAACTAGGAAAATGCAGCATAACTGCTGGGTTAGAACTAGTTTATGCAGCTGAATTGGGGTAATAAACTGGCATACAATTGTTGCTAAGTTACAGAAAATCAACATAAAATAGTACTTAAATGTGAAATGTGCTGTGGGATTTCTGCTCTTAGCAGTGCGCTGGTTTATCAGAAGAGTTTTTGGTAACTAAAAATGAAGATTTTTCCACAATAAAAAAGACAAAAGCGAGGAGAGCTGCTCTTGGCTTTCCATTTCTATTTCATGGAATCTTCAACAGACTGTTCTGTAAGCCAAATTAACTCAGCTGTTTTGCTACTCATTTGACTCTGATACTTTGCTTTCCCCTCCATGTCAACAGTCCCCTCTCAAGACCCCCACAGCCTCTCAAAATATTCACTTTTCTTGTTTCTCCAATTATATTCTCCTTTCTTGCTTCTCCAGTTATATTCTGTCTTTCCCTGTCAATAAAAGATAGTAAACATCTTCCAGAGGTCGGAGGTACAAAGTGGCCAGAATGTTCTGCTGCTGATTGATCATTCAGCTACTGCCAGAAAGAACAGATAGTATCTGAGTTTTCCTTACCTTTCTCCCAGTGGGAGATTAACAGGTCTCCCTCCATTACTGAACTGCTGCTTTTCATCCCCCCGAAAAAAAAGAAAGAAAGAAAAAAAAAAAAAAAAAGAAAAAAACTCAAACAAACAAACAGAAAAAAAGGCAAGAGTTTAGTGCCTTTGATACCTTAGGCTTCTACTAATTTTTTCTAAAACAAGGTTCAAGTGTTGTTGGAGAAAAACAGGATTGGCTGGTGGACACGGTGATTACAGACACCTGTTTTCTTTAGATATCAAGCTCCTTTCCCAGAAAATCCAAAGCCTCCAACAGCCATAATGGACTTTTCAAACTGCCATGATAATAAAAGGCCACTTCTGGACAAGGTATCAACCCTCTCAAATTAGAAAATACAGGGGAAAAAATATAAACCTTACTGCTAGAAGTACAGGCAAACACAACAGTGTTTTATCTTTTTCATTTACTGTGCAGGTAGAGCAGCCATATTTTATCTTGGCCAAGAGAAAACTGTCATGGTTATCAAGATGCATTGTGCTGGCCATCTTCTGCCCAGCCCTACATCTTGCCCAAGGCTCAGAACTCAGAGACAAACACAAAATCATTGGCTTAATTCCAAAAATTAATTTAAAGTAGTAAAAAAACCAAAGGCTACTATCCTCAAGACATTTAAATGAATAATAAAACTGTTACATTACTGACTTTATCTGGAGACGTCAGCATTTCTGTTTGGGGTCTGTGTTGTAAATCAAGCTACAAATCAAGCAAAACAATAACCTGTCATACTCTGCATTAATGTCTGATGGACAAAATAGACCTCCTGAGCATTATGCTCTTTCATATAAAAGCCTAGAAAGATATTCAAGTCCATGTAACACTGCAGGTGCTACACACAAACACACAGCTGTACAGGCATAAAGGGGAGCTACAGTAGTTCAAGCCTAAATCTGGGGGGATGAGAATCAAAAAACAAACCCCAAAAAACTTAAATCAAACAATCCCACTAAAAAATGCCCAAATCCTCATCACTTGCACTGCAAGAACAAACCTCATTTTAGAGCCCATCATTGAGGAAAACTGTATGTATGAGTGTAAAATTAACATCAGCTTCCTATTTATGACCCAGCAGTTGCTCTAAAACCATGCAACAGCAGTAATGGACAAAAATCCTTCCATAGTAATAACCATGCAATTTTTTTTTTTTTCCTAACAGTAATAATATTTTGGTTTAATGTTCTACGAGTTTTATTCTCATAAAAAGTGTCTTTTAAAAAGTTTGTCTAAAGATGATCAGCATTTCCAGTAAATTCAAAATGCAAGCTTGGAATACTTGACCATTAAAATGATGTTAAAAATTACATGGAACAATTCAAAAGTATCAGAAAACTTGGCAAGTAAAGCTATTTATTTCTTTAAAGAACTGGGAGCAAAAAGGGTTCTTGAGTCCTCCAGGTAGATCACACATGGAAGAGAATCTGACCCTGACCATTTTTTGTTGTTCTTTTTGGTTTTATGGGGCTGTTTGATATACAACTTTTTTGGTAGCAGCTTGACTGAATTAAAAACAAACTACATCACTTTAGGCTGTTAATGCTGATTGGGGCAATAAACTGTATATTGAGAAAGAAAAGCACTCCAGTGTTTTCAATCTAGGAACTGCCAGAAAGAAACATCCATTAAAAATTTAAGTTGCCAGTTCTTGCTTTGGTTTTGGGTAAATATCAGATGCTGAATGTTTTTTCAAGGAAAAATGCTAGAGAATTTGAGATCAGAGTGCTGAAGTCTCCATGCCAGGGCATGGACTCCACACTTACTCCACGCTCTTTTTTCCTATCATCAGTGTGGCAGAGAGCCTCGGAACAGTGCAAGAGTCTGTTCCCTATCTGCTAATACTAACAAAAGCCAAATGTAACATTAAATTTTTTACTTCTTGAAAGCCTTACCCTGTGCCCATGGCTATTTGAAATAACCAGCAGATGTCAAGACTAGAAAAAGTAGTTCTGGGGGAGGGATCTGGAGGGAAGTTAATTCAGAGCTCTGTCTTGGAAGGTATGGGACAAATGACTGGTTTGTCTTTTTTAAAAATTATTTTTAATTTTGGAATGACATCTTACTCCCTTATTCCAAACAGTCTTCAAAAGATGAAATAATTTTCTTCCTCTTAAAAATGTCCTTAAACCTTATGACCTTCCCATAGAATCTCTTGGTGATCTCACCAAAATATCAGGTATTTAGTCTTCATTAAAGTCTTGGAAATAAAAACAAACAAACCAACCAACCAACCAAAACCAACTTTTTTGGAAGAAGGGTTAATAGGGGTTTGATGGCAAGCACAGCAGAGATAAAATCATGAGTGATGTAATACCTAAAGAATTAAATCATAGAGAGGCACTGAACCTTGACATAAATAATCAAATAACCATGAATATTTCTACAGAGATGTAGCAGAAGGGAACCATTGGTAGCTACATCTTAAAAAGATGAGTCCTCAGTATGTGCAATTTAAGGGGGGAAAATCCCAATGACAATGGGCGTAACCTTCAATTGTGACAGGAGACCACAATAAAAAAGATTTTCTTCTCTTACACTACGTGTTCTGGACAACAGCATAACTCACATTCAGCATCCTCCCTGTAGACTTGAAGGAAATCACATTTTTATGGGGACATTTCATATCTTTGAGTATTTTTTCAGTCCACAGCCTGTGTGATGTTCACAGCAAACACTGCACACTGTTCCCACTCCCCCAAGGATCAGGCCAGGCCGTGCTGGCAGCTCCCTGGGGATGAGCCATCCCTTGCTGAACATGGAACACTGGAGTCCATAGCACATCTCACACTGAGCACACACAGCACTGCTCCCAAGAGATGGAGTGCAGCCACCACTGCCTTTGCTCAGCCCACGAGCACAGAGCTCTCAGAGGAGCAGCTTTTGGGATCCACCACTTCATGCACAATCACTAAAACCTCTCTAGGTTCCACAAAACCTTGCTGGAACAGAGCTCCAGCTCCAGACTGTTCCTGCAAGAGCCCCAAACCCTCCCTTCAGACCATATTCACAGCAGGCCCTACCAATTCCTTCTGACTTCAGATCATCAGTGAGGGACCCGACACTTCATCTTTTTGCACAAGTTCAACAGACAAAATATGATCCACCCTTTGAACAGGCTGTCAATTATGTCCCTGTTTGTTCTGAGCCAGAAATATTTTCAGTTTAGGGAAAGGACAACTTCATAACCATCTCCCCCTCCCCAGTAGTGTTGGTCCCATCATTTTGGCAATTTATAGATATAACTGGTTGAATAGTCTAAAGTTTCTGGTAAGTATCCAAGTAAACATGCACCAAGGAACAACTACTTCAACAAAAGAAATTCAGAATTGGATGCTCCCTTTCCATCCTTGCATGGGGTAGAAATGCTGCAGCATTAAACAAATCAGGTCTGGCAGTGCAATAAGCCTGAGTAAGAAGCAGTGTTAATTAAACCTGTTAAGGATCAGGAAAGAAGTTGGAATCTCTCCAGTTCCAACCCAAAGCTGTTCTAACAGGTTTATCTACTGCCTTTGCTGTGCCCTTGCCTAGATCAAATTATCTTTTGCTTTTCTATTGAATGAAGAGAAGGGGTTTAACTCTCTGAAGAAAAAAAAGTGTAAGAAATACCTCTAAGCCGTAGATGATCTGGGAGAGCTAACCTATGACACAGAGCTCATTCCATGTTGTTGCTCTGTACTTCTGAGGATTGAAAAAGGATTTTTCACCATTGGAAGCAAGTTAATAGAGTCAGAGATAAGTTTCAGGGATGTGATAAAGTTAATTCCCCACCTGTCCACTCCTTGTCATATATCCCTGATTTACCAGCAGCTGAGTCCAGGAGCTGGGACAGGGTGGGACAGGGCATTGTGTGGCAGTGACCGAGAGTGCAGGAGCCATGGTGAGGGATTTGACAGCAATCACTGATCAGCAGGACAGTCATCTGGCTGTTCTGACACACTGGGAAACAATGGAGGCTGTTTTTTCCCCACCACAGTAGCAAAGTAAAAAAATAAAAATAAAAATAATTAAAAAAAAGAAACCAAGCAGGCTCATATGCTTGTACCAACCCTATTAAGGTGGGTTTTTTTGGAAGTTCACGCATTGTTTCATGCTCACCTCTACTGACTTTCTCTTCTAAACTAAAAGGGAAGAAGGAAATATGTTGACTAAATGCTGTCATCCCATGTTAATAAAAAAATCACCATTCAATTAGATCCTTCTGACAAGCTCATGACTGATTTTTTTTTTTTTTAATTTATCTTTCCAACATCAGTTTACTTTGTGCCACTACTTCTGATTTGCTAATCAATTTATGTAGAGCATTTTAAAAAGAGTGTAAAACTTGCATGGAAGACACCACTAAGTATTACATGCACTAAATGGAAATCCCTTCCCCATTGAGAACTTTATAACTAGGGTAATGAAATTTTTATCAGGTCGTAACTTAGAAGATTAGAAGACTGGTAGCACATTACTCTAAAAATCAAATCTGATTAATGTTTAATTGTAGAAATGTGCAGAGGTATTAATTAGGTGTACTTTCTATGACTCATAAATAGCTATTAGAGCAAAAACAAGAATAATTTGAAGATTAGCATGAAGAGAATGGTATACTTGAGTGGTAAATTATAATTAAATTGAATGGACTTTGTGTAAAATAATAGAAATTGTCATCCAATAGAATAATTTTGATGCATAATGCAGTTATAACAAATTTTCCAGCAATCAAGTCTGACACCTTTTCCTCAGGATATTTTTTTGTGCGGAAGCCACAGGTGTAAATTAAAAATTCATTTGTGCTTTCCAATGAGAACCACAGGGCAAATCTTAAAACCTGTTCCCTCATTTGGTTGTTACTGCACCACTGAAGCATTCATGCAAGCTTTGTTTAAAAGGGGGGCACAGGTAAGGCTCTGGATTTGTATATTCAAATAAGCGCTGCACTTAAAGTTGAAACTCTGAATGCATGCACCTTGTTTTTTTGAACAAGTGATCCTCAAAGTCACACAGGGGTTATAAATCTTGTTTCAGAGCTGTATTTCTCCAGAGAGACACTTTTCTGCTGCATTTGTTACGGAGATGGTGCCCAGGCATATTTTCTCTGCTCATTCCCCTTCCTACAGTCTTGCAGAACCATTTTTCTCTCCATTATCAGAAGATATAGCTTACACTGCATTCCTTAAAATACCACTTCTACTAATAATAAATAAGCACCTACTGTTCATGATCTTGCAGAAAATGTTGAAAATATGACCAACAGGCACCCACATCTAAATTATATCAAATGAACCCACATTTTCTGCTTTTTTATGCCAACATAACAAACTTTAGGTATCTGCTTTTGGCATGAGCTATGTTTTCTAGATGTACTTTAACTAAAAAGTGGAAATTGGAATTAGCTTCTACTGTACAGGTCTGGAACAATACCAGAATGTAGAAAAAATACATAATCTTGTGTCTAAAGAAGAAAAAAAAAGGAACAAAAGGCATGAAACAACTCATCCTGTCTATGTCTCTTACTTGTAAATTATATCTTGCAATTACACTTCTGTCATTGTTTTAAAACGCTCAATTTTTAATCAAAGAGAAGGTAATTAAATGGTTAAGATTTATAATTTTCATTCAAAAAAAGCAAAAAGGGCAGTAAGGTAATACCAAGGAAATGTCTTTGTATTTTTATTTTCATTGAATATTAAGATTAGTAAATAAAATTAAGGAGCTGCATGTTGGCCAGGTGATCCTCTGGATTACCTCTCTAATGCTAGAATCTTTTTTTTTTTCTGTTGCCATGCAGCAAAAAAAGCCTTATGTGGCAGGTCTGCAATGTGAAATTGAAAAGTTTACATTTCTTGAAAGCTCAAAACACACAGGCTCTGCATGACAGGTTTCTATTATGCACTGAGTACCTGCTGCACTAGAAATAGCCTGGAATTGAGAATAGAATGAAACAAATTAATTGACACAGTCTTCATCAAAAGAATATTTTGAATTTTCAAAAAACGTAAATATTACCAGCAACCATTCTTACTTTTTGTTATTCAGAGAATGTGAGGTGAAGAAAAAGTGACCAAAATATTCTGCCTCAACAGTGATGTGAGTTTTCCCCATTTATACTTATGTCAAATACCCTCTTAATTGAATGATGACCAATAGAAACCAAACCCAAAAACTCAGCTCTCAGTCTAACTCTAGAACCTTGAAATACCTACAGCAGGAATTCATTTTGAGCAGGAAACAAAATGGGGAGTTGCAGCTAGCTTGCAAAAGGCTACTTATTTTTAAATCATTAAATTGCCTTTCGAAAATATCTGTCATTCAATGTATTCAATTTTTGTTAAAATTACTGGATTTTTTTTTAGTTTTGTAACAAGTGATTTATACAGACAATCATTATGTTGCCTATGTTAATAAATCAAGAAACTAGGAGACAGAATTCAGATTTAAAGCATCTCAGGTAGCTAGAACTGATAATGAAAATTTTGTAAACCCCTTTCATAGCTAGAAAAACACCCACCACAACATGTAAAAGAATGTGTCACCTAAATGCTCTGTCTTTTCCAGCACTACAGTGCTTAATCATCATGTCTGTGGTCCGCATGTCAGGACACATTCAGTTGTGCTAAGAGGTGATAAATTCAGCATTATTAAGGGATTTAGCAAAGGTTTTGACCTTTGGAAATGTACGTTGGGTTCTAGGAATTGTGGATGTGCCATGTTTCATGTTAAGAGCTGATGCACCCTGACATTTTTCCTTTAATGTGTCCCTAATGCCCAGCAACTCTTGCAGTGCTCTACAAGTTTCTTGCCTTCTGCACTTCTAAGCAATTCTAGAAACAACAGTTAGTAATCCTTTCTGTTTATTTTAACAAAATATAAAGTAATCCTTCATTCTGAATTTTGATTTAAAAGTCTTTCAGGAAGTTGTCACCCTATGGATCCCGATTTTAGCAAAACCAAGCAACAGCAATCATGATTACAATGAAGATAAAAAAGACCATTTTGTCATCAATCTATAGAAGACGTGATTTCACCAAAATTGACTAGAAAACATTTTCTTTAATATACTTTTAAAAAAAGGAAAGTTTTCAAAACTCTCTGCTTCCTGATGTACAGCAACAAAAATAAACATTCTACATTTTTAAAAGCAAAGAATGAAACAACGACTGAGTCACCAAGGTGAGATAAAATTTTACATTGAAGTTCTGAAGCTACAGTGTGGGAGTCTGGATGAGGTCCCAGTCTGAACTAGGTAGGGAAAGAATTTGAATCCAGGTTTCTTCCAGTCCCACTGAAGTTGGCACTAGTCAGATACTGGTGCCAAGCAAAGAGCCCCTTTGCATTCTGCCTGGTACATTCTATCACAATGCTGAAAATTTTCCACATTCTGGTTTCCATTGAGAAATGAGACCAGGAAAAAACCCATTTTTCTAGCTTACAGAGCACTACTACCTAAATCAGACCACCGGTCTTTCTCCTGCTGCCGCCAGTTCCTGGCAGTGAACAGGAACTCACAGAGAGTAAATGGGTGACCCTGGATCTGCCTCTGCAACGTTTGGGTTTGGGGGTTTAAACCTATCCTAGATCAAAATAACAAATTTGAAATCCCATAAAGCTTTCCTGAGAGTGGTGTACGTGCTTAAAGCAGGGGTGAAAAAACAACAAAAAAGAAGTATGAATGAGCATCCCGCCCAGGACATTTGTAAAAAAGACCCAGCTGAAGAGCAGCCAAAAAGCCTAGTAACTGTCTAAAAATCAGCCCTAAGAGTTAAAGCCCTGCTGTTACCTCCCCAATAAGACCAAAAGGAGAAGCAGCAGCAGCTTTTCTCTTGATACCATAATTTAGTATCACCCACAGCCAGTCAGGGCCACAAGGAAGCACAGCAGAGAGGGGCGCAGGGAAGGCTCCACCACCTTCTCCACCTCCTGAAGGGATTTAATGATTATGCTCTGCTTTCCCTACACCCTCCAGCTTACCACAGGTAAGTAATGTGTCTCTGATCAGGATCTATCTTGCAATCTGTCCCTTAAAAAACAATTACAAAATACTCTAAGTAAGCTTTAAAGCTTTTCTGATGTAGAAATCAACCCTGGCTATAATTTAAAAAAAAATACTAACAGTGTTAGGAATGGTTGTGATAATCTTATCAGTAGTACACATGTGGGAGAATATGATTCACGCAAAACCATTTCCCTGTCTTGGTTTTTCATGTTACTGTACATTACAGGAAAAAGGCAGCACAAAACTCTCAAATATTTTCAGTGAGGAAAGGAAGGACTGCAGGGAACCAATTAGGTTTGCCAGAAAACCAGAAGAGCCTGTGACTGGTGCCTCTAAGGGTCAAAAGTAATAAGTGTCATGCACCAGCATCCCAATATTACACCTGTAACAGGGGATAGTGAAGATTAATATCATAATTAGAAATGCTGAACAACATCTCCATTACAAGACAGATAAAGTGGCAATCCTGACACAGTCGCAGCAACAAATTTATTCATTGTTTTTCTCCCAGCTTGATGAAAGGACATACATTATCAGTCTGGACAACTTCTAATATTTTGGGGCAATGAAGCAAATCCACGACCCACCTTTGCGACTGCAGAAGTGCAAAATAAGCTGGTGAAGCTGCATGACAGAACTTGGGAAAAAGGAGGTTAGAATGGGTGATTAAAGGAGAGTGCTCCAGAGGAAAGCCCAGAACACAGTCCTCATACAACAGAATGCACAGAAAATTGAGATTTAGACACAGGGAACAATGCCAAAGAAATAAAACCTCTTTCGTGCTTAAAGCATACTGAGCTTTTACAATATGGGCCTGAAGTTGTGACAATTCATAATAGCAAAAGGATTTTTTAAAATCTACGTTCCATTAAAATCATTAGAAAGCTGCATCACAAGTAGTCAGCCACGTTAAGAAACCAGAAAGTTTACATTAGAAATGAAACAGGAAAGCTTATCTTCCATGACTTGTGAGTGATTTTTATCTTTTAGATAATCTTCACACACTGTTGTTACAAGAAATTTTAAAAAGCATTTCAGAGAGCTGCACAGCTGTGTCTGGAGCCAGCGAACTGGCCAAATAGCTCCAAAAGCTGAAGCATAAATTCACTCCCATTGCACATTATTTTTGCAATATAACCACATGCGTTTTTTTTCTCAGCAATCTATTTAGCCCATTGGGGTTATTTTGGATTTCCACCAGGATAGTTCAAATTACCTCACCACTCCCACACACCAACCAAAGCAAACACTTGCTAACATTTGAGAGGTGGGCGAGCAGGCAAACTTAGTTACATCACCACCACCTTTCCCACAAGCTGAAGAGGAGGCACATGCCAACAGTCAGTGAAGAACACACCAACAGCCCTTTGCTGGGATGGAGAGCAATTCCCAGCCTCAGAGATCCAAGTTTCTTCCCTGCATTTAGCAGCAAAGCAGCTCTCTGTTGTTAAGCAGGAAGGGATGCTGCTGTGGCAGAGGGAGAGCAGGTTCTGCCTGGTGCTGCTGCACAGTCTTGGAGTTTGCTGCTGACTCTAAGACCAATGGATATTAAAAGAAAACGCTCAGCAGCAACTCACTCTCTGCCTTTTCTGTGTCTTTAGGAACGACCACAGAGAACCTCTCTGTGCTTCCATCCAAGCATTCCTCTTAGATCATTCCTGGACCCAAGCCTTCCAGTTAAAAACTGCAGCACAAATGGGAGGGTGCAGCCTGAGAAGAACCTGCAATACCCATCCCTTGCTGGCAACAGTGAGCACATCTAGGCTAACTTTAGCAGAAACACACAGCAGAAGTCTCCATGGCATTCCCATTACCGATAGGAACGGAGTCTGATCCTGAAAGCATAAATTAACAGGGCCTGCCTACGGAGCCAGCTCCACTGCTGGCCATCAAGCACAGAGAGAAAGATTTTTCCACTACCCAACAGCATTGTTGCAATTAAACCAGCTATTTCTTACCTTATTCTGACAGACAGGCAACACAAATTAGCCACAGTCACGATTTTTAAAAACCTATATATACTAAAAGGTGGTTTTCGTGACCGGTCGCTCCCTGCCTTCTCTTTTATAAACAAAACAGAGCCCATTCCTTCCTTTTCTTCTTGGGAAGTAAATAAACTAGAGCATCCAATAAACTAGAGTATATTGCTGATTCTTTTAGTAAGCCACCTTCTTTCCCCACCTCTTTTTCAAAAGCCAAGCATTCAAAACTGGACATCCTTCTTCAGCAAAGATCCAAGCAAAAATGTGCTAACAACAACATTTTCCTCCTCTGCCACCCTCTGTACTGTCAATGCATCTCAGATTGATGCCTGTCCGTGTCTGCAGCAAATTGCAATCAGCTGTAACTTCCCAATCTTTTCTGTAGAACTACTTCTAGGCCACAATTATTCCTCATTTTATAGCTGTGCATTTGATTTTTCCATCTTAAGGTACAGGAATTGGCGCTTCCCTTTGTAGAAATCCATCTTCCTGATTTCAGATTATTTCTCCACTTTATCAAGCTCATTTTGAATTTTAATCAGTTCTCCACGGTGCTTGCAACCCCTGTCTCCCCTCCTCCCACACTAGCACAGCTTGGTGTCATCATGTACCACACTACAGCTGTGACAAGGAGACGTGCTGGTGGTTTTTTTGAGTTTGAATACGCAGTGAAAAGCAAGAGGAAAGAAAAGAAAATCAATGCCTTAAGAATGTCAGTTTAAATAGCCAGCAAAATATTCAAAAAGTAGATTAGGAAGAAAACCCCAGAAATCTTAAATACTTCCAAAGGAGTGTCTCAGCTGAGCACAAAGTTGTGACAGGTTTTTAGCTCTGGGGAAGACATTGCCCATTAATTTAGCCTTTGGCAGCACCTATCTTTAAGCATATAAGCACATTAATAAGGAAATATAACCAAGGGAGTTTCTGTGTTTGTTTATGAACCAGCCAATACGTGGTGGAAAACATGATTTTTGCAGCACTTTTAGTCTTGTTCCCATCTTAATTATAATATTCTTATATGTTTCCTGGAAATAAATACCCAAACTATACTGCCATAGTTTCATTATCTCCTCTGTATTATCCACTGATATTTTAGAATATATTAACAGCACAGCCATCTTCTTTTAGCCTCAGAATACATACTCAGGTGTTTTTTCAGGCAAGCAATTAGAAGAGTGGAAAGTCTTACAAAATGTTCCTCTGTATTGTTCCACAGAGAGCAAATCTAGAAGCACCAAACAACTGCAGCATCCCATGGCACTACTACAGCCAAGAGTTACTGCTCACTGTGCAAAGTGACTTGCAGATGTACACACAAAATCTTGCAATTAAAAGAAAATAAAAATCCTCAAATGGGAAGTCACCTCCAAAAACTCGCATAGTTGCTATCCTACAAACAATCCATGCGTATAGATATATGCTTCCTGCTAAAACCCAATTCTTTTCACAACAAGGGCAGGTAATTTGACATTAAAACACGTCTTATTTGAGCTTTATTAGGAATTTCCCAGTTCCTCCACTAAAAAGTTAAAACACCTCTTGCTTTGGAAACAAGCAATAGAGAATTCCCTTGCCTTTTCCTGTTTGCTGAATAGCAAATCAAAACTCTACAGAAACCTGGGATATCAGGCAAGGCTCTCTGGGAGGGAAATAAACCAAAACCAACTTGTCAAACGGGACTCCCTGCTGCTGCCTACCATGCGGTGCTCTAGTGAGCTGCATCTGTTCAGCTATTAAACATCGTGGTGAGTATGATACCGACAGCAGTGGCATTATCAAATATGCTGAGTGGTTATTAAGGCTCTACAGCATCATCTTTCCACTTTTTATTTTAGCTGGTAGAAGTTACTGTAAAGTAGCTTCATGTATGATAACAGTGGTTGTCCCTAAATGAGAAGGTACTGCTGCATAATCCACAGACAGCCTTAAAAATTCCATCTGCTGTGCAAGGGAAATGCTGAGTACTTTTGCTCCAGGAACTCTTTATTGTTCCCTGGAATTCACTGGGTCAGGGAAAAAAGCCCCATATGGGGAACAAGGGCATCGACGGGGTTTCACAGCAGACAGGAAGAATGCAGTCTGCTGCGTTCAGTCTGTAGGCACTAAGCTGCAAGTCCAGCAAGGGGGAGGGCTGAACTAAAAATAAGAAGAGATTCCAGACCCAAAGTGGAGCAGGATGATATCTGCTGAGGCTGTAATGCTTCATCCCCATCCTTCAATCCAGAGGCCTGGGATGGAGAGGAGTACCTGACCCAAGAGTGGAAGAACAGAGGGAAGAATTCCCAGTCCTGTATGGGCAGCTTTCCCAGCCCACAAAGAATGTGTAATGCTGCAGCAGCAAGCGTGATTTACATCTCCCCGAGGGAACATCTGGACTTACATTTCGTCCTTGACTGAGCATAGATCATCACCTACAAATTCCAGCAAAGAAGTTAAAGCCAAATTAGTGGTTTCATGTTGCTGCACCGAAAGCATCAGGACAATTTCACGGAGAACTGGCAAAACTGAAGGAAGGACTGTGTCTTTTCTTTGTTCCTCAGCATCCCTTATTCAACGTAAGCTAGGTAATTATTGAAAGCCAGGAAATGCATGAGTCAGTTCCTTCAGCTAATCCACCCTCTGAAACATTAGCATGTTTCAGTGTGAATGGGCTTTCACAAAGTGTGAGATATTTAAGCCTCTCCAAACACTTAACAGGAAAACTCACCTGTTGTTAGTGGGATTGTCACATTAAACATAAACCACCAGAACACAGAACACTGACAGTATCGGTTCATTAAATCTTTATCCTGTCTGTTATTGTTGCAGGAATTCCTCTAAGTTGTATGATCTAAGCCAAAAACAAAAAAGAGACTTATCAAGAGCAGCAGCCCACTGTCAAGTGGGAAGAATCACTGCTAGATTCAAAGGGAAGGCAAAAATTGTACACCTATGGTTGTTGTTGGGAGAGAAGGCAATAGGATGTTCAGTGATCCACCAGCAGTGGAGATGTGCTGATGTCAGGAGTGTCAAGTGCAGGTAAGAGAGACAGTGATTAAAGAGCATAGGCAAGTAACCGAAAGGAAAATGAAGATACAGCTGGCTACCAGAGTTTCAGAAAATACAGATTACCAGCTCTGGCTCTGTTTCCTGCATAACCCTGGTGCAATGAGCGAGTGCCAAAGATTACAGAAGTTAAGTAAATTAATTGGATGAAGGCAGGAGCCAAGCCCTGTGTGTTCGGTTCCACCCTCCCCTACACCCATCCAGTGATTTTACTCCAGTTTCTCCTCATGGACACAGTGATGTAAGGAAACAGGGAGAAAGGCTTAACACCATGAAACAGTCTAGAAGGAAAAAAAGCAAACTAGCATTTCATATGAAAAGAAGTTTTCAATTTGCTGACGACACTGAGGCTTCACAGAGTAAAACCTGAATTAAGTAAGTGGTCTAATTAGCTAATTGTGAGTTACAATTAAGGTAGTATCTTAGAAAACCAGAATAGTATTAAGATGAGCTTTCCTTATTAGCACAAAGTGATTAACTATATTAGCAATGTTTACTTAAACAAATGACTGAAGGAAAGCAGCAGGCTCTGCAAAATTGCTTCTCCACCTCGCCTTCCAGCAGGAGTTTTCTGGCCTGATGTAGATCCTGCTCATACTTACTCATATTTCTGCATTATTTTCAAACAAATCGATAGTAGAAGTGGTGGGAAGAGAATTACTTGGAATTAGGATCAGAATCTGTTCAGGCCACCAGCAGCACTTTTGCCCTCGTCTTGTTCTGCACCAATAGGCTAATCACTCTCACTGGTATTAAAAAAAATATTGTTCATACTGCATGCTCACTGAAAAACTGCTACACTGGTACTTTGTGCTACAGTGCACTCTTCATCCTTACCCTCACTTAGAGCTCATAAATTTAACAGACAGGGAGTTAATGGGCCAGATCTTGGATTCTGCCTTTTGTTCGTAAGAAACAAACCTTGATATGCCCTGTGCAAGCCTGGCCCTCCTTCAGTGGGTCAACAGCAGTCTGAGAGTCACTGCCTCTTATTCAAGCTGCCATTAGGAGCTAAAAGCATAGTCTAGGATATGCTGAAAGTGATGCCACTGCTCCAGTCTGTCCTTTTTTTTCCTTTCTTATTTAAACCACACACTGTCAAGCCCAAAGTGCCTAAAACCTGTCTCCAGCCTGCACTGTCACAGCTTCTGACACGCTGGGTACACATGCCTTCCACTTGGTGTTGAGCCAGGCATGCCCAGCAGGGAGGAGGGAGTGCAAATCTTTCTGAGCTTCTCTAAAATTAGACAAGAACCAGGCAGTAACAGGCTGGGAAATATTATCAAGGCTGGCTCTGTTATAGGACTAGGTATAACAAACTGTATATGCTTATCATATTTATTACAGTATACTAATAATATAAGCATATAATATAGATAATATTATATCTCCATCTAAATATAATAAGCAGAATATCACCCCCATAGGATGGGGGGACAAAAGTAGCCTGCTCTTGGATTTTACTCTCAATTATCCAAAGCTCCCATTCTCCAAATAATGAAAATAATTTCCTGTATTTCAGTCCTTCTTCATTTGGATGATCAGCCAGGTTACAGTGAACACCTCAGCTGCTCTACTACTGCAAATAGTCAAGTATCCTTTAAATCCTAATAAGGTTGCTAAAATGCCTGCTAAATTTTTCATCGTCTCTTTTTATACATGGCAATGTTCTGGAAGAGTTGGTGCCAAGTTATTAAAATATCTGTAACCTTCATATGCAAGGATGTTGGCTAGTAGCCAGTGCCAGGAATTTTGAATTACAAGTATGTGATTAGATTGTGATGGATCTAAAACGCCAATGAGAGGATATAATGTTAACTCGGAAAGGTGGGAGGAAACATGGTCTATTTATTTTTCTGTACATCATAAACAAATTCTAGTGTCCTCCTTCCTGAAGCCAGAAATTTGGTATTTGTATGTAAAAAGCCTTGACACAAAAGGATATACCTCCTAATTCTGGCCACATGCTTATTTGCTTTGCTGTTGCTGGTTTAGTTTTTAATCAAAGAGAACTTATCAATGGTCCTCATCAAGGTCTTGCATGTGAGTACACCATACAGGCACCACCTGAAGTGACTCCCTTGTTCCTCCCTATGCCTCATTTCACGGGAAAGAAAAGGTATGTAATCCCTGAGACCCCTGGGGGTTTGCCCCGTTTTCACTGGGGTTCACTGGGATTCATTGGGATGGCTGAATTTGCACAACACATAAATTTGTGTGCGAGGACATGGCAAAAGAACAACTCAGGGAACAAGACAAAGAGAAGAGAAAGAAAATGTGACTGGATGTAATCCACAGAGTACTTCAGAGCTTTAAAAGTGACAATGTAAAAAAATTAGAGGAGCTTTATGAAGAGGTCATGAGCCTCTTCAATTTTGTGCTAATTAAATATGCTTGGTCTTGTGCTTGCCTCTCCAAATTGGTCCACTCGAGTTCTTAAAAATACAGAATTTTTGTTATTAATATAGCATGACCCAGGCCAAACCCCTTCTATTCCTAATCTTGGTGCTTTTTTTAAGCTCAACAAGAGGATTAAGTTCCATGTTTACATTGTCTCCTTGAGCCACATCTAAAGCCCCATTGTGCACAGTTTGCAACAGTAAACTCATAGGAAGACTTGCCATCAAATTCAGTACCGAAGTTTTGGATCCTAACCAGTTCTGCCAAGAGATGGATTCAATTTGTGGTGTAATCTGGAGTTATGGGGGATCAGAGGGGAATTTAGAATCCATGACCTGGTCTGTATGATCATTTCCTACAACGCCATGGCCACATGCAATTCTTTCCATATTGTTTTCAGATGATTCTGACATATGTGGGCCCACCAGAAGTGTTTTAGATATCTACTCAGCTCAGCCAGGCTTTACACCTTTGCTAGGAGGAGGTTCATCATTGTTGAGGGCTGGAGCACTGTGCCGCTGACACGGTGTTTTAGCTGGGAACTTGGGTCCTACTGGCTGTGCCATTATCTCATTATGGTCAAGGGGCTGGATGGTGGAGACCCTATCACACAGCATGGTTTTTTTGGGAAAGGAGCTTTTATTCTCCCAAATGCACAACAGGAGCAGGATGCATAAAGGAGCTAGTTAGTGGATAGAGGACAAAGTGAGAATTTCTGTTTTATTCCAAGACAGAGGAAGGGAATGAGAGGAGCTGCCTCTCTCAAGCACATTTCTGGGCTGAGGAACCAGGCAATCAGCTGGGAGAACAGACCTACCACACTGCTCTACTGGACCTTCCCAAAAACATCAGGATTTCTCCTTGCAGTGCTCCATGCTGGCAGTCACAGTCAAACTGCTTGATTACATCAGCTGTACAAATTCCATTCACAATTTTCATACAGTAAGGTATCAGTCTGTTCTGTGCCAGAATTAGCACATTTCCATAACCTTCTCTCAGCAATTTGGCCTGTTTATGACAAGAACAGACCACTGTTGCTCAATGTGTGATAACAGATTGCACAAGATGAGGCATTAACAAATAGCTTATATAATAAAAATCCTTTTCAGAGCTTTTTTTTAAATCTTTGTCTCTGCTAATACAAAAGAATAATTTAACTGCATGGTTTCAAGGCATGACTTGACCACCTCAGTGATTTATTTATTTTCTTTCCTACAAAGTTAGATCTTTAACCTGATCAGTGAGGTAAATGATTGCTGCATTTAGCACAAATTCCCTAGATTAATTCATTGCTCCCATTCTAATTAACTTAATGTTTGTGTGCATTGAATTGCATTCTCACCTGCCTGTCTAGTCCCATAAATGATTCTTTCTTGATTGCACTGCTGTTTTTTATTCAAACCCATAAGCAAGTCTGGAAATCCTTCTTCCATAGTAATTTTTTTTTCCAGTTTAAAGGTTAACATATAGTCTGATTGCTGAGGTTTTTGTTCCCCAAAGAAACCAATCACTGTCCATAATAGGTAAACTTCCTATAGCATTTTTCATTCACACATGGAAATGAAAAAAATAATCACGAATAAATATCACATCTATAAACATAATACGGAAATATTAGATCCTAACAGAATTCTCGATTAGATAACATCCCCTTGTGTTTCAAGGTAGCAGAATATAAAAAAATCACAATTCTGATAAACATAAAGGTCCAAAGTCTTTCCAGGGCTACAGAGTGATCCCTGATGCCCTCCTAGCTGATATGATGATGATCTGGTTTTCAGAGGTGCTGACTATATTCAGCTTCCATTGACTTTAGCCACTGTTCCGCATGTTCAGCATTTCTAAAATATCAGATTTCTAAAAACTAGGTCTGCCTTTTTTTTTTTTTTTTTAATCCCTTCCTGGATGTGAATAATTTGATTCTATATTCATTACCATTTCATGAATATAGGAGCCACCATTGGCTTCCCCAAATCTTTGGTTTCCATAGATACACATATAACAATAAGAAATTCCAGATCTGAATTGTGATTACTAGAAGAAACATTATTCAGGAAATACTATTTTTAAAATATTATTAAACTCTTCCTGGGAAAATTAATTAGCTCCAATAGAAACCAGTAAAATCAAAGGTATTTTTATCATCAATCTCATAGAAAGTACATCCAACTCTATAGGAATGGATCCAAATACAACCAAGTCAATAAGAATCAATTGACTTTCCATTAGATATTAAGCCCAAGACATGTGAAGTATTAAAAAGAGAATAACAAATGCATTTATCTTAAGACATTGCAATTATTTCCCTGGTACACTCAAAGACAGAACTCTGATCCTCACTTGAGGCTTTCTCCTTCTGTTCACTTGAGGGAAGGTCATTATTCCTGCATAAGTTAAAATTATCCATATTTCATGGATATGTACAATAAAGTCTAACAGAGTCAGCTATTAAAAGCCTGGTGGTGTAGTAGAATACTGCATATGTATAACTAAGAGTCAGAGGGAGTGAAGTAGGAAATAATAGTCATTTTAAGTTTGCTGAAAGTTTAAAAAAATTCAAATAAAAATGCCATTTCCACCACATCTATCTTAATATATGCCGTATGTAAATATTTGGGAAAAAGAGCATGAACTTATTGATGATCCAAAACTCTATTTTCTGTAAGACATACAATCTTTCCACTCCCATGACTGTTCATCTCAGTCATTTATTGTAACTCTGAAGGCTTCATAAACGCATCTGGAAAATCTAACGATGATACTGATTAATCCATCCTGCCAGTATTGCTACAGCTTCACAGTATTTCAGGTTAATTATGGCTTGCAAATATTGATACCATCTATTTTAACCATTCCATACTTTTCCAGGTAATGCATCAGCACATCTTTTAAAGTAGTTTTTCATGCTTTATCATCACAGTATTAATCTCATTAGTTGACGTTTCCCCTAAAATATTGCTTCCCAATGACATGAAATAGAAGAAAACAAAAAATATCTACTACAATCTACCCTGAGTTTTATTTCGATATGTTTTCTAGGTATGGACAGACTGTCACTATTCTGTCCCTGGAACCACAGGGCATTTACCCCCACTTTCCCTCAGAAGAGGGTTACAGAAATATTCCAATCATTGCCACATCTGCCTTATTCCTTATTTTAGACCTTTGAATGTTTTCTATCAGAATGACCACTTCACCTAATTCAGCAGGTCGATATTTGTAAATGAGATTAATTAGTACATTCTCACCCTGCCTGAGTTAAGAGAAGTGAGGAGTTCAGTTTAAGTAGCTCGTGTGCCCTAGGCTGGGTGTCTTCTCTGCAATGCCAAAGCTCTACAGTTTGAAATGCTCTGCTGGCCTTATCCTCCATACAAACTTCTTGTTCTCAATTTCAAAATCAGCCATCACCATGAAAACAGCTGCTTTATGCTCTGCAAATACTTTGATTTTCAAACAAATGACACAGACAAAGAAGACACAGAAACTGCTCATTCTTTCCATCAAGCACACAAAATGTTACATTTTGTTATAGTCTTTCATTTTTAACAATGAAAGATGAAAACACGGCATAATTTATACATTTTTTTATAGTGGCTGAAGTCTGTTGATGGAAATATATCCTTCTCCTCAAGCAGAGCAAATACCGCTTGTGCCATACAGGAGAATTCTGGTTTCCTATGCTATCAGCATTGCCAGAAAGAGCAATTTAACAGGATTTCTTAGCCCTGTAAGGTGATATCTTTATCTAACTTCAACTTGTTCCTCACCGTAGGAAAGCTAGAAATTAAAGGTAGCAACAGCACAGCGCCTGTGGAAGACAATGACATTTGTATATTTGTACACTTTTCTTTCTAATGACTTGGGATAACGGCGTGGGAAGAGAAGAGTGGAGGTAGGAACAGGAATCTGACAGAATTACCTAAGGGCACGAGAAGTCAGTCAAAAAGCTAGGGACAGGAATGCACATGGTGATTAATTGAACATTGCATGAAAAGCTGCTGCCTTTTTCCATGTGACATGGAGATGGATGGCACATGTCCATGTCATGAAAAGCAGAAAAAAAGGAAGCCTGCAGTAATTATCAGAGCTATCTGTCCTTCATTTATTCATCAACAGGAGAGGAAGTGGCAGTAGACTTTTAGCTATGATATCTATTTCCTCTTGAACTAGATCTCCCAGCAGAGACCACTTCCATAAGAGAAGTGATTGAAATGAAAGCTAATTGCTGCATCTCTGGATGGCTAAAACATTTTAAAATCCCTTTCCTGAAGCACTGTGATGCATATGTGTCATACACATAGACAGTCCTTTATATTTATGCTGCTACAGTACAGGTGCAGTTGGATAATAATCTATCTCGGAATTCAAAATATTTGCACTGGAACTGTTAAGTGTCTGGTAGGAATGCAAACTACACATTTTTTAAGATGTTTCTCATAACAGTAGTTATTAAGAAAGGTTAAATGTTTGCTTTAAATAAATATGTTCCTAACCTAACACCAAAGCTGTGATTCAGATGATCAAGCAGCAATTTTTAAAATCAGAATTTCTTATGAGCTTGATTTCATTATTAGGTTTACACTGTTTTTAAGTAAGCAGAATAATAAAGAGAGCAAGCACACACCGAAGGACCATAATCTAACTTGTAATTTCCTCTTCCATTTCTAGAACTAAGAAGGTTAAGAGCAAGCTACCTCAAAGCTCTCAGGCACCTTCCCCAACATGCTAGTGAGGACTATAACCTAATTTTTTTTAAAGCAATCGTTCCAAACTTTTTTTTGCCACCACACACAGGTGAGTTATCCATGCACAGAGCATCTCAAGGTACACAGGCACTTATTGCTCATGCAAATTCATGGCACAAACAGGTGAGTGGCCACATGCAAAAAAACATGCAGAATTAGACACTTCCCTCCTTCCTGTTTTATCTCCTTCCACTATCCACAGCTTTTGCACATTTCTGGTTGTTTAGTAGATAAGACACTCCCAGTGGAATCTCAATATTGGTGCAAGAAGGAAGTTTTGAATGACCAACACCTCCTACTGCTTTCATTACAACTGGTTTAACACTGTAGCTGCCAATATGAAAAACTTACATCAAATTAACTATTTTTCAAATATAACACATACGTAGACCTCTCTGTTTTTGTGTTCTCTTCGTTTTTATAACTGTGATATCTCAGAATATCTTTCTGAGCTAAAAGAGATCTCAGGTAAAATTCTCAGAAGTATCTGCAGTTCAACTGACTTTAATGAGATATATGGTCTTTGGTATCACAAGTGCTTTTGAAAATACAGCCTTTCAACTTCCCTTTGAATACTATCCTTATTTGAATTGGATTCCAGGAAATTATATCCCAGTAGTTTTCCAAGCTTTACCTATCACTGACAACCCTTATAAAAATCCTTGCCAAATGTCTTAGGATTTCAGGTCAATCCCTCAGTGTCTCCGCTCTGGAGACAAACTACACTGAAGCTGCTCTTGGAAGGTCAAACCTCATTCCAGGGAAATTCCACACAGTTACGATTTTGCTCTGAGGCAGAGCAGGCTTCAGGGAGGTTCCCAAAGTCTCTTGCAGAGGCAGCAGGGGGAGGCCAATATACCTCACAGAGCATGATGATAAAAGGCTTTTTCCTGCTTCACAGAAATTTCAAAAGAACCGGTAAACTATAACTCATCACTTTCCCCATCCCTATTAAGCTGGTAGTGCTTCTGACCATAAAAAACTCTCAATTATTCTTTAGTTTTACCATCTGTTGCTACAGTACAGGTATAAGAAAGTTGAGGAAAAAAAGAAAACCACAAACATTTATGAGCAGGCAAAAATTTTTGATCTCAACCTTATCATTAATGTGCATAATGTTTGTTTTAAAACAGAAAAGCCATGGCTTGACGAAAGACCAAATAAATATTACAGTTTTGATAGACTTCAGGTACAGTAAAATTAGAAGGAAAACACTCCTTTTTATGTTAATGAACAAGAAAAAGATGTAAGAAGAAAGTAACTGTCAGCCACGGAGCGGGCAGCTCTGATATGAGATTGCAAATAAACAGGCAAATGATAACAAGGCACCTCAGGTTTGGAAAGCAAATATTTAAATTCTATCTAGCGACACAATATTTGCCTTGAAGTTTGTAGGCTCTTAGTTTTTCAGGCACCTGGGAGAAGTTGCTTTGTTCACATTTTTAAACTAAGGTTGCACAATACCAGCCAACTATTATGTCCGTGTGATTCAATGTAAGACAAGGACGTAGAAAACCTCTGAATTTTATTTAAGACTTTCTTTCTTTCTTTGATTATTTACTCAGGCCAGTAAATAAATGAAAAAATATCACCTTTGCCCACAATGCAAGAGTGCCTTTGCAGAAAAAAGGATTCTGGGAAGACTGAATACCATAATTCCCTCTAATTTTGGAAAAGATCACTGCTGAATGTTTTCTGAGGGTAAAAGTGTAAGTGGTTATAGATCAGTAAGTAGTTTAATTCAAAAGGAACTCAACTGTTCCTCAAAGTAGAAACATTCTCAAATAAAAATCAAGCTAACACATTAACAAAGTTCAGACTAATCTAAACAACAAAATTTTATACTGCCCTAGTTATGTTTTTCTCAATTGATCATTTATTTATGATGCCATAAAACTCCATATGCTTTCAGTTTTGATTGCTAGATATTTGCTTTAAGGCAGCTGAAACTACTTTTTAGACTTCCTAGCCTGAGAGTCTTCCTTTCTGCTTAAAATTTACCATCACAAAGGAATGGTGAAATCAGAGGATAACTTCTAATGTTAACAGTAAGCACAGTCAGCTGTGTTACACTGCAATTCTCCCATCAGATTCCAGATTAAATCTCCCAGGATAAACATATCTTCCTCTGACACTGCTAAATTCTGCTCCATGTAATTACCCTGCAATAAACCGCTCTATCCGTACAGGTATCCCAGTATGATTTTTAATTGGAAAGCCATGAAATGTAGCACTGTATCAAATAAAAGCCATTTTGAGCATGCCTGACACCCTGTACAGCATCATATGCTAAAAACCCCTATCATTTTGTCCACTATCAACCCCAAAAGGGTTCATTAACAAAATATAATAAATTTAAAACTCACAAATGCATCAAGACAAGGAGAAATCTCATGCCTTTGTTGGTGATACTTACGATATGCAGCTCTAAATAATCTCCAAGGCCAGTCGAACTGTCCACCCGCACCAGCACAGCCTCTTTTTGCACAGTACTAAACCCTATTGCCAGTCTGTCCGCTCGAGTGCTCGGCCGGTCATTAGGAGGCCATGTGTAAGTGATTTGTCCACCACCTTTGCTAAAGATATACGTCGTCCCCGCTGTAAAAAACAAAAAGAAATAAATATGATCAGCCCGCTTGCACCGGTGCAAACCCACGTGGAAATCATATGCCCTACAAAAATCAGGGTGTTCTCACATAGCAAATGGAGTCATAGGCTGTACTTCAACGCGAAAGACATCTTTAACTCTAAAAATTATGCAGCAAGTGAAATATTAGTGGTTTTTATATTGTGCAATCAACACAGAATGTAACTTAATTGCAGCTGAAATGACTTAAAATAACATAGCTCTGATTCAGAAATGTGTATCTATTCAGAAGAGTTCTTAAGCTTATGCTTGATGAACGTATTTCTGTGATGCGCAGAACAGGGATGAGTTAAACCAAACGCTTTCCTCAACCGGGCCTATGTGGAGAAATCAAGTAATTCCAGTTGCCTCATGGCTGACAAAAAAAAAAAATGCAGCTACTTATTTATGCAATGAAAATGATACATGAGGGTGGCCAGCAAAGCAAGATGTTAACAAATACATTCAGATAAGAGTTTTACAGATCTGAGGTTTATCATCTTGTGGCAGATGGGGATAACAAACGGAAACATGACTTTACTTGTCATGTCAGGACAAAGAGATTAGTCTACCATCTGAGTAAGCAATGGCTTATTTGCATAATGCTCAGTGTATATCTTTTAAAAGTGGAAGTCTTTACACATTAGATCCAGGGTGCACTTACAAAATCTATAATCTGTTTGAAACAAGTGTTGTAATCCAAAACCACTTAGCACTCAGGTGCTTAACATCATCTCCAGCATATTTCCTCAGAACTAAAATAGCAACATATCCGGACATTTTCCATTTAAAACTTGCATCTTAATAACAACACAGAGCAGGCAAATTGTGCATACACCTGAACTTTCACAGGAAAAGTCACTACAAGCTGTCCAAGTCAAAGCTTAGGAAGATAGGTTAATGCATTGTAAAGACAGACGTCTGGTTTTACTAACTGTCCTAAGCTGCCTCAAAGTATGGCTACTCTCAATTTTATTGCATTTTATCTATTTTTATCACATTTTATCTATTTTATTAAATAGGTAATCATAGTACAAGTGGAATTTTTTTTTTTTTTAACTAAAAGAGAAATGGTTTGGATTAGACACCAGGCAGAAATTCTTTTACTCAAAGGGTTATGAGGCACTGGAACAGGTTGTCAAGTGAAAAGGTGGAGACCCCATCCCTGGAAGGCCAGGGTGGATGGGGGTTTGAGCAACCTGCTCTAGAGGGTGACATCCCTGTCCATGGCAGGGGTGTGGAAAGGGGTGGAACTACATAATCTTTTATGTCCCTTCCAACCCAAAGCATTCCATGATTCTGTGAAGAATAATTCAGTTTATTCCACCCAATGCTCTCACTCCATGCTTCCCATGTCCACGTAAAAAGACGGTGAATAACAACATAACATAATTTTCTTTCTTTCAAGGCTGACCAAAAATGCTGTGAGCATAGAAAGGGATCTAAAATCCCTTAAATGTGCAGACTTTTAAAGCCAAAGCCAAGAAGGACTGTACAATTGCACCACTTGTTCAACTCCCCGATATCTCAAAATCTTACTCTACTTCTGAGAAAGACTGCTTTGTGTCAGTCACAAAGCAAAAAGGATACCTGGTCTTTTTGAAAAGATCTCCTATACTTATTTCTAACATCATTTTCTCTTTAAGGAATTACATGCCTATTAATTAGGGTTTTTTCCCAGTGCCATCAATTTGTAATAATTTATGCACTATGCATAGCACTAAAACCACTGTAAATCTTATATTAATGCAGTTGTGGGATAGCACAGTGCTTGAAATAGATCTGTTGGTTTTTCTCTTGATGCCAAAATACCGACCTGCATGTGTTTCAGGGAAGCTTGTCAACCTCTTCAGCAAAGACAAGCACATTAGCAAGTCTGTTATCTAAGATTTCACTTACACTCTAAGTGAAATCAGGTTTTATCTTTATAGTAGAGAGTTTTGCTAGAATGGTGAAGATTAGGGCTGTGCTGGGGTTGGTAATGGACATGGGCAAATGTTGTTTGGTTTAGGAATGTGTGTGATAAAACCCTCCTCTCCTGCTCTCCCACCCTTGCTTTCCTCCTATGCAGCACTCTGAAATGCACAATAATCTGCTATTGTCATCAATCTCCAGTTACAACACATCCCAAACCAAGACACATCACACGCAACATCCCTCCTGATGGTCCCCAAGTTCTCTTTGCTGCTGCTGTTGACTTCAAATCTCCAACTGATGAGTTAGGACCTTCACAGAGTTTGTCACTGTGGTGTCTAGAGTGAAAGGATTTGCTCTGTGTTGATGAAAAACTGAGGGCTTGATCCAAAGCTCATTAAAAACAGTGACAGCCTTTCTGTTGACTTCATAAAACACTGTGTCAGGTCATGAATGAGGTTCTCATGAGTAACGAAAATGAGAAGGCTAAGAAAAAGCAACGCCTTACACCTCAATGTCACAGATGAAATTGTTAGAATGGTACATAAGATTTAAGTGGCAGTGCATAATTCTCCTTTTCTTGGTTGTAACAGATGTGTTTACCCAATTTAGAAGACAAAGAAAAAGCCTGCCAAGCATGGTGGAGTCATACTGAATACAGTGACCCAGAAGTAAGTCTTCAGATCTGAACAATGAGAGGCTCTGCTGTTCTTATTCAGAGTGAATCTTCGCTGCAATTTTTTGTTAAATACTGCCCTTCAAATCAACCAGTGAAGAGCAATTCATTCCATACTGCTGCCGCATTGAAGCCAAGGTCAATGTCAGTGGAGTTGGATAAATCTAGCTGTAAATCTTAAACTACACAGAATAAACATCAAAGTTTTAAAAAGTATCTTTTATCCACGAGAACATGTGGCTCATGGTTTTTTATGACAAAGCTTTCCCTCCTTTATAAGTGCCCATTTTGTAGCTCTTCGAACTAACTGTGTGTCTGGTAAAAGACTAATTAATCCATGCTGATGAATACAGATCTGCCTCTGTCTGAGCCGTACGGGGAGTCATGTTCTTCGAATTTCCTGTATTAATTATGAAAAAAATGGGTCGGAAGCCATTTGAGAATAGATCCTCTGGTGTTTATATTTCAAGAAAGACAAATATAATAATGTAAAATTTATTACTCTGGGATTGATCTCAGCTTATAGTCTGACCTCCCATTAACTATTAAAAGCTGGAAACTGAGCAGTTCTTGGATACACCCCCCCTTACTATCAGTTTTGGATATGCTAAGAAACAACAGAGGAAGCCTAATTCACTTGCTTCATAAAGGCTTTTATGCTCTCTGACAAACCTTATAATGTCTCTGCTGCTCTTTCAGAGCACTGTCACGAAACCCCAGCCATCTTCCTCCTTTCTCTTAGCTTGTGGCACTGTGTTGTTTTGGGTTTATCATCTCCAGAGAATTGAAAGCAGTGGAATTATAACATCAGGAACAGCAATGCCATCAGCACAGTACTTGTAAGCAGGCAACTTTGTAACATGCCAGTTATGTCTCTCAGCCACAGAATTTACTGCATAATTCTTTATGCTTCCATGCATCCACACAATGTTTAGGAAAAATGTCCATACAGCTCTTTGAAATTCTTACCCGTGAAAGCATGGTTCCCATTGTAACAAACCGCCAGTGGTCAAGATACAGTAATGTTTTTTAATGGCCTGGGTCTCTGAAGTCCTACTTGTTTGCAAAATTCATCTTTATGAAATAGCGCATTCATTTCAGCACAGTCTGGCAGAAACTCAAGGACATCTGCTTACCTCTACAGTATTAAGCAGATAAATATTTTGTTTAGTACCCATTTATTGTATTTATTATTGTTTATGACTGCAAAGCTTTTCAATATTTATTGCTCTAAAGTCACATTTGATGTAGCTTAATAGTCTGCTCAAATCAACAGCTTTCTACCTTCCTCATGTTCATTCCAATTTTGAGTTTAAGGTATATTGCACTGAAGGCTAATGTACATAAGTCCATTTTTCTCATATAATGTAAGTAGCATAGTGTTTATTTTCAACATTCACATCAGGTTTCATACTCTGGTAAAGTGAATGCAATGGTTTGGTTGAGCTCTGGACCATAATAAACTATGATTCCACAGCACTCTGTGACAGGAAAACTGAAGATTGAAGCCTGTAAAGTTCAGTAATGAAAACTATTAGCTGCACTTCCATTAATAGAAAAGCAATTTTTAACTATTATAAAAAATATGAAGGGTAAGCACTACGAGTAACAAGAAATTACCCAATAATGTAATTTTCTTCTTTCTGTATCTTATCAGTTCTTCATTCTGGGCTACAATGTGAACCCTCTTATTCCCGCTGGTAAGTAATTACTTGCATTGATAAACCCGCGGAATCCAGTGAGACTATTTGTGCAGGCCACTATGCTACTATTAATTACCAAGAGTGAAGAATTTACAATATGAAAACATTATATATATATATATATATGTATACGCACACACACACATATGATTGTTGTCCAAACATCTATATGAAAGTGTTCTTTACATTAACTATGTTCAGGGGAGCATATAAATCTCAATTAATACTCATTTTTACATATTCACCTATGTATTTTCAGTCTGCATAAGTTCAGAAAAATACGCAAAATTTCTGTACATCTATTTGCACAGATTTTCTAGCATATGTAAAGAAAGGAATGCTTCAAGCCAGAAATATGATATGCCAGGGGAGAGGATTTCAAAATAATCCATTTGGTGGATTAAAATACAATTTTTCTGTATTGTTTCTTCTTAGACCTTGAGGTGTTATTAATTATTTACTCAGAAGAGAGAATATATGCCACAGGGTTGAGGTGAGGAAGGTATGGCCATTAGGGCTAACCATGGGAAGGAGACAGAGAGAGCTGCTGGAAGAAGTATTTCAAACTAAACACCAGATTCAACTGAACACTTCCTGAAGGCATTCTGATACATTCTCTCCCACAAACCTGGGCAGGAGCCTGAATATGGATCGTAACTGCTCTCCTGCAAGAGCAACATCAGGCTGTCTAATAGCAGAAGAGGTGTGTTGCATGGGGAAAAAGAAAATCTTCAAATGGATTATTGCCTGTAGCTCTCCAAAGAGCTTGAGCCACAAGCTCAAAGGGTAGGAACAGATGTCTTAATTTCTGGCTAGGTTCTCTAATATAGATTTGTGGATTATAGGGGTTAGGAGTGTATTTATGATGTTCCTTTGACCAAGCTTGGCAACCTTGACAAATGTTCAAAGATTTCCTGGAAATTGGTTGCTACTCTGAACAATTTCTGGTTAGGTCCTTGAACCCATCTGACTGCATGCCCAGACTAGGACTGTTGCAAACAGTATTAACATTTGTCACCTGTAAGGTCACAAACTGCACAGCATAATTCCTTAGTAATTCCATTATTTCATTCATTGATCTTCCCTTCTTCCAGAGTAACTATTAGAAAACTCACTGGCCAAAGGAGCATTGGCAAAGATCGTTGCTGGGTTTTGTTATTAATATTTTCATTAATGATACCATCTTCTCTCTTCAGGTAAAGATGCTGAGGAAGATAAAGTGGATAGAAAATGTCTATCTGCCTCCTGTCAGCCTTTTATGGCACCCACATTTCACTGTGCCACAGCTGAGCTCTAAAATTCAATGTTTCTCTAAGAGAAGTTGAAGCCACATCCATCCAAACTTCCCACACCTCAACCAACTCAATCATCACCTGGAGCAATTAATTTAATTGAGCCAACAAAGCAGTATCTACTACTCCTAATTCAAACACAACTTTACCTTGCCTTATAGAACTCCACAAAGCACTAAGGTGACTCTGATTTGCTTTTGCAGAGCCGACAAGACTTTTCGGCACACTGCATCCAATTTTCCAGAGAGGTCTGTAAACCAGTGCTGTGTGTGGTTTATTATATTCAGCTACCCCTAAGAGCTGTCTCCAGGTAAAGGTCTAAATGATAATAGAACCAAGACAATCTCAAGCCAAGCTGAACATCCTGGCCTTTGCAGTGGCATTTGTTGAAGAATCAGGGTACTAAAACAGAAGCAAAGCTTTTCCCTCAGACCACAGAAAACCCCCAAGAAAATAATTCCTTTCTCTACTCCTTCTTTCAGGCTATGGCAAATTTATTTGGGGCAGTTGTTTACATTTTACTTTGCGTGCAATAATAAAGTGGATAAAAAAATACTCCATTCCTGTTCCAGATGTTTTTGTCATTTAATTTCCCCAGCTGTTATCAAGCTCTGTTGATTTCAGTAGGGTCACTAAGTGACAACTAAAAATTTGTGAGTAAAATGGCTCAACAAATATGTATGTCTGTAAAGAACAACTCTGACACAGCTTAACATCAGTATTCCAGCATCATTCTTAGCATCATAAATGACATAGTTAAAATAAAAGTTTCAAAGAATTTAAGGAATTCTCCAACTAGAGCAATTTTAATATTTTAAGCCAAGTAGCATCTTACACCTCAAATGACCTCATTGATTTAGATTAGATCACTTATCTGGAATAAAGTACTACTCAGTTTGAGTAGGGACATTGAACTAAGAGCCTCCAATTGTGTTTAAAATGAATACAATTTTGAGAAGGACCTTAGCTAAGCAAAAGCTAGCTGAAAGGACTCCTAAGAGAATAGAAATTTAGAGTATCTGTTCATCTGACTTCATATTAACAAAACATGAGTTGATTAACTGAATGTCAATGGACTTGATAATATTAAGGCACTGATTCTGTAAAATCATTTTTATTAGCTTTGAAATGTCCACAGGAAAAAAGTTCTGTGCTTAGTTGATCTCATTAATATGTTCACTTATATTAAAAAACTCACTGTTTATTTTATGAAAGGATACCGTCTTTCTAACATAAATTTGACACAGAGTGATAAAAGAAAATTATTGTTCTTCAGATTCTCTCAGTTTAAAAATTTTATGGGCTGCTTATTACCTACCACTTTTCCAGTATGAATGCTGTTCAAAATAAATTGGAAATATTTCTGTATGAAATGCAAGGTAAGTAATTCCCCATTAGGGCCTTGGAACTTTATACAGTGTAGATGGTTAGAAAATGATATATTTTGGAAATTAAAGCCTGTTTTAAATGTCATACTGCACTCAACATGAAACATTTTAATCCATTATAACTCCATTAAAGGTAACAAGGATACAACATGTCTGGTTCTTAAAGCTTGCCAAAAATCAGATGGAAATTAAAAGCCAAATGTCTATAAATAAGGGAAGGTTGTATTCCTCCTACAACCTTGTCAACATACAGTTAAAGATAAATTTCTTGAACGCTGGCTCGAGAAGCGGAAATTGCGTGGTTGAGAGGCACATATGAGAAGGTAAAAGATGGAAAAGTATTTCTGAACAGATGAAATGTAAAGGCATTGTAAAGGAAACTTCCCTGTCTGACTGTCCAGGGGCTGCTCTGGAGTCACCCCCACACTCACACAGCCACACCAAGTCCCCTCCCCAGCTCACCCTGTGCTTCCACAGCTCAGTCCCAGACCTCCAGAGCCTTGAAAGAATTTAATCAAGGTACAATAACTCAATTACAAAATAACAAAATCAAATAACAGCTCAAGCTGGTGCCTTCAAGGAGGGCCCCTGAGCAAAGGAACCCCTGGGCTTTCATAACCTCACAGTCCAAGCGTGCCAAAGTCTGTGTGGTTGGCTCCTGCGGTCCCTGAGTGTCCTGTCCCCTGCCTGGCCACTGGTCCCTGTGTCCTTCAGAGCCCAGCCTGCAGCTCACACTGAGCTACCTGCCCTGAATTGTACCCCTCAGCCCCCCTGGCAGACTGAAATCAGTGAACTCAAGTACTCTCGAAGACAATAGGACAATTCCAACCTCCACACTCCCAGCATCAGGAAATGTCAAGGTCTAAACTTCAATTTAACCACACTTGCAATCAGCTCCATTAAAATAAATGAGCTGCACATGCACTGATTTGCTTCTCGTGGCTTATTAGTTGTGCCAAATCCAAAATGAGCACAGTGAAGGGGCTGCTTAGTTGCAGGGATTTGTAACAGGATGCAGGAACTAGGACATTAGCTCAAATACTATGCAGGTTGATAGAGACCAAATGTTGTCACCATCTGTCGGTGCCCTGTGTGAAATCATTCGGTGGTTCCAGTCCAGGGACTTTACACACTCAACAGATACCTGGCAAAAGTTAAAAATTCCCTAAGCCAAGTGACTTGAGTTGTTAGTTTCCAAGCTTGCTGACTCAGCTGGGAAGCCACTAAGTTGAACACACAAACCAGGACCTCAGCATCTCCCACAAAACAGTCCTGCACAGATGTGCATATAGGCCAAAAACCAGTAAAAGAAAAAACAAAATTAAATTTGTTCTGTAAAGGTCCATCAAAAGGCAATGTTCTTTTCACAGATATAATACTTTAAGTCATTATTTCATGCAAAACATTAATGCTTGAAGTTCTGTTTTTATTCAATCACCCCTGGCGGCATGCTGATTCTTAGAAGTGTTGTTGTGTTTCTGGCAACGTTTAAAAACACCCCTCCTGTTCCTTAAATGGAGATCCAAACATTTGAAATAGCTGGCATTAAGTTATTTAATAGTGTTAGAATGGACAGAGGTTTGGCTGCAAATGCCTAGCATGCTTCTAGGCTAAAGTCTTTATTTCTTATTGGCTTCCTTACTAATACAATATTCCAGTTATCCAGTCTTGTATTAACTTAGTTATTTTTAAATGTCGTTTATATTATGTTCCTTGCTAAATTGTGCATCTCATAATTTAATCTTGAAAAATCCTTAGAGAGCTCTCAAATGTAGCAAAAACTTCTCTTAGAAGAAAGGTATAGCCCATGCTGGAAATGAAAGCACTGCTGGCTGCAAGCCTGCTAAATTCACTGAAAAATGATCCACGCCCAAGGATGTCAGATGCTGGACTAAGATAAGATGTTGCTGCTGCTGCTTGCAGCAGAAAGTGGTACTGGCAACACTACACCTTGAGGGTTTGCTGAGGGGGAACCTCTACTAAAAACAGGTAATTGTATTTTGGGCCATGTGCAATGAAGTTTAATTTTGCTTGTTTGCAAAGGTGGTGAAGAGTAAGTCCTGTGGCACTCCTGCTCTCCTACTAATTACTCAGCTACTAATATTTAGCAGTCAAAATATCTGAATGTTTTTGAGTAGACAGACACAGGCTATAGCTGAAGAAAAATAGAAAGAGCACAGTTTCTTAGAGATGTTACATCCTGAAATGCAAAAATAGCAACCATTCTTCTTGTAACAAAAATGAAATAAAATGAAACGCGAGAGATTAAATCTCTGGAAAAACACCAAACCTCCCTGAAGCACATGAATCCACCCCTGAAGCAGCTGTTCAGAGGCATCTCAGGAGGAGACCTGGCACAGGGAAGGACTGATGAGCAAGTTGCATACTGACTGCAGTCTTGTGGCACTGTACCATCTCCCTGATTCCAAGCATGAACAAAACTTCAGGATGTTTCACTTGATATACAAACCAAGTTTTAAAGCCAAAGCTAGTCTTCACCAGCATTATATGTAATCAAACCTCCAAATAGTATCAGGTAAAAGAGGAGCATGATATAAAAGTCTCTGCTTGGTTGTCTCAAGCAGACTGAAAATAAGAACCAGCAAGCAGCTACAAATGTTACTTTATTTGGAGAGTTTTCTAGTTATTATCCCAAGGATTGACTTTGGAACATCAGTGTTTACTTACATTATCAAATCTGCACTGAAACAAACAGTGTTTAATAGGGGTACACAGACACAGCTGTATTTGTGCTTGAATCTTTAAGGTTATTAGACCATTATAATAAGAGCTAACAGGGGCCAGCCAGGTTGGGCCAATTCACTTCCTTCCCACTTCTTTCTGTTCCACTACATAATAGCTTTTCAATTGCGGCCTGGCACAGAAACACAACATGCTTTGTCATTATGATAATTGCTGTCGTTCTTCTTTGCAAAGTCCTTATGCTGTTGTTTGTAAGCAACAATTCTCTGCCAGCTTCAGGGGATAAAGAGCTGCAGTGAAAAATATGCATCTTAATGCTTTTCACTGGGTTACATAGTTAAGCAATTAGAGAGCATGGTTTAACCACTGGATTCCAAAACGTTTGGAGAGAACCTGACAAAAGGGTTTTGGGCTCCAGTCTATTCCATCATCTCACCAGGGACTAACTCAAGTGTTGGCTCTGACACTCCATGTGCCAATGCTGACAGCTATATCTCAGTTCACTCCTGTATGCAAGAGAGGTGAGCAGATAATCCCCTCTGAAGACTAACCCAGACTAGGCAGTGCAGTGATTTTGTGTGCGCCACTTCCAAAGGTCTGCCTGGAGGAAATGACGATTGCTTTTAATATCCTGAAGTGAAGAACAGCATTCAATAGTTTGGAAAGCACAGTACTTTATAGTAACATACACAAAGATGTCAAGAATGCTTCAAACCTGTAATACCAATGCATGTGGAAAATCATTCTGTGAAGAGATGTGCTCAGAGATAAACCATTTTTCAATAAGCATTCTTCTAAGTTTGCTCAAAAAAACCCCCAACCCAAAGTAAACCAGAACATTTCTCAAGCAAAGAAGGAAAAAACAGTGATTCAAATACACGAAACACCAGTCTTGCAGAATGAGCTGCAGCACACCAACATGAAAGTTTGGAGAACTCCCACACCACAGTATTTTCTCACAGCATTTCTGTAACATAGATCATGTTTCTAGAGATGTTTCTGCATCACACATAAAGATTGATTCCATTGAAGACACACAAATATTGAGATAGAGATTGCATGCCATTTGACCAGAAATTGCTTAAGTTAAATTTTGCAAGTTGTAAGAAGGCTCCCTGCCTATTCATGTAGCAAACATCAATCAGAAATTAAGAATCATTACTGAAATCCAGAAGGTTTTGCTCATATCCTGTTTAGCTCTCCAAGGACACTACCTACTCACATGCTGGAGTCTCACTAAGAAGGCTATTTAATGAGAGGCTGGCTTTGTGATGATATTGCCAGCATTTGTAATAACAATGCAACCTAAACACTGCAATTAAACAACAGAGTAGTATTTTTGGAATACCCTGCTGTTCTAAAGTGCATTGTGAATATTAACATATTCCAGTAAATTAGTTTGCACTCATTATCATAAGCAATTACTTACTGTTTAGATGCTGCTGATATTAAATTGGCAAGCAATTTGCAAGAACTAATACATAGCATAAAAAACTTTTCAAAATTCTAACAGTATGAAAAGACAAGTGTTTCTAGTAACATGGTCCCTTACATACAGATGTCTCTCTCTATATAAAAATCCTGTGTGTCTCTTCCTATCAGTTATCTTTTTCCAGAAGCAAGTGGACAACTAACTACCCGAGGCGCTGTGACAAACTCTTTATAAACTTCGTTTTGATTCTGTGGAGTAAATCATAAATACCTCAGGCCAAATGCAACAGTAAACATCTCATTCACACCAAAAAAGAAAGTGTTTTCATGCTTATTTTTAAAAATAATAGTTTAGAAAATATATCAATGTGAAGTTCAGTTCTTTGCTCTCAAAGCTATTACTTTCCTGATATAACACTGTCAGATGGTGAGGGTAAATCAACACCTTTGTCCTCAAGATACAGCCAGGAACAGAACAAGGCATGGAGAACCTGTCCTGCTTTTAGCAATAATGACAACATAAGCCTGCTTCTCTTCAGTCCAAGAAAGCAGTAATCCCAAAGGAAATAACCTCAAAAATAAAACCCCAAGTTAAGAAAGAACCAGGACTAGTGTTTTGAAGGACACTCAGTGGATGTGACAGACATTCCCAGCCCATGTTCTGCTTAGCCACAGAAAATGCACAGATCAGGTAGTGTGAGCTGAAGATAACCCAAAGGATTGTGGGGAGTCTAAAACAAGGGCAACAATTTGCTTTGTTCCTTAGCTTGCATCTTGACCCCCAGCTTCAAGCTAGAAACACTGCATGTCTTTTGGCTTCATAACACCACAGCTCAGGCTGCTCCACGTGCAGAGAGCGTGCCAGAGCCCACCAAGGGTGGGGGGCAAGGGAGAGGGTGAGGAATAGCTGTGCTAGGGTGCACTTTGTTCCGTGGTCTGGTTTGCAAGGTGGTGATCAGTAAAAGGTTGAACTCGATGACCTCAGAGGCCTTTTCCAACCAACGTGATTCTGTGAATAGGTTAACCCTTCCCCGAGTCAGCCTGCACAGCCAAGGAGCAAAGAACAGAGCTTTCAGCCCTCAAGGAACTCAAAGCTGTCCCTACAGATACAGGATGGGCAGGTTAATCCTTATGCTCCTGGTGAGCTGAAAGACCTCAGTATGCCTAAACTGAATTTCAGACCCTGTTTCAGTAATACACTCATTAATCCTGACGTGGTGGGATAAAGCACCTACTGAAACCACAACCTCACCTGAGGGTATGAGACTACAAACTACTTATATGGGTATTGTGCCTGCCTGTTTATGCAAAATTGCCTTTAATGAAACTGTGAACCTTCATGGGGACCTTGGGAATCCAACATAACATAAACAAACCCCAGTAGTTTAAGTAATTCCCAGAATACATTTCTAAAAGTATAACTTGTGATCTCAGGTCTCAATCTTTCCAGCTACATTGCAGCCTGGAACCAATTATTATAACCATCTTATCTTGCAAAATACACAAGACTGTAATAGAAACACTAATGCACTCTTAACTCCAGGAGCTCAATGGTCCCTGTCTGCTGTGCTCAACTTCCTACTCTTCTATTATAGATTATTGGGTTGAAAATAGCTTTGCTAAAATTAGGCATAACTTTTGAAAATAATTTAGTCAGTTCTTAAACATATTTTATCTTATTCAAAGCTGGAGCACTTTTAGCACCTTTCTTGTCACTAGTTTAAAAAAGTAAGTTTCTAAATTATTACTTTTTTAAATCAAATATTGCAATTACCTTTGCAGTTAAACTACAGACTTTTGCAGCTAAATGTAATGTGTGTCTTGGTCTCTGAAACAAAGTATTGAACTTCTCATCCGATTAGCAAACCCAATGTTTTCTACTTATTGACCTCGAATAGAAAAAAACCATTTAGCCACTGTTTGTAATGAGAGTAGGGCTCCAGTCACTTCATATTTTCCCTTTCATCAATCCTCCATTCCCTCCTTTTTCTAATCCTAATCTGCAAGAGTTCTGACAAATTGTTTGGTTTCTAACAATGTGGCAACAATTGTGAACAGCTCTCAGAGCCATGGGCCACGTCTCCAAACAATTCTTCCTTTTCTGCTTGGGGAGAAAAACACCCTACAGCTGATGGTCAATATCAGTGTCCTTAAGCTCCTAAATCCTTGTAAACTAAAAGAGAAGGAATGGAAGCATCAAATTACATTTTGATAAATAAAAGATGATGCATAACAGCATATAAGAAAAAAAAAAAACCCAACAAATTTTTCACAAATCCCAAAAGAGATACTTCTACATTTTTTGGAGAAATCCCGACTCATCTACATTCAGGATCTTGGCTGTACATGACATTTAGACACAGGATTGTTAAACTAGAACAATAATGAAAAACACAGGAGTATTTCTTTAAAAGACAATTTCTATTCATTGCAATTAAACCTCTTTAATGTTTGTAGACCCAGACACGGTTTTTTCATGTATGTATTACACAGAATCTTAACAATGATGAAAAATGTTAAGTGTTTCCAGAATAGGATTTCTCCCTAAAGCCTCATAATCTAATAATATCAAAAACTAAGGGAACCTGAACTTTTACTAAGAAAGATTACATTGTTAGAATTAACATCTGAAATTAGAATTTGCATATGTGACCCCAAAATACCCTAAAGCCACCTTAAAAATTAAGGAGAAACTCCTAATTTGCAAATGCAAATAACAAGGCATTTTTATGTTCCATAGCAGTTTGCTTTTCATCCTCTCTCAAACTTACATGTGAGCACTTCCCTGAACGGATCAGGTGTGGGTTTAAGGGAAAGCAGAGGTTAGACACATGCCACAAATAAAGGAAAGATATAGAAAAAGCTTTGGATTAGAATTACACTGCGTCCCTCCAATAGTAACAACAACAGAACCGAATGTGATACTTGCAAAAGAGTCACAAGAGGGCACAACCAAGGAAGAAAATGTTATGAAGTAATTAAAATTACCTTGTGAGCCTCTTTATGCTTATGCAGATGTGCATCTAAAAAGATGTTGGACCTAAAGAACAAGTTTTGTGCTGGTGGCTGGAGAAGTCTGCTGTTGTTAGCTCAATCTGATCAACTTGACATAATTGTGAAGCACAGCCAAATCACAAACAAATCCTCTGAGTGCACATCACACAAGCCTGGATCCCTCAACCCCCAGACTGTGTTATCCCAGGTATATTATTGCCTCTTCCCTAGGTCAGCAGTAGTGTCCAAGAGGCTTAGTGGTATACTGCTTCAGGAAGCTGACGCAGCTCAGCTGATGCCTCTTCCTCCTCTGGAATAGCCTGGGTGGCCCTGTCTGAGTGCTGTGGACTTCAGCTGCCTGTGCACTCTCCTCCTGGCACCTGCATCAGGGAACACTTAAATATTTTGGGGATGTTTCATCTGCTCAAGGGATTAAACTCATTGTGTAAGACAAAAATGATAAAGAAAGAATGAAAGTCACAAAACTGCAGATAAACAGAATCCACAAGGTTCTACAGTAATGCAAACACGACTGACTGTCAGCTTCTACAAAACCTGCCTAATTAGAGCTGTTATCAAAATGAAGGTCATATTAAATAATACTAAACATACCCTGTACTTATTTCACATTAATGTTCATCAAAGTAATTTCTGTTTTAAAAGGGATGATTATTTAGTACCATTATCAGTCTCAGCCTCAATACTATGCTGCCACTAATATACAGAAACCTCAGCTTCATAAAAAGATTCATTATCTCAAGTGCTGAGTCAGTATGAGCTCTGTATCTTGGAAAAAATATAGATTCTGCACAGAAAAAAACCCATTCTGTGTGAACGAGACACTTTGACCCTTAGTCTTCCCTTCAGGTGAGGTGGTGACCTGGATTCTTCATCAATAACTGGATTTATTAATTCTGGACAGCATATCGTAAACTGCTTTCTGTAGCAATTTGCACTGCTGGAGGAGAGCTATTGAGGAACTTTCTCCTCCTTTAAAGAAGACACTTTAGCTGTCACATCCTGTCTAACAATCAATGTTTCCCCTTGCTTCTTTCAGTTCCTTTCCAAGCTGGCAGTTTTAAGAAAGCATTTTCAAAAGAAATCAAACTGGTATGTTTTCCTCGTTTCTTCTGTGCTATGTTTTATAAGGGAATAAAGTGCCATTTCATCTGAAAAGATACTCTGGACTATTATATTTTGGGATTTTTTGCCTCAGTGTTTCTCATTTATTTACTTGCACTCAAGACAGATAATAAAAGAACAAGCAGCCTGACCTTTGGACAACTGTCAAAAAGCCCAACTCTGCAACTACAACAACCAGCGTGACCTTCTTCTCTACCTTCAGCAGCCAACAACCGCACACAAGGAAGGAGACAAAAGCAGCCTGGCCTGTGTATAAAACTGGACTAGGTCAGGTAACACAGCCTGTTCTCAAAGCCCTTGAAGATGAGCACTTTGTGAACCCTCTCAGAGCATCTGGGACCCACCAGCCAAATTCCAGAGCTGTTCCCTGTGATGCCCTGCCAGCAGCAGCTGCCAGTTTTGTCAAAAGAGATTTTTCCACGTTTCTGTGGCTCTGCCTCTGTCACCTCAGACTGGATCTCGCGTATCATCTGTTTTTCTGAGGGCACCACAAACACCTTATTATTTACTCCTCCATAATCCATATCCAATTTTCACAGCTGCATGTGTACAGAGCTGGCAGGAAGGACTTGGAGGGTTTGGTTCCATGCACAGAGACCTGAGAGTCTCCAGCCTTTACCCAGCACAGCACTAGAAATCAAGGTAGCTTGTTCCCAGCAGCACATTCACTGCACCAAATGAGGCCAAAGTTTGCTTCCAATAGATTTGCAAGGTCAAGAGCACCAAAAGCAAACATTGCATCAGTGCTGGAAGATAAAACACCGAGTGGACATAAATGAAGAGGAAGCCTATCACGACTACTGTTAATTCTCAATAGTTCTACACTCCAAGCAAAATAAAAGCAGCATGTGTCAGTCATGCTCTTAGAAACAGAACCAGCCACTGCATTTTCTGGCTTCTTTCTATACTGCATCAATAGATGGCTTGGTTTTATTTGGAGAAATACACAGTGCAATATCCTATGCCATGCAATACGCTCCAGGACTCAGAGGGCATGTGGTTGATTTTATTGATTCAGTTTTCACACGGCTGTAACCCCATTATTGCCAGCAGAGCAATTGGAAACTGCAAGCAGATCCTAGATTGATAGACTCTGATATTTCTAATTTTCACATGTATATAGCTAGGCTTATTTCTTTTCTTTTTTTTAATTTGAATTTTCCTTTCTAATAAACCCACTGCTGTGGGACACCTACTCAATGGTACTCTAGTAAAAAAGGGACAGAATTCATTCCATTAGAGGCATTTATTGGTATTATTAGGATTTTACAACATGATAGCATAATCTACCCTTTGCCTGAAGTAAACACTCTTAAAGGAGAGTCCACAGGGAGAGTAAAACTGAAGCATTTTTTAAAGTGGTGAATACTAATCAGATATATAGCTGGAGGATAAAATAATGTTATAACAGGAAGATACAGCAAGCAGACCACGCGACAAGCATGATACCAAGGAATCAAAATATGACTGTAGCCTACACTTTGGAGCAACGAGAGGAGGAGATGAAATCAAGGACAAACTGGCAGGAGGAAAATATGACTCTCACTAATAGGAGGTAGGGAAGGAAATCAGGACAGAGAGGTGAAGATTTGAATGCTTGCACTGAAATTAGCCCAGTGGGAAAGACAAGCCAGAGATTTCCCAGCTTGGGTCCCCAGGCTCTGTTACAGCTCAGGAAGGCACTACCACGGTTTCAAGCTACCACTCACATTGTAATGATTGGAAGATACCTGGACTCATGGATCTTGCTGGAGATTCTTATGGATGTGTTGCAGGAAGCCTAGACCCTTAATCACCAAACCTCCGCTATTCAAACAGGTCCAACCTTTCCTGTAATCTTCTAACTCTTTAGTCTATGTTTTTTCCTATGTTTGTACTTGTCTTGGTGTTATTGGATTCTTGTCCGCAGAAACGTTAACTACACTTGGGGCTTCTGTAGAAATCCTTGGTAATAATGCAGCCAGTCATTTACTGAGCTCAAAAGCAGAACTGTAGCATAAAGTGCACAATAACACTACCTATTTAGATTATGTGAGATAATAGTCTCATAAATTGTGACCACAGTTAAAGTGATCAACACTGACTCTTTCTTAATAGGCCTATTACAAGGTCAGTAATAAAGGATTAGGAAAAAAATAGTATCTGTAGCCTCTGCTTGTTTAGAAATCAGGATTCCCATTTAGTACTAAACCAGAAAAAAGAAAGAAAAGCCATACTATACACACACACCAGTTTCTGAAGTATTAGCAGATACCATTTAAGAAGCCTTTTCATTTCTGCCTATTTTCATTTTATTAAGTTAATATGACAAAACTAAAGGCATTCAGAGCAAAAGCATTGATCCCAGTGATTGTTCCTTTTCTCACAAACACCAAAGTAAATTAGAAATAACTCACCTGAAGACAACTGGAAGCACTGCTTGGAAGGAGTTCTATATCACAGATAGAACAGAATGAAACTGAGATGAAGCTGCCCTCTTGGAGGAAAGGTGTGGAAACATCTCCAAGAGTTGTGTCTCCCTTTGCTCCCTTAGCTCTTTCCTGAAGAGGTAACTAGCAATGGAAAGAATTCCTCGCTGGGATGCCTGACTGCCTGCGGCTAGCTTAAACACAATGCCTAAAGTTCAGATGCTTGTTCCAGATGAAACGATTCCCACTTCCTCAGTAAATCCCAGAGCTCTTTACGCTGGTTAAAAGCAGGCAAGAGCACTGCCAATAAGTTCAACTGCATGGGGAGGGGCTGATTTTCTCTGCTAACACAGGTGCAAGAGGAGGAGGAGTTCAGAGGACAATAGGCAGCAAAGCAGAAATTCCCAAATGGTTGATAAAAGAAATTATAACAACCTGTGATAAATAATTGTTTAGGGTTTGTTAACTGATCATCAGATGCAGACAGGCACCAAGAACAGAGAAGCTGTAAAAGGAGACACACAAATGATTTGCTTTGCACCAGCCCCGAGTTTGTACAGTATGAAGCCCACCATTAATTTTGAAACTTTGAAACTTTAGCTAAGAATTAGTTCTTTCAAAGTAGTTTGTGGAATTCTGTAGCTCTGATCGATTTGCAAGCATTTTTCCTTTCAGTCCATGTGCAGGTAATAGACAGCACAGGGAGCACGCTGCTCATCAATCTCATCCTCAAGCCACATCAAACTTGAATTTGTATCAACCCAATTTTACCTAAGCTAAATTACTTCTTCAACAAAAAAGCCAGAAGGTGAATATTGAATGAGGAGTAAGGTGGTACATGAGATTTCCTCCAAGACCTGGGGGAAGTCCAGAACAAATGCCCAGTAGGACAGAATAACAGACAGAAAAAAACCTTGCTGGTAAACATACAAACAAACAAAAAGCAACACAACAAAAATGTCTTTTGGTAGTAAGAGCAAATTATCATATTTGCCCAACTTCAAAGAAGGTAGAATGTCTCTAGAGACACATTTGCATTGAGCACAGCCCTATTAAAATTGATGACAACTATTATTTTAGGAGAATCAACCTCTCTGTTTCCTAGAGGGGAGAATGCCACATGATGAAATGTATGCATAAGAAAACAGAAGACAGCATCTAACTCTAGGCATCAAAGTCAAGTGATCCATGTAGGATCATAAACAATCCAAAGAAGAAATTTCACTCTCCACAGAAGGTTATTCAGAGCATCTGTAATCTGGAATCTAAATATGCCCAGGAAGTATGTAAGGAGACTTCAAAGCCCTGAATTAGGCCTATAAATCTGAGCTCCAAAGTTAAGACTGTGAGTATTGTCAAGATATTCATAGGCCCAGTCCACGTTCCCAGAGGGAAAGGTGTAACTTTCATGGAAAAGCACAGGTGCTCTACTTTCATGATCTGGCTTATCCCTACTAGAGCAAGAGATTATAAATTTCACATAGTGCATTAGGACTTAAATGCCCACCTGCATGCTAAGAAGGAGTAATAAAGTCATAATTTTTTTTTTTTTTTGTTAATGAATAGGGATGGAACATTTTCACCAGAGGTGTTAGCATCCAATTTAAGTACATCACTGAACTGTCTTGCTCTTTGCAGTTGAAAAAGAGATCCAACAGCGGTGATGAATGACTGCAGATGAGGAGGTACATTAAGCCTACACACACAGAGTGCATTCTGAGTTGCTGCTGCTGTTTGTATTTACTATAAACAGGAAAAAAAAAACCAAGAGAAGAGGGTCTGGGTGAAACAAAAAAAAGAGAAAGTGCAGTGTGAGGGAATGTGTAACTAAACAGAATCAAAGAGAAATCCAGCACAACCTGAGAATAGAGCAGGAAGGGGAGACCTGGAGGCATCCCTTTCTCACAGTGTGTGAAGCAAAGTTAATTACTGTGAGTTTCAATAGTAGAAAGAAAGAATACTTCAAAGCCCAACAAGATACGTTGGACGCTACGGGGTATTACAGGATTCCGATATTGACCAGAACATAAAAAATGAGGATTCTGAGTTGCAAAACAGAACAAAACCAAACCAAAACAGCCACAAAACAAAACAAAAAATTAACACCTGATTAAATTAAACAAGTGGGATAGATGCAGGGGAATAGCTGAAAAGCATGGAAAGTAAAGGGGGAAAGAAGAATAAAAGTTGCTAGCTAGCAAGATGAAAGATTTATAGGCAGACAGATAGAGGGATAGACAGAAATAAAAAAAAAATAAAAACATCATAGACACTGTATCTATGGCAACACTGAAATAGAAATTAGTAGACATTTTTCTGCGTTTGAAGTCTGAAGGTTGGAAGAAAATCAAGCCACATTGCCAGCTATTTTTCTGTGGTCTGCATTATAGAAAACATGTCAGGAGACAGAAAAGAGAATATCAATCAGTTCAGAAGAAGGGAAATAGAACATCCTTCTTGCTTCCCTAATAAGCTTCACTTTCTAGTCCTTATTTTCTAAACCAGGGATGGGTACATTTTTTCAATAAAATTCCTCTTTTCCAAAAGATTTTGGTTGGATTTGGGGGATTCAATTCGATTAAAAACAATGTAGGCTTTATATGATTTGTATCCATCTTATTTAAAATATTTAATTATTCTAAAGAATATCAATTACTTGTTTCCCTGATTGCCTTTTCTCTCAAAATGCCCATTGGAACCAAACATTTTTATTTGCACACTGTCAAATCTGGTCCCTTTATATATATTTTCTGGTTCATATATATATATATATATATATATATATATAGAGTGTGTAATTACTAATATAATTTGTAAGCCCTTATAAAATGCCACAATATTTTACACTAGAATTTCGTTCCTCCAATGTATTGTGGAGCTTGTATTTCGGGTTTTCTCTAACCTGTTACCATGCCACAATATTTTACACTAGAATTTCGTTCCTCCAATGTATTGTGGAGCTTGTATTTCGGGTTTTCTCTAACCTGTTACCATTCCTACTTAAAAGGTGAAGCTTGATTTTTCATTGCTTTGTTCTTTGTTCAGTCATTTATACATGAGCAAGTGGGTGTGAAGTGCTGGCAGATGTGTCAGGCTGTGTTGCACTGCTTCTAACAACTACAGAAGGAGAAAGGCACTGGATCCTTAACCTCAACACTTCTGTTTCAACAATTAGATACTAATATTCAAGACTGATTCATTAGGCTATTTAACCAAAGTCATAGACTTGGAAGCTGACTGTCAGGTGTATATATTAATAGGAGGACTCTGTAATGGGATTTTTAATCTGTCCAATGAAAAGAAAAAAGAATTTTGGTGGTGTAAATTGTTGGTGTACTGGGAATGAGGACAAACATAATTCCAGATGAAAAATAAATTCATGCCCTAAGCTTCAAAACCTCTGAATTGTATCTTAAGCATCAGTATTATTTTAATATGTTTCTGAAATAACTATGTTTCATAAAATGTCTGTTCAAATTCTAAAATGAAGTAATTCTTCACTTGAATAACATTATTCAAAGGAAAAATCTGACAGAAGCAACTCAAAACTTCCCTGCATGATGAAGTACATCTCATGCACATACTCCATGTATAAATTACATTCCTGTGTCCATCAGAGGATCCCATATCAGATAAATCTGCTCTCCGTTGTTCAAAGTGCTCTTCTCCACTTCAACTCACAGACATGCCTCCAATGCAATATTGCCTCAGATTGTGCTGACAGTGATGCTGATTCAAGAGCTCAGGACTCACAACATTTCCACTATATAATTTCTAAAGCTACAGATAGTAGCCCTAAAAAATGTCAAAAGATGCTGCACATATACAGAAAAAGTGTTAAGCCTGTACTCTGAGAAACTGTGACAACCTCACTAATGCTGTAATTCCAAATACTAATGTTTCAAATTTGTATGTTATTTTAATTGAGGAACCTCTTTAAAAATCGTCTATATATCATAATTTCTGTAACAGAGGAGTCTCTAGAAATTTGTGAGTATAAGCTAAGAACCAGTGGAAACGTAGAACATGAGAAATAAAACTGTGGCTACAAGGAAGATAAAATTCATAACTGCTTGAAAGAAGGTAACGGAATAAGAAATCAAGATTTTAAAAACAAGTAATAATCTATAAGAAATTCTGAGCTTGTGGAGCATATGTCCATTTAAGACAGTGGAAATGGTTTCTTCTTACTCTAGAAATTAATATGGCTCTTGAGAGTTTTTCTTGGCTCCTGAAAAAGAGGAAAAATTACTATGCTCACTGATGCTGAGAAATTATTCAGTAGGAGAAATTATAATCCTATGATAGTAGTCATGCCTGTACAGAATGTCAGCCTGGGCATTATATGAATCCTCAGTGCAGAGACTGAAAAGAGTTTACAGCAACTGTGAATATTTTCAAAGGTGCTGTTAAAGAGAAGCACCATTCCTGGGAGAAACTGCCATGAGTCTAGGTCATGTCCTCATCCCTGTCCACACCACTACAAGCTCTTGGCTGTGCTCAGCCCTCATCAGCTGATGTGCACAGAAGAAGCTGAACTCGATGTTAATGACCCATCATTCATAAATCTGCAGAGCTGGCTTCAGTGGCACAACATTCCAGGCTGGATTAAAAGACACCTCTAAACCCCCGGAATGCATTTTATATGGAGCCTACGCTGCACTTTCCAATGTAACACAGTGTGATTGAGTCATCATTGTGATGATCATTGTACTCTGAGCAGTGGATTCAACTGCTCTTGTTAAACACAAATCTTTAAAAAATAATCTTTCAAACCAAGCACAGCATATAATTTTCCCATAACCATGCAAGCAGCTTGTTTCCAGAGTGCTGCATTCAGCACTGGGGGCCCCCAAGCACTGGAAGGATATGGACTTTGAAATCCAGAGCAGCAAGTCCAGAGGAAAGCTGTGAAAATGACCAGCATGAGGGCTGGAGCACCTCTCCTATGAAGGCAGGCTCAGAGATTTGGGGTTGTGCAGCCTGGACAAGGCTCTGGGGAGACCTTTGAGAATGTTCCAGTACCTAAAGGGGTCTACAAGAAAGCTAGAGGAGACATTTTGATACGGGCATGTAGTGATAGGACAAAGGGTAATGGCTTTAAACTGAAAGAGGGTTGATTTAGATCAGATATTTGGAATAAATTCTTTACTGTGCATGTGATGAGGTACTGGCACAGGTTGTTGTGGCTGCATTTCCATCCCTGGAAATGTCCAAGGGCAGGTTGGATGAGGCTCTGAGCAACCTGATCTAGTGGAAGGCGTCCCTGCCCATGGCAGGGGATTTGGAAGAAGATGATTTTTAGGGTCACTTCCTATCCAAACAATACTGTGGTTCCATTATATCATTCTACTCACACAAGGGAGGGTGGATAAATCACCGAGGAGCAACTCCTTCTCACATTGTACCCTTACACACATTTGTGTCATCTGAAGTTTATGCAACAATTGCTGCAAAGATACACAGTACAACGAGCGGCTTAAAGCTTCTGCTTGTGTTCTGAATAATTTATCAAATGCTTAGCTCTACTTTAGAGATCTCTTTTCATAAACTCAGATTACAGCACTGAGGGCCGGGGTGTGACTTCCTCATGCTCACACTGATGAGCCATTATTCATACAACTGATCCTACAGTGAAAAAACCAAAGTGCAGCTATAAATACAGGGCAATAAACTGAAATCATAATTTCTGATGTTTTTCTAGGCACCTATCATTCTGCAACAAACATGAATGAACAATTTATTTGGTTATTTTTGCACATGGGAGCTTCACTCACATCACTTAGGAAGTTTAAAAAGCTGCATTTTAACAGACTTTGACTCACATATGTTGAACAATCTCCCTTTTAAAAGCAACATTCTACAAGTGATTTAGCTCAAAAGATGACTATTTTTTCAATAAATGCTTTTGCTATGCAGAAGAGGCAAACATCAGCATGTGGCCTCAGAGAGGAACTATTACTCCTGTGCAGTACCTCCAAGTAGAGGGAAAACAGATCTGCTTCAGCCTAGTTTATGTTCAGGTGGTGTTAACTTTGGAGTGTGGGGGATTTTATCACTTTTCTTAAATAAAGCTATGTTAGTTAGTGTGCAGAAAAGAATCCAGAGATTAAAAAAAACTGAAAGTACAATTTCTCTACTGCTCTTGTAAGCATAAACTCAGAATATTAATAGAAATATTCAACCTGACTGCAAAGCACCAACAGTGGTAGCTGGACCCAGGACTGTAATAGTTCCTAAGGAGCTGTTACAGCCTGACTAGTCAGTGGTCTCTAAATTAAGAAGGATTTGCATGACTAGTTTAACAGCTCTGAAAATGTGGTTATAGTCCACCAAATCACAGTTCCATAGCATCAGAGCCTCAGAGACAGAACTGTCTCCTGTGGAGTGCCTCCTGTTACTGGAGAATATAATTGCCATTATCAAATCACTGTACAACATACTAATTAATCAGTGAACTATAAAGGTAAATATTATGTCTACCTGAATCCCCATGCCCTGTATATGTAAAATTAAATTCACTAGTACGATATGTTGCTGTGTTGCCTTTTCAGCAGGAGACAGATCATAGAATCATAGAACGGTTTGGGCTGGAAGGGACCTTAAAGATCATCTTGTTCCAGCCTCTCTGTCATGGGCAGGGACACCTTTTGCCAGACCAGGTCACTTAAAGTCCCATCCAACTTGGCTTTAAGTGTTTCCAGGGCTGGAGCATCCACAACTTCTCTGGACAACCTGTGCCAGTGCCTCACCGCCCTCACAGTAAAGAACATTCTCCTAATATCTAATCTAAACCTACTGACTTTCATTTTGAAGCCATTCCCCCTTTTCCTGTCACTACATGCCCCTGTAAAAAGGCTTTTCAAGGCACTGAGCCCTACACAAGCAATTTAAATACCTGCTTTTTATTAAATCACAGCAAAGAGGAACTTCAGTGATTGAACTTCCATCCTCACTTCGGTAGATGGAAGAATTCAACCTCTGTCAATCTACAGTCTGCACTTCTGCAGTTACAAAAGGTTTTTGACCTCAGAAAAAATGTGCTCAGTTCTTGTTACAGCAGCACAATACCACCATATTAGTAACATTTACACTAACGTCAGTGACAAAAGTGTTTGTTTCCCATGGAAATCAATTAATCAGTGTGCACAGGACTGAAGTGAGGCTTAAACCTTTCTCTGTTCATTCAAAGCTTTTTAGACAAATACCAATTTACTCTGCTTTCTTGCTCAGATTAACTTCGCCATAACTTTAATTTCTAAGGGGATATGCCAGATAAAATGCTCTATTTCTGGTTCACACATGTGATAAGATAGAGGACGGCATGGCAGGTGGAAGACAGACATTTCCACTGCCACCTCCCTGTCTTTTCCCTTGTGGGCTGCAGAGAGAAGTCTGTTCAGAAGCCACTTAAATCAGACCAGCACCTATTATTTGCTGAGGCAATACATTGTCACTCGTGTCACAACAGGAACAGAGAACAGAAAAGCTTCACTACATTTAACACTGCCAAGTACAATCACCCAAATGACTGACAACAATTCCAGATAACTGACAATCGGTGTAATTTTCCTACTTCAACCATCTTAAAAATAGACATTCAGCTTTGAAAATGTTCATCTTGATAGTTTTTTGAACAAGTTGTTGCTAAGATCATTTATCCTCGACTTGTCCACATGGTGCTTTTCTCTCTTCTCAGTGTTGACAATGATCAGTGCAGTATAAAGATCTCCCTTTTTTAAACTTCTTTGGCAATTTCAAATTGCTAGTGCAAAATGTAATTCCTAAATTCCTACATTCCTAGGAAATCAACTTGTTTAAGTTAACCTGTCTTCTTGGTCTTATAAACAACACATTGTGCACCTTACTGCCAGAAGAGTGTATTTATGTGCATTATAATATATAGTTTTATTAATCTTATTGGAATTAAATCCACACAGTGGAAAGAACTGAAATCCACTTTTTTTTTTTTTTTTAAACTTTGAGATACCATAATTTTTCTCAAGTTTCAGTAATCTAATACAGAAAAATGTGGTTTAACATATTGTTCACTGTTAATTTTCCTACCCATAAATGAACTGGTAGCAATAATAATGAAATTGTACATTATAGAGAAAGGTATCACCATAAAGTAAATCAGGCTAAAAGACAGAATCAGGCTCATGAGGAACAATTTCCACTCAAATTGCCCTAAAAGTTTGTAATGTGGGTTTTGGATACGCAGAGGGGGGAAAAGAGCAATACAGAGGGAAGCCTGTCAGCTGTCCTCACACATGTGAAATAATCTGTAAAATCTGTTCTAGACTCAAACCTCCTTTTCCCAAGATTCATACCTATCTCTATTTCTGTAAAGAAGAAATTATTGAATGGTTTGTTTGTCATAATGACAGTCCCTGAAACCTTTTTTGTCCAATTAGTTCACTCCCAGATACCACACATAGATTTTTTTTTTTTTTTTTTTTGGTCTCTTAAAGACTCAACAATGCCCAAAGAGATTTTGGCCAGTTTTCATTTGAAGAGTCAAGCTTAGATAGTTTTAAATGAGTTGAGACTAATGAAAAAATATGAGAAACTGCAAAAAGGTCAAGGCATTTCTCCTGACAGCATTATCAGAAGTGTGACCATTTCAGGACACATTAAAGAGGGGACTGAAAGGGAATGATTTGACTAAAGTCTAATGGAAAACACAATACCTGCAAGAGAGTATTGACTTTCTCCTCTAAGGCTGTACTTACTAGGGAAGGAAACTATAATCCTGGGCCAGCATATTTAATGGGAAAATAAAGCAGATATCACCCAAAAACCTGACACATCAAATCTATAGAAAGCATGGTTGTGAAAAAGCCTGATCTTCTCTATGGAAATTGTCACTTGCTATAAGAATTCCTAATGCAATTTCAGAATTTTGAAAATACCTTCTAAATCTCCTTACAAGAGTTTATTTTGCTCATTTTGATAAAACACTCTATTTCCCAATGTTTTGTTCTTTTTTAGCCCAACACAAATATAATATGAGAAATACAGCAAAATGGGAAAGAATTCAAAGCCCTAAACAAACATAAATAATAAAAATATCAGAAAAGTAATAATATTTGGGGTTTGGTTCAATTTACTTCCATAAATATAATATACATACATGCATATATACATATATATACCTATATATATATATATGTGGCAGCCTCTGGGAATAGGGTTTAGTCTAGATGATCTTCAGAGGTCCCACAGGGATCAAAATGACACAGAACAAATGAAAACAATAATGTTACAGAATTACAGATTAAAAGAATGAAACATAAATGCTGGAAAAGTAACAGAGGACAACATGATACCACTTGGAAGGACCCATTAAATTTTCCAGTAATATTTCTTTCATATGTCCAGAAATGCATATTGCCCTGAAACAACTAAATCATCAATATGAGTTGTAGCATTTTATTTTTCTTTGGATAATTGAAGCAGACTAAAAACATCTTAGATTATGCATAATCTTGTAGCTTGCAGCTCCATGGCAATTGCAAAATTGACACTGAGCCACATATAATTGAATCAGAGAAGTATAAGGAGGCAGTTAGAAAAAACTGGGGAAAGGACTGATTTCAGTTGGCATTTTTATTTCTAATTTATATTCTTATGGCACCTCACATGATTTCCTTTTGCTGGATGCCGAAAAAAAATACAAAAAAACCCCAAAACCAAAACAAAAAAACAAAAAACCCACAAAAACCCACAAAAAAAAAAAAACCACCAAAAAAACCAAAACCCAAAAAACCAACCAAAAAAAGCCCAAACCCACAAAAAACAAACAAAAAAAACCCAAACCAAACCCAACAACCAAAAAACAAAACCCACCACCAAAACCAAAAACAAACAAAGAAAAAATAGAGACAGCCCTTAGTTCAGTTTATAAGACTGAGGGAAATGCACATTTGCCTTTTGCAAATACCCCTGCTTGACCTATATTCTCTAAGAGGGTAAGCTATAGGAATGCCAATAAAATTGAACTCAGGATTTGAAACCAAACATTTTCAACTACACAGAAAGTATTTTCATCCAAATTCGGCATTTTTTAAAGATATGCTTAGAGTCTTAAAATGTACATAGCAGCAGCTTAATTCTGCTAGACCATTTGAAGACCTGTCCCATTGTTTTACCTGCCTGGGTTTATCATAAAGAAAGGGGTCAGAATATCTTCTTACATCTTTAAAAGATGCCTATGCTGCCTTCCTCCTGGCTTTTAAGCCTTAAAATGCAGACAGAAGAAGATCAATAGGATGTGATGACACCTTAACAAAAGCAGAATGTAAGCAACGACAACTCCATGGCTCTGGTGACCTTGGAACTCTTATGCTGATTTAAGTTAGTTATGGGTGTTTGCTATTAAAAGGAAAAAAATAACAAACTCATAGCTTACAAAAACTTTTCACAGGTTCTAAGGGGATCTCCCAACTGGTAGAATGGCAAAACAATAAAAGACTAACTGTATCCTTTAATACAATATTTAGTCTAAAACTCTACAGATGAGTGTTGAAATGACAGCAGTCACTATATTATATTCTTCCTCCATGCTGCTATCAGCAAAGGTGCTCTAAAGCCTGAAATACATTTCCTCCTACAGAGGTGCCCAGATTGCATTTTTCCAGCATGATTTACAGTTACATTTTTGCCAGTAAAGGCAGAAACAAGATTAAAAATTACAATCCACTTCGGAATTGTTTTAAGTTTTCACATATGTACTCTGAAAGTATGGTTTACATTTTTGACATCAGCATAAAGAAACCCTGAGATAATGTCGCTGCACTATTTTAAAATTAGATCTAAATCAATAAAGACTTTCCTTTTTTACTTTTTCACCATGACACAGTGGAATACAGAATTGTAAAAATTGCCTGGATATTATCTAACCTCATCTTTTCCTGTAAGATTAAATTCAGCATGGAGGGCAAGAATGGAAGTTGCAGTTCCTTCACTTAACATTTATGTCTTAGCATGAGATTTTAGAATATTGTATTTATTAGATAACATGATATCTTCATGCTTTCAGTGTTTCTGCCACTAGGGTTTCATAAAAAGGATGATTCCAAAGTAGGCAGAGAATCATATTTGAACAACTCCTAATCAAGCCTCTCAGTGTGGAACACGGATGTAGCACACACCCGAGGTGTGACAGCAGCAATGAGAGTGATCCTTGAGTAAAAGCAGCCAAAAGGGGAAATAGCCAAGGTTTCTCTAGCCTTTTCAGTTATCAGCTACGACTGAAGCCTGCACTTATTTCCTTGCTGGGAAGACAAAGGTAATTTGTGAGTCATTCCTTTGCCTGGCATTTCAGGAGTGATCCAGTAGGGAAGTCAAGGGAGATTAGAAACTATCATCTTGGAAAAAATCCCACCAGTCTGTTGGGCAGAAGACTTACATGAAGGTCATTCCAACATTCTGGGTTTTTTTTTAAAACCTTCCATTATGTCAGTGACACTTTTCATTTTTACCAGGAAGGTGAGTTGTCACCGGGACCTGACTCAGGCAGCCCTGGACTGTGTGAGGCAGAGGATTCCCCGCACAGCTCCCTGCTTGGCCAGACGGTGCATCCCACGCCAGCTGGCTGCTCCCTGTCCTCCACCTTCTCCTGCAGTGACATCCAGACACTTCCCTCACTGTCACCATAGGTCACCACAGTTTACACCTGCCACAAAACCACGCTGTCCGACAAACACCATGAGCGACATGAAGTCCTCGCTCACTGCATTTGTCTTCCATTTGTCTTCAATTTGTCTCCCAAAAGATTTGGGCTCCATAACTCCAGCCATAATTTATGCAAGTCCACAGAAGTTAAGAGTACTGTCCCCTCCAATAAATTGATTTATGTCCTGACAATTACAGGAAATAAAAATTTTGAGACTGTGATACAACTGGAAATAGGAGAGCTATTTGAGAAGCTCTAGCTATTATTTCAGTCTTGTCTAGATAGTTTTGCTGACATCACATATTCTAAGCCAGACCTCCTTCAACAAATAAAAAGACCTTTTTTATTGTTCTTTAAAGTTGGCATTGAAAATGAAAACTACCTCGGAATCTACAAGGCATGCAGCATGGGTAGTCCTCATGGACATTGCTATGAATATCATTGTGGTTTCATTAACCTTTTTCCCCCTGACCTGCCTAAACATACAACAGCCATGTTTCAAACCCAGGTTAGCTACCAATTCAAGTTCAAAAATAAAACATTTACTGTTTGACATGTGGGTCATAATAGCATGAAGCCAACTTTTGCATAAAAATAACCACTTACTCCTTAAGTGTTATGCAAGGAAATGAAGATTTTTTTCATGATTAAGAGCACTTGGCAAGGACTCTGTTTTAAGTCTGCTGCAGCTTGAATGTTCAGTTTTTGTTTCAATGTAGACTTCAGGGAAATAATTAAGTTTGTTTGTATTCCACTTCTCTATCTCTACCTCTAAAAGGAATCCAGTTTTAAGTCCAAATTCCAGTCAAAATATCATACCATCAGAACCTGGCAGTGAGGTGTGCTGGGAATATTTTGAACAGCTTGCAAATTCACATTAAATGCAAGAAAATTTTCAGACTTGAGGCTGCACTGTCCATAATTTTGTGTCAATTCAATGAATAGTATCAGCTGGGAAAAAAACCAGAAATTTGATTATTTTGCTGGGTTGAAAGAGTAGAGAAAGGTTAGGTAAAAAGGTCAGACTGAATATGAAACACTTTATGTTGATGTGAGAAAAATTTACACTGACACCATACATATTTGGTGGGGGGTTTTTGCCTAATTGATCATTCCAATAATTTCTGTTCCATTTAATGGAAATCATGCCCCTCCTTTCCTTGTGTCCCTTCCACTTGTTCAAGAACTCCTGTTGAGTTCAATCATGTTAGTGAGAATTTTCAGATCAGCATAAGGAACCCATAGTATCATCTGTGGAAAATACTCAGAGCAAATATCAACTATTCAGAGGTTAAATGTAAGAATGAGGAGAAGCTGGGAAAAAAAAAATCAAGACAATGAATGCATAACAAAACATGGTGCAGACAAACATAGCAAAGATACTGCTGCCACATAAAAGGTGACATATTTATGTCAGGAAAATAATGCATTTCCCTCCATGTCTATACATACATGCAGGAGAAGCAAAATTACAGGTACAGATATACAGGTACAGCATGGATATTTATTTCCAATAGAATCAAGTCACTTGAAATGAGCAGATGGGAAGGAAATAAATCCCTGTGTTTCACAATCAGTTAATCCTTAGTAAATTCATTAATTTTTAAAAAGGAAAAGAATTACATGCAGAATTATGAATCTCAAATGGCAGTGGTGTTTCCTGAACAAACCAGTTACTGTTAGTGCTCACTATGGTAAGAGACCATTAGAAATTAATTTTTAAATTAAAAACTAGAGGGCAGCTTTGCAAGACAATTGAACAAGGTAATTTCTAACACGAACAGATTGTTTCCCATATTTGTTCAAATAAAGTAATAGCTTTTCTCTTGCCCCTTTCAGGTTTGTAAAGAGCAGGATGAATTTTTCTGCATACATATAAAGTACCGGCATTTTGATGAGGTAATGGGAAATTTAAATTTACCCGATGCACTGTCTGAATATTCCTTCCTCCACTTTTTTTCTCAATTAAAAATTCATGTTGCACTTAATTGCTCAATTTGCCCAAAGTGTAATAAACAATTGAAGAAGCCATTCAGTACCACATAACAAATACATTACTTAGCATGATATGACAAGAAATTACTGGCCCAATTAGTGACACAGATTATTTAGTGCAAGGTAAGAAAAATAAAAAAAGGATCCCTAATGAAAATAAGGTGCTCTGCAAAGACAAAACAAAATCTGTATGTATTGTACACTTTGAAGTCTAGGAATGTCTCCTGGGAAAACTGAAAATAAGGCACTAAGCAAGTTACTGATTAAAGCCATTTACTTTCATGACATTTTGTGGCTGTGTATTGCCAGGGTATGTTAGGAAGGTTCAGCATTATCATCTGTACAGGGAGAGAGTTGTTTGAAAAAATTAGACAAGATTGCAAGGATTATCATGTAAACTGTAATTTTCCCCATAAAATGTTGTTCCTAGTTGTGAGTAATCTCTCGGTTTACATGCACCATGATTGCAGTTCCTTATCCACTCTGCAGAATCAAAGGGAACTTTGAGGGACACTCTCCTGTGATGTGCTGAGTGTATCCAACATCCAGAAAAGTCCCTCAGAATTAAAAGCATTTGGCTTTTCCCAGAAGACACCCAGTACCTCACAGAATCAGACTCAAAGGAAAAATATTAAAGATCCAGTAAAAAAAAAAAAAAAAGAAAGAAAGCTTACTTGAAAGGAGAGTGTGGCTGGAAGGTCCAACAGCTATAAATCAGAGCAATTAAATTCAGTGGCAATGCTTCTCTCACTTAAAAGGAAATAGCAAGAACTACAGTCTCTTGAATGGCAGTTTTGCTGCTGTGGTGTAAAATTTGAAATGTGTTTCACAGTCAGCTTTTTAAAGATACTGCTATGTGCACTAAAATCCACAAAATGTGGAACTTCAGTTTTCCTCAGCATCTGAGTGTATATAAGGTCTTTCTTTATGGTAACTCTCCTCTGGCCTGAGAAAGAGGAATAGTAAATCATCGGCTTCAGATTATCTCCAGTCTTTTATTAAGCCACTTGAGGGATATTTCTATGGTTTGGAATTCAGCTGCTAATAAGGACAAAGTAAATGAGGACAGTACCAAATATTAGTACATCCTCACACTGTCACCTTCACACTGTAGAAAAGCCCTTTAAAGCAGGAAGCTGCCAGTACGGAATTTCTTGGTAACTGGATTTAAGAAGAATTACTATTCTGATGAGCAAAACCCAATCCTATGTGCTACTCTGGATGGATTGCCATTTATGACAGATCTGCAAGATACAAGAGCCAAAGAACCTGGAGCAATGACAGACTGCACCCAAGGATGTTTCTGCACTAAGCCAAACACATAAACAAAATTCAAAGTTTGCTTCACGAGCTTTATCTTCACTTTAGGTCCCCTTTCACGCTTTCTCTGCAGAAAGAGGAAGGAGAAGAAAACAAGCAAAGCTTTGGGAAGTCCCTTTTTGTTGCAGTTAACTACCCCTGCACTTTACTACTCTTGCCCAGATTATGAGCCTGTTAATTTTGAAACTTTTTTTAAGTACCGTGTTTATCAGACAAGTTGGGAAAAAATAGTCTGCTTATAAGCATGGCTGCAATTACTTTACACCAGCATAATGTCACCAACTAGACAGGTATGACACCAGAATCATTTCAGAAGAAAATTTCTTTCTAGTTCTTGTTTGGTTTTCTGAAGACCTGATTCTCTATAATTGTGTTTAGTACTTAATTTTAAGGAATCCATCATGAAAGCCTCTGTTCCTTGCAGGTAATCAAATCCATATATCAATTTACTCTGACTACATTGGAAAAGAAAAATTCCCCATCCCACTGCCTAACTCAGTGGTAGCAGAAAAGCACAGTAACACCTTGAGCTGGAATGCAAAACTAAAAACACATCTGTAAATTATCCTGTTAACATAGATCATCCTTCCTGTAACTCAAGCGAGGAGCATACAAAGCAAATACGTAGTGAGTGCACAGCGTAAACATATCACATATGCTTGATAACAATGAGATTTCACTGGCACAGAAAGCATTTAAAACACGCTGAGAAAACTAACCAGCCAGGTTTTGTAAAGGAAACAAGAACCCACATGGAAATTTTCCTTGGAAAAGTGGCCAGCTATGGGTAAAAGCATTCATTTTCCCTGCACACCATCCTTTTTTCCTGTCATTAATCAGTAGGAGAAGAAAAAAAAATGGGGAATGGGGGCGGGGGGTGGACAGGGGGAGGAAGCTTTCGTGTTATCTCACAAGTGAATAGAAAACTGTAGGACACTTAATTTCACATGGTTAAACAGCTGCATAGAGAAAATTGGGAAGCCTGCATGTGCTTCACTGAATTTTTAGGGAACACTTTCTTCTACATCTTAAAGTAGGTTAACTAGAATAAGATGAAAGAATAAATTCACGTCTGTTATTCTTCATTCATTTGCTATATATACCTACATGCTTCATGTATGTCTGCTCACTTCAAACAGATGAAGCAGATGCACAGTGGGTAGATTTTTCACTTGTCTTGGTGGCTATGCCTGCCTAATGCTTCGTTGCAAACTGGGGACCAGTTCAGATTTGTTAGAAACTTACTTTTTACTTTCCTATAATATATATTGTGGTTTTATAGACACTGTATTTCTTGTAATGCTGCTAGAACACGTGTAATGTTATTTTAAAAAATGTCTTCAGGCATTTTCATGACATATCTGACTTTTTTATGCACAGAAGTACTTTCCCCCACTTTGGAAAGCAGGACCAATATCTTAACCTGAGAGACCTACATTTGAGCACATTCACCATCTCAAAGAACAAGGCCCTAAAACTTAAGATATTGAAGCTGTTATATGGTTTACACAAGTCAATTGAAACATAGAAATAATATATATTATATTATACAGGACACATAAATCAGATTTAGTGATAACTACTATACCACTACTAATAATAGTCACTGCTACAGAAGACTGGAGTAGCTGTCACCCTCTCCTATTTTGTATGCAGTTCAGCTTCATCAAGATTGAAAATGGTCTGATTATATTTAATTACAAATCCACTATACAAATAAAGCTGCATATTCTAAATATTAACCTTGTTAAACAGTATGAGAAAAATAATAAACAAAGCCACTTTAAAAAAGCCCAGTAGTGACAAAAATAATAAAATCATGCCATTAAAAACCCTGAGCTACTGTACATTCAGGAAAATTAATTTACATGGAGATGGCTTACACATTTTTGAACAGCACCTGTTCAAAATGCAAAGGCTCAGGAGTACTCTATATTTATCAAATAACTTCATGCAATATTACTGTATCATACTTTTAATTAGCAAACTCTGTGCAACAGATTTAATGATACACAGTAACTCCACATTCACATCCAGTTTTACTCATCATTTAAGGGTCTGACAAAATTTCCAGGTTTTTTGTTGTTTGGATTTTTTTCTTTAGTTAAAGAGAAATGAACTGTTCTGCCTTCTAGAAAAAGACAACCCACCAAACCTACAAAAACAGGGGCCTTCGGTGCTACACAATTAATACAAAAATACTTCCTTCCTATATATGACAAACTTCCATTTGCATCCTTTTATTCTTGGTGGGGTAGAAGGGGGACAGAACTGTAGCAGAACTGAAGAGGATGCCACAGATCATGAATGATGCTATATGAAGAGTGTTGCTGAAAAAAATTATATTTTAAAGCTGAAAGGTTCTTCTTCTTCTTTCAAACCCCTCAAGACTGAAGGCTGCTTTTACCCACAATCTATTGCATTAAATTTTTCTAGGGAGGACTCGGCCACATCTTCCTTAGCCATTAGTGTGAATATCTATTCAAATATATCAATCTGATAAGGTTTTCATTCAAGAGAAAAGGGAGTTGGTTAGCTCCAAAGCCATGGTGATGACTTCGCTGAACATTTCAGATTTATGATGTGTGCTGCTCAAACTGAATTTCTACAGGACACGCGGAAAATTTTGGAATGAATGAGACTCCTCAATAACAGCTAATCTTAATACTGGGGTGAATAACATGGTCAGCAGATTTCTGTTAATTGAGATCCCTAATCCTTGCACTCAAAGAGAATATAAAAGCTCACAGTTTCTCAAGGATGTCCTTCATGCTCTTGCTCCTCTAGAAACTCTCCATCTCTTCAACTGATTTCAGTTAAAAATTACATGTTGCCATTAACAACACAGTCCTTGAAAGTCATGAAGGAAGGAAAAGGAAGAAATTTACCCCAGATTACCTATTTAAAATATTGTGGAGTTTTTAAAATATTGAAAGAAATTTTCTTTTTTTTTTTTTTCTTTTTTTTTTCCCTTAAGAGAACTTCACAACATTTTCTGTTGACTTTGGGTAGTTTTCAGAGTAATCACTTCACAAAATTCTGCTTCCTGTTGCCCTGCCTCACTCCCCAATTATCTCATACAAACTCACACACATCATCTCATTAAAATATGGGTCTACATTAGAATTTGATACCTAATTACCATTGTCTAACTCCACTACTAACAATGATTCTGAGCCAAAGAAGTTTATTTCCTTTAAAAAAGGCTATGTGCACTTTTAGGAAAAATTCTGAAAGGACAACAAGAAGCCACCTACAGAAGTGGCTTAGACACTCGGCTGTATGTATTCCTATGTTATACGCAAGGTACCTCTCCGGAGTGTTTCACCAGCAGTTAAAAATCCACACACCTTGTGGCATCCAGAAGCCCTGCTCAGCACAGGGTGAGGCTACTGAGTTGTGCTGCTAGGCCGTATGGCTTTTGGTGCCTTCAGAAAGTGGGCACAGTTCACCTGGCTTTCCCATGTAGACACATCCTCTGACCCTTCAGATGACTTTAGCATTTCGGGAAACTCTATCCTGTGCCAGAAAAGGTCAATGTAATGAGCCAATAAAGCAGTAGATTAAATGGGGCATCTGAAGCATCCTTTTGAAACTGAGTGAATGAGCCTCAGCATCTCTTTGCTTCTAAGGTGGACTCAGCTCTGATGGAAGGAGATACTCCCTACTGATTTCGCTGGGCACCTGAAGGCACAGAGCTAAGAGGGACGTTTATACAAGCAAAAAAGATAAGAAAGGTAAAGCGGTATTCCTACAGATAAGAACTGAAAACAAGAGGTGGAGTAACAAAGTGAAGCAAAGAGAGGGGTGAAAAGAAGTTTGGGCTGGTCAGTAGCAAATAAAAATGGAATAGGCATGAGAAAAATAATTAGGCATTGGAAAGGGAAATACACAAAGAGAGATGAAAACAGAAAAGAAGATAAAAAAAGCAAGCAGTCTAGTTTTAAGAGCTACACTATTGGGATTTCTCCAGACCAGACAATAACTCCACAGAGTTGTCCTTTAGGACCTTGATCCAAAGATTATTACTTTGACTCTAATGGGCTTTGGATTAGGGAAGAGCCCCAGAGTATAAATTTATTTATATCTTCATATATAATTCAGCTCTGTCTACCAACTGCAACATATACTGTGCACAGAATTTAAATAGTTCCTTTTTTTGAACCTGGACACTTGTATACAGAAATGCTATTTGTCAAAGTTAGGTCTATGGTTGGACTCCATCATCTTAAAGATCTTTTCCAGCCTAAATGATTCTATGAGTCTATGAAATTCTTGTCCCATTTTACTCATCCCTATGCACCACTGGATCAGAAAGGCATCTCTCAGCTTGCATTTTGATAAACTCACTCACTTTAAAAAACTCTGATTGGGAATTGCATCCAGCTCATGAAACAGCCTCATGTTTCCCTAAGACTCCCCAAATACTCGCCACAAATCAACCCATTCTACAGCTGAATGCATCCACACAAGTAATGAGTGAAACACAATAGCTGAAAAAAATTACTGATAGTAGGATCCTTAGCCAACATGCAGGGTATAAAAACGCTTTAATGTTCTATTTATAAGCTGTGCCTCTATTCTTACAGAATACATTAAATAGGCTGGCATTTAAATTGAGTGCCTTGGGGGAGACGCATCTCCTGAAGCATTTAGTCACCTACATTAAGAAACAAGACTTCTCCCCAGTTTAGCAACAGGTTTTGTAAATGTGTGAAAATTCTTTATGGATGTATTTGTTAAAAACACGAGATCTTTTTCACACCTGTAAAAGGCATTTAATAATCCTCAGGGAGAGTTTTTCCAGTTTCAACAAGTAAGGCATTGTATTTGCTTTAAGTGGAATGGTAAGCGATTCCACTTGATCTTGATTTTCTTTAAAAAAAAAGAAAAAAAGGATGCTCTTAATTAAGTCTACAGTTATTATAAATCAATGGGGTGGCATGAAAAAATACTACTTACTAATTAAAAAAAAACCTAATTGAATGCAGAATGTGGGCAGACTGATGCAGCGTATATGCAACCAATCTCTAGGGAAAAAATGTCCAGGGTAAACACTTTAAAATTAAAGCTTTTCTGTTGACTGAATGTTTATTTCACATAAATAAGCTCTTCTTGTTGATAGCTTCATTTTTTCTTAAATGTAACGATTCTAATTTTTTTTTGAGCACTGCAATTGTCAAAATATTATTACACAACTCAGAGAAAATAAATGTATACTCTTTGATTGTGACCAAGATTGATTTGACCCTGATGCTGCTACTTTGGAAACCAATTTTCTTAATCACATAGTCCTCTTTATGAAACAGCTCATTTATAGATTCTTCTCCTTTTGTAAATGGAGGCAAGGTCAGCTACTCTTTGGCACAATGGTATATTCCACTATGTCCATGCCTAAGACAGGAGAGCTGAAAGAAAATTCTCTCTGTGGAAAACACATTATAGACCCCATTTCAATAGTGCATTATATACCAGTGTTTCAAAATATTAAATAATCTACATGATATAGTGGTCCATATTATGTATCATGTATTCATTCCCCTGCAGCAGTTTCAGATTCTGTTCCACAGAATAATGTAATGCCACTCTCGGTTCTTGTCCTGCATCACTTTATTTCAGCTCATATTACTTCGTTCTACATATGGGTCTTTCTCTATTATGGCAGAGTTGCAATATGTGAATCACCATAACTCTGATATCGAGTGATAGGTCCCTTTCCCTGTGTAAAATTACCACTGACAAAATGACTAAGACAAAATGTTACAGGGTTACTGAGTGTACCTTAAACACACTTTTCCATAGCTGGCTGTTCACCTGACTTACATTGCTCATCTTCAGGGAAGGCATTCCTAAAGCAAACAAGAGGTAAACTGTGAAATAAATATTTTAAGAGGAACTGATTTCTAAAAGTATTCTTCAAAAGTAAGTATCAGAGCCCAGTGTTTCCATATGTTAATAAGTAGAGAATAATCTATGAATAACTATTGCATGAATAACCAAGATCTCATTAGAATTATGAGTCATGGAATATGAATTAGTTGAATGAATCTTTTGATAGTAATATACCTTGGGGTGTTGTATAAGAGATCACCTTTCCTCAGACAGGAATAATTTCTTGAGCCACAGCTTCTTCTGGAGCCACTGTGAGCAAACTTGTGCTGAAAAATACAATCCCTGGCCAGGACTGAAGAAAGGAGAAAAAGGACAAAACACAACAAACTGGAATAGAATGGATAGAGAGTCACAGAATTATAGAACGGTTTGGGTTGGAAGGGATCTCAAAGATCATTTACTTCCAAATTCCCTGCTATGGGCAGGGACACCTTCCACTAGGGCAGGTTGCTCAGGGGCTCATCCAGCCTGATCTTGAACACTTCCAGGGATGAGGCATCCACAGCTTCTCTGGGTAGCCTGTTCCAGTGCCTCACCATACTCGCAGTAAAGAATTTCTTCTGTATACCCAACCTAAATTTCCCTCTTTCAGTTTAAACCCATTACTCCTGGAACTATCACTACAATTCCTGATGAAGAGTCCCTCTCCAGTTTCCTTGTATAACCCCTTTGGAAACTGGAAGGCTGTTATGGGGTCTCCATGCAATTAGACTTTTATTCATCCACCTAATTATGATAAACAGGTTTTGACTCAAAGTTTCCCCCATTCAAGTAATGAGGTGTGGAATGTTTAGTGACTTACCACAGTAACTTTTTTTGTAGATTTGCAGATGGAATAAAAAGGGGATCTAAGCATTTTTGTATTCCTTTGTTCATCTTTATTTCCTATCTCCTGCCTGATGAAAACAGTTTCTAAAAATGCTTGAGAAAGAGAAGGCTGAATGTAGCCCCTTCTAAACCTAAACTCCACTGCAAATATAAATGTGATTTCAGCATAAAATAAAGCTTTGCAACTTTCAGTCTTCCAAGTCTTCACATTCTGTTCTCAGCAAGAGCAGAGATTAATTAATCTAGCTAGCGTCTTCCATTTTGGCAAACTTCTTTTGAAGAAAAAAAAAAACTATTATTAGTTTTAGATACTTTAAATTACAAGCTAAGAGATGATCAAAGACAAAGGGCATTTCTCAGATCCTTCAGTTTTTAAAAAAAAATAACTAAGTCTTTGATTAACACACATTTAAAGGAAAATGATTAATCACATTTAAAGGAAAATGATTAATCACAGTCAAGACACTGTCAATCTTAGGCTAATTCCCATTTCTACTAACACTTATACATGACAAAACCTACTGTACCAAAAAGCTAAGACTGGCTGGACTAGCAATTAAACAGCTGCACCAACTTTGCTAAGCTGGCTCATGCATTTCACATCCCAGTTCCTTCAAAAAATTATCAAGTTTGCAGACAAGAATTGTCTACTAAAAACACAAACTGGCACTCAACCAGAGTTATAGTTCCACAATAGGTCAACAGACAGTATTTATACAGGAAAGCAATAAAAGAATATACATAATTTATATTTATATAGTTAGTGTATTTTGAACCAACAAGACTGGCTATTTCACAAATCTGCACATGTCCTTCTGTGCAAGTGTTTAATTCACAGGTTTAAGGGAGCTGGTTTTAGGATACATCGGCGGGGGGCGAAAGAAAAAAAAAAGGGTTTATCTTCCTGTGTTTTGCAAAGCTGTTTTGTAAAACTGTTCTCCAATAAACTGATAGAGATATCCAAAACAAGTAGCAAACACTTTTACTAGAAGTTACCACAGGAGTTTGTTTCTTCCTGACACAAGCAGCCTCTAAGGCTGAAGTTTGCTTTCTGAAAGCTCTCCTCGCTATTTAAGCATGACTAGCACTAAATGGCATTGTCATGACATTGAGATGGGACAGGGAGGGGTAGGAAAGAAATTCATAGCATTAAAAATTCTATCATTTTATGCTCTGTGTAATGCCCCTATTTTTTCCCTTATTGCTGTCATGACAAGTGCTAAAAGGTACTACACTATTTCACTATAAAATACAAATTCACATTCTCATATTTTCATAGCACACAATCATATACTCCTCTATTTTCTTTTACAGAAGAGCTATCCTGTTTTTTACAATGATAATTGACTGCAGACGTGATATTACCTCTGTCACCTACCATTTAATCAAAAAGAGGAGGTTGGAAATGTTGGGGGAGAAAAAGGGACCAAGAAAAGAGACCATTCCAGTTAGTTTTGAAGTAAGGAAGATGAAGGCTTGCAGGATGAAACCTGCAGTTTCAGCAGGTTTGGGACCTGATATTTGGGGCCAAATGAGGCACCTGGGAGGAAAAAGCAAGAACTTCTACTCTCTGAAGAGGTCAGGCTTCCTGATGGAGCTGAAATAACCTGTTGTCCAGACTGAGCACAGGAGCAAAAATGGATCACATACAATTAATCCCCTTTGTTACTCTGCCATACCAAATTTGCAACCCTGAGTATTAAACAATCATTAAAACACACAGATCTGGTATTTTTCAAAAGTAATAAATCACTTACTAGAGGGAAATTTATTTTAGAACTTGTACATACTGTGCTCTGGTAGTCATACAGCTCCAGCTCTTGTTACATGAATGTAAACTTAGCTTGCAACCATCAGGTACCAATTCCACCTATATTTATACTACAAAAATTAACTTCACCTAAAAAGTACTGGATTTATGATTTTTGATGTCACAGGTATACCTCTTAAGACAAGATTGCACCTGCCGAGAAAAGATGAGATCGCAACCTGAATGAAAAAAAAAAAAAAACAACAAAAACAAAAACCAAAAAACAATGCAGACAAATGCAGAGAAAACACAGGAGGAATGTCACTCATTTTATAAGATCCTGGGGACAATTTCCACCTGTCAGGGTGAAGCTGAGGCAGCAGAGGATCTGCCATGTTCTCAACAGGTCAAGTGGACTGTGCTGCACAGAGTCCACCTCAGACACTCAGGGGAGCTTACCCCTGCAGTTATCTCTCCTCTGATTCACATGGCCTGAGCCCTTCTCCAGGGACAGAAGGATGTAACAGCTTTTGATGAAACTATCAAAGATCCAAGGCTGAAGCAGCAGGAGGGCACTTAGCAGGTTTTCAGGCAGCAGCCATAAGGGGATGGTACAGTCTTAACCACATCCCTTCATGTCCCTTTCAGGATTTACTACACCTCCATCTAGGTCATATCACTACACCAAATATCACCTACACCTTAGCATAAGCTCAATAAGAAAGAATTATCTCTAAAGCCTTAATATGTGCAGAAAACACCTGTGTTTATGAAAACAATGGTTCTCACCAGAGTACAGCAGTATCTGCTGCCATAAGGAAATCCATCAAAAATTATTATCTAGTTTAGGACAAAGCAGCCTTTTATGGACCGTAAGTGTAACTGGAACACACATAACTTATTCCAATTAGCTGGAAGTCCTGACATAGCAGGTGGCAGCAGTGCATCCATTACTATAATGTGGAAAATATATGGTGCATGGCAACAGGCAGTTGTATTCGTCTTGATTATGGAACCTGGAAACAGCACTTTCTATCCTATCTGCTGTGGAAAAATCATTTTTTCTGACCCTCAAATGGAAACGAGCCTTTTAACAACATACACAGGTGACACTTTCATGTTTCTTCTGCTAAATTAATTTCAGGGCTATGAGTCTTCTATGGACACTTAAATACCCATTACAAGAGATTTGATTGTGAACATGAAATAGAAAAAAGTCAAAAAGAATTTTAGGTTATACAGGCACTTAGAAATCTCCCAAGCTAGAGGAGGGAGGATGAAAAGATCCTTCTTACCATGGCACACAAGGCAACAGTAGTGCACCCACTAATAGCACGTATGAAATTATAAACCTTTGTCTCCCTTCTGGAAACAGTAATTATTTGTCATTATTGCTCTGAACCCATGTTGCAATTACAGGTTTCCCTCTATTCAATTCAGCCACAGGAGATCTGGATCTAAACTGAGCCTGTCTTCTCAAACATGCCTATGTATCAATGGGAATTATATGAACACAGCAACTACTTCATCATTCCCACCACAGATGCCTAAAATATATCAAACATGACTATCCAGATTCATGTTTTACTATATTCTATTGCTAGAGAAAAAAAAAAAATGCATGTTGCAACTGGAAATGAGAGATTCCTGCACAGTTAAACAAGACATTAAAATCTCTGAAGAAATAATAGCCTGATGCTGTCACTGACCCTTCAGTTTAACCATGTTTTAAATGCACTGTTGCAAATGCCTGACCTAAGAGCAATACATGTAAATCCCTTTTTTAAACAATAATTACAGAATATTATTTCTTATCCATTCATTCATGAAATATTTCGCTCAAGCTTGTTACCAGCCCTACAGGAGGCAGAGTGTAATTTTTAATTTACCGATGGGGAGCCTGAGAACAACTGGTAATAAAACTAACTCCCCACTCCTGTACTGGTCAAATACTCCATGGGAATACAGTTGTGCAACTACTTGGGACACACCGAAAGCTGAAATCACACCTTTACATGCAAGCTTTTGAGATAAGACGCAGGTAAATAAAGTCTAATTGTTAAGGATACAGGAGATCACCTGACTTCACATGGGAAGGGGTGGATAAATTCCTTGGTTTGCTTTGCTCGAAGGCATGGCTTTTGCTTTACTTATTAAGCTACCTTTATCTCAAACAATGAGTTTTGTCACTTTAACTCTCCCCGACCCCACCAGTGGTGAGTGAGTGAGTGAGTGAGTGAGTGCCTTGCTTGGTGCCTGGGGTTAACCCATGACACAATTCTTATTAAAAGGAGAACGTACACACACGAACACATCCATATATACACACATGGGCATGACTGAAGACTAGACTGCTTCAAAGGACCATCATTTTGAATCCAGCACAGGTTTCCAAAGATGACGGCTGAAGGCAGCTGAAGGCTTATAATAAAACCAGGGAACTGTCTTAACAAGGGACTGGTATCACTGGTGATGAATCCAGGGTATCTGGTACATCCACACAATCCCATGGATAGTCTGCCTCTTCTGCAGACTGCTCTCCTTCAAGGCTCCCAACTTACCATATTTACCATGCCTGAAAATGACTGATTTGGCCCTTTTGTAGGTGTGTTTTCAGAAAAGCATATTTATGTAGGAGGCGAAGCATTACTTTCTTCTCTCAATAAAGAATTATTGATAAATGGAAAACAAAACTTGTAAATGTTTTTCATTTAAAGTCATCTGCCCTGATAGGGACTGGATAAAAGACCAAAAATTCTAAGTATAATCATTTTATTTCACATGCATGAATTAGTATATGGGACAGCTAAATGCCAACTGGTATCATCATCATGCCTACCAAGTTAAAACACAGTGTTTTGTTATCCTTACTAACCATTTGTGGGGGAAATTTTAATTCTGAAAGCAAAAGTGGCCTGTCAAAAATACTCTGTTATAAGAAATTTTAAAAGACAGGAAATGTTCTTGCATATTGTTCATTTAAGGAAAAAAAAAAGAAAGACAATGCTGCAGAAGATAAGAAAAATTATGCATAAGTAGAGGTCCATGCTAACTTTCAGCAAGGCTTTAGCCTGTTGTTTTCATTTATATTTAAGACACAAAGACATTTTAATTAAATTAGCATTTATATAGAGAGTTCTTAAATTAATGGAACATTTAAGAAACACCCAGCATATAAAATGACATCCTTTAAATTGCTAAAATACCTGGATAATATTTCAGCATGTGTACCTTTCACTTCAGGGATAATTCATTTGGCTATCTGGGCAACAGTATACAATTTTTATCCCTATACAATTCTTATGCACTATAAAGGCTGTGTATTGCTACGTTAGATTCCTAGGAACATAAAACAAGCAGCAGCAAATGGCCCTTTGTCTGCTTTCTTAAATTAAGCAGGACTGTCCATATCTTGTGTGGCATTAGCTTCCCTCCCCAGCTGGGGATGCTGGTTGGGCTGGAAGCAGAGCTGGAGCTCGCTGACAGAGTAGTAACGCTGTCCTGGTTCTGGAGTTTGTGGCGATGAAGAACAAGTTTTATGCACTGGTCCAATCACACCTTTGTTTAGATAACCCTCACTGACTTTTGAAGAGTCCTGCATCTTCAACAGATCTGCCAGCACAAATGCTTTGAAAAGCAATGTAGATACCAAACCTAATTGGCAACCTTCCTGAAAGGCGTGGCCATGAAACACTGCAAAATTCAGCTTCCAGTTGCCTCTGTGAGGAGAGGATCTGACCCAGGTGTGTGTTTGTGGCTGGACCACAGCCAGCAGCATCTCTGTATCTCTGGGTACGGACACACCTCAGGGCCAGGCCTGACGGAAAGCCCTGAAAGCCATGGCTTGGCAGCGCCTTGAGCTGCTGAGGACATGGCTCATTCAATCACTGTGAGCACAGGATGCAGAAACTTCATACAAAGTTGAACTTTACTCATATTTCGTTTTCATTTTCAGACTATCTGAATGACGATGTCAGAGAGAGTTTACTGTGCACATCACTGCGTTAGTGAATCTGTCACAGTCTGTGTCGATTGAAATGAGTCCTAAAACAGGTTTACTGGCCAAAATGCAACATTTTGAATCAGCAATACTGAGTGCCAGTGATGACACTGCCTAAAGACCCAAATCTGAAACACAAAGGACAACCAGGGAACTGGAGAGTCCTCTCCCCTCAAATCTGCTACAATCTTGGATTTCACTTCCTAGAAAACTACAAGTAAGATATGAACTTACTGAGAAATTGTAATTGTTTTTATCCCTACCACAAGTTAATATACTTTATCAGATAATTAAAATTGTAAAGCTGCAAGGTAAATGTTCTACAGGGTCTCTGGCTGACTGACTGCAAAAGAAAACACAGAGGCAGTGATTTAGAATTAAGATAGAATGGCTGAACATGGCAATACATCCTGACTTCTTTAAGAGGGTTATCCATAAATATTAGATATACACCAATACATTTTAACTGCTATACCTTCATTGTGCATATTTAACTCCTTGACAATTATCCACTACGGCTCAGAACACTTGGATTGATGTCTCTGCTGAAAAACAAGAAATATTTTATATATTGCTAAGTACTGTCCAAGAATGTTTAATGGGTTCTGATGAAGATGTAACCAGGGTATATCTAAGGTAATGGAATAAGCTGTCCTCTAGCTCTGTTTATTAGGAAATACATCATTATTAAATCTTAATCCATTCCATAAGAAAATAAGCAAAGGAAGAATAACTGTAGCAAGACGAATAGCCTTATTAGAAGAAGATCTAAGAATACCTTCATTTCAAAATTAGATTAGAGGTATGACAGACTGTGCCACATAGCAAAAAAAGGTCTGTGCCATTAATCAAGGAATCTAAAATTTGATAAAATGCATGTGTGTGCAGAAGGATCGTTTCATAAACACATTTAAGTGAATATGATACAATAAATTGAGCCTATGGACATGTGCTGAAAAATTATTTATGATAGCAGTAAAACATGATGGTGGCATTTATTATTTCAGTGTTTTCTCCATGACAGGTAATGGGTTTTTTCCCTTTCTAATTATGATTCAGTGCTATATCTTTATTTTTAGTTTTTCTACTGCATATATGCACCAAACATATACTGTAGGAAAAAATAACACTTAAAAAATGCCTCAACAAAATTAAAAACTTAATGCCACACTGCCAATCTAGAGTCTGAGAGAACACCTTTCTACATCAGAGAATACAAATTGACTTAGTACCTCAAAGAGCTAATAAAATATCTCATAAACATTACGTTTCTATTAGATAAGAGTAATGCTCCCTGATTTCTCATCTCTTGCTGCTATGAGTGAAGAAAATTATAAAGATGCCAAAGAAACAAAAGGACACTGATTTGAATTTTATGCCCAATAAACCTTGCTCAGAGGGACTAAAGAGACTTCATCAATGCAGAGATTTTGTAGTGGACAAGTTCCATCCAGAGCACTTTGATGCATATTGTTAGTGTGCACTCAGTAAAATCTGTACTTTCAGGGACAAACTTCAGCCCCATCCTCTCACAAATATTACTGCAGCCCCTCCTTTCTACAGAGACCCCTCATGCCAGTGTAATATGAAAGATGATTTCAGTGCACGGGGAACAGCTTATTAATTTTACACAGCTCTTGAGCTATTTTGAAACCTACCCTGGAGAGTACTGTCAGCAGTAAAGAGTGATTATTTCCTCAGCTTTCTTGTCTTTTTCTATTCAATCCATCTGCTTAGCACAATGGGCTTGCAACCTCTGACTGAAATTTCTAGATGCCATCATAACACAAATATTAAAAACTGTAACATTCACTAAGATAAGAAATGAAAGACATGCTACATGATTTATTACTTTGAAAAAGAAAGGAAAGAAAACAAAAATAAAAATGAAATTATGAAAGAAAGCTAATGCTGACCTTCCCTCTGTGACTGTTGGCTTTTCATATCTGTTGGCATTGAACGTGGTAAATCAGACAGAGTCACTGCAATCTAGAAAGCCTTGCCCCGGTCATTGTCACAAAAAATGGCCTGTGAAATCATTCTGATGAACTGCTAATTATGCTAACAGTCCTACAGTAATGAAAGCTACTAATCCTTTTCAACAAAGCTGTCTTCATTGAATGAAATCCTCACCTCATTCACATTCACACATGGAATTGAGAAAAAATACTTTCCCTACTGATGCCAACATTCAAACACCCAGAGCAATTACATGGAGAGGGAACATTTAAATGGCAAACAGTATCTGTAAAACAAAATGACATGAGGTGAAGCCACCAGTTCAAATCTCGACTCAATGCATTATGACTGCCCTTCTCACTTAATAGACATCAGAAACCGTGAGCAACTGGAATTAGAAGACAAGCAGAGAACAATATTTAAGGCAACTGCCCCTCATATGGACACAAAAATATAAGCAATGATGGGGAGTTTGGAAAGATTTGACTTATACCAAAAGACAGGCAAAGCTCATCTGTGAAGGCTCAAAATTTGGTGTACTGGCACACACAAAGATCAGTATTTTAGCCCATTTCTACATCTAAAATAATTACAATAGCTCTATAACAATCCAACCAGATAACTGTGGAGTTACTCCCTGGGGAGAAGATGTGGGAAACACAGAAATTTTCACAAGGAGAAAATATGTCTGTTTTTCTTGAACAAAGGTAGCCTGCTCAACTCATTTTCCTTTTCGTCTTCCCCTCTCTCATGTCTTTGCATACACCTTTTTCTGTTGTTTCTTTCCCTCCAACACGTTAGTTCTGTGAATCCCACAGTGTGGCAAAGGAAGGAAGAGTGCTGCTCAGTAACTGGTACATTGTTTTAATGTTCCTGGATTGTGCATTGGCACAACAAAATGGGATGAAACAGCATCACAGAACTTGAGCCTTTCATTCCTTTTCCCATTCCAGGCTGCTGTGTGATTTTTGGGTAAGTGCTTTCCACATTTAGGTAGGCAAAGCTGTGTGTATTCCCGGGAAAAACCGGATGGCTGTTCACCAACAAGCACACGCAAAGGCTGAGCAGAACAATCCTTAACCTGTGCTGTTCTGTATGTTTGTTTTTTCGCCATGCAGTGGTGGGAAGAGCACTGCCCAAGGAATTGCTCCCAGAGGGATGACTGAAGCCTGGCATACGCTGAGCCAGCATGGGATCTGCTCTGAGCTGTGCTGCGGAGGGCAGAGTTACACACTCTGGCCGTGCCCCAGATTCGGCACTCACATCACCGGCAAGTGCACAGAGGCACAGAGGGGATTTTCAGAGGGCCAATCTGGCCACTGTGTGGATTCTTTGAATCATTCAAGAGGAGGTGAATGCAAGGCTGATTCACTGTGTCTCAGCTCCTCTCTGTGAAACAGGAATAACCATTCCAGACAAGCCTGTGCCAAGACAGGAGTAGTGCTGGAGAGACACCAGTGCATATGCAGGACAAGGGTTAATGCATGTGCCACTTTCCCACATGACAGAAGCAGGGATTATTTCAGCAATGTTGAACTCATTTACGCTAAGTCTCATTTAGCAATAATGACTGCTCATTTTCTCCCTCTGATTTTCCTTTTTTTCCAAACTATACTTTGTCAATTAGCTGACCCCTACAGAAGACAAAAGTACCACCACGCACTGTACGCACATGTAAATTTATTCCTAGATTACATATAATTATTTCTTTTTTAGCTTTTCTTCCATTTCAAGTAATTACATTTGGAAAAAGGAAATTAGGAAGAAACTGATTATCGAATAGCCAGCTGAGCTCAAGTTAATGATTTGAAACAAAGAAAAAATGTTTGCAAAATCCTGACATATTCATTTACTCACACCACAATTGCTATGACCAGCTTAGGATAAGTCTTTCTCACATCTCCAGCAGCGATCTTGTACTGAAACACTGACATTCATCCCTATTCCAAATGCCAGCAAAACCAATACAGGATACACTGATTGCACTAACACCACCTTTCCAAAGTCCGTAAGTTCCCTGACATGGAAATTTTATCCTACAAGAACAATGAAAAGATAGGATCTCAGGAATCTTCAGGTGAGTCACTTGTGATTTTTATCAGCATCAATAACTGCCTCTATTTATATGTAGCAGATATATCACATGTTTTCCCCAATTTAATTATTTACCTTTGCTGACCTCAGGCTCTTTAAAGCTAAACTTCTGCACACTTCCGTGGGAGCTGCATTTTCAATTAGATAGTCATACAACTGGCAAAACCACTGCCAGCTACTGCTGGAATTTAACTGTCTGGGTTAGGCATTTACAGGCCACCATTCTTCTCAGCAGACCAATAACTCCTCTTATCTGGATGCTTAACTGCAATTTTGCAATGTTTTGCACAGAAAGAAAGTCAAACATCTCAAAATGAGATGTTTGTTTTGCTGTTGTTGCTGCAAAATAATGTTGCTATTATTCTTTCTTCACCAAGCTCTCCCTTTAAATGGATTTTACTACACTCATGTCTGACAACAGCTAAAGCTGTCAGATTGTGCTGAGTGGTGAAAAGAAACTTTATGAGCTAATTTGAGAAGATTCCACAATAGTTAAAAACCATCATTACAAAAATGGTTCTGGCTTCAATCTTAGTGAATGACGGGGTTTCTATCAGAAGTCAGTGCAGGCAAAATGATCCTTTGGCCTATGTACCATCAGACATAACACCTAGCCAACAGTTTCTAACAAAACCATATTGCATGTTTCTTAGACTTAGTACTTGGAAAATAAAGTCTTCTACTTGGTAAAACATAACAGGAGCGGTCATAGTCCTGCAAATTCAGTAGAATTTTCAAGAAATAAAAAGTTGCTTGGAAAAACTTTCAAGCAATAAAATAACTGTACTCTTTTCCCTCATCTTCACTTGCCTGCATAATGTTCTATTTAGCCTCACTTTAAATAACAGATTATTTAGGAAGACGACATTCACAGCATTTCTTTTTTTCTTTTTTTCTTTTTTTTTTTTTTTTTTTTTAAGAATAATAAACAGCAGTACCTGGGAGCTGTTCTGAATGCCAGGGTTGGGGTGCATGCCCCAGGCAGGTTTTAAAATCCACAGCAAGACAAACTGCAAACACAAACCAGCCTGAGAAGAGGATGAGTGGAAAGATGGGGCTTGGACGGGCGCCACAGAATGTTCTGACCAACTGGGACACCAGGATTTTAGGACGCATCCATTCAGACACAGCCAAAGGGGCTAATCTCACATCTGTTGTTTTGTCACAACTTCTAAACTCCTCTCTGTGGGCACTGAATATCCAAACCCAAAATAACGGCATGATTCAATCCATGCTCATATGTTTTCCATAAATATGGCAATTCATTATATTTGCTGAAAGCTCCCTCATAATTCTTGTCATGTGAAATAAAGTGAACACGTCCACTAAGTGCATCAAACATTTCAAAAATAGACGTTTGCATTATTATTTGCAATATTTTGTTCACAGTTTAGGCAGCATTGTTTTAGGGAGGGGGACCAGGGCAGAAGTGTTGTGTGCTTGAGACACATCATATCTGACAGAGGCAAAACCAATCAGGTCATGCAGTGGAAATTTTGGGCTTGACCTCAATAAAAACAAATCAGGCCTGAGTCAACTATTAGAAACAGTGCCTTTTGTAGCACTCAGTTCCTTCACATCTCTTCATCTCCACTGGTCAGCCAGGAGGAGCCAAGCCCATGGCAATCTGTCCCATCTCCACCTACTTCCCAGGGCTCTAGAGCTGCTGTCACTGAGGAACACAACCAACTCCAGTGATTCAGCACTGCAAACATGGATTAAGACTAAATCTGACTCTTCTTCAAGGTAGAGAAACTTTCTCATGTTTTTTGAAATTTCTCCAAGTCTAGTCATTCTCTGTTCTTCTTTATTTTACAAATGCAGATGAGCTGAATTAATTAAGTAAATTAGAGAAGCCCTAACTCAGTTGCAGATATGCAGGGATAAAAGAACACATTTAGAAAGCAGTCAACTTGCTTTAGAAGCTCGTTGGCATTTCTTTGCCTGTACAGCTGCAGTAAAAGAGAGCTAAAGAAAGAGTTAACACTTCTGTCATTTTGGAGTAGCTGTCCAAGGGCATCCCCCGCCAAGGCTCCGGAACACCAGAATGATCTGAGCAAATTTTCTGTTGCTGAGCCTCTGTCTCTCCATGTTTGAGTGGCAAGCTCTTCAGGAAACACCTAGCTATGGATTTTAAAGGAAGACGTGTCCTTGTGCCACTTACAGGTCAAATACGTGGAACAGAAAAGGAAAAAAAAAAAAAAAGACAAAAAAAAGACTGTGTACCTTCCTCACCCCTCCAGATAAACCCTACCTCAGCCCCAAACTTGTCTGGCCTTCTGGGATCCAGGATCCCAGATACCATGTACTTATTGTACATGCACATTTTCTTTGTCAACCAAGCCTCAGAAAAAAAGACTTTTCAACTCTTAGGCTACCTACAGTGCATGAGGCAGTGATACCCTTAATTTGGGCTATTTTGGTAGATTTGGCAACTTCAGTGCATTTGGAAATTCAGAATTATTTTTCTATCATGGGTCAGAGATGGTGACTGCTGCTAAGCATGGCACCCTCCCTAGCACCTTATCCCAGTCCTATGAAGTGACATCCAGCAGCACTATTTCTTTCCTCCTCCTTTCCCCCTTTATTTCACTGGCTCATTTTTTCAGTCAATTAAGGGGGAAGGGAATAATGACTTCTGTTGTCCTGACCAGTTGCATCTGTGGTTAATGAATATTGTCACTGAGTAGATTTTTAACATTTTCAACTCTTAGAGAAACACTTTTTTTCCACTCACCACTATGGACCATTTTCTCATTACAAGGAAACAACAGTGATATGTAAGAGCATGCATGTGCTCGTGCACAAATGTATATAAAGTTATAAGAAAGAGGCAGGGAAAACACTTCAGACATCCATGTAGCTATTCAGAAGGAAAATAGTGTCTAAATGATGGAAAGTACATGGCCTCTCTCTATGTTTGTTGCTTTTAATATTATAGAACAGTGTTTTTATTTATAATAAACTTTCTTTCATCAAATGAGACTATTCCATTCCCTCTATAATCACAGCTACATTCACAAGTAAGCTTATTATCACAGCGAGATCTATCAGCTCTGCCTACACTGTATTTACAAACTAGAAGGGAAGTTGTTAGCTTAGAAAAATGCATTACAGATACTGTGACAGACATGAGGACATCAAACTTAATCACAGAGAGATAAATTAACTGAGTCTGGGGAAAGACAGGAAGGAGGTCAGCAATGTCATCTTGATTACTCAGAAAGGTTAAGAACTACAGCAAACTTTGACCAGGGAAAGACAAAAGATAAACTTCAGTGAACTGCACTACATGATCCATTGAAATCACAATAATCAAGCTGATTATCCTATGGTTAACCATGGTAATGACCATCTGGGTGAGAAAGGTGAGAAAATATTAGGACTGCAGAATTGGTTGTGCTTAAGTCACACTGGGCATAGAAGTTTTGTCTGCAGAGCTCTCCCTTGGAGTAAAATGAAGAGACAGAAGGAAATTTCCCTTAAAGCCAAGTCAACTTTCCACTATCAGAAAAAAATCCATCTTTGAAAATTAGAAACAGTGGGAAGTACACTGCATTGAATGCTAAATTAATTTCTTCTGATAACTTATTTCAAACAGTGTTTGATTAAAAGACAATAGAACATGCTTTAAATCTAAAAAACATGGTTACCACAGGCTGAGGCAAAAGTGGTGTTGCTGATAAGTGACAAGAGTGTTGTTATTTATTTAGCCCTTGTAAAGGCACCCCAGTCAATCAATAGCTATGCATGTACCAAGGCAGGGGGACTTGTATAAAGATGCTTATCAGAAATCCATGGGCAACATTCCACTTTTGATTACAGTGCTGCAGACTGTCCCCAGTCCTGCTGAAGACTCTGTGCCTCTTTGACAAGCCATATTGACAGAAATAATAATATAGAAATCCCGCTTCCTAATATGCATATCCAACTGCACAGCCAATTAACCACTATGCTGACTGAAATTGCTTTGTTATTCATTCCATTCCAACTGATGTTAATACTTTGGCAGCTGATGGGGATAATAACTGATGGAGCATATTGGAAATTTTGAGAGGGGATATAAAATTTATATAATTTAAAGACATTGAGAAAGCTGCTATGCTTTATAGTCTTAAAACCTGAAAATGTCTCACTTGTGTGTAAGAAGTACTCAGAGCAGGAGCACTAGTATGTATTTGAAAATCTGTGAATGAAAAGGAGACATTTAAAAAGATTGTGATATACAAACAGGCTTGAAAAAAACATTAAAAAAGGCAATTATAAGATGAAAATGAGACGTTTTTCACCTCTACCTCTAACATCACACTGAGTAACAATACTTGAACATCTGGAAACATTTACATTTGATGTTTTAATCAAAATATAGCTCTTTTCTGCAAGCACATTGTAACTGAAAAATGTAATTTCATTTGCCCTAATCCCTAAAACTATTAGGTTTATTATCTTTATATACTAAAATAGCAATTCCTCTATATTAAAAAAACAATAGTAAAAGTCCATAAAATTATTTTTACCTACACTAATAAGTTGGGTTTTTCCTAACAAAAACAAAATGCTTTCATCATAGGAACATCTTTCAAAGTTGTTTTGGTCATATTTTTCACAATGGTGGCATAAATTATTCTACTGCTGTGTTGCAATTCTGGCCCTGCAGTTCTCATTTGGTGAAAACTCCCATGGAGTTCAACAGGCATCTTCCCTGAACAAGGGCTGCCTGACCAGCCTGCCATTGGCTACTCCAGGAGCAGTGAGCTGGTGATTCTGCTGCAGAAATGTCTCTGAATGGACATCATGTGGGTGAATCCAGTGCACATGAGCTCCACCTGCAATGGTGGAGCAGAGCCTGGAAGAAGCTGGCCTAGCTCAGGAGTGGGAGATCAATATGCATGCCCCCACTGCCACACATGTTCTGGATGGGAAACACTGGAGGAGTGGATGTGCTGTGGTAACTCCAAAACATGCCAACTTTTATTCCTCAAAACTCTCATTTTCCACAAGCTGTTCTTCCTGCCCAGGAACTTTGCTGCTGAAGCTCAGCCTCTTAAATCTCTCTACTGTTCCACCCCAAAGATCCCTAGCACCAACCCAAACCACCGCTTTCCTAAGATCTGCTCCCAGAACCCCATTCTGTCTTCTTCAGACTGCCTCTGCTCCTCCTAAACCACTGGCCCGCATGTTGGTCCTAAGCATCATCAAGTCAAATCTCTGAGTTAACTCAGGCCCTTAAGTGCACAAGCCCTACTACAAACAGAATTCAGCTCTTTCTCTTCTGTGGGTCCTGTTCCCTCTTCTTTCCAAGCACATGCAAATAACCATACCAACATGTAGATTTTGTTATCCACCTCCTGGCTCCTACTCCTGAGGTTTAAAAAAAACCCAAACAGAATCAATTTTTATTTAAGCTCAACAAGATCCTGAGAGCACAGAAAGAAGAACCTACCAGAAGTGGACACGCTGTACTTGTGATTTGGTAACTGAATTGTAGGGAATTATGGGGCCATAAAAGAGTTGACACTAAAAAAGTGTTTGCAGGAAGGCAGGATTGACTGAGGATGATGACAGCCATCCATATGGCTACACTTTTAACATATTCAACATGCAATTTTCCCTTCACATGTGATCCATCGTGTCCCTAGATTCTTAAAGAAACAGCCTTTCTTCATTTAAAGTTACTGAAGAAGTTCTAATCTCTTTCCTTTCATATGGGCTGTGTCATGGCCCATCCCTACTTTTTCAATCTAGAGTATGAACTATTCTATCTACTCAAAAACACCCCAGAAACCCAGACTTCATGGTAAATACAGCTATAACAAAAGCAATAGCCACCTTCTTAAATGGATCAAGGAGGAATGGATACAAATCATCAAATAATCCACAAGCTACAAGAGACCACTGGTGAGGGCTGAGCAGTGTATGATTTATGTTTGTGAATGCAAGTCTCTTACTTTTCTGTACTTCTCTTTACATTGCTGATGTCATGATCCATGGAATTATTTTCTTATTCCTTCCTGTGGTTAAACTTTCAAATCTTACAGCCATCTTTCACCTTTCTGAGTGTAACGAGAGTCAGAAAGCAAAATGGAAAAGTCACTTGGTCAGGCTTGAGAGATGTTTAATTTTCACTTTTAGTGTATTAAAAGACCCTGTGCTGAACTACTTTTTGTCTAATATGGTGAGCTAATTGCTTGGTTGGAATTCTGTTTATGTCTCTGTGAGGCACAATACTGTCCACTAAAACCATGTGAGATCACACTACTAAGCAAAATCCCAGCAAAATTACCTGATGAGAATGTTAGCAGCAAGATTGTGGTTTGGTTTTTTAAAAGAAGTGGAAGAAATCCAATCATGCTGGGCTTTTGGCTTTGCTTATACTACTAGTTGAAATTGGGTTGGCTCAAGGAAAACTGAGAGATTAAAAAAATTAAACCCAAGAGGATGGGGACGTCAAGGCTGGCCAATGCCAGGGGTAAAGGAGAAGGGTGTGGATGTCTGAGTGCTGTGGTGACGTTTGCTGAGTGTCTAAACAAAGTGATCATTTCTCCTTCCTTTCACACTTTTAATTCACAATATTAGAGAGCAATGCTTCCATTTGGGATCGACTAATTGACCTGCCCTAAAAGCTCTTTTCCACTTTTAGCAGGTATGATGCTACAAAAAGCTGACAAAGTAACAAAAAAGCAGGTATGAGGTCACCATAAAAACTGCCGGTTTTTACGTGCAATGATATTAGATTAGAACAAAATAACTGCAAAACTGAATGGAGCTAATGCTGAAGGATACAAGCCTGAGAAGCAAATTCTCACCTGGCTAAGTCAGCAGGAGGGGCAAGGGACACAGGAGAAGAGCAGGTAAGGAACAAGCACACACACACACACACACAGACCCTTCCCCCTCACCCAGTTCCCTCTGGCTGATGCTTAGGGATGCAACGTTGGGCTCCACAGGAACAGTGTCCAACACTGCTCAGCCTGAGACAGAAATGCTTCTGTCAGGCTTACAGAAGCAAATGGGAACACCTCTCTGAAGAATTAATAATGAAAGGAATTAAATGTTTTAAAATGCTGCCGGATAGCAGAATTTGTCACAAACACAGGAAACCAAAGACACTTAGAGTTATCAAGTAAACATTCTGAAATGCCGCCTTATGACAGAGAACTTCCCTCTTTTCATAAAATCAGCTACTTAACTTCTGGAGAGGCTCCTGGGTTTCTCTATGAAGTCCTTAAGTGGCAGCTCCACCTCTTCATATTTCATTTACTTTAACAAGACTTATTTCTTCTGAGAAAGCTGCCTTTTTACACATCACTCTTTGACTGGGTCCAAGCTAATGTTTTTAAAAACTGGCAAGAGGTGTGACTTTAAAATGCTTTCTAAGGAATTGTAGCTGGTACCTCTACAATCATGTTTCTTTCCCCCTCATCCTTTTAGCCTTCCCTCAAATGAACAGCAATCCCCTGCATGAGGTCCCCACATGGGCAGAAATTGAGAGAATAAGAAGAATATATACATATATGTGCACACACACATACATCTTTAATTCTCCCCTTTGGCACCTACATTACAGAACATGCGGCATTCTCAATCTTGCACTGCCTCAAGTGCACTACAGAGAAGAGTGGTGGCCTGAATTTCTCCATTGTTTTGTTTTTAATTAGAACAGTCATATGACTTTTAATAAAATAACAAAATGCTTAAGAGGACACATTTCTGTGCACTTTATCTTTTCTAGCAGTTATGTATCAAAGGGTATTTAGCACACAGTGGGAATTTTCAGGTAAACAATGCTACCGTTTCCACCAACACCAGCACTGTTAATCACTGAAAAAAATCCAATAATTCCTAACTACCTCGTGCCTGCAACTAGGTCATCTTGCACAGAGAAGCAAAGGTTAAGTACAAGATCTGGTTTTTACTTTGCAAAGCCCGTAAATGACATCGCATGGTCGTGCAAATGAAGCAAGGCAAGATGAGAAAATGAAGAAGAATGAAGCCGTATAATCTAATCAGAAGCCAACAAGGGGGTTTCTTTATCTTCTCTTCCTCCCTCGGAGACAAAGGGAGGCTTTAAATCCTTAAAACACAGTCTGGTGTTTCGCTTTCTTTGACAGCTTTTGGTACTACCGAACATGCGTGTGCACACCTATTCTGCATGTATTGATGTGCAGGTTCTCCCAAGTATACATGCAAAAAGAACGATGAGAGCTGCACGGGGCTCTCCAAAGGGCACTGAAGCAGCTTCCTGTCACTTCAGAAACTAACTACCGGAGCACCGTCATTCTTAAGCAAAATGTATTTGCACCTGGAAAGAATTTCATCTCCGTCCCTTTGCTGCCCGCTACAGTGGGCATCACTTCCCTCCCTCAGTGTCTCAGCTCTTACCGCTCCCCCGGTCCCCGGCATAATGAGCTGACCTTTGCTTTAGTTCATCGACTTTCGACCAAGGTAATGAACTGGAAGCAGCACCATCATCACCAGCGGTGTAAGCGGCGCACCGGCTCCCTCCCCGCCCCTCGCTCCGCGCCGGGGTCCCCGGGCGCCGTGCCCTGCCCTGCCTCCGCCGTGAGGGCGGCTCGCCCGGAGCGTGTGTCCCCGCACCGGGGCAGGGAGCGGACCGGGAGGGGCGAGGCGGGGCGCTCCCAGCCGGGGCCGCAGCTCGGGGCGCCTCCGGGCTGGGCTTTCCAGCCGAATCCCTCTGCGGCGGGGCGCGGAGAGCCTCCGCTCCGGCGCCTGCCCCGCGCCCGCCGAGCCCGCGGCGACCCCGCTGGGCGCACGGCGCGGGCACGCCGCCGGCCCCAGGGGATGCCCCGGCGGCATCCCCCGCCCAGCCGGGAGCGGCGGGACGGCCCCGCGGCCCAGCCCTTCTCCGCCGTGCTCCTCGCCCTCCCCCGAGCGCCGCCGCAGCCCCGGCCCGCGGGGTCCCGCAGCCCGCGCCTGACCTCTGCGGGGCGGCGCGCCCCCGATCGCGCAGGGACCGAGCGGCACCCGAACCCACCGTGTCCGCCTCGCAAGGAAGCCGGTGACCTGTAGATAGCGATAGGCACTGAATGATGTTTGCTGCTGCCGTGGAAATGGTGAATGTGGTGAGCGCCCAAACTGGAGGCGCCCCACGCCACCCCAAGGAGGCCGCTGAGAGTGAGCGGGACTATCCAGAGCAGGGCCAAGCGGCCGCCGGCGCTGCTGCTGCCGCTGCTGGCGGGTCCCGGCTCCGGGCTGCCCCTAAGGAGCCCCCCCATCCTCCGGTGCGCGGCGAGCCGGCCCGCGGCGTCCTCGGGAGGAGCAGCAGCCACAGCAACGGAGGCAAACTTTGGGCAGAGGCGCTCGCACACTCGCACACGGCGCTGGCTGCAGCTCACGGCACCAGGCGAGCCATCTCTTCCCTTTGGGAAAGCCTGTGAGGATCCTTTTCTCCAGGTCTTCTTCTACCCAAAACAATCCGAGACATAGTCAGAGAATCCAGGCAGTTCAGAGCCTTCGCAAAGAGGTGGAAGTGGGGAAAAGCCCCGTGCCCAAACAATCGTTAGTTTCAGCTTTCCCGGGGCTGGTGCTCATTAACAATACTCCACAGTTGCAAGGGCTACGAGAATGCCAAGCATTCCCCCATCCTCAGTAATCCACAGTGTAGCCAATCATGCCACATTTCTGCTAAGAAAGAAAAAAGGGGATGCCACTCCATCAGGAAAAGCAGAGAAAAATCAAACTGCTGCTCTTCCCTCCATTCATCTCCAAACTGGTGAGCCCTCACCGAGCGAGCTCTCTCCCGGCGCGCACACACACTCACACTCGCGAACACACACTCACACACTCGCACACGCCGCCAGACAATAATCAGGCTGCTCCGGCAATCTCAGTGGTCTGGCTATTGACAGTAATACCCGAGGATGTTTTCAGGGAGAATAGTGCACCCTTATGAAAGAAGCTGGGAAAAAAAATAAAAATAAAAATAAGCATGCTTGCGAGGAGCAGGGCTATGCAAATCTGCAGTCTCCGAACAGCAAATCGCTGAGGCTTGGATGCAATGCAGAGGACGAGCCTATGTTAAAGAGGGAGGCTGAGTTCAGCTCCCACACAGTCGCGCTGCCTCTCCTCAGCCTTTCGGGAGCCGCGCACTGCCAGAACGCGGCTCGGGCGGTGTGGAGGGGACACACACACACACACACACACACTCACTCACACACACACGCTCACACGCCTCTCCTCCCCACCCGCGCCGCGGAGTCAGCAGCACGGCGGGAGCACTTCCCCTCCTCCGATAGTTCAGAGGTACCAGTGTCTTGAAAACCCACTTTCATCTTAAAAGGAACGATTTCGGGGTCTTTTAATTGGCCTAAACTTCGCCCATCAGATGCTACCCTCCGTCTATTCGGGCACCGGCTGTGATTATCCGGTAATTACACACACGGCGCCGAACAAAGAGTTACGGGGATTTTCTCCGGCACTACTCAACTACCGCACCTCGGCCGCCCACCGCAGCCGCGGCCGCAAACTGGGCTGAAAAAAAGCCTTTCTGGGTTGAGCCCCCCCGTTCCCCCGCAGCTGCAGGGCGGCGCCGGCAGCTCCCGCATCGCCACCCGGCTGCGGGGCCCCGCCGCGGCGCTCGCCCCACTCCTTCCCCCAAAACAGGGGCGAGGGCTACCCCACAGCACCACCACCCCCGCGCACACACACACACAGAGCCGAGGGTGCCATGAGAGCCGATGTCACGTTTAAAAGCAAAGGGTCAGTATCCAAAGGGCCAAGCTATCACCCCCCGGCGGGTCCTGCGCCCCCCGGAGCCGGGCGCGGAGGCGCAGTCCCTGCAGTACCGCACCTGGGCACAGCAGGGTGTGCGAGCCGCACACTCCCGGCCCTCCTCTCCCTCCCTCCCTCCCTCCCCCGCTCCCAGCCTGCCGTAGATCTTGTGCCATGCCTTCAGCAGCATGAGATCATGGGTGCGGGGTGCGGATGCGTGAAAGCGAGAGGGCGAGCGGTGGGCGTGAGAATGGGTTTTTTTTTATACATTTCGCGTTAATCTAAACGCAAACCGCTGCAATTTGCCGAGGCGCTAATTCCCGCGGGTGCGAAGTCACAACCTTTGCTCGGCTGCGTAGGCTGAGGAACGAGAAAGGCGTCTCACCCCGGCTCCGCTCAGCCCAGGGCGGATCGCTGCCCCCGGCGAGAGAAACGCCCTTCTCCACGGGGTCGTGCCGGGGGCCGCACACGGCGACGAAAGGACCGCGACACCCCCGAGCAGCGGCGAGCGAGCGGCAGCTCCTGCCCTGCCCCGGGGGCGGTGCTGGTCACACCCTGCCCACCTGGACGCGTCGCATCGCCGCTTCGCCACGCACCCAAAGTTTTGCCAAGACGCCGAGGTAAATCTATAGCAAAGCCTTAACGCAGTGAGGAAAGCGGCAGCCCCAGTGCCCGAGCCCTTGCTGCGCTACGCGGAAGGGCTGACACGCTCCCCGGAGGAAGCTCACACCCTCCCTGGCCCGGGGAGCGCCCCTTCGAGGCGGGGGCCATCCTATAGCATCCCCGACTCGCCAGAGGGAAAGGCAGCTTAGGAGGAAGTCGGTGACTTCCAACCTGACTTTCCCAACCTGTCTCCAAAAGCTTCCGTGTAAAAGGAGAAACACCAATTTTCCAAACTATCAGCTTTCAACTGCCGTGCACTGTCACCTCCTAAAAAAATAAAAGCCAATAAATTCTCTAAGTTTCGGAGTTAGGGAAAGAAGGAAAAAACAGAATGAATCCTTAAAGAAACGTCAGCCTGGATTCGACAGCTCTTATAGAATTAAACCCTCTGATATATGTTTCCTGTTCATGCAAGTAATGTGTGTTAGAAATTTCATCCATAAATACCACTAGGTTTTCTATCAATCTGACTCAGGAAACAAAATATTTCAGTCACTGGAACCAGTTTTTCATTAAACTGTTCTCATGTTGCTGCCGTTTTAGAAATAGGCAGCAGTAACTTGACTGTTCTTAATGATTCTAGACATCCTACAGACGAAGAACTTAAAATTGTTATCACTCCTCTGAAATGGGAAGCCGGTATTGCCAACCGTGTGACGATACAGTTGGCAAAGCAGTTGCTCAGATGAAATTTCAGTTGGCAGGTCCCGTCTAGACTAACTTTGCTCGGCTGTGCTGTTTTAAGGCCGCCATCAGGAGCTGTACTGCGCTACCTTACAGGGGGAGTTTCCCTGCTGGCATCCAGGAAAGCATGGCTCCAGCCCCGTTGGGGGATTCCCCATTAGGTGTAACCTTGCCAAGAGAGGCTTTCCACAGATCCCTTCCAGCCTGAGCATGGTTTGTTCAGCTTTGGTTGAAGATACACTTTGGTGTGGATTCAGAAGGACTTTGTGTAAGCGCTCAGTTGTTTGAGTACCTTAATCTAAATTCTTGTTCCATCTGCCATCTACTGTGCCAGGGAGCCCTAAAGTGCTTACAAAACAAGGACAGATGAATAAAATGTTTAGGTACTTCCAAGGTACTTCATTTAATATTTTACTGAAGATAAAAGGGGTTTTTAAGCGCTCTACTTTATTAAATATGTGCTATTTATGCAGCACACATACACAACCGCCACTAAAGTTTCTAGTTTCAATCTGTGTCTGGAGACTACTTAGAGAATTTTGGTTTTTCCATCAGATAGATTATAATGGGTTATTTTTTAGGTGCTACATTATGATATTAAACACTACTTGGGGACTGTTAAATTAATGGATTGTTTTGCCGCTGTGTATCCAAACCAAGAGTTGAGTACACAAAGGCCAATCTTCACAAAACTATCTAGGCATCTAACTCTCACCTAAGTACCCTATTAAAGTGTGAATGGGGTGACTGCCCTCTAAGTAGGAATCCTTTTCTGGATCTGGCGATGTGATCAGCACCTTGGGTGTAGCAGCTCTAATTTTAACAACATTTGACATTTTTCTGGCTCTGCACTCTGAACCACAAACAAGAGAGGCCTAGCCAAGTTTCACGGGGGAGAAAGGTGATCTAATGCAGTGCAAGGGTGAGAAATGTGAGAGAATTAATTTGCCAAAAATATTAAAAGATTGATATTTAAAAAAGTATCAGGAAGGTGAAGAAGGAAGTGTGTACGAAAGCAAGATGGGGTCAGGAAGGCAAAAGAAGGACATTCCGGGAAGTAAAATGCTCTCTTGCTCATTCTTTTCTGTGTTTACAGCAAGCTGATAACACTTTCTGATTTGAAGCAACTCCTGTACTTTTTGCATGTTTTGTTTTAAAGGAGATTGTAGGTGAGTGTCAGTCTCTTTTCTCAAGTACCAAGTGATAGGACAAGTACCAAGTACCAAGTGATAGGACAAGAAGAAATGACCTCAAGTCACACCAGGGAAATTTTAGATTGGATACCTGGAAAAAATTTCTACAAGTGTTGTCAAGCCTTGGAACACACTGCCCAGGGGGAACAGGCTGCCCAGGGAAGTGGTGAAGTAACCATTCCTGGAAGCATTTAAAAGACTTGTAGAGATTTATATTAGATACTGGGAAGAAATTCTTTACTGTGAAAGTGGTGAGGCACTGGAACAAGTTGCCCAGAGCAGTTGTGGGTGCCTTATTGTTGGAAAATCTACCAGTTTAAAATTTTTTTATATAACTTTAGTCAGGGGTTTGTTCGCTTTTGCCCTGGGGGAAAAGAATTTTCTTTACAAAGGACTGTTTCACCACTCAAGGAGTGATGAGCTTAGCATCTCAGCAGACTGGGAGTAGCATAGAAGATACATAAAATGATGACCCCTAACAAACACCAACTCCAGACATCATCCCTGGCATGGTCAGAGAGACGTGGTCTGAAGAAAGAGAGATAAGAGAACAAAGAATGAGAACCTAATTAATATCGAAGGTGAAGAGATCAATAACCAATAGGAAACCAAGTACTAAGAACTGTGTAACTTGGGACTAATGAACATTAAACCAATGAATTTCTCTGGGTTTTGACTGCATAAGTATCTGAAAAATCTAGTAAAATCCATGTGTTATGGAATTATTTTCTCTGCATACTCAGACTATGTGTGGATGAAATTATTTTTATTGCACATCCTGTCCAGAACAACATCCTGGCCAGAATAAAGTAATGCCTTGACTCTCTAACACTAAAGATGAGCAATCTGGTCCAGTGGGAAGTGTCCCTGTTCATGGCAGGGGCATTGAAACAAGATGATCTCTAAGGTCCCTTTCAACCCAAAGTCCCTTCAACCCTATGTGGCACCTCGGGACATGATTTAGTGGCAGACTTGGCAGTGCCAGGTTAATGGTGATCTTAAAGGTCTCTTCCAACCTAAATGCTTCCGTGATTCTGGGATTCTTTTAAAAAAGTTTAATTGGTTGTTTTTGCACTTGGAGTTAGGCTTTTTAACGACAAGTAAGTTAAAAGCTTCTGCAAGTAAATACGATGAAGATCGAAGGTAAACAGCATTGCTTATTTAAAATGCTTGCCTTTTTTACCCCCTGCTGACATAAGAGTATGAATCCTTGTTAGCTGAGGACTAACTGAAGATGAAATAACCTGTTTCTAATCCCCAAGGGCACAGAATTGTACTCCCAACACAACGAACATGCTGGTATCAGTCTGTGAAGGTTAACTCAAAGAAGGAAGAAGTGGTACAAAAGAAGGCAACAAACAAGAGCTTGTGTAAACAAATAAATGTTCCACTGCAGGCATAGCAAATAAAGTGTGAAAATAAACTGTAGCGTTCACAAGGCAGTTTTTAGTATCTCAAGAACTTAGCTCAGTGAAGTTAGTCACATTTAAAACGTACCCTGTACAGGTCACATTGGTAGTAAATATGACTTTTAATCAACGTATTTCCACCAAATGAACTCTGTTAATACCAGTAGGTTCCTAAATTTTTTGAGCAAGAATATCCTTAATTGTAAAAACACATCTTTCCCTGATTTCTTCTAGTGTCGTTATGGTATGAACACCAAATGCTCCTAAAGAAAATTTATACAAACAAAAAAAGTACTTCCATGAGTACAGTTTACGTTACTCACTCAAATAAAACCAGATACTTCTTGCCGGTATGACCACATCTCTCTGCAGCAGTACAGATATATCAGCTAAGATGGACAACATCAGCAATACCAGCAAAACCAGAGTGCAGACCATGCCTTAGGCCAGCAGAAGCTGTCAGTTAAATTCAGGGCTCCTCTTGGTTAAGTGCCACCTTATGCAACCAGGCTCTGCTGGCCACCTCTAATTAATCCTGCACTTTGTGTGGCAGCATCCACTCTTAAATTCCTGAAGTTCAAATGCTGTTCAGCAAAATAAAAACAAACAAACAAACAAAACCCAAAAAAAACCCAAAGAAAAGCCCAAAACACCTCCACTAATCTGTATTTGTATACTATACTAGGAATACTATATAATTAACCATGCACAGCTTTGACACACTACCTATGTTTTACATTAGAGCTTTTTCCCACTACTAGGCCTGGAATCTCACTTAATTTGAAAACACGTGGACATTTTGTGATTACAATTAAGCAGAGCAGAATTTATGTTTATACAGCCTAAGACAAAGGCTTAGAGAAGAAAACAGTCAAGCTAATGTTTCCCCTTACCACTATAAACATTGATGAATTTAATGACCTATACACTGTATCTCCCAGCACTTCTTTTACTGATGTCTGATAACATTGGAGGTGTTAACTTTCCTCTTTTAAACAGCAGAGAATGTTCCTTGAAAAAGGCAGTTAATTGCAAGGTATTGAACCAAGGCCTGTCATCCATGTCCAGTTTGTGTCCTAACCCTGTATAACCTAGGGCAGAAACTGTTTATTTTTAGCCAATAAACTTTATGATGTGAACTATTTGAAGACTTGGAAGGTAAAAAATGATTCTACAAGGATGGATGGAATATTTGTACATCCATAAAATGCACAGAAATTCAAAATTTTTGTAATCATGTAAGAAAGGGGAGCTTACAATGGAAATACTTAGGCTGCTTTCTCTGTAGTGCAGTTATTCTCTCTCTATGCATAGTTCAAAATAAATCCTGGTACAGTTAATAAGTCTTTCTGTCCATCCAGATAGGCTTAAATCTTCATAATAAATGTTTCTTGACTCTGTGTATAAAGTAATCTCTTTCTCTCTATTCCTTGCTGTCAAAAGAAAGCTGATTTTCATTTTGTTTCATTTCATTGAAACCATGCACATAAGCCAGATCTTTTCAATTTAGAACAGAAGAGGCTGGTGGGGAACATTTTCCAGTGGGGGATTTTGTCTTTGAAGAGAAGGTCTGTCTTGGTCTGAAATAGCACTGGTTGGTCCATAAGTCATTGGGGCACTTTGCCAAGTCTGTCCATCCTTACATGAGTTAGCCCTGGTTTGACCTGCCTTGAGGAGGATGGCTCAGAATCCACTGGGGGTTGGCTTTTGCTGACTCCCGGTGCTAAAATGCCACTTAATTTCATTTTTTTTCTTTTTTCTTTTTTCGGGTCTAAATCGGCACAAAGATTTCTAACACTTTGTGTAGGTCCCCCCTTTGACTCCAATCTAAAGCCACAGGAATTAAGGCCGAGTCCACCTGGATGTACACAGAGGCATTTGAGAGATTTGTAGTCCTGTTGCAAACAGTCTGTAGTCATGTTCTCTCTGGGCTACCAGTGGTTAATTCCATGGGCAATCAGGCTGCTGCTGCAGAACCTGCAAAGGTCTCTCTGATTTCTCCCAATGCTGCTGCAGGAATTGGCACTGCTTTGCCACGGAAAAGAGAGATCCCTGGTACAGCTTGAATGCTACTGATTTGAACTCCTCAGCAAATAACCCCAGCTAGGGGCAAAAAAAAAAAAAAAAAAAAAGGAAAAGCCACCACAAAAATAGGTTGTAAATTAGTCATCAAGAAGTTTGATGGTAAATGCCAATAACAGATCCCAGTATTGTGTTCTTTTATATCCAGTATAAGCACATGAAGCAGATACAAAGCCTATTGATAAAGGTCTCCAGAAATAGGAAAAGCGTGTGTATTACAGAGTTGTTTGCAGTCCTTGATATTGTTTGCCATGCACAATAACTGAGATATTAAATGCCATGACAAGGAAATCTCACAATAGACTCGTAGTGCAACAGCCACGAAATGGGGAAATTGAGTTTAAAGACCTTCCAAGGCAAAGTTTATTGGGGGTTTTTTTGGGTTTTTGGTTTGTTTTTTTTTTGGAGGGGGGAGCCCACTGGTAGCCAAGAGAGCCTTAAATTATGTTTGTGGAGCACCTAAAGTCAGGAGTGCAATTTTAAGCAGGTTTTCCTGACAGGATATCTAAGAGATCGCATTATGATTCATGAACATCACACAACACCCCTCACTCTTCCGGCCTCGGTCAAGAAGAGGATGTACAGTGAAGATCCACCCCCTGCCTTCCTTAAGCACTCCAGTCCTGCTTCAGTCTTGGCAAAGAAAGGGATAAGGTACAGCCACCTACTCTTTGTCCAGTGCAATACATTGCTTTAGACTCCAGACTGCAGTAGTGTTACAATTCAGCTGTAGAAAGAACTGAATTCAAAAAGCAGAGTTGCAAGAAGACGATATTAACTTTTGGCAGTCATAACTTGAAAATGTCCAAATACTTATTTAGCTTTAAGCTTCTTTCTTGCTTTCTTTTTTCCCCCAGAAAAGGTGTCACCATTGTGCAGAACACGTTTCTAACGCCAAGCAAATTTCCTATAGCTGAGTTATGAACCTCGGAACATACAGGTTTAAAATGAAAATGCTGACATAATCTTAAATGTAGTGCCACAAATATTGCCACTACAATAATCCTTGTAACCTAATATATTAGCCCTAGGGGGATGGAGACTGAATTGTTGGTCTCAGACAGCCTTTCTGAGGCTCAGTTCAAATTGCATAATTATTCTACATCCTTCAAGTTCTTTAAAATACATTTCAGATGCAGTATTGTACATTCCAAAATATTTGTTCCTCAGAGATTGATTTGACTTTTTTTCCTACTTTAAAGAGATATATGACCTCGGAGGCATGTGAAAAATCATTAATCAAGTTTAGACTGTGTAACACTCTTTTGTGTGTGAAAGACTTACTTTTTTTTCTAGATTCCCTCAGTTATGTTGCCAAGGTGATTCCCCCAGAGAGCCATGTGTTTATCTTGACAGGTGTTAGTGAGATCTGGGGAATCTCAGTGGAATTGTTACTGGTTGCTTTGAGGTACAGTAGAAAACATTAAGTCTGCAAACTAATGAACTTACCTTATTACATTCTAAATAAAATAAACCACAGAGTAAGTTGGATTAATCTACTAATGCCTTTCTAATGAAGCTTTTATTGGGCATATGGTGTGGTCTTGCTGTTTTCCTCATATAGCTAGCACAAGCTAAATCTCAAAATAAAACCTATGTGTACCTCTTCTGTGATATACCAGCCTCAGAAACTTGCCGTCACAATTATATTCAGACTGCTATTTTACTGGCATAACCTCTGATTATGGTTTGCAAGACTAAATGGATTAAAAAAACAAGAAAGCAATCAGATTAAAAAAGGAAACGGGAGACACCACTGATAGGAAAATAGAAAATACAACTTCTACTGCTGTTCCTAGGGGAAAATTTAAAACCACTGCCGGTAACTTACAATTACTCTGAAATCCATTCTGTGACCTGTCCCAACAATGTCAGAGAATCATTAATTAAGTACTGTAACTTCCATAGTTAAATAATTATTCCTTAGTTACAGTCCATTTGTGTTTTCCAGCACTGAGCTGTAACACACTATATTTTTACAATGCATATTAGAAGCCACAAAACAATAGGTGTTTTTAACAAAAAAAGAATGACTCTTAAGCAAGGTGAAACAAAATACCATCATTTTCAGCCAGTTATGCCTTTTGCTTCTAATTGCCATTTTCTTTCTCTCTGTATATGTAAAAGATCAGAACACAAGAAAAAAAAAAAAAAAAAACATTCCTTAGCAACATTCATCTTCTGGGAACATGCTGCTGAATTTAGGTATAAAACCATAACGGCATCTCAAAGAATAGCAATAGCTCATATACTTCAGCTTTGATATACTACTTCAAATCCTTAATCTCCTTTTTTCAGATTTCCACATAAAGTTTTACTCTGCTACCATATTTGCAAGTGCCCATTTGAGACAAAAAGTCTTTTCATGCCCAGACTCACCCCTCCCTGTACTTACTTCAACAACAAATTAGCAGCCAAATTTTTCTCTCTCTCTTTTTTTTTTTTTTTTTCTTTTTCCTTGTAGAGGATAAGAAAATAGATACAGTGAAAACAGAGTGAGAACACAGTTTTTCTTTCCTTCAGCACCAGCAGCCAGAAACAGTATGAAAGCAATGGATCATGAAGAAAAGCAATTTCCTACTTCAGGGATTAAGCAATACTCTCTTTTGTAATGTTAAATGAAAGTTTTAGGTTTTTTTTTCCAAGTAATACCAATTTTTTTCCCCCAGTGTAAATAAATACTCACTGGAGAAGCTCCAATAGTCCCAAACACATCACTTTCTAACCAATCAATAGCACAGATAAAAACCCTTTGTGTTGTACTTCTTTCATCAGGCCTATTGATAGGGCAAGAAAAATTAAGCTACTACAGAAGCCAAAGGTAATTAACTTAACGAGAGAGAATATCTGATGATATACACATTCCGTTCTTTTCTTAAGGGCAAATATAGGGGATTCTAATACAGAAAATAGACTTTTGGGGAAGCATTCAGGTAAGGACAGCTATCTGCATTTCACTGGCACATCTCTCATCCAGTGACACTGTAATACAAATTACCTGCTGTGATGATTGATGGCTAGACTGTCAGGTGAGGTACCACACCCTCCTCTAAAACATGATCCTACAATTCTCTTTGGTAGGAGGGAAAACATGGAACTTCTACACCTGCTTTTGCCTCAGCTTTTTGAAGTGAAACCTTGGGAAAATCACTGAAAGTCATTTGCCATTTGATGGCTAATTGGCAACCTAGGCCAATATTACCAGTCCCAAACATAAAGGGCATTTGCATGAGTAAGGCTTGGTAGAAATACACCCTTCACACCAATGCTGAAAGGTTCCAAAGGCTTTAATCTTCCAGCACTGTTAAACAGAACATTGCAGGATGAAGTCTTCTCCACCTACAAGTTTTTGTCTATAAAGCTCTAACAAGAATATTCAGTGCAGCTTTAAAGCCAATGCTCTGTTTAAAGCACTTTGAGATCACGTCCTGATGAATGCCAATGTTTGTAATAATTATGGAAGCGTGGGCCTCCCTCAATTTTTATACACAGATAGATGGGAATCCTGTAAATATTTGATCAACTTTGCTTAAAGGGACAATTTGTATGGGAAAACATTATCACTGTAAAGAAACTTTGTTGGCCAAGCTTGTTCTCCTTAGCATATATGCAAATAATAGCTGCAAATATCAAGAGATTGGAAACAGAAAATAATTTTATTCATACCTGTGTTTTAATTTTTAATGAATTATATTAAAAAAATTCCTAGCTAAAACAAAGCACCAGCTATATAATTAAAATGAAGAGTCACAACCAGCTTATCTTTAAAAGCAGGTTGTAACAGAAAAGAAAATCCAGGACTTCTCAGCTGCAATTTTATGGCTCTATCAAAACTTGCCTAATTTTACCTATTCATTTCAGTGCATAATAAAAGATGTACTCAGAGAAAAAATGTGCAATGCATACATATTTTTAAAGGCTTAGAAAGCTAGCAGCTTTCTTTTAACACCCTTGGATCTAATTTTGTTTCTAACAAGTAAAATGAGAAGAATGGGGCCCTAAAAAGGATTATGGCCTGAAACCTGCTCTTTGAATCTCTGCACATGCTAAAGCTATCATAAATTTGAATAGAAAAGATGGGTGGTCTGCTGACCATCTTTGGTTAGAGAGTTGAGCATTACTGCCCAGAAAAAGCTTATGGGTTTCGCCAGGAAGGTTTCAGAAACCACTGTATTGAACCACCAGCCCATAATAGCTCTTCCACATTTCACAGGATGTCAGTTCCTGGAGCTGTTTTTCCTTTGATGCACACAAAGTACTGCCAGTAATTTCAATCAGAATTATGCTATGCACTGGAGGAAGACAATCACATAATAGGAATTATCACATTTTTTCCATATCCCTGCCTCTCGCAGAACTGCTGTTTTGTTAGAGGAGTTGGTACAGTATATGCTACTGATCTGTGGCTGCTTTGTTTAAAAAAAGCTTAGTACTGGTGTAGTTCTTCTCATCCAGATATATCAAAGCACTTTATAAAGCACCAAAAGCAGTGGAACCAAGAAAAAACTTACAGTGAAACCCTTTTTTACTTTTGATAACTTGAAATGCTCCCAAATTATTTGTAGTGAAAAATAAAGGAAACATGAAAATTAAAGAATCACATTTTTAAAAATTTACTTCATTTTAAAAATGATGTTCCCTTTCATATTTTTTTGCTCTTAGTTAAAAAAAATGAAAGGCCTTTGTCACTATTTTTCAGTTGGGATTGAACAAATCTTTCAAATACTTCCTTTTCAGAGAGACCTTTAAACCTAGGAATAGTTAATTCTTATAACTCAAATCAGGGCACTTCACTCAATGAAACTCCTGTCCTTGATGCACTTGTACTGCATGGGACAATAAGCAGCACTCATTTGGCTAAGAGTGAACACCTACACTAAAATTCCAATCACACAAACATTTATGAATTACAGCAAGAGCAGGGTACCTGTGTTGCGTGACACTTTTGAGCTCCAAAACACATGCAGTGGTCAAAACCCTCAAAGTGAGGGTTGAAGGATGAGTTGTTCCAGCAGACACCCCACTGACCTGAATGGAATTTACCCAAGCCAGGGGCCTGGGCTCTACCTTTTGTCGAAACATTCCAGCAAAATCAATATGAGCTATAAATTATTAGAAGCCATTTTTAATTCTCACCTACTTTGCACTAATGATCAATTTATCATTAATGCAGAAGGAGATTTAAAGCAATGTTTATGCCATTAAAATAAATATCCATTAGCTATAGAGGATATCCCACAAGTGCATTTGCTTCTGGTGGAATTCTTCCAGAACACTGGATCTATATACAGTATAATATAATAATATTTAACTGGTAATGAGCTATTGAATTGCACAGGGGGAAATAGCTTACAACCTTAAAAACTTCTAAAGTAACTTCTCTATCCAAGATGGGCTTCAGTTACACAACTCAGTATAGGAAAAAGTTTTTTTGTCTATAAAATGCATCTCTCTTAGTTTGCATTTCTTTCATTTTTTTCATCAAAGGAGATTTATAATGTGCAAGCAATACAGTAAAGGCTTTCTTCTACTAAAGAAGCTCAGAAATAAGCAGATTCACAAGATTAGTTTTCCAGAAGGAAAATTCTAATTGTGCATTTGAAGAAGTTTGCTTATTCCTTTCCAGTATGGTTTGCAATGTAAATGTTGTAAATGTGACTGGCAGCAGGGAATTCCTGTGCCATTACTCAGTACAGACCCAGGTGGTAAACTACAGTTAAGTTTTTGCTAATTTATTTAGATTCTCTAATTTAATCTCTTCATACGAAAAGGACAAACTACTGTACCACTGAGGTTTTTGGTCACAGTGATGAGATCAGCAGATTATTTCATCAGTCTTTAGCCACAGACACATAAACCTCATTAGGAAATTTTCTGACCCGGGTGGCTATAAACACAAGGACTGAGAAAACCCAGGGCATTAACACAAACCCAGCCATTAATCTGCAATGCATATTTCACTCCTGACAAAAAAGATTATCAGATTTCCAATTGCTGGTGAAGAGGATGATTCAAGCTCTCTGAAATCAGTAAATGTTGATCACTGATCTCTTGTGGCAAACAGGAACGTTTTTCCCCCTATCTTTTCAGCTGATTAATCTCCAATAAAACTTTATCATATCTGTCTATTAGATATGTGGCAGGGTGAAGTGTTTGGCGCTTCTTTTCCCTTTAGTTGCCTGGTTTTAGTGAGAGCCTCCGTGCTTGAACGTGGTTCAGGGTGACACCATGAGTCGACATCTGCTCACAGCATTTTGGAGTGTACAAACACAAGCAGAGCCTGCAAAAATGAAGTAATTCTCCCCTCCAGCTCAGCATTAATAAACCCTCTGCAGGAGTACAGGTACAAATTTGGACATTACGCCCCAGGAAGACATGAGCCAATTGAGAAAAACGTGAACAGAGCAACATGACCAGAGTCCAGGGAACATGGGCTTCAATAAAGCTTGAAAGAATTAGGCTAGAAAGGAGACAACTAAGATTGAACATGATAATAGCTTTCAAATGCATGAAAGACTGCTTCTAAAGAATAAGGAAATCACCTGTTCTCAATCACAATGATGGACAGGACAGAAAGAAATGTGCTAAATTGCAGCAATTAAGATTCAGAGTAGATATTGCAAAAACCTTCTCAACAGTGAGGATAGTGAGGTGCTATAAAAGATCACCCAGAAAATGGTGGAGTCTGCACTATTAGAATTACTTCAGAACAGCACAGACACAAGTCTTCCTAGAACTACTCAAATATAATTTATTACCTTTTCAGGACTGGGACAATGTCCTGCACTCCCTTTCATCTTTATATTCCTGAATAGTACTCCTGCGTGCAATCATTTTTGCTGGAAATTGTTCAACTGCAGAAATAGAAATATTCTCCTCTAGGCCTTCCCTTGCCCATGTTGGTACAGAAATAAGTAGGAGGAAATTTCTTATCAACACTCTTTTTTGCCCCATGTGATGTTACTAGAGATGACAGGTCTATTTGCCTCTTTGATGCAGAAGACAACAATGAGAATAACCAACCTTATCCAGGCCAATAATAAACAAATGAATAAGAAAGAAAATCTCACTGCACCATAAATTCCTCTACTACATCACCAAACAAGACCAAATGAATTCAAGAGGAAAATGCATCAAGCAGAAAGATTTTTAGATGAGCAGAAAAGAAGTTGCACCATCCACTTGGGTTTTGGAGGAATAGCCTGTGATATATGAACTTTCAGCTGACATACACATTTGTATCTATATCTATATAGATATATATCTATATATCTATATATCTAATCTATATATCATCTATATATGTATCTATCTATCTATCTATATATATATCTCCATGTGTGTATTTCCCAGCTTTTAACACTGATAAAAATTGTCATGATTAGACCTTCTTTCCGGAAGTTGGACCATGTTATAAGCTATTATATAACATGCATGTGATTTAAACATGGTCCTACTCTTGGACTCAGTGGGCTCAATAGTATTCATTAAATAGTCTGTTCTCATGGGATTCAACTTCCACTCATGCTATTTAGCTTTGAAACTTCCAGTTTCAATAACTTTAATTCTTTACTGAATTACAGTGTTTAGTGAACAATATTCTCCACATCACCCTGTAAATGATTTTATATCTCTCTGTGGTTCAGAGCTGGATACTGTGGTGCCCTCTTCGAAATTTCACAGAGCCACTAAATGAAGAAGCACACCATGAACAGATTTGGACAACTCTGCATGAAACTTTCAAAAGTGAACCAAAACATGATTCAAAGAACTCACTTCAAAATATCAGTTTAAAGCTTGAGTAAAATTTGCTTGTCATAGCTGTGAGGGAGAAAACTGTTGTGTCAACACAGGACAGGGTTAGGGTTATGATCTATTGTTGCTGAAGATAGGAAGGAATAGAAATTCCCTGTCCCTTCCCAAAGTTATGTCTCTGTAAATTTCCATGTTACATCCTTGGCAAGTCTCCTAGTATTTGTAATTTCTTCTTTTTCTCCCTGTTAATTTGCACTGATGTGAAGAGTGAGAGAAATCTCCAGAGCAAGTTCCTCTACTTACAACTCCCTTCGGAGAAAGAACTTTGCCTTTTTGCTGGTCTGTAAAGTATCTCAAGATTTGTCCCTCATTTATTAAATTCATTAGAGATCATCATGACTATTGAATTTCTTTTCAGCAGCTACTCTCTTGTCAGTAATTCCCTGTCCACTGTTCTTCAAAGAAACAGTTTTCTTTGATCCATATTGTCACTGAATCTCCACAACTTGAAAATAAACCTGTTGTACCTCACTCCTCCACTGCTCATGGCTGCATTTCCAGTCAACACAATTCTCCCAGAATACATCTTTCAAGGATGTGAGTCTTTTCTCACACCCTTTGCATTATCTTCCTGCTTCATAGCACTTTTCTGTAGTAACCTGAACACAGTTTTTAAAACAATTAATCTATGCTTCTATTCCAGATACTTCAGCAGGACAATGCAACTAGAAAATATAAAGCATCTAAATAATGCAAGAATTGTGATTAAAAAAATGAGAACAGTTGGGTAAAAATAAACCTCATTATTATCTAACCAAATTCACAGCTGCAATGTCATACCCATCAAAATCAAGAATCAGCACCACTAGAGGAATGTGAAAAACCTATCCAATAGGAGGCCATCACAAGATCCAGACAATATGAAAGGAGTATTGAAGAGATGTGCAGAATGTAGAATGAGAAGAGAATGAAAAGTAGCAGGGGACCCCAAAACAGAAATCAATAATATATTAGAAAATTGAAGCTAGGAACGTTTCACTTACCAGACTCTAATTCTAACAATAGATCCAAGCAACTGCAGAATACACAACAGCAAAATCTGGTGATTCACAATTATTTCTTCCCCTGTGCACTTATGAAATAGATGCTTAAATTTAGTGCTGCTCTTCTTGAAAAGGAAAGTAAAGCTTTTCCCATCATATTTCAGAAAAGCTTCAGGACTGAAATGGAATACATTTCAAATGGAAAGATCAAAGTTACTGTGCTTCATCCCAGAACACACAAAGTTAAAGAAATTAATTATTTTATTCTAGAAGTGTTCTGATCCTGATTTCTTATACATAGGGAGCTTGAATTTTGCCAAGTTGCGTGAAAATCTATGCAGTTTCATTGATTCATAACTGTCCAATTATATATAATCTTTGCTTACTGCTCCTGAACAAGGACAATTTTCATGTCATTATTTTCCTTCTGGTTTTCAGCAAGCCAAGCATCACTTGTTTCAACAGAACATCATTACGGGTCGCTTTTCTCTCCAAATACATTTTCCAGTGGATCATGTTAAAGAAAAAAAAAAAAAAAAGATAGCACAAAACCAAACTAAAAGCAAACAAACCCTTTAAAAATGACAACAAAACCACTGCCACAGCAGTACAGCTAGAATGCAAGCTTCTCTGCCTTCCTGAGGATTCATCCAGCCTGCATGGGGAATATTGACTGCTGGGCAGATTACCATAGCTATAAAAGAGAGCATGGGGAAATGAAATGAGAAGGACAAAGAGTGCAAGTGGGGTGTGTGTGTACACTTGTTTGCCTGCTTGTGTGAAAGAGAACAAAGAAAAAGCTCTATATTTGGGTTTATGTATCCTTTGCAACATTTCAGAGGTTAGCAACAGTCCCCAAGAAAGCTGCTGCTCATATCCTTTCATGATTAAGGCAATAAATATTGAAGTAATCTCATATTCATGAGTAATTTACTAAATAAAAAAGCAGCCATTTTTAGAAATACTTTAGCTAAACAGTGGTGGACTACTTAGGATGGGCCAGGTCCCCTTTACTAAATACATGCTTTGTTGCAGCTTTCTGAAATATCTATAATATACTTTAAGCATCCAGACCAACTATCACATAATTAACACTATGAAATTATGTTTTCAGAAGAGTCAACTAGGTATGACTTTCTTTTACTTTTTCTTTTTTTCAGGGTTTTTTTTTTTTTTTTAATCTTTAGAGTGGTTTACAGGTAACAATATTGCTAGCAAATTAAAATTGTTGATAGGACCTATAATTGCATCCATATGTTTCTCCTCTCCACTCTCTATTTTTAAGGTTTTGTAAGCTTTGATTACAGGAAACTCTCACTTATTCATTTACAGCAACATGAAGTAGTATAAGCCACACAATTTTTCCATAAACAGATGCAATTCCACCATGCAAATCCTCCATGGAGAATGACATGTATTCTCTGAATGACATCTATAATGCTGAAAATGTAGTAGGGTGAAATGCAGATGGAATAGACAAGAATCCCCTGGTCTCAGTTCAAACAACAGGAAAGCATTCTGCTTGTCACATGGAAAGGAAAAATCAACCCAAGTTGCTTCACAAGTTCTGAAATCACAGCAAACTATTTGGGGATGAGCCTTAAATTTACATTTGACAATGTATCCCCTCCACAAGTCTGGAACTTACACAGTGTGTTAAGAAACTGTCTCATAAATACATATGATATTTCATTATCATGGAACAATCTGACTGTAAATGGCTGTAGACTACTAAGGAGTCAAAGTCCAATGACAAATGTGGTCACAATCACAGATTAACTAACTGTTGTAATTTGGGTTTTGTTCCTCAAATCTCCTGTTATTGAATTAATCATTGTTATGCCATTAGCAAAGCACTGCTCTCCTCTGCTGTCGCATGAAATACAAAGGACTGTGAATAAGTTCTGAAGGATCACACAGGGAAAAACAGAACTCTCCAGTTCTGCTTTCCATCATCACCACAGGATAGCAGACTGTGCATGCAAGAGACCTGATGGAGCCATGCCAGCCAGCAAAGAGGGAGGGACAAGAAACTCTGCAGCACTTCTCAGCTCAGTTTTGGTGGAAGAGATATTGATGGACATTCCCATCTGATGTCTTTCAGTGCTTTGCACAACTTTTGGGTAGAGGAGGTTCAGGCTAGAGTCACCATTTTAAGCCTAGTCAGTCTGATTTATCTTTTAAGAACATCTGTACTCAAAAATTATGTTCCTGATTCATTCCATTAGCCTGTTTTCACCAATGCTTTCTTGTGATGTTTCTGAAAAATTAGGAGCTTTCATTTGTCAAGCAAGATAAGCTGATTTGCCATGCAGTCCTTCTGCTTCTGTTGTTCACACTCTCATTCTAATTCTCATACACAGCCAGTGACACCAGGGTTGATGATAATGACATGGCAAACATGCATACAGAATCAAGCTAGAATGTGAGCCACACTGGCTAGAATTAGTACCAGCATCTTGTTTATTCCTCCCCAAAGGAAGGAGAGAAAAAGATTTCCCTCCCCTCTCCTTAATTAGCTTTCTTTTTTCTACTGTAAGTAAATGCAGAATATATAAATATAAATATATATATATATTTTATATATATATATATATATATATATATATATATATAAAAATAAAAGCAAGAGTGAAAGTGAGGTTCACCTGCAATTAAATTAGTGATGCTGAAGGCTAAAATGATATAAACAGCATGCACAAATAATAAATAGCTCTCTTAAAAGGGCATATATTATTTCTAACGGCATTTTTCCAAGCAGCCCTGTTAATTTTGTGGTATTTGAAAATCTTCAAATAATTGCAAACCAGTCAAAAAATTATGCATTCCAAGGAAATTTTGAATGAAGGAGTGAGTTTGTATTGTAAAATATTTTCCTACATATCAACTATGAATATAAATATCAAAGAAACCAACAATTAATATCGAACCATGGTGCTGAGGAGCTTGTAACGCACATAGACAAAGCAATAGAATAACCATTTAATAATTTCTTGTGCCTATATTTGTTTCAAAAGGCAATATGAAAGTATTTCTCTTGAGTTCCACTCCCTCCAAGTCAGACACACAAACACAAATTTTAACGAGCCACTTCAGGGAGCTGATACCGAATAACTCTGAAAAACTTGACAGACAATAGATACAAAGGCAAGTGTTTGAAAAGCCAAAACAATGGGCCGAGTCTAATCTGTACCTGTGTGAATTAGAGTTTCAAGATTGAGTGATTTGGTTTAGAGTAACAATGGAAGCCATATCACCGGTGTTGAAAGGAAGATATAGAGGAGAATACTTTTATCTGCCTACGGTACCAGATAACCGAAGCACCAGCGGCACAGTTCGACTCGGTGTGCGTCAGAGAGGTGAAATGCCAGGCATCCTTTTATCACAACCAACCAGCAATAACCTTGGGAGGAATTACTTGGGAAGAGATGAGGGCTGCTGTAGCCACCTCCTTTTACACTCTCTCCACAGACTGATGTGGGTGTTATTAAGTCCTGGTTTGACTGTATAAGTTCCATCTAATCAGGCCAACTCTGAGCATCCCAACTACCTGTTGGAGAGACTGTCATGAAATATCTCTGAGTAGGAGTACCCACCCCTGAAGCAGCATTTCCCTCTGCAGCCATATGGAATTTAGGCCTATTCTCTGTTGCTGCAAATAGAACTGAACAAATAATTGACTTGCTGGCTCTTTTCCAAAGCCAAAAGAAATAGTTGTTGTGGTTTCTCTAAACCCTTTTTTCCTAGTCAAATGAAAACACTTAGTATTTTATGATTTTAGATTTTGTCATACTTTAAACGTTTCAAAAACACTGCTTTGGAAAGAACTTTTTTAAAAGCTGTGATTTAAAAAATAAATGTTGCATTATCTTAGCTGATGTGATTTAAACATATCTACACAAACTAATGAATTGTTTCAGCTGGGAGGAACTCTAACCCCTCTCTTCATCCAACAGACTTTCAGAGTTTGTAAGTGCTAGGTGCATATCCTGCAGTTCACATCGCCAACTGGAGTTCTGCAGAGTAGGTTGGACCTTTGATGGTTCAGATTTATTTGTGAACATTTGTTCCTTTATTGTCTTTGATGATATAACCAACCACACTAATTTTGGATATAATTGTAGGTAAGCATGGTGTTTGACCATCTGTTGCAGTGTCTATAAAAAGATTTGTACTTGTACAATACATTTAAATTCCAATAAATAAAGTTGAAGAGCTAAGAACATGCCTGAAAAGGAGTTTTTATGAGTTCAAAACTTTACTCATATAAACAGATCCACTATTTTGAAAGTAGTTTGTATGTGACATTCTGTGGTTGTCGCACAGTATGTGTGATACTCCAGTGTGTGTCATATTGCTCTCCTCCTCTTCCTCTTCTTTATATGTTCAGATCTAATTTAATGACCTTTTCTCTTTTGGCTTAGACATATCCTGCTGATGTTGTTGAATATATCACAGTGCAAAACAATAGCAACCAAAATTTCAGAATAAAGAATTGCATAACTAGGTTGTGTTATGAAACAAACAAAACCCAAACCCATCTCTACTGCTTTTGACTTTACTTCTGTAAGTAAATCCAGAAAACTACTAAGGGAAAGAAAAGATCAAGGTAAGGAGTTAATTGTTCATTTGCATGGAAAAATACTACTAGTCAAAACATACTGTGGATAAATCCTCCCACAATTAAGCACTAAAACACTACAGGAGCAGAGTTATCAAGAATCATATCAACAAACCTTTAGAAAGAATGACTATTTTTGTTGTTGCATGTCATTATTTCACATTAACCATGGTGAAATTTCCTTTGTATTCATGAAGGATAAGAGAAAATAATTGTTTTAAACCCTTTTAAAAACGAAGCTAAACTTGCATTAAATGTTATTGTACAATACTTGAATTGATTCCATTCACACAGAGATTCATGCTAGTTGTTTGTTTGGTTTTGTCCATCTGTGGGGTTTTTAACAGGGATTCCTTAATTGAAACATACAAAGCTGAAAGAATAATTACTTAAATAGCCTGGCATGTGACCTGCTACTGTCCCTTTTCTGTTTTTCATCAGAAACACCTTTCAGCAGAATCTTGGAAGAGGACAATAACAGAAAGTTTGAAAGCTTATAAAAGCTTATGAAAGCAGCAAATAAGACAGCAGATACAAGTAAAGAAACACAGCAAAACCTGGGACATCCCAGAGTACATCAGAGAGCCTTCAGGACAGGGGAAAGCTAGAGAATTAGAAGTGATTAATGCAGAGTGCACTGAAGGGATCTAAACCTGTGTCTAATCAGATAGTTTAACCTGCTCTTGAATTCTAAAATATTCCTTGACATACCTTGAGTTTGCTCATGGAAGTATCTTGTGTAATTAAGGCCCAGGTTCCAGAGCCTGAGCTTTGGTTTCCTGGGGATATTGGGTAAATGCCTAAGAGCAGAGGCTTAGTGCTCCCCATTGAGCTTTTTATAAATGACACTGATTCAAGCTCTGAGCAGAAGTATCTACTAATCACAATGTATCAGCATGAAACTCTATTCCAGAAACCAAACTCAGGTTGGAAAAAAATCAAAACAAAAACAACTCCACCCCCCACCAACCACTAATTATCCATTCCCTTAGCAAACTCAGATCCACCTGTTGCTAATTTTTAAGACTAGATGCAGTTGCAAGTAATAACAATTCTCTTAATTCTTTATTTTGATGCTGTTTTCTCCTTATCTACCTCTTAAAAACATGAAGGCTTTGTTTCCTCTAAAGAAAAAATAGATCTTACTCTGGTTACTCTCAGTAACTTGCAAGCCATTTCCCTAACCCAGGCAAATAAATTTTCAAAGAGTTATTAGAGGAACTGGGAGCCACTCCTACAGTCCTCTCAATCTTGGTGGCATTCTTCTCTCTGACAGGACACAGCAAGTGACAGTCAAAAATGCCTTATAGAAACAAAGCACGTAGCAAGGCTCAGGAACCAGAGAGCATTTTCATAGGTATAGTATAAATGTAAAACAATCATCAGACTCATTGCTTGGAGGGATGAGAAAGCTGATGGTGTATGATGATAAAAAAGATTTTCTACTCAGCAGCACTTAATTGTCTGGCCTCAAAGCTGCCTGATGCATGTGTGCAACACTTCTGATCCAGGGAGCTGTCTGCTCTGCAGAAGCCTCAAGTAAGACAAGATTGCAAGGACAAGTTGAAAATTTAGCAGGCTTATAAATAGAAATCAAGTTTGGGAGGTATATGGCATATGCATATAGAAAGCCAAGCCACTGAAAGGTGAGGTTTGGGAACTTCACACCTCAATGAATCTCTCAGAAACAGCCAAAAAAAAAAATATATTAGAAGAGAAATTATTTGGGATCTGGATAACTAAGATTAGAAGATAATCTCAAGAGTATTAACAAGGATCATTTTGTTTGCATGACATCATAATATTTTAAAACGTCCAGAACAACTCATTCCAAAAAGCATCAAAAATGCATTTCAGAGCTAAGTTGTCACAACTAATGACACTGTATTTTCTGTGTGGTTGCCAGTGCTTATTTAAACTGCTTCTGATCTGAATGTTCCTAAGAAATAACCCTGGATACCCTTGGAACTTTAAGAGTTTGTCAATCAGTGCTTGAAAAAATGGGAAAGGTAAGTCTGGTAAGTTAAAATACAAGAACAATGTTTTCTTTTAGTGTTTGCCACTTAGCAGGAATTTAGAAATCGATGTTTAGTTGTAATGTAAGTCACTGAATCTTTATTTTGACCATTATGCTTCCAAAAGGATTTTCATAGGAATCCAGGAGATCCCAAAACTCAGAAAGAAGTAAGAATAATTGGCAGCAATTTGGAAAATGGCACGTTTTCTCTACTGTTTGATTTATCTCATTGTACTAATCACTACCCTTCTGTGCAACTGGGAGATAGAGAGCCAAAGAAACTGCTTCATTTGGAAATAGATTTGTTATAATTAAAAAAAATCACTGAGCAATTGACTTGCTCTTTTTACATGTAAACATCTCTGCAGATTAATTTCTGTTTCTACTTAATGAAGCAGGTTATTAAACTTGCTTATCAATTTTTTAAACACTTGTCATCTTTGATAATCTTAGAGGTGTTTCTCTTTCAAGCTATAATCTTTATGCCATTGATAAACCAATTACAGATTTCAGAAGTCAAATGATCATGAAAAATGGATAATGAGTGGTAATAATTTAAAAATTCATACTTTTTAAAATAGCACTAGGGATCAGGAAAAGCCTATATACATTTCAAAATAAAAATGCTAATCATACATGTCACCTTACAGACATAATCTTTCTCTATAGGTTTAGATTAGATGTTAGAAAAAAATTCTTTACTGTGAGGGTGGTGAGGCACTGGCACAGGCTGCCCAGGGAAGTTGTTAATGTCCATCCCTGGAAGTGTTGAAGGCTGGGCTGGATGGGGTTCTGGGCAGCCTGGGACAGTGAAAAGTGCCCCTGCCCACAGGGCAATGCCCAGAGGAGATCAAGATATCTTCGAGGTCCCTTCCAACCCAAACCATTCTATGATTCTATGATAAAGGAACAGCCAGAGTGGCACCGAGGCACTGAATACTGAAAAACTAAATCGCAAGCCAAATTAGCTCACTAAAGTAGTTTTTCACGGACAATGAGCACTACAGAGGTTTGTCATCAGCCTTAGAACCATTGGCTGGCAGAAGGTCTGTCTCTGTGCAGGTGAAAAACATCTATGCAAAAGGATCAAAAAGAGCTTGTGTTTAAAACTGGATGAGGGAGAAAGAATACTGACTGTGATTACTGGCAAGGGTTTCCTACAAAAAGCTAATCACAGAAAAGTGATCATGTTTAGGCAGGGTTGATCACAGCACTTCAGGAGAGCGCAGAAGAGATTCACCCAGAGAAAAGACAGCACGTATCAAACAAGTAAGGATGGTATTAAGAACTAGAACAGCAAAGTCATTACCCTGCTGACCTAGATGCTCATTCTTCATTTAATTTCCCTGTCTCTTCCTCAATTGTTATCTTTTCAAGTGGCTTCCACATTCAGCTATCTGAGCAGTCATCTTCCAGATGTTATATAGACTTGGGTTTTTTTACTGGGAACTGGCATTATTTTGAAAAAAAAATAAATCTATATATAATAAAGAGATTTGATATATATCAGATGAGTTTGTACCAATTGATGTATAGGACCAGCAGGCATGGATTTGGAGCTTACTGGGCACACAATTCCTAGGAAAGGGATGCTGCTCCTCCTTTCAAGTCAACAATAATATGGGCTGCACTGCTGACCCTGGGTACCACTTACAGGAGAGTAAAACCTCTTGGTTTGCTAGTAGGAAGCACTAGATAGGAAGCATATATACGTATATTCTTTCCTAGTAGAAGCATTGGGTAAAGAAACAACTAAAGACAACTGCCTTTGGTAAGTTTGGTCTGATACAAAACCATGAAAACTGGTCTTGATCAGGCTCCTAATACATTTTTCTTTCTACAAAAGAATCTAGGCTACTGCTATAGTTTTCAAACTCAGGTTAACCCAGGGACTTCTCTGAACTCTTCCAAGATGTTTGAAGTATGAATAAAGTTGAGGTAATGCTAATTCTGAATGTTGTCAATGCCAACATAACTTTTTCTCCACTGAGGTAAATAGCATTCTTGAATAAGGTCAAAAACACATTTAAAAGTAATGGTTGCCTAAATCATTTAATGTGACATAACTTTGCCACAGCTTACGACCTTTTAAATCCTGAGATAATCACAATTTACTTAAGCATTGAGAGTAGAGTCCAATCTAGCATATTACATGAAAAATACATTTTCTCTGCCACAAAATAAAAAGGTGTTATTTACAGGTAAATAGCTAATAGGAGGTTGTCGTTTCCTTGTGAAAATTGGCAAAGAAAAAGATAAAACTATCTCTTTTTTTGTCTTCTAAAAGGCTTTCCACTACGGTATCTTTAGCCAGAAGTCTCCATCTTAAAGACATACTGATTTCTAATAATGAAGACACAACGTAAGGCTGCATTTGCAGAAAGACTACCCTGCATTTGATAAAGCATATGGTAGCATATGGCAAACTGACATATGGTAAAGGATGACTGTGTACATGAAAGCTGCAGTTTTCACTCACATTATCTGCCCATGGTAGAAAAGGAAAAAAAAACCTTCTTTTCCCTTGCAGCTTAGATATTTTGATAAAATCTTCTTGCAGCAACTCTAACATTATTTTTCTTTAATCTGTTGTTTTGTTTTTTTTTTCACAATTGTAAATGAAGATCAAAGTTTGCTTCTGTCAAAAAAAAGAAAAAAAAATAAAAAAGCAGCTTGGCAGATTAAGCCACATGGATTGAGCTTAGGGTATCCAACATCAGATATGGAAGTTAGGCTTTACTGAAACATATGACAGTGAGAATTGGTGGGAAAATATGAGGGGAGAGAAAACCATGACCAGACATTCCTAAGCAAGTGCACTGAATCTGGCAGACTTGGTTGGATATAACTGGAGATGAGAATTTGGCTCAAAGTATCTTCGATATTTATTTTAAAATAAAGAACATCTGTGAAAACTGAGAGAAGGAAAACATTTTCGACATTTTATATTTAAACATTTTGAGTAATAAAGTCCCACTCTAAGAACACAAGAAATGTCAAATATGCCCTATAAATACACATATCTCAAAAGCAAGAACTGATGTAACTATAGCTATTATTCCCCTATTTTCTCTTCAATGTACATTATCTATATCACTGTAAGGCAGCAGAGAACTGAAATTTTCTATTTCCTCAAAAAGGCAGTTAAAAAGTTTGAGGTGCATTTACTCTTAAAAGCTTCAGACTGAAATCTAATCTCAAAATTGCACTGTATACAATTACTTTTGTATAGGATTAAGTGTCTTATTTCCTCATTATGCATGCTATTCATAACCAGCAGTTTATCTCTTCACTGTGGACTACAAAGGAAAATAAACTGACTAAATTAACGACAATAATTGGCAATGATCCCACATGGACTATGGCATGCAATGGAGTGCATACAACCAACACTCATACTTTCTATTTTTCTAGGCATAGCTGCAGTTAATATCCAGTCAAGCACTGTTATTGTATACAGAGTGTTTCTAATATTCTTCAGATCCAGGGGGTTTTATTTTGCTGCATCTAAATGGGACTCTTGCATCTGGCTAAGGTTTACCTCATTACTTCCAACTGACATAAAACTGTTCATGAATCTTACATTACTTGGAGTGTCCTTTTAAATGCAGCCTTTATCACTTATTTAGACAGCATGAGATATTTTAATTTCTGCCTACACTAAAGCTCACTGGCCATTGTGCTTGGGATATTATTATCTCAGCACTGAGCAAGCATGACATTCTCACTGTTTTCCACGGCAATTGCATATCCAGTAATGACAGTTAACTGCACACTGTGTACAGGTTTTAACACGAAGCCACTCAAGTATTCCATCTTTCAGAGGGAGCAGAAAATAATTATTGTACTCTCTCATCTTGTCAGTACACACATTTTATTTAGGGGATGGTTTTAATAATAAGTGAGGAAAGGTTGTCCAGCGTCTCTTCACTCGACTGCACCTGAAAGTGGAGTGATTAGGTGAGAGACCTCTTTCAGATCCCTGTTATAGCTGATCTGCTCTGAGATCCTGAACCACATTTTTCCACATCCCAAAGGAGTGCCCTACATACTGATCTGTGAGGTGTTTTGCAGTGGAACTTCTGAAGCTGTTTCACTACATGCAAGTCATTCAATATTCATAAGAGAAGGGACAAAAGGCTCGAATTTGGATGTCCTGTGTGAATGAATGCTTTAATTACCAAACTATAGTAATTCCTCTTTTATTTCTCCTTGCCTCACCCAATGGGTATGGAATCACTTGGACAATGTGGTGTAATTTCAGCAGGGAGTTTTACCAAGGCTATACAATTCTGGTGTGTGGGGGACCATCATTAAGTCCTGCTTCAAACACTGCTGAGTCTAATGAATTCAATACAGTGAGGTATTTCTGTTTTCCCACACAAACTTCTAACTCCCAGCTACCTTTCATCAGGTCCTGCAAATGAGAGAAGCAGGCAACACTCAGTTTGGGAATTTGGCCAGGGCATAAGCTGCACATCTTAAAAGCTCTGCAGTGAAGAAAGAGTTACACAGCAATCACTGTTTCAGCAGACACAAGCTCACTGCCAAAGCCAACAGATACTTTTCACATATGGTTGGGGGAAAGAATAACCTAAGGGAACAGATGGAAATCCTACCTGAAGAGCATATAAAAACACAGGCAAGCCAAGAGAGTCAAACACAGTCTTTTGTCCTGAACTTGCAAAGGCTCACTCAACTTAGGAGTGCAGAAAGTAAGAATAACCTCCAAGTTCTGAGTTTGTGGATCCCTCTGCAAAATCCAGGTGCATGGCTATGTTTCCTCAGGAAAGGAGGAATAAGGTTGTTACCTAAACACCAGATACTCCATGAATTTTTAAGTTATAGGCTCACAAGGAAACCCTTCACTGATTTTCCATATTAACAACAGTATTAGTTAAACGTTTGAAATCTAGAAATTCTACCAGTCAAATTTTATTTGCTACATACCTGCTGTGAAAGTACATTCAAAAGTGTTCCTTATTTTATGCAGGAATCCTAGGAAACTTCAATATCTAAGAGACTCATGTGTGTTCTGTGGGACTCACATCTGTCGAAAGCAAGGAGCACGATGGATGCTCATAGGTTTGAGGTGGGAATTGCTTTCTAAGCAAAAACGACAGGACAGAAACAGCACCCTTTTCTTCTGGTACAATTTGGAAAATTAATATACTAGATTTGCTGTAGTTAAGGCTTCTTTAACTCCTTTCATCTGTTCTCTTTCATGACAATGGAATTAAGTCTACACAATAGAATAAAGAAATGAAGATATCCCAGGAGGAAGCCACTGAATGACAGTAGTTAATTGAGCTAAATTCTTTTTTTTCCACTCATTTTTCCAATTTCCCAGCTGTTAAGCCTTTTTTTTTTTTCCAAAGAAAAAAAAATACTTTTCACCCTATGGGTTTTACTTTTATGATTAAAAAAAAAAAAAAAAAAGATAGATTCATACAAGTTTCTACTTTGTTTGAATGCAGAAGTTTTGTATGGGAAGTAAAGGATGAGATCAAAACACATGAGATCAAAACTGAGCCTTGGCCTTATCAGCACCATGCCCAATAGTGCCCACAACATAACTTCCCATGCATTTATGGATGCCTATCCACACTCAGGCCTAAGGCTGGACCTGGTCTTGAACTTGGCAAATTTCTCTCCCCACATTTTCAACCAATTTCTTAAAGTCTTTCAAGATGCACAACACATCATGAAACAATGGAGGATCTAGAGCAGCAATGCTAAGATGCTAAAGACACAGGGAAGGTATCAGAGAGCAGCAGTCTCCACAGGAGCTACAGCACCAGAAAGCCTCAAAGTAGTGTCAGATTTTAGCTCTTCAGAAAAAGCTTGCGTAGTTTGCCTTTTCTTCCTCCCCCACTATTTAAAAAAGAAAATACCAAAGGGAAAAGCAGACATACGGAACAGTGCCTCATATTCTTTGAAGCTTTAGTTATCTACTGTGCCCTGCTTTTACTATAATTTAATGTAATAATGATGAAAAGAAGTCAATAATCTTGCATGAGACGAGAAACTATTGGTGCTTCGTAGTGTATTCACTATGGCGTTTACATTACTGTTATATCCAACTTCTATATTGGTAAAAATAATAAATATGTACTTATATATATGTGTACATATATGAGTCAAAGTATCTAACATTTTGTCTTTTATATTCTACAAAACTACATGATATAAGCCTTTTTTTAATGAGGAGGGTTTTTTCCCAAATCTCAGGAAAAAGAATCACCCAACACAAAATCTTCATAGAGAAGTTTTAAATCCTTCTACAAAGTATTAAACCAAAACTGTGGTATGAAAAGCTGGAAATCTGGTGGCCTTCAATAACCCTTTTTGATTAATTAAAGCTTTAAATGCAGCCAGAGTCAGCAACATGAAAGGTGCCAGAAAGGTGGGGACATTAGATGATAAAAATATATTCTCTATAATCCAGTACCAAGCAAGGGATGTGCTAGCAGCAGAGAGTAAGTTTAATATTTTTGTATTTCTGTGCAAATTTAATATGTTTGGAATCACAGATAATAAAATATAGTCAGATGTTCAGAGCTGCAAAGTTCACCTAAACATTCTGATAAATCTTACAGGTGCTGAAATTAAACACTTCTATTAATCAAGATGGAACAGTGCAGCAAGATTTAGACCCAACTTCCAGTCTCTCTCATGTTCTCATTAGTGATTTATATTTAAGACCTACCGTGTTAAATTCACCCTTACTACTGTGGGCAATATAGGGCATTAATTTACACTCGGACAGAACTCCCACTAAAATGAAATATTCCAGGTATTCCAGGTTTGTGTCGGGCAGATAATCTGCTGTTTTGCTCCTACAACCCCTGGAACACCATCACCAATCTCAACAAACCTACCCTTGCTGACAACGTCATATTGTATTAACTTCCATGCAGACTTTGCATCAAAAATAACAGAAACTCAGTTTTAGGTCCAGAGATTTAGGGAATGATAGGCTGCACACTGATGTCTGAAGGACCAACTAAAATAGAACTTGGAAAATAATAAAAATGTCACTGTTAGAGATGTAAATACATAATTCACATATGCTTATCTAAAAACTAGCTTTGACTTTAGTAAACAATCTTCTCCACACAATCCTTAGGAGAGAATCATAACCTAATTCAGTTTTTATTGCCTATTTTGTTTTCAGGGCCTTTACAAAATGCAGGGAGAGAGCAAGTTTCTGCCTGAAATAAATACATGAAAATACTGATCGCTGTCTGTATCTAGCTGTGTTACACTCAAAGTATTGAGGCAACCCTTTGCAGGCTTCCCATCATAATTTCTCTCCTATGAACAGGCTTCATCCATTTCCAGTGCTGAAAAAGCCCTCAACAAATAGCTTTGGTTGATTATCATAATATCATCTGCCAGTGCTATTATGTTGTTTCAGGAGACGCATTATAAACTTCTATTTTAGGTGCTAAATTTCCAAACTGTGAAAAAAGGCTCTGAACAGAAAGTTGATATTCAATAATGAGTAATTTTTGCATAAATTTAAAAAGAGCAGTGCATTCATATTTTGATACAAGGGGGAAAAATGGTATTTAATTCCTATTTCAAGACACATTACTGCATAAAAGCAATTTCACAAGGAATTTGTTTCCTTAAGGGTTGTTTTTTTTTTTTTCCTTTAAGAAGAAGAAGAATTGAGGCAAGCAAGACTCTGCATAGTGTACTTTGTATGTTGGACCTTTTTCTCACATTCAGGGTGTCTTTTCAAGTAAATCTCTGGATTGCTTGCACAGGAATAGCTCTGTACATACTGCCAGTAAAGTTCTTTATTCCAATGAGCACAACACAATGACTAGGGAGTTTTGATGAAATAGTGAAGTCCTACAATATAAATCTTGGGTTTTTTTCTGTAATTCTTTTATATTTCCAAGACTTTGAAATGAAATGTCTGAAATAGTTATGTTTGATTTTTGAAAAATCTGTTTTCTAGTAGCTGTTTTTCTTTTTCAAATCCTGAAACAAGGGGTGAAATCCTGGCTAATTAAAGTCAGCTGAATTTTTCCGTTGACTTCAGTGTAACCAAGATTTCACTCACGATGTTTTATATAAAAAAAACAATCTAAGTGTAATAAAGAACTCTGACTAACAGCAAGTGGAAATCTGTTTGATAGATGACGTAACCTATGTACCAATATACACCACAGCTCATAACAGCCCAACAAGAACAGCCTTAAGCTACTGAGTAAGAAGTGATGCATATGTTTTCAAGAACAGATTAAATGCAAAATATTGACATTTGTGTTGGTCTATCAAATGCATAAGGTACATTTTGGATAAAAAAACCCAATAAATTGACTAGTCCTTTATAATCAAGTTTTAAAATTTAGGTTTACTAAACTAAAATTTAATAATTCTTAAATGTGCATTAGGAAGATAAATCCTAAATCGAGCTGGCTGAGTGCTTCATGAGTGTTCTCTTTATCCATTTAGCTATAATTGAAAATGGAATTTATTGGCAAAAATAGTTGTCTGTTTTCCTCTTAATTCCATTGTGTACTCTTGTCTCTGCCAAAGCTTTCAGCAAAAATTTATTTTTAGGTATTGTTAGATATCTTAGTAATAGTCTTTTCTACAACAGATATAAGACAATATATCATAATTTTTTTTTCTTTTAAAAAATACTTTTTATAGTTGAAATTAATGGCGTGTAGGGGTAATTGTGTCTTGTAATGAATTAGACTAACTAGCATTAAAATGTGCATTTTACGAAAGTACATCCTCCAGACCTTTACAGAATGTTCCTCTGACAACAGTTTTGCAAGTCCAAGGAAATAGTGCCACAGTGATGCTGAGAAATTTGCAATACTATGGTAATACTATTGATATTAATAATATTAACATCAATTAGTTATTGATATTATTAACATCATTGTTAATGATGCAATGACTTTTATTTATAAATCACTGGGAAAAAAAAAGTAAATTTAGATTATTATTGTACCAAAGCAGTTCTACTTTGTTAGGCTAATTTACTTGAATTCAGTATACAGAGATTTCAGTAATAGGAAATGTTAAACCTTTACCTTTCAATTCATATGCTTGTTGTAGAAGTAAAATAGCCCCTACATATAGGCCCCTGCCTATATTAAATCTTGAAAATTTGCACTGCTGATTGGAGGAAAAACTTGACAAGGCACTACATATTGAACTGACCTATCTTTAAACAACAGGGAAGGGTTTTTTTTTTCTATCTGTTCTTCAATAGCATTGTGTTTTATGTCTTTCCATTACTACAGAGGATTAGGATGAATCTGCTATGCTGCTAAACTAATCTAAATAGTCTCGAGTCTGTAAAAACTCGTTAGACATTTTGATTAGATGTGTAGTAAGCACAGATGGTGATAATTTAGCTGATACAGTGCATTTAAAATTCAACTAAGATTAATACAAAAAGACTTATCTAACCCTGCCCAGCCAGGTAATTCCGGTCCAGGAAGGCCCAAAATTACCTATTTAGCAGACAGAAAGGAAGATTTTGTTTAAGAAACATCTAATGAGAGTTCCAGGATTTTAACCTCAGAATGACCGTTTCTTTTTTAATCATCTGTGTTTACTAACATTATATGGGGGATTTTGGTGTGGTTATCATTTATCAAAACAATCATTTTGCAAAAGATTCCACAACCTGTGAATTCTTGGAGCTTTGTATTTTCTCTCTCCCTCTATTTGCTTGCTTGAAACAAAAGTAAATATAATGATAAGCAGCCGCCAGTATTTTTTCTCTTTTTATGCATTTTATCCATTTGCAACCTTTGGCATTTGCTGGCTTCTGAAAGCCAGGGTGGAATTTACACCTGCATTAACACTGCACCAATTTAGTTTTGAAAACTTCTAGCAAAAAGTCATCGAGGGATATCTTCCCTCTCCCAAACCCATATTACCTTGAATTAGAATCAAAATCTATTTTGGCCCAAAATCATGAACCAGTTTTAGTAACTACGGTTTTCATGTTGCAACAAAACTCTGTCTAGATCAATATATTCACTAGGAAACTCTTTGGTTGTGTGAAAAGCACTTCTGAGTGATTTGTAAGCTATTGGTACAACAGGGTCTACCACATCTTGAGGAGATACACTCACAGGATCACCATTTAGAGAAGTAAGGCTTGCATCAGCTTCTAATACAATGCAACTGAGGACAACAAGGTTTCGGAAGTGGTTGCTTGAGATACAGGATCTTATTATTCCTTTGCACCTAAAAAACAACTGATGAAGAATATCAGAGTTTCTTTCTTGGAGATCATAAAAAATGTAAGTGATTAAAGTCTGGTGACTTTGTGGCTGAGCCAAGACAATACTCAGGTTGCAAACAAAGCACTAAAAACTGCTGCTAAAAATACTTTGGGAAACATGGTGAGAAATGATTTTTTTGCAGCTCAAATTAACTTTTTTCCTCTGGTAGATGACTGAGCAAGAGGTATTATAAAAACAGAGTAAGGCTCAATACAACAAAATCTAATGTCTCTTTCCTGATTTGATTTTTTTTTTCATGGCAAATTAAAAATTAATCAATTGATAAAACTTTTCATATTAATGCATCCCACAGCCTGATTCATTGAATGGAATAACTAAAAAGCATAATGAATTGATTGGTCCATGCTGCATATTTTATCACACAGGTCTTACATAGTGAGTAGGTATAATTTCACACCATAGGTGGAGTTTCAAAACCAGCCACAAATATTGCAGCAAAATGTGATTGTGCATTGTGCAGAAGAATCCCATATCTGAGTTTCAAGTAGATTCTTCCAGTTTAAAGCAACATGAAAATACTTAGCTAAAACCATCCATAGGTGGAATGGTGGTACCATTATGTATTCAGTCAAATATTCAGATTTGATGATAGCATTTGCTGGACATAGAATAACCGCAGTAAAGAGCCTTCCAATCAAATCAAAACAAAAATTATACATTAAGTGACTAATCAAAGGAATCACAATGCATGGATGTTCTGAAACTCAAGCTTCTGTCCCTGTGTTTCATTTTACAAAACAACACAGATGGAGCTAACCCAGGAGCAGGCAGTTCCGTGCTTGCTTTCCATCAGATGATTGTAGGGGAATTTCAGTATCCTTTGAAATACAAATGGCTTCTTCTCACCTGCTGAGTTTAATTTCAGAGTCCAGCACTATCATGAACTGATTTTTTTTTTAAACTGTGTACTGTCTTACATTCATTCTCAACAAAACCAGAAAGCTTTTCTCAACAGGCATATGCCTTTAGCTTCCCCTAGAGAAAACAAATAATTCATCCAAAGGCTACATGAATGGTGGGTATAATGTTCAAAAGCTCTTTTTGGAGTGTTTTAAGTGCTGCTTCTTTTCTTATGAATGGGAAAGATGCACATAGTCTAAATATCAGTGTCTGAACCTATGCTCAGAAGTTTCTGAGGCATCCAAGCCCTCGTTTAACTTCACAGGCACTTCAGTGCCACTGTTGCTTTTGAGAAAGTCTGATCACTGAGGTAGCTAAAAGCATGTCCAAGAAACATGTTCTACCAGATCATTTGCATGGGCAGGAGACACATTTTTCATATTCATTCCTGCATAAACAGGATTTAGATTCAATTTATTTTTAGATTTACCAGAACATAAGCATGAAAAGGAGAACAGGATTAGAACTGAACCATGTCAGCCTTGTAGTACAGTGAGTCCAGATCACCCCCAAAGTTTAGGTCAGTTCATATGAGAATAAAAATTACATTATTCAGCTCTTACTAGCTAGTCAGTAGAAATAAAAACCTTTCCTAATGTCATCTTACTCCTTATTGATTCTTCTCCTCTTGTCCCCTTTTTAGTCCCAGCTCTCCCTTACATAAGCATAATCAAATTACAAGAGCACTATCTGATCAAATTCTACTTTGCCCATTCTCGGCTTCATCCCTATTATTAGAGTCTCCCCAGTGCCTTTAATTTAATGAAAAGCCCTGCAGCCTAAATGTCATTGCTATTTCAGATTCCTATTTTAAATCTTCAGGCCCTGCAAGGCCTCACAGAAGGCGCTACATGAGCTGGGTGGAGCAAGCACAGCTGAACACAGGTCTGAAGCAGTCCAGAACAGACCCAAAACCTGAGCAAGAATTCTCTGAAGACAGGAAAGCAAAGCAGGAGAGTGTGTTTGTCCCAAAAGCAGTGGCATGAGGTATGGAAGAAAGGTTAGATGGTTGCAAATGATACTGAGTCTTTCTTAAGTGAAAACAAAAATATTTTTTTTTTAAATTATTGAGTTTTAATAGCTTTATGAAAGTGTAGGACTTTTTTCTAACCTTTGGGGACAAATAATTCTGATGTTGTAGATTAGTACTTTTTTCAATTTCCTACCCATAAGTCAGAGATACAGCTGTGGGCAAAAATTTACACCTGCTCAGTCAGTATGGTATGGTTCTCAAAATTCCTGGTTTCATTCATGTAGACACTCTTACAGTCTTAAATGCACCAAAAACCCCCTGCTAATTCTATCCTTACTTTTTGTACCTAGTTGCACCAGAAAAAAAAAAATTACCATTCAATGAAAGCCTTGTCAAAGATGAGCTAAAAATGTATCTCGCTGCCTTTTCCTCTGGCAATTTGGACATTCATGACAAAGTTATGTAAGGGCCAGAGATAAGAAAATCCACATATGGTAATTCATACACCCAGTTTACTACAACATATGGCACAGTATAATGTGAACATGTGTTCGCTGCCCTCCCCCCTTCCTTTTTTTTTTTTTTTTTTTAAATTTGGGAGCCTTATAAGTCATTTTTATCTGTATGGAAAGCACAGCAGCTAGTAAAGAACTCATTATAAAGGACAAGTAGAGTGAATCCACACACGAATAAGGGAGATGGTTAGCTAGGCTATTCACAGAATGCTAATACAAAATAAAATGGCATTTTTGGTGAGTTCTATCAGTGAGAACAGGCTTCATGGTAGCACCAGCCTTTAGTCTCTTAGTTCCTCTTTGGTGATTATTTTATAAGGCTTTTTTAAGAGAATTGAGCAACTTTCTGCAAAGCCCTTCCTAGAGCAGAAATCTGTTGAATAGATGGGATTTTAAAGTTCTACACATAAGTATATTACTTATGCATCATTTTACATACATCATTATATGTATAAGTATCACATATACATGTATATCTTGCACGGGTACCAAAAAACTGCACATTTTCCCTAAAATTTAAGGTGTATCTCAATGGTATCTAAAAAAATGGCATCCAAACATAGAAGGAAGCTCATCAGCTGACTCGTTACATGACAGAGCCAGAGGCAACTCCAAAGCATCAACACAACTGCCTGAGGAGACTGCCAAGGAGCCAGCTGCTGCTACTGGAAAATCTTCCAAAGCTTTGCATCTGTGCCCCGTTACTGCTGCCCAAAAAAAATCCACAGTAAACAAAAACAACAACAATAACAATAATAATAAAAATTAAAAAAACATCTTTGTTGTGAAAAACTCTTAATGTTATGTAACACATGACATGCATCAGGGCAAGATGAATCTTTTCTCACAGATATTCCTGTACTCTAATCATGCAGTGCGTTGCCCCTGACTCGCCTCTGGTGCCTTCCATGAACTCACAACATCTGAGCATTTAAGACCTTAAGGAAACAATTCAGGAAGCTAATCATGGATGTGTAGTGGCATTTTAGACACCTAGATTCCAGCTGCCACTCCTGAAGGACACAGTTGTCCAAAAGGTTGTGCAGATGTTTAAAATCACTTGAGACTGTCAAATAGAGCCCCCTTTCAAATAGCTATCATGTGCTTTAGCAACAGCAGGAAAGTTGGATTTTATGCAAGATAGTTTTACAGGATTTAGAGGTGAAAATACGTCTCTGACTTGCCCTTTGTCAGTCTGCTCTTGAGTTGCTGGATCAGTGTAGTGGCAAAATGTAATTAGACAGCATAAATACCTAGATGGGATTCACTTGTTCTACCTATTAAGCAATAAAATCCCTTCTCTAAATATAGGAGTGGAAATTTAAGCAATTAGAACAAAGTCCTTTCAAAGAATGCTTCTGCAAATTATCTCAGGTTTTGTTTGTTATTATTAAGTCTGACAGATGACCTGATGACAGTGTATTCACTATCATCCATCAGAAATTATTGAAATAGTTCGAATGATGAGTGATCAATCAATGAATGAATACCCAGAATGTTGCAATGGGATATGCTGAGCAGGCTCTGGTCCCTTCTGCAATTTACAGCTGTGCAAGACTCAGCAATGCAGTATTTAATACACCTCCCTAAAAAACCCCAAAACTATCAAACCAAGAAAATATGACCCAAAAAAAAAAGCCCAAAATATTCCACATGAACAGAAAATGTACTTGTGTGGATAGTTTTATTTTCCTCAAGTAAAGGAGGTTCTCTCTTTGTGAAGCATTGTATTTTCTTTATATTGTTGGAAAGCCAGGGAAGATTAAGGCAAGAACAAAATCCGTGGTGTACATGAGGAAGAGTTAGCAATGCAAACACGTCCTCACAGGAAGTTTAAGAATTTTCTTAGAGTTTAAGAAGAGGTTTTTTTCCCTGCAAAACACAGAGCTAGAAAAATGCTCCTGAGTTACAGGTTGATCAAAGAGAACATTTGCTTATGCAAAGATGGGCAATTCTGTTTCACGAGGTTTAAAAGCTGAGTCATGAGTCTGCAGCACATGGAGATGAGGGTTCTAGATGGAAACACGTCTGGCTTAGTTTGGATCCATGGGGGTCCTTAGAAGTCTCTATGGGGAGACTCAATAAGATGAAGGAGATCATGAAGCATCTGAAAAAGCCCACACTTGTATCATTGATGAGGAGGATACTCTGATACTAGGAGTTTTAGGAATAATGTAACCAATCCTTTAAAACCTACAGGAAATCTGAAGGATAGATTTTCTTGGGGTGAAGGTTCCAATTTATCGCTTTCTCCTTCCATATGGAGACTGCAGGCAAATTTCATAAATGGCTGAATCTAAAATATTCCTGAGTAAGGCTTTTTTAAAATTTGGAGGTTTTATGCAAACTGGATTAGTTTTAGGTTCTCAAATCCTAACTCATTGAAAGATTATTCTAAACAAGGATATCTTTTTTTTTCTTTTTTCCCAGATGTTGGTAGTATTTGAGAAAGGGTTTTAAATGAGCCTTTTAAAATACTGCATTATGTTTCTTGAAGCTTCACTGTGAAGTCTGATGAGTGGAGGAACAGTGATTAATTGTAGTTTGCTGTCTTGCATTCCAAAATAGCAATTTTCCAATTTAAATCTCTTGTATATTTTTGTAAGAGTGTAATTTATATTCTCCCTCCTGTGACTTTCCAAGTTAAGACACAATTTAGATATAATTCCACAATATTAGAATTGGGGAAAATGAAGCTCTTTTGACTGAATATTCAAGCAAAGAATGTGTTTTGGGCTATGCCATAAATCATGCTTGTCAGATCCTTCAAAGGAATTATTCTGTACAACTACCTTGTCTATTATTTAGAAAGCACAGACACTGAACAAGATAATTCAGCAGTACTGTATCTGATTTACATATGGTTGTCTCCTTTTAATCTAAGGCTTTGAAAGCACTATCTATTTTCAATTTAACTTCAAAATTGTTAAATTTATTTTGATTGCCTCATAATTGCACTGCATGTGCATATTTAGAGCCTTTTGGGCTTCTACTCAAAGATGATCTGGGGGTTTGATGATAACTAATGAACCATGGCAACCAAGTGCTGCTGAACTCCTATATTCTAGACACATAACTCACCATGAAATTACTGACACTTTAGGTTAGGCCATTCTCTTGTTCTAAACATTTCTCAGGAAGTTTCCTAATGGAAATCTTCTACAGAACCAAGAGACTAATTCACAACAGACAAACAAGCATAAGGAAGCAATCTTCCAACTTGTTCTAGAATTTTACATTTCAAGTACGTCTTTAATAATACATTAATTCCCAAACCTGGCACTGGACCCTCCATGCCAAAAGTTACCTATGATCCACTTTCCCACAGAGACACTTTCCAGCAGAAATTTTTTCAAGTCATTCATAGTAAGAAACATCATATTTTTATATGGAAGATGGAAAGCTGAATTCATTATTTATAAGAATATACTGGTAAGTGAAATCCAGATAAAAACCTAAGAATTTAAATAAGCAACTATGGTGTAGAGTTCTCTAAGATTTAGAAGATTATTATTTTGATTTCTTAAACTATTACCTATAAATTGAAATATCAATTTGCAAAACAAACAAACAAAACAACAACAAAATAACATGGAGAAAAAGATACTAAATGTAGGGGTTATTCACCATAGGACTAAGTAAATCATTGCAAAAACAGAGATAATTGAGATTTGAGACAATTCTTACCATAGAGCTTTATTGAAGGGGAAAATGAGAGCAGTAATACTTACCAGCTAGAAAGCTTAAATTGGGAAAACACTTTGAAATATGTGTTGATAGCATGTATATGACCTACATTAATAATAATTAGGACAATTCTCCAGAAATTGCCACTTATTTACTTTCTTTAAGAATTAAAGGCTTAAAGTTTTGTGTAGTATTGAAACTTGTGCTATGCATTGCCCTCTAAAATTATAATTATAGCAAGACAGAGACACTTAAGTGAATCTGTTTTGTGAAATCAGTACAGATGTGGCAGAGTATGCTTCAGACTGGACTGTACAGTTATTTGGGTCCACACATAAATACAGGTTTGACTAAAGAACCTGGACACCTGCAGGCCTTAACAATATCCTCATTCATATTTTTAACGCTAGCTGGATTTATTTGGATAAATTGTAGTCACACCTTTGATTCAGACTCATAAATCCATTTATTAGCGCTTCAGTCTCAGGCGATTTGAACGCTGAAGCAATACTTAATGAGATGCAAGCACCTGAGACATATAAAACTTGAAAAAATGTATCCTACAAGTCAATTTTGATAGCCAAATAAAAGTTTAAAAGTAAATCAGGAAACACAAGTAGGATTTTGGCAAATATTTAAGTATTTATTATTAAGCCCATTCGAGTTCGGTTCTTTTTAAAATCTCAGTAGGTATCTATAAGCATCTTTAAGTCCATACGTATACTTATTTTTATCTCTCCCCTCTCTCTATTCAAAAAATAAAGGAAGGCCTGAAGTGGTTTCCCACTTGGAATGATTCACCTCTGTTTGTAACGCTTGTTATTTCCTAATAAGCATTAATAAGCCCCAAGGGGACTCTTCCAAGAGCTTGTAAAAACAATACTAAAACGGAAAGACCAGACTGCATCAAACCAGACCTTTGGAAAGACCAGACTGCATCAAACAGCAAACATTTTGAGTTTCATTCCCAGCTCAGTATTTTAACTCCTTTTCTGTATGGTCAATGGCTTCGATGCACATTTTCAGGCCTACATTTTTACATTTTTAAAACACTGCTAAACACTACTTGTTGGGGGTGTGGGTTGGCAGGGGGATGAGTTGCCTCTTTTTTTAACATTTTTGGTGTAGCTTCTTCTGTATAAAAGCCAAGCCCTTTTATTTAACATAGGGAAAATGCACAACTCAGTTCTTCCAGTCACTGAATACTCCTTTTTTCTGAACACATGCTCCCTTGTGACACAGGCTGCATCACGAGCTCACTTGTTAAAATCCTGGCACTCTGTTCACCATAAGCTATGGAAATATCACTAACTACTCCACTAGCGTCTGTTCTGTGAGTAAAATGACCAATTTTCTTCACCTCTGCATGTTTCTGATATACATCTAAGGGGTTCTAGGAGCCTGTAACAAAGATATTGTTTGGTTTACAAAAAAATTAAATGAGGAAGACATCATCTGGAGAGTCTGCTTTGACATTTTTAGTTAGTGTACATATGTATTTGCATCATGAATACATCTAACTTTGAGCAATCATTAGCCAAACAGGAATATCCCTCCAGCAAAACCAATTCCTGACTGTTTGCTAGGTGTCACAGCACAGTGCGATGACATCTGAATGTCCTCACCACGATTGTGGGCAGCAGAGGGAAGAATTATATTTTTCCTTTCAGCTTACAAAAACACCCAACTGTATATGCAGAAGAAAAGTTAATTACACTGACAAATCCAAAAGGATAGTGAAACATGTATTTGTTGGTTAATGGAAACCTAAAATTAAGCAAGAAAACATGAATGATTTCCTTCTAGACAGCTGCAGAGTACACCTCCCACTAGCAGTTTTGGGAATCTTTTCTGTATTGTTCTAAAATTGATAAATAATGAATGTAATTTTGTACACTGGAAATTTCCTGATTGCATACAGTTGTATCCAGTTCAGTCCTGTTTGGTGTTTTCAGGTGAAAGCATAATCCAAAAGAACTGGCCACCAAAATAAATAGAGCAGAAAAGCAAAACAAGAAATAGGTAAGGCATATGCATCTAGCAATTATTCCTGTTGACCAAACCTCAAAGGCAATATGGGAATTTTTCCTAAAGAACAACCCCTACCTGTATATGCAAATAGATCACCTGAGTGCCTTAACAGATAGCTAGGGGAGTGTTTTCTTACTTGCACATACTGTTTTTAATCTACATTAGAGATACATCTATAGACAGGGGGTGTGAGCTCTCAGCTCCAACAGGTGAGTCTCCTCATGCTTTTGTGTAACCAGACTGATCCTACATGGAGCTGCAGATCTATTTGCCATAATATAAACTTAAGCATCTGCCACAGCATGCAAAACTTTCATGATAGATACCGAAGGAAAAAGCAGTTTTTCCTGTACGTGCTACAGCTTTGTATTGCTAATGAAAGAATATGAAGAAACAATCTTGCTATTGTATATCAGAAGAGTTTACTGTCTGCTCCTTGAAGTGTTTGGATATTAATAAATTCTGAAGTCATAGGTAACTAGACAAGCACTGTATAGAACTTCAGTCAGTGCCTTCTGACGTCAAGGGCTTTCTTGATAGTGATAATTAGCATTAAAATATTCCTCCGAGATCTCGAGATTCAACACTGAACTGTGATGGCTTCTGTACTGCACATGGCAGTTGTTCAGGGCAACTGGAAGTCTACTCCCTGAGCAGCCACAACCTACTTTTTGTTTCAATTTGATCAACAGAGTGGTTGCCAGCAAAATCTAAGTTACGTATTAGCATAAATGTATTGAGATCTGAAAGGGCTGCTATATGCAGCACATGTAAATTATTTACATCTAGTCAACCCAAGTGACTGCAGACATTGTAAGAAGCACAGCTGCTGCTGGTGCTAGAACCTTGAAGCTGTTTCTTAATATGAATATTCATCATTACACTCTTAGAAGACTGTAGGGGAAAACATAGTCAATAAAAGTATATTCTGTGCTTTGTAATCAGTAAACAACGTAAGCAAAATAGTATGTGGAGGATATAGAGCAGCTGCTCTTTCCAAATGAATGCCTAATTGTGAAATATTTAGACCTCAGCACTATGATTTCCTTAACAATTCTTTTTCTTGTTAGGGTACATTGGATGTCCTTGTGCTTTATTTAGATTTTCTTTTTTTCTTCTCTCACATGTTACCACAGGGTCTAAAGCAAACAATCATGGGATAAGGGATTCAGATAATATAACTTAACAATAATGACCTACATTTACACAAAGCTTCTCATCCCAGGGCATCCCTAGACACCACAGTTACAGCATATGTGGGAACTTCTCGCTGATAAGCAAAATATACTTATGGCACAGGTAATTCATTTGCCACTGATGCTTTGGATTGATGGAGAAACCCATAATATGTGCACCACTGTTTGAGTCTTGGCCCTGAGGCAGAAGAGTGGTTTGAGCATTGAGCTCAGCAAAGCGCACTGCAGAACCTCACCAATGAAATCTGTTATATTACACAAGTTAACATTCCAGAACTTGTAGTCAAGAACATAAAGCAAACATGGAAGCAAGAATTCCTTGCAGCACAGAGGCTTTTCAGTAATTGTGCCTGCACAGGTAATTTCCCAAACCTGGGTGTAGTCCATGTGTAGTCCAGAGTATCTCATCATACCAGGGATGCCAAATAGCAACAGACTTGGCAGTGCCTAGCAAAATCTTTGCTATAATGAAAACTCTCATTCTTAGATCTTACTATGCCTTTGAACATTCCAGTGTCTGCATTCATAAATACAGTAACCACAGGCCTAGCATTTTTTAATAGCTTCATTCCTGTTCATTTCATATTGCTGTTCAGAAAAAAGATTTGGTCTATTTAAATTATATTCTGTCCTAAGAAACAAATACAAGCAGTTTTATCTGTGCAACAATAAAAAAGATAAATTTTACTATTCCCAACACCTTCTAAAGCCTCTACAGGGATAAAAAGGTACTATTATTTCCAAAGCGACTTTTTATTTTCAGAAAACACATTACAGTGTTTAAACAATTTTTTATAAATCTGAGTGAGAGTGCCTAAACATCCCACTGACAAATTAGAATCATAATCTTTCAGCAAAATATTTTAGGATGCATATCTTCTTATTATCCCCAAAAGAGAAATGTGCTTATATAACTTCAGGTATTGCAGTGATAAGGAATTTTTATTTTATATTTGTAGAATGGAATGAGATTCTTTGACATTCTAAAATATGAAATTCAAAATGTGTCATATATATGGTGGCAACTGCTGCATGAATCTTTCCAGCTGAAAAGGTAAAATCTGTACAGCAAGCAAATGTTGATGCTCACCAGGAGAAAACTGGACTGAGGTGTTGAACATCTACAAGTCATCTGATCTCAAAGCAAAACCACTTTTTTTTTTTTTACTGAATTAGATCACTAGCTTTTATTTATAGGGAATCAACAGCTGTTGTCCCCAGAGACTACATTCTGAAAGACAAAGCTCTTGTATCATTAATGTTACTGGGAGCTTCTTTGATAATGCAAATATCCAATAAGTGGATATTTATTGGGCATCACTTAGCACCACTGATTCACCTCTTGCCCTTTTGTTCTCCTAAATCCTATCTGCATACAAAGGTCATGAAAGAATTCGTGTATTGAAAGCTGTCACTTCTCAGAACCTGTTGACAGCAGATTAATGTCCTATCAACTTTACTCTCTGTATTTTCTACCCAAAATGTTTGCAAAGAATAACAGAGGGACACAGATACAAAATAAGACAGAAGGGGGGGGGGGGGGGGGGAAGCTACAAAGAAGTAAACTAATTGTCTTGACTATGGTTTTGTTTTTCCTGTATTTACTAAACACTTCAGGCTAGCTTCCACACTTTATGAATCCCAATACACTTTCCCATTCAATAGACATGTTGAGCATCACCTTCTGGATCTTCGAAAGTCAATCACACAATCCCACTGCTCTTTCCATCATGCTGGGAGTGACTTTTTGTCTGGCATTACTCACTACGCCCTAGACAATGAGCTTCTGACCTGCACCAAGAATAAAGTCACACTCCCAGCCATCGAGAAAGACGCTAACAGAATGCCAAGTTCCACGCACAGCAGGCTTTCCATGCAGCCGAGGTACAGCGCCAGATGTTCCAATAGATACTTAATGACTATGACATTTCATTTTTATTTATTTAGTCATTGAAGGGAATTATTATTATTATAAATATTTTTGAAATTATTAGAGCACATCAAATGATGTTTTTCTTCGTTTTTTGCTACTAAATGATAGCGGCGTAGGACATTTAATACAGCTTTACATCTGCTGTGTCTCAAAATGCAACCAAGGAATTAAAAATTAATAAATAATGGGGTTGTCTTGCCTTGACAAAGAAATATACTGTAGCTCTCCTTTTTCTTTGCTTTAAAATTAAAGAGAATAAATGCTGCAAGGCATAGGTATCATAAGCAAACAGCTGGATGAAAACCAGAAAGACGATTCAGCCTGAATCTTCTGTAATGAGTTTTGAAGAAGGCCTTTCACACTTTCTATCCTTACAGTTACTATGCCATTTGGGGGGGGTGGTGGTGAAGGGTGGGAATTAAAACATTTCAAATATGTTTTCCTGGGGGAATAAATTGAGAAAAGAAGAAATATTTCTTTATAATGTGGATCTTTACACACACAATCCATATCCTTTTGTTTGTTTGTTTTAAACCCTGGTGATAATGGTTTTAGATTTAGTTCTTACTTCAAGAGCTTGAAATGTTTGTATTTGGATAAGCAAAAAGCACAGGTTTTTTCTACCTACAACCAAGTAAAGCCATAGCCACATTTGTTTCCTGAACCTTTCCAAAAGAACATTAATGTATGTCTATGCATAACAAATATTGTCAATCACAACGAAGGATAATCTATTGAATTATATGATTTTAACTGTTTTAATTCCCTTTACTAACATAAAGCAAATATTTAATTATAACAAGTGGCTAATCTGTTCCCTCTATTTTATCTCAAGCTTATGTTCTTTGTTTTAGAATTTTCATTTTCTGAAAAATAGTTTTAGCTACCTGTTCCTTATCAGCAGCTATCCTTCTATTATCTTCTTTCTCTTTAATCTCCTATGCTTGCTGTTCTTTTTCTCTCTCTTTATTTTCAGTTTGCCCATCCCTGCTCTCCCTTCTCCACAGAAGCTTGTTTTCTGATCTGTTCAATAGAAACTTTCTCTGTAGTATTTACAAGACCTCATTTTCAGCCAGATGTTCTAAGCATATGCTGAGGTGCCTCACAATTCAGGGCTTTACAGATGTTACAGAATTAAAATTCTCCTAACACTCCTTTGGCATAGCTCATTATACAGACACAGAGGCTGAGAAGTTCTGACCTCCAACAGATGAAGGATTTCTACACAGGCGGAGCTGGAGTTTAACTAAGCCTTTGTTATTTTGCTTTCATAGTTTAAATAGATAATAAATACAGAAAAGAAAAAACCTTTCTGATACAACACAACTAATGTGAGAATTTGGGCTAAAAGCATATGAACTGCAGACTGAAAATACACTTGAGTATGTGCAATAAATCACAGATTCACTGAATTGTCAGGGTTGGAAGGGACCCCAGGAGATCTCCCAGCCCAGGTGACACAGAAGCACATCCAGGTGGGGTTTGAATATCTCCAAGGAGGGAGACTCCACAACCTCCCTGGACAGCTGTTCCAGTGCTCTGCCACCCTCAATATAAACATCTTCCTCATGCTGAGGTTTTAAAGGTTTAAAAACTTCCTGTGTCTCAGTTTATGGCCTTGTCCTGTCACTAGCCATGACTGAAAAGAGCCTGGCACCTGCCTTTGAGATATTGATATGCATTATTGAGATCCCATTTATCTTCTCTTCCTCAAACTAAACAGGTCCAGCTCCTAGGTTGCTCATAACTAAATTTTCACCAGTAAGAACCTTGACAAAAAAAAAAAAAAAAATCCATTTTAACTGATGCAGTCCACTATGCAATGGAGTTTAAAAAAAAAAAAAAAAAAGAGACTTTATTTAGTCTTTATTTTTGACTTAAATGGAGCCTCAAGTACAACCAAAATTTAATTTTAAAGGGAACAAGGTTTAGAAGAATATTTCTGAACAAAACATAATTGTGACCCCATTTTTTGATAAAAAACCTTCTATTTTCATAGCCAATTACAGCTGCCAATTTAGCAGAGTCATTCAAGATGCAAGATGTTTCATTAAAGTAATAAAGAAAGGAGGACAATGATGTAAGATTGTTGAAGATACAGGTTGGCTGAATCTCTCTGCAATTAATGAATGAATTAATTAAACTTGACAAAAACCAAAATGCACTAGACAGCTCATCCAAGAAGCAGTCCCAATTTGGCAGATGACTATAGCCCAAAGAGCATCTGAGGTTACCTGAAAACTAACTGGTCAAAAGAAAACATATATGCCACTGTGGTTGGGATTTGCACATTTCTGCTTTGATCACAGTCACATTTGAGTAAGTTAAGCACAATTTTGACATCAAATGAAAGAGTTAGGGAGCCAAAGTGCCTTGGAACAGAAACTCATCAAACCTGCAGTATCCATTACTTCTTCCTGGGAAGGATTTGCTCACACACAAATACAGTACCATGGAAGATACTCACAATGGAAATATTGAGTTCTTGCTGCTGCATGTTGCACATCTAAGATGAGTATGTTTGTGCATCAGCTGCGGTCTGAGCTCTGAATTTTCTCCAAGTTTGCTGGCTCTGGGCGTGATGGTTTAGATTAACTCTTTCTTTAAACTCCAATTTGAAAAAAAAAAAAAAAAAAAAAAAAGGTGCTAATTTCTCAGCACTAATTTCAGCAGCTAATTAACCTGAATGGAAACACAGAAAACCTGTACTACATAGTGAAAGGGAATGCCTCAAGAGTTTCCAAATATAATTCTGTCTGCAGGTTTGTCTTGGTTTTTGGTATTGTTTCTTGATATTGTTTTTCCGTGGCAAAGTTGTTTCAGAACAAACTTCATTAATTTTGCACTGAGAAATACCTCACAGACATGTTTATCTATAATTACAGTAATTTCTTGCTCAGATTGATGCTTTCTCTAAATGGCAAATTCTTACTTTGAGTGACAAGTGATTTTAAGTAATTTGAGTGTTCGCAATAGTCTGCTCACATTCCCTACACAGGTTTGTTTTCCCATTTGTCTTATATCTATCTACTAAAGAAAACAGAAAGTAGATTAAGGATTTCAACCTTGACTTTTTTTCATTTTCAGAAAAATTATTGCTCATAAATATTGTGGATCTTGGGAGTTACACTTCAGAACTTCACAGAAATGCTTTTAAGAAAGACATCACCATACGCTCCATGCACTGTTACATCTATGATAGCAAGCTAAGTAAATAACATTCCTTCTAATACTTGATAAATGTTACAAAAACCAGGTGTGCACAGGGTTGAGAAGTCAATTAGTGTGCAACACTGACACTCTAATTAAGCCGATTTCAACCAGAGTCAAAAACCTTGAGGCTGATGACGGTAATTGATGACAGGTGTAGATGGCAGGTATTATCTCACTGAGGAAAAAAATGGTCATGGCTGTCACCATTATGTAATTTCCTGCTGTATGGAACCGGACACCCAGGAGGGGATGCTCCACAGGGAGCACCCATCACAATCTTTCCTGCTGGCCACTAGAGAATTTTCTCTTCTCTATCTTCCTGTTTTTCCCTAAGGCAATATGGACATAGTTGTATGTCATCACCTACAGGTCCCTGGAATAAAAAAAATTGTGCATGTCCAGCTGCCTCAGGTTTGTGTTCTTGTTTGCTATATCAGTCCCTAAAATACATCCTTTATTACAAGAGCCATTGTCTACTTCATGTTTTCTGCAGAGTGGTCTGAAAAAAACCAACTTAGTAGTAATTTGTACTAAGAGGTCACACTCGGGTAAATTCCCGTTTCCTCTAGCTCAAAACTCAAGCAGAAATGGGACATGACTGCAATGAAGTCAGAAGACAAGGCAGCAGCTAGTGCTGCCCTAGTGCTGTGAGACTCCACAAGAACAAACCACTTTATTTTAGTGTTTGTAGGATCAGAATGATGATATGGAAGAATGATGATCATGGAAGCTAGTTTAGTGCCTTTGGTAGAATTTGCCCACTGTGGACCATTTTAAAATATGGAATTTGTCTCCTTTTTGTACCAATGACCTTCTGGGGTGAGTGTCTGGTTGATGTTTCCTATGAACCCCAGAAGGTCATCACTGCAATGTTTTTTTCCTCTTTTTCCCCTAGGTCTCAAACTTATCACCTTCAATTTTAACAGTTAGGCCCAAAAGATAGTGGTAATAAAGACAACAGAGTGTGCAGGATTTGCTCAGCTGTTTGTCTACTTGTTCCTTTTTTAAACTAAGTGGAAGAAGGGAAAAATAAAAGGAAGAAAAATCAGTTATTCTTTCTCTCATGTGAATGCAGCAATGGGAAACTGTGCTCCACAGGTCGTGAGACTTAAATTACAAAGGGTAAAGGCTGGTTTCAGTCACCGCACATCAGAGCACTCGTCTGCACTTTTTAATTTATATTCTCCCCTCAGTTTACAGAAGGCTGGCTGAGATCAACAGCATCCTTTGATCTCCCTGAGAGTCACTTGTCTCTAGGTAGGGACACCATACATACAGAGCCATCTCTGCTCCTCTCCCAGTGCCCTGCTGTTTCAGTCTTTCAGTTGTTTCCAGCCCATCTTTTAGAGATACACACAAACATGCTCTTCCTAGCCAGCTCAGCAAGCTGTGCTACCTGGAAAGCACAGAATGTCTCTATGAAATGGCTTTTTAACAAGCTTCGCAAGGATGCAAAATTACTAAAAATGATTCTGTAGATGGTCAGATGGAGCTGTCCACAACAGGCACCTGGAACTAACATGCAAGTGCTTCAAGCTAGGGAAAGTAAATTTGAGAATAAAGCATCTCTTGGAGAGCAATTGCCCATGTGTGTTCCCACTGTGAGAGATTCACATTTGTGAAAAGCAAAATCTTGGCAGGCAACCCCTTGATGTGCAGAAATTTGCAAATCATTTCAGTCTAAGCAATTTTCCCATCCTTACCAGAGAGCACTAAGGCTGCAATTGTACCCTGCTAATCATAGCCACTGAATTCCAAGCAAAATGGAATTTCAGCGCACAGTCAACACTGCTATATGCTAAAATGCTAAAGAGAAATGGCATTTGATTAAAACATCCAGAACTTTTATAGCTAATGCATCAAACTCTGTATACTAGAAACCTAAACCCAGGATTAATGGAAGTTTTAAACAGGGATTAAACAACGTGAAGATCTGGCATTGTTCTGATAAGACTGCAAAACACAACGGTGCTCCTCCACCTAGCCCCACATCAAAATGTGAAATTAGAATAAGTGATGCTACATACCCTTCTCTTTCATATCTCTCTTTAAACATCTCACTGCTTAAGAAACAAATGCTTGCCCAGGAACAAATGTAAAAAGAGGGTTTAAATGTCAACATTTCCTAAAAGTAAGCTCAGTCATTCAGCATGTTTCTAGCACTCACCAGAAGCATCTGTTCTCACAAATAGTGAAAAGTGAATTAGTTGGATCATGGGTTTATCCCAGCATGGTAAAACGTCTGATCTAATCATGACACTGAGATCAAAACGAGAAAAAAGAAAAAAATCAGAGCAGAATAACATAAAATAGAGCATGTTGTGAGCGAGTGTGAAATGGCTTAGTGCACTAAGAGAATTGCTTATTTATTAGGTAAACTGTCCTGGCCTCAGACAGCACAAGCTATTCTCAGCCTCTTTCTAGGATTTAGAAATGAGTAGGAAAAGAGCAGGATATTAATTACACAAACTGGTACATCCATTGCACTTTCTTGCAGTCTCAAACACTAGACCAAATCCTAAACACTGATATGAATTTGGGCAATCAAGTCACCTGAAAATGCTGTCTGAACAAACTGCTTCCTGTGACTGATATAAACTCATTCCTGCACTTGCATGGCCAACTGAGGTGGAAATTTACCTATTTTCAAACCAATACTAAAATATCAATAGAAAGCGCCACACTCTTGAGGTATTTTACTTTCTCCAGCATGGCAATTAGAGTAGTTTTGTATTCATTTTTTTAGCATTGAGCTTGTCAGGTGAGCAACACAGCCACAGATTTCATCCATGAAGGAGTCCAATGGAATTGAAACCACTTACTCTAAATCTGAATGGAGCTACAGCTTTTTACATGAGATGATAAGGTTCCACAGATTAGGTTCCTATATGCCTCTAAAAGAGGGAGAAAAATGTTAACATGGTTAAATAATTCTTTTTTCATCTTAGATTTCTGGGGTCTTGAAACCCTTTATAAGAAATGCTTCTCCTACTCACTCTATTTCTAATGGTTTTCCCACAAAGTGCTACCTACTTCCTCCTATTCCTTTTTTCCCTTATAATTTAACTGTTTCCCTAATTTTTAGTCAACAGCAACATTATGGAAGATAAGCAACTAATGATAAATTTTTAAGAAATTACAGGGCTTAAGCGTTAGAGACAGGACACAATGGCATGAAGTATGTAATTTTACCTGTGAGACACCCATTTTCTATTGTTAAACTACACTATATAAAAGGAAAAAGTACACTGTAAGCACGGTTATTTTGTCAAACAAAATACTCAAGGATTTTTAAGGCACAAAGAAAAATTGCAAAATCATATGCCATAAGGCTCTAACCATGCTGGAAAAATAAAACCAAATTCTTTGAGAATATTGTTTTAGTTAAGGAGTGGTAGATGTGGGATGTCTGAATGCATAGAGGCACCAGCCTCCTAATGATCAGCACAGTTTCATTGACAGCCTCGGCTGCAGAACCACAAAGCAAACACAAATTGCAGCAAATTAGCAGAAGATTTTTTTTCTTTCAAGAAAAAAGTTTAATGGATGTTTTGCCTGAGGAGCTGATTTCAATGGCTTCTCAGTAGACGAGGCAGTGCTGCCAGGAACCACAGGAGGGTACAGTAAATTTAATAATGGCCCTGTGCCACCCCATGTTTTATAGAGCTGCACAGCAGATCCCCAGCCAGGCGCAGGCTCTGCACAGGAAACGGAACATTTCAGAGCCATGAAGGTCTGGGTCTCATCAGGCAGAGGTGACTGTCTGCTAAGATAGCTGCCTCATAGAAATCCATCTTGCTTCCAAGGAATTTAACAGAGATTTATCAATCTTGCTTCCAAGGAATTTAACACAGCTTTACCAATAAATTCCATCACAGCAGAATTTAGCCCATAAAGAAATTTACTGAAATATGCTAAAATGAAAAGGAGATTTGGAAATATTTGAGAAAAGACAAAAATGAAGAAAATGTAATATCAGGAGGACTTTTTACATCATCTGATTGATCACCATAGTCGTCTTCCCAATTTAAACACACAAAATGAAACAAACGCTACATGTTGCAAAGACAGGAATTAAAAAAACCCAAAAACACAAGCCAGGAATACTGATATCAGAGCATGCCATTTGAGTTACAATTGGCAATAATTGCCAGTCTCCATTCTGGAACATTTAAATTTACTCATGGCAAACTGATATTCAGATAGGTAGAAAAAATTATTTCCTACTTTTAAAATCAGCAAAGAAATTGCTTCCAGTCTGATCTTTACAATTGACTAACCCCAGCATAAACTCAGGGCAAATATCAGCACTGAAAAGAAAGAGTTTTCAGAGGTGATGCTTAATCACGAAAACCACAACATCGTTGCTTGCTTATTTTGCTGTCTGCAGAATTGATACATATGTTCTCATGAATAAATTCATTGATCTCTCTCTCCAACATTAATATGAACAGGCATCATGCTACAGAAACATATCCATTTGGGATGCTCTAAAGCCTCCTGGGAAAAAGTGCACATAAAAATCGGCATTGAAGATGAAAAAATATTTTGTTATTATCACCATTTTCAAATGCGTCTCTCATTGATGAACTCAGACCTCAAATATCATTATATACTTGATGCTGTTCTCAAAAAGGTATGAAATATTGCTGCTAGTTGGGATTGGACAAAATTGTTCATTGTCATGTTAATGCTGACATACCCTCTACATGTCTGACACATTTTCCTTGAACAGTTACACTCTTCAGTCTGCTGGGTAGCAGAAATCACTTTCTGTGTACAGCACCGCAATAGCTCACATGAACAGTTTATTTACTTGTGTCCCACTTCCATCCTACAGGAATGAGTCCCAAACTCACTCTTCCCATGCAGGCAGAAGAGCCTTTGTGGGTGGTGAGCAGGAGTGTACCTGTGAATCCCAGTGATGACCCAGATCAATAAAGTCAGAGCAAGGAGAAAATTTTTAATCTCCTTTTTGAGTCCACACTCTCCTAGAATTGTTTTGCTCTCCTGGAGGCCGGGGGCAGAGGGGAGATTTCCTATTCTGACAGGGCTATTGCAGTCTATCTTCTTAAGGTAATTACTCTGGCTTTCTTTTGATATACTGGATTTTGACTTAAGGCTTTTTTATGCCACTCCAAGAGGAAAAAATAATAAAGGTTTTAAAGTGCTTGAAAACAGCCTCAAGTCCAGTCATAAATAACTACAGAATTACAACCTAAATGTTTACTAAGCTGAGGGAAGAAATAAATCACATTATATCTAAATGGAATAAATATACTAATAAATAGAAGTTTTGGAGCACAGATGGCAGTAGAAATAAATATCACCGCAAATCTTTTCCTTTTAAAAGCTGATTTAAAGTGACCATAAATGATGACACAATCATATTTTAAGGACAAGTGTAGGTTAAACAATTTACATATATTAAATAGCTAAGCCTTGGCCAAAAAAAAGAGGCAGCCTGGACAGGACTGTTAATTCTTCATGATCATTAAACATTTTTGTGGCTCTCTATGGCAGAGTGGTATATGAAGCCTAATTTTTTTATGTTACTTACATACATACATACATACATATATATATATATTTATATATATAGCTATATAGATATATATATAGACATATATATAAATTAAAGAATTTTATTAAGACAGTGAGATTTACAGAGGATTTTATACCAAGAGCAATATGTAGTGACTGCTGCAAACACTGGAGTGGATTACCATGGCTCTCCTTTGTGCCTTGGCAGCACACAGGTGAGATATAATCATGGGATCACTGCCACCTGCCTGCTTGAGGAACCAAACCACACGCTCCCATGGAATAATAAAGAATGTTAAGAATAAAAAGCAAATGAAGGTTAAATCCTAAAGGTGTTCAGGGACCTCTGGGCTGTGTGTTATTCCTTTTATCAGTTTTACTAGCCCACAAAGATGAAGGCTCTTCCCAGTTATACAAGTCCATCTAATGAAATGCCTGAATTTTCACACTACTGGACATGTGCAATGTGCAAATCGTATTAAACCTCATCTTTGGATTTACAGCTTTTTCATCTTGAAGCAGGAAAATAAAATAGACAAATATCTCACACTGTCAAAAACCCCAAAAAATCAGCTAAGAATTTCACATTAAGGAGACATCTTAATGTGAAAAGAGGGTTACTGGTATGTAGATCTCAGCCAGATGAAAAAAAAACAAACAACCAAACACTTATTTTCTGATAGAGTGATGAAGAAAGGATTTAGTCAGAATCACTTAACAGTGATATGAGGGAATAATTTTAATTAACTTTGAGAGTATATTAATCTAGAAGTTTGTGTCTTCATGTGAGACCCCTTTTACAATTCTGTACCTGTTCACATTTTTACTCACATAAACATACATATTAAATTTAATTTTAGAATATTCACTTGAGAGAATAGTATTTGCCAGTGTACAGGTGCCTCTCGATAGTCCATATTTCAGATTAAATAAACCTAAACTTGAACAAGGGTTTGTGTACAGATATCCTATGGAGTTTCTTCCCCACATTTTCTATAATTCTTAAAAATTGGTAGGCCTTACGCACTTTTTACTTAAGATCACTTAGAACTTTGCTTCAAACTACCCAGTACTGACCCCAATTTATCACCTAAGGCTGTACAACTGCCAGCGCCTATATGAAAGGTTGATTCCCTACAGACTTCCACATTATCTCTTACTCCCTGCTGAAGATTTCCGGTTTTAAAAAGTGTTTAACACACAACTCCACCAATATTTCCACATCAGTAACTTATTATGAGCTATATTAATCTCAGTTCCCAGCATGCCCTCCCCATAGTAATTATTTCTGGCATATCAAGGTAAAGATATAGCTCCCAAGTTCTTGGCTTAGGATGCAGAGCTGGCCTAAGAAGTTTAAAAGTCTGAAATTTGCTCCAAACTGGTCCCCCCACAGCCACCACAGTTGTTCTGGTGACACTGAATTACATGATGTGACTTAAAAATATCTTTGCCATCCCACTTCCACTGACACCCCCATTTTGGAAGGTACATGGGACCAACAGTTTATAGAAACTGAAAAAAAGAAGGAACAGAATTCCTACTCTTAGAGAGTTCCTATGTAGGTTTAAATTATAAGGGTGTTAGGGGAATTTTATGTTTCTACTTAAGATGCTGTTCCTGCTCTAAATGTAAAGACTCTCTAGTTTTGACTTTCAAAACTGACATTTTCCGAAGCACTTAAATTCAACGATATTTTTTACAACACAACCTTAATCCTGACTTCATTCTCCCTAGAAAATTGGGCTGAGACAGAAGTTAAACCTATTCCTTAGACAACTTATTTATCTTCTGATCAACTAGTTCGGAAAAAAAAATTACACAGTGCAGAAATTCTCAAAAGAAATCTATTTTCTACATATCTGAAAGTACAATACACTGCATTTTTGTTATAGGTTTATGAATCAGCTTTTCCCTGTTGTCTGGCATGCGGTATCATACACAGGAAAAGGTTAATCTTCAGAGAAAATGTCATCTCTTGGCCTTGTGCATTTGTTGGAGTCACACAAGCTTTCTTTGAAGTTGCCTGTCATCCCAGTAAAGCTGCTTTAAGTACTTCAAATTAAATATTGCTAGTATTACATGTTGGTAGCAAGTAGAGGCAAGAAAGAGAAAAGCTTTGGGGTAGAATTTCAGGGGGGAAATAGGATTATGTTTGTTCTGTAACATGTTCCCCAAATTATGATTTTAAAAACTGTTCTGGCCCCAGTTGTACAGAAATTCAATCTACTCAGTTCTGAAAGTATCTGAACTTGATCTGACATGCCACTATTGATCCAGCAAATTTGGAAACATTTTTCATTTATTCCTGGTAGTGCTTTCAATTACAGAGATACTATCATTTTGAATATTTCCTCCTATGAAGACTTCCCCTCAGGGATTACAAAAGGATCCCTATTAAAATGTGTCCCCATCCTTTTGGCAGGGAAAAAAGGAAAGACTGAATAAAACAGGAAAGGTTGGAGCTCAGAACAAAAGCAAAACTTGGCCAAGGAGCCACACTTGCTACGGGAACAGAGGAAAATTCATGACCACAATCAACCTAAGGCCAAGCTAACATGTTTTGGTGATACAAAAGATAGGATAAAAAGGAAAAGAAAAGGATTGCAGAAAGAATTTCAAGCAATTTCAAAATCTCTGGGCTTCATTTCAAGAACTAATACTTAAAGGAGAGAGAAAATTCTATGACCCTTTACATGCCTTTTGTTTTCAACATATTACAATCAAGACATTCAGCTGGTGATTTGAGACTCAGATTGTAACTGAATTTCAGTTTGCGGTAGAAAGCATCTGTCCTGTCTAAAGATCAGACCATTGACCTGATTAGAAGTTTTCTTAAGATTCACACTCTTTAAAAGGGAGAGAATTTTAAAACATCAAAACATACTGTAGTGAGGACTCCCTTATATGGTAAAGCAGACTCTGAGTTTGAGATGATTTGCAAATGGTAGCTGTAAATATTAATGCACTTTGACATTGAATATTGCATATCATACATTTTAAGTGTTTTTTAGTGTGTGGATGTTTACAGTGAGATGATGTGCTTCTGAATATGTCTGTTTTCGATTCAAAGTGTGGCTTCATTAAGAAGAGTGATAACATAAAGCTCAGCAGCATGAACATTCCTTGAGAAATAGCACAAAATTGACATGCATCCTTAACACAACCTTTTAATTGGGTTGGTGGGCACCAAACAGTTTCATGAGCTTTAGTTGTTCTTCACCCTCTTTTCTACAGCTCCAGCTCTCCAGTACCCAACCTGGGTATTGACTGCTTTTAATACAGAGTGGTTTTCCCAGGCTAGGACTTCATTTTGCAGTTGCCTTCATTAAGCAACCAGACACTAAAACCTTGTAAGATTCCTTCAGTCCTAGGACCATTGCTTCCCTCAGTATTTTTTCCATACTGTTATCACTGACTCTGTTACCTTCTTTCATAATATCCTAGAATACCTAATCAGAAAATGGCTACGAAGAATTCCAACCACAACATCAGTACACAGGATTCATAAGCCTCAGTTAAAACGAAGGATCTTAAACATTGCAGGTGACATTGGCAGAAAACGCACCCTTATGGACGTATGTGCTAGGGAAAATATGGATATTTCATATAGATTAACCACTGGTCAAGTGGAGTGGCAGGCCCAAAGTGACCAAAACAGGTGCAGTGCCCATTCTGCAGCAGGGGAACAAAATCATGAAAGCTGTAAAAATATCTGTATAATGCACACTTCTCTGTGCCTTTAATTTGGACTCTGAAACACCTTGATTTACCTATATCACATTCAGGGCGTTTTCTTTATTCTGCTTTTAAAAGAAAGGTTTTCTTTGCCTTAATCTTATGCAGGATCTGGCAAAAAGGAACACACAGAAGACACTGTCAAGAGACTGACCAAATCTCGTTTTGCAGTGAGCACAGGAATGCCTCATAGGTGTGCAGCTCCTTTGAATCTAACCCACCTATGCAGCTGTCAAGCCAGAGCACATGCTGGGGAAGAACAGGTTGCCTTAGCAACCCCAGTCCTGTTGTAGATACTTCAGAAAAACTGAATAATTTTATCTTTCTGAAGCACCATTGTGCCATTGTGCTTAAATGCCTCGCATAAAATAGACATACATTACCAAACTATCCACATACACTTTTGAGCTATTTTCATGCTATGGGTTATAGAAGACTCTGCCTGGGAAAGCTTTTCTGCTTCTTTCTTACCATTTGTGACCCTTGCAGCCGTGATCTATTAAAAAAGATAACACTTACTCATTGCCTTTTTTTTGGGTTTTTTGGAGATGAGCGACTGACACCATTACAGAGTTAAAATTTCTGCTCCAGCTGTGCTGTGTATAATGATTAATCTAGCTCAGAAAACAACCAGGTACCTAAAATTGATTTTAATATATGATATTGTTGGGATGTTCAGAGAAATCTGTGAGACAGAATAAAGACTGCACTCGGCCAGTATGCTTATTACTGTGAATAGCTTTTGGCTACACAAATTTCAGGTCTGAACTGTACATAATATGCCATTAAATTGTAATAATTGAAAGTTCTAGAGAAAGGAATCTAACGATACCCAACAGAACAATTTTAGTTCCATGAGAATATATTTAATTAACCCTTAATCATTTTCACCTTTATGACACTGGAAACACTTCTAGGATTTGATTTACAAAATTATTATGCCATTAATAAGAGAAAGATATTATTGACATACCAAAATCCAATTTAATTACTCCCTTGATTCCTCCAGAGGCAGAGAGAAGCTTGCAATTTTCTGACACTATGTTCCATTTTTAATATTGTGAAATAAAAAAATAAAAAAAATCTCTGTGTAGGCCAGAAATGTTACATAATTGCTTCTGTCTGAGCTACAAGCACAACCATACCAATGTATTTTGGCTACCTTGAAAGTTCTTTTTTGGCTTTTTCTGTATCAAGTATCCCACTTAATACTTTACTTGTTACTCTTTGCTACAAATATTCTTGCATGAAAGAGCTTCTACAGTGACTGCCAAACAACTTGCTATTATTTTCATTTTTTAATGCTGTAGTTTGCAATGTATTTAAGAAAATGGAAATTCCTCACCTATTTTAGGAATGGATAGCTCATCTAACCAACCACTCCACAATTTGTATGTAAACAAGACAAAAATTCTTAAACTTGTTTTCAAACTGTCAAGAAAACCATGCCTGCTCACTTACTTAATAGACTGATCTGTCTTAGCAAAAAGCTGGAATTTACATACTTCAAAATTTACATACTGCAAAATCCACATAAAAGAGAGGAGGAAGAAACCTAGCAGAGCTGGGACAATAAAAGCTTGAAAAAATGTTGTCATCTATGCACCAAGCCCCATAGTTCTTCCTGAAGCACCATGTGCTGCCATATAACATCACAGGGGCCTGACAGTTCAAGGTAAAGTCTATCCTGATTAGGTTTCCAATAAAAACAAAACAAAAAAAGAAGTAATCTTGGTTGACAGCCATGGCTCATAGGCAACAATTTCTTTGCTCTTTTTACAGCTTTTCTAATTCTCCTAAACACCTCAACTTCTCTGCATTTTCAAGATGTGTGTAAAGTCCTACTTCCTTTGAAATTTATACAAATTAGGCCACTGGTATTTGTCATCAGAAATTCCAGATATTCATTGTAGAGAAATATCAGAAAAGATAAACTGAACAAATCGAGATTTCTTCAATTAGTTCATTCCACCATCTTGCCCTGCATTATAATTTTGTGCACAGCTATCTTTATTTCTCATGTGTAAAGTGAGTCTCAGTGGCAAAATAATCACATGAAGTATTTAGACTGGTATGTTATCAAGGGCAAGTATTTTTCATTCTCAGCTACTGGAGATGAAAATCAAATGTGTTTTAAAGTACACTTGAGGAATTTCCCATCCCTTTTCTTCACAGCAGGTTATATGTTTATTGGTAGCTAGCAACTACAAAGTCTTAGCCAGGAATATGTAATATTTTTGGAAAGTACTACTGAGAGTAGATATTATGGTTAGTTCAGCTTTTGGTCACTGGATTAATTAAGCTTCTTTATTTTGTATATAGCCTGCTCACAAAAGAAGCATTAAGACTGATTTTACACTCTAGGTGTCATAAGGTCCAAAAGATGCACTATCCATAACAGTTAAATCAATTAATAAATATGAAGGAAATCTATGCATCAAAATTATTTAAATCTGTCTTTTGTGCAATAGTGGACTGATAATACAAAGTGAGTATTACCCTTGTTTGCAATCCAGAAGAAGGAAGACCATGTGAGAGGAGAATGACTACCCAACTCTCGACTCTGTGCAAGAGATCAGAAAACTCTAAGGAGTCAGTGGCATATATAAGAGAAAATAATAAATACTCCTATTTTTTATGCACTATAAATACAGTGTGGGATTTTTTTCAAATGTGTATGTACACATGTAAAACATTAAACACTGAAAGCCTCAGGATATCCATATCTACACTTGTGTGCAATATTGAATTACCTACCTTGCATCTGGGCTGTTGCATACTCACTAATTACATGTTCCCAAAGCATAAGACTCTTGTCTCATTCAGTGTGAGAATGTGCCTGTTTTGATCTGGGTTCTGCAGTGAAGGTGGCTGGTGATTATAAAACCGCTCATTTAATGCTGAATGCTGACTCAATATTTAGGAGTTTTGTGGTTGAAATTGTACCTCAGTATTACTTAATACTCTCTCCAAACACTACACTGAAGAGAGAATTCAGTTCCTTCTGAATTTTAATAATGTCTAATACTCTATTAGCCAAATCTCTCATAAACTTTCACTAATGTATTTTTACCATGTCTTGTTTCTAATATCCTCATCAACAGTCAGCAACATCCACTGTTCAATGTGCTCAATATGAAATAGGATTTGTTTTTCTGGAAACATACATATTTTGGCCCTATTGCAGAAAGGGGATTAGGAAAGCCAAGACACACTTGGAGTTTAATCAGGCAAGGACAGGTAAAGTCTTAGCAAACAGACATCTCTAAATGTAAGCAAATATAAAAAACCCAAATGTCCTATGTGAAGCCATGTCTTGTAATACTGACACAGTTCTCCATTTAAACTAGGACTTTCGATTTTTCTTGATAAGGAATAAAAATAAAATAGAAGAACCTATAAAAACATGTTTTATACTCACAGTGGTTGAGCACGTTGAATTCCTAGCCAGGAGAGACTGCATGGTGAAGCACTAACCCCTCAGAACTGGATTTTAGTGGAAGTGTTGACACAGCGTTAATTAAAACATCGCGAGAACAGCACCAATACATTATTCCTTTATGGCAACAGACAGCGTTGAAGTTGCCCTGTAATATGGCACAGAACATTTCTATACTAATGCAATGTGACTATGTTATTACGTCTGCTATTTTCTATGCCATAATAGCAGTATTTGTTTCCACAAACGTGCCATTACATTCACTAATATGGCTATATTTAAAGACTGCCCGAGTAAAAACCGATGCAAACTTATAGAAAGCAGATAATCTCTCATAGATTTCTTTTGCTGTGCCAGAGTAATTTTCAAACCTTATTAAAAAAAGCTGAATTCCCTGGGAGGATAGATTTCACTGCATAACCTGCTGTTATTTATGGTTAGTATGTTCATGGTGTGTTTTCTCAGAGGAGATGCATCCATTTGTAAGAACAGCCATCAGCTGTCCTTTTAGCACAGTCTCTTTATGATACCATTTGGTAGGAACAAGCACTACTGGTCTGGTTTACACTAATCAGTGTAACACTTCCATCTATCACATCTAAAAAGCATTGGTGCCCTGACTCTCTAAGTGTCATACCACACCAAAAGAAAAAAATTATAAACTATATGGTGTCTTGGGGTCAAAACTTCTCCTACGTATCTTCCAGCAGACAGGACGTGGCAGCACACTGAAAGTTTCCACCTCTGCCACCACAGAGGCTTAGGGTCTACAGGCACTTCATACTTACTGGAGGGGACTGCTGAGAGTTGCAACCAAGAAAAACTTGTGTGGTGGGTGTTTCTGTCTGCAACTGTAAAACTATAGCCTTACACTTGGCTGGCTGAGGTCTTTTTCCATAGGAGTGCCTTCCCTAAATTTCTCCTTCTTTCCTAGCAGACACACAGATGACACTCTTGGACTAGGAAAGAAAACAATCTGCTTCACTTTGTGCCTATTTTGAGAGAACTTAAAAAAAAAAAACCAAAAAAAAAATTCATTTCCACATTTTCACCTCCAATAGTACACAGGATGGCACAGGAGTAATAATTTGTTATCAGAAAAATTAAAGAAACATCTTGCACAGCGTATCAGTGGAATGTATTATAACACTTTCCAAGAAACTATTTCTTTCATTATTTCCCCCGCACTTTCTGTCTTGGAAATTTAAGACAAGAATGATCCATGTGAAACATTTGCATTGTAAAGCCCAGGAATGATGTCTGTCAGATCTTTGGGGTTACTCTGGGAAATGCATTGAAAGTATCAGCTCAAATGCAGCAAGGTAATTTGTGCACATTTATGCAAATTGCAGATGATACAAAGCTGGGAGGAGTGGTTGATCAAGCAGATGCATGTGCTGCCATTCAAAGGCACGATGACAAGCTGGAGAAGTGGACTGACAAGAACCTCCTAAAAAAATACCAAATCCTGTACCTGGGGAGGAATAAACCCTCACATCAGGACAAGCTGGGGTCTGACCAGCTGGAAAACAGCTTGGCAGAGAGGGATCTGGGCACCCTGATAGTCAACAAGTTGCACACGGGTCAGCAATGTGCTCTTGTGGAAAAAAAAGACCAAAACCACTGGTTGTCGGTGGTAAAATGTTGCAGAAAGGTTGAGAGATGTGATCCTTCCACTCTACCCAGAACTGCTGAGATGCATCTGGAGCACTGCCCCCTAAATGCTGGGCTTCCCAGGGCAAGAACAACACAAGAACACAGGAATAAGGCCAGCAAAGGCCCATAAAGGCCATCAAGGGCTCTCCTATGAAGAGAGGCTGAGGGAGCAGGGACTGTACAGCCAGGAGAAGAGAAGGCTCAGTGGGGATCCATCAATGTTTTAAAATCCCTGATGTATGTGAGATAAAGAAGACAGATTTTTCTCAGAAAGAACAAGAGGCAATATGAACAAACTGAAATATATGAAATATCATTTAAACATAAGGAAAATATTTGTTCTCTGAGGGTGAATGTGCACTGTCACAGGTTTTCCAGAGTGGTTATGGAACCTTCATCTTTGGAAAGGATGACCCAGACAAGCTGCACTACCTAACTCTGCGGACTGGATTAGCAATCTCCACAGGTCCCCTCCCACCCTGGCCCCTTTGTTATTGAAATTTCTGCTCAGCTATGTCCCCCAAGAACTTGTGGAACAAGACAGAGGTGAGGTGTGATGGGTTAAATCTTGGCTGAGGGTGAAACACCCACCCAGCTGAACACCCACTCCCTCTTCTCTGACACTGATCTTCCCTCTGCTATTTCTCTCACTTGTTTTGTTCCCTCCTCGTTCATCCATCCAGCATTTTGGCAAGTATAGCACACTTTTTGAGTGTCTTCACAGAGATACCACCAGCTTGGCTGAGGAACGAAGTACTTTAACTGTTTCTCTTATTACCATTGACACTTATTTTTAAGTGGTCAATTTTTGGGTTTGACAACAAAAAATCTCCGTCTATGAGATTTTGATGCCTTGAGCATTCTAATTTACATAAAACAGTATAATCACAAGTAAAGTGAGCTAAGGGCCTGCCTGAGTAGCAACACTGGGTTAAATTTGAGCTTCTGTCAACCGGCGTCGCTCCACGCACAATCTGCAATGGAAACATGCTCAGGAATGTGCCTACATCCTTCCTGAAGGAGATGCATTTTCAGCAACAAGCAGGTGCTATTCCAGACCTGTCGCTGAGACATCTTCCCTCACATGAAGGGAATTTGTCTTATTTCAGCACAGTGAAGTTTTGTCTGTGGTATGCAGCCTGTGCCACTTTTCAAAAACTGTAGTAACATTTCATCATTTCTCTTCCCATTGTGCCCTTCCCAAACACAGCAGGCTCAGAGCATTGAGATGACATTGACAACATCATTATTCCTCCTTTCCGGCATATTTACCATTATGAAAATTCTCTCTTGTCAGACGTGCTTTGCAGATTTTTTGGTATCTGAACTAATCTAAGGAGCCAAGGTAAAGCAGAAACCAAATGTATTATATTTGCTATACTCTGCATTCTGTTACAAAATATCCATACCAAGGATAAATTTGTATTTCATTCCTGTGATAAAAAAATACTGTAGAAAAGATTTATCTGGGAATGAGTATTTTTAGCAGCCATTTACTAAAAGGACTCCTTTACAGTATCAGAAATAGCATATTGTGAAATACCTCAACTGTGTGCAGTGTAGTCCATGATCTTACTATATAAATGACCCTTCACAGATTGGTAAATATCTTTCTTAAGTAAGCTCATCAATTTGCCAAATTTATGCATTAGCTGTCACTTGAAGAAATAATTCATAAAATATTCCAGGTCCACACAACAATTACTACTAGAAAATTTATAAACATAGTTTTCCCTTTGTTAGATGCTATATCTGTAACTTTAATTACTTTTGAAATAACTCAAAAGATCACAAAACGGAAATAACAACTTAAAAGCAAAACAGAAACAATTTTCTCTTGCCGCAGATATGGGAATGAAACTTTTAAAAATGTATGTTTAGCAGTATGACTAACCACATGCATTGCTGGGAAGTGCAAACTCATATACATACAGTAAATCCAAACCTTTGCTCAAATAATTGAAAGCTTTTGGATACCACATTTCATTTCTACCATGAGAGCAACTGGAAAGAAGCAGAATGAGTCCTTTCATCTGTTCCCTATTTTTCAAACTATGGAACTTTCAAGGGATTAAATAATTAGCTTTTACATATAGTTAATTTTCTAGCCTTGTGATAAATACCATTTCAGCCAAAAGCTTTTCAGATTGTAAAGATTCTGCTGTTTTAGGGTTTGTCCAAGATGGCACACCTTGCTGCAGAGTGGAGAACCAGAACAAGACAGAAAAATCCAAAATGCGTGACTAAACCTTAAGGAAATTCCATCTTCATATGGATACAAAAATGTGCAACACTTGGATATCACAAATGTGATGAATTAAAAACAAAACTCAGTAGCTCACTTTTATAAATTACCATGGAACATTATGGCTCTTCCATTATTATTCCACCATCACTTCTGCACAATTCTATTTAGGTCGATAAGGTTACATTGGGAAAAAACCTACATTATAAAGCTGGTGAATCAGGATCCTTATTTTTGACACATTTAAGCTTTTCCTGAAAGACCAGATGGTTGCTGTGTGTTATTCAGATGAAATCTAAAAGAACTAAAATACTCAGCATGCTTTTATTATTGGCATGTTTAGTGTGTCACCTAAAGAAATCCACAAAGGGAGATAATAAGCCTTCTCAACTGTTTCACAGTAATTATAGTCCTTGTGATAGTGCTACATTAAGATACCAAAATGTAAAATGTGTTTTCAATCAGGAAAAAAATCCATTTGTAATATTTATGCAGGAAAGGGACTACATCAAACAGGTAACCATCAGTATATCAGACTTGGAATCAAGTGTAATAAAACCAAGTTCTTCCCCTGTTTGAGATTGCACGTTGTCCAAAATTTAGAAAGGATATTCTTTGTTCTTAGCACAAGCCTTACAGGATTTACTAGTCAATTTAAATATCTAATATGAAAACAACATAAAGCTTCAGACACTTGCTTCAAATGTTGCCTTGAAGGTCTCAGGTGCTCAGAGGGGCATTTTTTTCATGTACTTACGGTCATTGCATAGTGGTCCACTAAAGGAGGTCATGCTACAGTCACAGCTGAATCCATCCCACTGCTGCAAGCACACGCCCTGGTTTGCACAGGAATCCTCTTGGCACGTTGTGCTGGGGCCTAATGAGAACACACAAAAAAGGACTTGCACTTCGTCTTCCAGAGCAAGGCACTTCTCAGTGGGTCACATTGAGTAGTTGCCAACATCTCAAATCAAATGAGCAAAGAGTTACCAAGTCAAACGCACATAAACTTGCTGGTTTTGGAGCAGCATGTAACATTAAAAGGGGGGGTTTGCTTTAGTTGTAAGATCGCTATGTCAAACACATAAGAATGCACAAAACGGAAGCAGAATTATTCCAGGTACAGTGGGAATGTTAACTTTGTTGTCAGTTATTTGTTAATCTTGTGTCAGGCCATTAACTGGCTAAACGTTGTCTAAAAGCATCATCATTTTGTCCTGTAAATACATTTCAAACAGCAAAGCCAGATGCCACAGGAATCAAAACTCTAGGATATGAAAGATTGGATAATGAAGTAAAAAAATGAAACAGATTTCAAGAAATTATTAAATGAAGCTACGCTATTACAATTATTTTAATCCCACAAATTATTTTAAATGATTTAGGTCTGGAATTCAGGGCAGTTTGGGATTCTTTGGCAGGAATGTTGACAAGAACTGATTCACATGCTTTGGGGATCCCATGCAGGTTCCTTTTCAAAGGGGAATGCAGAAAAATCAGACTACTAATGAACTGGCATGCCAAAATGTGACATACACATGAAAAACAAAGCTACTCTATTTCTAGAGAATCATAACTAGACTACTGAAATATAAAGAAATTTCAAAAAGGAATGATCAAAGCACTAAAGCAATCACTATACAAACATATTCAAGACTGAAAGCCTTTATGCAAGCAATGCTGGAAAATGAAGGTTCATTTAGCCCATTGTTTTAGAGGTGTGAAAGACAAAATCAAAAACAAAATAACACACTTTAGTTTTGAAATGTACAGAGCATTTATTGCAGAAATCCAACTGTGCATTTGGGGTTTCAGTCTTGTTTAATACACACAGGGCTATCTACCTTGCAAATCAGCTTTCATCAATGCAACTTTGTCAGCAAAATAAAAAAGCAAAATATAGTAAATGTTAGTAAGCAATATTGAAATGGCAGCAAACACAGAAAAAAACCATTCAGAATAAAGTGCATGCTGCTGTTAAAGAGAGAAAGAAATGCCATATAATGCAAACAAATTAATGCTAATAGCCATAAATCTTCAGGCAAGCCAAAATAAGAAAGCAGTAATTTGCCAGTATTTTACTAGAAATATAATGGTTAATTGAGCTGATGACATGTAATGGAGGAAAATTAAAAGTGGGGTTTTTTTCTTCCTTGGATAGCTATGAATGCATTAACAGAGTAAATGCATGGCTGAATCCTGACTAGCCCTTTGTCGTGTTCAGATACACTGAATTCAAGAATAATTAGCACCATCATCCTCCATGGTCTCTTTTTTCTAGGCCTTCCTCTGTGACTGGTGAATGAAGACTGAAATACAGACCGTGAACCACAGTTTACTATGAGCTCACACACACATTTCACACTAACTCTTGACACTACAGGAAAAATTTGTTTCTGAGCATATGAAATATTCCTCAATTGTTTTGGAGGAGACACACCAATATCCATTTGAAACTCCCACTGCCAGTCATTGATGACAGGGCAAAACTGGTCCAAAGATTACATAAATATATTAAAAATCATGCCTTAGAGAGAAATTCTCGTAACCCTTCTTTTTCTATTAGACATTCTTCAAATATCTCAGGGTGGGATTTCCTTTTGATTTGCCAGTATTTTGGAAAAATCAGTATCAATATGATTTAAGTCAGCTTAGTGGCCTCTTCCTTTAAATGAAGCACAGCTCAATCTCTGCACCAGGACCTGAAGTCACCAAAGGGACTGAGAAGGAGGGCAGTATCCACTGCACCCCTGTCTTGACAAAATTATAAAATCCTCTATTTTTCCCTGTAGTAATAATATTAACAATAATATTAACAATAATAATAGTAATAATACCACCTATAACTGACTGCAGCAGGCAGACATTAGACAGTGATTTCCTTTTCTTTGGAGTTTTGAGCCCAGAAGTTTAGACATTTGTGCATTACATCACCCTTTCTTGAGCAGAGGATTATAATGACAGAATCCCGTAGCTGACAAGACACATTTTTTCTCACCAGATTCTGCTACTCGGAAACTTTACAAAGCTGAAGTGAAAATATCTGTAGGTGTTTAAATGTTATATATTCATGGATTTATTTACACTTCAGTTATGCAATGTTGAATTTCCTCATCTTTGCAAAAGTAGAGCAAAAGTCACAAGGACTTTAAAGTACATAAACTGCAGGACCCTGTAGGCACATTAGGAAGTGCATGTGTAAACACGTATTAAGAAAAAATACAGATACAGTCTTGCTAAAAAAGCAAGGTTTTTTCTTTGTATTAAATTGATACTTAGCACTTTTGGCTTATCTATATTAGTCATTAGTCTAAAATTGCCATCAAGACTAGCCTGCATATAAGCATTTCTTTTAGCAAAAGTAGGAGGGGTTTTTTTGCCCAAAGAACAGAAGAGGACTGTTTAATGGTGGTAAATACTATAATATTTACCACAACAGGTTCATTTTTTCCTATATCTATTTATATATTGCAGAACTAAGGTATTTAGTAAAGATACTGTAATATACCCTTCTCTAGTACTCATTTTCTTTTTTCATGCTCAATTTTTAAAATATTCTAATTTATTCAGTCTTCACTGCAGACTCTTTAATTGACTGGATTTGTGATTTCCTTTACATTTGTCCTACGTGAGGGCTTACATGCAATATATAACACAAAAAACCCCATTAGAAAGTGGCATACACCTTGTTCTACAATATATTACAACAACAAATTCCTTATCTTACCACCAAGAATCTTCATGTATCTGAAATTTACACTGTGAAATTTTTCATATAGTACACAAATTATATTTTATATGTATGTGCACACACCCAGTGCATTTTTCTTCTAACTATATAAAACTATAGAATTATGTAAAAACTGTATTTGTATCATTCTTTATTTTAAGTGGGAAAAGGAAGTACAATTGATTTGACTAGAGGAAAACAGCGTTGACACAACCTGGCTTTGGGGTTTGCTATTAACAATTCAAAGAGCTTGTTAGCATATTTATCTTTCTAGCTGTTGGTTTCTATCTGTTCTAGTCATTGAAAATTTGTCAACAAGGTGCATTCAGCCAAGTGTACATTATGTCTAATGTTCAATGCTAGAGATATCTCTCTGCCCGTGGTTGAAGCCTCAAAATACAAACCTTCCAACATGCCACAGCAAATCCCATGGGTGGGCTTGCCAAAAATGTTTCATGCACTTATGACAGTCAAATTATTGAGAAACAGAAATGTTTTAAGTGCAAAATGTCACAGATAAAATTAATTAGCAGTTTGTTAAGGGTTCACAGTTTGACAGCAGAGAGAAAAAGAGCTTTCACTTTTTTTTTTTTTGTTTTGTTTTGTTTTGTTTTTTTGTTTGGTGTTTTTTGGGGTATTTTTTTTGTTGTTTGGTTGTTTTTTTCAATATACCAGAAAGGTGGGGCATTCAATCCCAGGAATCTGAAAAGCAACAAAGCCAAGTGCCTCACTTCTCAGGACAGATTTTGCAGCAGCCTGATGTCTTAACACAGGACATATCCCAGCTGTCTTTGGGATTGAGAGTGGTGGTGACTAACACTTCTGAAATTACTTCTGCTGCTGTGTCCTGAGCTCTTCGGACTTCATGTCTCCAGGGACTTCCAGGGCTTTACATATCCCATTGCAGGGTGAGATTGCTGCAGAACACTCAGCTCTGTAAGGATGGAGGCAGTCCTGGCTGGACACAGCCGCAGAGGTAGGAGCAGCTTGAGGCATGCAAGAGTTTTCTAGGAGGCACCTAAATTCACAAGTGACCTAAATCATATTTCAGGTGGCAGAACACTTTTTTGGACATCTGAATTCACAGTCTGCAAACAAAAGACTGACAGATGGGTCAGACATGAGGACTTGAGGTAAACAAGTGAGATGGAAGAGATAACTTGCAGGGTTAAGCAGAAAGGTCGGAAGGGGAATTTTCATTCCGTGCTGTTAAAGATTTCCTTCTGCGGGCAGAAGACTTTTGAGGAGGCAGGTCTCTGGGAGCCAGGCAGCACATCTGGTTTGACCAGTTTGTTGTGTCAGATGATTTTGGTGTTGGAAAAAGCTCACTCTCTACCAACAAAGGACAATAGTTCCATGGCCTTTATTAAATTGTTGGCAGCTTTATTAAATTCACCGATAGATGTGTTGTGCCAGTGGTTTTAAAAGGTGAACTCACACATCAGGCCTGTGGCAACACTTCTTTGAAGTGCATAAAATTCGTTTAGGAAATTACATAATTTCAAAAGAAGCTATGAAATGCATAATAGAACAGAGGCATACTTTGACTCTCTGAAGGGATGGTGCAGGGATGGAATTGCTAACGCCATTCAGAAAGCAGAATTTAATTTTCTAAACTCAGTGGCAAACTAATTTATACATGTTTTTGCACTCCTGAAAGAAATATGTAAAATTCCCATCTTATTTCTTTTCCTGTAGCTTTAGTGTCTCTTTCTACGTACTAACAATAGAACTTATATTGCTAACTAAAAAGTAGGTAAAGAACAACGAATTCCACCTCCCCAAATGTACTGTAGGCACAACAAAAGAGGAGACAGAATTTATCCACCAGGAAGCTTTATCTCATGAAACTTGAGGAACCTCCCAGCTCTCCTTGGATTTTTACAATGCCACTTTGCATACTTAACCAACTTAATATCAAAATCATTAAGATTCCAACCTGAAATTGGTTTTATAATGTCATTTACACATTTTTCTGTCCAGAGAAGAATGGCACTTGAGAGAAGGGACAACACATAAAATTGAACATACACACAAAATCCAGAATTATGTGAATAAATTAGATATCCAGGGACAGAAAATGTATTCAAATTATTCCATAAACCACAGTAAAAATAACGTGGGATCAAATGACAGCTGGAAAAATAGCTAGAGATTGACACCCCTGAACTAGAAATACACCTCTTCTAATTCTGTCCTCACTTAAATTTCATGGTATTCCAGATGAGTCAATAAAGACATAAAAATGTGAGATAAAACATATTTTTCCATTACTGATTTCAGATGGAAAGGCTCATGTCAATACTAATCTCAGGGGTGAGCAAAAATATAGAAGATAGAAGATCGGCATTAAAAAGATTCATAAATTAGCCTTGAATTAACCAACTCAAAATGTCTGCTTTAAAAATGGAATTACTTAGCTAATGTCTCAGCAGTAACTAATGCCTAAGTGTTATGAAGATATAAAGAACTTCATTGAAGTTAATTGCTATTGTTGTTATCATTAAGTAAAATAGTACCAGAAGTAAACAAAATACATGCAAAAAATCTTGCCACTGGAGAAGTAAGGAGCCTAAATTTGACATTCTGAAGTTAACTCATGTTCTTAGATCAATCTGTGTGCTTTAGGGCAGGCACATGCTTGTCTCCATAATACTAAAAAACACAGCCTTTATATAAGACAGGGTCAAGCAAGATCAATTAGAAGCAGGTAAAATATAGGCTCTTGATGTATGGAGCGCAAATATAAAAAAAAAAACCTTCAGGATTCACACAGTACTGCCACTATGATATATATCTATATATATATTAAAAAATCAGCATATTTAATACCTTCACATCCTCTTTCTATTTGCCCATTGCAGAAGAGAGCATCTGAGATGAGATCGGGGAGCCGTCCGTTCAAGTCAACTGATGCAAGGCAGCCCTGGAATCCCTCCTTTGCGTGCACCAATTTGGGCAAGGACTTAAACATTTCTTTGGCCACTCCTCCAATATACAAATCACCTGTTGGGGAGAAATAAATATTAGATAGAAAAAAGGACCAGTAGAACCTTTGACTGGCTTGATCTTCTGGCCTTTTGGTGGTGAACAACAGATGTGTCCAAAAAACATCATTCAAAGTAAACGTAGAAGAAAACAAACACCGATAACATTTATGATCCTATGGCATTGCGGGACTACGTTTTTTCAAATGCAAATGTAGACTTCAAATTTGTATGACTGATTACTTAGAAGTACCTGGGCATGTTATTTATGTGCCAGCTCACATGTTTGGGAAACATGCATCTATTCCAGAGAGTAGAATTAAATCACAGAACCTCCATCTAGAAACCCATCTAGTACTGATGCAATTGCTCACATACTCAGGGAACCTGACCACACATCATACCATCCACAGGAATGGACCCAGCCCAGTGAGATAAAGGACAATAAGTGAAGGAACAAGATCCACCCAAAGTCCATGTATCCAGAATGATCCGTTCAGAAGTACACCAAGAAGTAAAAGACTAGGGACATGTGAACGGAGAAACTTAGGGATGCCATTGTTAAATAGCAAAATGACCAACTATCCCCACCAAAACTCACACTGTGTGCCAGTCATGTGGGAACAAGGGGCATTAGATGCCTTTAAAATGGCAATATGAACACTGAACAAACAAAATTTTATTGCCAGAAATTATTCTAATGACAGGCACCTGTCATAAACAGCTTACTCTGATGAACCTCAGGCAACTTACAGAGGACTGAAAGACAGTGCTTTTCTCCTTCAAATAATTCTGAGCTCTGAGACAGCCTTACTTTGAGAGGACATAACTAAAACTTTCCTCTTCAACAGCAAGGGGAAGATGCTTTTTTGTTTTAAAACAATTCAGGCACTGCCTTTATTTCATGTGTTGGGTGTGTCTGGTGGGCAGAACAGTCACCCTTCAAACCAACATAACCTGCTTCCCTGAGTGTGCCTCAAGTGTCAGGTTGAGGTTTAAGCAGGTGCTTTCCATACCTGCAGCAGAAAAGAACCTGGCTGCTGCTTGGCCAGAGAAGGGAAGCATGCACCACACCGTCTCACCTAGGTATTCAATCTTCATTGATGACACATTTTTTTGCTAGCACAATTTTTCAGCAGCTTATCTGAATGTACATTCTAATTTACATTGTGCTTTCCAGTACATCCCCCAGTCTGGTTGACGTTGGAGCTGCAGGACCTGGTGCTTTAGAACCAAAGAGTGTTTCTGCACCAACTCAAATGCAAAGTTGATAATTGCCAAAGTGTTTGCTGAGCTTTGTAGGCAGGTTTTACAGTGACAGAACTCAGAATGAACCGTCACTACTACCCCATGTGGCTAATTTTAATCTCCCTCTTATCGATGTAAAACACAGACACACCTTTTACTGGTTCTCCTGGCACACTTTTTTTTATTTGAAAGGGACTGCAATTTAGTGCTGGTTTACAGTTTGCCTGCAAGGAAAACACCTGAAACAAATAAATGGCTATCAGACTGACAAAAATCTCTAGTCACTACATACCAGCCCTAAAATTTAACTGCATTTGAATTAGTGAAATAGAGAGAAAAAGCTTAGGAACATGTATATTTTTAAATCTATAAGCAAACCAACCAAAAGTCTTAGAAATTTTGTAGCATCATACACTAAGAAACCTCCAACCTTACCCATTCTATGTAGATAAACTGGAAAATGAGATCTTGCTTTCCTCTAGAGCTTTGAGGCACAGTGTAAATCTCAGAAATATGAGATTAAACATAACAGATTAAAGTATGGTGATCCATCTGTTCCCACAAATGGGATCTAATTCATTCACAGCAGAAAGATTCCTGCATTTTTCAATCTGCTGAACTGAAAACAAAGTTAAAACACTTGTGTCATGATAAAGGTTCTTCATAATTTTCTCAGATGGAACATCTAGAAAGCAAAACCTTTCCAGGTTTCCTGAAGTTCTGTGCCTTCAGTCACTGCCAGTTCAGAATAGAGAGATAATTTATCTCAGATGAATCAAATAGACTTAAAGGAGGGAAACCATTCCAGAGAACAGTACCAAGAAAGTCACCCCTATGATGAAAAAATTAAACTTGATTTACTGCACGTGACACCTGCAAACTCTTTTTAGAAAAAAATATACTGTCCTTTTTATTCTGTGCTTAGTTAAATGTTTAAAAGCACAACTTCTCAGATTGATCCCCTGCTAATTCTTGATATCCATATTTCAAATCTACTGAGATTGCTATATACAGTCATACAGCAGCTGCCAGTAATGATGAATGGCTAAAAGCAGCCCAAGTCAGTGTGCCAACAGATAAGATGGAATACAGAATATTTGCTCCTGAAAATATACACTGGAATATTGTCAGTTAAGTATCATATGCAGTGAAGTACAATACATTGAATCTAAATAAGCTATGTCCCTACAGTTTACTTACAGTACCTTAAGAGTGTTGATAACTAGACTGATCATTACATACTGTTAAAGATACAATTAAAAAAAAAAAAAAAAAAAAAAAAAAAAAAAAAAAAAAAAAACCCAAACAAGTTCTGGGTAATATTTCAATTTTGTTGATGTTCAAAGTAACTGAGTTCTGCTTTTGCACTAGCAAATACACTACACAAATACATACCTTAAATGTTGAGCAGCCATACTGACTATTAGACTTCACTTTTTATAAAATATATAGAAGTATTTTTATGACTATGAGCTAAACCTTACCAGATTTAATATCAAATGTTTAATACCATATGTGGCTTGAGTTTGCTGCTGCCAGCATAAAAAATACTTTCTCTCAGACACAAGATATTGCTAAGGTCTGGAATTAAAACCCAGATTTTTATTTTTGTTTTATCGTTAATTTTTTCACTGTTAATTTTTCATATCTGTCATCACAAATTTTTTGCACAGCTACTTTTATTTCAGTTAATCACATGCTACTTTCATGTTCATCTGGATGAAGAAGTAGTTTCCAACAAAACTCAATCCATTAGAATTTCAGACAGAAAATATAGTTAATTAAAATATTTTATATCAAACATGCAATAGCAGAAATTCAGAAAAGGTAACAGATTGTCCCTGCTCCTACTAAAAAAGATCAGGGAAATCAACATGGTACAATATAAATTCCCAGGTTTTCTTTTTTTCACTTCTTATGTAAGTACAGCTTTACTACTGGAAATTTCACTCCAGAACAAATCCCTTGTTGTGTACCTACCTACTTACAGGTGTGAATTACATGGAGGTTATTTCATGAGGTAAGGTACCACAGTCCAACAGATAATAGTACAAGATCATAACGCTATGTAAACCTGAAGCCTAAATGCAACACAAATGCTACAGTGCTACCACTGAAAATGTGTGACCAAAGTTTCTGGAACTAAAGTTTAGCTATTGTCTTTCTTGCAAATATTGTCCTCTAAAGTTCAGTTTGATTTTTAAATTATTCCTGAAATGTATTTTCATTTTTTTCTCATAGCAATCCTGATTTTCTTTAATTTATAAAGGAAAATAACCAATTTATATGAAATACATAACAACTGTCATATGCAAAATCTCAGGTAATAAAGAAATGGGTGAGGTAATACAATGATTCAAGGTTTCCTTCTAATTACTGGAGAAACTTCAAATAAAGCAGTTTATTTGAGAGCAGATCTCACAACTCTCTTCTTTCTTATATTAGGATTAATCTCCTTTTTGTTGGAGTGGAAGGATTATTTTCTCTCTTTGTTTTTCTGAAGCCAGAGAAATAACAAGTGTGCTCCCAGCATGTACTCACTGGCGTGCTCAGGGCAGGCCAGAGGAATCAGCTGGAAGGCAGCACTTTCAGAGCTAGACCTGTTCATCATGGCAATGATGGCACTGCTCAGTTATGCCATAAGCACAGATAAAGAGAAGATTTTAGTGGGTTTAATTGACGTTTTCACAGGTACTGCAGATCCTTAATTATTCCAGCAAGATCTTGCCTATTTACACCTATTTATCTCTTTTCTAACTTAGAGCTGATTTGTGCTTGAATAACAAGTAAATTTAACACAGAAACAAATTGCTAGCTAATAAATTAACCCCAGTTCTCAATGTATTCATTACTGGAATCACACATTTGCAAAAGCACACAGAAAACCACACAACAGTGAGTCACACACAACTGTTGGTAAAACAAATGCCAAGTCCTCCTGTAATAGCTCATCTTTTTTTATCCCAAGCCTCTGCATTTCTTCAAAATAAGAACTTTGCAAATGCTAAACCAAAGAAATGTAAAATAAAGATTGAAGATGCTGTTCTATTTTCTGAATAACTAACAGAAGTTATTAACAGTTATTATCTGGCAGTAGTGACATTGCTGACAGGTCAGTTCACTGACTTTTCTCCTTTTCTCCTTTCCTGAGAATTCTTACATGATACATTCTGGTGGGCAAAAACTATTAAATTCGTTTAACAGCCACCATTGTCCTCAAGCATAAAGAGAGAGGGAATTGTTATCCATGTATTTATAATGGTAACATCACAAGAATACTGCTCAGGTGTGCACCTGACTCCCTTAACCAAACCAGCAGCAGCTTGGTACAGGAGATTTGTGACATCAGGGAATGAGTAGTTTAACCAGGAGTTAGTTAGATTTCTTTACTCTCCCAAATCTGTGTGTTTTGTATACATATCTGGTGTTCATTTCTTGAACACTTTTCTTGACAAGAAATGAAAACCATTCATTCAAAAATGGTTCCACGTATGAATGAACAAAAAAAAAAAAAAAAAAGGTAGAAATAAAACAGTGGAAGGAATACTGGCTTGGTTTTCCCATAAACACAACATCTCTGGAATGTTTGTATACAGCTGAACAAAAGCATCTTCAAATCCATCATTCTCTCCAAAAGCAGTCATTTTTTCCCCCCAATCTCTTGTTGTGCTGCTGGTTTTAAATGTACTCTCAGCTATTCTCTTAATTTCTCTTTCATTTTGGAGGAAGTTGCTTTGTCTTGCTTCTAACGCCACATCATACTGAATCACCACCACGGCTAGGAATGACAGTGCTTCTGTGGTGTACTAGAGTGGGGTTACTCCCCAGCAAAGAGATGGACAGCCCTGGCATACCGAGGTGGATTCTGAAAACACAGCAGGCACCTCCACAACTCCTTAATCAGACACAGGAAAATACAAAGGAACATCTGGCTGTGGTGAAGCCAAGGTGTCAGGCATACTTTCCTCCAAATATGCTATTTCAAAATGATCAAGCGTATAACAGCTTCTTCCCTCAGGCAGGCAAAGAGGAAGGAGGGCTGCAAAGACTGAGAAATACCATAGGGAAAGTCTAATCTCAAAAGAAAGAAGCACTCACTTTATTCAAGTCCCTCCTAAAACAGATGAGCTGTTGTTACCAGATCAATAGAAATCGCTTTGTAGTATCTTAATAACTGCACTGCAAAGTACATGGTGGAACTCATCCTAAGACAACCCACACAATCCCAAGTCATGGCATTTTTTTAGGCCGTGAATTGTGACAATAAATTACTCCACACAAGCTGAATATGCACTGACTGAAAGAACAGACACCATCCTGGTCTCGAATCAAGGGCTATTGTCTCAAATGAAAACAGCAGGTAGGCATTCAGATGTCTTTGACATTCACTGAAATATAGAAGCCTACTTGGCCTTGATGACCTTCTCACCTCCCCCGGGTACAAAGCATCCACCTTTTGCACATTTATTTTGTGCAACAGGCAGCACTGAGTGGAGACTTTTCTTTCAAATGGGGGATTTCAGCACAGACTTTAGAAAAGGAACTGGGCCTGAATAGTGGATGAGTGGTCATTCTAAAGTCTCTCCTCACCTTCACCATTCCTGACTAAACATTTGCTACTTGTTCCATATTAAAAAAATGTTTGATCCTTAAAAAAATGTTGATGAGACATCATTGCTTTTTTTTTTTTCATAAACCAAGAAGCCCTCTGTGATCATAGCCCATTAATAAACTGAAGAGCAGTTGACAAAGGCTTAAATGATGCATCCACACAGCTTCTGCAGCACATACGCTCCAGCATATGGCTTTTCAAACCCCTTTTTACAGCAGAGAATATGCACTTTGCTGTGCATTCACAGGCCTGCTTGGTGCTAGAGCAAAGCATGACTGAATTTTGTCTACCACTTGGCAAGGGCACTTGAGGGAAGACATGAAAATGTAAACTTAGTGTTTTATGTCCACTTACTCACTTCAAAGAGTCCATTCTGTAGTTTCAGCATTGATTTGTGGTTGATGTCTTTTGGTTTTGATGCTTTTTGGTTTTTTTAAATGAAAAATAGTCTTTTCTATTTTTTTTTTTTTTTTTTTTGTTGGAGTGATGAATTCTATCACTTTTAGTCCCTCTCTCACCTAAGAAGGCAAAGGTTGGCTGGTTTACTTGTCCAGGCTCTGCTGAGTTATCTGTCCTTTCAAATACTTCAGGCAAGAGGCTGTTTTATTATGTGACAGGTGGTGGCTTTCATCTTTCATGTTCCTTATACTGATAATCAAGCAAGGCAAAATGTTTACAGGGAAATAAAAGAAAAAAAAAAATTATAGGTTAGCAAGTCACTCTTTTAGGGAAGAATACAGAAACTGATCTTTTCACCCCAATTCTACACTGCTTTCAGTATCTTGCCTGAATACCCCATTAAATGTATTATAGAATAAAAAAAATTAAAAAAGAAACCACCAGCACTGAAATGCTGACATTGTGGGTTTTCTTCAGGTGTCCTTATTGGCACACAGTACATATTGTAGTTATTTGTCAAGAGAATTGAATTTTGAAGATATTTCTTCCCTTGACTGATACTTGGCTGCTCTTTTTACAATTTCATTGTAGTGCTGCACCGTAGTCCACATTGACAGAAATAAAAGGCAAGGAGAATTAAGAGGTACCAGAAAGACCTTACAACTGATGAGTGCACCAGGAACAGCATCTTACACTTATCACTTGTCACCAATTTCCACACTGGAGTTAGAGCTGCTGCTCCACCTTTCTCCAATCTTCTGATTCCATCACACTACTTGGAACACACTGAAGGCTTTTTACACTTGCACAAATATTCTTCTGCCAAGAAACTTTTTCTTATGCTCTGCTGGATGTACTGTCCACTCCTACATGCATTTCTTGGTGCTCAGATTTCATTCTTATTACAATGTTTGACTCTGGTACTCCTCAAGGATTATACGAATATGCTTATGCTTCACAAGCAAGTAAAGCTGCGTCATAGGAAGTGCTGGTTTGTGAGAAACAGCAACAACACAACAATATCTTTAGCAGATAAGTTTTGAATAGACAAAAGGAGATACTCAAAAAGTAAGTGCTCACATCTGAAGATTTCTCCAGGTTAAAATCCACCATTTCCCTGACAATTCTGTTCTCAAGAAAATTTTTTTCCTCAAACAAGAAACAGTGGCACAAAAACATTTAACATTTCCTTGACAATAAAAATCCTCAGATTCCCAGCTGCTTTATTTCTCTTTGCTTGTTTTTACCCCCACTACAGACTAGATGGAGAGCACTGGCATTGAAAAAGATTAAACAGATGTAAAACCAAAGCAGTCTGCTTGTGCAATGGACTGTGAGGAAAGTTGGTGATGCATGTTAAATGGTAAATAATAAAATCTAATTGCCATATAAATGTACGTGGCAATCCATCTCCCACATAATCAATGCTAGGCCAATTACTCTCTATGAGGGGGATGGCTGTGGTGGAGAGGTGAGGCATTCAAGCACATCAAATGCCCTTCATTTCTTTCCTGTTCTGACCACTTTTGGAGATTGTACACACCTGAAAAACAGACAAAATCTAATGAAGCTGGCATTTGCATGGCATGGTATATTCAGCTCTCCCTTCCTCCTGCTATAATTTGTTCACTCTCTGCTTTAACAGCCAGCACATGCTCTTAGCAGAGCCTGCTTTCAAAACAGAGAGGAATTCCTCTTTCCAACAGACATACTAGACCTCAGAGACCATCATCTGCAGAACTCTTCCTTTGGCAAGTGGTTCAGGCACAATTCTCCACATAAAGCTACCAAACAGCTGAGATGTTAAACGTTCTCATTTTGAATGCAGGCTTGCAGAGAGTAATGTTTTTATACAATATTACTTTTGATCAAGACAATCACGTTCAGACTCTGAGGATATTCCACGAAGCTGCCCTTTTGCAAAAAGGACTGCTCAGTTAAAATACCAAGGTTAATGAGGGTTCACAGCAGCACATTTTGAAACAAATTTAGGATGTGCTTCTTCACCCTGTGTATCTGGCGGGGGGGGGGGGGGGGGGCTAGGATGCAGTGGAATGTATTTATGCTAAATATCCAGAGTAAGTTTTAAGAGCATACATTTTTCCTGTATCATTCGTAACATAATTTTTACTTGGTGTTCCAGAAAGGCTTGAATGAAATTCCACAACCACCAGCAGTAATAACTTGCATGTCAAACAGCTGTAGGAATGAAGGCAAATCTATCCTCACATATATGTATGAAAGACAGAGAAGAACAGGGGAGAAGCAGCAGAAAACAAAAACCCTACCCACCGTGTACTGATCTGACAGACTATTGCACTGTTGTTGACTTCACAGCACAAGCTCTAGAATATTTAATCTAGAACTACTGGAATAGATTTTCTTTTTCTTTCCCCCCCCCCCCCCCAGCTCATAATTTTGGCAATTTGGATACAATTTCTGAAGGTTTAACACTGCCAAAATTATTTTCACAGCCTGCTAGACAGCATTGCTGTTTAGAAGCAGCATGTGAAATGTTGCAAAAAAGGAGGATAAAGGAATTCCCATTAGACCAGGTTGTCCAATGACCTATTGCTATCTACTAGAACTTTGTCACACAGGAAGTCTCAAAGAAGAGCTCTCAGTTTTAAGTTCCCTGTTTTTCTTCTGTACAGCGTCTGCTTTCCTACACAGTCAGGAAGACAACAGCTGCATTTGCCATTGCCTAGTCCAATAGGTCACACTGGGAAGATCTATTTGCTGTTGACAGTATTTGGAACTCTGTATTTGGAACAGAACATTATTTCTGCATGAAGAATTCACAGCCCACTGGCAAGGTCATTACATTTAGTTCATGCATGATTATTTGAGAAATTTAAGCATTAATACTTGCTCATTTGTACAATGTTTCTGTGCTTCTTAAAGCTTTGTTTCTCTAGTAATATCTCTAGTAAAGGATCACTGCTGTTGGTAAAGACCTTGCAATATAGAGAAAAATATACAATGAAGCAACAATAATAACTGGCTCATTATAAAACAACAGAGAGAAATATTACACGAAATTGAAACTATTTCAATTTCCATTGCTGAAACAGGAATTCCTTTTTATGATCAAGGCTAATTTAGCTCAGCATGAATAACCCACTTTGACGGGCAAATGAAATATCAATAGATTAAGGGACTATTACAAATCATCAATGAATATGCCAGGCTGGTAGATCTACTGATAATTTAGCTAATTGCATTCAAAGTTTACAAGGATGAATTAATTACCAAGTGAATCTCTGTGCACTTTGAAGAACTGTAATTTGGTGCATTTGTAAAACCATTGAGGTGATACCAGAAATGAATGTAACTACTTTTCTTTCAGATGCTTCACTCTAGTCTGTTTTCACAGTATGGGACAAAACAGCAAATGAAAAAGCAAACGTAGGTAGAAGCAGCAGCCCTATCTCACAAAGAAATAAAGGAAGCCAGGAGCCAGTGAAAAGCTGCAGAAATTAAACAGACAACAAGAGATCTAGACAGGTTATTTTAATCCAAGTAGGCTGATTCTGATATGCGCTCTAATATGAATAGCATTTTTTTGAGGATGCAGTGATATAACAGCACAGGAATACCATATGACTTACAATGGGCTCTAAAACTGACATTTGGGAAGGCCACATGAAAGATGATGACAGGAAGAAAAGTTGAAATGATGAATGTCAGTTCAAAAAAGCAGGTCTTGACATATGAAATGATGCACAGGCAGCAAAAGTTAACCCATAAATGTTGAGCTGTGTAGGATTTTTTTCCAGAATGATGATTTCCTTCTAAAAAAATATAGTTAGCCTGATACCAAGATTAGGATGACTGCAGATCCTCTTAGAGGAGACAGTACATATGTAAATACGTTTTGAGATCTAGAAATTTTAAAGTTGGGTTGGACACTGAAGTATTGAAACTACCAACTCATACAAAAGTTTGTAACTACCTATTGCTCAATCTAAAATAACTGCTGCATTCTTTACCTTCTCATTTAGAAAGAGTGCAATATCTCAACTTCTCCTTTCAATTTATCAACAATTAAAATGTTAAAATGTTTTAATTTTCAGATGGATATTCCAAAAAAACTCTGATTGGATTTTTGCAGGGGTTTTTATGCCTGCCGTTTAAAAACTGTGTGAAAGCTTTGGGGATTAAAATGCTGCCTATATGTGTAGGAGAGAAGCAAGAGGAAGATTAAATCCTAGTGGTAAGTGGATACAAAGTGCGCTTGAGGATGTCCTCCTCCTCGGAATCAGATCATGCATCTTCAAGTACTTATAAAATAAAATAATTTCTGACAGAACTGCAGTTTCCCATACCACAGGAAAAAAATGTGGAGGGGGAAGAGACATTATAAATATTGTAAAACTAGCAGTCTGAGCAAGGGAGATGCCTTTTCTTCAGCAACAGTGAGGAACAAGAACCACAGAATGGTTTGGTTTGGGTTCTGATGCAGCCCAGGACATGTTTGGCTCTCTGAGCTGCCATCACACATGGCCAGCTCATGTCCAGCCTCCCACCCACCAGCACCCCCAGGTCCCCCTTGGCAGGGCTGCCCTCAATCTGTCCATCCTGTTCTGACACTGGGTTCGCCCCATCCCAGGGGCAGCACCTGCACTTGGTCTTGTCAAACCTCCTGAGATTCCCATGGGCCACTTCTCGAGCTTGCCCAGGTCCCTCTGATGGCATCCTGTCCTTCAGGTGGCTCAACCACACCACTCGGCTTGGTGTCATCAGCAAACGTGGTGAGGGTGCACTCAATCCCTCTGTCCATGCCATTAATGAAGGTATTTAACAACACTGGTCCCCATACAGACCCCTGAGGGACACCACTTGTCTTTGGCATCCATCAGGACTTTGAGCTCTTGACCACCACTGGATGCAACTGTCCAACCACTTTCTTATCCATCTAACAATCCAATCCTGAAATCCATTTCTCTCCAGTTTGGAGAGAAGGATGTTGTGGGTGACCATGTCAAAGGCTTTACAGAAGTCAAGTAAATGGTATCTGTAATCTTTCCCTTTTTCCCTGATGTAGTCAGTCTATCAAAGAAGTCAAATTCCATTCTCACTTGTTTTTCTGTGCCCCTTTGAGGCTACTCAGACCCCTCAGAACATCAGAGCACAGCATCCACTGCAGCAAGCAAGAATTCCCCTCCACCCAACCCTTTCAGTCTGCAAAGGCCTTGAATTGCAGCCGTGCCAACCATCTGAGCTATCCTGAGAGTAGGACAGGGAATCTGCTCATGAAATATATGAAAGGAAATTTGCTGTGTAACTGTGTTGGCAGGCTTGAGCTGCACTGCTTTTGCTGTTCAGACTCATTTATCTTTACGGGTTATCTGCTAGAACTGCACCTCAGCACACTTTGCTAATTTCCCCCGCTAGGAAAAATAACACAGTTCTTGGAAGCCAAACACAGAATTATTTTCACTCATTTATTTGTCTCCAATTTATGCTTTACCCATCTAATTACAGCAATAATTAGGCTGCAAGATGTAATATATGTGTTTCCACAGGTAGCCGCTGAAATTGTACCAGAGGTTATGCAGGGAACGGATGCGTGTGATAATGAACTTTCTGTATTATATAGCCAAATCCTACACCCAAAAGGAAACATATATTGGAAATTCTCTCTCATACTTTTATGGCAGCTGTCTGCTTTCCCAGACAACTTCCATGCTGTGCAGGCTCGACAACACAATCTGTGTCTTATCTTTGCACAGAATTCACTGTGTATTTGCAAAAACCCACATATAGTGGATTTCTTTTTCCAGGATCAGCTTGGATTTCAAAATCAGAAATCTGGTAACTCCACAATTACTCAGAAAGGCTGCAGGTTCTATATTATCTGTACAGATTTATATTTTACCTAATGATAACTCTGGTTAAGCAGAACTATTAATACCAACAGCACCAAGTGTAATTTTGCATTTGCTTTGTTGCCAAGGCTAAAATAATATATGACAATGAATTAACTGTAACTATTTATATCAGGAAAATGTATGGAGTTTTTCCAGCTGAACAGAAACATGTCATTGTAAGAAACCCTGACGTAAAATAGAAAAGAAGCAACTACAGGAGATCATTTCAACTAAATACAAAGGAAGGAAAAACAGTAATGAAAAGCAAGTTTTTCTCTCTTTTAGCCTGCTGGCTAAGAAGTATAAGCTTGAATCCCCTCCCAATCATGATATATACTGTGCCATATTTAAGGGAAGTTGACTGAGGAAAATATAGTAGAATTCATTGAAAAAATTAATATAAAATGAGGCATACTGTTATGAGAAGACAGAGTTTGAGGACCTGTGTATGCTAGACTGGCTCCAGACAGACACCTGCTATATATTCCTGCACTGAACGCATCAGGCCTGTTATTCTTTTACTATCCATATTCTCTGGGTGGTGAATTACAGAAAATCACCTAACACAATTCACCTTCCTCGCTTCCAATCTCAGTGCGCTTTTTCACGCTCCTCATTTCTGTTCTTTCTTTCTTATTTTCCTTTCCCCCCCAGAGGAATTCAAGGTTAGAAAACGCGACAGCTATGGATACAGTTTTACTTCAAAAGCGCGAGGCGAAGGTAGCGTTTTCAAAGTGCAGCACACAAAGGAATGTTGGATTTCGCAGGCTGCGCTCGCTGGTGAGCCCTCCGTGCCTGGGCAGCGTTCGGTGAGATCACAGCGCTCTCTAGTGCCTTTGGCGAGCACATGGAGCGAACCCGAGCTGCTTTGCTTAAATAAGAACTATCGGTTTGAAAAATATACCGGATAAAACGGCTCTGTTAATTATCAGTTTGCAACAGGGTTGTTTTTTTCCTACCCATGCCTGATTTAACTGCTAGGGAAAAAGCCAAACATAATAAAGACATACACATATACATGCTTGCCATCTTAAAAATGTCAAGGAATAAGGTGCATGCTTTCTCTACAGTATCAAAAATAATGTTGAAATATTACACTGTCTCAATAAACACTGATGATGTTTGACAGAATGCACACCCGAGAAATAATGGCACAAATTTCAAATGTTACTTCAGGAATGGAGTGTGAGCCATCCAAAAAGCTTTGTCAGAAATGCTAGGTTTATAAATAAAAGAATCTCTTATTGAAGATTATGACATATCAGGATACTGTTTTCACAGTCTTTCTTACAATCTTAATAGCACTTTCAAGTGAGGCAAACATGTAAAATATCACAAAATCCAGAATAATTACCAAGGTCAGCTCATTATCTGTGACTCGGAGGCAGTTAAAAGAAAATCCAGCAAGGAAGAAGCCCTTGATGGAATATTAATATCTACTTTGAACATCCTGGCTTTTGAAATATCATATTTCTTTGACTGTTATGAAATTTCAGTTTTCCTGCCAAGAGCCTTTTTAAAGAATGTTAAAATACACAATACTTTTCCACACGAGCAGAGCATACTGCTCTGTCTGATTATATCTGATTAGGTAGTCATTATTTTAAAAGTATCCTTATATATCCTTCCAAAATTATATTTTACTCTGATGCAAATTAGCTTTTCAAAAACCCATCCATGGAATCCATTATTATCACTTATTGAAAAACAAACATATGTATCATTTTGGTTTATAAAAAATAGATCATAAGAATCTAGCTGAATTTATAACATGTAGGTTTAATGCTATAAAACAAAGTTTATCCCACCTGCAACTGAAATTAGAATACATTACATATTTAGGTGAGTAAGTTATGCCACTTTTATAACCTGTGTTCATGTAAAAGTCAAGTTTTTTACAAAGACGTTGTAGGCTTCCTTTAATCGCTCAATTATCTCTTGTTTTATATGGGTCACTCTGTGTTATTATAATTTCCTACTTTTTTTTTTTATTCCTATGGGATCTTCACATGTTTAGAGTTGTACCTACCTGTGCGGAACTACTACTAAACTGGCATTGTCAGGTTGAAATGATGTTATCTCTTGTAATAATATTAATTACAAAATAAAAGGTTTCATATGGTATTACAAAATTATATAATATTTTACATCCATGATTTATTCCATTTATCATTCTGTAATGATCCTCACTGTAGATTACACAAGAACAACTGTACTTACTTTTGAGGTCTAAATTTCTGGCTCCTGCTGTGCTCTGTGTTGTGATTTTAGTGTCAATCTTTACAGTGTGTAGGTTGTTGGTATCCCTTGATATCATGACATTATGCCACTGGTTGTCATTCAGAGGTTTATTAGAACTTCCCTTGATGAGGTTGGCACCGTTTCCCAAGTCAAACACATAGTGTAAATACCTGGGGAAAGAGAAAAAAAATGGAAAAGTTTCCTTTTTCTTTACATAGCAAGGGGGAACTAATTAATATGTCTAATATTTTCTATTTGTTTGTACTCCTCAGCAGAGCTGGCAAAACCAGAAGACAACAATGAATGCCAGATGGGAAAGCAACTGTCATTCCGAGAAATTGCCACTCGTTTGGATGAGTTGAGGTGCAGTCCCAAGTTTCTGGAAAGCAACGAGCACTCCATGTGCCAAGACATGCATACATACGTAGAGAGAGAACAAGAGGGAGGCTACAAACTAGCACTTCTTTGTGGTAAACACGAGACAGAAGTTATACCTATTATTTACTTTCATACATTTCAGGCATCTAGCTTCATCTGAAAGAAAGAGTCACAATAAAGCACGTGAAGTCCAACATGAAGAAACATTTATCAATCACATCTATCCAGTCAGAAAAAAGACTTGCATCCTAAACTTTCCCGAGTATTTCCTCCTGTACATACATTCGGAATGGACTGGTTTTGTCATTACGCTAATCCATACATACCCTTTTACTAATTCAACCACAATGAAATCATTTCCATCGCCACTGTTATAAAGTATCAATCCATCCAGGGAGGTGGTTTTGAACTGGAAAAAAAGGTGCATAGATGTGTACGCTTGTAGCGTGGCCAGTGCAACATAACTTGCTTTTGTTTTAAAGGTTACAGGGTCTGCTATGATGTTCCTGAACCCGAATCTTGCATTTAGCTCACAATAATCGATGTCTCCATTTTTACATAAGTCAATGTATGCCATGCCATTAAATGTGAGACTCTGTAGATGCCCAATAAAATTAGAAGGCACAGAAGACAGGTAGCGCCGTTCTGTTATTATTCCTGTTTCTATGTTGTGGAATTCCAGTCGTGTGTGATCACCAGCCATTTGACCTTTAAACAGCAACAAGAAAACACGTGTTAGCATCTGAAATGGGAGGTCAAAAAGCACATCATGTGATTAAGTATCTGTATCAATTTCACACTTTTCAGAATGTCCAAGGCCAATTCTTGGCTCCAAAGGGAATTCTTCGAAATTCATCCTAATTACTGGTAAATCCAGGAGCCTTTCCACTGAGCTCAGCGTGTTTGGATAAGGACAACAGCATGATTTCTAAATTGGAAGGGTTTACCAGAGTATATTAAACTGCCAACAAAATCCCTCACTTTAGTTACACTTAACCAGATGCGGGGTTTTACTGTAGACAAGCGCAATTACTTAACATGAGGATCACAAAGGCCAATCTCAGAGCTAAACCAACATTAACAGAGTTTCATGAAAGAGAAACAGAACAGCTTGAGGGATATTATTCCATGTGTTTTGCTTCAATGTGCATGACTCGACTAGAGGTAGGAAGGATTCCTGTTTCAGCTGTTTTAGGTACATTAATGCTGGCCCTGCTGCAAAACCCTCACTGACAAGGGTGGACAAACAAAGGTGCTTGAAAGCAACAGGCTTTGTACCATGGGGATAAACCATGGGGGAAGGGGCAGAGCCCCAGAGATGGGCTGAGCAGAAAGCCTGCAGGAAGGGTGCATGCCGGTGTTTTGGAATCCTGGAAAAAACAAGGGACTTGCTTACGTCAGAGAGGCAGCCAAAAGCAAGCCCCCTTTGAGTCCTCTCTGTCATGCAAAGACCACTGCAGAACAAGAAGCCCAAAATGTGCTGACTGTAGAGCCAATCTGGAGGAAAGGCTCTACAGTCTTTCCTCTAGATTGTACAGAGTACAATTCCTCCAGAGTACATTGCATACAGGTCAGGTAAATTTTTAAGCTAGTTATTAAATACCTTACCCAGCACATCAACATTGTCTTCACTGAAAAGTTCCCTTTTCTGACAGGACTTCCAATTTTTTTGCCACGCTTATTTTAAAGAAGTAGGGCAGTATTATCACAAGGCTGATTCATGATCACATTGTGTGGACAAAACAGCTTTTTATTCCTAATGAATTTTACCACTTAATGTACCTTTTCCAAAGTATGACCTAGATTTCCCAGTTCCTTAGCTGCTTCATGTCTCTCATGGAGTACAGAGAAGGTGAAGAGCAGACCGAGCCAGGCTGGACTAAATACTGGCATAAAACTGCTCTAATGAAAGCTCCCACACTGGCAAAGCTGTTGACAAGCCAAGTTCCCTCTGTCCATCCCCCAAATATACTATTCCAAGAGAGAGTGCGAGTACTGCCCCAGGGTGGACTTGTCAGAAGTGGTACAGAAAGCCTGGAGAAGGCTTACATAGCTGTACCTTCATGGTTTTCATAAGCAAGTGTCTGTGGACATGAGTGTGATAGGGAAAAGACAAGGGAAAGAGAAATGTAGATATCTGGGATTTGCCCAGGGAGATGAATTCACAAGCAGGCTAAGACACAGCACTGAGATACAACAGTGAAGTTACAGAAAAAATAACTCTTCAAGTTTTAATACCATTCAGGCTCAAAAATTGCTCTCATAATTTATGTTAAATATTTACGAGTAGCTTACTTATCTTCAGGATGAGTTCTATATGAGAACTTGTTCTTACTGGTGCTACTGAACACCACCACCACCTGGGATCTGCACTCACGGGGCTGAGCACGGCAAGAGGCACCTTAAACCCTCAGGACAATATTCTTGATATTTTTGTTTCTAAACATCAGTTCTGAAGATACTACTTGCCCTGAATGTATTAAGCAAAAGTGGGTTCTTCCTTGCAGTAACGAGTCAGGAAGCTGTCTTGAAAAATGCCAAATGTGTGATTTTTGCTAGGACAAGAGCTGTATATTGGATCACAGCCAAAGAGCTGAGGATCAGGTTTTAGAGAGTAGCATTATCTATTCCAGTCTTGTATCACTTCAGATGGTATTGCATTAAAGTCATGGCAAAAATCCACTGAGCATTGGCCTGTAGCGCAGTACCCCCACTACATTAAACGTATTTCCTTCTTCAGCATAGTAATAAAAAAGTTCCAGAGTCTGGGCTCACATCCCAAATCTCTCTCCAACATATCAGTTCTACAAACATGCAAACAGGACTTGAGAGTTCACATAATGCTCCACAGGATTTGTAAATGCAGCAATACAGGGAAAGAGAGAGAGTGTAGCTTGTACTTACAAGGTTGGGCTTTTTGGGGGTTTGATGGTGCTTTTTTGGTTTGGTTTTGGTAGTCTGTTTCCCTTTTTTTTTTTTTTTTTTGAGCTTATCAGGTTTGTGGAAAAACACCATACAAAAGGCCAATGGAATTTCTGTTCATAACCATAACTACGTATCTATTCTGTTACCCAACTTTAGTGATCTTCAGTCCACTTTTATTCTCTGTACATTTTTAGAAAATAAGGTTCATCAGGCCTGGTATTTAAACTTTTCTATGATTAGTAATTTCTTCAAAACCACCTGCACGACTTTCAATTAAAACTTGTTATGATTTTGAATTATATTATTTACCTATGCACACATTATGCATTTGTCAAAGAGAACTAAGCACAATTCATGAATGAATAAGTGATATTTTATAAACTGTAAAAACTGCAAAAGTCAGGATGAATTATTTAATGGCTTTTTCTCCAGCTTAAGCTTTCTGGATTGGATGGGGTTTTTTTCATATATGACATAGAAATAGAATCAAAAAAAGGAAAACACAATGTGTGGCAGGAGAAAGCTGGAATTTTTAGTAGGAAGTCAGTTTTCTGGTTTTGTAACACTACAATAACCTTTCACATGAAAAAATGAAATTTGTGATTGTTGGGACATCTGAAGAAAAGTTCTAAGCAGCTTAGAGCAAGCACATATGGCAACTCTTTCCCTATCCTTTCAGGAAATTCAAAGCTACTACACATTAAATTCTATGGCATACATTTGAAATTTAAATTTGTAAAGGCTTTAAAAACACCCAGTGTTGAAAAAAAAAAACCCAAAACAACAAAAAACACCACCCCCCAAAAAAAACAAAACAAAAAAATCTCATCAGTTACACAACAATAAAGATTTTCTTTGTGGGAAATGTTATATTAATGGGACTGACAGCAGATTGTTTGTATTTATATTTCCCTGTGTTCCTTTTCTTATGCCACAGGAGGAGGCCACAGATTGGCCACACAGTTTCCTACAGGGAGTTTAGGAAGCTTAGGAAGTCTTTTTCCCGCCAAAATATTGGGATGACTTTCTCCCTTTGGATGAATAACATTAAACATCTGTGGATTATGCAAACGCAGACAACTTCCAGCTAGAAGGACTGAGAGGGAATTAAGTCAACTGGCCATTTTTTGATGTAGATACTGGGTTGTATTGAGAGAATACAAGTGTTGCATTAGAAAGCTGGACCCAGGTTTTGTAGCCTGTGGTATTTGTAAATTCGAACTCTGCCATGAGGAGTCCAGGAATTGTGCATTTGGATCTTGATGCTGGAATTTGATCTAAACAATTTCCTCTGTATTAGAATAGCCTTATTATTTGAGTGGCAGCTGAAGCAGCAAGAATATAATATTTTTCAGTATATGTCCTCTCATACTATAGATTTATTATCAAAAGGAAAACAAATTATTTGGGCCACCTACATTCTTGGGAGAATGACTCTAGGCATTATAACATACACAGACTTCATCTCTGGAAGATATATTGGTAATTTCTGATTCTAGAAAATATGTTCTTGCAACTCTATGAACTATTTTTCTACCAGTGACATGGCCCTGTGTTCTGCTGAGGAGAAAAGGAACTGCTAATGAAGGTACACTCCTCTTTAAAAAAATCCAAACATTTAACTTGTTACCATTTTAACAAAGCTTAGAACCAATGAAAGTTGTTTAACGCTACACAAAAACAAAGGATAATTCTGAATAGCTAACACAAAATTAGGCACATTTTACGGTGCAAGGAATCAGGGCCAGAAGCCAGATCAGTTGCTATTAACAACATGTATGTAAGCACTGTATTGTACAGGACAAAATCAATGTGTTCTCTATTACCCTTTCTGATAATATAAATATAAAAATACATTTCTAATATCTGATAGCATACATGTTGGTTTTTTTTCTCCCATCCTAACTGCTATTCTGGTATTTGAGAAAAACATGTTGCCTAATATATGATTATTGAGGACAGTTGATGCAAGATTCAAACCACACTAGAATATCCTTTAAATGTTTGTTAAATTCTTTCTTCCAGCAATGGCTTAGAATTTAGCCTTAAAAATGTGTTTCCAAAAGCATTTTACTTGCCTTCTCACTAGTGCTGTCTGCAATCATCACTCTCCAATTACTGTATAAAAACATTCATTTAAGTCAGTACAAAGGTTGTCATTAATGTCAACAGCAGCCTTAGAGCAACATTAATACCAAGTGCAATAACACACTAGTACCAGCATTCCAAGGTGCGCAATATGGCTTTTGACCCTCACCCAAGAAAAGGGAAAAAAGCATCTGTTGCTTTCAGACAAATTCATTTTACTTCTGTCTTTTGTTTTGTTTTGTGTTTCCCCCCAGTAACACGGAATGACAATGCCACGGTACCTGTCACGGCCTGCTGGTCATCCACCATTAACTTTAAACCTTTTCCTCGCCGCACCACACGCACTGTGTGCCACTCATTATCATTGAGGTTATAGCCAGCAAAAAGGGTTTCTGGGCCTTTGCCTGTAGGATATGCCAAACAGTCATTATGCAATCTTTAAAGCAGTTTACATGTGAACCTCACAGAGAAAGAGAGAAACAGAGAGACTGGCTGGGCAAATGTTAAAACTCACCAAAAGTCACATCAAGCAAGAAAATTGCCAAGTATAAGCAAAATATAGATCTACTACATACTGTATACTATAGAACTACTACATTAAAACACTTCTAATGTCTATTTAACTATGTAAATACATTGTATATGCACCAGGTTTTCATAAATAGGCACAGTCAACATGGATTTAATTACTCACTTTTGAATCACATACAAGTCTTTAAGAAATGGGATTACTGAGCCAAAAGAACTTCAAGTATGGATTTACAAGACTGGATTTTTGTTTCTTTATTAAAAATAATTTGATGGAAAATAAAAAATGGTAAATGTGTGTGTACGTGTTATAATTTCCTTAATCTATGTCAATTTTGCTAAGCCTCTGTTTATTAGGACTTTTCAGAATATCATCTGTTCTGAGATGTCACCTGATCTAGATTATTTGCTAATATTCAGATCCAGTACCTTCTGATGTCAGTGGGTCTTCAAACCATAATTTCCTTTCTCATTTAATGGAATTTTTTTTTTTGGAACCTGCTATTTTTGTCAGCAGTACAGCAAACACTTGTTATGCAAATTCTGTATATAGCACAATGTACTCATGATAACCAAAGTACTCACAAATCTAGGAAACAGGATATCTTTAAAGCCCAGGAAAAGATTTCTCATAAGAAAAGGATTATGGAAATTGTCCCTTGCACTGTTGACCAAGAACTGAAAGAGGGAAAGGAAAATCCTGACTTTGTACTGTCATTGATATGAACAGATAGACCAAGTGCTGAACCAATCAATCAAAACTTATGTGGCAACTGTCCAAAAGGCAAAGCTAATCTGCAATTAACAAATTACATTCTTGTAAGATAGGGACCTCCCTGGCCTGTTTTTCACTTCCTGTGGCAGAATAAATGCTGCTGATAACTAAAAGTTGTCAAATAAATTCTGGATTCCTCTGTGCAAGAGAGACAAGGAGCTCCTGGAGCAGGTCCAGCAGAAGGTGACAAAGATGATGAAGGCACTGGAGCACCTCCCTTCTGAGGAAAGGCTGAGGGAGCTGGGCCTGCTCAGCTGGAGAAGAGACACCGAGAGGGGCCCTCATCCATGTCTGTCGGTGTCCGCAGGGAGGGGCAGAGGACGGAGCTCTGCTCCGTGGGGCCGGCAATGGGACAAGAGGCAATGGGAACTGAGGCACAGGAAGCTCCACATGAACATGAGGAAGAGGTTCCTTACTGTGCAGTGCCTAAGCATCAGGACAGATTGCCCAGAGAGGCCGTGGAGTTTCCCTCATGGAGATATTGCAGAACCTTCTGGACACCATCCTGTGCCGTGTGCTCTGCAATGACCCTGCTTGAGCAGGGAGATTGGACCACGTGAGACACTGTGGTCCCTTCCAGCCTGACCCATCCTGTGAGACACATTACAAAATAACTTTTGCCACAGAAACATTAGGGTTACCCTGAGTTAGACCATTAGCTCCACTGTGTCCTTCCAGGTGGCTGTATCCCACGTGTCAGTCTTTCTCTGAAAGGGATATGCCACTAGCTCTGAAACTCTCCCACATTTCTCTTGGGATTCTTTTCCATCCAGCACAGGCCAACTGTGATGCTGAGGTCTGTTAATAAAATCAAAGTCTAAAATCAAAGCCTCTCTGACTTCAGAACGGCACAGAGGGAAAAGGACACTAAGAGCTTGATGTAGCTGCTCAGCATATTGGACAATTTTCATCTCAGATGTTTTCCGTCTTCTGTCAGCATCTTTTTAATTGCTACTGGTTTATTGCCCTGCTTTTATATACAACCTTTGCTATTTTTGGGCGTGCCAAGGGATCTCCAGGAACAAAAATGCAAAGCAAAGACAGTGAGATTCTGATAACACTGTTTCACTGTGTCTCTGTATTGACACTAAGGTAGGAAAGGTGTCTGAACCCAGCAGAAGCAGATGATTGGTGTCAATTACCTGAATCATTCTGTTCTTTAAATGTTTGTTTTCTTTGACAAGAGAAAGACCAGTTTTGCATAAAGCTTAACTGAAAAATATTCTCTTTGAATGCACTGATTTAGATGCAGTGAGCAAAACTTCAAGCAATTTCTTTTAGGCACTTCAATGGAAGAAATTTCTACCTAGATTTGGAGAAAATGCTGGATTTATAAAAAATGCTGAAATAGCATGAGCAAAAAAACTTAGTAAACAGGCCTGCTTAGGCATACATCATTTAGTATTACTGTATTCACACTTATTTGTTAGTCCAACCCCCTTTTTTTTCATTTTTAATTTTTAAAGTAGTTGAACCACTTAGTCTCCATTATCTTGCTTCAGGTCTCTAAAAGACCTAAAAGCATATGCAATTTTAATTTACTCTCACATTAACAACCCTCTGTAGTATCCCTTTCGTGTAAAGGTGTCTCAGTGTATATTAGTATCAAATCCAACTTGGCTGCTTGCATTTACAGGCAAATATATTTATTATCTTTTAATGGCAGGGGACTTGTAAACTCTTCCTGTAGTAAAATTAAATGTGTATTTTCCTCTGCATCAGTCTACTTTCCTTGCAAGAGTACTTGGAGTAAAAAAAATCAGGTCAGAACTCTGTGCAAGCTGCCTGTTCCAACTGCACGCAATCCAAGAGAGGATTAAGGGGACCCCTGGTGAAAGGGCTATAAAAAGGACAAACCTTGGTATAACACACTAGTGGAGAAAAGAAAAGAGTCCTGGCCTTGAGAAACTATCCACTTGCATGGAAAAGAGACTTTTCTTTCCTGGAGCTGATCTCTAACAGAGAAGAAGGGCCTTTGCTTTGTCAGAGAGATGACAAGAACAAAAGAGGAAGGTGCAGCACCCAGGTGTTGTGTGTCCACCTGGCCCATCACGCTGCATCTCTGCAAAGCACAATAGTTGTCCATGGAAGCTGAAGAGGGAGATAAGGAAGGATGGATGCCCACCATTCCCATACAAATGCAGTCCTTGGATTACTCCCTGGCCAAGAATATGCTTTCACATAGAAAACCAGCAAATCTGCACAGTATTTAGGAGAAAATTGTCTAAATGCTTAAACACAAAACCATGTAGGAATCCCTGGATAACACAAGACTACCAGAACTGCAGAAGAAAACTCTTAATATACCTTATTAAGTGGTATTGGCCAGCCTAAAACATAGTTAATATTAGTACTTTCCTCACTGACTTTCAAATATATTGACCTGAAATTAAACATTATATTGAGGTAACTGCACAGGGTCTTCTTCTGCCTTGGTTTTAGTTCTTATAGTGAATCTACTATAAATTTATATCTACTAAATCATTGGGTCTCTAGTCTTATTCTGACTTTACACTGATCTGATTCCACTTCATTTAAATCACACCAGTATTGGTGTATTTAAATAAGTGTATTTAACTAAGAATAGGCATACTGCCACCCTTTTTTTTTTTTTTTTTGGTAAGGGGGGAGCGGTGTTCTGGGCTTTTAAAAACAAATTGTTCACTATTTCCCACAAGAAGAAAAGCAAGAGCCCCAATCAGAAGAAAGAATGTATACAAGTTTGTTTCGTTTTTCATGGGCTGTTGCTACTTTTCCAAACTTAAGTCCCTTCACTCCTATTTCGCATTCTGTCCTTCCCCTAGAACTCACCTGTGTCTTTCTGGACAGGACACAGTTATTTTGCTTCATGTACCCAGCCAGCACTGGCTCACTTTCTGAGCTACTGATTCTCTCAGATACTAAACCCTTAATCATAAACCTTTCCTTTCTGAGACAAGATGCAAACTGGGAAAGAAAATCCACTAAGTATCTCCTCTTGCTTAAGTATGAAATTTATTATCAATGTCTATGTTCAGCTCTTTTCCTTTTTAAAGGCTTAAACAGCTGCCAGATTTTATGAATCCCTAGAGAAAATGGATAGCACCAAATAAAAGACATACTGGCACTTTTATGGCTACCACAATTTGCTCAGAGTCCATCATGCCAGTAGAATTTCCACATCCATTTAAAAGCAGATAATTGCTTGTACAACCACCTTTTTACAAAGCAAAATGCAGACTGTGCAGTCAGTCGATACAGGTACAAATCTTGATGGTGCAATTCATTATGAACTAGGACATGTAAAGTCCCAAACATTTGCAGTTATATGTTTACTTTGGTATCCAAAGCTGAGCTTACTTTGCTGTCAGCACATCAGCTGGAACTCAACAGCCTTTTCAAAGTTAAAGGAAAAAGTTATGAACCTCCCAAAGAAAAAAAATCTTGCTTCCAGTGCACTGAATATTCTAAATGTTCCCTGGAAATTCCTGCTCTCTTTATTATCTTGTGAGGAGATTATTCAGCCTAATTCAAGTGCTGAGGATTTGCTGAATTCCCACAAATCAGTCAATTAACTTTAATATGCACAATTTTTCCTCTTACAGATATCTATCCTGTGGTACTTTAATTTTAACCAACTATTTGAACAGAACTTCAAAAATAACAAACTGATAATTTTGAAAGAATCTATTCATTGGTCAATATAAGAAAGGCCAGTGGTTTCAGCCTAGTTTGCTAACAGAAAACTATGCATACTACAGCTGTCAGTATCAGGTGGCATTTAGACAAAAAGACATTTGGACAAGAAGACAAAACCCTGAGATCACTGCAGCTAGCAGAGAATGTTACTTTAACTCAGGGTTGTCAAGACTTCAGACAGAGTCTTACAGCTAAAATAATAACTATTTTACAATTCAGCTTGCACAGACAGCTGCGCGGCTCTGAGAGACACCTAAGAGTGTCATTGTAAATACCTGGTGCAGAACAAGAGCGCTCTGTGCCATCTCACTTATCCTGCCTTCAAGAGTAAATTTAGCACGCCCCTAATCCAGGCTTGTGCTCCAGCTCTCAGCCAGACTCACAGTCACTGTGCAACCCTCATGAGGCAGCTGTTACAAACCACTCTGCACCACAAAACCTTCAGGAAAGTTCCTCCCGAGAAAGATACAGGACCACCAGACACAAAGGGCAAGGCATCTTAACCTTCACTATCCTTTCTATGGTTGGCTGCAGAAACCTCACCCGTCTTCCAAAACACTCATTAACACAGTTGATCTTAAAAAGTCAATTAATATAGTGAATCAACTGTACTTTAAATGACTGTGCCTTTATCATCCTGAAATTCCCTGACTAAACATGTTTCTTGCCAACAGAAAAATTACATTGCCTTTTAAACATCAGAAATGTGTATCAGGTTATCATTTACTTCTAATTGATAAGATAACTTGCAAAAATCTAACTGCAAGTCAAAGAAATTTTGTCCAATATATTTTCTTCCCAACAGACTCATATGGAAAATTCCACAAGAATAGCATACTCGCTGAATTGTATCAAGCAAAACATATCAATCTTGCACTGCTTGATCCAAATGTTTCAGCCCACAATAGTTTTATTACAGGCAAAATTGCTTTTGGCAATTTTGGGTAAAGTATTGGCAGTAAAGGGTATTTTTATTCCTTTTTTTTTTTTTTTTTTTAACAAAATTTGACATTTCAGAAATTAAAATGAAGGCAACTGGAGCTGCTAATATCATTAATCAGCCTTCAATTCAGCTGTAGAATAGATTTGCTTATATTCTTTAACATAACAGGAATACAATATTAAATATTTCCATCAAGGCAAATCTATATTTCTCATATAGAAATGCAAAAAAAGCTAAACAAGATACTTTAAAAAATTCTACTGGCTTCCTCTACATGACCAAACTACAAACAGACTGCATTTAATATTGATCTAGTCCACCAGCAAGGAGAAACAGCATACACAGTGAATTCACTGGGGAAGAAAAATCCATGGAAGGATATAAAAACAACCAATCCAGGAATCAAGCACCATATCCAGCTCTGAGGACACAAAGTTTTCATTTCTCTGGTTATTTTCTCTCTTTTCTTTGAATTTGCTTCCCCGATCATGGTTTGAGTTGCTGTGCATTTCCTCTCTCCCAGTTTTGTCTTCCTTTCGGAAGCTGTTTAATTTGGGGTGTAATATCACACGTACTCACGCATTTATTTCTTTTAAGCTGTGAGATATTCACTGTGACACAGCTGATATCTAAACAGAGCCAGTGGATACACGTGGGAGGGCAGAACACAGGCAGATCCATTGGACTAAATTAAATCTAAGGATTTTGCCAAGAAAGGTGCTGCTGATGAACCACGGTCCTGTGAAAGCCTATTCTCTACAAATAGGACCAGCACTCAATTTCAGCAAGAGGGAGAAAGAAAGAAAAACATCAGAAAGCAGTAAACTTTAGAATTGCAAGACCTCTAGACTTCCCTGCTAGACCAAAGGATATAAAGTCAGACGCATTCTCAAAAGTGTGCCTTGCTGGTCAATAATTGGGTCTATATTAATTTGAAAGGCATTTTCTGGAAAAAAAAATAAAATCATTTTGAAGTTGCAATTACAACTCTCTGTGAACTCAGAGCACATGAGAGGATAAAAATGATTTTGTTACTGCATTATTAAATGCCTAGCCCATCTTAGAGACGTTTCTCAACATGTTACTCAAAACATTTATGGTTTAAAATCAGCTGCATTTTAATTTAGTTTTGTAAATCATCTACCTAAGCAAGTGAAACACAAACAGCCCTAAGGACATGTAATTTTTCTTCTTGGAAATAATGAAAGAAACGTACCTTTTAAAAGCAGCTAAAACCAGAAGTCAGCTAGATCCCTGTATTTTTAATAAGAGTGCAGTTTCATACTGTTCTCTGAGGATCATAACTATCAGAAAATGTGCTAAAGGTACTAAAGGTTGTGTGAATCTACCCCAAGGCTTTGAACTAAAGCAAAGTCAATGAGCTCAAAAAATATGGTTGTTGCTTCGTCAGCACACTGCTGAACGTTCTGAGACAAATTTTCAGGAATTATGGTGAACCTGACAATTGACTTTGCTGGAGGTGAGGTGAGCGTGAACTTTCACTAGATGGCAATTCTATGCTAATTTAAAGCAAACTTGAGTGCAAGATTATTTACTTTGTATTTACTGCAGGTAAGGAAATGTGCTCTTGCAAAGATCCTGCAGCTTTACAATCACACTGTAAGGTCAGATCATGCCTTGAATTAGGATAAATTTTTTAAAGTGCACTCAAAACTTAACAGTGTGGGTTGGTATTCAGCACATTCTCTTCCACGAACTACTTGTGTGGCTTCAGTAAATCTGAATTTGTTTTCACATTAGCTTGACATGGTCGCTATGATGAAAAATTCCACAAATTCTAAGCTGAATGCATTAGAGCATTTTGTGAGTCAAACTTAACACAAACACTTTCAAGTCAACATTAGGAAAGCAGCTATTTCACAAGCCTGCTGTCCCACTTAATAACTTCATTTATTTCTTTTTCAAATATCATCCTCCATAAGCCAGTGTATTACACAAAAAAGAATAAAATAGGAAATTTTAATCCCTTTAAAATACTGAAATTCTCCCATACAGGATTTCTGCATTACACTGAGCTTTCTAATACTGAAAGCTTGTTTCAATGGAAATTTCTTTTTAGCTCCTATTTAACAAAAACTTTCTAAAACTGGTAGAGAAAAGAATGGCAAATTCATCTGGAGTTATTAGTGTTTACTTTTTCCCCTTCTATAAAAAGAACAGGATTGAAAACCATGAGAACTGACACGGGAACTTGGGAATTCCTACGTAAAATAGTACTAAAACTAACACTGAACCCCAATTTCAAGCAGTATTGAAGTTCAAATTTCTTTTTTTGAAGCAAATATTTATTGTTCAGACAAGAATGTAACGGCAGGAAGAATCTGTAATATTCATTAATTCTGTATAAATTTAGAGTTCTATCAATGCTATTGATTTGTGAGCTATGTCCTAACATAATGGAAAACAGCAATCCTAAGATAAATTCAAGTTAAGTTTTACCTTTCCCAAGAAGGGTTCCATTTTTACTTCAGCAGACTGATTGTTCTCATCTTGATTACCAAACCAAAAGTCCCAAAAAACACAGAGGCAGAAATATACATTTCCCTGTCCTGGATTTCTAGGAGGAGCAAGAATATTCCTCTAAGTTTTCAAAGAAATAGAGTGTGGCACACCTGAAAATCTCTGTTTCCTTAGACATCACATCTACAAGTTCCTGTTCAAATACAGTGCCCTCATCTTCCAGAGGAATTTTGCTATCTCCTCTGTGCCCATGGAGATCTGGAGGAATTCTGACTTGGAAGAAGGATTACACAATAGGGTGGCTATTTAAATAACTTTTATAATCTGCACCTTAATCGCTGTCATTCAGCTAATGAACAAATAAACAAAAAAGACTGAGACACAAAGGTGCTGCAAGCAACAGATGCCGCTGATCACCCCTAGGAGCCTGAAGAACCTGTGCTACTGCTTTCCACTTAAACCCAGTGAAGTAAAAACAACCTAATTTACAGCAATTTTTGCAGAAAACGTAGGTACGTGTTTGATTATTTAATTTTTTTTCACTGAGAGAATTGAAATATTTGTTGTATGTTGGCTAGATCATAAGTGACAAGAGGGAAAAAAAAGCAGAAACAGTTCTGACCACATATTAGCCTTTCTGACATTGATATTGACTGTGCCCATTTATATCAAAACCATGGCTGTCAAAACTTGTTACATTTTAAATTTAAGTAAGCACAACTTAAATATGCTTATCCATAATTTACCTTTTCATTAAAATAAAATACCTTTATGTTTAGTTAAATTAGCATAACAGAAAAAAAATATTTAAATATTTCCTTTTACCCTTATATATTGCACAGTGTTCTTAAGAATAAGCAGATTGGAAACTAGCTGGCATAGAAAGGAAGAGAATTTGGACTGTGACTTTATTTTAAGAATAAGATCCTCTTAATTTACAGGTGTCTTCATCCCAAAAAACAGTTGTTATAAAATAGTTATAACTAAATCTCATGCTGATAACCTTTTTTTTTGGTAATTAAAATGTTGAATTATAGCATTTTGCCTAGTTAAGAAAAATGAGCATAATGTTTAAAGATTTATTATTATTGATTATTTAAGTGTTTTAAAATATTTTTATAATCATTATGGACCAAAAAGCACAATTTCTTAACACTGCTTATTCTTGGATAATTCTAGGCAGGCAGGAGTCAAGCAAGGAAGACTAAAACAGGCATTTCAATTGTTTTCAGAAATTACAAATAGATTAAAACAAAGGTTGATCCCTGTTCTATGATTAGCCTCCACTGACTTTGACGGGTATGCTCTTGCATGCCTGAGTAAAAAAGCATAGCTTTTAAAATTTAGTACATGGAAATGTTTTTAACCTTGAGAGAATATCTCCAATGCTCTTGTGCCATTTATCATCTCTTTAGGATTGTGCTCAGCGTCAGTGAGTGACAATTTTTTATTTAACAAAACAAGCAAGCTGCTTGACAGGAGTGCCTACTTGCACTTTCTTCAGGTGTGCTCTGTATCTCGCTTTATGCAATTTTAAGAAATCAAGAATCCGTGTTGCTGACTTTCAGAGGTAGTGCTGCTCTTATTCACAGCCAATTAGCTCAGCTGACTTCCTGAGTGTTGTGTATCATGTCAGTGACGGTGTCAGCTGTCTCATGTTAGCTGCAGATGCAAGAATACTTCTTCCCCCCAGAGAAAAGGGTGGAGTTGTTCCCTCCTAGGAAACAGCAGACTTGCTTTCAAGCTGCTGAAATGTTATATAGCAAACGCTACAGAGACAGTTCAAAGTACAACAGTAACCACAACAAAAAATCATCAAGTGATTTTCACCAGTATTCGACAATAATAGTGCCTTAATTTTGGTAAAACTATAATTCTTTAAATGGCAGTGAACACAATCGTTATGATTCTTATTTTTCACTTCTGATCCAGTTTCCATGACTCACATGTAAACAGTTCATGGCATGTAAGTGAAAGATGGAATTGTTGACTTACCTATTTGATCTTTCTTTTCCAGACAGATTTTACTACTAGTGAGAAAAGCCTTAATGTGCAGAGAGGAACTTTTAACTAATGAAATTTTATTTCTACATACATGTGCTTCAATCCCTGGAGGAAAATCTCACAGAATATAAAATGAATGAGAAATAATACCAAAGAATTAGCATAAGCTACATGAACTAGAGCTCCCTTTTTTCTTCAATTGCTTTTTCTCATTCCATGTCTTGGTCTCCGTCTTGTGTCTTGTTGCTTCAAGACTGCCTAGACAAATAACTGCTGAAGAATTCCTTGCACACTTCCCAAAGGGGACTGCATCTCAGAAAGCCAACTTTATCTTGATGTCTCAGCTCAACAGAGCAATATCTCCTTTGAAGTGACTTGTCTGATGGATTGAGGCCTAGAAATCAGCTGGAAGGGAGCATAAGTTAACCTCTTGACATGTCATCCAAAAAAGTAATGTGCTTGGATGGAAATTTCAACAGCTACCTGAATATAATTCATTAAAGTTATTGTCAAGAAGAGATAATAAGGAAGCAGTTATGTGGTTCCAGTAATAAGCTACTGAGTGCTTAAAATGTTATGATAGATGTTTCATGCATTTTAATAGACATAAATGCAAAATGTGCTAGATACAGAGTAAGTGCTTTTAATATAAGTAACTGCTCATCAGTGACATGCACTGGGTAGATGTTTTTAATGTTATCAGTTCTTCAAAAAAAGTACATTGAAAAATGAATTACTGTCTTTATAACATTAATGAAGAATAATGTTGTAGCTGAGAGATTGCTAGGCTCCTTCATCAAGGCTGAACTTATGAAACGATGCCTTGCTGCGGAGAAGTGAAGCAAGGATAAAATAAAGCTAAAACTAATATATACTTACACAAAGGGTTTTCTCAGATGCAATAAAGGAGGGGCCACCAAAATGCCACAGGAAGACTCAGAAACCAGGTTCTGTGAATTTGTATTTATGCAAAAAGGCAGATAACTCAACTTCTGTGCTACATATGGAAAGGACAAAAGCTCCACGCCCATGTACTGTTCCCTACTGTCTATAATCAGATTTCACTGCTCTTAGTGCTGAAAGAGTAAGATAATTGCTTACCAGGGATTGATTCCAGACTTCCAGCAGAACAAATATAGAAACGTATCAAAATAATTTTGATTTATGCAAAGTTTTAGTGTGGCACCCTTGTCATTTTTCCTTTCTCTCTCTGATTGAAGAAGAGGGAGTCAAACATTCCCTAAGCAGCTTGGCTCTCCTAATCACACAAAACTGAGAAATAGGATCAGATCTGACTCTCACTGAAATTAGCTGCACTTTTTTTGATCATTTAGGAGTAACATCTATTAATACGAGAGGGACAGACAGAAACTTGGCAATTCACTTCAGCACATGTTAGACCTACTGCAATGCTCACTGGCTGTGCTAGTGGGAACCAGACATTCCATTCCAATTTCACTGTCTTTGATTCTGTTTTCCCTTGCCTTTATTTCTTACCAAATGCATGCACATTTTATTAAAATTTTTGTTAAAAAGCAAAACACATACACTTATTCTGTGAATTCCTTACAAGTGTACATTAGGACAGAATGATGGCTGTGATCATGTGATGGACTGATCAGAAAAGCAGTATCTACCACCAGAGAGATGGCAATTTGTTTGGTCTTCCTTGAAAAGCTCTCCAGATAAGCACAGCACCACTGAATTAGTAAGACTCTGTTTTGGAAAATGTCCTATTAACTTCCCTAATAGATTTAAATGCTGTCTGAATTAAACTGTTAATGATTTTAGTATCTTTTTACACAGACATTCTTTGGAAAAAAATAAACAAACAAACAAAACCACCTAAGTTTGTATTCCCTGAAAATAACTCTTCAAACTGTAGCATTCCAATAGCAAGACTGGATTATTTCTCCATAGAATTTTAATTTATAAGGACTTCTAAATGTTTTCTGCAAACATTAATAAATGTTCTTCTCAAGAGCATTATATCTTAGAAACAGAAAGTCCTAAGAAACAAAGGCAGAAAAAGCAAGGAAAGGTGTTTTTACATGAAGTCTGATAGTATTTTTAATCTGTGTATAAATTTAGAAACGTCATCAACTGACCAATGCTGAGTTATTCTTATTTTTTCTTAATACTGAGTGCCAACAATAAATTTCTTTTAAAAAGAGCTACAGACTAAAATGTCTGGCCAGAAAGCTCTTATTACTAAGCAAAGAAATTATTCACAATGCTTAGTGAATATAAAAGAGCCATCTTAATTAATGGCTTGCCCTAATTTGACAGGATTTGTCGGTTAATCAAGAGGGTTTTTTGAGAATTTGTTGAAATATTGCCTTGTGTCATCTGCTGCCATCTGTGTGTTAACACTCTAATTTTCATGGAATCTGATTACAAAGTTTAGAATGACTGTATACAACCCAGTTGATGATAGATTTTTTTTTTTTCCCAGCCTAATGTTTCTATGAGCCTATGATTACTTTCACCAGCAATTTCCTGTTTGCTCTGAATACAGGGTATAAACCAGTGATGAAATAATTAGGGGAAGAAGTTGCAAATTAAGCTGGGAAATGGCACATAAGACCAGCTAGTTCAGCACTGTGCTTTCAAGAGCAGCAAGGAGAAGCAGAACTGCTCTGTAGTAATTACTACCCTAACACAGTCACGGCTTCCAGTGATGGACATGTTTGGGACTTCTGGAGCTACAGAAACCACCTTATCTCAGAAAGGCCTTGATGTATTTCCATTTCATTTCAAAAATCAATTTATTAACCTCCTGCTGCTCCTTACTGCTGTATAATCATATATTTATAAAAATACATTCGTATTCTCCCAGGTATTTTTTTTCCTACCTTGCCTAGCTGCTCCATGTAGGAAAGCTAATCCATACTTGTAATCCTCCCTGTTGCAGTGACCTGTATTTTCCCCATTTAAGTTAATCATGAGGAAGGGGAACTGAACACGCATGGAGCATTCAGGAAGCAGATAAACCATGCCTGCATAATAGCATAATGCTGCTTTCTCTTCTGGTCTTACCTCCTCTCCCCACAGCTCCTCACATCCATTGGGATTTCTGGGCACTTCTGAGCACTGAACTGTTTTACAAGAGCTATTTACAATGACTGCACAATTTCTTCAGCTCAGTGCCACCACATTCCATTGCTGTGCTTGCATAATTGAGGCTACTTTTTTCTAGCATGAATTCTTTTGTACATATTGCTATTTAATTCCACCTACCATTTTACTGGGCAGTCATTCAGCATTTCAAAGCCCCTCAGAAAATCCTCAAACACAGCATTTCATTTGATTTTCCTAAATAATCCCATTGCATTTGCAAATAATACCATCTCAGTGTTCATCTTTGTCTCTCAATCACTTATGAATATGTTAGCAGAGATTCCTGTGGGAGCAATTGGTAGCAGAGTTTTACTGTGGAATGACTGCCACTGCAGCCCAGTTCACTAATATGAATGACATTACATTAGCTTTTATATATTCTTCTCCAGACGAAAAGATTATTCAATTCTTTTGCTATTACTGATTAGAACAGAATTCCTTATTATCCGTGCAAGATTTGAATGTAACACCCACTCTCTGTCATGGAAAAAAAATTGTGAGGATAATTTAAATCACCAGTCCTGAAATGTGATTAAGTCATCTTGCTTCTCAAAAGCTAAAGGAAGAAAACATAAAAGTAAAATAAGAGAAATTTAGAACCTGCTATACATGAAAAACTTACTTTCAAGTGCTTCTTCACATTAAAATATTTAAAAGGCCTGGTCTACTTCTTCTGAAAAGTCCTTTTATGAAAGATTTGCTAGGACCAGTATGAGCTAGACACACGTAGCTCCCTTGCATATAAATCAGGATTTATTAATTCAAGACAGTCTATTCTTACAGATCCAGCACATCCTGGAGGCTGCTTTGTCCCTGTTGGTAAAATGAGAGGCTCCATGCTTGCAGCAATCTCTGCTTTCCTACCCTCCAAGAGTCCTCTTGTCATATTTAGTATTTTAGAGGATCTCCTGCTCCCCTTTAGGAGTTTAGGCTGAAGGATCAGAGGGAGAAACCTCAGCCCACTCCAAGATGTTCCCTTGGGCTTTGCTTGTGAGCCCCTGGCAGCATTCCAGTGCTCAGAGCCCATTGATATAGAACCACGCTGTGGCCCTGACACAGATAGCCCCATATATTCACTAAACTGGCAGCTATCTATACCTGGTATTGCCAAAATTAAAGTGTAAAATGGAAAGTTACTGCTTTTCAACAATCTTAAAGACGCTTCTGTAAACATTTAAGTGGCAGTACTAAAAAAGCCTTTCCCTGAATGTTAAACCAGTGATTTTTCACCACCAATTTGGGCAACTAATTTTCAAATTTACATAAATAACCTTATGTTTAAGCTTTTACTGTTGCCCTTTTTTACTGTGGCTTTTGCAGAGCACACCGCTGTGTCTTGAGAAAGCACAAATATATTGCTATTGTATATTTGATTACTGAGGCCCTTGTTAAATCAGTTGTATCTTTAAAGTACCATGAGTAGAACGTGTGACTTAAAAAGACAAAAATAAGATGGATGAAAAGAATGAAAAGACAGGAAAGAAGCATGCACACGAAAAGGGAAAACATCTGTTTTCTAGTGAGAGAACTTGAAATAATATTTTATTGACAGCCTGCCAGGAAACCGATATCAATTTTCCCCTCGGTTAGCTAAGGAAGAGCAAACACAAATGAAGTTTTTTAAGGAACAAGTAGAACGCAGGCACGGAAATAAACTTTGTTGCTGTCCTTCATGAAGGCTGAAAGCACTGATAGAGCGAAGCCCTCAGTCCCTGGCAGCCCACCCTGAAAGCTTTGCCAGGGGTAAAGTAAATATGATAGACCCTTAAATGGTCAGGCAGCATATCTAAAGCCTTCATTTGCACTTTAATGAAGGTCTGAGCTCTTGTTTGCGGTTAATATAATTGTCTCCCATGCCCCAGCTACACAGGTCCAGGCCTGAGCTATAGAGGAGCTTACAGAGGCCTTACCATTGGTTTTGACAAATTATATCTGCAAGACTCTTCTCAAGATTTCTTCATAATAAGCTACTTGATTCAAGTTTTCTTATGCTCTGTATTAATTCAAGTTTTTAGGGCGGTTTTCTTTTTTTTTTTCTTTCTTTTTTTCTTTCTTTTTCTTTTTAACCTTAACAACTGTAACGATAAGAAAGGGGTGAAAATGGAAGCCTTTTAGATAACTTGAGCTTTACCCTGCAAGATTCCTATGTTTACCAAAACATAGGTTTAGGTAAGAAATCAGTATATCACAAGACTGATTTTCTCAATCACCCACTTAGTGAGAGAACTCACACTTGGAAGTCCAATGTGCTGTCACTGTCACCTTCTCAGTCTCCTCTCAAGCCAAACGATATCCATGTGAAATTTCCCAAAAAGCCACAGCATCAAATGGATTGCACGCCTTTGTTATCTGATGTGAACGGCCCAAAAGCATAGCAACCCCTTAGCTGGCATCTCCTAATACCTAGCCATGATACTCAATGGCTTTTGCTCATGCATAAAACTCCCTAAACTGGGCATCAGGTACTTCCTAGGTCCAACATCCAGCTTTTTTTTTTAAAGCCAAATTCAGGAAGGAATAGTTGTGATATACACAGCTAAGGTGCACATGCCTACCCAGAAACATTTCCCTTCAGTTGGCTGAAATATCACTTCCTTAACTCATAACGTTTAAGCATTCCACATCTCAGGAAGTGCTGTTTCTCCCTTTCTGTACATAACATGTACTTTTCCAGGATGTTCTTGCTTAGATGTAGGCCAGACGAATTCATTTTGGGATAACATAAATCTGCATTGCTGAAAAAAGCAATGCACTCTCTCTACTAGAGGTTGTTTTTCTACTGTCCCTGCACCATTCCTGCCTCCCCCTCTTCCTGTTTTATTCTACAACAGGTGTCAGAAAACTGCAGCAAGTTAAAATTAACAATTTTGTTAATGGGTCATCTTAGTCAAATTCAGCACATGGACACTTGAACATTTGTGCTGGCAGCAAAGCAATGGGCAGTGTGAGAGCAGGACCAGCAGGCAGGAAGAGAGTTAGAACACAGTTTTTAAAGTAAACGACAAGCTTATTTCTAAAGACAGATGAAATTCTGCAACACAAAAACCAAAGAATGGTATGAAAACTTCTGAAAAATGATCAGCACTGGCCCTGCTGGTTCACATTCCATTCCCACCTAAGTCACTCTTACCACTCAGGAAACAGCTCTTACTTTTCTGCAGAACAGGTGGGCAAGCAGACTGCAGGAAGAACGGAATGGCTTTGCCATCACTGCCCCAGGAAGCCAATTAATGTGCTGGGCTCACGTGGTATGACCTGTGCAGCATCACTTCTTTCCACTCTATATTTAACACAGAATGTGAAATTAGAGGCATCTCTCGTAACTGCCTTCTGTGGCAGTATGGAATAAATTATGTGCTATCCCTTAATGACTTTAGCACTCCTGATTATGTTTATACAGGCAGGCTCTTTTGCTTTCAAACCTGATCTTTTTTTTCCCTAGCTGAGCTGTTTTCACTCTTTGTTCCAAACATAGTGACTGGAATATAACAGAGGATGGTCTTAATGCAGCTGCAGGACGGAGTACTTGAGGACTCCAGTGAAAGTCTCTGAGTCAAGCCGCAGTTTTCCTTTTTTTTTGTATATTGCCTATTAGCAACTGGGAGATTGTAATCAGAATTTGATTGAAAAGGGCCGGGTATGTTTTCAGTTTTGTTGCATAGCAGCAGACCCTGTTTTTCAGGAAATTAAGTGAAAAGGGGCCTTTAAGCTGGTATTACTGAATGAGAAGGAATCCAATGACTTCCTGTTCTAAATCTGCAAAGTATAGGCGAAGTTTTAAAAGAATTATTTATAATTATTTCAAACTTCATGCTGCAAACAGAGGGAAGCTCCTGACTGAACTTGCAGTGAAAGTACCCTGCTGATTTGCTGCATGTCCTCTATGGTAAAGCTCTTTTCCATATTTTTGCCAGGCTGTCAGCCACACTTAATGAGGAAAAGATCAAAACTCATGCAATTCATAAGCACTGTGTAAGAAAACAGGCCAAGTACAAAATCTTACATTTTAGGTGGAGCTACAAAATTGAATCATTTTAATTATTTTCTACTGCCAACAACAGCAAAAAAGGGAGCAAATAATATATTCTAATAAATTTTTTCACCAAATAGTAGGAAGTTAATGCATGGAAATGTATTAATGATTTGCTTATCACATTAGATTTAGGAATATCCATAAGACCACAGCTGAAGAATCTGGATTTTGCAATAAAATGCAGTTTTACAAGCAGCAGCTTTCAAAAGGTTGTATAGTCTTCAAGTAAGATTTTCTGCTGCTTAAAATTCATGTGCACATTGAAAATATACTGTAACTGAACACCATTGATGATTTTTTAATAGATACCATTCTCCTCTTATTTACCAATAATCTGAAAGAGCTTCTTGTCATACCCTGGATTTGCAGGATACTTTGAAAAGAAAGAAATGCTTCAGTAACAGATGTTTCCAAACAGAGTAACTTAATCATCTGTAATGTGCATATCTGCAGAATAGGAAAATTTTAAAAGGGTGAGCATACAACACAAGAAAAAATATTGAGGGTTATAGAGAAGAACAGAGCATTGAAATGGCATGAGAAAATAAAATGAGACGAATAAATGGTATAGATAAGGGGTGAGTAACTCAATAGACACAAGAATGAGGGGTGCAGGTAAATACAACAACTGAAGGGGCTCTTCACTGGAAGAAAAAACAGAAAACCTTCGAAACCCAGGAAAATCTTCCTAATTCATAAAGGTGGACACCCAGCTTGCTAAGCAGATTCACACATTCCCTGGGAAATTTTATACATATTTACTACCACAGTACTCTCTGCTCCCTAACATCCTGCAATTCATAATCATTTCTTCTGACAGTCCTACATTTGAGTATAACTGAATTCAGTGCCATTGCTCTATGAATTATTGCCTACAGAAGCAAAGCTGTGTACTAGAAAACTAACCTAAATCTCTCCCACACTGTGTGCCACAATCTCTCACAGCACCATTCAAAAACATGTCCTCTATATTTTCCTATTGAACAAAAGTATCAGATTGGGAAATGAGAACCAGCTGCTTATCAATTAACATTATTTCTGGTATAATAGATCAATTAAATAAATCCTACTCTGCAATCCTACTCTGCTGACTCATATAAAAATATAGAATATTTATTTTCAGAAATGATAGCTATACAATCCAAAAAAAGAAATAACATGTAAGACTGCAGATGTCTGTGACAAAAGCATACGGAATATTAAAACCAGCAGCCTTTACAGCTACCTGGTAAGAAAACCTTCTTGCAGGTACCTGGATTTTTTCAGATGCTAATGTTTTGGAAGCATTAAAACTGGGAAAAAAAAAGAGAATTTAAATTAAGTCAAGGTAGTAGCCCTTAAAGTTACAGCAGTGAAAAATATGGAAATATAGCACATCTGTATTTGTTCACAAGTGATTCAGAAGCTGTTATTGAACTGTAATGTTAATTTTATTGGGATGAAGTCACGTCTCTAAGAACTACTAGGGAAAAATCCCATTCAGTTCAATAGGATTCACTGCTATTTATAATTTATGCTTTACAGTTTGTAATTAAAGAGTAACAATTACTTCCTCTCTTGGTGTTGTTTTGTTTTTTTAAAATTTATTCTTAGGCAATTTTTAAGGATTAGTTTGTCAATTCTGTATATAATATAGAAGAGCTCTGCGGTTATCAACTTAGTTTTTACAGAATGATAAATGCCAAGAAATGCTTTTACATTCATATTATTTGAACCAACAGAGTTCACTGCAGTCTTATTTTTTAAATGAGTTCCTCACCCTGTGAACACTAATACTGAAACCATAGCAGATATTTCTGTTCATAAAATAATCTTTTCCCTTTCCTCTGGTGTCAAGCCCCAATATTTACCTACATGTACTCGCAATTTAAAGTGACCATTTAATTCACTGTCTGACAGACAATTTCATTTTGTAAACTTGTAGCTCGGAAGAACACAATGAAGTTATTTAAGGATGTACAAACCAAACATTTCAGGAACAGTATTTTCTGACAGACATGAGGCAAAATTTCTAGTGATGTATGTTTTTATGGGCATATCAATCTTCTAACCTAGCACTAAATATTTAGCATGCCACACAGTCACATAAAATTGGCAAGAATAGCCTCCATAATATTGTTAATAAGACACAAGCTCAGTAGAGACCTGATATCTGATTAACATTTTAAGAATTTTAAAAATTCTGACCTTCAAACAAGGAAGACCACAAAATGCCACCTCTTCTGCAAGGCAGGACATTAGCTAAAGGTGAAGGCATGACCATGTGTAGAGAAAGTTGCTTCCAGAATGTTAGCTCTGTCAGCCAACACTGGTTCATTTGATCTGCAGTGAGCAGATGACAGGCTGCAGGAGAAGATGAGAGGAGGAAGAGGTGCAGTATTTTATTCCCTAGGTTTGTAATTCACAGCAGGAGAAGGTGCCTAGATTCACATTTTCCTTTTCCTTCTCTCAAAATTGTTTCTATTTAGTTTAAGTTTTTGTTTTGGGTTGTTTTTTTTAAAGCTGTTGCTCCAAATTTAAAGCAGATCCCTTCATCCTGACCTTGACTCTGTTACTAGTCTAGTTAAAACAAATAACTTTCAGTCCCAACAATGAGTTTATATTAACAGGACTAATTTCTAAGTAACAGAAATACGGAATGGAAAAGAAGTGTTTCAAACATGAAAACCAGGTTTACTTCTATCAACATAAAATCAGGATTGATACACATCCAGCTCTCAAAAAGAAAAAGAGAGGCACTCAACTATCACAGCAAATTAATACTCCAATTCTGGATGCTGTTGCTTTGAAACAAATTGTGTTCCACTAAACCCCATTACATCTTCTAATACGCATTTTTAAGGACTGCTTAGAGCAATAATTCTCCATAATCGAAAAATTAAAAGATAGAAATTGCTCATGAAACATCTGGTTGCTGAAAAACTCCAGTGCAGATAAGAAAGCATTGTAGTACTTACCGTACTGAGAGCCCACAAAACCCTGCTCAGTACACACAAAGCACCACAGGGAGATGGAACTAATCACCCAAGTTCATGTCTAATAACAAACACACTATAAGCAAACTGTAAAGAAAAATAACTTATGAGCATTTTACATCAAGGTTATTTTATAGAGAGGTTATGTTGCTTCTGTATGAGACCAAGAACTTATAACTGCTAATCCAAAACAGCAGATGAATTTCTCCTCTTTGCAATCCTCTAATTGGAGGCTTATTACTTTGTGTTTGCAGATTCTCTTTTGATCCAAAACTTGCTTAAAAATGAAATCTAGAAACTGTTTAAATTTATTTTTATGACACATCATTTAGTCCAAAAGAGATTTAAAAAATGAAAACACCTGTTATATTGTGGCTTTATTCCTGGGGGTTTTCTTATGTTAGTAACTCTGTTTTCAGAGGGATTTTCTGATTTTATTAAGGAAGTTAAGAAAAAAGCAATATTGCTTTTCCTAGGAAAAAAAGGAATTTACCAGCAGCAGGCAATCTCATTACAGTTCTGCTCAAAAAGCTGCTGTCTTACACTTTGAAGTTTTTTTTCTAATTGAGATTTCTTTAGTAGAAAAGAAAAGTGTCCTGTGGCAGACCAAGAAAATGCTTCTGAGATTTTTCATGAATTTCTATATTTTAGCATGTGGAAACAGGAAATGTTTGTGTTTATAAGTGACTTTTAAAAACTTTTTTATTATTTTTCTTTAATGTGAGAAAATATCTTTATGTCTTGGTAACTATGAGCATTTCCTTTGTCATACTGAAAAGTCTCTCTGAATTTAAGTACAGTTTAAATTGAACACTTGTCCCAAGAAATCTCTGGTTTTTAATACAAATGCTCTACTTTTGTCTTGTAAAATTATGAATTGAAAAATCTATTAGCAAATGACACATTAAGAATAACTTCAGATCCTTGTTTTTCTTTGTGGGTTATAAAGCTATTAAAGAAAGTTATGTTAATATCTTTTAACTATTAACATCTACAAGTTAAACCTGTGCAGTTTGTTGCTTAGTTTTTTTTTCTTTCTATTTGCATAAAGCCATTCCTCTGGCCTGCAAAACCTGTTAGGAAGGGAAACAAAGAAACAACTCAAAACTCAAATCTACCATACTTACTATCAATAATTTTGTTGACACCATTCAGGAATTCCATAGACTCAAAATAAAATCACAGTCCTTTTTCTCCTTTCAGAATATAGCCTCTTAATCCAAATAATATCAGAGAAGTTAAAATTTAGTCCATTCATCTGGCAAATGTTTCCCTCTGTTTCATAAACATGCATATCACAGAGAAAAATTGTTCAATTCAAGGTTTTTTTAACATAATTAGAGTGTAAAAAATCATCATAGGAATATGGTTATTCTCAGACTTAATAATGTCCTTATTGCAATGTGTCACATTTCTATAAATCAGAGATTTAGAAAAACCAATCGTGACATAACCAGCCAGTAAGTACAGTTAATTGTCTAGGAGGATTGTAAAATAGAAATATTTGTAGTAAAAACAATTGTGTTCCAACAATCTCACCACAAGTTGAAGATAAAACGTCAGGAAAACTAGAAGGAGGACATGGGGGAAAAATGTGTGACAACTTATCAGAAATGCTGGTTCAAATATTGTATGGCTACTGTAAATAAAATAGACTATCTAGAATAATACAATACTACAGTTACCATTTCTTCCAGGCTTGTTAACAGCCTGTAGAATATTTCCTTTTTAATATTCTAGTTAAAGTTATGTTCTATGGGAAGGACAAAAAACATGTACTAAAGTATATGATGACTTTTTACACAATGATAATTATTCATCACATTTCATTAATAAATTATCAAGTGCTTACAAGCTGTCCACAATCTTTGTCATTCTAGTTTGCATATTTTATAATGGTGGAATAACATTTTAAAAAGTTTGAATAGGCACTTACTGGAATTACAGTTAATCCTGATACAGTCTAGATGGGGAAGAATAGATGAAAAATGAAAATTTATCCTTCAAGGTAATAGCTGCAGACATCCAATAAAATCACAGTCCACCCTTCCGGGGACAGACACATGCAAATATGGCCACTCCATATCATCAGTCTTTACATACTGTTATAACCCAGATATACTGCGATAAGTCTTTATCAATAGAAACGACAAATAGGGTAAAAATGGCCAATTTCAAACAAAGCTACATGGTGACAAATCTAAGTGAAAAATCAGGATTAATAGTCAAAGATGCTTAACTGAGGCAGGCTGCAACCTTCTCCCCATCTGTGAAAGAACAGGTAATTTCTCTCAGTGCAATTAGAAAGTGCTCCGTCACAATGGGTCATAGAGCAGGCCAGGCCACAATCAGACACCTTGGACAGCTTGTGGATAGTATAACCTCAAAGGCTCATCTTCAAAAGCTAAGGATTGACATACAGAGCTCATCACCCAAATAAAGGTTTGTGGGTTTAGATGTCTAGATTTTAGAAATGAACAGCAACTTTCTGTGATTACTTTCTGTTATTTTAAAAGTTTAAAATATTTAAAATTATATTAATATAGCAAAAAAATTATATATTTATAAACACTCATTAGAGAATGGAGAAAATCCTTTCTATTTTAAGATTATTTTCTTACCTGACCGGAAAAAAAAAAAAAAAAAAAAAAAAAAAAGAGAGAGAGAGAGAGAAAAGGAACAATATCCTTCCTTGGGGGAAGGAACAATATTGCTAGGGCATGGATTTTTTTACTTTTTATTGATTTTCATGACTACAGAAATCAGCAGAGGGTGGTGTTTTGTATGTAACGTGAATAACCTGATCTATGCACGATCCTCTGCTGGGCTACCTGCATTTATTCATTACTGAAAAAAACCAAATCCAAACCCTACACCACACTACTCGGTTTGCACAGCTACACCTAGTTTACACCTTTGAGGAACATATATACCATCAGACCTAGATTTTGTTTCCATATAGCTGAGTTTGTCATGTGTCGTCAACCGCATCAGAAAAGTGGTTGCAAACAGCCGAGGAGCAGCACACGCACAGCCCCTTTGCAGAAAGTGCTCCGAGCCTCCCGCCATGGTCCAGAGGGGACCGGCAGGGAAGAGTCACCCAGGACACCCTGTGCTCCCCTCCTTCTCCCTCCTCCTTCCTCCTCCTCCTCCTCCTCACCAGGGCAGCGTTTCAGTGGGCAACACTTCGATGAAGTAGAGGGTTGGGTGGGTATTTTCTTAGTCCCCCACTCCCCACCTGTGCTTTCTAGAAATCTGCAACTAAAGCAATGAAATACTTAATTCCCTTTAAAAATAGCGTCCCCCCTGAAGGGGAATAGCTGCACGGAATGTGCATTTTCCTGAGCATATTCTTGTTCTCTTTCCAGTCCTGACTTGGGCTGACTCATAAGCATGACAGAAGTGCTTTTATTTCTTTATTTCTTTACTTTTTTTTTAACTAGAGGAAAACATAACCTGACATTTTGTCCATCATATTTTAAACAAGGAAACCTTTTTTTTTTTTTTTCTGTAAAAGGGCTTGTGCCTCCTGTGTTCACAAGGCTGTTTGCTGAGGGCCGCAGTCTTTGGGCATTGAAGGGTTGTGTTATCGTTCGATACTACAAAAATACCACTACAGAATTGTTTAAAAAAGAGGAGATGGATTTAATATAGATTTGACACCTAAAAAAAGGAGACCAAGAAATCCATCAGTGGGTGTATCTAGCTGCAACATTTTCAGTGTTAAAACCTTTGATGTATTTCCATGTGGTACATTAATTGGTGGAGGTAAAACTGAGCTGACCTACATATATGATATTTTTTCTTGCACATTTAAATTGTGGAATTGCTATTCTGATGAAATTGTGGAGGGAGACCAATCTTCCACAATCAAGAAATATTTAGCCAAAAAAATACCACTGATGAACTTGTCTTCTTTTTTTAGAATACACAACAGTACAAAAATATTGTGATGGGTAATGTTAAGACTAAATAAAGAATACAAAAATGCAAAAGGAAATAAAATAAATTGTAATAATGGCCATGTATTTGTGTATGTACATATGCAAATGTCGCATAGACGTGTGTTTATATATCATTTCAGTTTACTTTTAATGTTAAAACAGGCTGTTTCATAAATGTTTGCAAGCAAAAAGAAAAATGTAAAGAAAATGTTAATTTTTTGGAGGAAGAGGTTGTTACCTAGGTTGACCGTTAGCTTAACTCGTCCTGCATCCAGCTCTAACCGAAGGGTATCTGCAGATTCCCTGGAAGTTGTTGCCATTAAAATGCCATAAGCTCGCTGAGACCTGAACCTTAAAGAAACATCTTCGGCCTCCGTGTGCATCACAACAGGAAGCTGTATTTTCATGAACATACTTCCATCATAGCTTAAAATTGTTGCCTCTGAAAACAGAAAGGAGAAAATCAGTGAATAAGGAATTATGCTCTGTCTACTGAAACTCCTTAAAGGTAAGATGGTAAAAGTGTATTCAGTCAGCATGACACAGAAAAATTACGTATTGAATTTCATTATTAGTACTAGGAAACACAGGAAAAGTTGGGTTTGGGGTTTTTGTTAGGTTTTGTTTTGATTTGCTTTGGTTTTGAGTAGTGTATCTCAGTGCTTTTTCAAGAGACGCAATTGTTCTTTAAGGACACAACAAGCCAATGTATGCATCTTCAATGAGATTTGTAAAATCACCTGAAAGGCAATGCTTGGAAGTCTAGGCCTGTACTACTTGAAATAGGTCCAAGGCAGGAAAAGATATTCAGGTAAACCTTACACCCTAACAAAAGGCCATGTCTGATTGTCATTCCCCTAGATAACCACCTTAGGACACCTCATGTAAAAACCTCCTGGCATTGATAAAACCATGGGTTACAATGATCATCCAGTGAGCAAAAACCCTCCTGAAATGGGTACCTGTCCCCATCACAGTTTGGATGGGACACAGGTTGCTTCATGACAACAAAACCCACGGTATGGACTAAAAAATGCTTATATGAATACTACGACAGCCTCAGCGAGAGGATTGAGACTGGACTTGGCATATTGAGGATAACATCTTAAAGCCCCCAAGACGAGCAAAGAACTGTCACTTTCAGACATTCCAGGAAACCCTCCCAGCAAGAGGCTCTGGCACAGAGCAGTCACAGCCTGTTAGACCCCAGAGCAACCAGTCACAAGCCTTCTTTTCCCAGCTCCCAGGCTGGTAAGGAGAAAGGTAGCAAAGAGGCTGCGTTTCTGCTCACAGGGAGGCACTGCAGTTCCTAGAAAGCAAAGGAAACACATTTCTGAAATGTATTAGTAAGGCCTTTTTGGCAGGACAATCAAATATTGTGGGCAGAGAACACCTATGGGTAGCTTCTCTATTCTTCAATTTGCTTCCGTGTAATGGAAACACTTATCTAAAACAAAGGTGCATTGTGGTCCCAAAATGCAATAATGTTTTCAAGGACTAATAGTGCTGATGCTATGTTTAGTAAGCATCACAACTAAGTTTGCCAAAACTGTTTCCATAGCGTATCTTGCATGCTGTTAAAGACAGCTAAGCTCTTCAAGACTTCCTGCCTTCAAGATCCACGGAAGGACAAAATGTTCTAGTAATTCTATGAGAGGCAAAAGTGACAGATGATATTTTCACTAATATTAAAATGAAAAGAGATTTCAAGTCAAAGAGTAATCAGTGGAAGGGGATTTGCTTTTTGATTGTTTGGGGGTTTTATTTGTAAGTTTGAGAGTTGGGTTTTTTGGGGGTTTCCTTGTTTGTTTATTAGTTTTTTGGGGAAGTCATGAACAGGGCCTTACAATTCATTCCTATATCTAGCTGTCTAGTTTGTGCATAAAAATCTCCCGAGATCTTTATCAAGGTAAACATGATTTAGATAAAGAATTTCAGCAAAAACATGTAATGTTACATGCTAATATAAGAGAAAATAAGAGATATTTTGTATTGTCTAGAAAGATCCACCACATTAATAGTATTTGGGGTTTTTACATACTGAGCAAAACCAACATTCAGCAACACTAGAGGTCTGTTGCTAACAAATTATCTTAGGATGATGTAAAAGAGAGCTGTCAGAATCAACACTGGTACTGTTTGCCAACTTTCCTGTAATTATTCAAGTTTTTTTTGAAAATTGCAGGAAAAGGAGAAGAGGAACTTAATTGGAGGCTTAATTTAATTGGAGATGGCCTGTGAGTAACATCATGGTGAGCAGACCTGATGTGATTTGATACTTAATCCTCCTAAGCCATACTGTGCCAGTATTTTGGGAACAGCTGTTCCAAGAACAGACCAAAGATACTGAACAGAAGATCAAATGACTTAAAAGCTCTGGGCAATGAGGAAGCCCCCTCATGTCAACCAGCTCCTTTCAATATGTCAATATGTCCTTTCCAAGGCACAAGTTTTCAAAGCACAAGAGCATCACAGCAAAAAGAAGAAAAAAAAAAACCCAAACCAACAAAAAACACAACAACAAACAAACAAAACCAACAAAAATCCCAACCTGCCAGCAAAACAACCCCAAACAAAACCAAAACCAGAAACAAAACAAACGAAAAACCGTAAAGCAACTGAAAAACAACAAATGAAACAAAAACAAACAAAAAAAACCCCAACCCCCAAAAAAGCCCAAACAGCAAACAAAGCAGAACCAAGCACAAAACCAGCAGGAATAGATTGCTAATTTAGAAGGACTGGTTAGTATCAAGGTGACCTGAATGACAAGAAGCTCCAGGTACACAACCCTTGAAGGAGCAGTTCAGCTAAAAATATGTATTAAATCTTTCCTTTTTTTTTTTTCTTTTTTTTTGCTTTTGACCAACTAATTTCAAGGAGTTGTCTCATCTTTACATGAAATCTACACTGCTAAATGTTCACACAGAAGTGTTGTCAGAATGCCTTTTTTCTCTTGTTCAGCTTTCTCTTGATTATTAGATAAAAAAATAATAGACTATAAGTTTAGCTCAGGATGTGACGTTCATTTAAAGAATCTGAGACGCCAAGGCAAAGAATAAAAGGTTTACTACCACTTCACTGTTGGAATCATAGCATTGGAAAGAAAAATAGCAGAAAGTCCTTATAAAATAACCACTGATGATTTTTTTTTTGTGGCAGCAAATAAGTGCACACATTAGAGTTATTAAGAAGAAATAAATGGTATTATATAACACAGAGATTTATATTTAAACTGTTTTATACATTTGTTCTTTGACAGTTTTATAAACCTAACAATTAAAACTTTTGCTGCTTCGATGGTAAAAAAAAGCCAATCAAAACATACAAATGAACCAAATTCCAAAACAACCCCACTGATGGGTTTGGTTCCCCTCACCATTTTTTACTTCAATTTGTTTCTTATTAAAAGCTTCACAGCTAGATAGTCTTCTTTCCTACATATCTACACACACACATCACCTCAATCATCTCAGTGCCTGAACGCAAGGATGCACAGACCAGTGCTGACATGAGAGGAGATTCAGGACTTTAATTTCCACTTGAGCTGGAATTACCTAAATTGCTCAAGAGACTGAGGCACCAAGTCTTCTGGAAACTTTCCTACATCTGCTCCTACACTCAGAAATGCTGAACTGGATATTTTTGGAGTAAAGCAGAATTTCCTGAATAGATGCTATTCTTCAATTCACAGCTTATTTAAGTTAAAGTGAAACTATGGACTAGGCATTTGAATTTCAGTGTTCTTTCTCATAAGTTCTGCAGCCAAGTTTGTGTTACTTTAAAAAAAAGATGCTTTGGAGAGTACGAACGCCTATTGAACATATATTAATAAATAAACAGGATCTTGTTTCCTCTGGACCCCTTGTGGTGCCTGTGAAGTCCCAAAGACAGAATTATTATTTTTTCCCGCTTTTTCCCTTTCAAAGTGTCTACAATAATATGAGGACTATATTGCAACCCACAGAGCCATTTTTAAAGCATGAAATCACCCTCTGTGTCTGCTGTCACTAAAATCCCACACAAACTTTGCCCAGAAATGACAGACTATACTCTCCAGAGTCATGCCAGGATGTATATGAGCAATCTGGAGCATCAGTGATCAACTATTCAGGTTTGCTCTCTGTTTTATTTACCAGGACAAGTAGAGAAACAGTATCGTGCCCTGCAAATGCTCCCTGATAGATATGGTTTTACTCCTAGGAATGGTGTGAGTATTCAAATACATTGGCTGCTACTGAGTGAAATTTGAACTTTTTGCTCTCTTTCCAGGCATTTTGTGTTTTCTCCATGGCACCTACTTCAGTCCACCTGGGCCAAAAGCTGCAGTCATGGAGTTTCATAGGGAACCTTTCCACCAATCTGATAGAAACTGTTCTCTGTATGTGATTAGTTATTAGATAATATGTGAAAAAAAGTTGAAATTATTTCTCTCAGTTCCTCCACTGGTGTTATTTCAGTACTGAGGTGCTGAGCCACACTAAATGTACAAGTTTTACACACAGGACCAATCAATTAATTTAAGACACTGATGGAATTAGTATAATATTTTGAGCACCTGATTCTTCATGACATCTATCCTCATATCACCTCTGTTTTTCTCAGTTTGAAATCTGAAAGCACCCAGATATAAAACAAGGAATGAAAGTTTTATTTCTTTATCGTGTATGTGCGTATGCAGGGGTCTATGCATGCACAACATGGACATCTCCACACACCCTGCTTTAAACAGAATTTCTTCTCAGAAATGTCACCTTAACAAACCTTTGTTTGCATGTTTACTTTTTCTTTCACTGTTTGATGACTTTACTACCGTTCCAGTCAAAAGAATACACCTGCAAAAGGCTTTGCCAAGGGGCAGTCACTCACTGGGATCCACAACGTAAGAGAGGAAGCCAAATTATATTGCTGTGACATCTGTCCATCCATCTGCTAGAGTTTTCATAATCTACAAAAGCCAATCTACAGATTATGCTGATGTTTAACCTTACTGAAAATCAAGAATAAAATCAAGAATGACTTCCAATGAGATAAAATTGATGTGGATAAAAATATGCGTGCATATATATAATTTTAAGTATACACAAATTTAAATAGACCGCAGCGGTGTTCCAGGGGTTTAGTGCACTAATAAGCTGAAATTTTTTCAGGTAATGTATTGTACAGTAAACATCCATATATGGATGTTAGCACTCCTATTTCAGGAGAAATAATATGAAAAATAAAAAAATTAAATGGAAATAAAAAGTAGCTGCACATTTTTGTTCACTGAAGACACTTAATGTTAAATATTCCAGTTGATTAATCTCCAGTATTTTATTCTAAAGCTCTCTTTTCTTTGTGAAACTCTATTGTTTGCTGAAATAAGCATGTTCCCCTTTTATTTAAATTAGTTTGACCAATCATAAATGTGTTGCTTCTATCATCAAATACAAAAGTTTATCAGTTCCTACACACAGGTAGTAGTTATAATAACTTTGTGCAGTAGGATGCCAACACGACGCTTTCAGAATCCCAAAAGCTATAATCTTATTAATGCATGACCATTTGGGATATGAATATTACTGAGAAGACATCTCCTTTCAGTGCAGCTCCCTGTGGAGAGGGAAACCCAAGAGCAGGAAATGATCTCATACAGCTGAAGCACCACACATATTTCTGCTGGACAAGAACCAAATGCTATTGCAGAGGAGCCAACATCACCACTCCAGTACCACCATTCCCACTCGGGGAAATCACTGGGAACATGAAGCCTTAAGCTGGACGACGCTTGAAAATAAGGCATGGGAAATAAATAAAAAAAATGCAAAGGTTTCTTTATAAAACATTGCCACCTGTCCAATATATGTATGGGAAATTGCTGTGATGAAGCCTGCTTTTAATTCTTTGCAGATCTGCATGTGTTTGTGTCTCTAAGGCACATGTTTCCTGGCTTTTCAGTGGGGGGTAAAAAAAAAAAAAGCAAATCCCGTTTTTGCTTGAGCCCCTATGTAATAGGAGAGTTTGGCCACAGGGTGGTACACCAGCCATGTTTAACCGAGGGCTGCGGGGATGCATCAGGCAGCTCCCTGATCCCTCTGCCAGCTCCATCCAGCAGGAACAACAGTCTGGAGAGCTCAGAACAGCTGGCCAGGAGCCAAAGGCATAAATAGTCAAAAGGAAAAAAAAAAAAAAAAAGGCAGAAAAACTTCGAAGAAGAATCTGAGAATCTACTTGCAAATGCTGATAATGTGGTGTCCACACTACATAAATGCACATATCTATTGACATGCAACTTAAAACACTCACTGGGGGGTTTATTTCTAAAGAATACATTTTCATTTCATCTGAATAACTGGAAAAAATTATCAAACTAGGTGGAAAGAATTTACATTTTCAGTCAATAAACCTTAGCTTTAGATTTCAGGTTGAAGACAAGCTCAAAAAAATATTGTGTCAAATGTGAGATGAAATAATACAACTCCTGGCACCATCCTGAAACATTTTCTATTCCAATAAGAAAAACAATAAATACCTAAGATATTAACTACACTTTTTAAAAATTGTTTTCTGACTTACATTAAAATCTTAGCACATTCTGCAATTTAAATTAATTACAGGATTTTCTATCTATTAACTAACCTCAACATTTGCCTTCCCACTATCCAACTTCTCCATTAAATAAATGGATTTTGTCAACTTCACAGTTACCTTTTCTAGGTTAGAGGAATACCCAGTTATTTTAGATAACTACAGATGGTTTCCTTGGGTACTAGGACCTTTAAAAGAGATAAGTAAAAAATATTAAATCCTACTGATTCTTCTGCTTTGACTCATGGGTGAAGTTCTGGCCACAGATTTAAGTGATACTACAGAATTCAAAAGTAAATTTAATTATATACTGATATTGACATAAATAAGCAGAGAATAATACCTCTGTTGGGAACTGGAATGTGACCATTTAGCAATGCAATAATTAAAATTGCTTTCACAAAGATTTTCAGAACTCAGCAATGAATGATGAGACACAAAAGGAGGCATTTTTCTAGGAGATATTGAGCAGTACTGACCCTCTGTCATAGCCACCTAATGCTTCTTCATGCACCTTAAGAGTCTCCCCTAAGATCTTTCCTCTAGAGTTACTGCCTTAAATCTAGAGCAGGGCTCCATCTCACATCAAGTGAAATCAAGAATGTTTTTTTTTGCCTAAAGAGAGTTCATAATAGTTTACCATTTTTAATCACTGTAAAGGATTTTACTTATTATATGGCTGTGCTTTTTCTTTTTTAAAAAATAAAAAAACAGAAGTGCAGCCCTCTCACAGAACCTACCTCTTTCGCATGATCTGCCAAGGTATCCTGTGCCAGAGCAATCACACACATATCTGTTCCACCCATCTCTGCACACACCATTGTTTTTACAGGGGTTGCTAAGGCAAGGTTTTGCAGTTTCTCTTGAGCATGAGGGTTTTACTCCAGCAGTGCTTTGAATTTCAGCCATCTGTCGAATATCTTTGCTTTGACCATCAATAAATAAATCTCTAATGCAGCCGACGTATCCATAATTGAGGAGTGCTGTCCACACCTCTGTTGGGAAGACCAGGCCTGCTTTATTTTCTGGTAAGCCTCCAAGATACAAATCATCATCCAAGTCAAGGATTTCACTTTCCCCTGGTGCAGTGTATGGAGTACGCAATGTGTTCACAGATATCGTCCCTGTAAAGATAGCAAAATGCATGATTTTCAAGACTTTTAAAAGATTTTGGTACTGCTTTTTTACTCATTCATCTACATGCCACATAGCTCCTGGCAAACAGCTATAGGTGAAGCAGAGGTATTCTATTTGTACAGCTATAGAATCATAGATATACTTCACTATTTTAAATGCAATGTAGTCAGGAAGTAGATAATGCAAAAGCATTTATCCACAACACTGCAGGTTCACAATATGAAAAACCCCAGACAAAATCACCTTACCAATCTCATAGGTGCAGGAGGAATGCAGAGTTATTTTCAGAAATATCCTCGTTGTGCAAAAACAACAAAAAGCTTCACTCCCTCATACGTGTTTCCAAGCATTAAGGCCAGGGTTGCATTGATAGGTTGCAACCTGGGAGGCAAATCTGAGTCTTTGGTTTGGGCCCAAAGACACAGTATTTTAAAAGACTCTCACCACTTTCAGTGGGCTTTGGGTAAGACTTTTTTTCTTTAAGTGCAGAAGGAAAATGCTCTCATCAGCTGCCAGGCAGGCAATCATTAAGAAGGAAGTGATGTGCTCCTAGAGGGAAAATCAATGCCTCTGACACTTATCTCGAAATGTGTGCATGTTACAATGAGAGGGAGAGAAGATGCATATAGACCTTCAGGAAATCAGAAATATATTTTCCATTTAAGTCTAAAAACTAAATAAACAAAATTGAACCTGAAATAGAGTTCTCCTTTTATGAAGTGTCTGAACAAATCAACTGCAAAGATCCTTTTTTGGTTGCACTTTTAAAAAAATAATGAAGTATGCAACTCTTACAATTTAAATAAGCAGAAAAGCAAATTTAGTACATACAATCACAGAGCATACTTATGTCAGCCAATTTTAATTTTATTTCTAAGTAAAATCACTCAGAAAAAAATTCTTCATGTAGATCTTCACAGAAGTGACTCCTTACCATTCTACACGGGTACAAAAGCAAACAAAATATAAATCAAAATATTATATGGGTCAGCAAATTATTGTAATGTACCAGTTGTGTCATGCAACACTGTTATCTGCTGTACTTAACTATGAAAGTGTATTAGTGGTGACAATACACTGAAGAACCGTGTTTACCACAACGAATTTAGCATCCATATCTATACAAAATGAACATGATTCACCATCTCCACTGTTAGCCAGAAACAGATTCCAGAAGATAACACTGATTACCAAAAATGCTTCCACTGTGGTAGGAGTTGTGCATAAGAAGAAGAAATTCACACTTTACACAGCATGCATACTAAAATGTGAGTTTTAAGCAAACAAAGGCAGGTCAGAAAAAAGATCATTCTCTTACTTGAGCACAGTCTAAAATTTAGGCTTCTCTTTCAGCAAGGGACCCCTGTGGAAGCTATATTTTTTTCTCTTCTTTCGGTGGTTCAATAGGTTAACTTCAACCACATGGACAGAATGAGTATCTAAAGAATTTGGATTGTTAGTAAAAGCTCTTTGGGGAAAAGGTCTCAGGAGGTCCAAATCCCATGTGAGACTTGAGACATATGGATTTTAGAAGGGCTGGATGCCACAGTGTCCCTGCTATCAGAAGAGAACTAACAAGCTAAAACAAAGGTTTGCATAGCGTTTTTGCATCTTTGTATGCACATTTAAAGAATGAGGATATGGTCAGTTTTCCCTTTCATGTATTATCAGAAATGTTTTCTGTGTCAGTTGAATAATCACAGAGGTGTAAAAGTGAACTTCCAAGAAAGTAAAAAATAGGTGTGCTGAAACAAGATACTTTTTCTTCCAAACTTCCATCTGTTTAAAAATGATAAGATTATTATGTTTTGCTAACTCTAAAAATTTGTCGTTGCTTCTTGGCTTCTTCAAGCAGAACTTGGCACTCACATGGAACACTCGCTATAGGTTTGACCTCAGGCATGCAAGCATAAACGTTTTGAGGTCTGATTTGATTAATCATCTGTGTCAAATAAGGACACCTGCAAATGACCTCTCAAACCAAGAGAGACTTTTCAGAGAGCATCCCAGGTATCAGGAAGGATTGGCTAACAGGCAACAGATCTTTTCTTCTTTAAAAACATTCGAGACGCCGTAAATATCAATGGTACTTGCCCTCGCAGTGATTCTTACTGCTATTGTTGCCTGCTCCCATCTGTTGATGCACAGGCTAATTTGGGACCAAACACTCTAAACCCATGTTCAGGCAGCGCCCACTTGTGCACCCACACAAGTTAACTCAGCTGCAGCCTCCAACAGCAAGCTCCAACACGTGAGCAGTGCTGCTTTCTGCTGGACAGAGACACTTATATTTTCAAGTCATTAATGAAGAATCTTAGAACTCCTTTTCTATTAAGAAATAAAAATCTACTACGTCTTGATTACTTTCAGCTCACAGAAAAAGACAGATAACACTCTGCCAGTACAGCTGCAACAGTGTGTTCCAAGTGGAAGATTTGCAAGCACAGAAGGCTTAGGAAGGTGAATGATAAGGGGAACTGTAGATCACCACTACACTCTGGTGACTGTGAATTATAGTAAAGTGATAGAAAAGCAGGAAATTTTTCTTCTCTAGGTCATAAAGGAATACCCTGAAGAGAGCTTAAGTATTAATTTGAATACATGTCAACAGCTTCTTAAAGAAGTGAAATTTTCACCTCCCTGAGAAATGAAACCCCATAAAATACTCCCTGTGAGAAGTCCTCTGAAATCTTAGTGCAATCATGGCATCTAATGACAATGAGTAGAAAAACATGACAGGCAACCACACAGCCATTGTACCACTGAGTGGTGTCTGTGCAGGGCAATTGATTAACCCCTTCTGTGCTGGCCACATAAGGCATTTGCATGCTCCATCTGCTTCTCGTTTTCTTCTATGGAAAGTGATGTCTCTTCATATTCATAAGCAGAAACATCTGAATGGATTGGAGCACACTGGTGATGTGACACAGCCAGATTTATATGTTCCTATTTCAACAAATGTTAACTGTTTGCATATTTGGGAGGATGGGTTTATATTGCATTTTAAGGAAAATTCTTTCAGTGATCTTCAGTTTCCTTGGCTGATCTGCATCCTTCTTAGAGTTCAAGACATCTTGGCTGTTCTTAAAAGGTTAAAAAGACGTGGGAAGTAATATATATAAGTGTACATGTGAAAAGAAAAGAACCTGCAACAACAATATATGTAATGGATATCAACAAAGTACTACTTACAGTGAGATACTGATTATAGTTAAACTCAAATTACATAGTCTAGAAATAATTTCTGGTATTCAAGCTGAAACTCCAACTTTAGTTCAAAATTTCAGTGACTCAGCCCTTAAATGCTACCTACCTATGAATAGATTCTGATGCATTCTGGTTTACACTGCCCTAAACAATTGGACGTTGACAAGAAGAGTAAATTTCCTCCCTGATTTCACTATGCAATGCAATGATTTCCAAAGGATGAATAGTGGCTTAGCAAAAAATCCTTGGCATGGTTATCCTTGCATATGGCAAACAGTTAAAAAAAAAAATTAAAGAACACTTAAGTCTCAGAAAACAGTTATTAAACCTATCCCTACTGTGTTAAAAGAAACACTGTGAGCAAAGACCTTTACAGCTGCTTCATGGCTGGTTTTTATTTAGTTTGGGTTTGTAGGTTTCTTTTCCCTAATTCGTTTTTTCTGCAGAGTTGGCAGTACTGTTAAGAGCAGAACAGACAAACATTTCCCTTAGGTATGAGTTAATGAGCCTCTCCAATCATATTCATTATCTCAGCAATTTACTTTTTCCTAAGACTGTGTATAAGAAACTAAATCATATTTCTAAACCTCATCCCACTCCTGATCAGTTAACTATGAAGATTGCAATTACAGCTACTACAACTGTTCTGATCTCTCTGCTTACCTGACGTGGCCTATTTAGTTGCTTTTTGTGCCTGTGAAAAACATCTGCTTATTAAGAAATGGTGAAAAATCAGAGCAAGGTATTAATTCTAAATACATCTCGTGTGCTAAAGCACAATAGAATAGCTGTGATGAGGACTGTGACCACAGCAGGCAGCCCATGGCCAAGACAGGGCACATATGAAGCAAATACAAAGCTCTGGTCCTTTCTAGGAATTCAGGATGTACAATTAGGAGTACTGGGAGGAAGCTAAGCTCACACGACAGGACACAGCAGTTGGTAGCACTGCTGCACACCTAGCAAGAAAAATGGACCAGTGGAGAATATTTTATGAATATCTTTCTTTGCTTAACCCTTAAATGTTAACTGAATATGGTCTCAGGAGCTCCTTCTCACCAGTGATCTGCTTTTTAGGTAAGCAAGCACTCAGAGTAAATCTTACAGGCAACAGAACGGGATTCTAAGGTGAAAATAAGAACAATATGTCAAAAGTTCCTTCAGCAAAAGGAAATTAAAAGGCACGATCTTTCCCCCTCTTCCTTCTATCACTCAAAATCTGAGTGGGTTGCCAGAATTACAAGTGAATGAGGCCTGGATAATTTAAAAATGTGTTCTCATTCCTTACATTTCCCTCCCCCCTTCACCGCAGTCCCAGACAAGCAAAGGCAAAGTCAGTATTTTAGAGTGGATGCTCACTGTGACTGAGAGTCTGGAAGAGAGCAAAGAATGAGAAATAAATCTAGTACTTGCTGATCCAGCTAATATGAAAGTCAAGGAAATTAGCAAAGCTCCTTGAGAAATGTCACAGCATTCTACTATCAGAGGGAACCACTCTGCATTGGATTTGAAGGCTAGGAGCAAAAGGTTGCAAGACACCAAACTTCATTTAAAGAAAAAAAAGAAATCACAGTTTATTTGAGCTACTTATTCATTAATAGAAGAATCTCTTCCTTTTTACTTGATAGCTAGGGAAATACGCTGTCAATGGCAACAAGAAAGTCTTAGACAAGCAATTTTTTTTTCTATACAAGGTATAGAAAATATTCAGTTATATAAAAATTCTGGAGTTAAGCTAGTGAAAAGTAATCATATTCATGTGATTTCCAGTATGTTTGGTTTGGGCGAGACAAAAGAAACCAAGAAGCATCCTGGAGTAGTAAGGTGAATTTTATTCTTCATAGATAAACCAAACCAACGTGCTTAACGCGACCATGACGGGGTGGGGGCTGAGATCCTCAGGACAGCAAGGAGGGCACACAGCAAACTGACAGCCCTGGGCTTCAGGAGAGAACCTTTGGCCTCTTCAAGGCACTGCTCAGTAGAGTCCAATGGGAAAGAGCCCTGGAGGGCAGAGGGGCCCAAGGATGCTGCTGATATTCAAGGATCGCTTTCTCTGAGCTCAGATGCAATGCATCCCGACAAGGAGGAAATCGGGCAAAAATGCCAGCAGGCCTCCATGGATGGAGGATAAGGAGCTGCTGAGCAAACTCAGAGCGAAAAAAGAAGCTTTCAGAAGGTGGAAACGAGGACAGGTGGATTGGGAGGAATAGAATAAAACTGTACAAGGTGCTAGGGATAAGGTTAGGAAAGCCAAGGCCCTAAGCCAAGGCAGAGGCATCTTGCTAATAATTTTAATAACCAGACCTTAACATCATTAAGACACACAAAATCATTGCTGGTGTTTTTAGTACTTGTCCTACCATAAACTGTTATTGTATGTATTAGAATAATAGAAAAATTTTGATTCTGTTTCAGATTGCAGCTAAAAGTTCAGTTTGCCCATCCATAAGCCCACACATTTTATTCAGTATTCTGGGTAATAGTTCAATGTTTTAGAAATAATAGCTATTATGATTAGTTTTCAACAGTGACAGGGTGGTACATAAATTTCACCCTTCTTGATCATAGGCAAATCATCAGATAGATTATTTGACTGTTTATAATTCTACTTAAAAATAATATGCAATCCTGATCACCAGGCAGGTTTTGCTTCCTGAAATTACTCTACATTCTTCCTGATGTCTATCAGCAGTTTTAAAGAATTAAAGTAGGCCCTAAACTCTCTTAATGGCACTTGTTAGACACATTTTTTGTGAAGCAATTGAAGCGCAGAACATATCTTCAAATGTAAACAATTGCCATGCATTTATTTCTTTCCTTTATAGATCTGTTGGCTTTGGATGTAAGAATAAACTTTGCTTTCAGCAGAGTCCCATAGGCGTGATTATTACAGGATTTACTGCCTCGTATGAATCACTGAAACATCACTTAAGAAGAAAGTCTGAAATGAAAACTGTAGTATAAATAATACAACTGCTGGATACTCAATCCCAATTGAACATTTTGAGAAGTTGTGTTTTGTTGTTTGGTTAGAGGTTTTTTTCTTGCTTGTTTGTTTTTGTTTGGTTGGATTTTGTGGTTTTGTTCTTGTTTGGTAGGTTTATTTAACCTCAAAGAAATGTAAATGAGCAACTGAAATATTATAATAAGAAAATCAAAGTCTTGTCCATTAGAATTTGAAGCTGCACAGCCCAGGAATCAAATAATTATTCATCATAATCATAGTGCAGGTCAATTGAATTTGGTCTGATTTTTGGCATGGATTTGAATGAAATAATCAGTTTAAACCTGTACCTAAGATGTGCTTGATCTGAAATCTGATTTCTGGATAGTAAGAAAGAAAGTAATAGAATAATAACTTCTTTGGGGTTAAGTTTAAGAAAGAAATTTTATATGCAAGCTGTAGAAAAGGAGTCACCAGAAAGAAGGAAGTGGGGAAATCCCACAAAATAAAAAAATAAAGTGGAGTTTACATTTTTCAATGCTCAATTTTAGAGTGTACATAAACTTCAGATTGAATACTGATATTAATCAGAAAATTCTTCAGGACTGAATTACAGACTCAGTATGTTTCCCGCCCCCTTCCTCCCCAAATCCGGGCATGAACTACAAGAAAGGCACCATAGAAGAGAGCTGTCCTTAAATTAATGGATATGGATTATTTGCTTAAGCCAAGATATATACTCAAGAAGAGACGAGCTGATATATATGGACAATTTCACTGGACAAATGCATTCTAAGCCATATTAGATTTCAGTAGCATTAGGAAGAGTTTATGAATTCTTTATTTTTACCACTTTTTAGTGAGATCATTTTTTGGGTAAACTGCTCCAGAATATGAATCATACTGATAGAATGTGGCAAGTCAATTATTTATTTCCATTTCTGTTGACATGTGTTGTTAGCCACTCATTAGCATATAATTTAAGTGTGCTGAGATCTGCTGACATGATTGGAAGCTTGTGTTGTTTTTGTGGGGCAGCTATTCCCCATGTTGGAGACTATTTTCAGTAATTCTTTTTTTGCTTTATTTTCATTCTTGAAACCTGCCACTTCAGCTATTTGGTGTAAGCAAGCACAGAGGGAGATTACTGTTGGTTTTTCAAGCACACAACACACTTACTTGCAAGATTAAGTACCTGATTATCCAATAATGTTAACATAAGATATTTTACTCAGCAAATTATTGTTTTCTGGTACCTGACAGTAATGACTTCTTATATTTTCCTTATTTTTCAGATGATGAACAACTCTAACTGTGTCAACATTAATATTTACCCAGTATTTTCTCAGGTACAGCTGAAAGAACATACTGAGTGCTAAGAAAAGGAACTCACCTGACCGCCCATCCCGCTGAAAATCCACGTGATACCATTCACCATCATTCACCTTCTTCTGCAAGGCTTTTATTTTTATAGTACCTGATCCCATGTCCAACAGTAGGTAGAGGTGGCCATCAAGCATCTCAATAGCAAAAAAATCGACCTTCACCATCTGTGGATGTTTGGCATCTTTTTGGTGCCTTGGTTTCCCGTGACTGAAAAGAATCAGGCCATTTGGCTCAGTTGTACGAAAGTCAAATGATATTGAGCCTGTTTTCTTGGCATTCCACTTTGGCAGAGAGATGAAAGACTCTGGTGTTTCAAATGTGATTGGATCTAAGGTTGCAACATTCTCACATTTAAATGCTACAACCCCATGAATCTTCATTTTAGGATCCCCTTGCTTGGCAAGTCGAGATAGCTCCAACCTGACATCGTTATTTTTATATACAACCTGCAAGCAAAGCAGAGAAGTTACTCAGAGAAACCTGACCATTTTAAGCAAATGGACATAATCCTGAAGAGGCACATTATTTAAAGGATAATGGTGATGGTATGTGAATATGATAATTTACATACAAACAAGATGAAATAACTATTTTCATTGACTAATGATTTAATCATTGTTTTCATTAAACCAAACAAAGTTGCTCTAAAAATATCCCTGGAGTTAATTCTAACAATCTGAAAGAATCTGCACATAATTTATACTATGAGTTGCAAATTAGCTTGTGTGGCCTTGATTACTTAAAAGCCTCCTCTGCACAGCCCTTCTGCTATTATAGAGAAGTATTAGATTTCTTCCTCTAAACCCTTTGTCACTGTCTTAACTCTTCTGTTCATGTACAGAAAATATACCAAGGTCAGACACTTCATAATTTAACATCTTTTCAGTTTGTCCTTGGGCTGAGGAGTAGCAGCATTCATGGTATTCATGAAGCTATATAAGATAGGCAAACTAATATCACACAGATCAAAACAGACAAAACCAGGAAAATCTTTGAGCCTGTTCAGTTGGAAAAAACTCCCGACTTATGTATTTTCCCTGACTGAAGACTTTTCTGATAAAAATGAAAGACAATATTAGTTTTAAATCAAACTGACCTCTGCAGCAAATATTCTTGCTTCAAACCACATTTTAACTTGGTTCAGAGGAGCCTGTCATGATGTAACCACTTCCTAGGGTTCTAATCTTTATTTGCATTTTCTCAAATTGCTGCTCTTTCTGAGTTATCCATAATACAAGGCCTGCTGAAATGAGCGCCCCAAAACCAAAGACATGCACAAGTGTTTTGTCAATATTTTTAATTGTTCAGTAAATGGTAACCCCAAGGTAAAATACCACTGAAGAGCTGAACACAAAACCATAGCGACAGAAACTGAAACTTTCTTCTCTGTTTCTAAGGTTAAGCCCTACATTAAAAAGCAATTTGGAGAAAAAGCAACAGCTCAGCAAAACCAAGCACTTTGTGCTGAGGCTTCTTCATCTACAGATCTGCACCATTCAGGACTAGATCGCATCTGGCCCTGATCCAAACTTCCAGCTATGCAGTGTAGTTTGGAGCCGTTCAGGAGACCCATCACTGGTTCAGACTTTACACCCCTGTAAGGGGTTAGAAAGTGCTCACTGAATACTTAGGATAGAGCTTCTGGATTAATTTCCTCTGAGACAGAGTTTGAACACACGTGAAACCCACTCTGACACCCAGTCAGGGGAAGACACAGGGGATGAACTGCAGAGCTGTGCTACTGTTAGAAATAAAAGCACTAGCATTTACACAATCTAAGGTGGCATACCCCACCAGTGATAGTTGCTATTGAAAAATGATGTTTAAAGGTAACAGAAGAGGAAATGATTGATAGAGTGACTTTTTTTCAGTTAGTATTGTGTTCATCCCAATTATATCATTATCCACAATGCAAATTTCATCATAAGACTTGTCAGAATTATTCTACTATGTTAAAATGTATCCTAAAAGTTAATAAATAAGCCTACTTCTTCATTTTATTTCAGAAGTGAGTACAAGTAGTGCTGTTCCCAAAAGAGCTCCAAAAATAACAGATAAACCTCACTGTGGTTTGCTGACAGCAGATACAATACTCTGCCATAGAAACACAGATAATGTGTTGTCTTCTTCCACCAAAAATATCTGAAGCGAATAGAACTAAAGTAAATTGTAATATTAGATAGTAAGGATCCATATTTCCATTTATCAAATGCATCCACAAAACATGAGATTACACAGATTGTGCAAAGGAGTTTAGAACAGTACTGGAAAATAAACACAGGCAAGTGACCTCCCTTTGGGGCAGCTTTCTGTCTTTAGAGTGAAGAGAATGCAGAAAGAAGCCAGGAGCCTGGGAAGTTACTTGAAACATTGACCACTTTCTATGACAAGAGGGATTTTGGATAGCTCCCACTTCATTTGAAGAAGTTACAGGGAGCAATCTTTCTAGATTAGACTGAAAAGCATTAAATAGCGGCCAGAGGATGCAATAAATAAAAATGGAACAAATGGGCTCTTATTTATTAGAACTAAATCATGCTTGGTGACAATGAAAGCAAATACAGCAAAAATGAATATGAGAAGGTCTTCTAAAATTGCCTGCTGGACAACAGCGGGTTCCAGGAGAAGGCGAATAAATGTACAAAGAGGCTTTATTGTTTATGGACAAATCAAACTGATTTGTCCATAACTGACCTCAATGAAAGCTGCTTGACTGAATGTTACAATTGGGAGTTAATAGCCACATTAAAAAAACTGAGCAGACGAAAGGAAAGCTAGGCTTTCCTTGATGCCTACAACAGCTTTCTAGAATTTGAAGTCATTTGCCAGCTCAGAAATAAAAATTTTTAATAAATATGGTTCAAAAACCTAATGGATGAAGTGAAATAGTTTTCTCAATAATTTGTCACCAGCTCCTTAATTAACTTAATATATAATGTATGAGGGAAACATTGCTAGAACACTTTAGTAAGAGTGACAAATATTGTCAATTTTATGCCACTGATATTAAAACATTCCTGGAATCTCTAAATATCACAAATGCCAATTTCTTGCTTCCATATTCCACAACTGAAACTTCATAGCTACTGAGAAGCAAATGACTGCATCTTATTACATATGTTGTGGGGAAACTGAATAAAGCCAGTATCTAAGTTTTAGAATGCTTATGTTCATTTACTCATACTAAATGGAAAATCTGGAACTGAACTATCATGGATAATTAGTAATAAAACAGAAATACATGAACCATAGCTGAAAAGAACTGTAAACTATTAACTGAACACAGATTGCATTTGGGAGCCTGTTTCCTGGTGTTATGCTGAGATTCCTACCCCTCTCCCACATCCATGAAAAATGTGCTCAGCCATCAGTGAAGCACAGCAAAAAGGAGAAAAGCAGTATGTTCACAGAGAGAAGTTTGTCATTAAATTTTGGGAAAACCACTGAACAGTACAGAATAATTCTGAGACTAATATCTGCTTTATAACTCATGAAGGTACATGCTTCAGAAACAACAGCCTCTAGGGTACAAATAACTTACTGATTTATCCATTGATTTTGCCTTTTAATTTTTTTTTTATTTTTTGCTTCTGGGTATGTAAGGACAAGCATGCTTTTAATAGGTCTTATATTATGTGCTACTTCCACCCAAGGCAGACAGCATATTGTTCTTTAATGTTAACTCAGTATATTTTCCCTCCATTAGAGACATGGATACACAATTTGTCAAGTGAAGGTGATTTGCAAGGGAGAAATATTTCAGTCACATTCCCCTTTACTCCCACTCAACCCAGCAGTCAGTATCCTTGCTTTCAGAGCATCCATTAGGTAGGTCCTGGCAATTTGCTTGCTTTTGCACTCACTTTCACACCGGAGCAACAATCTAAGTTTCCTGCACATGAAACTGCCACCCCTCAGGGAATTGTATCATGCTGTTAAGGGCACCTTGAATTTGTCTCTTATTCACTCTGTTCTTTCCTCTTAATATCAAGGAAGTTTCAAGACCTCAGTCTTTAAAATATATAATTACCTCATTCTTGGAATATGCAAGAGGTGACCTGAACTCCCAAGAAAAATGGAGCAGTTAGCAATTCCCCACACAAGTTGCAACCAAGCTATCCAAAGCAAGGAATAAATTTGTTTTCTAAGAGATAGAGGGCAGAATTACATATCATTTTACATTCCTTTACTACTGTCTAGAGCAACCACATGCCAGGTAACTTCAATATCACAGTGCTGTGTCTTAGCAAATAAGTCCATATTTGAGACAGCAATTATTACCTTAAGCTCAGCACTCTCTTTAGTGTGGTCTGCGGTCATATTGGAGCATAACCTAAATTAGTTCATGTTTCCCAAAGATATATCATGTATTGGTTTCTTTGCAGGCTGGGGCCCTACTATGCAATGAACTCCAGAACCGTTAAGTATAAATCTATGAATGACCCTGAGCAAAGGTGAAGGAATAGAGAAGGAATCCATACTAGGGATGTATCCTAAATCTATAACCACTTAGTTAGCAAATTTAAAGTCAAGAAAATTTTTTTAAAAAATTTAAAATAAACAGAACTCTACCAGTTTTTAATATTGATCCTAGCCCATGAGATTTAGAACCATGAAAGGTGTGAAAGAATCCAGACTGCAACACTATTTTCAATTCAAAGGGTGTCCCTTTTCACATCAAATATTGGAAAGAAAGTGCATTACCCTTAAATACTTCTGAATACTGACCACCTCTGCCAGCAATAGCTTTTCAATCACTATGATTAAAAATCCTTCCAATTAATATGAAGCACTTATTTCAAATTATGTTCTTAAAACCAAAGATGATCGATCCTCCAGGAGCTGATCGCATCACCTGATTTGCAGTATCTGGCTTCCCATGGGAATCAAAGAGAATCAAGGTTCAGAGTACCTAACACTGTGATCTTGCTCCAAAGAGCTTGTCTATTTACTTAACTTGGAGATGTGGTAAAATACCTTTCTAACTGCAATTTGAATGAATGGACGAACCCAGTATCAAAACTAGCTAAAAACTGGATCATATTGGTGACCATAAAAGAGTTCGGCCATATTTTCATATTTTCATGCAACCTGGATCGCCTGGTGCAAACAATGACAGTCAGTTCTCCAAAATGCAGATTAATATCACCCAAAATGGCTCACGTAGGTCCTGCCAACCCACAGGTTTCCTCTGCACGGTGGCATCAGCAGAGGGACCTTGCTGATGTCAGAAACTGTAACAATAGGACTTACAGTAAGCGAAACACGAGGCAATTTTATCAGCTTGCTGTACCAGCCTCTAGAATTTCCATGCTCCAACTACCTGGTGCACTTAGCACCACATTCCCCAGAAATCTGACTGCTAAACTGACCTCTAAGAGTTATCACGTATTTTTTTAGCACTTCCTGTACGGTTTTGAACTAATCTAGGAACGGCAGCTCTTCACAGGAGGCTTGTCATTTTGCTCATATGCCTCCATGCATTTTCAAGCTCCAAAATGAATGTATCAAGGAACACAATAAACCACAGACTATTTACACAAAACCTAAGGAGCCCCAGTTCAAATGTTTGCAGTGGGGTGCATTTTTGAACACAGTGTGAAAGCACAGAGCATGAATGACAGCAGCTATTCAAGCCTCATGGGTTACTCAACATCATAAACCAGCTTTGTTTTCTGAGCACAGAGAGTAAGTCTAGGGGTATATTGAAAGCTTCAAGGGAACAACTTATTCATCCTGAAGTGAAATGGTTTTTGTTCTCTGGAGGTTGATATTTTTGCAAATGTGGTGGTGATGGTAGTGTGGGACATTTAGAAAGGGGTCATTTTGAGCACCAAAACAAAACCCAGACAAAATCTCTAGATCTTACTAAGAAGGAGGTAAGCCTAAGGACAACAGGACAGAGTTCCGTGACATAGTGTTTATACATAAACAGTAGGAGAAAACAATAGCATGTGCATTTTGTTGCATTATTTTAGATCAATTAACATGGTCTGGGAAACTGCTCTCCAAGTTTCAGCTCAAAAAAACCCTCGACTTAATTGATTTAGGAAATAAAAAAATTAAAATAAGAGAGCACCACAGTGCAGCAAATTACTTGGAATATATATCTGGGAGTTTCACATTCTCCTGCTGCTTCCTCCTGTCCAGTCTGAGCACCCAAAATTGTGGAGTGCAAACAAATCACACTCAAACTTTTGAAAAATATTAAATGGGCTTTTCCAAGGCAAACATATTGTCCATACAGTATGATTATATTGTTTGTTCTACTGTTTATAGCTTTATATATAGCAAGCATATTTTTAAATCAGACATTCTCTCCACAGACTACCTTGTCCGAGGGTAGAAAGAAGAAAATCATTATAATGACTCTTGTGTTAGGAGTCAGGACCAGTAATCCATGGATTTGGGTTTAACCTGCATATAAAAGCCTCACAGAGAATTTAATTTCTCCTTGCTCCTCTGTAAATTGGATACACCATCTCCCCACAGAGTAGGAACTTGCTTGAAGGTTGAAGTTTGTGTTACCAGCACAAGATCTAGTGAAGCTTTATCCAAAATCAGACACATTTACACACACATTTCCTATATGGTGTCACTCCCCCATTTTCTTTTTAAGGAAGATGACAAAATGAGTATGATATAGTTCTGACTTTCTAGTCTGCAACTACAGAGTACAGAGCTCACTCACCGTTTAGATAAAAAAACCAAAATGCACCCAATCTGGTCAAAAGCTGCACACAATAAAAGCTGCACACAATAAAAGCTGAACTTAAACAATCCATGTCTCAGGGTGAGCACAAAAGCAGAGCATCCTATGCCCTGAATAATGCACTTGGCAAGTGCTTTAGTGCCACAGTAAATGGCTAACTAAAGATAACAAATTTGTGATGCTTGTTGTTTCTATAACTAAGCAACATGGACATTTCTGCACTCCCCTCCCATGATATTACAGGATATATCGCATATCAGGCATTTTAAAAACTTCTGTTTAAGCAAAGCAGGCATACTTAATGCACACAGATTTATGCTCTATTTAAACTTCTAATTATCATATCCCTGTAAATTCTAGGGAGGAAAATGTGCACCAAAAAAAGGCTGAAATTACCATAACCATAGGGAATTTCACTATGGTTTCAATAGCACACCTGAACTTCCACTGTAGACTGAAAACCATCATTCTCCTACCCCCAAATAATGATCTAAAAAGAATGCGGGGGGAAAAAAGCAAACCAACAAACCAACCCAGAAAAGCACAACCCCGAACCCCCCCCAGATGAACTAATAACTCACAATTCTGTACAGAGCAGACATATCAATTACTCAAAGGCCATAAAAAAGTTGTTAATGAATACATACAGCTGTAGAAGCAAAACCAGTACTGACAGAAACAAAGTTCTAGGTATATCGTAAGGGTGAATTTAGATTCCCTGTGCAGTATGGGGAAAGTCACCTCAGTTTAATGCATGCCACCTATTTGCAGAATTAATACAGTCATGACAGCTCATCTGCTAGGCCAACTAGTCTCTTCTGCTGGAGCTTTGAATGTGGAACCCAGAAGTGTTTGCTTCTTTTCCCTCCTGCTTTGACTGCCTGAATAGAGACATTTAAAGGGGATGCCAGAAAATGCCTTTTTATGTTCTGAGTTACTGGAATATCGTTTAACACGATATATTGGCAGAACTTAGGGAAAAAAGAAAAAAAATCAACATTTTTTTTTCTAACAACGTTGATAATGGGATTGTTATGTTTTTTCACCCTGCTGTGGACACAAGTCTTTTGAAGATCTTTTTTTCCCCTCTTCAATAGACTATTTTGTTATTCTTTGTACGTCCTGCTGTCTGCTGCCAGACTGCTAAATGTTTCTGACTGTGGTTGCTGTGCTTTCTGTTTTTAAGAAATGGGTTCAAGTTTCCTTCCCTTTTTCTTTTTTTTTTCTCTACTTCCCGTGGCAAGGACTCATAGAAATTTCTTGGCAACAGCTAAATTGCAGAGTTTAGGGACAAGCTGGTTCCACAAAAGCTCTATTGGCTCCCTAGTAAAGATAAAGCCTTTACCAAGACATAAGTCATGAAACAAAAACAAGAGAAACAGGAATCACCAAAAGAAAAACAAAATGTATTATTTAAGGCAAAAGCAGCTTTGCATTAATAGATTGTATATAGTCTAAGAAAGAAAACAAATTATATGCTACCTCCAATGACTGTTTAGGAAAGGAAAGGGCTACAGAAGACTCCATTGTCATGCTGGATTTCAGCTTTTTCCTCTCCTTTCTTTCACAGTGCAGTAAAAGAGTTACCAAAGACTAATCCTGCAGCAAAGTCAGAAATGTGCTATTTTTCCTTTCTCCATTAACCATTCTTACCCAAGATCAAAAAAGAGAACTCTTTAAGGACTACAAGAAAGAAGGGCTGTAAAGCAGCACACACTAATTATCCTTGTAGGGTTCAAACCTTATTTCTTTAGCATACTATTCATTATATGCTAGATTTTCCCTGTCTTTAGCACTTAAAGCTTTAAATTCAAGGTCAAAAAATACAGAAGCAAATAATGAAAAAAAGGAAAAGATAATATATATGCAAAAACTAATGTTCTAAGGAACATCTCAAGTGCATCTGAAGGCAACATGACAGATGTACTTAAAAACTGAGGTACCTTTCATTAGGGTAGGAGTCATAAGATTTAAAAATGGAAGTTATCACAAAAAGAAAAAAACAATGAATCTCAAATTAAAAAGAAAAGCTAAAATGAGCTCAACACAATCCAAGTAGGGGAGATCAGGGACCTGAAGACAGACTAACAGAAACTTGTTTAAAAAAATTCAGTTACCAACAAACATACCCTGAACACCTGAAATATTTAACAAACATTTTTTCCATATTAAACATGATTGAAAACATATAAAAAGAACTGTAGGCTTCAAATTAAATGTGGAATGTCAATTCTACATATCCTTTGGTGAAATGAGTGATGTTTATTCCACCCCTCACTAGATTTCCTTCTTTCCTTCAGACTCTCCCATAAGTTTATTAGTAACTGCTAGCTTATGACCCTTACCTTATTATTTCCCCAGAATAATAAACACCCTAGTGACTTTTCCTTCCTGTTTTCTCTCACCTGTCTAGGTTACCCCTGCCTCTGGCTGAATAGCTGGCTCTTGGCTGTGGGTGTTTTTAGCTGCCTTCTGGTTTGGACTCATCTCTATTTCCTAATTTCTGGTTTGAAAGAACCTTCTGTTCCACTGAGGGGAAAATGGCCCTCTTTTATGGACTTTTGGCCGGTCTCCACACCGATACCTTCATTCCCATTCAGCTCTGGTGCCTGACTATTGGCTCAGTGAAGTCGGCTACTTGTTGACAAGCTGTAGAAACTTTGCTTCTCCCATTCTGAGAGCCAGCACAGTTCCCACTTAGCTCAGCAGCGCTCTGATTTTCTGTAGTATTAATACAGCAAGAATTTATGCAGTTGTTGGCTAAATTCTGCTCTACCATGATAGTTTAAAAACAGTTTGAAAATAAAAATGAAATCAAATTCCCACCCATTAACTATATTGGGAAGACATCCAGGAAAGTTCTTCACTACCTTCATCTGCAATTTCTTTTTGATCCTTATAATCCTTTTAACGTATCCTTTTACCTTTCTGGTCCTGCAACGTGAACAATTCTTCACACCAGTGTTTTGAAACAAACTTTGCTGTCTCAGATTCCTATGCCAACTGGAAAATAAGTTTTCTGTGGTACTTTTGCACTCGAGGTTATCACTATAATTGCAACACAAGGTGTCAAACTGCCCTGTGTTATTCAGAGGCAGCTTTTCCCTCTCCATTTTTCAATGACAGAAAGGTGCAGCTCCAGGCTGCTGCCCCTGCGTTCCCTTGCTCTCAGTTCTGTGCTTACATTCCTTTTCTAAACAACCTATATTTTCTGAGGTGACAAATGGAGAAACAGTACTCACACAGAGAAGTAAGAGGAAAAGCAGGGCTCTTCCAACCTCAAACACTGCTCTGTATAGTCCACAACGTGTGTGGCTAAAAACATACAGACATTTTTCAAGAAAATAATTAATTAATGGGATATTTCTAAGGCATCTCTTCTATTTAAAGGCATCTTTAACCATGGTCTATGTATGGGCCAGCTTTACGTTAATAAATTTTATTGAGGTTATAGCTGTCCTCTAAAATAGACTGATTGAGCTAATCCACATTAATTAGCACTATAATGACAAGGAAGAGGGATGTGTTATTTGGTTTTCAAGACATGCCATCTCATTGCAGTGAGAGAATGCATGAGGGCACACTTAAATATGTTTTTTAAAGGGTCTGATTCTACTTGATAGCCTCCAAAGCCTGAACTCTTGGTGTCAGTGCTAAAGGAATGTCAGACAATACAATTTACCTTTGGTTTGCTACTGACAGGTTCTCAGCCTCAAGCAAAATCAATTCTTCTGAGAGATGATCAGAAAAAAAACCATATAATACTACAACAATAGTGTTTGTCTAAAAACATCCCAGAAGAGCAGCTTGCCATATAAAATGAACTGCCAACAAGTACCTCTACACAAGTTATTGCAGCTTCTTGCATCTTAACACATATGCAGACTTTTAAAACTATTTTGTTCTGCAAAATACTTTTGGTTATGTGTGTCTGTCACAATGAACACTCCTCACAGTGTTTTGGTTTGCTTTTTTAAAATACCTATGAAGAGAACTAATTCTGAGTAAAGGGTAGACAATGCAATTAAGCATTTATCACTTCCCCATGTCTTTGGGTATATAAATTGAGTGTCTCAGCAACATACTGACATTTGTGTTCACCATTAGATATTTTGGATTCTTTTTTTTTTTTTTTTCATTTCAAATAAACTCTTCAACTTGAAGCTACTTTAAATATAAAACATATTTTGAAATGTTCTCAAAGACCACTTCAGAACAGTGGGAGGAAAATAGGGTTTTCCTTGGACAATAGTGTCAGGCAAAAATAATTTTCTATTTTCACTAAAATACTTTCTTGGGACTACACATGGCATACACTGAATTATACATATATAAAAATGTCATGAAGGGTATACATGAAACCTAAATAAAGAATTTGGGTAGCCACATCTGTGGTAGTCACTATTGCTTGGGTTCATCTCAGTACAACTCCATTTCACAAAACAATACAAGATTATGCAAAGAGCTGTAGAATTCTTTTTGCTTTGGAAAAGTTTGACAGAAGATTTTTCAAGATTGTGCTCTCTGTATTGGGCCCTTAGTCCTGCTGAAGCCACTTGTACTGGTTAAAAATTGTGAGAAAGCTTCCTATATAAAGGCTGATTCAGGATTATTTAGCAAGCAGTTGATGATGCCTAATAAAAACTTTAATTCAGGAATAGATAAGAAGGCAAAACTCAGTGTGGTCTCATGATTATTGTACCCACAAAGAAGAAAAGCATTTGCCTTTCGACAGAAAATAAATTAAGGATAGTCTCATTCTGACTGAAAAATAGTTTTGAATACAATATTTAGTAAGCAGAAAAAAACACCGTGAAAATATACATATACAAGGTATTAACCCTAATATATATCAATAAATAATACCAGAGCATGTGACTAAATCCTGTTGTGTGCTCCTGTGTGATGTCAGCAGAATCCAGGAGGGCTCACTCCATCTGCTTGGACTCGAGTCAAACCTGTGGCATCACCCAGGCTTTGGAAGGGTTTGGCCTTCAAACAGGTGCCTCATGAAGATGACATATACCCAGAGGCTGACAGCAGATATGTTGCTCTCACAAATCATACCATTAATAATTTGATTTTGTGAAAGCTGTCCCCTCACTGAGTATGGCAATACACTTTCAGAAGGAAAGCTTGGGAACTCAAAATCCTAGCAGCCTCTGATATTAACAATCTGACTCAATGGATACAGTGGTCTCATGGCATGATTTTTGCTGTAATTCAAGTTGTTTCTAAATCTGTCTCACAGGAATGACAAACTTGACAAGTGTGGTGCTTTCTAACAACTTTCTCTGAGCCTATACAAAAAAAAGGTTTCACACACTGAATAATGCAATTTATTTCAATTTGGAGTATCTGCTCTTATCCATTACTTACCTAAGTTTGGCATTTACACAATGAACTGCATCATAAGTTACTATCCCTAAACTGGGAAAAACTTTCAAAACATCTCAATGTACCATGTATTTTTCATTCCTTTTGTAAGAGAAGAAAAAAAAAAAAAACCAAAAAACGTGCTCCTGCTCATCTCTGCTATGTTCATTTAGCTGAAATAATACCCATCAGAGGCTCTCTAGCCAGCTTGATTATATCAACATTTCAGTTCTTGGAACTGATAATAAGGGAACCCCCAAACACAGATACAAAAGAAGGATTTCTGTAAAATTTTATGGTGTCAGATGTGCTGGTCATTTTGTTTGTACATTCACAGTTGAGCCAAAATACTGAGGCTTTTAACCACATAAGTCACCTCACTGAATTTTCAACTTATTTTCTAATTCTTTTCCTAGGCATAACCTTCTAATTTGCAAGTTTGAAGATATTGAAGCTGTACATCTAACTAATGAAATAACAAATATTTACAAGCTACAATTCTCAGTTGATATCAAAATATCAAAAAGCCCTTTTTTGGACTGGATACATATCTAGAGCTGTAAATCCCTGGAAAACTGACTATGGACATTTGATTGAAAGAATTTGCTTTTTTTTTTTTTTTTTTTATTTTAGAACACTAAAATGTTTATGTAATTGATTTGGTAACTGGTTTAGATTTTTTTTTTTTGCATCCATTGTGATACTTTCCCAACAGTTAAATGTATGCTAAATAAGTTTTATGAAAAATTGGGGAAACCTAGCCTTCAGCAAAACATATTGAAGCAATTGTAAAAAAGTTAAAACTAACTGTATTTTTAGTTTGACAATTAGATGATACTGGGATTGGCTCAATGAGCACATACGGATTTTTATATTTCAACAAATATTGTTCATTAAAGTGTTTTAAAGCATATATTTAATCTTTACTATCTGGAAATAAAGAAATAATTATTGTCTCATTATTGCTTTCAAGCTGTCCAGTTAAAACTTGGAAAATATGCACCATCTAAATGGCAAAGAAGCTCAGTCCTCTGGAGCTTTTACACATATGAAATTGCTTGGAATAAGTCTCGGAAAGAGAACATTTGTTTCATGGGGTTTTTTTCCTCTGCAACAGTGTAGATTTTATATTAAAAAACCCCCAAACTTAACAGAAAAAAAAAAATCTAGATGATTTAATTTTTGTCTTATTAGGAATTATCGCAGAATGTGCTGAGTTGGAAGGGGCCCATCTGGATCATCAAGTCCAGCTCCTGGCCTTGCACAGAACAGCCCAAGATTCATACCAAGTGCCTGAGAGCATTGTCCAAATGCTTCTTGAGCTCTGTCAGGCTTGGTGCTGTGGCCACTGCTCTGTTCCAGTGCCCAACCACCCTCTGGGTGAAAAAAGTTTTCCGGATATCCAGCCTAAACCTCCTCTGACTCAGTTTCATGCCATTTCCTCATACTCAGTTATGTTTGCAAGTGTCCCTAAAAGCAGAGTCTCAGCTGCTCAGAAAGCACGGAACAAATCTGCCGGCTCTGGACAGATTTGACAGATATTTCTCTGAAATTAAGTATCATAACAGCATATCATATATCATATAAAATAGAATATCATAATAGAAATAAGTATCATAATAGCAGTGGTAAGTGAGTATATCTTGTGAGAAAAGGTTGGAAGGACCAGGAAGCTAACATCTAGGTGTTCATGCTTGTCGATTTTACCAGCCAATTCTGGACTCTGATGAGTCCAGTAAAACAGTAAAACATTCTCACAGAACTTTAAGATCTTATTTGTTAGTGTAATACACCATCAAATCACTGTTGCTAATATAATGTATTCCTAGTTCGTGTGCAAGAAATCCCAGGAACATGGTCCACTTACTTTCTATGGTTTTGGGTTAAATGATCTTAAAAGGATTACCATTTCCAGTAAGGGAAAGAGGATCTTGATAAAGAACTGTAGAATATGGGCAACAAACATCTAAACAACATACTCTCAAACAGGATTTGCAGCCTTCCAATGCCCAGGAAAATGACATTTTGAGAATTTCTGTTCTATAATTCTGGAGGAACAAGACTCATCAAAATCTTCCTGCCAGGTTCCAGCTACTTTTGTCAGTTTATTGGCTGGCTCTTGAAATCCAATCTGCATTTTGCAATCTTTTAAATTTGCCTTATCTCACACAGAGCAAAATATCCTGCCTTTTTCCCCCTAAATATAGTGACAGATGAAATATAGAGAAGTATTTTCTTTTCAAACATTTTCTTGGAACAGCTTTTCCTGTATCTTGCATATTTCCATTTTAATCCTGATGTTGCTGAGTTGTGCTGAATATTTAATTTATGCTAACCTGTCACTTATTTTTTTTCCCCCATCTATATAGGTATGAATATTTATGAACAAAGCAGTGGCTGACCTGCACCTTGTATCATCTGAAAAACATATGCACAGTGGGCAAATGGAACGAGATGGGAGGAAGACTAAAATTTCTTTTTCCATCTTTGAAACACAAAATAAGCACTCTCCACAAGAATTGCATTAATGATAAGGAACATGTTGTTCCTTGTGGTAATTATTTTAAGCATCCCATCTAGAGGCTCAGGAAACTCAGTTATTTCCAAGTCTGGCATAGGCAGAGTGAAAAAGAGCAAGGAAAAGGACATGGACACAATTGACCAGTGATATTGTTCAAGTCCACATCAAGGGTCCAAAAGGCCTCCATGAGCACTTTTAATTTCTTCCTCTTAGATATTTCTTGAAAGTGGAAAGGAATAATATGAAATTGATAATTCAATATACATCATTTCCAGCCTCCACAGCAGGACACCTACATCTAACGTTTGTGAACACCGAGGTCTATTCAGCATCAAATGAGTGTCCTTCCCACTGGTGTTTCAAAGGGTAAATATTCAGGACATCATATGCATTGAACAGGAATTAATTGTTAAAACGCTTGAAAAATTCCCTGTGATGACCCACTTCTCTGGGCCTCTACACTCCCCAGTCTCCAACGATTTTGTCCATTTTGTGCCTGTGCGAAGCATCCACAAGTCCTTGAAGAAATACTGTCACATCTGGGAGGCAAAGTGCTCCTTCTGAAAATGATGTCTTTTAAGGAAGTACACTCCTAACACCTTCTGTGTCCATTTCCTTTGTATCCTTCCAAGTTACATACTTTTAAGATAATATTAGCCCCAAAAAAACTTACAATTTTTAGACTGTAGGAAGAAAAATACTAGGAATAAAGGATGAAACTCAGGTCACAGTGAAATCACATCACTGGGTCTGTAAGCTTCCAGAACTCCCTCCTCACACACTCCCTGTGCCAGAACACAAACATCCTACATCTTTCACACTTCCCGCTTTTCCTCCTCTTCTTTACAAGATTTTATTTCACAAAAGCGTAATGAATAATGTATATAAAATACTGTTATGGGATATTGATTTACTAAGTCTGTGATGAACACAAACTCACTATGATCCACTGAGTAGGGTGAGCGGGAAATGTTATAGAACTACTTTCAATGAGAAAAAAATCCGTAACACATCTCTAAATGATTCACAGAAATGACTTATAGCAAATCTATTAAGTCCTCCAGCACAGCTCTCCAAGAACAGCATGTTTCCCTGCAGAATAGATTTTGCTTCTTTGTACAATCTACTCTGAAGAATCTCAGTGAAGACTGATACAGGGCTTTTACCAATACCTTTGGGAAAGTGCTCCACTACATAATCTATTCTCACTGTCAATCATTTTTTTCCCTAATACTCATCCAATCTAAATTTTCACTTTAGTAATCCCATCGCATTACTCCCCTTGCGCTTCTGTGCTTTAGCATTTATACTCTTCAAATATTTATAGTTATTGTGAAGGAAAAAACAGGCCTTTTCCCTCAGCATATCAATTTCTGCGCCTGAATGCTGCTGGTCTTCCTTGGAGTGCTATATTGCTTTACACATTCCAAATAACTGTCAGAGAAATTAATATTTGCTGTTGCTGGAAAAAAACAGCCCAGAAAACTCCTTTTCCTATCACATACTTTTCTATGAGCAAATGTTCATTTCTGTTACATCATCAAAAAAAGATTTATGGAACCAAATACTCCAATTAAGGAAAGCAAGCAGTTAGATTTTTTACAGGGAAAAAAAACCCCAACCCTCATATGTAGTAATTTTGAATACCTGGTCCTAACCATAAATGATTATTAACATGCACACTGTATTAAAAAATTGCACTGTATAATCAAAATACCTTGGATGGTAATCTTTCCATTCTGATTTCAAATGCTTCAAAACAGATGTTTTAGAAAGGAAAATTATCTTTGTTCCCCTCTCTCTCCTTTTTTCACTAGTGCCTCTTAACTGCATTAAAGGCCCAAACTCAGCAAAACATATCCTGCACCTTTTACACATCAGGCACCACTGTCTATAATCATATAGTTACTTCACAAATTTAAATGCCTTCATCATAATCAACATTTTCTTCTAGACTTTCTCCAATTTGCTTTTCATGGACAGTCCAGGTTGGAAGGGACCTCAGAAGATGAGGTGGTCTAACGTTTTATCAGAGAGAGAGCCTGAGATTACCTAGCACCCTGTCCAATGGCATCGGGAAAACTTTCAGCAATGGGGACTCCACCATGGTCCTGGGGAGGTTATTCCAGGGATTGATCTCATTTTACCAAGTTTATTCCTTACATCAATATAAAATCCCTTCTGGTACAATGTGCACCCATTGCTCCTTGTCTTCTCCATGCTGGTCCCTGTGAGGAAAGAGCCTCTGTCCTGTTTGTAGCTGCCCTTTCAGTGCTGCAGTGCTGTGATGAGGTTCTCCTGAGTCTTCTCTTCACCAGAGAGAAAAAACCCTACACTGGTCCAGTCTTTCCTCGTGAGGCAAATCATCCAGCTCTTCTGCTCACCTTGGTGGCACTTCTTTGGACTGTCTCCAGCCTTTCCATGTGTTTTTTGAATTCTGCAGACCAGAACTGGGCACAGTACTCCAGGATATCCACATCCACTTCATTCAGGTTAATATTTCTTTATACAAACTTCTGAAGCATTTGTTAATCATCCCTGTAAAAGCTGTTCTGAAGACTACACATTTGTGTTCCTCCCCCATTCATAGCTGTCATGTTTGACTTCACGTTTCAAGTACTTATAACCACAGTGAGTTCTGGAGACTTACAATTCTTGACACATGATCTAATTCTCAATTTCATCTTCCCCATTAAAGCTGCTTTAAATATTGGCCTTTCATATAACATCCCTTTAGCACAACTGCAGTATTCTAAGAGTTCATTTACTTCTAACTCAAATTCCTTTTTTAAACCTGGAGAAAAACACACTGCATCCTTAATAATTCTAGCAAAACACACTGATGTTCCTTCTGAATTTTAACACTATTTTTTTACTGTTCTTTATTCACTGTGGTTATTTTCTGTTCCTCCTGAAATTACAGCTTTAAATTAATGATTAAATTGCAATCCTTTCTGACATGAACACACTTTTTGGTCACTAATGATATAGTTCTCCAATTTTCCCCACTTTCTCTCACTTTCATGTCAGCAAGAAATGGACTCAGGATGTCTCTTTTGGGATCCCCTACTTTCCATTCAGTGAGTCTGACTGCTCTGTAATTTATGAATTTCCTTGCTAATTTGCTGAAAGTGCTACTCAACAGAGATGCAGGTAGTTAAAAATCTCCCATGAGTATCCTTTTATATGGAGTATCTTCAGAAGAGACAGAATTTCTTCAGCACCACTTGAAATACGCTTAATGTTTGTTTTGCTTTGTTTATATTTCTTCACTGGAAAATTATTCAGCAGTTTCCTAGCACTGTAAGCGTTTTTAAATATTATGGCAACCCATTTACTTGCTCCATTTCCGTTTCTCCTATACAAATTATGTTACACTAATCTATACTGATGTCTATTAAAAAAATTACCTCATTAAGTTCATCTGAACCCACTAATGGATTCCACACATACTTTCATAGGAAACTGACTTGCTCTTTCTGGACATTTTCTGTATGTACAGCACAGGTGTTTTATGGATCTTTTTCTCATTTTTACTGGGATAGCAAATGTATATGTCAAGTTATCTGTTTTAAGCAACATTTCCATTACTGTGTTTCTTGGCTACTTTAAACACCACATAACAAGCCCCACAGGATTTGATTTCAGGAAGGAAGTAACACATATATTCACATATTTTCATATTATTAATTTATATTACTTTAGATACTCCTCTTAGCCTAAAAGATATTAAAATGCCATAAAATCCTTATAAATGAATATACCATTCAATAAAGTCTGATCATAGCTAGAGTTGATGAATTTTCGGTTTTTGGTTTGGTTAAGGTTTTTTTTGTTTTGTTTTGTTTTGGGAGGGGATTGGGTTTTGTTGGGTTCTTTTTTTTTGGAGGGGGGGGGATGGTTTTGAGTTTGAGATTTTTTTTTAATTATCAGTCTGCAAGATTTTCCACAGTAAAGTCTTGATATAGCTCCTACTAAGATCAGCAGAAGATGGTGGCAATTACATCAGACTAGAAACTGGGGATAATTAGGTGGAGATTTGGGTATTAATTGACCTAGGAGATGCAGGAAAAAACCATGAAGATGAAACAGTTGAACTTTGAATATGCATACTTAAAAGCTAGTAGTTAAAATATTGCATAATATACCCAAAATCTACTTGTTTTTATATTAATGTTCATCAGGTCATTCTTTAGGAAACACAGATGCATTTTGAATAGAAATTTGAGCCATTTAATTTAAAAGGAACCTGAATAATCTAAATATCTCTGGAAAATTCTTGTATGTCTCTGGTGTATTATTAGTTAAACATTAACATTTAGTAATGGAATCTGCACAGAAGAAGAATATAAAACTGAAAAAAAATCAGGACAATGAAGGATGAGAAAAGGTAGAGATGGTACAGAGAAGATCAGCAAGAGTGACCAAAAGACTGGAAAAAATAGTCCATAGAAAAATACAAAGGATTCAAAATCACTGAGTTAACAATGAGGTGGAAAACTCTCACAGCACAAAATTACCTATAGGCAGCAGGGAAATAAAATAGGTAACACAGGACCCAAACATAAAGGAAAATAAATTGAAAGTAGATCTGTTCAGGTGTGAAGACACATATTTACAACAGGGAGACCATGTCACTATTAGAAACATATCCAGTGAAATGTGGTAGATCCTACATTACTATATATATCTCTATATCTCTATATATATAAATGTGGGGCAGTGGAAACAGTACAATGGCTATGGTATTTGAGAAAAATTAGTTCAGCTAAACCCAATGACCTATTTTATATAGGAAGCCACGTTGGATTATCAGTGTTCCTTGAAAACTATGACAGTTTCGATTAATAAGAGATTACAGAATAGGGACAATCTTCAAGACTATGAGTGTCAAGATTCCGATTCATTTTTATATGGATATAAAGGGGTCAACATAGCTACAGAAGTCAATGCACTTGCTTAGTGTTAGCTGAATAAATCACTGTTGCCTACTCAAACCCCATGCATTTTTCTGCCAAAAACAAGATAATCCACTGCTTCATAAGATACGTGGCTTCGGCCATCCAAGAATTTCATAGCGTTTTTCAACATGGAATTATCCTTGCATATGATACACTGTAGGCATCGGGAGAAGAGAAGCCATAGAGAATCAAGTGTTTTGAAGCCACAGGTCAGGAAACAGGCTCCATCCAACATTCTGGAAAGGCATGCAAAGGCTTCATGAGCATTGCAAACCACTTTGACACTTAAATACTGAAATTTCAAGAACAGGTAGGTTCCAGATTCCTCATGACCATAGTGTCTCCCTAAACATGAGCACCTTGTTTATTTACCAAAAAGGAGAAAATGCTCCTGCTACTTAATTATTGAGATGTTCTTTGAGTGTGTTTTGTTGAAAGTAGCTTTGGTTTTGTGCTGTGGAAATCAATGGGAGTGTCTCCATTTTTAGAGTGGTGTCAGGGCGAACCCCAATTAAGATCAAGTAGTGCATTACAAAAATAATGTAAATAATGTAATTGATTCTAATGGAAGGTACATGAATATATCAGGTTACAACTTTTATTGATAACAATTAATTCCTGAGCATATATCCAAAAAACCTCTGCCCATCCTCCGCGAAATTTCTAGAGTCTAGCAGCCAGCAACCAAATTTTCTTGCCAGGGATTCACTCCTGCTAATACTGTATTCTCACACTGGCAATGTAAATCAACCAGTGTAAGTGTGCAAACTGTCCTGCTTCCTGAAAAACTGAACAGAAGCCCTCTTTGAAAACCCAACCCTCCTTCAATTCAGACTTTCTGAAGTCTCCCAGATTCCTGCATGGGACTCGACACAATGAAAACAGGAAACAGTGAACACCACTTGATGCTAAATTATACCAAATGCTGCAAGGGTCTGCATGCCAAAGAGCAAATGGATAGACTGCTTCCTTAAGAAAAGTTGTGAGGGTTGTTTTTTGTTGTTAGGTTTTGGTTTGCTCTTGGAGTTTTTTTTTGTCCTTGGGTTACAAGCTACGTCCAGGAACCTCTTTCACATTTAAATTGAAAGCCATTGTACAAGCATTAACAGACATAGAAACATTTAATTTAATAGTATCATACTCCTCTGAAAGAAAGTGCTGAGCAAGGAACTATAATGGGAGAGGCAGCTTTCCAGACTGTGGCAAAGTCTGGATTTGTGCACTTTTTCACTACACTAAATACACCTGTGGAATTACAAAAAATAATCATCATACAGAACAAGAACTAAATTCTTTTGACACTGCTTCTCACCTGTGTCGAAAAAGCAACCCAATCCACTACAAGAAGTGGCTAGAGAGAGAAAATAAAACAGCAATTTAACAAATAGAGTTGGAGCAGTTCCATTCTCAATAAACCAGCAGAGTGGAAAGCAAACAACTGATTTTTAGGGAACATCTACCTAGTCTTGAGAGATCACTCTTTTTCATCCATTTGGAATAATGTAGCTCTATCCACTTCCTATTAAAACCCAGATACACATATGATTGTGTGCTTTATAACCAGAACCAATGTTTTTCTATTATCATCTTTGGTATACAGCAGCTTGCAGAATTAGTACCAACAAATAAACTGCATCAAAGCCTCAATTCCTGCTGGAGCAAAATATGACCGTTTTGAAGAGATGCAATCCTTTAGCCAAGCATTCACCACTTCAGGTCATACTGCACAGTACCAGAACCAACTTCAAGGTTTTCTGTAAAGCACATGTATTTCAGGCTTACACTTAAAGCAACCTGCATTTTAAATAAAACTGGTTGGGCCAGTACACACACAAATTGTTAATAGTCATAAATACTGAATATCATTTATTTCAATAGCATTCATATAGAAATAGCAGAGTTTGTATAAAACTAACTCTGTGATCATGATCTAAATATGAAGAGGTGTAATCAAAGTCAGGAAATCTGGTGTTCATATCAAAAGGGCGCCACATTGAATTGTATATTTACTATATATTTGGACAATTCCAAATATTTTCCTTGCAATTTATATGTCAGTAATACGTAGTTTAAACACCTACAATTTTTTCTTTGTATGAAACCTAAGCATTAAATTTAAGAATTTTAAAACCCCTCTGTTAAAGCTGACTTTGTACTCTGGTCTATGTTTATGTTTGGTTGTTTTTTTTTTTTCTTACAGCTCTAACATTTGTCTCAGAAAAAGCTTTATAAATTCATCAGAGAAAACCCTGGAAGTGGGGAATTCCTTTGTCTTTGGTCCATATCTAGCCAGTTATAAAGCATTAATCATTTCAAATTTGGCAGACTGCTAAACTGTTATGGGAATGGATGTTCCACAGGCCTGATTACATGTCACAGATAAAAGATCAACAGTAATAGCTTGTACCAACAATGCCTAAAACCTACTATTTCTGTAGCAAGAATTCGGGAAAGAAAAGCCAATATCACCAAGTAAAGCAACAATGCTGAATTACTTCCCCATGCCTTATTACTCCTCACAAAGTCTCAAGTTCCTCCCCTCTTTCCTCCTGCAGGTGATATATGGAACAGGATCTCCCCAAAACCTGGAGAGTAGGGAAAATACCTCTGAGTTGGGAAATTCTGTATTTACAGTTTCTAAGGCGAGATTTTTATTGACTTTAAACACACTAAATAGTCCTCTGAAATTGTCATATATATTTTTTTATTTAAGCATCCTCTACACAGATTGGATTTTAAAGGTAAACAATGGCAAATTTGGCAGTTGGTAGACCCTTTACAGTCCACCTTTACTTTCAGTAAGTTTGTTGAGGATGGAATTAGTGACAGACCAAGCGTTTAAAGGCCAAATATTAGGCTTCATGTACAATATACAAGACATTTCAAGGCATAAATCTCTCATATTCCCTTATGCATTCAATTTGCAGCATTGGATGGGTCCACAGCAGCACAGATGTTTCTATCTGTGAGGCAACTCAAGGAAATGCAACCTCAGAAACGTGAAAAAGCCCTACTGTGTGAACAGAGCATCCATCTTATACCTTCAGCTGCCATTACCATTAGCACATCTAAGAGCAGCCACGTGGCTGATGGAGGCACTATTGACAAAAATGTCACTCATGAAAAAGAACAGCCAGTCCTGATTCTCTTTGAGAACCTGAACCCTGTTAATCCTTCACGACACGTTTGCAAATGTACTCTTCACAAATATATGATCAGTGAAGAGCAATATCTTTAAAACATGAGATCTCTATTTGCTTTCACTGAAATATAGAAACAACTCCATTGATTAGATAAAGCTACATCTTTCCTTCTCTTCTAGACAGACATATGGTGAAGTTGCAACTAGGCCACCTTTAGAACAAATTATTGTCAAAACTTAGAAGTTCAAAAGGGAAAAAAGTCACATAAAATTTATTATTACACTGTCTCCTGATAAAGGTTTTCTCTTCTCCTCTCCAACTGAGGAAATTCTTTATGCTACATGCAACTGTAATTCCAAGACTGTTAACATCAGGATATGAAAGAAGCCCCTCCCTTCTTATGTGAACTTAAATCAAGTGTTATCTGGTGAGAGACAGTAAATTTTCACTGACACAAATCTACTTTTAATTAGAATTTCTATTTGCATTTTAGTATTACATTTCTTCTTCATTAGTTACAGGTACAAATATTATTAAAAAGATTCAGGCTTGATCTTCATTTCTACTCCACTGTATGTTTAATGCTACTGAACTTTTTCTCATTCAATACACCAAATACAAATGAAGAAGAACTTATTTTCCGCCAAGTGACAAATGTGCCGTTTTTCCCCATAGTAAGGTTAAAATGTTTCACTTGGAGTTACTCCAATGCAGTACAACAGTTATTCCTATCAAATGAATATCATTGCAGAAGTTGGGTGTTCTTCATAATACAACTCCATCTTAAAAATTGCACAAATCAGCCTGAGATTTCACTCTATTGAATTATTTAAGTCTACAAACACTTTTCTATACATCTTCTCTATACATTTTAAATTAAACTATCCTGGAGGGATACCTGCTCTATGAGCCAATCTACTTAATCAGGAAATTAATAATTAAGGTATCTATCTGCTATAATACACAAAGCCCAGGTAGCACTGTGCATTCATTTTTACAATTCAATCCTGTGCCATCTTTCAAAGCAATCCGCTTTATCCACTAACTTGAATAATGACAAACCGAAAGCAAAACAGATTAAATTCTGTGCCTTGAGATATATGAATTCCTCTATAAACCAATAACAGATTGTGATAGAAAGTTTTTTAAAGGAATAGTAACATCTGTAGACTATGAACTTAAATACTTCCCTATTTTCTTGTGGTTTACAATGAGTAAGAAAGCATTCAATAAGATTTTGCTATCTCTAAGCTTACTTTTCATGAAGAGTATGCACAGATTGGAAAGAATATTTCAAAAGGCCATGATTTCACTATATGAATTTACATAACTCTGGGGAAGAAGAGAAAGTTCAAACATATCTTCATTCTTTTTCCTACTTCTTTAAACAAAGGACTTGTATTGTTTTCACAGGGGCTTTAAGACTTTGTGAACTAATTATAAGAGGTTAAATGCATAGGGAAATAAGAAAAATAAAAGCTACTTTATTAAGAGTGTTCATATTCCTCAAACCAGGAAGCCTGGAATACCACAGAAAGACCAATTTTCTCCTAAAAATAAATTTTAAAAAAGCATTACTAAAATGACTACTGCTCTTACTGAAGGACAGAATGAGTTACAGCCTTAATTACAGTTAGAAAAAACACACCATTGAGCGCACACCTACACTCATCATGCACTTATGTCTTTTTCAAAACAAATCGTGTAATTTCACTTGAAATTATAATTAAAATTTTTCTTTTTTTCCATTTTTTTTCATCCTCAGTATGATATCCAACATACCGATATCAAAGACAAAAGAGACAAGCCATTGTCCCCATGTTCTGAAGGATTTGCACTTGACAATTACTATTTCGTTTTAAACATTTTTCTCTGTAAATGGACCTCCCTACAACAGGGCATTTTTTAATTCTATTCAGGTAACTTAAAAAAATTTAAAACCTATTATTTTTTTATGTCATCCTCGCTCCTAACTACTCTTTCCTATATAGTGATGTTTCCTTGCAAAATTGCTTAATTTTTTTTTTCTAGGCTTTACAATTTACAAAGTGTGTTTCAAATCACAGACTCTGTGTTTCAAATTGGTTTGTTGTGAACAAAAAATTGCTTTCATTTGCTATGCAGAGCAAAATTACCATATTTCAAATTTGGTGATACTTTAACTGGCATCTTGATTAAATGCCTGAAAAAGCTTTTGTCCTAGTAGTTCTAGTCCAAGTTTGTTTTCATTTAAGATGCATCACATGTGAGTTACTTCTTTCTTCCCCAAAGCTACATGACATTAAGAAGCATCAGATATGAATTTTAGGTGCAGTGGTTCAGCCAAGAAGTGACCATAAAACCACTGCAGGAATTACCTCAGGCATAACTTCAGTGGTATCTCAAAGTTCCTCTAAGTTTAGAATATTTAGAGTATGGGAATCCAAGTAAATTACCAACAAGTATTTTCAGTATTTTCTGCATAAATGTCAGGAGCATATATAGAACACAGGACAATTCTTGCAGAAGAATACATACCTGTGCTGTTCTGCTCATTCAAAAATAGTACTAGAAATAGGCAATAAATAGATAATACTCTAAAATGTTGGCATGAACTCCATGGGAATCTGCTACCACTCTAACTGTCAGTTGTTCTTATGGCATTTTTCAGGAATGCATTATAATTTAATATTTGAAAAAAAAAATTGCTTTGATCATGGGAAGTCTGACAAACCCTCAGATTTGCTTTGTATGTGAGTATTCAGCATTTAACAGTAGAGGCCTGAAAGAAACCTCTTACAGCTCAAAAAAAAAGTCTACCAAAAACAAGCAGAAAAACTCAGAGAGAAAGAAATTTGTCTTTACTGTCTGAAAACTTTCCTCAATATTTATTTCACAGGTTCAGAAAGAGAAAATCAGTATAAGAGAAAAAGAAAAATTAGTTCAAAACCTCTTTGGATCAAGATTGAAACAGAAATTCAGTGTCATCATTTCAATATATGGAACCTATCATCCACAAATGTACTTTATTCTTCTCCTATAGCATTCTTTCACCCTTTAACACCTTTCAACAGACAAGGATAAAGTTGTTAAAAATACATCACCCTTTCAGAAAAATGACCCTATTCTCCATCAATACCAGTCAGAAGGCTGATGCTCTTTCTCACATTAAATAAAACACCACATAACAAAAAATCAGACCAATTTCAATTGCCACAATCCTGATGTGACATACAAGATTTCTACACTTCAGACCACAGAAAACAGAAGTGTGGAAATGGTGATCATTTACAAATGTCATAGCTCATCCTCCCTCCTCGGCTCCAGAATTAGTGGTCAGAAAGGAATGGAACAAACCAGCTTCAGAAGGTTATTTTGCCTTAGAGGTTTTTTTTGAGAGTTTTAAGTTATAGCCTCTGAATGTTTTTCTTAAGAAGCTAAATACAAACTGCAAGTGTTTCATACTTAAAATGAACCTGCATTACCTACAGTGAATAGAGCAGAACTGGAAATCCTATTAGCAGGGACCATTACAAAATTGGCGCTTGAAGCAAAGAGAGATCATACAGTTTCAAGGTATCTAATGATATGTAAAAATATATCTAAAATGTTAATATCTCAAATTCTATGTTCACCTATTATCTGGAAATGTTCCCACTGAAATGTGGGTTTCCTCTCTGTGGCTGACACCACAATACTCCCTAGTACTGTCTATATAATTCTGAGATGAGGAACATTTCTTATTCTGTCCCACTATTGTGATTTACTAGGCCCACGTCACTTCGCCTGCATTTAATTTGAGGGCCCATTTACTCCTGGTTGTGTCATTCTTTGTTGGCCATTTATTTGGCAGAAATCCAGTGTTTTTGCTTGGCACACTTACCCCACAATAGTAAAAATGCATAAATAACCAAGGGCAAGTGTGGACATGAAGTATTAATATTCTTGTTCTAGTTCACAGCAGCACAAACAAAAGAAATAAAAAAATAAAAGAAGTTAAAGCATTCATTTAACATGACTGAAGGTGTTGTTGCACTCATCCAAAGTGATCTCAGGCCAGCTGAAACTGTTTTCAGATTTAGCTTAGTGTTGTCTGGGGAAAAGAAATTAGCATTAAAAATACATATGCAGAAGTGTTTACTTTGAGTAAAGCAAATTACGGTTTTGTTTCAAAAACGTGTTTAAAACTTAGCTTCTTAGCTATTTCGAAAACAAAACCCCGAGGTAAAAAGAATCTTAGTATTTAACCTTCTTCAGCCTGATGGTAGAAGGTAGACAAAGCTCCATCTGCATGCTTACTTAAATCAGTCAGCATTTTAAACAAGTGATTTCTATATTGACTCACTTAGAGGGCATGTGCAAACCTTAAAGATGGTTTTTATTTCAACTTGACAAATTCTGACTATATCAGATATTACGCCAGCTGTTCAAATGTCCAAAACTCTGGCAACAGGAGGAGTGCAAGGCAGAACTATCTTGTAGTGCTGACATGAACAGAAATTACATTGCACAGAAATAAATATCTGACATCTCTGTGTTGTGCCTCACAAAAAGATGTGGGCCACAGGAATGACAGTGAGTACTCTTCCTTCACTAAACACTGGAGAAATTTCAAGAGGATTTTCAACCACAGCTAGGTATTGTGGGAAGAAACAAAGTATACTTATATATTTATGTCAAGCATGGCGAGATAATTTTATTTTAATACTGGTCACTTTTTGTATTGAACACTAATATTGCATTGCAGCATGTGGAATTGTTTTGATAAATGGTTTCTGTAGGCAACTAATTAGAGCCAGTCAGGAGAGGGACAACACAGGGGTGTGAGCACTAAAGCTTAATACTTACATGAACATCACCAGGCAAAAGACAGGAGCAGTTCAGAACCTCTGTCCTCACGGTCTTGGCCCCTAGTCACGCTTTTTCTAGCACTACTGTGTTAGCACAGCATTACCTGAATATCAGGGCACTGTTCCATCATCAGAACAAATCTGAATTTCACACAGCATGATGGCTTCAGCAAAACAGGCAGGCAGAGAATTCTCTCTCTACACAGAAGCTGGTGCTGACTGTATCCACCCAAGAAGGCAGAATAGAAATTTTATTCTCCTGAAGAACTGAACCCTCCCTCCCACATTCTGAACACACCATCAGGGTTTCTGTCCATGTTCTGTGGCTGTCACTGCTCTGTGAGAAGCCAGCTTCTCCTGCAAAGCCCATTGAGTCACACCTTTCAGAGCAGGAAGGTGAAGGTACACTGAGTTTCTTAATTTCAGTCAAATGAATACATAAAGAACATAACAAGCTGACACACAAATGTGTCAGAGCTTGGATGTAAGCAACAAAACCTGTGTAATCACTCAGGAGAAGGCGGGCAAAAAAGAACAAACACAACTTTACAGAATTTAAGTCAACTTCCAGCATCTCCATGACACCTCCAGACACCTTCATGAACAGAAACAGCTGACTTGCAGATTTCAGGATTGCAAGTTTGGATTTCATTATGATTTATATTATATAAATATATATATAATAGATTTTTAACAGGACTAAAACTGTTACGAGTGAATAACAAATGAAAATATGTTCGTGAGAAAGCAGCAGCAGAACTGTCAGGGTTAAAAGAATGGCCTTTCTGGTTAACAAAAAACACTGTTTCAGGGAAACCGCTTCCAAAACATCATTCCCAGATGCAAAATCAAGAAAAAGCTGTTTCTGTTGACGCAAGTGCTCTGACAGGAGCGCAGCCCAGATTCCCCCCCACCACAAGACAGCAATCTGACAACAGGAGGATGGCAGCACGCTCGCAGTCTATCACAGCAGCTCATTTTCCTGCTGGTGGAACACGGGGAGACATATGGCACACGTACCTTCCCAACAGAAAACAGGCAGCGGTTGCTGCTCATTGTTTAAGAGCTACGGAGCCTGAAGTAAGCAAAAATCAGAAGCAAAGTAACCACCATAACAAGTGCTGACTTACAAACGTGAGGACAAAGCAGCAGACCAAAGACTGGTTTGTCACTGTCAGCAAAGGAGCCCAAGAGCTGCGGTGAGTGCTTCACACCCAGCACAGCCTTGGCTTTGTGCTGAGCACCAGAAATCCAGGCCAGACCACTCAGGTGTTTTGATGGAAAAGTTGAGGAGAGTGAGTGAATGAGTGAAATCTATGGAGTACAACTGTGACCTGAACAAATAATTTACTTAGTTATTTTGCTATTCAAAATCCCCCTCCGCCCCCAAAAGTCCAAAAAAGCAAAAACGAAACAAAAACTGCCAAAATACCACTTTCCCTCTCTCAAGGGCTTGCACATTTTTGTTTAGATACTGAACTTCTTGATTGGATTTGACTAAAAGCTAGCAAAGCCTAGGGTAAGTCTACGACAGTAGAACTCCAGTGTCTTAAAGAGAAGCCAAATGGTTCTTCTGAATTAGCATCTCTGTATTTCACTGAAATGAAACAGAAATCAAGAAAATTAAAACATGATAAACATCAATTAATACAGAACTTTAGCATGCAAAAAATTCATGCTTCACTCCCCAAAAAATATTTTTGTGGTTTGAATTCAAAGTTTTGCTTCAGGCCCTCTCTTGGTGTCTCTCTGAAATACATATTGCTTGTTTATTTATTTGTTTACAAATAGGTAGATTGCTAAAAGCATTCACTGTATTATACACAGAAATCTGCTATTTATTTATTCATTTGCGTCATGGTCCAAGTACCCTCGACAAAAAACTGGCAGACTGGGACTTATAATTCCCAAGATCATTAGAACATGAATTCTGTGACACCCTTTCACTTTTGACACTGTCAATGTTATGGTGATGGCAAAGGTCTGATAAAGTACAGTTTCAGGACTGGACAAAGCTAGTAGAGGACATTAAACGAATGGATATTACTGATAAAAAGAAACAGCCTTTTAGGGAAAACTAAATTAGTGAAGGATTTGGAGGGAAAGTGAGATAAATTAACTGTAATGATTAGTAAAGGCTTTGAAGGCCAAGCCATAACACTTAATTTATAAAACCTAAACCATAAAACTGGCAGCACAAATAAAGATGCTTGCAGACAGCTCTTTGTCCGCAAGCAGAACATTTACAGAACACGGTAGCAGTTAAGGCCATAGCTGTAAATACCACCAATGAATTCAAGAGTCAGCAGTCATTTTCATAGTGCTGGGAGTGGAGAAGGATTAAAAACAGCCTGGTTGGTTGGGTCACTGAGGTTGACATAAATCTCGAGCACCACACGTTCCTGGAGCTAAGTGTTAAATCTCAACTTAGCAAGCCCTTAGGTGCCTGTGGTCAATAAAGCTTCTAAGCTGTCAAGGTGCAATATTTCAGTTGTCTGCTTACAGGACCTGTTTCTTTTCCTCACTGGTATTGATTGCTCCTCCCTACATTGTATTTTAAATAGACGCATTTTAAATAATAAACTAAAGTCGATTCAAATACATTAAACTTTTAGTAGGCAGCTTTTTAAAAAATAATCTATTTTTAATATAAACCAACATGCATCCATGTCCTATTTATTGCTTCAGATGATTGAAAAGACTTTAAGTGTGGGAATCCAACTGCTTCTTGTCAGCATGGTGCAATACTGCACAAAAACATAAAAATCTGGAGCCATCATTTCTGATCTTCCTGAGCCTCCAAATAATGCCCAATAGGTTCACTGTTGTATTCAGCAGTGACTTGCATTCATCTGTACCTAAAAGACTATTATAAAGCAGAGATCAAAGATACACAGCTACTTTGATAAATGAAAGACTGACAGGGGCCCTTCACAGACCACAGAACTACTCATAACAACTGTAAAAGGAAATATTTTTCCATACTCGCACTCCTAATTTTTCCCTACACTTTCTTGTGGTTGTCCTTTTTTCAGATAATACATGGAGAAGCAAGGAAACTTGGATTAGAAAAGCATTCTCCCACAGCTGTCACTTGCCTGTAAACATGTTTATGAATAAAAAAATACATTATAAATTGCTGTGTAATAACTCAAAGTACAGAATGTTCTTTAGCAAAGTAATATTTCAAAGCGTGTTATCATTCTATGCATACAAATTGCAGAAGAGGCATAATGTCAAGATATGACCTTTTCAAAAGAAAAGATGGATGAATTGAGAAATATATCCTTTCCACTTCCACATTTACTTCATACAGCCTCTCCAGATGAAGTACGTGTATTTTCCAACTCCAAAATACACAAAACTTAGTGTCTCTCTTACAAAAAGCTATAGCTTTTTCTTTAAATTCTGAGCCAGTGATTCTTTTCTTAAAATTATGTCTGTCTGCATTTACGAGAACAAAATCCCCCTGACCTTCAGTAACAAAGTCCATAGTTGACAAATATCTTTACAAAGATATCTCCACCACAGTGTTAGAAACACTTAGCATTTTATCCATGTGGTTTGTTTTTTTTTCCTCCTTGAATGTTGAAATGGTTCCTTACATATTAACACATCAGCTTCTCTGCTTGTCTTGGCAACACGAGATTTATTAATCTGCTCTCCTTCAATTGTGTTCTCCTGAATCACTCAGGAGCGGACTCAGAACCTCCAGATATCTAGGAAAAAGTTTGCCAGACATTTCCCAGGAGTCGGCTTGCAACAGATACTAAATACTGCCATTAAGTACCACATCTTTCCAGAGAACATATATTTTTCATATCCAAAACCAGTATCTGAGAGCAGAACAATAACAGAAAAAGTGAGAAGCCAGATCAGCAAGCTAAAGATTGTGTGGAGAAGAGAAGCAAGATTAAAAATTAATGTGAAACAAAAAGAAAGTGTATAACCGACAAGGCAGTACAAATGCAGAAATTGTGATTTTTTTTTTTTTTAAGGCAGATGGAGGATGTCAGAATTAGAACAGCTGTAGAGAGCTGATGATATCAAATTTGCATTAGAATTCAAGCGTGAGTTTTCTTAAGAAGTGCAGACTGTTTTCAGAGCAGAAGGCAGACAGTAACCACAAAAATAAAAAAATACCAAAATTAAAAAAAAAAAAAAAAAAGAAAAAACCCAGCAAGCAAATTAGGAAAAAGAAGTTTGAGAAAGTTAGAAAATTACAGCAAATGAAGTTTATCCTCCTATTTGAAAATATGCATCTTCACTGAACTTTAAATATTAATACAATATAAAAACTTTCCTCAAGTGAAGTAGTTGCATAGAACCTAGCCTTAATGAACAGCCAACAAGAATAGGGAAATTTTATCATTTTGAGGTATTTTACTCTACATTTTTCAGCTATTTCAACATTTTAACCTTTATAGTTAGAAACAGAGTTTCTTAAAATGTCCTGTTAGCGTCAGAACTTTCCACTGCTTTGGAAAAAACTCCATTTCTGTTCTGCTCATTTAGGCACTTCTATTCTGCTTTCCAAAAACAGTTTCTTCCATCAGACAAAAATCCACTAATTTGCATAAAGAGCCACTCTGGAGGGATCCAGAATAGATTGTTTCAATGCATACTTACACAGTACAGCTAAATACAGTAGCGACGTGCCAGTTAAAGTAATTTGGAAAAACAAAAAAGAGATGTGAACATTTGCTGGCAGAACAGTCACTGTTCCTGATAGAGTTCCAAATACATCAGTTTAGTCCCAGTTAGTACACTCATGATTCAGGTTGTCCTCCATGTGCCCTCTCCTTTCAGACCTTCACTGGGTCAGGACTTCCAACAGAGCCAACTACAAGTAGTGCAAAATTTTGGGTTTAAACTAAAACAAATGATACACATAATAATTAACCTTTAAAGGTTATTTTAGTAGGTTAGTAACAGCCAATAAGCTGTTACTCTTCCATAAACAAGATAACCTTGACTCTTTTAGATAAATCATCCAACTCTAAAATAATCACAGTTAATAAACCTGCCCATACACCTTTTAATAATGCCATGTAAAATCAGTATCGCCCATCACCATACACAGTCATGGCACAACACTTGCCGTAGCCACCACCAAAGCTGTACATACCTAAAATTTGGCAGAGAACTTACTCACAACCCTTTGTTAAGCTTAATTAGTTAGGTAACTTAGTTATCTAGTTAACATTACAGGACTTCATACTAATATTTTTTTGACAGATTTTTTCCAGGGAAAAATCCATTTGATGATACCCATTGATCAAAAACCACTGAAGATGCAGAAAAAGAGCTGTTCTTTAGCAGCCTTAGAAAGTCTCAAACCCTTAGAACATCACAGATTATTTACAACATATACTAGGGTGAGGAACAGGTGTATTAAAATACTAGAGTAATCTAATTAAATTTGGCTGATTATTTTTCAGTGGGGATTTAATATTCTCCTAACTTTTTTCCTTCATTTTGTCATTCCTTAAACTTTAATCATATTTTATTCAGTTTTAATAAAGATATTAAAAGGAAGACAATTTGGACATCTCAAACCATCGCTACAAAATATATTGCTCTTCCTCTTGCAAAAGGATGGGTCTTCTAAACCTCCATTTTCACAAAGAGCCCTCCTCTTCCTTGTTCAACATTACATCTCAGAGGTTTTGGGGAAATATCATTTAGGACAAAACCAGTCAAGATCTATACTTGAAAATACACGTGCAGCTTTATGAGACTGGAGATAGGTCTGAAAGTTGTAAAAGTTTTATCTTTATCTTAATCCATACACCAATTCTCACAACAGTACGTGTTGTTCTGCCCCTCTGTCCACGAGTGCGGAAAACAGAGAACATTAGATAAAACTCTAAGGCATAAGTGGGTTTGTGAGTTTAAATTCCTGTATTAAGCATTATGCAAAGCTTTTGGGGAGCACTGTTATTTTTTTAGACTGGGTCCAATTCTCTGCATACAGAAATAAAATACTCAATCTCCAACACATTTATTTTGCCACCATCACTGTTGCCTTCTGGCAGCACCAGAAGGTCAAAGTCAGAGTGGGGTTCTGTAAAAAAAGTAAGATAACTCCTCAGTGCAGAGATTTTTAATCTGTCCAATATCCCTTTACTGGGCCAGTGAAGTGACTCGGGCAGTGGTGCACAATCTATTACATGTAGAATTGGACTTATTTCCAATCTCAGACAAAGGACTTACTGCAGGCTCTGCTGTTCTGCCAACGTCAGAGCAATGCTTTATACCATGCGGCCTTCTTACACTGCTGAATAAACAAAGCCAAACACCTCGGTCTTCCACTTTACTTGACTTTCAGATATTGTCAGCATGGATCACAGGAAAATGCATACTTCCCTGTGATTCAGTGTTAACTCCCTCAGAGAAACAGCTATTTCTTTTTTAAAATAGGCTTCTGTACGATTTTCCTTAGTGCAGCTGACATGAGGAAGTAAACGCTTAACTTGCATCTATTTGGGCTTCATTAAAACAGCATTTATCAGTCTGTTTGCAACACAAGTATAAGCAGTATGCTCTTGACCATACCAATGAAATCCAGCAGAAACAGTCTTTAAAAATGTTACATTCCTCATCCTAGGAAATGAATAATTTCACTCCTAAAATGCTTTGGAAAACTGATTTTCAGCAAGTCTGATATATTAAATGGATTACTAGGTCGGAAAAAAACCCAAAAACCCAAACCAACAACCCCCACAGAACAGATCCAGGACAGCCAAGATGATCTTATTTCAGAGAAGATGTTGTAAAAAAACTCTGCTGTTGTCATGCATATTGAAAAGCCTCCAAAAGACATGCTATAGAACAACACAGTGTTCTCATTTACAGAGGTAACTAGAGCAAGATGCATCTTAATCATTCATAAATTATCCAGGTGGTGACAGATCGAAGTCAACTAAGGCAAAAGGTTTGGGGAGTGAAAAACAATTGGATATTTTGCATACGAAAGTGACAACAATATTAGACAATGCAGGATTAAATAAAATTCTTTACAGTACTCATTGAAAACTACTGTTCTTTTTAAGATGTTTAAATAAATGAACAGTTTTAAAAAAATATATATTAACCACCACACAAGGAATGCTTGCATACTAGTTACAGACAACAAGAAAGAGGATTAAACTCAAAAAGCAGACGTCAGTTTCTCAAATACAACTTGATCAGGCCTCACTTTCCGACGGTATCACTGCCAAAGAATATGATGGCAGAACGGTTTTCCTGTGGAGATCTTTCAGTTTCCCAGACCAAAGTCCTCAAAAGGAAATAATCCATCCCTCTGGCTCTTTCCATCCACCAGGGCAAACCTTACCTCTTCAAACCGAAGTACAGCAGTGCATCTCTCACAATCCCATTGAAGCCTCCCGAATTTTAATCCTCCCAGCTTTCTACTGTGTGTTCCAACCAGCTCATTAACTGCCTGCTCTCTGTTTCCTCTATCTCTCTCCTCTTTTGATCCCACAATCCCTAATTCAGTCCTACCCCAATATTCTGAACTTAAAGTGAATTTACGGACACTGCACAAGGTGAAGAGAGAAAGGAACAGAATAACCTTTGGCAGCTCCCAAAACGGTCACAACACCGCTGCTGTCACCATCATCTTTGTAGTGGCACAGCTACAGCTTTGTTACAGGTGGCACAGCTTGGAAGATTTGGTTCCTAACCAAAATGTTTGGTAGTTTTGGTAGAACTGTACCTTGTTTTGTCCTTGGGCTTGGAAGAACTGAGCCCACTGAACCGACACAAATAGACAGTGAAATCAATGCAACCGAGCACTGATTTACTGTGCAAACACACAGCTGACCAAGGCACTTCAGAGCCTCACCTTATGTGCTTCAGGACTAGTTCATAAAATACATATATAGTGCATCCTCAGATGTGAGCACAAATTCTTCAAATGCTATCCAGATTCATCTTCTGCATGGAAAAAATATTTGGAGTCAAATCTGGACATATGGGAGATAAAGACTAACACAATCTGCCTGAGACTATCACTTCTGGGTACTGCAGCATAAGCCCTGCTCAACAGAAAATTTATGTCTGTGAACTTTAGAAGTAATGCTAAATATATGCAGGTTTGTAGGACTGGAGATTTATTTAGTTTTATTTAGCACTGAGCAGGAAAACAGTTTTTACAGTGATTCTAGTTGAGCATCACATTCTGAGCAATAAGTAGGCAAGCAGAAGGCCAAAGCTAACACTAAATGGATTCAGTTTGGGAGACGTTCTCTTAGCACAAGTCTTGTTCCTGCATAGCCATTTCTTCTCACATTACTTATAACTAATGAAATTAGTTGACATCTTTCACATAATATTAAAAAAATAAATTCAGACCAGTTTTTCAGCACCACATTAATTCAGGGCAGCATGGTTTCTTGGATTTTTTTCCTGTACTTGCAATTAAAAATATATATAAAATACATATATTATTTTTTATCATAGCAACATTCATTTGATGCTAGCTGAATGTAGGGAAAAAAAGGTCAGGGCTTCTCAGTCTGAAGGAGCAGTTGAGTTGTGCCAAGAACCAACAGAATTTTACAAGTATAGCGAACAATTTGAATGACATATTGGGATTTGAATGTTCAATACACTTTATTCTTAGAGGCAGTTAAAAATAAAATTTGTTTAAAACAGGAAGAAAAGCAGAACATCTGAAAAACACTCTCTCTAAAAGAATTCCCTAGAAGGAGAAATCTAAGCGATGCTTTTTGAAAACAGGCCTGGAGAATAAGTAAACCAAGATTGAAAAGTAATAGAAGGTAAGGATAGGACAAGAAGAGTATTGGAGGAAAAGGGGAGAAATTGTTTTATTTTGTCTAGTTTCTACTGTGAAAAATAAAAAAAAAAATCTAAACTAGTTCATTTGGAATCTGAGAACTTGTTGTTTTTATGAAGTTTCAGTTAACTATTTATTTTGCATTCTCAGTTGTTCCTCATTTCTGAGCAGCTGTATAGAAAAGAATCTACTAAAAACTCCTCTTTGAAACTGTACTTTGTAATCCTGTACACCTCCTACCTCTTCAGCACAAGTAATTTTAGCTCATAGAAAACAGTCAAGAAAAGCCAAGAAGTCAAGAAAAACAAATCCACAAGTTTTTCTGAAGGCAAAATCAGAACCTTTAGAACAGATGGACGGTTGTGAAAGTTCCAGCTTCTGCATAATCTCAGCTATCAGACAAATATATTCTACATCTGTTTTTTTGACTAAACCCCTTCCCTAGCAAACAAAGGGTAGTGCAGGCATGGCAGCGTTAGTGTTCAAACCAGAGCCTCCTATAATTAGACATTTGTGGGGTTTAGGTAGACATAGTGCTAATATTAAGGCTCCTGAAGCTTTAATTATCATTCTTTGAGCATGTTATAAACCTTGAAGGCAAGGACTAACCAGCGGAGTTGAATATTGCTTGAGAGCTGGCTCAGGGAAGATGAAGCTTGCACTAAACAGGATAGTGAAAATAGGGGTTTTTGACAGCATTTTACATAAAGTAGTCAGGAAATGTTTAACAACTACAGCTGTTCCATGATTTAGAGGAACCATTTTAACAGCAATCTAAACATAGCATCCAAAAGGGATGTTTTCCCATCTGCATGAAAGATTAATCTGTCTGACCTAAGAATCCCAGAAGCAGCCTGTAATAACCACACTGTTGCTCCTGAACACGAGGGTATCACACACCTCAAAGTTTGATGGGAGGTAGCTGATATATACTGAAAACACAAACTGAATATACAAAAGAACCACAGTGTCCCTTATAGCCCCACATTACAAGGTGCTAGCGACGGACTTTCTATCATTAGGGATAACCATTAGGAACAACACACCATGACTGTCCAACAATTAGAGTTGAGTCAACAGTGATCCTCCTGTTTATCCGTGGACCCCTGCACTTGCAGCGTGCAGATTTTTTTCAAAAAACACTTTCATATGATGAAAAATGAAAATTCCTGTCAACCAAGATAACTAATATATTTTTTTCTGTGTTTGCCATTTGCTTGTAAGGAATCAGGAGAAGTTTTCAATTCCATGTGTATATGAACTTCAATTTGTTGACACTAACAACAATACAGAAGTAATATTTAAGGCATTGTTATGTTTCAGCTGAATTTGAAAGGTAAAGAGCAGATCCAACCCTTCTTACAGGCATGAAAACAATTTTGATCAGTTACATAGAAAGCAGCTACAGTAACTACTCCTGGATGTTGCCTACCAACAATAACAGAAATAATGTTAATTACATCTGCATCTTTGAACACTGGATCACTGAACACTGGATCAAGCCCAGTGTTTTAATTTATCAAATCTTCCATCTTCATTATTGGATAAATATGTCAAATACATTAAAAGTATCACAAGTGGACTGAAGATCCCCACAGAGCTCCAGCTGTGGGATGTAAAGCAAACCACAAGTGTCATGTGTACAACCACTGAGAAAACTGATCTCAGCCATATGTTACCCTAACCACAAAACTCTGGTCAACAGTTTCCAACTAACTTTGCAGCATGGTTCTCATGAACACAAAACAGATCATTTAAGAGGAGAAGGCACTTCTATTTCTCAGCCATTTTTGCTATAAATCACTTCTTAGAGGGGAACAATAAACTGTATAGAGGTAGGAATTTTCAGTTGCAATCTCCAATGTTGAAATTTCAGCTGGGAATCCAAGGAATTTTTTACATGTCTGAGATCACAAAGCACCCTACACATACTGTTCCAGTTTGAAGGTTAGATTTTGATTCCAAAGGTGCTGTGTGGCATATTTTCTCAGTAAGCTGCATAATATTATTTCTAGCCATGTTCCAAGACAGCATGATAAACCTGCTCTGGTACAGAGGGTGGGTCACCTTGACCTGATTCATCTCCTATTTCATTATAATACTAAGTAAAAAAGAGCACTTACACCTCCTCTCAAGATGAGTGAAGCTATTTACCAAATTGCCTATATAAATCTATTATTGCATTGTCTCAGAAAGCCTAAGGAACGTAGAAGTCCTAAAACAGTGAGTGAAAGGTCACTTTGCAAGTTGAATTCTGTCTTCTCATGCTTGAGCATTACTTTTCAGAATAAAATTCTGATCTTCCCTCTTTATTTACAGAATAGATCAATTGAAAATGAATA